>CM038147.1:317214387-318509682 GCA_021437245.1 Aegilops speltoides | reverse complement strand
CGTGGGTAAAGAGTGGTGGCTTGTCGCGGCAAGCGCCTTGCCGGGGTCATTGTCTTGTCGCGTTCGGAAGCTTGTCGCTCACTGGGCCTTGCCGGGATGCGCGGCGCGTCGCGGCAAGTTCCTTGATATGCCTTGGTTGCCCCCCGGCAAGCTCCTCTTGCCGGGGTCTTGTCGCCTTGGCTTAAACACTTTGTTCTCGAATGGCTCCAAAGGAACCACGGAGGACCTTGGCGGTCACCCGGCAAGCCTTGCCGCGGGGCGCTGCGACTGCCCGTGCACAAGTTCGGGATACGAGGGTACCCCTACTCTAGTACACCGACAGGAGCCCCCGGGCCTGGGCCACACATGGTGTCGAGCGCTGTTGGGCCAGGCCCAAAACAGGGCACGGGCACGCGCGGCCTGGGTTAAGCCGTATCTTACTCCGTATCCACCGCGCCCTTCCCTAACGACACGCGTTGAATGCGGCGTCGTGGGGAGAGATCGTGGGTGGTTCTTTATTCGGAAAAGCGGAACGTCCGCCCCCTCCCCCTTTATAAGCAGGCGAAACGGGGGCAGTTCCCCCATCTCGCCAGTTGCTGTCCCAATCTCAGAAATCTCCGCCGCTCCCCCTTCTTCCAAAGCCGAGAGAGCAGCGCCCGCTTCATCGCCCGGCAGCGCCTCAACGCTTCGATCTCCCCACTACCTCTGCCATGGCTCGTAAAGCCGGGAAGGCTGTGAAGTCGGCAAGCACTCATGCTCGAGGCGCCGCGAAGGAGCGAGCAACTTTCCCCGAGCTCGCCAAGGAGCTGAGGAGTGGTACTACCTCTTATGGTCGACGGAGACGCGAGCGCATTCGCGCACGAAGGTACTCTCCGCCGCCGCTTCCGAACGAGCTCCGAACGGATATCCCTTCTTTGCGCTGTTCTTCTACTGCGGGCTCTGTCCGCCTTTCTCTGAATTCTTCTACGATATCATGAACACCTACGGGTTCCACCTCCTTGATTTCACCCCAAATGCTGTTCTGACCATGGCAGTTTTCGCGCATCTCTGTGAAAACTTTGTCGGAGTCCACCCAAGCGTAGCTCTTTTTTGCCACTTCTTTATGCCCCAGGTCGAGAGAGGAGAGCCTTTATCCGGCGGAATCGCCTGGATCTCGAGAGCCCGAAAGAAGGAAGCTTATCTGGAGGGGGAGCTCCGCAGCAAATGGGAGGAGTGGAGAGCAGACTGGTGCTGAGGAGAACCCGCAGCCATTCACTGCCCAGCGCCAAGCCCCAGCAGTGTGCGGCAACGATTGGAGCAACTTGGCACCAGAAGACGATAGGATGAAGATCGCCGTCACCCGGATCCTACGCCTCAGGCTTGCCGGGCTTACTGTAGGCGCCGTTGGCGCAGATTTTCTTCGCCACCGCATCGCCCCCTGCAAGAGAGGAGGAGACCCGCCTAGGAATTCGGGGGCCCGGCGGACATCATGAGGCTGTGCCCGGGCCTCAACTTCAACTTCACTGTCCTGGAGCTGGACGCGATGCTCAAGGAGCTGTTCAAGCACGACCCTTAGCATCCCGAATGGTTCAGGTTGCCGCAGGGTGTCGTTCCACTGTGCAACAATTCCTCGCTTGACCGCATCCGTGCAATGATGCCGTTGTGTGATTCGCATGGAATTGTGCCAACTTGGCAGGAGCCCACAGACGATGTCGTGCAGCAGTTCTTCGATGGCTTGGTGGAGGTGGCGGTCCGCTCCGATGAGCAGAAAAGCCTCACCCGCGACACCACCGACGCGGAGATGCGGCGCATCGCCACTAGGGTGGAAGAGGCGGCGGCAGCCGCCGCCACGGGCGAGTTTGGATTCACCGTGGAGGAGGCAGAGGTAGCAGAAGCGGCAAGCCTTGCCGATCGAGATGAGCTTGCCGGCGAGGGAGAGCTTGCCGATCCTGAAGCTGAGTCGAGCGAGCCCGCCGAGGGTGCGAGCGGCCCGCCATCTTCAAGCAGCTTGCCGCAAGCAGAGCCCCCAGCACAGCCCCCAGCTCCACCAAGAAGGCGCCTCCGCAACGCCGGGGACGTAGCAGGGCGGCAGACGAGTCAACAGCCGTCGCGCCGCGGGACACGCTCCACCGCGACAAGCCTTTGTTGCAGCTGGGGCGCCTCACGCTCTTCTGCGGCAACCGGAGCGGGTCTTCCGGACCACCGCTTACTCGCTCTGCCGCTGCCCCCGCCAAGCGGTCAAGGGAGCCTACTCCTCCGCCTCGTCGCGCCGAAAGAGGGCCGGACTTCGACCTCTGCGCGCTCAGCTCCGACGAGGAAGAGGAAGAGTAAGATTCTTTGCTGTATTTGTAGTTCTTCAAGTCTTGCTGTTTTTGTCTTGTATCTGATTTGCTTTACTCTGAACTCATTCCTTTTCAGGACCCTGGCCCAGAGAGCGGCAAAGAGGGCCAAGGCTCTGGTGATTGTCATCGAGGACGAGCCCACCGCGCCGCCGCCGAGACCACCTTGCCGGACCCGGCAACTACTCCCCGAAGCAGCCCCCAGCGCAGCCCCCAGCGTAAGTATATGGTTTACTTCCCGCTGTTTGGCGCGCATGGGTGCTCTTTCTTGGCTGACATCTGATTACTGGTTTGTGTAGGAGTAGAGAAGCCTCACCAGGAGCAACCGGAAGCCGCCCCGAGATGCTATCTGCTTCGACTACACCACCAAGGGAGGATTCCCCGGCAAGGGAGCGTTCTCCGGCAAGGGAGAAGTCTCCGGCAAGGGACAGTTCTCCGGCAAGGGACGGTTCTCCGGTAAGGGACAGCACCAGCAACCCCCCGGTGGTGGAGCCCATGACTGCAGATCCCAGTACAGGTAACCCTTCTTGCTTGAAAACCTCCCTTGTGTTCTTCTTCTTTTGATCTTCTTTTTGGATATTTGCTTGACTTTTTCTCTCTTTTCCCGGCCGTCAGATCCATCTTCCACGGAGCCGATGGAGACCGAGGCCACCGGCGAGGAGAATGCGTGCGGCAACACCGATGACGCCGCCTCCACCGAGGAAGGAGCCGGCGTTGATGATCCTGCCGGCGAAGGGGCCGCCAAGGCTGCCGCTGCAGGAGCTGGCGAGGGGTCCGGCGATCGCACTGACGGCCCCGAGGCCGCAGGAGCGCAAGGCGCTACGCCGACCGCCGATCCCTCCGCCGCTGGTGCAGCGTCAGGCTCCGAAGAGCCCCAGCCCGGCGCCTATTTGAAGGCCGGCGATGGTGTCTTCATCAAGCTCCCCTGGGCGTCAAGCTCCAGGGCGCCGGTCGAAGGAGAAACTTTTGATGGAGAGGTGCTCGCCTCCGGTGGGCTGACGTTGGTTGACGCGCCAAGCAGTAGCAGCGGCGAGTCTGAGGAGGAGCAACTGCTGCGGAAACTGGTGTCACTCTACCGCCCGCGAAAGCTGGAATCCCGAGAAGCGCTTGTCGCGAGGGCGGGAGTGGATATCGAGAAGCATGTGGAGGAGCTCCGGAGTCGCAACCAGGAAGCCCTCCGGTCCATTGCAGAGGAGCGGGCGCAACTCGTCGAGGCGCGGAAAGCCTTCCTCCTCGAGAATGCCGAAGCTGAAGAGCAACAGTGGCTTGTCGCCGAGGAGCTGTTTGCGCGGGAAGGCGAGTTGGCGCAGCGGAAGGTCAATCTTGACAGCCATGAGGAGGATCTTGCCGCGCGAGAGCAGACATTTGGTGGGGCTCTCAAGGAGGCAAAGGATGCTGCCGCAGCTGCTGAGGCCGCCAAGAAGGAGCTGGAGACGAAGGTGGCGCAGCTAGAGGCCAATCTCAAGGCGAGGGATGAAGAGCTTGCCACGCTCAAGCATGAGCGCGAGAAGGACGCCCACGCCCACGGTGAGCTGCGGGGTCGTCTCGTCGAGAAGGGAAAGGAGCTGAGTGCCGCCAAGGACTCCAACGCAGATCTTGAGTTGAAGTTGGCTACTTTGACCAAGACGTTGGACGGCGCCAGGGAGCAGGAGGTGGCCTTGAAGGAGGAGATCAAGGCCAATGAAGCGCTGCTCACGAGGGCCGCCGAAACCCAAAACACTTTTAGGGAGACTGTGAAACTCTGGACAGAGGGTCTCGTGAATATCGCCGCAGTTATCGACGGGGAGCTGGCGCAGCTGGGGATGGAGGATTTCGGGTAATCCTCCGACGAGAACCTCCAACCCAACGCCAAGCTCACCTTGTTCTTCAAAGGCGTGGCGACGGCCCTCCAGCGACTCCGAGAAAGGATCCCAAAGCAGCTGGCCGACGAGTCGCGCACGATCTGGCGAGAGTTCTGCAAAAGGTGTTGGTGAAGGTGGCCTTCCGCAACCCAGGCCTCAACCTCACCAACGTCTTCAAGAAGCTGCCTCCGGATGCTGATCTGGAAGCGCTCCAGGCCCTTGTCGCACCCATTGTGGACAAGGTGAACGAGGTCAGGAGGGTTGATGGCGACCGCGTAGATTAGGCCGCCCGTTTCCTCCTTTTCTTGTCGCTGCTGGTCATGTTTCGAGAACAATCCATTAGAGCTGTGACAAGCTATCTTGTAATATAACTTTATTTTGGGTATCGATTGCTATGTTAATTCCTTTACTTGATTCATTCCTTTGCATGTTTTTGCCCTACGCTTTTAGGGAACTTGCCGGCGCAGGCACCTTAGCCGCAAGCCCTGAGTGCGGGACGTCAGCAGCCTGCTGGCAGTGCCGTTACCGACAAGAAACCTTATTGCAGCTAGTCGTAGCTCACTTAAGTTGTTGAGCGGACTCGAAACAAAGTAAGGGTGCAACTAGCTACGAGTTGGTTCCTCCGCGCACAGGTTTTCCATACAAGCACAGTCATTCGAGGAAGATAACTTAAATTTTTTAAAACTGATTGCTCAAACTTTGGCAACTTAGCTTTTCTATCGTTTGCGTCCCGACAAGGCGAAACTTTCTTGAACGACGCCTGGTCCACATCATTATCTCCTCCTTCCCCCCGGTAAACTTGTGGGCGAGGGAACCTTCCTTTCTTTGAGAAAGAGAAAGAAGAGAAAATAAAGATATGCAGCCTTAAGGCTTGTTATTGCTTACCGGGGGTAGGTGCTGCACAAAGTGTCAGATAACACATGCAAAAAATAGAAAGCATGAAATCGACAAGATGTTCGGAGCACATGAGCTTTATTTATGCACGGGGTGTGCGCCCGGCTTTGTACAAAGGATTACATGCAACAGCGGCAAGACTTGTACAAAAGGTGGTTGTCGGAATAGGTCCCGGCAACCGCGCCTTACGGGTAAAACTTACGAAGATGCTCAATGTTCCAGGAGTTGCTCACCGGAAAGCCATCTTTGGTCTCAAGGCGGACAGCGCCAGACCTAGTGACTCGTTTCACCCGGTAAGGGCCTTCCCACTTTGGCGTCAACTTGTTGGAATTCTTGGCGGACTGAACGCGCCGAAGAACAAGGTCGCCTTCCTTGAGACTTCTGGCATTAACTGCGGCTATGGTAGCGGCGCAAAGCTTCTTTGTATCGAGCGGATCGTCTGACAGCAGCTCAAGGCGGTCCTCCTCAAGGAGAGCAGCGTCATCTTGTCGCAGCTGCTCTTGCTCAAACTCATCATAGCGAGCACTCGAGGTGACCGTGTCACGAGTTCCGTGGGGAGGACTGCCTCGCTCCATAGACTAGAGCGAAGGTGTGCGGCGGTGGCTCGATTTGGCGTCGTCCGATCGACCAAAGAACCACCGGCAGCTCCTCAATCCAGTTCTTTCCGCACTTGCGCAGAGCTGTCAAAAGTCCTAGTCTTGAGCCCGCGAAGACTTCAGATTTGCCCTCTCCGCTTGACCGTTGCTTCTCGGATGAGCAGCGAAGCGAAGCGAACCTTGGCGCCAAGATTTTGGACATACTGCATGAAGGTGCGGCTCGTGAATTGCGTGCCGTTGTCGGTGATGATCCTGTTAGGGACCCCGAAACGGCAAACAATCAACCTGAAGGACTTGATCGCCGTTGTGTTGTCACCTTCCTCATCGCTTCCACTTCCGGCCACTTTGTGAACTTGTCGATTACAGCGTACAAGTACTCAAAGCCCCGACAACTTCGGGGAAAGGGGCGAGGTGTCAAGCCATGAACCGAAAATGGCCAGGATAAAGGGATCGTCTGGAGAGCTTGAGCTGGCTGGTGTATCTGTTTGGAATGGAACTGGCACGCTTCACACTTGGTTACTTGTGCAGTTGCATCCTGGAGGGCTGTCGGCCAAAAGAAACCTTGCCGGAATGCTTTGTCGGCAAGTGCTCTTGCGCCAATGTGGTGACCACATATGCCTCCATGTATCTCCGCCAACAGCTTTTTTCCGTCTTCCCGGGGAATACACTTCAATTTCACACCGTTGAATCTTCTTCTGTACAGTGTGTCGTCGACAAACTGGTACATACTTGACTGTCGGGCTACTCTTTCCGCTTCTTCTTGCTCTTCGGGAAGTTCTCCTGTCTGAAGGAAACGGACAATCTGCTGTGCCCACGCTTGAGCCTGTGGCTCGACAACAAGGACTAAAGGCACATATGCTGCTGCGGGAACATCTGCTTCTACGGTGAGAACCTCCGGCTCGGCCGGAGCTTGATGTTCCCCGGCAAGCTTGCCAGAGCAAAACCTGTCGGGAGCGTCTGCTTCAACGGAATAAACCATAGGGCTTGCCGGAGCAGACTGCTCCTCAGCACCCTTGGTGTTGATCTTGGGGACCTTCTTGGCGGCGGCTTCAGGGAGCTCTGCCGGCAAATAGTCACCAGAAATCAACTTCCTCTTCTTGCTTTGTCCAGTTGATGATGTTACGGACGGTTGAGTTAGCTTGAGCACGAAGATCCCTGGTTCCACAGGTAACTTAAGTGCGGCGCACTTCGACAGGCCATCAGCAATGTCATTCTGAGCTCTTGGAACATGTTCCATCTGTAGGCCGTCAAAGCGCTCTTCTAACTTTCTTACTTCATCAATGTAAGCTTCCATCAATGGACTCTGATAACTCTTGTTCACTTGGCGGACGACTAGCTGCGAGTCACCCCTGACAATGAGCTTCTTGATCCCAAGGTTTGCTGCGATCCTGAGACCGGCAAGCAAACCTTCATACTCTGCGGTATTGTTTGTCGCTTGCTCCTTGGAAAGTGCATCTGGACTACGTACTTGAGGTGCTCCCCGGTGGGTGCGACAAGTAACACGCCCGCACCGGCGCCTTGCAGCGAGAAGGCACCATCAAAGTACATCAGCCACTCTTTGCTTGCTTACTTGACGGGGATGCTCGTCTCTGGAATTTCTTCATCTGGTATTGGCGTCCATTCTGCTATGAATTCTGCCAATGCCCGGCTCTGGATAGTTGAAGTGCTCTCAAACTTGAGGCCAAAGCTTGATAGTTCCAGTGCCCACTCCACAATCCTGCCTGTTGCCTCTGGATTCTGCAGTATCCTCTTCAGCGGAAAACGAGTGACAACTGTGATCTCATGTGCTTGGAAGTAATGGCGCAGCTTTCTCGAGGCCATGAGAAGGCCGAAAAGCAATTTCTGCACACCAGAGTACCTTGACCTAGCCCCCTGCAGAAGGGAACTGACAAAGTAAACTGGGCGCTGCACCATTTTCTTCTGCACCTCCTCATGTGCCTGCGCAGATCCATCCATGTCGGGACCAGAGCTTGTCGGTGAAGCCCCCTGCTTGTCGCTGGATGCACCTGCCGTGGTCGCTGGCTCATCATCCGCCTCCCTCTCCGCTACTAACGCAGCACTAACCACTTGATTGGTTGCCGCTATATACATCAGCAACTTCTCTTGTGGCTTAGGTGCGACTAGTATTGGAGTGGAGGACATGTATTTCTTCAAGTCCTGCAGCGCAGCGTCCGCTTCCGGAGTCCATTTCATTGGACCTGCCTTTTTCAATATTTTGAAAAACGGCAGGGCGCGCTCAGTAGACTTAGAGATAAACCTGCTGAGAGAAGCCACGCAACCGGCAAGCCTTCGTACATCCTTGACGTGCTTTGGTACCTAAATCTGCTCAATGGCCTTGATCTTGTCGGGATTGGCTTCAATTCCCCGCTGAGACACGAAGAACCCGAGAAGCTTGCCGGAGGGGACTCCAAACACACACTTCTCGCGGTTAAGCTTGAGGTTGATCTTGCGCAGATTTGCAAAGGTTTCGTCTAAATCTTGAATCTGAGTTGCTTTGTCCTTGCTCTTGACCACTATGTCATCCATGTAAGCTTCTACATTTCTGTGTATTTTTGGCTCAAAGGCGTCATGTACTACTCTTGCAAATGTTGAACTAGCATTCTTCAAACCGAAGGGCATCCGTACGAAACAGTAGGTGCCACATGGGGTGATGAATGCGGTCTTCTCCTCATCCTCTTCTGCCATGAAGATCTGATGATATCCTGAATATGCGTCAAGAAATGAAAGCAAGTCACATCCGACCATGGAGTCAACAATCTGGTCAATGCGCGGCAAGGGAAATGGGTCTTTGGGACAAGCTTTATTAACATCGGTAAAGTCGATACAAAGCCTCCATTTCCCGTTTGCCTTGCGCACGACTACAGGATTGGCCAACCACGTAGGATGGAGCACTCCTCTGACAGGGCCTGCCGCTTCCAACTTCTTGATTTCTTCTGCGATGAATTCTTGGCGCTCCATTGCTTGTTTCCTGGCTTTCTGCTTGACGGGCCACGCATGAGGATAGATGGCAAGATGGTGCTCAATTACTTTCCTGGGAACACCGGGGATGTCGGACGGTTGCCACACAAACACGTCGACGTTCGCCCGCAGGAAAGCAACGAGCGTGCTTTCCTATTTAGGGTTGAGAGTGGCACTGATGGTGAAGGTACCACCAGTGCCGTCCTCCTTGGCGGACACCTTCTTGGTCTCTGGCGGAGCTGCCATTGCCTTCTTACACTTTCCGGTGGAGCTCGATGGTGCGTCCTCGACGGTAGCGCAGCACTCCGAAGAGGTGCGCTTGCCGGAGTGGGCATCAGAACTCTTGCGGACTTGGTCTTCTTCTTCCCCGGAGCTTGAGGGCAAGTGACTTGCGATCATTGCGGCTCTTTGCTTCGGTAGATCTTGTCGGCGCAGATAAGAGCATCCTTCTTGTCACCAGGGACAGAGATGACACTTATCGGGCCTGGCATCTTCAGTACGTTGTATGCATAGTGAGAGGCTTCCATGAATTTGGCGAGCGCCGGACGGCCGAGTATCCCATTGTAAGGCAATGGAAAGTCAGCAACGTCAAAAGTGACCCTCTCAGTCCTGAAGTTCAACTCAACGCCAAATGTCACCGCAACGTGATCTTTCCTTGACTTGCTCCTTCCCGGATCGATTCCTTGAATGTGCGGTCTCTTCGCTTCATTGTCGAGGATCTGGAGTTTCTGGAGTACGGCGGAGGAGATCAGGTTCAAGCCAGCCCTGCCGTCAACTAGCATCTTAGTGACCTTGAGGTTGCGAATAGTTGGTGAAACCAACATCGGCAAGCACCCGACCGCAGTTATGCGATCAGGGTGGTCCTCAATATCAAAGATGATAGGCGTGCTGGACCATTTCAGAGGCTTGCATCACTCGACGGGTGGTTCTGTCGCATTGACTTCCCGCACCCACTACTTGAGCTGGTGGTGTGAAGTATGCAGAGAAGCACCGCCGTCAACGCACAGGACCTCCGTGGCTTTCTAGAACTCCTGCTCATCGGCCTCGTCGTCATCCATATCTTCATCGTCGTCGTCGTCTTCATCCTTGTCGCGGCCGCGGGGAGGTCTGTCTCCTTGCCGCTATTTGGCCTTGCCGCGACGTCCTCCCCGGCCGGGACGTTTCTTGCCGGATCCTCTAGTACCTTCTTGGGCCTTCTCCTTGTCGCGCCGCTCGTACTCAGCCTTTTGCGGCTCGACAAGCTACTCGACCTTCTTGCAGCTCTGGAGATCATGGCCCTTGGTGCGGTGGATCTTGCAGTACTGCTTGTCGGAGCCGCCCTGCTTGTCAGCGGCCGCAACAGCTTCGGCTTCCTTGGCGCCACCTCCATTGCCGGACTACTCAACGACTAGCACATCTTTGCCTTTCTTCTTCCTGTTGTTCCGCCGCTGGTTTTTCTTTGCCGGGGCAGCATCCTCGCTGTCAGATCCCCTTGCTCCTGTATTCTCTTCGGGGAGTTTCCTCCCTTCCTCAGCACGTGCACACTTGTCGGCCAGGGCATATAGCTCACTGACGTCTCTGATTTTGCACATCGCCATCTCCTCCCGCATCCTGCGGTTACGCACGTTCTGATGGAACGAGCTGATGACCGCGGCAGGGTGGACATCTGGGATGTTGCGCTGTACTTGGTTGAATCTCTAAATATACTTGTGCAGGGGCTCTCCTTCCTTATGGGCGAGCAGATGAAGGTCGCTCTCTTGGCCATGAGGTTTGTGGCCGCCTGTAAAGGCGCCGACAAACTGATGGCACAGGTCCGCCCATGAGGATATGGAGTTGTCCGGCAAGTGCATGAGCCAGGATCTGACATTGGGCTTGAGCACCAGCGGGAAGTAGTTGGCAAGGATCTTGTCGTCGCGCCCTCCGGCAGCTTGCACCGCGATGGTGTAGATGCTGAGGAACTCCGACGGATGCAACATGCCGTCGTACTTCTCTGGTACGTCTGGCTTGAAATTCTTTGTGCTGGGCCACTGGACTTGCCCCAGCTCACGAGTGAACGCAGGGCAACCTACCGCGTACGGCAAGTCGCCTGGTTCCCCTGGCGCATGCATGTCGATAGCGGGCCCAGCGCGCTGGTCCGATTGACGCCGCGCTTCTCTTCGACGCTCGATGCGAGTACGAGCGTCCTCTTGCTGTCGTTCGTGAAGAACTTGGCGCTGATCACGACGAACTCGTGGATCTGACGACGCGGTGGAGTCGGTGTCGAGGTTGACCCGGCGAGTCGGCGATCTTGGCCTTCGGGGCGGAGAGTGTACGGTGGTCGCACCCCCACCGGTTTTGTCGCCATCGGCTCGCGCCTGGCAATCTTGCCGCGGCTGCGATGCATTCGGTTGTCGTGGAGTGTCGCCGTTGGCGAAGCCGATGAGACTCTGAATGGTGGCCCTCCATTCGTCGATCTTGTCCGCCGTTGGAGGGTAATCCAGGAGCAGTTGAGCTCGTGCCAAAGCTTCTTCCAAAGTTTTGGGTGGCGGTGGCAAATGGTGCGAGGAGTGGGATATGCTCGGACTTCTAACTATGTTAGAAGGAGCAGGATCCCGTCCAGGCGACCGTGTCTTGCTCGTGGCAGCATGTTGGCGCGCATGCTGGTCTTGAGCATCCCGAGATCCACCAGCTCGATCTCGGTCCAACGAACATATGGTACCGCGAGTACCATGACGCTGTCGGTCCCGCGCCTCCTGAGATGGGCGCGATGCATGTACGGACGCCGAGGTTTGCGCAGCCTTGTCCTTGGACCTGGCGGCAGCGTGAGCTCCCTCGTTGACGCCCGTTCCTCCGCCGGCGTCTACCCCACCACCCGTTTGCTTCGGTGGCGGTGGGATCGACATGGACGGAGCAGCCACCTCCGAAGCCTTCTTCTTCGGTGTTATGTCGATGAAGATGATGAAGAAGATGAAGATCTAGCTCGTGTGAATGCTGGATCTGGTTCACACAGCCTCGACGCCCCCTACCTAGCGCGCCATTAGATGTCGTGGGAACGAACACCTATGGGACCAGAGCCCCTTTCGGTTCAGCGGGGTGCGGAGATCGCACGAAGAGCAGATCGAGGCGAAGCACACGAGCGGTTTACCCAGCTTCGGAGCTCTCCGGAGAGATAATACTCCTACTGCTGCTTTGTGGTTTGTATTGTATTCTTGCTCAGGAGCGCTGAATGCTACAGTACACTCTAGCTGCTAACGAGACCGAGCGTGAGCGTATTCTGGTTTCGAACCCCCCTCTACGTTGCGAATGGGCCTCCTTTTATATGCTCAAGGGGTCACCGACAGGTGGCAACGCATGCAAGGGTAAAACTAGAAAGGAATTGTGGTTGGTACAACTACCTGAACAGTGTATCCTACCTAACCCTGACGGCAGGGGACAAGGGCATTAAATGCCCATCTGTGTCGCCCAAACAGTGCAGAAAAGGGACCGTCGGGCGCCACCGCTTCGCCATGATGGCAATCTTGTCGGCGCGCGCCACCTCGCACCGCTGGCTGCCTGACCTCTCGCCAGCGATGCTGTAAAGGTCCCATGGCGACACGTTGATGAATGCGCTGGAGCGTGGGTACAGAGTGGTGGCTTGTCGCGGCAAGCGCCTTGCCGCGGTCCTTGTCTTGTCGCGTCCGGAAGCTTGTCGCTCACCGGGCCTTGCCGGGATGCGCGGCGCGTCGCGGCAAGTTCCTTGATATGCCTTGGTTGGCGCCCCCGGCAAGCTCCTCTTGCCGGGGTCTTGTCGCCTTGGCTTAAACACTTTGTTCTCGAATGGCTACAAAGGAACCACGGAGGACCTTGGCGGTCACCCGGCAAGCCTTGCCGCGGGGCGCTGCGACTGCCCGTGCACAAGTTTCGGGATACGAGGGTACCCCTACTCTAGTGCACCGACACTATTGTTGCTAACTATGGCAGGAAACAAGCCGATGAGATTGACTGGGAGAACATGATGAACAAGGATCTTCATGATAAGTTTCATCAAATGTTGGGTCAACATGTGGAAGACGTGACAGTTTGTTTGGAAAGGCAATGGAGAAGATGGATGACATTGAGAAGTCAATTGACACCAAGTTGGATGCCAAGTTTGATGAATTACTCAAACGTCTCCCACAACCAGCTCTACGCCGCGATACAGTAGGGCGAGCACAGCATGTTCCTATTGAGCCAGGACAAAATTTCGTGCCGTTGCTACTGTTGTCGGTGTTTTTGTAGCTCCTACTGCTACTACAGAGGAGGAGGACTATTCAGAGGATGAGGTTGATCAAAATCAGAACTACGTGCATCCACCAGCACCACCACCAGCAGGTCGACCTCAGGTATATATTTGCAACGGTAGGCCTGCACCGCCACCTCAGGTGCAAGATAATGACCATGTTCCTAAACTGAAATTGAATATTCCACCATTTGAGGGTAGATATGTTCCTGATATATATCTTACTTGGGAGTTAGAAACTAAAGAATGTTTTACATGTTTACAATATCCCGGGAGAGGCGGGTTGTCTTCATTGTTTGTGCTTTCACTAGTTTTGCATGTGTATGGTGGTCTGAACATTCTAGATTATATCCTATTCCAACTACTTGGGCTGCTTTGAAAACTGCTATGCGTACTCGTTGGGTTCCACCATATTATCAACGTGAATTGCTTCAAAAATGGCAGCGTTTAAGACAAGGGAAAAATTCTGTAGAAGAATATTATCAAGAATTACAAACTGGCATGATTAGATGTGGTATTGTTGAGGAGAATGAAGCTATGCTTGCATGTTTTATGGGTTGATTAAATAGAGAGATTCAGACCATTCTAGAGTATAAGGATTATACTAATATCACTCGTTTATTCCATCTTGCTTGTAAAGCTGAACGTGAAGTGCAGGATCGACAAGCATTGGCGTGAATTAACTTTTCTACAGGCCGACCTTCATCATGGACACCGCGTGCATCTTCTACTTCAACTCCACCAGCACCTTCATCAGGTGCCACCTCTAGCCGTGATACAAGAAAGCAGGCACAACCACCATTATCTGCCAAGAGCGCACCTGTTGGGCCTGCACAGAGTTCTTCTTCTTCCATCGCATCAACAGGGCACACAAGTGATATTATTTGTCATTGTTGTAAGGGAAGAGGTCATTATGCGAGAGAATGCAAATCTCTGCGTGTAATGATTATTACTGAGGATGGTGGGTATGAGTCCACTAGTGACTATGATGAGGAGACTTTGGCTCTTATTACACGTGAAGAACATGGTGGAGATGATTCCGATCATTAGAAGCAATGCATGGCTCCTGAAGACGCTGACAGGTATGAATATTTAGTTGCTCAACGTGTTTTGAGTGTGCAGGTCACACAAGGTGAGCAAATCAGAGGGATAATTTGTTCCATACAAAGGGAGTTGTGAAGGAACGTTCTGTGTGCGTCATCATAGACGGAGGGAGCTTCAACAACTTGGCTAGCATGGAGATGGTGGAGAAGCTATCTCTCACCACACGACCACATCCACATCCTTACTACATCCAATGGTTCAACAACATCGGCAAGGTTAAGGTAACACGTACAGTTCGTGTGCATTTTAGTATCTCTACATATGTTGATTATGTTGATTGTGATGTGGTACCTATGCAAGCATGTTCCTTATTACTTGGTCGACCATGGCAACTTGATAAAAATTCTGTACACCATGGTAGAAACAATCAGTATACTCTTGTTCATAAGGATAAAAATATTACTTTGCTTCCTATGACTCCTGATTCCATTTAGAAATATGATATTAATAGAGCTAATAAAGCAAAACAGGAGAAAAATAAGAGTGAAAATCAGATTGTGGCAAAAGAATTTAAGCAACAAATGAAGCCTATACGTTATCGTCATCCTATTCCTAGGTTAGATGATATGCTTGATGAATTTAGTGGCTCTACAATATTCTCCAAAGTTGATTTGCAGGATACCATCAAATTCGTATTAAATTGGGAGATGAATGGAAAACAACATTTAGAACTAAGTTTGGATTATATGAGTGGCTAGTCATGCCTTTTGGGTTAACTAATGCACTTAGTACTTTCATGAGATTAATGAACGAAGTTTTACGTGCTTTCATTGGACGATTTGTGGTAGTTTACTTTGATGACATATTGATTTATAGCAGATCTTTGGAAGAACATTTGGAACATTTACGTGCTGTTTTTATTGCTCTGCGTGATGCACGTTTGTTTGGTAACCTTGGGAAGTGAAACTTTTGCACCGACCGAGTATCTTTTCTTGGCTATGTTGTTGCTCCACAGGGAATTGAAGTTGACAAAGCCAAGATTGAAGCTATTGAGAGTTGACTGCAGCCCAAAACAGTCATACAAGTGAGGAGTTTTCTTGGCCTCGCTGGATTCTACAGGCGTTTTGTGAGAGACTTCAGCACCATTGCTGCACCTCTCAATGAGCTTACAAAGAAAGATGTGCCTTTTCTTTGGGGTACCACACAGGAAGAAGCCTTCACGATATTGAAAGATAAGTAGACACATGCTCCTTTACTCCAACTTCCTGATTTTAATAAGACTTTTGAGCTTGAATGTGATGCTAGTGGAATTGGATTAGGAGTTGTGTTATTACAAGATGGCAAACCTGTTGCATACTTTTCTAAGAAAATTGAGTGGGCCTAGTCTGAATTATTCTACTTATGATAAAGAATTATATGCTCTTGTTCGGACTTTAGAAACATGGGAACATTATTTATGGCCCAAAGAATTTGTTATACACTCTGATCATGAATCCTTGAAACATATTAAAAGTCAAGCTAAACTGAATCGTAGACATGCTAAATGGGTTGAATTCATTTAGACTTTCCCTTATGTCATTAAACACAAGAAGGGAAAAGAAAATGTTATTGCTGATGCATTGTCTCGTCGCTATACTATGCTTTCACAACTTGACTTCAAAATATTTGGTTTGGAGACCATCAAAGATCAATATGTGCATGATGCCGATTTTAAAGATGTAATGCAGAATTGTAAAGAAGGAAGAATGTGGAACAAGTTCATCGCTAATGATGGATTTGTGTTTCGTGGTAACAAGCTATGCATTCCAGCTAGCTCCATTCGTCTTTTGTTGTTGCAGGAGGCGCATGGAGGAGGATTAATGGGACACTTTGGCGTGAAGAAGACGGAGGACGTACTTGCTACATATTTCTTTTGGCCAAAGATGAGACGGGATGTTGAGAGTTTTATTGCTCGCTGCACTACCTGTCAAAAAGCTAAGTCACGACTCAATCCTCATGGTTTATATATGCCTTTGCCTGTACCTAGTGTTCCTTGGGAGGATATACCTATGGACTTTGTTTTAGGTTTACCTCGAACAAAGAAGGGGAGGGATAGCATATTTGTTGTCGTGGATAGATTCTCCAAAATGGCACACTTTATACCATGTCATAAAAGCGATGATGCTCTTAATGTTGCTGATTTGTTCTTTCTTGAAATTATTCGCTTGCATGGTGTGCCAAATACTATTGTTTCAGATCGTGATACTAAATTTCTTGGCCACTTTTGGAGATGTTTATGGGCTAAGTTGGGGACTAAACTGCTTTTTAGTACTACTTGTCACCCCCAAACTGATGGACAAACTGAAGTAGTCAATAGAACATTGTCTACTATGCTTAGGGCTGTTTTGAAGAATAATCAGAAAATGTGGGAGGAATGCTTGCCTCATATTGAATTTTCTTATAATCGTTCATTGCATTTTACTACTAAGATGTGCCCTATTGAAGTTGTGTATGGTTTCCTACCTCGTGCACCTATTGATTTGTTGCCTCTTCCATCTTCGGAGAAGGTTAATTTTGATGCTAAACAACGTGCTGAATTGATTTTAAAAATGCATGTGTTAACTAAGGAAAACATTGAGCGTATGAATGCTAAATATAAACTTACTGGAGATAAGGGTAGAAAACATGTTGTGTTTGCACCTGGAGATCTTGTTTGGTTACATTTGCGTAAGGATAGATTTCCTAATTTGCGCAAATCAAAGCTAATGCCACATGCTGATGGTCCCTTTAAGGTGTTTGAGAAAATAAATGATAATGCATATAAACTTGAGCTGCCTGTAGATTTTGGGGTTAGTCCCACTTTTAACATTGCAGATTTGAAGCCTTATTTGGGTGAGGAAGATGAGCTTACGTCGAGGACGACTTCATTTAAAGAAGGGGAGGATGATGAGGATATCAATATCATTGTTACACCCACAGCCCCTGCTGCTATACATACTGGACCAATTATTAGAGCTCGCGCATGCCAACTAAATTACCAGGTACTTTTGTTTCTTGGTAATGATTCTAATGTTCATGAGAATATGATGTTGCCTGCATTGGATACATTTGTTTTGCTTAGAAATGAAGGGCCTAGCTTCGAGAAGGATAAACATTGGATCAAGAACAAGAACGGAGTTACAAGTAATGATTTCAGGGCTTTGATGCCACCATAACGAGTGCATGAAGCCTTGGACGAAATATACATGATGCCACTTCATAAATTTCGTCTAGAGGCTATTCTAGGTGTTGCGTCACCTTTTTATTGGGCCAGGCCCATGTAATTTCGAAATACATGATTATAGGCTATTTTTAGAGTCTGTATGTGTGGGTAAACAAGAAATAAGGTTGGTTTCGGACCCCTCCACCAAGGGCCATGAAATTTCCCCCCTCTTCCTCCATATATACAACCCTTAGGGCACTGTTTAGACTTTGGGTTTTTTTAGATTAAAAGTTCGCCATAGCTGTAACTTCGCGTACTTCATTTGTGTTCAACGACCAGACAAAGGCATCACAGAACCCCACCTTCATTAATAAAGCTTTCCTCTATTATTTGCAATATCCAGATTGCAATCTTAGTTTCTTGTTTGTTCTTCGTTTGCTTCCAGGAAATAGACCTTCATGGTCAGGTTGATCGTGCTCTGGCGTGGTCAATAACCACTGGGAGTTGGTTTAGCGATTGCTAAGGTGCGACATCCTCGCACGTTCGTAGTCGGATCGTCAAAGTCGACTTCCACCAAAATGATGGGACACATTTGCCTCTATCATGCACGCTCGCCGTGAGCAGTTTGAGTACTTGTGGGTCCGACAGGGACTCTGAATGAAAAAGTTATGACTGATTTAGTGAACATCGGTCCATTCTATGGCAGTCCTTGAAAGTACTTCATTTTCCCATGACACTTTTTGCCTGACTGCCCTGAAATTACTTGTCCTCTATAGTGGGGATATTATTTCCACATATATATTGACCGATGCCAGGAATACCCTTTTGTTCATGGCTTTCATGCGCATGAGTTACAACATGCCATCAGGCGAAAACAAGGAGAATAAGGAATATAGCCGCTGGATTTTCTTCAGTTTACGACCAAATAAGATTGCCCGGCTGATAGAGCATCTACAAAAAGCTATGTTTGTCCCTACCAGGGGGGCTAATGTCTATAACCAACATAATCTCTTGAATTTACTTCAAAAGGACGTGCGAATGGGTTCAGAAACTTGTCCGAAAAACAGCGGCGAATGATGTTCTTTGACTTTCAGGGCCAAAAAGTCCTGCTTAAGGCCGAATTTGAAGGTACTCCGGGCCTCCTGGCGCAAGCGGGTAGTATTTTCTAGATTCGAATGCTCGCCGTGAGCAGTTTGAGTACTTGTGGGTCCGACAGGGACTCCGAATGACAAAGTTATGACTGTTCTAGTGAGCATCGGTCCATTCTATGGTAGTCCTTGAAAGTACTTCATTTTCCCGTGACGCTTTTTGCCAGACCGCCCCAAAATTTCTTGTCCTCTATAGTGAAGATATTGTTTCGACATATATATTGAATTGATGCCAGGAATGCCCTTTTGTTCTTGGCTTTCACGCTCATGTGTTACAACATCCCATCCGGCGAAAACAAGGAGAATAAGGCATATAGTCGCTGGATTTTCTTCAATTTACGGCTAAATGAGATTACCCGGCTCATAGAGCATCTGCAGAAAGGTATGTTTGTCCCTACTAATTGGCTAATGTCTATAACCAACATAATCTCTTGAATTTCCTTCAAAAGGAAGTGCCAATGTGTTTAGAAACTTGTCCGAAAAACAGCGGCAAATGATGTTCTTTGACTTCAAGGGCCAAAAAGTCCTGCTTAAGGCCATATTTGAGGGTACTCCGGGCCTCCTGGCAGAAGTGGGGAGTCTTTTCCAGATTCGCACACTCGCCGTGACCAGTTTGAGTACTTGTGGGTCCGATAGGGACTCCGAATGACAAAGTTATGGCTGTTTTAGTGAACATAGGTCCATTCTATTTCCCGTGACGCTTTTTGCCCGAACGCCTTGAAATTACTTGTCCTCTATAGTGGAGATATTGTTTCCACATATATACTGACCAATGCCAGGAATGATCTTTTGTTCTTGGCTTTCACACGTATGAGTTACAGCATGCCATCCAGCGAAAACAAGGAGAATAAGGCATATAGCCGCTAGATTTTCATCAATTTACGACCAAATGAGATTGCCCGGCTCATAGAGCGTCTGCAGAAAGCTACATTTGTCCCTACCAGGGGGTTAATGTCAATAACCAACATAATCTCTTGAATTTGCTTCAAAAGGAAGTGCCAATGGGTTCGGAAACTTGTCCGAAAAACAGCGACGAATGATGTTCTTTGACTTTCAGGGCCAAAAAGTCTTGCTTAAGGCTGAATTTGAGGGTACTCTGGGCCTCCTAGCACAAGAGGGAGTATTTTCTGGATTCACACGCTCGCCGTGAGCACTTTGAGTACTTGTGGGTCTGACTGGGACTCTGAATGACAAAGTTATGACTGTTTTAGTGAACATTAGTCCATTGTATGGCAGTCCTTGAAAGTACTTCATTTTCTCGTGACACTTTTTGCCTGACCGCCCCGAAATATCTTGTCCTCTATAGGGGAGATATTGTTTCCACGAATATATTTAACCGATGCCAGGAATGCTCTTTCGTTCTTGGCTTTCACGCGCATAAGTTACAACATTCCATCCGGCGAAAACAAGGAGAATAAGGCATACAGACGCTGGATTTTCTTCAATTTACGGCCAAATGAGATTGCCCGGCTCGTTGACCATCTGCAGAAAGATATATTTGTCCCTACTAGTGGGGCTAATGTCTATAACCAACACAATCTCTCGAATTCCTTCAAAAGGGAGTTCCAATGTGTTTAGAAACTTGTCCGAAAACAGCGGCGAATAACGTTCTTTGACTTCCAGGGCCAAAAGGTTCTGCTTAAGGCCGAATTTGAGGGTACTCCGGGCCTCCTATCACAAGCAGGGAGTGTTTTCTACATTCGCACGCTCGGCGCAAGCAGTTTGAGTACTTGCGGGTTCGACAGGTACTCCGAATGACAAAGTTATGACCGTTTTAGTGAACAGCGGTCCATTCTATGGCAGTCCTTGAAAGTACTTCATTTTCCCGTGACGCTTTTTGCCTGACCGCCCCAAAATTCCTTGTCCTCTATAGTGGGGATATTGCTTCGACATATATATTGAACCGATGCCAGGAATAGCCTCTTGTTCTTGGCTTTCACGCTCATGAGTTACAGCATTCCATGCCACGAAAACAAGGAGAATAAGGCATATAGCCGCTGGATTTTCTTCGATTTACGGGTAAATGAGATTACCCGGCTCATAGAGCATCTGCAGATAGCTACGTTTGTGCCTACCGGGGGACTAATCTCTATAACCAACATAATCTCTTGAATTTTCTTCAAAAGGAAGTGCCAATTCGTTTAGGAACTTGTCCGAAAAACAGCGGCTAATGATGTTCTTTGACTTTCAGGGCCAAAAATTCCTGCTTAAGGCCAGATTTGAGGGTACTCCGGTCCTCCTAGCGCAAGCAGGGAGTTTTTTCCGGATTTGCCTCCTCGCCGTGAGCAGTTTGAGTACTTGTGGGTCCGACAGGGACTCCGAATGACAAAGTTATGACTGTTTTAGTGGACATCGGTCCATTCTATGGTGGTCCTTGAAAGTACTTCATTTTGCATTGACGCTTTTTGCCTGACCGCCCCAAAATATCTTGCGCTCTATAGTGGAGATATTGTTTACACATATATATTGAACCGATGCCAGGAATGCCCTTTTGTTCTTGGCTTTCATGCGCATGAGTTACAACATTCCATCCGGCAAAAACAAGGAGAATAAGGCATATCGACGCTGGATTTTCTTCAGTTTACGCCCTAATGAGATTGCCCGGCTCATTGAGCATCTGCACATAGCTATGTTTGTCCCTACCAGTAGGGCTAAAGTCTATAACCAACATAATCTCTCGAATTACTTCAAAAGGAAGTGCCAATGTGTTTAGAAACTGGTCCGAAAAACAACGTCGAACAATTTTCTTTGACTTTCAGGGCCAAAAGGTTTTTCTTAAAGCGGAATTTGAGGATACTCCGGGCCTCCTGGTGCAAGCGGGGGTATTTTCTGGATTTGAACGCTCGCCGCAAGCAGTTTGAGTACTTGTGGGTCCGACAGGGACTCCGGATGACAAAGTTATGACCGTTTTAGTGAACATCGGTCCATTCTATGGCAGTCCTTGAAAGTACTTCATTTTGAAGTGATGCTTTTTGCCTGACCGCCCTAAAATATCTTGCCCTCTATAGTGGAGGTATTGTTTGCACATATATATTGAACCGATGCCAGGAATGCCCTTTTGTTCTTGGCTTTCACGCGCATGAGTTACAACATTCCATCCGGCGAAAAGAAGGAGAACAAGGCATATCGACGCTGGATTTTCTTCAATTTACGGCCTAGTGAGGTTGCCCGGCTCATTGAGCATCTACACAAAGCTATGTTTGTCCCTACCAGTAGGGCTAATGTCTATAACCAACATAATCTCTCGAATTACTTCAAAAGGAAGTGCCAATGTGTTTAGAAAATGGTCAGAAAAACAACGGCGAATAATTTTCTTTGACTTTCAGGGCCAAAAGGTTTTTCTTAAGCCTGAATTTGAGGATACTCCGGGCCTCCTGGTGCAAGAGGGGGTATTTTCTGGATTTGAACGCTCGCCGCAAGCAGTTTGAGTACTTGTGGGTCCGACAGGGACTCCGGATGACAAAGTTATGACCGTTTTAGTGAACATCGGTCCATTCTATGGCAGTCCTTGAAAGTACTTCATTTTCCCGTGATGCTTTTTTCCTGACCACCCCGAAATTTCTTGTCCTCTATAGCGGAGATATTGTTTCCACATATATATTTAACCGATGCCAGGAATGCCCTTTTGTTCTTGGCTTCCACGCTCATGAGTTACAACATTCCATCCAGCGAAAACAAGGAGAATAAGGCATATAGCCGCTGGATTTTCTTCAATTTACGGCTAAATGAGATTACCCGGCTCATAGAGCATCTACAGAAAGCTATGTTTGTCCCTACCAGGTGGGCTAATGTCTATAACCAACATCATCTCTTGAATTTGCTTCAAAAGGAAGTGCCAATGGGTTTATAAACTTATCCGAAAAACTACGGCGAATGATGTTCTTTGACTTTTAGGGCCAAAAATTCCTGCTTATGGCCAGATTTGTGGGTACTCTGGGCCTCCTGGCGCAAGCGGGGAGTATTTTCCGGATTTTCACGCTCGCCGTGAGCAGTTTGAGTACTCGTTGGTCCAATAGGGACTCCGAATGACAAAGTTATGACTGTTTTAGTGAACATCGGTCTAGTCTATGGCAGTCCTTGAAATACTATATTTTCCCGTGACGCTTTTTGCCTGACCGCACCGAAATTACTTGTCCTCTATAGGAGAGATATTGTTTCCACATATATATTGAACCGATGCCAGGAATGCCCTTTTGTTTTTGGCTTTCACGCGCATGAGTTACAACATTCCATCCGGCGAAAACAAGGAGAATAAGGCCTATAGACGCTGGATTTTCTTCAATTTACGGCCAAATGTGATTGCCCGGCTCATTGAGCATCTACAGAAAGCTATGTTTGTCCCTACCAGTGGGGCTAATGTCTATAACCAACATAATCTCTTGAATTCCTTCAAAAGGAAGTGCCCATGTGTTGAGAAACTTGTCCGAAAAACAGCGGCGAATAATGTTCTTTGACTTTCAGGGCCAAAAGGTTGTACTTAAGGCCGAATTTGATGGTATTCCGGGCCTCTTGGCGCAAGCGGGGACTATTTTCTGGATTCGCACACTCGGCACAAGCAGTTTGAGTACTTGCGGGTCCGACAGGGACTCCGAATGACAAAATTATGACCGTTTTAGTGAACATCGGTCCATTCTATGGTAGTCCTTGAAAGTACTTCATTTTCTGTGACGCTTTTTGCCTGACCGCCCTGAAATTTCTTGTCCTCTATAGTGGAGATATTGTTTACACATATATATTGAACCGATGCTAGGAATGCCCTTTTGTTCTTGGCTTTCACGCTCATGAGTTACAACATTCCATCCCACGAAAACAAGGAGAATAAGGCAAATAGCCGCTAGATTTTCTTCAATTTACAGATAAAGGAGATTACCCGGCTCATAGAGCATCTGCAGAAAGCTACGTTTGTCCCTACCAGGGGGGCTAATGTCTATAACCAACATAATCTCTTGAATTTCCTTCAAAAGGAAGTGCCAATGGGTTTAGAAACTTATCCAAAAAACAGCGGCTAATGATGTTCTTTGACTTTCAGGGCCAAAAATTCCTGCTTAAGGCCAGATTTGAGGATACTTCGGTCCTCCTAGTGCAAGCGTGGAGTTTTTTCTGGATTCGCACCCTTGGCGTGAGCAGTTTGATTACTTGTGGGTCCGACAGGGACTCCGAATGACAAAGTTATGACTGTTTTTGTGGACATCGGTCCATTGTATGGCAGTCCTTGAAAGTACTTCATTTTCCCGTGATGCTTTTTGCCTGACCGCCCAAAATATCTTGCCCTCTATAGTGGAGATATTGTTTGCACATATATATTGAACTGGTGCCAGGAATGCCCTTTTGTTCTTGGCTTTCACGCGCATGAGTTACAACATTCCATATGGCGAAAACAAGGAGAATAAGGCATATAGACGCTGGATTTTCTTTACGGCCTAATGAGATTGCCCGGTTCATTGAGAATATGCAGAAAGCTATGTTTGTCCCTACCAGTGGGTCTAATGTCTATAACCAACATAATCTCTCGAATTCCTTCAAAAGAAAGTGCCAATGTGTTTAGAAACTTGTCCGAAAAACAGCGGCGAATAATGTTCTTTGACTTTCAGGGCCAAAAGGTTTTCCTTAAGGCCGAATTTGAGAGTACTCCGGGCCTCCTGGTGCAAGCGGGGAGTATTTTCTGGATTCGAACACTCGCCGCAAGCAGTTTGAGTACTTGTGGGTCCGATAGAAACTCCGGATGACAAAGTTATGGCCGTTTTAGTGAATATCGGTCCATTCTATGGCAGTCCTTGAAAGTACTTCATTTTCCCGTGACGCTTTTTGCCTGACCGCCCTGAAATTTCTGGTCCTCTATAGCGGAGAAATTGTTTCCACACATATATTGAACCGATGCCAGGAATGCCCTTTTGTTCTTGGCTTTCACGCCTATGAGTTGCAGCATTCCATCCAGCGAATACAAGGAGAAAAAGGCATATAGCCGCTGGATTTTCTTCAATTTACGGCTAAATGAGATTACCTGGCTCATAGAGCATCTGCAGATAGCTTCGTTTGTCCCTACCAGGTGGGCTAATGTCTATAACCAACATCATCTCTTGAATTTGCTTCAAAAGGAAAAGCCAATGGGTTTAGAAACTTGTCCAAAATATTGCCGCGAATGATGTTCTTTGACTTTCAGAGCCACAAATTCCTACTTAAGGCCAGATATGAGGGTACTCTGGGCCTCCTGGCGCAAGCGGGGAGTATTTTACGGATTTGCACGCTCGCCGTGAGTAGTTTGAGTACTCGTGGGGTCCGATTGGGACTCCGAATGACAAAGTAATGACTGTATTAGTGAACATCGGTCCATTCTATGGCAGTCCTTGAAATACTTCATTTTCCCGTGACACTTTTGGCCTGACCGCCCCGAAATTACATGTCCTCTATAGGGGAGATATTGTTTCCACATATATATTAAACCGATGACAGGAATATCCTTTTGTTCTTGGCTTTCACGCGCATGAGTTACAACATTCCATCCGGCGAAAACAAGGAGAATAAGGCATATAGACGCTGGATTTTCTTCAATTTACGGCCAAATGAGATTGCCCGGCTCATTGAGCATCTGCAGAAAGCTATGTTTGTCCCTACCACTGAGTCTAATGTCTATAACCAACATAATCTCTCGAATTCCTTCAAAAGTAAGTGCCAATGTGTTTAGAAACTTGTGCGAAAAACAGCGGCGAATAATGTTCTTTGACTTTCAGGACCAAAAGGTTCTACTTAAGGCTGAATTTGAGGGTACTCTGGGCCTCCTAGCGCAAGCGGGGAGTATTTTCTGGATTCACACTCTCAGCACAAGTAGTTTGAGTACTTGCGGGTCCGACAAGGACTCCGAATGACAAAGTTATGACCGTTTTAGTGAACATCGGTCCATTCTATGGCAGTCCTTGAAAGTACTTCATTTTCCGTGACGCTTTTTGCCTGGCCGCCCAAAAAATTCTTGTCCTCTATAGTGGAGATATTGTTTACACATATATATTGAACCGATGCCAGGAATGTCCTTTTGTTCTTGGCTTTCACTCTCATGAGTTACAACGTTCCATCCCGCGAAAACAAGGAGAATAAGGCAAATAGCCGCCAGTTTTTCTTCGATTTATAGCTAAATGAGATTACCCGCCTCATAGAGCATCTGCAGAAAGCTTGGTCTGTCCCTACTAGGGGGGCTAATGTCTATAACCAACATAATCTCTTGAATTTCCTTCAAAAGGAAGTGCCAATGGGTTTAGAAACTTGTCCGAAAAACAGCGGCTAATGATGTTCTTTGACTTTCAGGGCCAAAAATTCCTGCTTAAGGCCAAATTTGAGGGTACTCCTATCCTCCTAGCGCAAGCGTGGAGTTTTTTCCAGATTCGCACCCTCGTCATGAGCAGTTTGACTACTTGTGGGTCCGACAGGGACGCCGAATGACAAAGTTATGACTGTTTTAGTGAACATCGGTCCATTCTATGGCAGTCCTTGAAATTTTTCATTTTCCCGTGACGCTTTTTGCCTGACCGCCCTGAAATTACTTGTCCTCTATAGTGGAGATATTGTTTCCACATATATATTGACCGATGCCAGGAATGCCCTTTTGTTCTTGGCTTTCACGAGCATGAGTTACAGCATGCCATCCGGCGAATACAAGGAGAATAAGGCATATAGACGCTGGATTTTCTTCAATTCACGGCCAAATGAGATTGCCGGCTCATTGAGCATCTGCAGAAAGCTATGTTTGTCCCAACCAGAGGGGCTAATGTCTATGACGAACATAATCTCTCGAATTCCTTTAAAAGGAAGTGCCAATACGTTTAGAATCTTTTTCGAAAAACAGTGGCGAATAATGTTCTTTGACTTTCAGGGCCAAAAGGTTTTTCATAAGGCCGAATTTGAGGGTACTCCGGGCCTCCCCGCGCAAGCGGGGAGTATTTTTTGGATTCGAACGCTTGCCACAAGCAGTTTGAGTACTTGTGGGTCCGACAGGGAGTCCGTATGACAAAGTTACGACCGTTTTAGTGAACATCAGTCCATTCTATGGCAGTCCTTGAAAGTATTTCATTTTCCCGTGACGTTTTTTGCCTGACCGCCCCGAAATTTCTTGTGCTCTATAGTGGAGATATTGTTTCCACATATATATTGAACCGATGCCAGGAATGCCCTTTTGTTCTTGGCTTTCACACGCATGAGTTACAACATTCGTCCGGCGAAAACAAGGAGAATAAGGCATATAGACGTTGGATTTTCTTCAATTTACGGCCAAATGAGATTACCCGGCTCACTGAGCATCTGCAGAAAGCTATGTTTGTCCCTACCAGTGGGGCTAATGTCTATAATTGACATAATCTCTCAAATTCCTTCAAAAGGAAATGAAAATGTGTTTAGAAACTTGTCCGAAAAACAGCAGCGAATAATGTTCTTTGACTTTCAGGGCCAAAAGGTTCTGCTTAAGGCCGAATTTGAGGGTACTCCAGGCCTCCTAGCGAAAGCAGGGAGTATTTTCTAGATTCGCACGCTCGGCGCAAGCAGTATGAGAACTTGCGGGTCCAACAGGGACTCTGAATGACAAAGTTATGACCATTTTAGTGGACATCGGTCAATTCTATGGCAGTCCTTGAAAGTACTTCATTTTCCCGTGACGCATTTTGCCCGCCGCCCCAAAATTTCATGTCCTCTATAGCGGAGATATTGTTACCACATATATATTGAACCGATGCTAGGAATGCCCCTTTGTTGTTTGCTTTCACGCTCATGAGTTACAGCATTCCATCCGGCGAAAACAAGGAGAATAAGGCATATAGCCGCTGGATTTTCTTCAATTTATAGCTAAATGAGATTACCCGGCTCATAGAGCATCTGCAGAAAGCTACGTTTGTCCCTACCAGGGGGGCTAATATCTATAACCAACATAATCTCTTGAATTTCCTTCAAAAGGAAGTGCCAATGGGTTTAGAGACTTGTTAGAAAAACTGCGGCGAATGATGTTCTTTGCCTTTTAGGGCCAAAAATTCCCGCTTAAGGCCAGATTTGACGGTACACTGGGCTGCCTGGCGCAAGCTGGGAGTATTTTCCGGATTCGCACGCTCACCGTGAACAGTTCGAGTACTCGTGGGTCTGATAGCAACTCCGAATGACAAAGTTATGACTGTTTTAGTGAACATCGGTCTATTCTATGGTAGTCCTTGAAATACTTCATTTTCTGGTGACGTTTTTTGCCTGACCGCCCCGAAATTACTTGTCCTCTATAGGGGAGATATTGTTTCCGTATATATATTGAACCGATGCAGGAATGCCCTTTTGTTCTTGGCTTTCACGCGCATGAGTTACTACATTCCATCCGGCGAAAACAAGGAGAATAAGGCCTATAGACGCTGGATTTTCTTCAATTCACGGCCAAATGAGATTGCCGGCTCATTGAGCATCTGCAGAAAGCTATGTCTATTACCAACATAATCTCTCGAATTCCTTCAAAAGGAAGTGCCAATGTGTTTAGAAACTTGTCCGAAAAACAGCGGCGAATAATGTTCTTTGACTTTCAGGGCCAAAAGGTTCTACTTAAGGCTGAATTTGATGGTACTCCGGGCCTCTTGGTGCAAGCGAGGAGTATTTTCTGGATTCGCACGCTCGGCGCAAGTAGTTTGAGTACTTGCGGGTCCGACAGGGACTCTGAATGATAAAGTTATGACCGTTTTAGTGAACATCGGTCCATTCTATGGTAGTCCTTGAAAGTACTTCATTTTCTGTGACGCTTTTTGCCTGACCGCCCTGAAATTTCTTATCCTCTATAGTGGAGATATTGTTTACACATATATATTGAACCGATGCCAGGAATGCCCTTTTGTTCTTGGCTTTCACGCTCATGAGTTACAGCAATCCATCCCGTGAAAACAAGGAGAAAAAGGCAAATAGCCGCTAGATTTTCTTAAATTTACGAATAAATGAGATTACCCGGCTCATAGAGCATCTGCAGAAAGCTACGTTTGTCCCTACCAGGGGGCTAATGTCTATAACCAACATAATCTCTTGAATTTCCTTCAAAAGGAAGTGCCAATGGGTTTAGAAACTTGTCCGAAAAACAGCGGCTAATGATGTTCTTTGACTTTCAGGGCCAAATATTCCTGCTTAAGGCCAGATTTGAGGGTACTCCGGTCCTCCTAGTGCAAGCGTAGAGTTTTTTCCAGTTTTGCACCCTCGCCGTGAGCAGTTTGAGTACTTGTGGGTCCGACAGGGACTCCGAATGACAAAGTTATGACTGTTTTAGTGGACATCGGTCCATTGTATGGTAGTGTCAGGACCCTGAATCAATGCCACATCGATCTAGCATGTAACACCTCATATCACTTTGCGGCCTCACGCACGGTATTCCCACGGGTGTCGCCTTACCTTTGCCCGGGACCGTTTGAGCCTTTTGGCACACGTATATGATAGTGTCGCTAGCATCCATATGATAAGGAGCCCGGTGACATGG
The DNA here is from genome assembly GCA_021437245.1 of Aegilops speltoides. Taxonomy (NCBI): domain Eukaryota; kingdom Viridiplantae; phylum Streptophyta; class Magnoliopsida; order Poales; family Poaceae; genus Aegilops; species Aegilops speltoides. The sequence goes on along the minus strand of CM038147.1, from coordinate 318,481,042 downwards.
CTAGTCTTAAACCCAAAGTGGCACAAACTTACAGGGACAGGCATCCATGACCCAACATCGAACGTGTCGGTCATCAGCGAGTGAATCCGGGCTGTAGCACTGGGCTAGCAGGATTCCGGTGAACCGGGCTGTAGCGGGCTAACAGGACTCCGGTATTCATCGCATGACATTTCCCCGAAGGGACAGACACAGGTATGAAGAAGGACACATGCCGGCCAGCCTAAGTGTTCCGGAGCAGTAGCGAGCTACCATGGCTCAATGGAAGCACTAGGAGACATTTCCCGGTAAGAGGGGCTACTAGGGATAAACAACTAGATAGTCAGATCCCACACATACCAAGCATTTCAATAACATACACACAATATGCTCGATATGTGCAAATACAACATGGCATCACAACATGTCTCTACGACTCAAGTATTTATTCAATAGGCTCCGAGGAGCGAGATATTACAAACATAGGTCTCATGACCCAACATTAAGAGCATACAAGTCAAAGCACAAGCGGAAGCTTAACATGTCTGAGTACAGACAACTATAAATGAAAAAGGCTGAGAAGCCTGACTATCTACTAGATCCTGCCGAGGGCACAAGATCGTAGCTGAGGTAACAAGCTAAACGTCGAAGACCACGCGGAACTACTAGCGAGACTAACGTCTCTCTGCAAAAACATAAAATAGGCAAACGTGAGTACAAATGTACCCAGCAAGACTTACATCAGAACTAACTACATATGCATCATTATCAACAAAGGGATGGTGGGGTTTAACTGCAGCAAGCCAGCTTTGACTCGGTGGCTATCCTGAACTACGACTGCAAGTAACTCTTTTGAGGTGGCGCACACGAGTCCACATATTCACCATATCAATACACCACTATGGATCCGCTCCCGTCTCCCTACGAGAACGCCATCCATAGCACTCACGCTTATCTTGCGTATTTTTGGGTATCCACTTTCACTTGTCTATGAACTGTTATAGGCAACCCAGAAGTCCTTTACCGCGGACACGGCTATTCAAATAGATGATGTTAACCCTGCAGGGGTGTACTTCTTCATACATGTTTCCACCACTTAGCGTCTGCACACGACATGTGCTCGGCAGACTTCAAGCGAAAGCCGACGTGGGTGTAGACCACGACCTACCTAAACACTCAAGTCTCTAGTCCAGGTTTATCGCCTATTCAGGTTCCATCCACAGGGAGTCCGGCCGAGGTTTCCACATACGGCCCCGAACGATGTGAAGAGGGTTCCGAGACACCTAACGGGTGCCCGGTGTACTCGACCACGTACCTACCGCATCACAGCCCACCCCACGTTCAGCGCTGTCCACGGCCTCCAGTAGGCTACCAACACCAGAAACTACTTGCAACTCCTGGACAGAGGATTAGGGTGAATAAGAAGTCGAGCGGGGTCATATTTCAGGGCCCAATGTATGGTAGTAGCTGAATCATGGATCACAAACACAGAACTCAGTTCCTGAGGACGGCTTCAATGAGACAACCCACCATGTACTCCTACATGGCCTCTCACCGATACCTTTACCAAATCGTGTTCACACATCTAGCTCACACACAGTAGGACATGTTCATACACCTCTCATTCGCCCCCGATGAATTAGACCTGACTCAACTCTAAGCAGTAGTAGGCATGAAAAACAAGCATGAATGAGTAGGCACAACAGGGCTCAAACAACTCCTACTCATGCTAGTGGGTTTCATCTATTTACTGTGGCAATGACAGGTCATGCAGAGGATAAAGGGGTTCAGCTACCGCAGCAAATAACAGATGAATCGTTGTTGTCCTAATTCAGTAAAAGAGAGCAGGAGCGAGAAAGTGGGATTGTATCGGAATGAACAAGGGGGTTTTGCTTGCCTGGCACTTCTTAAGATAGTATAGTTTCTTCATCGGTGTCAACGATCACAACGTCGGTACAACGTCTACCAAGGGCGAACAACACCGGCAAACACAGAAGAAACACGATCAATGCAATGCACAATATGATGCATGCTATGACATGGCAATATGAATGTGTTTTGGGCTAATGCAAGCTAGAACAGATTGAAATGAGTCCATTTGAACCAAAGATTCAAATGCAAACCCATTATAAGAGGTTATATTAGTGCATTAACTTGTTTCACCTAAACAGCAAGGTCAATGTGTTCTAAGATGCATGAAAATGGTACGGATAGATAGATTAGATTTTTCTGATCATTTTTCATATATAACTTGTTTGATTTGGAGCTACGGTTGATTTTATATGATTTTTTGAAGTTTGCATTATTTTCTGAAATTTCCTGAATAAGAATAAATCCAGAAAATAATTAACTGCGTCAGCACTACGTCACTGTGACGTCAGCGGTCAACGGGGCTGGTCCAGGTCAAACTGACCTGTGGGCCCTGTGTGTCAGTAGTTAATTTAACTATCTAATATTAGTTAGTGCTAACCTAAGTTAATTAGCAGAGCGGGCCCCACTTGTCATGGACTCAGGGGGGAGTCAACCTGGGCCCAGCCAGTCAAGGTCAATGGGTCAAACCCGACGGTGGAAGAGCAGTTTCACGTTCCAGCAACCAAATGGGCGGCGGAGAGTACCTACGCGTAGCTGGGAGCAAGCCGCAGCATCTGGTGGTGGTGGTGGTTGGGCTCGGGGTTGCTGGAAACGTCGCCGGCGACGAGCTGTGTGGCTGCCGGAGCTCGGGTGAGGTCGAACCCGAGGCTACGGGGCACGGCGAGGCACATGGAGTAGTGCTACGGGTTCCTGCAAGTGCGTTGAGTACATTGGTCACGGTGGTGTGGCCGGTGGGTGGCCGGAGTCACGTCGGCGACGAGGTCGGCGGCGGCGGGTGCGGGTGAACTTGGTGCGGTGCATGCGGTGCAGGAGAGAGTTAATGGAGAGGGGGAGGACGGAGCTAAGCTCACGGCGATTGCAGCAAGCGTCAAAGCAGGCTCGGGGAAGTCCGGAGCTGAGCGGGGTGACGATGGCGATCTCAGCGGCCGGAGTTGGGGAAGACGGAGGCGGGGGCGACTCTAGAGCGGGCGAGCACTCGGGGCTCGGCCTGCTCGACGTAGTCGACGACGTCGGAGCGAACGGACACGGCGACGAGGCACGGGGACGACGGCGGACACAGTTATCACGGTGGCGCGAGCGCGGAAGCCTCGGCCATGGTGCGAGAGAGCGAGGGAGAGGAGCTGGGAGGAGTGGGAGACCGACCCAGAGCGGCAGAACGGCGAGGGGAGGAAGCAGTGCGGCGGACAGCTGTGTGGTGCGCGCTGGTGTCGGTGTTGAGCACCTGCCTGCCTGCCTGGCCGAGCCAAGCAGCTCGCTGGAGCAGTGGCTGGGCTGGGCCGGCACGTGGGCCTGCTAGGTGGCGCCAGGTAAGCCTCTCTTTCTCTCTTTTATTTCCTGTTTTCTATTTTCTGCAATTGTTTTGGCTTTATTAAAAATGCCAGAGCATTTTCAAAAATCCTGAAAATATTTGTGGCCACTATTTGGAATATTTCCAGCAGCCCTCATTTACCTTCAAGATTATTTGGACATTTAAAATTATTTATAGCATTTAAATGTCCAAGAACAAATACTGTATGATTTAATTCAATAATCTAGAATGGCCTAGAAAAATGTGCAGCATTTTTGTCAGAGGTTCTGGACCAAAACAAAAATGATGAACAATTAAGAAGGGCATTTCAGGTTCATTGAAAATATTTTTAGGTTGAACCTATTTGAATTTCATTTGGTGCTAGGGTTTGGACATCCCCATTTCAAGTTCATTTGAAAAATAAACATGATGACATGGATGCAGATGCAACTAATTACAAGCAATGATCTAGGGAAGTGACGACTCACCCCCACTAAACAAGAATCGCATCCCGAGATTCAAGACGTGAGGTAAGAAGACAAAGGGGACACTAAGCCAGCTCAAACTTCATGATCCAAATGTCCTTCTCGAGGATGCTGATTCAATGTTCCAATTGATCTTGACGTCTTTGCTCTTGAGATCTTCATCCAACAAGAGGACAGAAACACTCTACAAGGATGGATCATTTTAATGATCACAAGATCAACTCACGGAATGAGATGTAGAACATCTCTTGAGCTAAGAGGCAAAACACACATCATGAAGGACGAAAGAAACAATTTAATGAGGTTTCAAAGTAGCGAGGAAAATAATTTCCATGACACCACAACGAGATACCTTAGGAAGGGTGACTCATAGAAACATCCCCTTAAGTGGTAAAAAGAATTACCTTTGATTTAGAGATCATTGAAACTCTTTATACCATCCTAAGGCAATCCTTGAGCGATAGTTTAGAGGGGTTCGATAGAATGGCATACCCGGGTTAGAATGGATGATGTGGATTACCTTGTTGAAAACAACACAAGGGATGATTTTAGTAACTGGGGAGAAGCTCAACAGTAGAGAGTAAGTCCACTACTTGAAAAGTTATAGCATAACCGAGTAAACTGAGAGCAATCCCAGTTAGTGCCGATGGTAACACCTAGCGCTTGTGCGTGCTCTCAAGAACTTGAGCATTTCCATAATGATCAAGGTTTTACCAACATCCATGTCAAGGGTGCTGACAACACAACATACTACCATGATGAATAGCGATGGACGATGCAGATGCAAAGGAAGATAACACTTTCTCAGATTTCACCTTAGCGAGACCAAGGGGACAAAATCTGGATGATCGACCGAGAGACATTTAGCACTCCGCTTCTAATGTTCTCCTTGATGTGCTAGTGTAACCCATTCATAGATATGGTTTGATATCTAGAACATCAAGTAAAAGGTCGGACTTTGGGAGCTCAAGAATACATAAGGAACAACTACTAGAATAAATTCTACGAGATCCTTATGGGGAGGTGGCCAACTTTATCAACCAATATACTACAATAATGGGTCTTCCGGCTGGGCGTGTTGGCCACAACATCCACTTAACCGGGTTACAGAGAGACCAATATTGTAGTTCTTGGGAAGCGTTCCAACCATCAAGTCTGTCAGAGATTCAGATCTGGTTGGTGTCAGAATATTCCAGACTCATCAAGTCTGGAAAGAAAAATTAAAGTTTGCAACTCAAATCGACGAGAAGACGCTGCGAGATTCTCGGGAAATGGACTACGGTAGTACGCTCCAAAACATGAGCTGGTTCTGCTACACACATGTGAACGCGTTGTCTCAGACAAGCATGACCACATGGTAGTCTTATAATAAAACACTACCGAGTTCAGGTGGGGGAACCATCAACAAGGATATCGAAGTCTTGTGCACTTAACTTAGACTTCTTTACCTAGAACAAGTCAATCAGTGGCTTGGTGTGCTAGGAACACATATAGAATGAAGGTAGCTAATCTGAAAATCCAATGTATACTTCGCACATGCATGACTGACTTGGGATGATTCCAAAGGAAGCGAAAACAATCTTTCTCGGATCCACGATGGCAACTTACACCAAGTGCACGTGAATTAGAGAAAGTCACTTCTTTCATCCAAACATATGCTTCATGAACAGAACATGAAGGTAATGCTTATAAAAGTTTCCAACACTAGCTGGACGTTCGACACGAATCATGGAGATGATAAGAATGTTGCTGATGGGTCCAACAACAATTCATCCAGGTTTCCATATAAATGGAATTCCACAATCATGTGAACAAGGTGATAGCATTGGTCAGACCGAAAAGATATAATGGTGTATGCTCGAGGAAACAACCACGAGTAAGACAACATTACGAATATCGTTGGTTCTGGTTTGATTTGATGATAGCCCATACTCAAATCAAAGGTTGGATAAAATGATAGGTCCATTAACTGATCACGAGGTCAGTCGATGAAACTATCAACTTTCTTCAACACACATACAAGATATCCCTTAAAATGAACTTAGTCGGATAAGCTTTCATCTTCCAACTCTCCAAGTTGTTGTTAGCTTAACCAACTAGCTCAGGGGTATCCAACACAGATTCCTGGAGAGAGGGTGGTTACAAGAAACCAACTTGATCACGAGCTCAACATAAAGGTCGGATGACGACCTGGTGATACCTTCGAGAAGATATTCGGAAGATCACGAACCGCTGGTATGTTAATAAGTTCGAGATCAATCTTGCTTTCCAGGGCAAGACGATGTGATCAAGAGAGTGATGGATTGACACAACCCTAACTCATTGATCGAGGAGTGCACCAGAAATAAGGACTAGGTAGCACGATCAATCTTAGGATGGAAATTTAATAACCAACATACTAAGAATGAAATTGTTGTCCATTAACTACTAAGCAACAAGGTTGCTAGGAGTATTGATTTCACACATCACATTTCACTTGTCGGCATTCCGGTTGCAACAACACGGGAACCAAGGAACGAACAATGATGGAGAGAAGTATCACTACATCAAGAATTCATAAGAGAAGGTGCAATTCTCATGACATTCCTAACATAAGACTGTAATACTTTAGGGTAGAACAAAATCAAAGATGGATTGGCATTTTGATCTGCGGAATACAACTACTTTGACCCAGTCCTGAATATGGATGAGGTACTGGAGTTTGCTTCTCCTGGTCATTCCGGAATAGAATGGCTTGACGGACCACAAGAGTAATAGGTATCGATGAAAGAATGCACGCATACTCTTGACTATCAATTGATAGACGAGGGTCGGAATACAACTAAAGAGGGACAACTCAACAGAGCATATAACTTTCTGAGTTGTGGATGCATAGATTAGTATGTCAAACCAAGTTCAACAGGTTTCTTCCAGAGAACCCATGCAGAGAAGGTAGGACTGGCAGAGTCGCGGCACAGCATCGAGAACTCGTCAAGCACTCTTGTTGTGATCCTTTGGCTCAAAGAACTTCTGCCATAAACGGTTCATAGTATTTGGAAGAAGGAAATACCACGAACCTCGAGGACTAACACAAAGGTTACTAATAACCTAAGGGAGCTAGCAATTACTATCAACATGAAGTAAGTAGGGTGAATCTCGGGTTCAAAACCCAGAAGTGGAATACCTACATACTAAGTGGCATCACGCGATGCTTTCGAGAATGATGGCCAGAATCATCACTCTGGGACACAAATCATGGCTAAATTACTAGGTGATACTCTAGACACCTAGGTCATAATAATAGCTCCAACATAAATGCCGAGGCAAAGAAATACCTCAACACACTAGTTAGTGTGGTTGATCTGGCACAAAGGATCTTCAGAATGGTAAAAGGAATTTGCATATGCATCAGACTATTTAGAAATCTGGGATGACTCGGACAGCATAACGGCTGTAAATGCTCAAAAAGATTTAGACATGCTACAAAAATGGTGGCATAACCACTCAGAAGCACAACATCAAGGTTTCGAGATCAACGGATAACATACGGAAGTAGTAGGAACTGAATTGAGGCTTGAATCCAACAATCTTATAAGTCTACGGATTAGTAACACGTGATCCTGATAGAAAGATGAGAAGCCTAGTTCCTTAACCCCGTAGGAAAACTAAGATGACTCAGATCAGAAGGGCATAAGGTATAAGGAGTAAAAGAGCCTTACGTTTCATCCCACAATCAATTACCTTATGTAACTAAAGAATTTCTAGACTCAACTTCGACCTGTTTGGCTTGATAATCCTACAGGCAGTCAAGCTCTGATACCAAAGCTGTCAGGACCCTGACTCAATGCCACATCGATCTAGCATGTAACACCTCATATCACTTTGCGGCCTCACGCACGGTATTCCCACGGGTGTCGCCTTACCTTTGCCCGGGACCGTTTGCGCCTTTTGGCACACGTATATGATAGTGTCGCTAGCATCCATATGATAAGGAGCCTGGGCTGACATGGCTAATTGTAAACCCAAAGTGGCACAAACTTATAGGGACAGGCATCCATGACCCAAACATCGAACGTGTCGGTCATCATTGAGTGAATCCAGTCAGTAGCACTGGGCTAGTAGGACTCCGTGAACTGGCTGTAGAGGGCTAACGGGACTCCGGTATTCATCGCGTGACATTTCCCGAAGGGATGACACAGAACGAAGAAGGACACATGCCGGCCAGCCTAAGTGTTCGGAGCGAGAGCGAGCTACCATGGCTCGATGGAAGCACTAGGAGACATTTCCCGGTAAGAGGGGCTACTAAGGATAAACAACTAGATAGTCAGATCCCACACATACCAAGCATTTCAATAACATACACACAATATGCTCGATATGTGCAAATACAACATTGCATCACAACATGACTCTACGACTCAAGTATTTATTCAATAGGCTCCGAGGAGCGAGATATTACAAACATAGGTCTCATGAGCCAACATTCAGAGCATACAAGTCAAAGCACAAGCGGAAGCTTAACATGTCTAAGTACAGACAACTATAAATGGAAAAGGCTGAGAAGCCTGACTATCTACTACATCCTGCCGAGGGCACAAGATCGTAGTTGAGGTAACAAGCTAAACGTCGAAGACCACGCAGAACTACTAGCAAGACTGACCTCTCTCTGCAAAAACATAAAATAGGCAAACGTGAGTACAAATGTACCCAACAAGACTTACATCAGAACTAACTACATATGCATCATTATCAACAAAGGGATGGTGGGGTTTAACTGCAGCAAGCCAGCTTTGACTCGGTGGCTATCCTGAACTACGACTGCAAGTAACTCTTTTGAGGTGGCGCACACGAGTCCACATAATCACCATATCAATACACCAATATGGATCTGCTCCCATCTCCCTACGAGAACGCCATCCATAGCACTCACGCTTATCTTGCGTATTTTAGGGTATCCACTTTCACTTGTCTATGAACTGTTATAGGCAACCCAGAAGTCCTTTACCGCGGACACGGCTATTCGAATAGATGATGTTAACCCTGCAGGGGTGTACTTCTTCATACATGTTTCCACCACTTAGCGTCAGACACGACATGTGCTCAGCAGACTTCAGCTTAAAGCCGACGTGGGTGTAGACCACGACCTGCCTAAACACTCAAGTCTCTAGTCCGGGTTTATCGCCTATTCAGGTTCCATCCCTGTGGAGTCGGCCGAGGTTTCCACATATGGCCCGAACAATGTGAACAGGGTTCCGAGACACCTAACGGGTGCCGGTGTACCCGCCACGCACCTACCGCATCACAGCCCACCCCACGGTCGGTAGCTGTCCACGGCCTCCATGGGCTACAAACACGAAACTACTTGCAACTCCCGGACAGAGGACTAGGGTGAATAAGAAGTCGGCGGGTCATATTTCAGGGCACAATGTATGGTAGTAGCTGAATCATGGATGACAAACATAGAACTCAGTTCCTGAGGACGGCTTCAATGAGACAACCCACCATGTACTCCTACATGGCCTCTCACCGATACCTTTACCAAATCGTGTTCACACATCTAGCTCACACACAGTAGGACATGTTCATACACCTCCGATTCATCCCGATGAATCGGACTGACTCAACTCTAAGCGAGAGCAGGCATGACAAACAAGCATGAATGAGTAGGCACAACAGGGCTCAAACAACTCCTACTCATGCTAGTGGGTTTCATCTATTTACTGTGGCAATGACAGGTCATGCAGAGGATAAAGGGGTTCAGCTACCGCAGCAAATAACAGATGAATCATTGTTGTCCTAATGCAGTAAAAGTGAAAAGGAGCGAGAAAGTGGGATTGTATCAGAATGAACAAGGGGGTTTTGCCTGGCTGGCACTTCTGAAGATAGTATAGTTTCTTCATCGGTGTCAACGATCACAACGTCGGTACAACGTCTACCAAGGGGGAACAACACCAGCAAACACAGAAGAAACACGATCAATGCAATGCACAATATGATGCATGCTATGACATGGCAATATGAATGTGTTTTGGGCTAATGCAAGCTAGAACAGATTGAAATGAGTCCATTTGAACCAAAGATTCAAATGCAAACCCATTATAAGAGGTTATATTAGTGCATTAACTTGTTTCACCTAAACAGCAAGCTTAATGTGTTCTAACATGCACGAAAATGGTACATATAGATAGATTAGATTTTTCTGATCATTTTTCATATATAACTTGTTTGATTTGGAGCTACGGTTGATTTTATATGATTTTTAGAAGTTTGCATTATTTTTTGAAATTTCCTGAATAAGAATAAATCCAGAAAATAATTAACTGCGTCAGCACTACGTCACTGTGACGTCAGCGGTCAACGGGGCTGGTCCAGGTCAAACTGACCTATGGGCCCTGCATGTCAGTAGTTAATTTAACTATCTAATATTAGTTAGTGCTAACCTCAGTTAATTAGCAGAGCGGGCCCCACTTGTCATGGACTCAGGGGGGAGTCAACCTGGGCCCACCCAGTCAAGGTCAACGGGTCAAACCCACCGGCGTTTAGCCGCCGGCGAGGCCAGACGCGGCGGTGGAAGTGCAGTTTCGCGTTCTGGCGACCAAATGGGCGACGGAGAGTACCTACGCGTAGCTGGGAGCAAGCCGCAACGTCTGGTGGTGGTGGTTGGGCTCGGGGTTGCCGGAAACATCGCCGGCGACGAGCTGTGCGGCTGCCGGAGCTCGCATGAGGTCGAACCCGAGGCTACGGGGCACGGTGAGGCGCGTGGAATAGTGCTACGGGTTCCTGCGAGTGCGTTGAGTGCATTGGTCACGGTGGTGTGGCCGGTGGGTGGCCGGAGTCACGTCGGCGACGAGCTCGGCGGCGGAGGGTGCGGGTGAACTTGGTGCGGTGCATGCGGTGCAGGAGAGAGTTAATGGAGAGGGGGAGGACGGAGCTGAGCTGACGGCGATTGCGGCAAGCGTTGAAGCGGGCTCGGGGAAGTCCGGAGCTGAGCGGGGCGACGATGGCGATCTCAGCGGCCGGAGTTGGGGAAGACGGAGGCGGGGGCGACTCTAGAGCGGGCGAGCACTCGGGGCTCGGCCTGCTCGACGTAGTCGACGACGTCGGAGCGAACGGACACGACGACGAGGCACGGGGATGACGGCGGACGCGGTTATCACGGTGGCGCGAGCGCGGCAGCCTCGGCCATGGTGCGAGAGAGCGAGGGAGAGGAGCTGGGGAGGAAGAGGCGTGTTTGCGAGCTCGGGGGAGGAGTGGGTGACCGACCCAAAGCGGCAGAACGGCGAGGGGAGGAAGCAGGGCGGCGGACAGCTGCGTGGCGCGCTGGTGCCGGCGTTGAGCACCTGCCTGCCTGCCTGGCCGAGCCAAGCAGCTCGCTGGAGCGGTGGCTGGGCTGGGCTGGCAGGTGGGCCTGCTAGGTGGCGCCAGGTAAGCCTCTCTTTCTCTCTTTTATTTCCTGTTTTCTATTTTCTGCAATTGTTTTGGCTTTATTAAAAATGCCAGAGCATTTTCAAAAATCCTGAAAATATTTGTGGCCACTGTTTGGATGAATTCCAGCAGCCCTCATTTACCTTCAAGATTATTTGGACATTTAAAATTATTTATAGCATTTAGATGTCCAAGAACAAATACTGTATGATTTAACTCAATAATCTAGACTGGCCTAGAAAAATGTGCAGCATTTTTGTCAGAGCTTCTGGACCAAAACAAAAATGATGAACATTTAAGAAGGGCATTTCAGGTTCATTGAAAATATTTTTAGGTTGAACCTATTTGAATTCCATTTGGTGCTAGGGTTTGGACATCCCCATTTCAAGTTCATTTGAAAAATAAACATGATGACCTGGATGCAGATGCAACTAACTACAAGCAATGATCTAGGGATGTGACACGCAGTCCTTGAAAGTACTTCATTTTCCCGTGAAGTTTTTTGCCTGACCGCCCCGAAATTTCATGTCTTCTATAGTGGAGATATTGTTTGCACATATATATTGAACCGATGCCAAGAATGCCCTTTTGTTCTTGGCTTTCACGCGCATGAGTTACAACATTCCATCTGGCAAAAACAAGGAGAATAGGGCATATAGACGCTGGATTTTCTTCAATTTACGGCCTAATGAGATTGCCCGGATCATTGAGCATCTGCAGAAAGCTATGTTTGTCCCTACCAGTGGGTCTAATGTATATAACCAACATAATCTCTCGAATTCCTTCAAAAGGAAGTACCAATGTGTTTAGAAACTTGTCCGGAAAACAGCGGCTAATAATGTTCTTTGACTTTTAGGGCCAAAAGGTTTTTCTTAAGGCCGAATTTGAGGGTACTCCGGGCCTCCTGGCACAAGCGGGGAGTATTTTCTGGATTCGAACACTCGCCGCAAGCAGTTTGAGTACTTCTGGGTCCGACAGGGACTCCGGATGACAAAGTTATGACCGTTTTAGTGAACATCGGTCCATTCTATTACAGTCCTTGAAAGTACTTCATTTTCCCGTGATGCTTTTTGCCTGACCGCCCCGAAATTTCTTGTCCTCTATAGCGGAGAAATTGTTTCCACATATATATTGAACCAATGCCAGGAATGCCCATTTGTTCTTGGCTTTCACGCCCATGAGTTACAGCATTCCATCCGGCGAAAACAAGGAGAATACGGCATATAGCCGCTGGATTTTCTTCAATTTACGGCTAAATGAGATTACCTGGCTAATAGAGCATTTGCAGAAAGCTACGTTTGTCCCTACCATGGGGGCTAATGTCTATAACCAACATAATCTCTTGAATTTGCTTCAAAAGGAAGTGCCAATGGGTTTAGAAACTTGTCCGAAAAATTGTGGCGAATGATGTTCTTTGACTTTCAGGGCCAAAAATTCCTGCTTAAGGCAAGATTTGAGCGTACTCTGGGCCTCCTAGCGCAAACGGGGAGCATTTTCCGGATTTGCACGCTCGCCGTGAGTAGTTTGAGTACTCGTGGGGTCCGATAGGGACTCCGAATGACAAAGTTATGACTGTATTAGTGAACATCGGTCCATTCTATGGCAGTGCTTGAAATACTTCATTTTCCCGTGACGCTTTTTGCCTGCCCGCCCCGAAATTACTTGTCCTCCATAGGGGAGATGTTGTTTCCACATATATATTGAACCGATGCCAGGAATGCCCTTTTGTTCCTGGCTTTCACGCGCATGAGTTACAACATTCCATCTGGCGAAAACAAGGAGAATAAGGCATATAGACCCTGGATTTTCTTCAATTTACGGCCAAATGAGATTGCCCGGCTCATAGAGCATCTGCAGAAAGCTATGTTTGTCCCTACCAGTGGGTCTAATGTCTATAACCAACATAATCTCTCGAATTCCTTCAAAAGGAAGTGCCAATGGGTTTAGAAACTTGTCCGAAAAACAGCGGCTATTGATGTTCTTTGACTTTCAGGACCAAAAATTCCTGCTTAAGGCCAGATTTGAGGGTACTCCATTCCTCCTAGCGCAAGTGTGGAGTTTTTTCCGGATTCGCACCCTTGTCGTGAGCAGTTTGACTACTTGTGGTTCCGACAGGGACTCCGAATGACAAAGTTATGACTGTTTTAGTGGACATCGGTCTATTGTATCGCAGTCCTTGAAAGTACTTCATTTTCCCGTGACGCTTTTTGCCTGACCGCCCCAAAATATCTTGCCCTCTATAGTGAAGATATTGTTTGCACATACATATTGAATCGATGCCAGGAATGCCCTTTTGTTCTTGGCTTTCACGCGCATGAGTTACAACATACCATCCGGCGAAAACAAGGAGAATAAGGCATATAGACGCTGGATTTTCTTCAATTTACGGCCTAATGAGATTGCCCGGCTCATTGAGCATCCGCAGAAAGCTATGTTTGTCCCTATCAGTCGGGCTAATGTCTATAACCAACAGAATCTCTCAAATTCCTTCAAAAGGAAGTGCCAATGTGTTTAGAAACTTTTCCAAAAGACAGTGGCGAATAATGTTCTTTGACTTTCAGGGCCAAAAGGTTTTTCTTAAGGCCGAATTTTGAGAGTACTCCGGGCCTCCCGGTGCAAGCGGGGAGTATTTTTGGATTCGAACGCTTGCCGCAAGCAGTTTGAGTACTTGTGGGTCCGACAGGGAGTCCGTATGACAAAGTTATGACCGTTTTAGTGAACATCGGTCCATTCTATGGCAGTCCTTGAAAGTACTTCATTTTCCCGTGACGCTTTTTGCCTGACCGCCCCGAAATTTCTTGTCCTCTATAGTGGAGATATTGTTTCCACATATATATTGAACCGATGCCTGGAATGCCCTTTTGTTCTTGGCTTTCACGCGCATGAGTTAGAACATTCCATCCGGCGAAAACAAGGAGAATAAGGCATATAGACGCTGGATTTTCTTCAATTTACGCCCAAAGGAGATTCCCTGGCTCACTGGGCATCTGCAGAAAGCTATGTTTGTCCCTACCAGTGGGGCTAGTGTCTATAACTGACATAATCTCTCGAATTCCTTCAAAAGGAAGTGCCAATGTATTTAGAAACTTGTCTGAAAAACAGCGGCGAATAATGTTCTTTGACTTTCAGGGCCAAAAGGTTCTGCTTAAGGCCAAATTTGAGGGTACTCCGCGCCTCCTAGCACAAGCGGGGAGTATTTTATGGATTTGCACGCTCGGCGCAAGCAGTTTGAGAACTTGCGGGTCTGACAGGGACTCCGAATGACAAAGTTATGACCGTTATAGTGGTCATTGGTCAATTCTATGGCAGTCCTTGAAAGTACTTCATTTTCCCGTGACGCATTTTGCCTGACCGCCCCAAAATTTCTTTTCCTCTATAGCGGAGATATTGTTTCCACATATATATTGAACCGATGCCAGGAATGCCCCTTTGTTCTTCGCTTTGACGCTCATGAGTTACAGCATTCCATCCGGCGAAAACAAGGAGAATAAGGCATATAGCCGCTGGATTTTCTTCAATTTACGGCTAAATGAGATTATTCGGCTCATAGAGCATCTGCAAAAAGCTACGTTTGTCCCTACCATGGGGGCTAATATCTATAACCAACATAATCTCTTGAATTTCCTTCAAAAGGAAGTGCCAATGGGTTTAGAAACTTGTCGAAAAAACTACGGCGAATGATGTTATTTGACTTTCAGGGACAAAAGTTCCCGCTTAAGGCCAGACTTGAGGGTACTCTAGGCTTCCTGGCACAAGCGGGGAGTATTTTCCGGATTCGCACGCTCACCGTGAACAGTTCGAGTACTCGTGGGTCCGATAGCGACTCCGAATGACAAAGTTATGACTGTTTTAGTGAACATTCGTCAATTCTATGGCAGTCCTTGAAATACTTCATTTTCCCGTGATGCTTTTTGCCTGACCGCCCCGAAATTACTTGTCCTCTATAGTGGACATATTGTTTCCACATATATATTGACCGATGCCAGGAATGCCCTTTTGTTCTTGGCTTTCATAAGCATGATTTACAGCATGCCATCCTGCGAGAACAAGGAGAATAAGGTATATAGACGCTGAATTTTCTTCACTTTACGGCTAAATAAGACTACCCGGCTCATAGAGCATCTGCAGAAAGCTATGTTTGTCCCTACCAGGGGGGCTAATATCTATAACCAACATCATCTCTTGAATTTGCTTCAAAAGGAAGTGCCAATTGGTTTAGAAACTTGTTCGAAAAACTGTGGCGACTGATGTTCTTTGACTTTCAGGGCCAAAAATTCCTGCTTAAGGCCAGATTTGAGGGTACTCTGGGCCTCCTGGTGCAAGCAAGGAGTATTTTCCAAAATCGCACGCTCACTGTGAGCAGTTTGAGTACTCGTGGGTCCGACAGGGACTCCGAATGACAAAGTTATGACTGTTTTAGTGAACATTGGTCCATTCTATGGTAGTCCTTGAAATACTTCATTTTCCCGTGACGCTTTTTGCCTGACCGCCCGGAAATTACTTGCCCTCTATAGTGGAGATATTGTTTCCACATATATATTCACCGATGCCAGGAATGCCCTTTTGTTCTTGGCTTTCACGAGCATGAGTTACAGTATGCCATCCGGCGAAAACAAGGAGAATAAGGCATAGAGACGCTGGATTTTCTTCAATTCACGGCCAAATGAGATTGTCGGGTCATTGAGCATCTGCAGAAAGCTATGTTTGTCCCAACCAGTGGTGATAATGTCTATTACCAACATAATCTCTCGAATTCCTTCAAAAGGAAGTGCCAATGTGTTTAGAAACTTGTCCGAAAAACAGCGGGGAATAATGCTCTTTGACTTTCAGGGCCAAAAGGTTCTACTTAAGGCCGAATTTGATGGTACTCCAGGCCTCTTGGCGCAAGCGAGGAGTATTTTATGGACTCGCACACTCGGCACAAGCAGTTTGAGTACTTGCGGGTCTGACAGGGACTCCGAATGACAAAGTTATGACCGTTTATTGAACATCGCTCCATTCTATGGCAGTCCTTGAAAGTACTTCATTTTCTGTGATGCTTTTTGCCTGACCACCCTGAAATTTCTTATCCTCTATAGTGGAGATATTGTTTACACATATATATTGAACCAATGCTAGGAATGCCCTTTTGTTCTTGGCTTTCACGCTCATGAGTTACAGCATTCCATCCCGCGAAAACAAGGAGATTAAGGCAAATAGCCGCTAGATTTTCTTCAATTTACAGATAAATGAGATTACCCGGCTCATTGAGCATCTGCAGAAAGCTATGTTTGTCCCCCTACCAGGGGGCTAATGTCTATTAGCAACATAATCTCTTGAATTTCCTTCAAACGGAAGTGCCAATGGGTTTAGAAACTTGTCCGAAAAGCAACGGCTAATGATGTTCTTTGACTTTCAGGGCCAAAAATTCCTGCTTAAGGCCAGATTTGAGGGTACTCCGGTCCTCCTAGAGCAAACATAGAGTTTTTTCCAGTTTTGCACCCTCGCCGTGAGTAGTTTGAGTACTTGTGGGTCCGACAGGGACTCCGAATGACAAAGTTATGACTGTTTTAGTGGACATCGGTCCATTGTATGGCAGTCTTGAAAGTACTTCATTTTCCCGTGAAGCTTTTTGCCTGACCGCCCCAAAATATCTTGCCCTCTATAGTGGAGATATTATTTGCACATATATATTGAACTGATGCCAGGAATACCCTTTTGTTCTTGGCTTTCACGCGCATGAGTTACAACATTCCATCTGGCAAAAACAAGAAGAATAAGGCATATAGACGCTGGATTTTCTTCAATTTACGGCCTAATGAGATTGCCCGGCTCATTGAGCATCTACAGAAAGCTATGTTTGTCCCTACCAGTGGGTCTAAGGTCTATAACCAACATAATCTCTCGAATTCCTTCAAAAGGAAGTGCCAATGTGTGTAGAAACTTGTCCGAAAAACAGCGGCGAATAAAGTTCTTTGACTTTCAAGGCCAAAAGGTTCTGCTTAAGGCCGAATTTGAGGGTACTCCGGGCCTCGTAGCGCAAGCAGGGAGTATTTTCTGGATTCACACGCTCGGCGCAAGCAGTTTGAGAACTTGTGCGTCCTACAGGGACTCCGAATGACAAAGTTATGACCGTTTTAGTGAACATCGGTCCATTCTATGGCACTCCTTGAAAGTACTTCATTTTCCCGTGACGTTTTTTGCCTGACCGTCCCGAAATTTCATGTCCTCTATAGTGGAGATATTATTTCCACATATATATTGAACCAATGCCAGGAATGCCCCTTTGTTCTTCGCTTTCACGCTCATGAACTACAACATTCCATCCGGCGAAAACAAGGAGAATAAGGCATATAGCCGCTGGATTTTCTTCAATTTACGGCTAAATGAGATTACCCGGCTCACAGAGCATCTGCAGAAAGCTACGTTTGTCCCTAGTAGGGGGGCTAATGTCTATAACAAACATAATCTCTTGAATTTCCTTCAAAAGGAAGTGCCAATGGGTTTAGAAACTTGTCCTAAAAACTGCGGCGAATGATGTTCTTTGACTTTCAGGGCCAAAAATTCCGGCTTAAGGCCAGATTTGAGGGTACTCTGGGCCTCCTAGTGCAAGCAGGGAGTATTTTCCGAATTCGCATGCTCGCCGTGAGCAGTTTGAGTACTCGTGGGTCCGATAGGGACTCCGAATGACAAAGTTATGACTATTTTAGTGAACATCAGTCCATTCTATGACAGTCCTTGAAATACTTCATTTTCCCGGGACGCTTTTTGCCTGACCGCCCGAAATTACTTGTCCTCTATAGTGGACATATTGTTTCCACATATATATTGACCGATGCCAGTAATTCCCTTTTGTTCTTGGCTTTCACGAGCATGAGTTACAGCATGCCATCCGGCGAAAACAAGGAGAATAAGGCATATAGACGCTGGATTTTCTTCAATTTACGGCTAAATGAGATTACTCGGCTCATAGAGCATCTGCAGAAAGTTACGTTGTCCCTACAAGGGGGGCTAATGTCTATAACCAACATCATCTCTTGAATTTGCTTCAAAAGGAAGTGCCAATGGTTTTATAAACTTGTCCGAAAAACTGCGGCGAATGTTCTTTGACTTTCAGGGCCAAAAATTCCTTCTTAAGGCCAGATTTGAGGGCAGTATGGGCCTCCTGGCGCAACCGGGGAGTATTTTCCGGATTCGCACACTCACCGTGAGCAGTTTGAGTACCCGTGGGTCCGATAGGGACTCCGAATGACAAAGTTATGACTGTTTTAGTGAACATCGGTCCATTCTATGGCGGTCCTTGAAATACTTCACTTTCCCGTGACGCTTTTTGCCTGACCGCCCCGAAATTACTTGTCCTCTATAGTGGAGATATTGCTTCCACATATATATTGACCGATGTCAGGAATGCCCTTTTGTTCTTGGCTTTCATGAGCATGAGTTACAGCATGCCATCCGGCGAAAACAAGGAGAATAAGGCATAGAGACGCTGGATTTTCTTCAATTCAAGGCCAAATGACATTGCCCGGCTCATTGAGGATCTGCAGAAAGCTATGTTTGTCCCTACCAGTGGGGATAATGTCTATAACCAACATAATCTCTCGAATTCCTTAAAAAGGAAGTGCCAATGGGTTTAGAAACTTGTCCAAAAAAACTGCGGCGAATAATGTTCTTTGACTTTCAGGGCCAAAAGGTTCTGCTTAAGGCTGAATTTGAGGGTACTCCGGGCCTCCTAGTGCAAGCGGGGAATATTTCCTGGATTCGCACGCTCGGCGCAAGCAGTTTGAGTATTTGCGGGTCCGACAGGGACTCCGAATGACAAAGGTATGACCGTTTTAGTGAACATCGGTCCATTCTATGGCAGTCCTTGAAAGTACTACATTTTCCCGTGACGCTTTTTGCCTGACCGCCCCGAAATTTCTTGTCCTCTATAGTGGAGATATTGTTTCCACATATATATTGACCGATGCCAGGAATGCGCATTTGCTCTTGGCTTTCACGAGCATGAGTTACAGCATGCCATCCGGCGAAAACAAGGAGAATAAGGCGTATAGACGCTGGATTTTCTTCAATTTACGGCTAAATGATATTACCCGACTCATAAAGCAGCTGCAGAAAGTTATGTTTGTCCCTACCAGGGGCGCTAATATCTATAACCGACATCATCTCTTGAATTTGCTTCAAAAGGAAGTGCCAATTGGTTTAGAAACTTGTCTGAAAAACTGCGGCGAATGATGTTCTTTGACTTTCAGGGACAAAAATTCCTACGTAAGGCCAGATTTGAGGGTACTCTGGGCCTCCTGGCACAAGCGGGGAGTATTTTCCTGATTCACACGCTCACCGTGAGTAGTTTGAGTACTCGTGGGTCCGATAGGGACTCCGAATGACAAAGTTATGACTGTTTTAGTGAACATCGGCCCATTCTATGGCAGTCCTTGAAATACATCATTTTCCCGTGACGCTTTTTGCCTAACTGCCCCGAAATTACTTGTCCTCTATAGTGGAGATATTGTTTCCACATATATATTGACCAATGCCAGGAATTCCCTTTTGTTCTTGGCTTGCACGAGCATGAGTTACAGCATGACATCCGGTGAAAACAAGGAGAATAAGGCATATAGACGCTAGATTTTCTTCAATTCACGGCCAAATGATATTGCCCTGCTCATTGAGCATCTGCAAAAAGCTATGTTTGTCCCTACCAGTGGGGCTAATGTCTATAACCAACATAATCTCTCGAATACCTTCAAAAGGAAGTGCCAATGTGTTTAGAAACTTGTCCGAAAAACAGCGGCGAATAATGTTCTTTGACTTTCAGGGCCAAAAGGTTCTGCTTAAGGACGAATTTGAGGGTACTCTGGGCCTCCTAGCGCAAGCGAGGAGTATTTTCTGGATTCGCACGCTCGGCGTAAGCAGTTTGAGGACTTGCGGGTCCGACAGGGACTCTGAATGACAAACTTATGACCGTTTTAGTGAACATCGGTCCATTCTATGGCAGTCCTTGAAAGTACTTGATTTTCCCGTGATGCTTTTTGCCTGACCGCCCCGAAATTTCATGTCCTCTATAGTGGAGATATTGTTTCCACATATATGTTGAACCGATGCCAGGAATGCCCCTTTGTTCTTGGCTTTCACGCTCATGAGCTACAACATTCCATCTGGCAAAAACAAGGAGAATAAGGCATATAGCCGTTGGATTTTCTTCAATTTACGGCTAAATGAGATTACCCGGCTCATAGAGCATCTGCAGAAAGCTACGTTTTTACCTACCAGGGGGGCTAATGTCTATAACCAACATAATGTCTTGAATTTCCTTCGAAAGGAAGTGCCAATGGGTTCAAAAACTTGTCCGAAAAACTGCAGCGAATGATGTTCTTTGACTTTCAGGGCCAAAAATTCCTGCTTAAGGCCAGATTTGAGGGTACTCTAGGCCTCCTGGTGCAAGTGGGGAGTATTTTCCGGATTCGCATGCTCGCCGTGAGTAGTTTGAGTACTCGTGGGTCCGATAGGGACTCCGAATGACAAAGTTATGACTGTTTTAGTGAACATCGGTCCATTCTATGGTAGTCCTTGAAATACTTCATTTTCCGGTGACGCTTTTTGCCTGACCGCCCCGAAATTACTTGTCCTCTATAGTGGAGATATTGTTTCCACATATATATTGAACGATGCCAGGAATGACCTTTTTGTTCTTGGCTTTCACGAGCATGAGTTACAGCATGCCATCCGGCGAAAACAAGGAGAATAAGGCATATAGACGCTGGATTTTCTTCAATTTACGGCTAAATGAGATCACCCGACTCATAGAGCATCTGCAGAAAGTTACGTTGTCCCTACCAGGGGGGCTAATGTCTATAACCAACATCATCTCTTGAATTTGCTTCAAAAGGAAGTGCCAATTGGTTTATAAACTTGTCCAAAAAACTGCGGCGAATGTTCTTTGACTTTTAGGGCCAAAAATTCCTACTTAAGGCCAGATTTGAGGGTAGTCTGGGACTCCTGTCACAAGCGGGGAGTATTTTTCGGATTTGCACGCTCACCGTGAGCTGTTTGAATACTCGTGGGTCCGATAGGGACTCCAAATGATAAAGTTATTACTGTTTTAGTGAACATCGATCCAGTCTATGGTAGTGCAACGCCCCGGATCCGATGCGCCAGGTGTCCGCCTGTTATTCGCCGTCATTGCCATGTCATTTGCTTGCGTGTTGCATTGTATCATGTCATCATGTGCATCTCATTTCGCATACGTGTTCGTCTCATGCATCCGAGCTTTTTTCCCTGTTGTCCGTTTTGCAATCCGGCACTCCTATGTCCTCCGGCGTTCCCCTTTTGTCTCTCGTTGTGAGCGGGTGTTAAACTTTCTTGGAATGGCCCGAGGTTTGCCAAGCGGCCTTGGTATAGCACCGGTAGACCGCCTTTCAAGTTTCGTGCCATTTGGAGGTCGTTTGATACTCCAACGGTTAACCGGGTAACCGCAAAGGCCTCTTTTGTGTGCAGCCCAACACCCCTTCCAAAGTGGCCCAAAACCCAGCAAACTCCCCTCCACGCTCTCGGTCAATCGATCACGATCATGTGGGCGAAAACCGCACCGCATTTGGAGTCTCTTAGCTCCCTCTACCTATTTAAACACCCCCTCCCTCGAAATTTCGGATCAAATCAACCCTAACCTAGCCTTCTTCTTCCTCCGCGTGCCGGACGCGTCCGCCCCGCGCCCGGACATGTCCAACTGCCGCCCCGTCCAATCCGCCGCCGACACCTGTCGCCGCCGACTCCCGCCACCGCTGCTGCCTCTGGAGCCCATTGCGGGCCTTGCGCCCACAAGGCCGCCGCCGCTGCCCGTCGCGCCCGCTGGCGCGACGCCCTACCAGCCGCCACCAGCGCCGCCTCGCCTCGTCGACCCGCGCTGCCGCCGGGATCGTCGTCGCCGCCCTCCGCCGGCGACCCCACCGCCGGGCGCCTCGCCGCGCCGCGCTGCCCCGCGCCCGTCGCCCTCGGCCTGATCGCCGCCTCCTCGCGCGCCGCTGCGCGCCGCCGCCGCGCCATCCGGCCACCGGTCCGCCCGCCCCTCGCCCCGCTCGCCGGCCTCCGCCTCCCCGCGCCGTCCCACGCCGAGATCCGGCCCAGATCCGCCCTTCTCCGGCCATCTCCATCCTTCTCGGGCGACATCTTCGACGTGCCTCGATTTCCATGCAGAGGTTGACCCCGTTTTATTCCAGTGTCCCGAAATTATTTACATCATCATGCCATGTTCATCGCATCATAACTCTGCATCCGTAGCTCCGTTTTGCGCGTGTAATATGTCAAATTATTCGCCTCGATGAGTACTTCATTTCATTCAATTGCATCATGTTCATTTGAGCTCATCTTGATGCCCGAATCATCATTGTAAGAGTGCTATGTGATGTTAATCTGTTGAAACTGTTATAACTTGGTGATTTGTCATTTTTGCCATGTTTGATGTGTGCATTCTATGAGGTTGATGTCTACATGTGTTTTGTTCTATGCTATGCCATCTTTCCAGAGGTGCAATCCATGTATTTTTGTGAGTTGTGTGCTGAGTGCATCAAGCTTGTTAAGTAGTGTACTTGCTGTTGCTGTTTTCCTGACTGATTCTGTTATATTTTGTTGCCATGTAAACCTGCTGCTACAAGTCATTCTATGCATAATCTGGAGATGTTCACTAAGGATGATTTGATATACATGTCTTGCTCTATCTATTCATACCCCTGGTTGCATTTATAGCCTGCTGTATCATGTTGTAATCTTGCTCTCAAACTTGCTAAATAATGTTGCTGTCAGCCTGTTAACATGAAGTTCAGTATTGGCCATGTGCTTTTCTAGTGATCCATGCACCCTATAAACTTGTTGTTGCCATGCTTAGCTTCATAAACATGTCTTCTTACTGTTGGTTGCCTTGCCATGCCATGTATTGCTCTGTGGTGAGTGGTTCAAGCTCACCAACATGCCTACTTGTTGTTACTGCCATGTATGAATCTGTCATATCTTTTGCCATGTTTACATGGGTGCCATCATATCTTCTGATCCTTTTTGGCTCATGGTCAGTAAGGGACTTTTGTTATATGCAATTAGTAGATTCATTCCATGCCTTTGTTTGCCATGTTAGGTTCCTGTAACATGTCGTTTGATAGCTCTAAACATTGCAACCTGATGTTATTTCTGCCAAGCCTGAAACTGTTATTATTTGCAATCTTCTCATGTCCTTTTGAGCATGTTCTAGTGATTTCTGGAGATAGCTTAGTGTTCATGTTTTGTCATGCTTTACCTGTACTTCATGCCCATGCCTTTTGTTCTCTCGTTGGGATGATGTAGCTTGTTGTTTTGATGCTTGCAATATGCCTAGTTGCTGTTTTGGACAGATTGTTGCTATATCTTGTATAGAGTGTATGTGTTGGAACGTTGCTCCGTTTTGAGTGTGCTCTATATGAAACTTGCTTGATTTTGCATGTAGTTCCATATTATCATGTTGCATCCTTGTTTTGAGGTGTTTTCTTGATGTTTGTTTGCATTTTTCATCAATGCCATGTTTAACTTGTTTTGCTCATATCTTCTAGGTCGTAGCTCCGAACTAAATGAACTTTATATGTAACTTGACTAGAATCTCGTGTAGATCATCTTGGTGCATCTTAACTTGCTGTTTAACAACTTGAACATAAGGTTTATTCAGTTCTGGACCAATTTCGAAATTTGCATATGAGGACTTACCGGAATTGTTATATGTTGTTTCCGGCCTCATTTAAACTTGCCTTGATGTGTTGTTCTTGTTTGCATCATCTCTTGCCATGAGTAGCTTCATGTAGCCTTGTCATGCATCATGCTTGTTGTGCATCATGTCTTGTCTATGTGTGGTGTGTTTACCATGTTGTGTGCTTCTTCTCGATAGTTCCCGTTTCGTTGCGATCGTGAGGATTCGTTCGTCTACGCTTGGTTCGTCTTCGTGGCTTCATCTTCTTCATGGACTCGTTCTTCTTCCTTGCGGGATTTCAGGCAAGATGACCGCTACGCTGGATCTCACTACTACCATTGCTATGCTAGTTGCTTCGTTCTATCGCTATGCTGCATTACCTATCATTTGCTCTTCAAGCCTTCCAAATTGCCATGAACCTCTAACCTTTGACACCCTTCCTAGCAAACCGTTGTTTGGCTATGTTACCGCTTTGCTCAGCCCCTCTTATAGCGTTGTTAGTTGCAGGTGAAGTTGAAGATTGCTCCATGGTGGACAGGGTTATGATGGGATATCACAATATCTCTTATTTAAATAATGCATCTATATATTTGGTAAAGGGTGGAAGGCTCGGCCTTATGCCTGGTGTTTTGTTCCACTCTTGCCGCCCTAGTTTCCGTCATACCGGTGTTATGTTCCCGGATTTTGCGTTCCTTACTCGTTCGGGTGATTTATGGGACCCCCTTGACAGTTCGCTTTGAATAAAACTCCTCCAGCAAGGCCCAACCTTGGTTTTACCATTTGCCTCACCACCACTTACATTTCCCTTGGGAGTAATTAACCCAAGGGTCATCTTTATTTTAGCCCCCCCGGGCCAATGCTTGTCTAAGTGTTGGTCCGAACCGAGTAGACTGCAGGGCCCCCTCGGGGAAACTCGAGGTCTGGTTTTACTCGTAATATGTCTCATCCGGTGTTGCCCTGAGAACGAGATATGTGCAGCTCCTATCGGGATTATCGGCGCATCGGGCGGCTTTGCTGGTCTTGTTTTACCATTGTCGAAATGTCTTGTAAACCGGGATTCCGAGACTGATCGGGTCTTCCTGGGAGAAGGTATATCCTTCGTTGATCGCGAGAGCTTATCATGGGCTAAGTTGGGACACCCCTGCAGGGTATAAACTTTCAAGAGCCGTGCCCGCGGTTATGTGGCAGATGGGAATTTGTTAATGTCCGGTTGTAGATAACTTGATACCTGATCCGAATTAAAACGGATCAACCGCGTGTGTAGCCGTGATGGTCTCTTCTCGGCGGAGTCCGGGAAGTGAACACGGTTTCCGTGTTATGATTGACGTAAGTAGGAGTTCAGGATCACCTCTTGATCATTGCTAGTTGACGACCGTTCCTTTGCTTCTCTTCTCGCTCCCATTTTCGTATGTTAGCCACCATACTTGCTTAGCCGCTGCTGCGACCTCACCACTTTACCCCTTCCTTACCCTTTAAGCTTTGCTAGTCTTGATACCCATGGTAATGGGATTGCTGAGTCCTCGTGGCTCACAGATTACTACAACAACAGTTGCAGGTACAGGTTTGCGATGATAATGACGCGAGAGCGATGTTTGCTTGTTTTGGAGTTCGTCTTCTGCTTGTTCTTCGATGAGGGGATAGGTTCCAGGTCGGCAGCCTGGGCCAGCAGGGTGGATGCCGTTTGAGTTTCTGTTTGTGTTTCATCCGTAGTCGGATGGTGATCTTATGTAAGATGATGTTGTATTCGTGTGGCATGGTATGCCTTTTGTATGTATCCCCATCTATTATGTAATGTTTACGTAATGATATCCACCTTGCGAAAGCGTCTTCAAGATGCGCTTCTATTCTTGGTGGGACCTTCGAGTTCCTTTAGGATAGGGTCGCATCTTGGGTGTGACAGGTAGTCCTTGAAATACTTCATTTTCCCGTGACGCTTTTTGCCTGACCGCCCCGAAATTACTTGTCCTCTATAGTGGAGATATTGTTTCCACATATATATTGACCGATGCCAGGAATGCCCTTTTGTTCTTGGCTTTCACGAGCATGAGTTACATCATGCCATCCTGCGAAAACAAGGAGAATAAGGCATATAGACGCTGGATTTTCTTCAATTCACGGCCAAATGAGATTGCCCGGCTCATTGAGCATCTGTAGAAAGCTATGTTTGTCCCTACCAGTGGGGCTAATGTCTATAACCAACATAATCTCTCGAATTCCTTCAAAAGGAAGTGCCAATGTGTTTAGAAACTTGTCCAAAAAACAGCGGCGAATAACGTTCTTTGACTTTCAGGGCCAAAATGTTCTGCTTAATGCCGAATTTGAGGGTACTCCGGGCCTCCTAGCGCAAGCAGGGAGTATTTTCTGGATTCGCACGCTCGACGCAAGCAATTTGAGTACTTGCGGATCCGACAGGGACTCCGAATGACAAAGTTATGACCGTATTAGTGAACATCAGTCCATTCTATGGCAGTCCTTGAAAGTACTTCATTTTCCCAAGACGCTTTTTGCCTGACCGCCCCAAAATTTCATGTACTCTATAGTGGAGATATTGTTTCCACATATATGTTGAACCGATGCCAGGAATGCCCCTTTGTTCTTGGCTTTCACGCTCATGAGCTACAACATTCCATCTGGCGAAAACAAGGAGAATAAAGCATATAGCCGCTGGATTTTTTTAAATTTACGGCAAAATGAGATTACCCGGCTCATAGAGCATCTGTAGAAAGCTACATTTTTCCCAACCAGGGGGCTAGTGTCTATAACCAACATAATGTCTTGAATTTCCTTCAAAAGGAAGTGCCAATGGGTTTAGAAACTTGTCCGAAAAACTGCAGTGAATGATGTTCTTTGACTTTCAGGGCCAAAAATTCCCGCTTAAGGCCAGATTTGAGGGTACTCTGGGCCTCCTGGTGCAAGCGGGGAGTATTTTCCGAATTCGCATGCTCGCCGTGAGCAGTTTGAGTACTTGTGGGTCCGATAGGGACTCCGAATGACAAAGTTATGACTGTTTTAGTGAACATCGGTCCATTCTATGGCAGTCCTTGAAATACTTCATTTTCCTGTGACGCTTTTTGCCTGACCGCCCCGAAATTCCTTGTCCCCTATAGTGGAGATATTGTTTCCACATATATATATTGACCGATGCCAGGAATGCCCTTTTTGTTCTTGGCTTTCACGAGCATGAGTTACAACATGCCATCCAGCGAAAACAAGGAGAATAAGGCATATAGACGCTGGATTTTCTTCAATTTACGGCTAAATGAGATCACCCGGCTCATAGAGCATCTGCAGAAAGTTACGTTGTCCCTACCAGGGGGGCTAATGTCTATAACCAACATCATCTCTTGAATTTGATTCAAAAGGAAGTGCCAATTGGTTTATAAACTTGTCCGAAAAACTGCGGCGAATGTTCTTTGACTTTCAGGGCCAAAAATTCCTACTTAAGGCCAGATTTGAGGGTAGTCTGGGACTCCTGGCGCAAGCGGGGAGTATTTTCCGGATTCGCATGCTCACCGTGAGTAGTTTGAGTACTTGTGGGTCCGATAGGGACTCCAAATGACAAAGATATGACTGTCTTAGTGATTATCGGTCCATTCTATGGTAGTCCTTGAAATACTTCATTTTCCCATGACGCTTTTTGCCTGACCGCCCCGAAATTACTTGTCCTCTATAGTGGAGATATTGTTTCCACATATATATTGACCGATGCCAGGAATGCCCTTTTGTTCTTGGCTTTCACGAGCATGAGTTACAGCATGCCATCCGACAAAAACAAGGAGAATAAGGCATATAGACGCTGGATTTTCTTCAATTCACGGCCAAATGAGATTGCCCGGCTCATTGAGCATCTGCAGAAAGCTATGTTTGTCCCTACTAGTGGGGCTAATGTCTATAACCAACATAATCTCTCGAATTCCTTCAAAAGGAAGTGCCAATGTGTTTAGAAACTTGTCCAAAAAACAGCGACGAATAACGTTCTTTGATTTTCAGGGCCAAAAGGTTCTGCTTAAGGCCGAATTTGAGGGTACTCCGGGCCTCCTAGCGCAAGCAGGGAGTATTTTCTGGATTCGCACGCTCGGCGCAAGCAGTTTGAGTACTTGCGGGTCCGACAGGGACTCTGAATGACAAAGTTATGACCGTTTTAGTGAACATCGGTCCATTCTATGGTAGTCCTTGAAAGTACTTCATTTTCCCGTGACGCTTTTTGCCTGATCGGCCCGAAATTTCATGTCCTCTATAATGGAGATATTGTTTATACATATATATCAAACTGAAGCTAGGAATGCCCCTTTGTTCTTGGTTTTCATGCTCATGCGTTACAGCATTCCATCCGGCGAAAACAAGGAGAATAAGGCATATAGCCGTTGGATTTTCTTCAATTTACGGCTAAATGAGATTACTTGGCTCATAGAGCATCTGCAAAAAGCTACATTTGTCCCTACCATGGGGGCTAATGTCTATAACCAACATAATCTCTTGAATTTCCTTCAAAAGGAAGTGGCAATGGGTTTTGAAACTTGTCCGAAAAACTACGGCGAATGATGTTATTTGACTTTAAGGGACAAAAATTCCCGCTTAAGGCCAGATTTGAGGGTACTATATGCCTCCTAGCGCAAGCGGGGAGTATTTTCCGGATTTGCACGCTCGCCATGAGCAGTTTGAGTACTCGTGGGTCCGATAGGGACTCTGAATGACAAAGTTATGACTGATTTAGTGAACATCGGTCCATTCTATGGCAGTCCTTGAAATACTTCATTTTCCCGTGACGCTTTTTGTCTGACCGCCCCAAAATTACTTGTCCTCTATAGTGGAGATAGTGTTTCCACATATATATTGACCGATTCCAGGAATGCCCTTTTGTTCTTGGCTTTCACGCGCATGAGTTACATCATGACATCCGGCGAAAACAAAGAGAATAAGGCATATAGCTGCTGGATTTTCTTCAAATTACGACTAAATGAGATTACCCAACTCATAGAGCATCTGCAGAAAGCAACGTTTGTCCCTACCAGGGGGCTAATGTCCATAACCAACATAATCTCTTGAATTTCCTTCAAAAGGAAGTGCCAATGGGTTTAGAAACTTGTCCAAAAAACTGCGGCAAATGATGTTCTTTGACTTTCAGGGCAAAAAATTCTTACTTAAGGCCAGATTTGAGGGTACTCTGGGCCTCCTGGCACAAGCAGGGAGTATTTTCTGGATTTGCACGCTCGTCGTGAGCAGTTAGAGTACTCGTGGGTCCGATAGGGACTCCGAATAAAAAAGTTATGACTGTTTTAGTGAACATCGGTCCATTTTATGGCAGTCCTTGAAAGTACTTCATTTTCCCGTGAGGCTTTTTGCCAGACCGCCCCGAAATTACTTGTCCTCTATTAGGGAGATATTGTTTCCGCATATATATTGACAGATGCCTGGAATGCCCTTTTGTTCTTGGCTTTCACGCACATGAGTTACAGCATGCCATCCGGCGAAAACAAGGAGAATAAGGCATATAGACGTTGGATTTTCTTCAATTTACGGCTAAATGAGATTACCCGGCTCATAGAGCATCTGCAGAAAGCTACGTTTGTCCATACCAGGGGGCTAATGTCTATAACCAACATCATCTCTTGAATTTGCTTCAAAAGGAAGTTCCAATGGGTTTAGAAACTTGTCCGAAAAACTACGGTGAATGATGTTCTTTGACTTTCAGGGCCAAAAATTCCTGCTTAAGGCCAGATTTGAGGTACTCTGGGCCTCCTGGTGCAAGCGGGGAGCATTTTCTAGATTCACACGCTCACCGTGAGCAATTTGAGTACTCGTGGGTCCGATAGGGACTCCGAATGACAAAGTTATGACTGTTTTAGTGAACATCGGTCCATTCTATGGCAGTCCTTGAAATACTTCATTTTCCCATGACCAATGCCAGGAATGCCCTTTTGTTCTTGGCTTTCACGAGCATGAGTTACAGCATGCCATCCGGCGAAAACAAGGAGAATAAGACGTATAGACGCTGGATATTCTTCAATTGACGGCCAAATGAGATTAACCGGCTCATTGAGCATCTGCGAAAAGCTACATTTGTCCCTACCAGTGGGGCTAATGTCTATAACCAACATAATCTCTCGATTTCCTTCAAAAGGAAGTGCATATGTGTTTAGAAACTTGTCCTAAAAACAGCGGCGAATAATGTTCTTTGACTTTCAGGGCCAAAAGGTTCTGCTTAAGGCCGAATTTGAGGGTACTCCAGGCATCCTAGTGCAAGCGGGGAGTATTTTCTGGATTCGACGCTCAGTATAAGCGATTTGAGTACTTATGGTCCGGCAGTACTCGAATGACAAAGTTATGACTGTTTTAGTGAACATGTGTCCATTCTATGGCAGTCCTTGAAGTACTTCATTTTCCCATGACGCTTTTTGCCTGACCGCCCCGAAATTTCATGTCCTCTATAGTGGAGTTATGGTTTCCACATATATATTGAACCGATGCCAGGAATGCCCCTTTGTTCTTGGCTTTCACGCTCGTGAGTTACAACACTCCATCCGACGAAAACAAGGAGAATAATGCATATAACCGCTTGATTTTCTTCAATTTACGGCTAAATGAGATTACCCGGCTCATAAAGCATCTGCAGAAAGCTACGTTTGTCCATACTAGGGGGGCTAATGTCTATAAACAACATCATCTCTTGAAGTTTCTTCAAAAGGAAGTGCCAATGGGTTTAGAAACTTGTCCGAAAAACTACGGTGAATGATGTTCTTTGACTTTCAGGGCAAAAAATTCCTGCTCAAGGCCATATTTGTGGGTACTCTGGGCCTCCTGGTGCAAGCGGGGAGCATTTTCCGGATTTGCACGCTCACCGTGAGTAGTTTGAGTATTCGTGGGTCCGATAGGGACTCCGAATGACAAAGTTATGACTATTTTAGTGAACAACGGTCCATTCTATGGCAGTCCTTGAAATACTTCATTTTCCCATGACCAATGCCAGGAATGCCCTTTTGTTCTTGGCTTTCACGAGCATGAGTTACAGCATGCCATCCGGCGAAAACAAGGAGAATAAGACATATAGACGCTGGATATTCTTTAATTGACGGCCAAATGAGATTGACCGGCTCATTGAGCATCTGCAGAAAGCTATGTTTGTCCCTACCAGTGGGGCTAATGTCTATAACCAATATAATCTCTCGAATTGCTTCAAAAGGAAGTTTATATGTGTTTAGAAACTTGTCTTAAAACAGCGGCGAATAATGTTCTTTGACTTTCAGGGCCAAAAGGTTCTGCTTAAGGCCGAATTTGAGGGTACTCCAGGCCTCCTAGTGCAAGCGGGGAGTATTTTCTAGATTCGCACGCTCGGTGCAAGAAGTTTGAGTACTTGCGGGTCCGACAGGTACTACGAATGACAAAGTTATGACTGTTTTAGTGAAGATCGGTCCATTCTATGGCAGTCCTTGAAGTACTTCATTTTCCAATGACGCTTTTTGCCTGACCGCCCCGATATTTCATGTCCTCTATAGTGGAGTTATGGTTTCCACATATATATTGAACCGATGCCAGGAATGCCCCTTTGTTCTTGGCTTTCACGCTCATGAGTTACAACATTGCATCCGATGAAAACAAGGAGAATAAGGCATATAGCCGCTGGATTTTCTTCAATTTACGGCTAAATGAAATTACCTGGCTCATAGAGCATCTGCAGAAAGCTATGTTTGTCCCTACCAGTGGGGCTAATGTCTATAACCAATAGAATCTCTCGAATTCCTTCAAAAGGAAGTGCCAATGTGTTTAGAAACTTGTCCGAAAAACTACGGCGAATTATGTTCTTTGACTTTCAGGGCCAACAATTCCCGCTTAAGGCCAGATTTCATGGTACTCTAGGCCTCCTGGAGCAAGAGGGGAGTATTTTCCGTATTCGCACCCTCTCCTTGAGCAGTTTGAGTTCTCGTGGGTCCGATAGGGACTCCGAATGACAAAGTTATGACTGTTTTAGTGAACATCGGTCCATTCTATGGCAGTCCTTGAAATACTTCATTTTCCGTGACGCGTGATGCTATAGTGGAGATATTGTTTCCACATATTTTGCAGGAATGCCCCTTTGTTCTTGGCTTTCACGAGCATGAGTTACAACATTCCATCCTGAAAACAAGGAGAATTACTTGTCCTCTATAGTGCTCATAGAGCATATTGTTTCCCACATATATATAACCGATGCTCTTGAATGCCCTTCAAAAGGAAGTTTCAATGGGTTTGGAAACTTGTCGAAAACGAGCATGAGTTCTTTGACATGCCATCCTAAGGCCAAAACAAGGAGAATAGTAGGCATAGGGATAATGACAAAGTTATGACTGTTTTAGTGAACATCGGTCCATTCTATGGCAGTCCTTGAAAGTACTTCATTTTCCCGTGACGCTTTTTGCGTGACCGCCCCGAAATTTAATGTCATCTATAGTGGAGATATTGTTTCCACATATATATTGAAACAATGCGAGGAATGGCCCTTTGTTCTTGGCTTTCACGCTCATGAGTTACAGCATTCCATCCAGCGAAAACAAGGAGAATAAGGCATATAGACGCTGTATTTTCTTCAATTTACGGCTAAATAAGACTACCCCGCTCATAGAGCATCTGCATGAAGCTATGTTTGTCCCTACCAGGGGGGCTAATGTCTATAACCAACATCATCTCTTGAATTTGCTTCAAAAGGAAGTGCCAATGTGTTTAGAAACTTGTCCGAAAAACAGCGGCGAATAATGTTCTTTGACTTTCAGGGCTAAAAGGTTATTTTCGGATTCGCATGCTCTTAAGGCGAATTTGATGGGTACTCTGGGCCTGTTTAGCGCAAGCATGCCATCCGACAAAAACAAGGAGTATTTTCTCATTGAGGATTGTCCCTACTAGTGGGGCTAATGCTTGGCGCAAGTAGTTTGAGTACTTGGGGGTCCGACAAGGACTCCGAATGACAAAGTTATGACCGTTTTAGTGAACATCAGTCAATTCTATGGCAGTCCTTGAAAGTACTTCATTTTCCCGTGACGCTTTTTGCCTGACCGCCCCGAAATTTCTTGACCTCTATAGTGTAGATATTGTTTCAACATATATATAGAACCGATGCCAGGAATGCCCCTTTGTTCTTCGCTTTCACGCTCATGAGTTACAGCATTCCATCCGGCGAAAACAAGGAGAATAAGGCATATAGCTGCGGGATTTTCTTCAATTTACGGCTAAATGAGATTACCCGGCTCATAGAGCATCTGCAGAAAGCTACGTTTGTCCCTACCAGGGGGCCTAATATCTATAACCAACATAATCTCTTGAATTTCCTTCAAAAAGAAGTGCCAATGGGTTTAGAAACTTGTCCGAAAAACTGCGGCGAATGATGTTCATTGACTTTCAGGCCCAAAAATTCCCGCTTAAGGCCAGATTTGAGGGTATTCTGGGCTGCCTAGCGCAAGCGGCGAGTATTTTCCGGATTCGCATGCTCACCATGAACAGTTCAAGTACTCGTGAGTCCGATAGCGACTTCAAATGACAAAGTTATGGCTGTTTTAGTGAACATTCGTCCATTCTATGGCAGTCCTCGAAATACTTCATTTTCCCGTGACGCTTTTTGCCTGGCCGCCCCAAAATTACTTGTCCTCTATAGTGGAGATATTGTTTCCACATATATATTGACCGATGCCAGGAATGCCCTTTTGTTCTTGGATTTCACGAGCATGAGTTACTGACATGCCATCCGCGAAAACAAGGAGAATAAGGCATATAGGCGCTGGATTTTCTTCAAATACTTGAGATTACCCAACTCATAAGCATCAGAAGCAACGCTTGTCCCTACCAGGGGCTAATGTCCATAACCAACATAATCTCTTGAATTTCCTTCAAAATAGTGCCAATATTGAAACTTGTGACGCAAATGATGTTCTTTGAAGGCAAAAAATTCTTACTTAAGGCCAGAAGGGTACTTTGTTCTTGGATATTGTTTCACGTTGAAACAATGAATGGTCCATTTTATGGCTTTGTTCATTTTTGGCTTTCATGCCACAGATGCCCGAATGCCCTTTTGTTCTTGGCTTTCACGCACATGATTCCATGCCCCGCGAAAACAAGGAGAATAAGGCATATAGACGCTGGATTTTCTTCAATTTACGGCTAAATGAGATTACCCGCTCATAGAGCATCTGCATGAAGCTATGTTTGTCCCTACCAGGGGCTAATGTCTATAACCAACATCATCTCTTGAATTTGCTTCAAAAGGAAGTGCCAATGTGTTTAGAAACTTGTCCAAAAAACTACGGTGAATAATGTTCTTTGACTTTCAGGCTAAAAGTTTCTCGCTTAAGGCCAATTTGAGAGGTACTGGCCTCCTAGTGCAAGCGGGAGTATTTTCTAGATTCACACGCTTTTTGGCGCAAGCAATTTGAGTACTTGGGGTCCGATAAGGACTCAATGACAAAGTTATGACCGTTTTAGTGAACATCGGTCCATTCTATGTCCTTGAAAGTACTTCATTTTCCCGTGACGCTTTTTGCCTGACCGCCCCGAAATTTCTTGACCTCTATAGTGTAGATATTGTTTCCCATATATATTGAACCGATGCCAGGAATGCCCCTTTGTTCTTGGCTTTCACGCTCATGAGTTACAACATTCCATCCGCAAAAACAAGGAGAATAAGGCATATAGCCGCTGGATTTTCTTCAATTTACGGCTAAATGAGATTACCCGGCTCATAGAGCATCTGCAGAAAGCTACGTTTGTCCCTACCAGGGGGCCTAATGTCTATAACCAACATAATCTCTTGAATTTCCTTCAAAAGAAAGTTCCAATGGGTTTAGAAACTTGTCCGAAAAACTGCGGCGAATGATGTTCTTTGACTTTCGGGGCCAAAATTCCCGCTTAAGGCCAATTTGAGGGTATTCGGGCATCCTAGTGCAAGCGGGGAGTATTTTCGGATTCGCATGCTCACCATGAACAGTTCAAGTACTCGTGAGTCCGATAGCGATCGAATGACAAAGTTATGGCTGTTTTAGTGAACATTCGTCCATTCTATGGCGATCCTTGAAATACTTCATTTTCCCATGACGCTTTTGCACCGACCGCCCGAAATTTCTTGTCCTCTATAGTGGAGATATTGTTTCCACATATATATTGAACCGATGCCAGAATGCCCTTTGTTCTTGGCTTTCACGAGCATGAGTTACAACACTCCATCCGCGAAAACAAGGAGAATAAGGCATATAGACGCTGGATTTTCTTCAATTTACGGCTAAATGAGATTACCCGCTCATAAAGCATCTGCATGAAGCTACGTTTGTCCCTACCAGGGGGCTAATGTCTATAACCAACATCATCTCTTGAATTTGCTTCAAAAGGAAGTGCCAATGGGTTTAGAAACTTGTCCAGAAAAACTACGGCGAATGATGTTCTTTGACTTTCGGGCCAAAATTCCTGCTTAAGGCCATATTTGAGGGTACTGGGCCTCTGGTGCAAGCGGGAGTATTTTCGGATTCGCACGCTCACCGTGAGCAGTTTGAGTACTCGTGGGTCCGATAGGGACTCGAATGACAAAGTTATGACTGTTTTAGTGAACATCGGTCCATTCTATGGCGTCCTTGAAATACTTCATTTTCCTGGCGCTTTTTCGGTGAATTTACTTGTCCTCTATAGTGATATACACATATATATTGACCGATGCCAGAATGCCCTTTTGTTCTTGGCTTTCACGAGCATGAGTTACAACATGCCATCCTGTTGAAAACAAGGAGAATAAGGCATATAGACGCTGGATTTTCTTCAATTGACGGCTAAATGAGATCGACCGGCTCATTGAGCATCTGCAGAAGCTATGTTTGTCCCTACCGATGGGGCTAATGTCTATAACCAATATAATCTCTTGAATTGCTTCAAAAGGAAGTGCCAATGTGTTTAGAAACTTGTCTTAAAAAAACGGCGAATAATGTTCTTTGACTTTCGGGGCCAAAAGGTTCTCGCTTAAGGCCGGATTTGAGGGTACTCTGGGCCTCCTAGTGCAAGCGGGGAGTATTTTCTAGATTCGCACGCTCATCGTGAGCAGTTTGAGTACTCGTGGGTCCGATAGGGACTCGAATGACAAAGTTATGACTGTTTTAGTGAACATCGGTCCATTCTATGGCGTCCTTGAAAGTACTTCATTTTCCGTGACGCTTTTGCTGACCGCCCGAAATTTACTTGTCCTCTATAGTGGATATATTGTTTCCACATATATATTGAACCGATGCCAGAATGCCCTTTGTTCTTGGCTTTCACGCTCATGAGTTACAACATTCCATCCGATGAAAACAAGGAGAATAAGGCATATAGACGCTGGATTTTCTTCAATTTACGGCTAAATGAGATTACCGGCTCATAGAGCATCCGCAGAAGCTATGTTTGTCCCTACCATGGGGCTAATGTCTATAACCAACATAATCTCTTGAATTCCTTCAAAAGGAAGTGCCAATGTGTTTAGAAACTTGTCCAAAAACTACGGCGAATGATGTTCTTTGACTTTCGGGGTAAAAATTCCCGCTTAAGGCCAGATTTGAGGGTACTCTGGGCCTCCGGAGCAAGAGGAGTATTTTCCGGATTCGCATGCTCTCCTTGAGCAGTTTGAGTACTCGTGGGTCCGATAGGGACTCAATGACAAAGTTATGACTGTTTTAGTGAACATCGGTCCATTCTATGGCGTCCTTGAAATACTTCATTTTCCGTGACGCTTTTTGTCCTCTATAGTGGAGATATTGTTTCCACACATATATTAACCGATGCCAAATTTAATGTCCTCTATAGTGGAGATATTGTTTCCACATATATATTGAAACGATGCGAGAATGGCCCTTTGTTCTTGGCTTTCACGCTCATGAGTTACAACATTCCATCCGCGAAAACAAGGAGAATAAGGCATATAGACGCTGGATTTTCTTCAATTTACGGCTAAATAAGACTACCCGCTCATAGAGCATCTGCATGAAGCTTACGTTTGTCCCTACCAGGGGGCTAATGTCTATAACCAACATCATCTCTTGAATTTGCTTCAAAAGGAAGTGCCAATTGGTTTAGAAACTTGTCCAAAAACAGCGGCGAATGATGTTCTTTGACTTTCAGGGCCAAAGGTTTCGCTTAAGGCCAGATTTGAGGGTACTCTGGGCCTCCTAGCGCAAGCGGGAGTATTTTCGGATTCGCATGCTTGGCGTGAGCAGTTTGAGTACTTGGGGTCCGATAAGGACTCGAATGACAAAGTTATGACCGTTTTAGTGAACATCGGTCCATTCTATGGCGTCCTTGAAATACTTCATTTTCCGTGACGCTTTTTGCCGACCGCCCCGAAATTTCTTGACCTCTATAGTGTAGATATTGTTTCAACATATATATAGAACCGATGCCAGGAATGCCCCTTTGTTCTTCGCTTTCACGCTCATGAGTTACAGCATTCCATCCGGCGAAAACAAGGAGAATAAGGCATATAGACGCTGGATTTTCTTCAATTTACGGCTAAATGAGATTACCGGCTCATAGAGCATCCGCAGAAGCTACGTTTGTCCCTACCAGGGGGCTAATGTCTATAACCAACATAATCTCTTGAATTTCCTTCAAAAGGAAGTGCCAATGGGTTTAGAAACTTGTCCAAAAACTGCGGCGAATGATGTTCTTTGACTTTCGGGCCCAAAATTCCGCTTAAGGCCAGATTTGAGGGTACTCTGGCCTGCCTAGCGCAAGCGGGGAGTATTTTCGGATTCGCATGCTCACCATGAGCAGTTTCAAGTACTTAAATGGGTCCGATAGCGACTTCAAATGACAAAGTTATGACTGTTTTAGTGAACATTCGTCCATTCTATGGCGTCCTTGAAATACTTCATTTTCCCGTGACGCTTTTTGCCTGGCCGCCCCAAAATTACTTGTCCTCTATAGTGGAGATATTGTTTCCACATATATATTGACCGATGCCAGAATGCCCTTTTGTTCTTGGCTTTCACGAGCATGAGTTACTGACATGCCATCCGCGAAAACAAGGAGAATAAGGCATATAGACGCTGGATTTTCTTCAATTTACGGCTAAATAAGATTACCGGCTCATAGAGCATCTGCATAAAGCTATGTTTGTCCCTACCATGGGGCTAATGTCTATAACCAACATCATCTCTTGAATTTGCTTCAAAAGGAAGTGCCAATGTGTTTAGAAACTTGTCCGAAAAACAGCGGCGAATAATGTTCTTTGACTTTCAGGGCTAAAAGGTTCTGCTTAAGGCCGAATTTGAGGGTACTCTGGGCCTCCTAGCGCAAGCGGGGAGTATTTTCTGGATTCGACAGGCTCGGCGCAAGCAGTTTGAGTACTTGGGGGTCCGACAAGGACTCCGAATGACAAAGTTATGACCGTTTTAGTGAACATCAGTCAATTCTATGGCAGTCCTTGAAAGTACTTCATTTTCCGTGTATTATTTTTGCACGGTGACCAAGGCACGGAAATTAGACATGTTGAAATTCCTCTATAGTGGAGATATTGTTTCGACAAATATATACATGATCGATGAGAGAATGCCCTTTTGTTACTTGGCTTTCGAGAGAGCATGAGTTGAGGAATTAGAAGAAATGCCATTCGGAATTTTATCAAAAACAAGGAGAATAAGGCATATAGACGCTGGATTTTCTTCAAGTGTATATATTGTTTCCACATATATATTGAAAGGCCAGATTTCTTCGCTTTCATGCTCATGAGTTACAGCATCCGCAAAAACAAGGAGAATAAGGCATATAGTTGCGATTTTCCAATTTACCTAAATGAGGGCTCATAATGTCTATATCCAACATAATCTCTTGAATTTCCTTCAAAAGAAAGTTCCAATGGGTTTAGAAACTTGTCCGAAAAACTGCGGCGAATGATGTTCAATGACTTTCAGGGCCAAAAATTCCCGCTTAAGGCCAGATTTGAGGGTATTCTGGGCTGCCTGGCGCAAGCGGCGAGTATTTTCCGGATTCGCATGCTCACCATGAACAGTTCAAGTACTCGTGAGTCCGATAGCGACTCCGAATGACAAAGTTATGGCTGTTTTAGTGAACATTCGTCCATTCTATGGCAGTCCTCGAAATACTTCATTTTCCCGTGACGCTTTTTGCCTGACCGCCCCGAAATTACTTGTCCTCTATAGTGGAGATATTGTTTCCACATATATATTGACCGATGCCAGGAATGCCCTTTTGTTCTTGGCTTTCACGAGCATGAGTTACAACATGCCATCCTGCGAAAACAAGGAGAATAAGGCATATAGACGCTAGATTTTCTTCAATTTACGGCTAAATAAGACTACCCGGCTCATAGAGCATCTGCAGAAAGCTACGTTTGTCCCTACCAGGGGGGCTAATGTCTATAACCAACATCATCTCTTGAATTTGCTTCAAAAGGAAGTGCCAATTGGTTTAGAAACTTTTCCGAAAAACTACGACGAATGATGTTCTTTGACTTTCAGGGCCAAAAATTCCTGCTTAAGGCCAGACTTGACGGTACTCTGGGCCTCCTGGTGCAAGCGGGGAGTATTTTCCGGAATCGCACGCTCATCGTGAGCAGTTTGAGTACTCGTGGGTCCGATAGGGACTCCGAATGACAAAGTTATGAATGTTTTAGTGAACATCTGTCCATTCTATGGCAGTCCTTGAAATACTTCATTTTCCCGTGACGCTTTTTGCCTGACCGCCCCGAATTTACTTGTCCTCTATAGTGGATATATTGTTTCCACATATATATTGACCGATGCCAGGAATGCCCTTTTGTTCTTGGCTTTCACGAGCATGAGTTACAGCATGCCATTCGGCGAAAACAAGGAGAATAAGGCATATAGACGCTGGATTTTCTTCAGTTCACGGCCAAATGAGATTGCCGGCTCATTGAGCATCTGCAGAAAGCTATGTTTGTCCCAACCAGTGGGGCTCATGTCTATGACCAACATAATCTCTCGAATTCCTTCAAAAGGAAGTGCCAATGTGTTTAGAAACTTGTCCGAAAAACAGCGGCGAATAATGTTCTTTGACTTTCGGGGCCTAAAATTCCTTCTTAAGTCCAATTTGAGGGTACTGGGCCTTTTAGTGCAAGCGGGTGTATTTTTCGGATTGTATGCTCACCATGAGCAGTTTGAGTACTCATGGGTCGACGATAGGGACTCCGAATGACAAAGGTATGACCGTTTTAGTGAACATCGATCCATTCTATGGCAGTCCTTGAAAGTACTTCATTTTCCCGTGACGCTTTTTGCCTGACCGCCCCGAAATTTAATGTCATCTATAGTGGAGATATTGTTTCCACATATATATTGAAACAATGCCAGGAATGGCCCTTTGTTCTTGGCTTTTCACGCTCATGAGTTACAGCATTCCATCCAGCGAAAACAAGGAGAATAAGGCATATAGCCGCTGGATTTTCTTCAATTTACGGCTAAATGAGATTACCCGGCTCATAGAGCATCT
The DNA here is from genome assembly GCA_021437245.1 of Aegilops speltoides. Taxonomy (NCBI): domain Eukaryota; kingdom Viridiplantae; phylum Streptophyta; class Magnoliopsida; order Poales; family Poaceae; genus Aegilops; species Aegilops speltoides. The sequence goes on along the minus strand of CM038147.1, from coordinate 318,440,676 downwards.
GCAAAAAGCTACGTTTGTCCCTACCAGGAGGGCTAATGTCTATAAGAAACTTAATCTCTGGAATTTCATTCTGAAGGAAGTGCCAATGGGTTTAGAAACTTGTCCAAAAAACTAAGGCGAATGATGTTCTTTGACTTTCAGGGCCAAAAATTCCCGCTTAAGGCCAGATTTGAGGGCACTCTGGGCCTCCTGGCGCAAGCAGGGAGTATTTTCCGGATTCGCATGCTCGCCGTGAGCAGTTTGAGTACTCGTTGGTCCAATAAGGACTCCGAATGACAAAGTTATGACTGTATTAGTGAACATCGGTCCATTCTATGGCAGTCCTTGAAATACTTCATTTTCCCGTGACACTTTTTGCCTGGCCGCCCCGAAATTACTTTTCCTCTATAGTGGAGATATTGTTTCCACATATATCTTGAACGATGCCAGGAATGCCCATTTGTTTTTGGCTTTCACGAGCATGAGTTACAGCATGCCATCCGGCGAAAACAAGGAGAATAAGGCATATAGACGCTGGATTTTCTTCAATTTACGGCTAAATGAGATTACCCGACTCATAGAGCATCTGCAGAAAGTTACGTTTGTCCCTACCAGAGGCGCTAATGTCTATAACCAACATCATCTCTTGAATTTGCTTCAAAAGGAAGTGCCAATTGGTTTAGAAACTTGTCCAAAAAACTGCGGCGAATGATGTTCTTTGACTTTCAGGGCCAAAAATTCCTACTTAAGGCCAGATTTGATGGTACTCTTGGCCTCCTGGCGCAAGCGGGGAGTATTTTCCGGATTCGCACGCTCATCGTGAGCAGTTTGAGTCTTCGTGGGTCCGATAGGGACTCCGAATGACAAAGTTATGACTGTTTTAGTGAAAATCGGTCCATTCTATGGCAGTCCTTGAAATACTTCATTTTCCCGTGATGCTTTTTGCCTGACCGCCCCGAAATTACTTGTCCTCTATAGTGGAGATATTGTTCCCACATATATATTGACCGATGCCAGGAATTCCCTTTTGTTCTTGGCTTTCACGAGCATGAGTTACAGCATGCCATCCGGCGAAAACAAGGAGAATAAGACATATAGACGCTGGATTTTCTTCAACTCACGGCCAAATGAGATTGCCCGGCTCATTGAGCATCTGCATAAAGCTATGTTTGTCCCTACCAATGGGGCTAATGTCTATAACCAACATAATATCTCGAATACCTTCAAAAGGAAGTGCCAACGTGTTAAGAAACTTGTCCGAAAACAGCGGCGAATAATGTTCTTTGACTTTCAGGGCCAAAAAGTTCTGCCTAAGGCCGAATTTGAGGGTACTCCAGGCCTCCTAGAGCAAGCGGGGAGTATTTTCTGGGTTCGCACGCTCGGCGCAAGCAGTTTGAGGACTTGCAGGTCCGACAGTGACTCCGAATGACAAAGTTATGACCGTTTTAGTGAACATCGGTCCATTCTATGGCCGTCCTTGAAAGTACTTCATTTTCCCGTGACGCTTTTTGCCTGACCGTCCCGAAATTTCATGTCCTCTATAGTGGAGATATTATTTCCACATATATATTGACCTATGCCAGTAATGCCCTTTTGTTCTTGGCTTTCACGAGCATGAGTTACAACATGCCATCTGGTGAAAACAAGGAGAATAAGGCATATAGACGCTGGATTTTCTTCAATTTACGGCTAAATAAGATTACCCGGCTCATAGAGCATCTGCATAAAGTTACGTTGTCCCTACCAGGGGGGATAATGTCTATAACCAACATCATCTCTTGAATTTTCTTCAAAAGGAAGTGCCAATTGGTTTATAAACTTGTCCAAAAAATTGCGGCGAATGTTCTTTGACTTTCAGGGCCTAAAATTCCTTCTTAAGTCCAGACTTGAGGGTAGTCTGGGCGCAACCGAGGAGTGTTTTCCGGATTCGTATGCTCACCATGAGCAGTTTGAGTACTCATGGGTCCGATAGGGACTCTGCATGACAAAGTTATGACTGTTTTAGTGAACATCTGTCCATTCTATATCAGTCCTTGAAGTACTTCATTTTCCCGTGAAGCTTTTTGCCTGACCGCCCCAAAATTTCTTGTCCTCTATAGTGGAGATATTGTTTCCACATATATATTGACCAATGCCAGGAATGCCCTTTTGTTCTTGGCTTTCACGAGCATAAGTTATAGCATGCCATCCGGCGAAAACAAGGAGAATAAGGCATATAGACGCTGGATTTTCTTCAACTCACGGCCAAATGAGATTGCCTCGCTCATTGTGCATCTGCATAAAGCTATGTTTGTCCCTACCAGTGGGGCTAATGTCTATAACCAACAGAATATCTCAAATACCTTCAAAAGGAAGTGCCAACGTGTTTAGAAACTTGTCCGAAAAACATTGGCGAATAACGTTCTTTGACTTTCAGGGCCAAAAAGTTCTGCTTAAGGCCAAATTTGAGGGTACTCCAGGCCTCCTAGAGCAAGCGGGGAGTAGTTTCTGGATTCGCATGCTCGGCGCAAGCAGTTTGAGGACTTGCAGGTCCGACAGGGACTCCGAATGACAAAGTTATGACCGTTTTAGTGAACATCGGTCCATTCTATGGCAGTCCTTGAAAGTACTTCATTTTCCCGTGACGCTTTTTGCCTGACCGTCCCGAAATTTCATGTCCTCTATTGTGGAGATATTGTTTCCACATATATATTGACCAATGCCAGTAATGCCCTTTTGTTCTTGGCTTTCACGAGCATGAGTTACAGCATGCCATCTGGCGAAAACAAGGAGAATAAGGCATATAGACGCTGGATTTTCTTCAATTTACGGCTAAATAAGATTACCCGGCTCATAGAGCATCTGCAGAAAGTTACGTTGTCCCTACCAGGGGGATAATGTCTATAACCAACATCATCTCTTGAATTTTCTTCAAAAGGAAGTGCCAATTGTTTTATAAACTTGTCCAAAAAATTGCGGCGAATGTTCTTTGACTTTCAGGGCCTAAAATTCCTTCTTAAGTCCAGATTTGAGGGTAGTCTGGGCACAACCGGGGAGTGTTTTCCGGATTTGTATGCTCACCATGAGCAGTTTGAGTACTCATGGGTTCGATAGGGACTCCGCATGACAAAGTTATGACAGTTTTAGTGAACATCGGTCCATTCTATATCAGTCCTTGAAGTACTTCATTTTCCCGTGACGCTTTTTGCCTGACCGCCCCAAAATTTCTTGTCCTCTATAGTGGAGATATTGTTTCCACATATATATTGATCGATGACAGGAATGCCCTTTTGTTCTTGGCTTTCACGAGCATGAGTTACAGCATGCCATTCGGCGAAAACAAGGAGAATAAGGCATATAGACGCTGGATTTTCTTCAATTCACGCCCAAATGAGATTGCCCGGCTCATTGAGCATCTGTAGAAAGCTATGTTTGTCCCTACCAGTGGGGCTAATGTCTATAACCAACATAATCTCTCGAATTCCTTCAAAAGGAAGTGCCAATGTGTTTAGAAACTTGTCCGAAAAACATCGGCGAATAATGTTCTTTGACTTTCAGGGCCAAAAAGTTCTGCTTAAGGCCGAATTTGAGGGTACTGCGGGCCTCCTAGAGCAAGCGGGGAGTATTTTCTTGATTCGCATGTTCAGCGCAAGCAGTTTGAGGACTTGCGGGTCTGACAGGGACTCCGTATGACAAAGTTATGACCGTTTTAGTGAACATCGGTCCATTCTATGGCAGTCCTTGAAAGTACTTCATTTTCCCATAACGCTTTTCGCCTGACCGTCCCGAAATTTCATGTCCTCTATAGTGGAGATATTGTTTCCACATATATATTGACCGATGCCAGTAATGCCCTTTTGTTCTTGGCTTTCAAATTTACAACATGTCCTGAAAACATAGTGGAGATATTGTTTCTTCATTTATATATTGAGCATCTGCAGAATGCCTAAGGGGATAATGTCTATAACCAACCATCTCTTGTTCTTGGCTTTCATGTCCATGAGTTCTTTGAACGTGGCCTAAATGCCATCCGAGGGTAGAAAACAAGGAGAATAACTTGTGGGCATATAGACAAAGTTATGGATTTTCTTCAATTCTATGGGCCTTGAAAAATGAGATTGCCGACCGCCCCAAAATTTCTTGTCCTCATAGTGAGCATCTGCAGAATGCCCTGTTGTTCTTTGTCCCTACCATGCCATCCGGTGAAAACAAGGGAATAATGTCTATAACCAACATAATCTCTTGGGGATAATGTCTATAACCAACATAATCTCCTGAATTCCTTCAAAAGGAAGTGCCAATGTGTTTAGAAACTTGTCCAAAAAAATGCGGCGATTAATGTTCTTTGACTTTCAGGGCCAAAATGTTCTACTTAAGGCCGAATTTGAGGGTACTCCGGGCCTCCTAGTGCAAGCGGGGAGTATTTCCTGGATTCGCACGCTCGGCGCAAGCAGTTTGAGTACTTGCGGGTCCGACAGGGACTCTGAATGACAAAGGTATGATAGTTTTAGTGAACATCGGTCAATTCTATGGCAGTCCTTGAAAGTACTTCATTTTCCCGTGATGCTTTTTGCCTGACCGCCCCGAAATTTCATGTCCTCTATAGAGGAGATATTGTTTCCACATATATATTGACCGGTGCCAGGAATGACCATTTGTTCTTGGCTTTCACGAGCATGAGTTACAGCATGCCATCCGGCAAAAACAAGGAGAATAAGGCATATAGCCGCTGGATTTTCTTCAATTTACGGCTAAATGATATTCCCCGACTCATAGAGCATCTGCAGAAAGTTATGTTTGTCCCTACCAGGGGCGCTAATGTCTATAACCAACATCATCTCTTGAATTTGCTCCAAAAGGAAGTGCCAATTTGTTTAGAAACTTGTCCAAAAAACTGCGGCGAATGATGTTCTTTGACTTTCAGGGCCAATAATTCCTTCTTAAGGCCAGATTTGAGGGTACTTTAGCCTCCTAGCGCAAGCGGGGAGTATTTTCCGGATTCGCACGCTCAGCGTGAGCAGTTTGAGTACTCGTGGGTCCGATAGGGACTCCGAATGACAAACTTATGACTGTTTTAGTGAACATCGGTCCATTCTATGGCAGTCCTAGAAATACATCATTTTCTCGTGACGCTTTTTGCCTGACCGCCCCGAAATTACTTGTCCTCTATAGTGGAGATATTGTTTCCAATATATATTGACCAATGCCAGGAATTCCCTTTTGTTCTTGGCTTTCACGAGCATGAGTTACAGCATGCCATCCGATGAAAACAAGGAGAATAAGGCATATAGATGCTAGATTTTCTTCAATTCACAACCAAATGATATTGCCCAGCTCATTGAGCATCTGCAGAAATTTATGTTTGTCCCTACCAGTGGGGCTAATGTCTATAACCAACATAATCTCTCAAATTCCTTCAAAAGGAAGTGCCAATGTGTTTAGAAACTTGTCCGAAAAACAGAGGCGAATAATGTTCTTTGACTTTCAGGGCCAAAAGGTTGAGCTTAAGGCCAAATTTGAGGGTACTCCGTGCCTCCTAGTGCAAGCGGGGAGTATTTTCTGGATTCGCACGCTCGGCGCAAGCAGTTTGAGGACTTGCGCGTCCGACAGGGACTCCGAATGACAAAGTTATGACCGTTTTAGTGAACATCGGTCCATTCTATGGCAGTCCTTGAAAGTACTTAATTTTCCCGTGACGCTTTTTGCCTGACCGCCCTGAAATTTCATGTCCTCCATAGTGGAGATATTGTTTCCACGTATATATTGAACCGATGCTAGTAATGCCCCTTGGTTCTTGGCTTTCACGCTCATGAGCTACAACATTCCATCCGGCGAAAACAAGGAGAATAAGGCATATAGCCGCTGGATTTTCTTCAATTTACGGCTAAATGAGATTACCCGGCTCATAGAGCATCTGCAGAAAGCTACGTTTGTCCCTACCAGGGGGGCTAATGTCTATAACCAACATAATCTCTTGAATTTCCTTCAAAAGGAAGTGCCAATGGGTTTAGAAACTTGTCCGAAAAACTGCGGCGACTGATGTTCTTTGACTACCAGGGCCAAAAATTCCCTCTTAAGGCCATATTTGAGGGTACTCTGGGCCTCCTGGTGCAAGCGGGGAGTATTTTCCGGATACGCACGCTCGCCGTCAGCAGTTTGAGTACTCGTGGGTCCGATAGGGACTCCGAAAGACAAAGTTATGACTATTTTATTGAACATCGGTCCATTCTATGGCAGTCCTTGAAATACTTCATTTTCCCGTGACGCTTTTTGCCTGACCGCCCCGAAATTACGTGTCCTCTATAGTGGAGATATTGTTTCCACATATATACTGACTGATGCCAGGAATGCCCTTTTTGTTCTTGGCTTTCACGAGCATGAGTTACAGCATGCCATCCGGGAAAACAAGGACAATAAGGCATATACACGCTGGATTTTCTTCAATTTACGGCTAAATGAGATTACCCGGCTCATAGAGCATCTGCAGAAAGTTATGTTGTCCCTACCAGGGGGGCTAATGTCTATAACGAACGTCATCTCTTGAATTTGCTTCAAAAGGAAGTGCCAATTGATTTATAAACTTGTCCGAAAAACTGCGGCGAATGTTCTTTGACTTTCAGGGCCAAAAATTCCTACTTAAGGCCAGATTTGAGGGTAGTCTGAGTACATGTGGGCTCCTGGAGCAAGCGGGGAGCATTTTCCAGATTCGCACGCTCACCGTGAGCAGTTTGAGTACATGTGGGTCCGATAGGGACTTCGAATGACAAAGTTATGATTGTTTTAGTGAACATCAGTCCATTCTATGGCAGTCCTTGAAATACTTCATTTTCCCGTGACGCTTTTTGCCTGACTGCCCCGAAATTACTTGTCCTATATAGTGGAGATATTGTTTCCACATATATATTGAACAATGCCAAGAATGCCCTTTTGTTCTTGGCTTTCATGAGCATGAGTTACAGCATGCCATCCGGTGAAAACAAGGAGAATAATGCATATAGACGCTGGATTTTCTTCAATTCACGGCCAAATGAGATTGCCCGGCTCATTGAGCATCTACAGAAAGCTATGTTTGTCCCTACCAGTAGGGTTAATGTCTATAACCAACATAATCTCTCAAATTCCTTCAAAAGGAAGTGCCAATGTGTTTCAAAACTTGTCCAAAAAACAGCGGCGAATAACGTTCTTTGACTTTCAGGGCCAAAAGGTTCTGCTTAAGGCCAAATTTGAGGGTACTCCGGGCCTCCTAGCACAAGCGGGGAGTAATTTCTGGATTCGCACACTCGGCACGAGCAGTTTGAGTACTTGCGGGTCCGACAGGGACTCCGAATGACAAAGTTATCACCGTTTTAGTGAACATTGGTCCATTCTATGGCAGTCCTTGAAAGTACTTCATTTTCCCGTGACGCTTTTTGCCTGATCGCCCCGAAATTGCATGTCTTCTATAGTGGAGATATTGTTTCCACATATATGTTGACCAGATGCTAGGAATGCCGCTTTGTTCTTGGCTTTCACGCTCATGAGCTACAACATTCCATCCGACGAAAACAAGGAGAATAAGGCATATAGCCGCTGGATTTTCTTCAATTTACGGCTAAATGAGATTACCCGGCTCATAGAGCATCTGCAAAAAGCTAGATTTGTTCCTACCAGGGGGGCTAATGTCTATAACTAACATAATCTCTTGAATTTCCTTCAAAAGAAAGTGCCAATGGGTTTCAAAACTTGTCCGAAAAACTGCGGCGAATGATGTTCTTTGACTTCCAGGGCCAAAAATTCCCGCTTAAGGCTATATATGAGGGTACTCTGGGCCTCCTGGCGCAAGCGGGGCATATTTTCCTGATTCGCACGCTCGCCGTGAGCAGTTTGAGTACTCGTGGGTCCGATAAGGACTCCGAATGACAAAGTTATGACTGTTTTAGTGAACATCGGTCCATTCTATGGCAGTCCTTGAAATACTTCATTTTCCCGTGACGTTTTTTGTCTGATCGCCCCGAAATTACTTGTCCTCTATAGTGGAGATATTGTTTCCACATGTATATTGACTGATGCCAGGAATGCCCTTTTGTTCTTGGCTTTAACACGCATGAGTTACAACATGCCATCCGTCGAAAACAAGGAGAATAAGGCATATAGACGCTAGACTTTCTTCAATTAATGGCCAAATGAGATTGCCCGGCTCATTGAGCATCTGTAGAAAGCTATGTTTGTCCCTGCCAGTGGGGCTAATGTCTATGACCAACATAATTTCTCGAATGCCTTCAAAAGGAAGTGCCAATGTGTTCGAAACTTGTCCGAAAAACAGCGGCGAATAATGTTCTTTGCCTTTGAGGGCCAAAAGGTTCTGCTTAAGGCCGAATTTGAGGGTACTCCGGGCCTCCTAGCGCAAGCGGGAGTATTTTCTTGATTCGCACACTCGGCGCAAGAAGTTTGAGTTCTTGCGGGTCCGACAGGGACTCCGAATGACAAAGCTATGACCGTTTTAGTCAACATCGGTCCATTCTATGGCAGTCCTTGAAAGTACTTCATTTTCCCGTGACGCTTTTTGCCTGACCGCCCCGAAATTTCTTGTCCTCTATAGTGGATATATTGTTTCCACATATATATTGAACTGATGCTAGGAATGCCCATTTGTTCTTGGCTTTCACGCTCATGAGTTACAACATTCCAACCGGCGAAAACAGGGAGAATAAGGCATATAGCCGCTGGATTTTCTTCAGTTTACGACTAAATAAGATTACCCGACTCATAGAGCATCTGCAGAAAGCAACGTTTGTCCCTACCAGGGGGGCTAATGTCTATAACCAACATAATCTCTTGAATTTCCTTCAAAAGGAAGTGCCAATGGGTTTAGAAACTTGTCCAAAAAACTGCGGCAAATGATGTTCTTTGACTTTCAGGGGCAAAAATTCCTACTGAAGGCAAGATTTGAGGGTACTCCGGGCCTCCTGGCTCAAGCGGGGAGTATTTTCCGGATTCGCACGCTCACCGTGAGCAGTTTGAGTACTCGTGGGTCCGATAGGAACTCCGAAGAAAAAAATTATGACTGTTTTAGTGAACATCGGTCCATTCTATGGCAGTCCTTGAAAGTACTTCATTTTCCCGTGACGCTTTTTTCCAGACCGCCCCGAAATTACTTGTCCTCTATAGGGGAGATATTGTTTCCACATATATATCGACCGATGCCAGGAATGCCCTTTTGTTCTTGGCTTTCACGCACATGAGTTACAACATGCCATCCGGCGAAAACAAGGAGAATAAGGCATATAGACGTTGGATTTTCTTCAATTTACGGCTATATGATATTACCCGGCTCATAGAGCATCTGCAGAAAGCTACGTTTGTCCGTACCAGGGGTCTAATGTCTATAACCAGCATCATCTCTTGAATTTGCTTCAAAAGGAAGTGCCAATGGGTTTAGAAACTTGTCCGAAAAACTACGGCGAATGATACTCTTTGACTTTCAGGGCCAAAAATTCCTGCTTAAGGCCAGATTTGAGGGTACGCTGGGCCTCATGGTGCAAGAGGGGAGTATTTTCCAGATTCGCACACTCACTGTGAGCAGTTTGAGTACTCGTGGGTCCGATAGGGACTCCGAATGACAAAGTTATGACTGTTTTAGTGAACATCGGTCCATTCTATGGCAGTCCTTGAAATACTTCATTTTCCCATGACGCTTTTTACCTGACCACCCCAAAATTACTTGTCCTCTATAGTGGAGATATTGTTTCCACATATATATTGACCAATGCCAGGAATGCCTTTTTGTTCTTGGCTTTCACGAGCATGAGTTACAACATGCCATCCGGCGAAAACAAGGAGAATAAGACATATAAACGCTGGATTTTCTTCAATTGACGGCCAAATGAGATTGCCCGGCTCATTGAGCATCTGCAGAAAGCTATGTTTGTCCCTACCAGTGGGGCTAATGTCTATAACCAACATAATCTCTCGAATTCCTTCAAAAGGAAGTGCATATGTGTTTAGAAACTTGTCATAAAAACAGCGGCGAATAATGTTCTCACTACAAGAGGACCATCCATATACCAACGGATTTTTCCGTATCTAAAAGTCCATATATGCGTTGCTAGTGTCTTTTCCAACGGTGTGGGATGCGTAGCCTTATCCAGTGTTGCTGGCGCATAATGCACCGCTTATAGTTTTGTTGGTAAAATGAACCGTTGCAAGAGTACATCACATAAAACCAAATTTTACAACACTTATATATGTGGGTGCTTAATATACAGGAATCCAAATCTCATTGCTTGGCAACAAGAATTTGCAACTAGTACATATATAATGTGAATATCTGTAATCCCAACTATTAAATTAATGTTCCACATAATGGTAATAGTTATGTATATCAAGTGAGGAAAAAAAGGAATATACTCACGAGGGGACGGAATCATATATTGGATAGAACTGCTGGATTACAATAGTGGATATTACATGAGGAACTTCATCCAATTGTGATACATAATTTAAATATTTTCTTGACATACTGAAAGCATCCATCAACCTCCCTACAACTAACAAAAACTTAACTAAGGAACAAGAACATCATCCAACAGGAACAACATCCCTACAACTTAACTACAACTAAAAGCGTCCGTCGTCATCATCATCATGAACCAGAACACCATCGTCATCATTGCAGTATTCTTGCCGCGCACCCATATAATCATCCATATATCTTTTGAGTCTACAAAGAAAATAACAAAATGAATTGTTAACACAAAATGCATTGACATGATGCAAGTAGTGATATTGGCAGGATATGTCACATACAAAGGTTGAAGGCAATGCAATCTTTGTTTTTTATGCATTACCGAGAATATTACACGTTTTACGACTCCATACCAGTTTTTACAAGTGCCATATCAACATGCACTGCCATGAATTCATTTGTAATTTCAGCACCATCAAGTTTACATTTAGGATAACGATATCAAAAAAATATACATTTAGGATCACAACTTACAACTATAGCAAGAGCTACGATCCCTGTTAGATAGAAGTGGAGACATGATACAATGGAAAATAAGGATAAAGCCATGTAATTGCAATGCTTAATTGATCAAACAATTTTTTTAACAAAACGAATTATAGAGATGTAAGTGAAGTTTCAGTCTATTTTAGAAGCACGGCCACTCTACAATAATGATTGCAAGTTATCATCTTTCAAAAAGCAGTGCAAATAAAATAACTACAATAGGGAAAGAACCAGACGTCTGAGTTACTAAGTGAAGCACAAACATGGCGAAAACCTTTATCGATCTTTCGCTTCATACCTTGAAGTCGACACGCATACATGAGTAACTAAGAATTTATAAAAGAAGCTAAGAATTTATAAAAGGAGCCGCTCTGTTATCATTAAAAGTATACAATGAATTAGAATGGATTAATACAGAAACTATAATTAGCACATAATTCTAAGCCAGCCTTAAGGAATGAATCCTCAACCTACAAGATGGTGTATACAAATCTACTATTCTCGTTAGAATCGGTTTGCTAATCTTGAAATGTTAGATAATTTTCTACTAATTTCCATCAATTTCTTCAATTGATTTCGGCATCTTACTTCATTTGCGTTTCATAAACATTGCCAAAAGAAAATTCATAGTAAGTTTTCTATAGGAAGTTGTGTGTGTTTGTATCAAATTAAAGTTATAATAATATCAAGACATGACACAATATTGTGTGGTATCAAAGAGCTAGAACTGCAACCCCATTCAAGAAATGATGACTCACCGCTTGCATAATTCTCAATACAATTTCATGGTCAGAAGTTGCATCCAGTTTTTCCAAACCAATTCTAGCATAGAAGAAAAGGAACCCAGGGATATATTAAAGGTTTGCAAAAATCATGGAAACACATGATGACACATTGGCACAATAGTAACCTTGTGTAACACTTCAAAGTTGCAAATATCTTCTGCTGGAATCATTAATGGTACCATAGCATCAATCTTGACTCACAGTAGTTTGAGAGCTACCTACTGAGAGAATAATTGACATCAAAAATTACAATTATAAAAAGGACAAAACATATTAGAATATGAGTGAATCCTATTTACATGGCTTGTCCTTACATGCATGGCTGTTGTTTAAGAACATATGATTCAAGATATGGATTTATCCATGTTTGGCATTAGTTTTGGATATGTGTTTAAGGTAGTGACTGGTATTGTGCATGTGGGGGTTGTCCATATATGCAACCTTCCCTATGATACGACACGACATCTGGCGGAGCCTCATGGAGGCCAAAAGGGCTGCAATGCGGTAGCTGTGAGTGTGACCATTGGTATGAAAAACAAAGATTACCTGCAGTGCATCGTAGCAAGCAGGAAACCTAAAATTGATGGCATATCCATGGCCGGAGATGGCCGGAGCAATACCGTGTAGCAAGCTGCAGGACCTATTGGTGCTGCGACGGCGCCTCCTCCAGTATCGGCAATGAGTTCTGTATTTAGCCCTTCACCTCGTGTGCATGGGCTGCAGGGTCATCGCGGCCGCGACCACGTGCCGCACCAATTGTCTCTGCTCCTTCGCCGGCGAGATCAACACATTGAGAATTTCCCTCAGGCCGCGACGTGGTGGTCGTCGTGCTCGACATTGCTGCGGGCCGGTTGGTTGTGCCAATGCCTTTGATCGATGAGGCATGTCACTGCCGGTGGGTCGGCTGTGTCAATGCCTTGATCCACAAACGCCTGACTCCAAAGTACTCATTTTGCATGCTTTTATTCTATACTCCTTTACAGTCTTGGTTTTCTTGAATTATGGCTGGAAATAATTTGTCTGTTTCTTGCATACGTGAGTAGCAGCTATGCTTCCAGTTGAAAATTAACACCTCCATATACTCGTCTACTTCTGTTTGTGAGCAGTGTTGAACAAGAATGAACCATCATCTCACACTGCTCCTAGTAATGCATATTTTGTTTTAAAAAGTGGCCCCTATTGGTTTCTTCACTTCTTGCCACGCCCGCCACTTCCAAACAAATGCTTTTAATCTAAGCAAGAAAGAGATATAGATAATCAAGAAAACCGATGAATGAAGAGGTTACTAAATCCATAGTTTCGTGTTGATCAATTATCTTGATGCTTTTTGGGTGAGGTCGCATTGGATATATTCAGATGTCTAGTGGTGGTTATGCAACACACGGTAGAAGGTTCAGCCTTAACTCGAGGATAGTTCAAGTCCAATTCATGGTCACATACCTAGCCTCGTCCGACTCCATGTACAATTGCCACGTTGGCCACGTCCTCCACCTCCAAAGACCGCACCATTGAGTTCGCTGGCAATGTATTCCTTTTCACTTCCAGCCTCGGTGCATGCTCGTCGACGCCGAGGCACATCTAAATCCATTGACATCAAGACATCACCGTCGAAGAGCGCCACGATGGAGTTCACATGTAGCCTGTTCCTCCCTGCACGTCTACAAGAGGAGAAAAAACAGAGGTTAGAGGAAGTGGGAGAGAAAGAGAGGATGAATCCTGGGGACGGGATGGCCACCGGCGCCGGAACCAACGCCCGAAACCCTTGGCAGGGGGGAGGGGCGTGAGCGGCGGATCTAGTCGCATGGGATGGCGTCGCGTTTCGATGGGGACCTCGGGCTGTGCTTCGTGATGGCGGGATTCGCTGGACGTCGCCTTTATTAGCCGTTGTAGATGGCGAGGAGGCGCGTGAAGAGAGCTAGAGATGGGACGCGAGACGGATGGGTGTGTGGGGGATGCGATGGATCCAGCAGCTGCCGGAGCTGCGCGGTGGGATGAGGGGAAGGGAAGGGCCGGCGGCGAGGTGGATCGGAGGAGGAAGAGGTGGCGGCGATCTGGGAGAGATGAGGGGAATCGGGGGCTCTGTTTTTTGCGTCTCTCTCTCCTTTGCTCTGTTTTTCACATGTATAGGTCATGACACAAATCTGCAATGCATATGGTACATCGATTATATGCATATCTATTAAAAAAATTGCAACATATAGTTAAAATGTTGTAGAAATTATGTTGCTTTATAGTAGGTATCCTTGTAGTGTCTTTGACTTTAGGGGCCAAAAGGTTCTGCTTAAGGCCGAATTTGAGGGCACTCCGGGCCTCCTGGCGCATGCGGGGAGTATTTTTTGGATTCGCATACTCGCCACAGGCAGTTTGAGTACTTGTGGGTCCGACACGGACTCCGAATGACAAAGTTATGACCGTTTTAGTGAACATCGGTCCATTGTATGGCAGTCCTTGAAAGTACTTCATTTTCCTGTGACGCTTTTTGCCTGACTGCCCCGAAATTTCTTGTCCTCTATAGTGGATATATTGTTTCCACATATATATTGAAGCGATGCCAGGAATGCCCTTTTGTTCTTGGCTTTCACGTTCATGAGTTGCAACATTCCATCCGGCGAAAACAAGGAGAATAAGGCATATAGCCGCTAGATTTTCTTCAATTTACGGTGAAATGAGATTACCCAGCTCATAGAGCGTCTGCAGAAAGCTACGTTTGTCCCTACCAGGGGTTAATGTCTATAACCAACATAATCTCTTGAATTTTCTTCAAAAGGAAGTGCCAATGGGTTCAGAAACTTGTCCGAAAAACAGCGGCGAATGATGTTCTTTGACTTTCACGGCCAAAAATTCCTGCTTAAGGCCAAATTTGAGGGTACTCTGGGCCTCCTAGTGTAAGTGGGGAGTATTTTACGGATTCGCACACTCGCCATGAGCAGTTTGAGTACTCGTGGGTCCGAGAGGGACTCCGAATGACAAAGTTATGACTGTTTTAGTGAACATCGGTCCATTCTATGGCAGTCCTAGAAAGTACTTCATTTTCCCGTGACAGTTTTTGCCTTACCAGCCCGAAATTACTTGTCCTCTAAAGTGGGGATGTTGTTTCCACATATATATTGACCGAAGCTAGGAATGCCATCCGGCGAAAACTAGGAGAATAAGGCATATAGCCGCCGGATTTTCCTCAATTTACGGCCAAATGAGATTGCCCGGCTCATAGAGCGTCTGTAGAAAGATACGTTGTCCTTACCGGGGGGCTAATGTCTATAATCAGCATAATCTCACAAATTTCCTTCAAAAGGAACTGCCAATGGGTTCGGAAACTTGTCCGAAAAACAGTGGCGAATGATGTTCTTTGACTTTCAGGGCCAAAAATTCCTGCTTAAGGCCGAATTTGAGGGTACTCTGGGCCTCCTGGCGCAAGCATGGAGTATTTTCTTGATTTGCACGCTCGCCGTGAGCAGTTTGATTACTTGTGGGTCCGACAGGGACTCTGAGTCACAAAGTTATGACTGTTTTAGTCAACATCGGTCCATTCTATGGCAGTCCTTGAAAGTACTTCTATTTCCCGTGATGCTTTTTGCCTGACCGCCCCGAAATTACTTGTCCTCTATAGTGGAGATATTGTATCCACATATATATTGACTAACGCCAGGAATGCCCTTTTGTTCTTGGCTTTCACGCTCAAGAGTTACAGCATGCCATCCGTCGAAAACAAGGAGAATAAGGCATATAACCGCTGGATTTTCTTCAATTTACGTCCAAATGAGATTGCCCGGCTCATAGAGCGTCTGCAGAAAGCTACGTTTGTCCCTACCAGGGGGTTAATGTCTATAACCAACATAATCTCTCGAATTTTCTTCAAAAGGAAGTGCCAATGGGTTCGGAAACTTGTCCGAAAAACAGCGGCGAATGATGTTCTTTGACTTTCAGGGCCAAAAAGTCATGCTTAAGGCCGATTTTGAGGGTACTGCGGGCCTCCTGGCGCAAGCGGGAGTATTTTCTGGATTTGCACGCTCGCGGTGAGCAGTTTGAGTACTTGTGGGTCTGATAGGGACTCCGAATGACAAAGTTATGACTGTTTTAGTGAACATTGGTCCATTGTATGGCAATCCTTGAAAGTACTTCATTTTCCCATGACGCTTTTTGCCTGGCCGCCCCGAAATATCTTGTCCTCTATTGTGGAGATATTGTTTCCACATATATATTGAACCGATGCCAGGAATGCCCTTTTGTTCTTGGCTTTCACGCGCATGAGTTACAACATTCCATCCGGCAAAAACAAGGAGAATAAGGCATATAGACGCTGGATTTTCTTCAATTTACGGCCTAACGAGATTGCCCGGCTCATTGAGCATCTGCAGAAAGCAAAGTTAGTCCCTACCAGTGGGTATAATGTCTATAACCAACATAATCTCTCGAATTCCTTCAAAAGGAAGTCACAACGTGTTTAGAAACTTGTCCGAAAAACAACAGTGAATAATGTTCTTTGACTTTAAGGTCCAAAAGGTTTTCCTTAAGGCCGAATTTGAGGGTACTCCGGGCCTCCTGGCGCAAGAGGGGAGTATTTTCTGGATTCACACGCTCGCCGCAAGCAGTTTGAGTACTTGTGGGTCCGACAGGGACTCCGAATGACAAAGTTATGACCCATTTAGTGAACATCGGTCCATTCTATGGCAGTTCTTGAAAGTACTTCATTTTCCCGTGACGCTTTTTGCCTGACCGCCCGGAAATTTCTTGTCCTCTATAGTGGAGATATTGTTTCCACATATATATTGAACTGATTCCAGGAATGCCCTTTTGTTCTTGGCTTTCACGCTCATGAGTTACAGAATTCCATCCTGCGGAAACAAGGAGAATAAGGCATATAGCCGCTTGATTTTCTTCAATTTACGGCTAAATGAGATTACCCGGCTCATAGAGTGATAGAAGCAAAGGTGTCCCGTCTTTCGATGAGATGGTGGCTATCGTTTTCTGTGGGAGTCGACCTTGACGATCCGACTATGAACGTGCGAGACGTCGCGCCTTAGCAATCAGTGAACCAACTTCTGAGGGGTTATTGAGCACGCCGGAGAAAGATCAACCTGACCACGAGGGTCCGTTTTCCTGCGAGCAAATGAAGAACAAGCAAGAAACTGAGATTGCAATCTGGATATTGCAAATATAAGAGGAATGCTTTATTAATGATGGCGGGGTTCTGTGACGCCTTTGTTTGGTCGTTGAACACAAACGAAGTACGCGAAGTTGCAGCTATGGCAAACTTTAATCTAAACAAAACCCCCAAAGTCTAAACAATGCCCTAAGGGCTGTATATATGGAGGAAGAGGGGGGAATTTCGTGGCCCTTAGGGAAGGGGTCTGAAACCAACCCTCTCATTTGTTTCCCCACACATACGGACTCTAAAAATAGCATATACTCAAGTATTTCGAAAATACATGGGCTTGCCCCAATAATAAGGTGTCGGTGTACTAAGGTAGGGGTACCTCAGTACCCCAACTTGTGCACGGACAGTTGCAGCTCCCCGTAGCTGGATCCACCATATGCTTGCCGGAGACCATTCCGGCTCCCTACCAAGCCATTCAAGAACAAAGTGTACAAGACAGAAGGTTAAGACCCCGGCAAGAGGAGCTTGCCGGGAAGGCCGTTCCAGGCTCAAGGCTACCTCACTCACGCAAGTCCCTGGCGAGAGGAGCTCGCCGGGGAGACTAGAAGATCACATCACAAAAGACATGCCTCGGCGCTATACGCGTCCCGGCAAGGGCCCGGGGAGCGGCAAGTTATAGAGCCCGACAAGCTCCCGGGCCCGGCAAGATCAAGACCCCGGCAAGGTACTTGCCGGAGAGCTCTGCTGCACTCCAGCTCATCTGCGCCCGCGCCGCCTTTAGCCTTCTCGAGACGCGTGGCGGGTGGCTGTGCTGCATGAGGGTGCGGTGGCACTCCACGGTGGTGGCTCCATCGCCCGTGGCAAACGGAGACGCAAGGGGGAGCTTTTGGGGTGATGGCGACGGGCATTTAATGCTCTTGTCCCCTCTGTCAAAAGTAGGTAGAATCCATTGTTCATGCAATCAGAGCTGCCTTTGTTCCCGCACTGTTCCAACTACCACCTCTTTTACATTTTTACCCCTCTACCCTACGTTGACACCTGTCGGTGACCCCTTGCCCTATAAAAGGAGGCCCATGCACAACGTAGGGGAGGTTCCGATCATTCGCTACTCTCGCGAGGCTCGAACCCTTGGCAACTCTAGCGCTGGGATTGGTGGTTCCACACCACCACTCGCTCGCATTCTCGAGCAAGATGATATACGACACAAAGCAGCAGTAGGGTTTTACGCGACCATCGCGGCCCGAAGCTGGGTAAAAATCCACCGCGCCGCGCGCGCCGCCTCGATCTGCTCTCTGTGCATCCTCCGCCCTCGCATCACGACACACGAAGGGGCCGTCCCCGGCGGCCCCATAGGTGTCGTCGTACCCATCGCGCAACGACATCTTTGGCGCGCCAGGTAGGGGGCGTCGAGGTTGTGCGGACCTGATCCGGCGTTCGCGCGGCCGCGCTCTTCATCAACCTCTCCGGTTTCGTCAGCGGCTTCATCGACTACCGTGCCATGGCCCCGAAGACGAGAGCTTCGAGGGTCGTAGACCCGTCCGCGTCTCACCCGCCGCCACCGGAGCCGGCGGTGGGCGGAGGGGACGCCAGCGGAAGGGTGGACACCGGCGAGGGTACTCGCGGCGCCACCAGATCCAGGGACAGGGCGGATGACCGCGCCTCGGTCTCCGCAGATCCACGTCCAGCCCAGCACACGACAACCCCGCAGCGCCGTGCCACGGAAGATGGTACTCGCATGCTGGGGCAAGAACGTGCCGGGGGCTCGCGGGATGCTCCGGACCGCTGTCCATGCATGAGCAAAAGCGAGAGTGCCGAGGCAAGACTCTGCTCCTCCTATCGCTACTAGGAGTCCGAGCATGTTCTGTACCTCGCGCCGCTCGCCCCCGCTCCCCCTGCACCCCGGCAAGCGCATCTCCCTGGAGCGCTATGCTGTCGTCGAGGACGCGCCATCGAGCTCTAAGTCCGGCAAGGGCGGCTCTGGTGCTCACTCCGACAAGTGCAGCTCCTCGGAGCGCTATAAGCCCGGCGAGGACAGCCCTGGTGCTCGTTCCGGCGAGCGCACCTCCCCGGGGTGCTGCGTCGTCGCCAAGGACGCGCCATTGAGCTCCACCAGCAAGTGCAGAGAAACAAGAAAAAGAAAAGCTAAGTCGCTCGCGCCTTCGTGCAGAGCACTTCTTAATTCCATGCTTTTATCTGTTATATCCTCTCGTTTGTCATTTGTGCTTTGGAAACACATGCGCCGAGGAGCCTGCTCGTGAACGGTCGCACCTTACTTTGCTTCAACACGCCAACGAGTTAAGAGTGAATCGCGACCAGCGGCGCCCTCGCTTCGCTTCGAGTCTGTTCGACAAGTTAAGTTGCGTCGCGAACTAGACACGGCAAGGTTGCTTGCCGGAAGCGACGCCACCAGCCGGGCTGCTGATGTCCCGTACTCAGCAAGCGCGTTAAGCACCGCAAGTTCCCTAGAAGCGAGGGTGAAAGCACACAAAGGATGCAGGCGAGGGTATAACGTGGCAAGCTTTGCCGTGAGATGTCCTTGGTATGGGAGGCTTGTGCGCGAGAGGAGCCAAGCCGTGGTCCAGTTGCGTACTTGTTTTGTTTCCGAGTCCGCTCAACAAACACAAGTGTGCTGCTGCACCCTTATCTTGCTTTCGAGCTTGCTCAGCAAGGTAAGCGTCGCAACTGGCCCGGCAAGGTGGTTTGCCGGAAGCAACACCGCCAGCGGGCTGTCCCGCGGCAAGCGTGTTCGCCCCGGCAAGCTCCCCGAGGGCGTAGAGTACAAACATACTAGGGGCAAGGCACGGCATCGTATTGCATAGTCGAGATTCATATACGCATACATATACATGAAGTCGTCGATATCTACCTCAGCTGTTTTCATGACTGAAATTGCAGCGACAAGGAGGAACCGAAGGCCACACCAGCACCTAAGGTCCGGCAAGCCCGGTCGCCGGGGCTGCGGGTGCCGAGGTTCTCCTCGCAAGCCAGCCTCATTGGGGCTGCGAGCGCCAAGATTAAATCTCGGCAAGCCGAGTTCTTTGGGGCTGCGATATCGCTAAGTTTTTTCGTCCCTCGTCATGCATCCTCTTATGGACCGGAGATGCGGGCTGCGTCTTTGAACGAAAGCGTGTCTTGTAAAAACCCGACGCGGAGGAACCGAGTTGTGGTCGATTTATGCATTTGGTTTGTTTCGAGTCCGCCAACAAACACAAGTGTGCCGCTGCACCTTATCTTGCTTTCGAGCACGCCAGCAAGTTAAGCGTGAATCGCCCGACAAGGTTGCTTGCCGGAAGCGACACCACCAGCGGGCTGCCCATGATCGATAAGCGTGTTCGCCCCGGCAAGCTCCCCGATAGCGTAAGAACACGCAAGGCACGCAGTCAAGTAAAGGACTCAGTCCGGCAAGCTTTCCCCTCTTTTCATTAAAAACATCCAATTTAGTACAAGTCCATAGAGGATGAAAAACATGATAGAGAGGATTACAAGTTCTTAAATGCAGCTAATGCCCGAGGGCTTACAGATTAAAAAGATAAGGTGCCCGTGATCCCTCTCCTGTTTCTCTGCTCGGGAGTTGGGAGGTAGGTCAAGGAGCTCCCGGCAAGATAAGCCTGCCGGGGAGAGGAGACCCCGGCAAGAGGAACTTGTCGGAGAAGGGCGAAAGGAGCGCCTAGGAGAGCGTGGCGGTGACGCCGCCGTGCCCCAGGAGCTGCGCAAGGTGACGGGCATGGGGAACGCATGCCCGGGGAGCCACGGGCGCCAGAAGACACCAAGAGAACACCCCGGGGGCCGGCCAGGAGCTTGGCGGAGTCGGAGGCGTCGGAGGCAGAGCTTGAAGACGGAGTGGTGGGACATCGGCACGAGGGCACCTCGCCCTCGTACTCCGACTTAACGGCCTTGCCGCCGTCCCCCCTCTTCCTCTTCTGCTGCCCCTCTACGCCAGCCGCCAAGGAGACGGCCCGGGGAGTGAAGCCGGCAACCCAGAAGATGGGGTTGCGGTGGGCGCGAGGCAGCGGTGTCCGACGCCTAGTCGGGCCCGCCATCCCCCTCGTCGTCGCTGTCGCTCCCCTCCTCGTCACTCTCGCTCGAGGAGGGACCTTCGCTATCCGAGGAGCTGTCCACACAGCAGCGCACCCGGGTTCCATAGTCGCCGAAGACCTTGACGGCAAGGAGGTCACCATCCAAGAACTTGAAATGGAGGGTGAACCCGCCGTCAAGCTATGGATCCGGCGAATGTCTTCCACCCTCGGTCGAAGAACATCACGCCGGGCTGGGGACACGACACTCACCCGAAAGTGCCGCTGATCCCGCAGCCCCTCATGCGTAACTCCATCACGCCGGGTGGATCCGTCCCATCGCGTCCATAACGGGACCGGCAGCCGGAGGCGGCGGCGAGGCGCCTGGCGAAGCTTGATGAAGAACTCCTGTGGGTCATCTCGGTGTGGACCGCACCATGGTCAGGAGACGCCGGAGGAGACGGGGGAGGCACGTCCCCACGGCCGCCTCTCCCCCGACCGCCTCGGCCACGCCCTCGGCCTCGTCCGCGGCCACGCCCCCTCCCTCTCCCTCTCGTGGCCGGCTCTACCGCCACGGGAGCGGGATGGGGAGTGGTGCGCTGCCTAGAAGCAACCCGCGCCGCCACCGTCGAAGAGCCGGGATTCCCTCCTTCCATGGCGGCAAGAAGAACAGAAGATGAAGATGAAGGGAGAAGTGGATGAGTGTGGCCATTGTGCACCCCTTCCGCCCTTTTTAAAGGGGCGAGGTGGGGGCTCAACCGCCCCGCTCGACCAATCAGGAAGCGAGGAGGCCAGAGGAGCGGGGCCGACTCGCCTTCTCCGCCCGTGACGGCTCGGTCTCCCACCTTCGCCGCCCACGACCCCCGTGCATGAAGGCCGCGTGGCGAAAAAGTGGAGCCGGAGCGACGGATGAAGCGACCCCTCTCTGCGCCACGATCACGGGGTGGATGCCTTAAAGGCTGCATGCGCCGCCCACGTCTCCCACGACGCCGCAATCGACGCGTGCCGTTTCGGGGGAGGCGGCAGATGCAGAAGTGGGTTCGACGCGCCATGGGCTTCGCGTGCCCGTGCACTGTTTTGGGCCTGGCCCAACAGCGCTCGGCACCGTGTATGGCCCAGGCCCGGGGGCTCCTGTCGGTGTACTAAGGTAGGGGTACCTCAGTACCCCAACTTGTGCACGGACAGTTGCAGCTCCCCGTAGCTGGATCCACCATATGCTTGCCGGAGACCATTCCGGCTCCCTACCAAGCCATTCAAGAACAAAGTGTACAAGACAGAAGGTTAAGACCCCGGCAAGAGGAGCTTGCCGGGAAGGCCGTTCCAGGCTCAAGGCTACCTCACTCACGCAAGTCCCTGGCGAGAGGAGCTCGCCGGGGAGACTAGAAGATCACATCACAAAAGACATGCCTCGGCGCTATACGCGTCCCGGCAAGGGCCCGGGGAGCGGCAAGTTATAGAGCCCGACAAGCTCCCGGGCCCGGCAAGATCAAGACCCCGGCAAGGTACTTGCCGGGAGAGCTGCGCTGCACTCCAGCTCATCTGCCCACGCGTCGCCTTTAGCCTTCTCCAGAGACGCGTGGCGGGTGGCTGTGCTGCATGAGGGGTGCGGTGGCACTCCACGGTGGTGGCTCCATCGCCGTGGCAAACGGAGACGCAAGGGCGGGAGCTTTTGGGGTGATGGCGACGGGCATTTAATGCTCTTGTCCCCCTCTGTCAAAAGTAGGTAGAATCCACTGTTCATGCAATTTGAGCTGCCTTTGTTCAAGACTGCTCCAACTACCACCTCTTTTACATTTTTACCCCTCTACCCTACGTTGACACCTGTCGGTGACCCCTTGCCCTATAAAAGGAGGCCCATGCACAACGTAGGGGAGGTTCCGATCATTCGCTACTCTCGCGAGGCTCGAACCCTTGGCAACTCTAGCGCCTGGGATTCGGCTGGTTCCACACCACCACTCGCTCGCATTCTCGAGCAAGATGATATACGACACAAAGCAGTAGTAGGGTTTTACGCGACCATCGCGGCCCGAAGCTGGGTAAAAATCCACCGCGCCGCGCGCGCCGCCTCGATCTGCTCTCTGTGCATCCTCCGCCCTCGTACCGAACACACGAAGGGGCCGTCCCCGGCGGCCCCATAGGTGTCGTCGTACCCATCGCGCAACGACATAAGGAGATGCAGCACGTAGAATAGCCTCTGGATGAAAGTTATGAAGTAGCATCTTGTATATTTCGTCTAAGGCTTCATGCACTCATTATGGTGGCTTCAACATCCTGAAATCATCACTTGTAACTTTGTTCTTGTTCCCCTTGCGCATGGCATCATCTCCATGCTTGTTCTTGCTCCAATGTTCATCCTTCTCCAAGCTAGGCCCTTCATTTGTAAGCAAAACAAATGTATCCAATTTAGGCAGCATCATATTCTCGTGAACATTAGAATCATTACCAAGAAACAAAAGTACCTGGTAATTTAATTGGCGTGCGCGAGCTCTAGTAATTGGTCCAGTATTTATAGCAGCAGGGGTTGTGGGTGTAACAATGGTATTGATGTCCACATCATCCTCCCCTTCTTGAAATGAAGTCGTCCTCGACGGAAGCTCATCTTCCTCACCCAAATAAGGCTTCAAATCTGCAATGTTAAAAGTGGGACTAACCCCAAAATCTGCAGGCAGCTCAAGTTTATATGCATTATCATTTATTTTCTCTAACACCTTAAAAGGACCATCAACACGTGGCATTAGCTTTGATTTGCGCAAATCAGGAAATCTATCCTTACGCAAATGTAACCAAACAAGATCTCCAGGTGCAAACACAACATGTTTTCTACCCTTATCTCCAGCAAGTTTATATTTAGCATTCATACGCTCAATGTTTTCCTTAGTTAACTCATGCATTTTAAAAATCCATTCAGCACATTGTTTAGCATTAAAATTAACCTTCTCCGAACTAGGAAGACGCAACAAATCAATAGGTGCATGAGGTAGGAAACCATACACAATTTCGAAAGGGCACATCTTAGTAGTAGAATGCAATGAATGATTATAAGCAAATTCAATATGAGGCAAGCATTCTTCCCACATTTTCCTATTATTCTTCAAAACAGCCCTAAGGATAGTAGACAAAGTTCTATTAACTACTTCAGTTTATCCATCAGTTTGAGGATGACATGTAGTACTAAAACGCATTTTAGTCCCCAACTTAGCCCATAAGAATCTCCAAAAGTGGCTAAGAAATTTAGTACCATGATCTGAAACAATTGTATTTGGCACACCATGCAAGCGAATAATTTCACGAAAGAACAAATCAGCAACATTAGTAGCATCATCGCTTTTATGACATGGTATAAAATGTTCCATTTTCGAAAATCTATCCACGACAACAAATATACTATCCCTCCCCTTCTTTGTTCGAGGTAAACCTAAAACAAAGTCCATAGATATGTCCTCCCAAGGAACACTAGGTACAGGCAAAGGCATCTATAAACAATGAGGATTGAGTCGTGACTTAGCTTTTCGACATGTAATGCAGCGAGCAACAAAACGCTCAACATCATGTCTCATCTTTGGCCAAAAGAAAGGTGTAGCAATTACATCCTCCGTCTTCTTCATGCCAAAGTGTCCCATTAATCCTCCTCCATGCGCTTCCGGCAACAACAAAAGACGAATAGAGCTAGCTGGAATGCATAGCTTGTTAGCACAGAACACAAATCCATCATTACCAACGAACTTGTTCCATGTTCTTCCTTCTTTACAATTCTGTAATACATCTTTAAAATCAGCATCATGCACATATTGATCTTTGATGGTCTCCAAACCAAAAACTTTGAAGTCAAGTTGTGAAAGCATAGTATAGCGACGAGACAATGCATCAGCAATAAAAGTTTCTTTACCCTTCTTGTGTTTAATGACATAAGGGAAAGTCTCAATGAATTCAACCCATTTAGCATGTCTACGATTCAGTTTAGATTGACTTTTAATATGTTTCAAAGATTCATGATCAGAATGTATAACTAATTCTTTGCGCCATAAATAATGTTGCCATGTTTCTAAAGTCCGAACAAGAGCATATATTTCTTTATCATAAGTAGAATAATTCAGACTAGGCCCACTCAATTTTTCGGAAAAGTATGCAATAGGTTTGCCATTTTGTAATAACACACCTCCTAATCCTATTCCACTAGCATCACATTCAAGCTCAAATGTCTTATTAAAATCAGGAAGTTGGAGTAAAGGAGCATGTGTCAACTTATCTTTCAACACCGTGAAGGCTTCTTCCTCTGCGGTACCCCAAACAAAAGGCACATCCTTCTTTGTAAGCTCATTGAGAGGTGCAGCAATGGTGCTAAAATCTCTCACAAAACGCCTATAGAATCCAGCGAGGCCAAGAAAACTCGTCACTTGTGTGACCGCTTTGGGCTGCGGCCAACTCTCAATAGCTTCAATCTTGGCTTTATCAACTTCAATTCCCTATGGACTAACAATATAGCCAAGAAAAGACACTCAGTCAGTGCAAAAGGTGCACTTCCCAAGGTTACCAAACAAACATGCATCACGTAGAGCAATAAAAACAACACGTAAATGTTCCAAATGTTCCTCCAAAGATCTGCTATCAATCAATATGCCATCAAAGTTAACTACCACAAATCGTCGAATAAAAGCATGTAAAACTTCGTTCATTAATCTCATGAAAGTACTAGTTGCATTAGTTAACCCAAAAGGCATGACTAACCACTCATATAATCCAAACTTAGTTTTAAAAGCTATTTTCCATTCATCCCCCAATTTCATACGAGTTTGATGGTATCCACTACGCAAATCAACTTTGGAGAATATTGTAGAGCCACTCAATTCATCAAGCATATCGTCTAGCCTAGGAATAGGATGACTATAACGAATAGTAATATTATTAATGCCTCTACAATCAACACACATATGCGATGTACCATCCTTTTTCGGCACTACAATAATAGGAACAACACAAGGACTAAGGGATTCACGTATATAACCTTTGTCGAGAAGCTCTTGTACTTGACGCATAATCTCCTTCATCTCCTCTGGATTGGTACGGTATGGCGCACGGTTTGGCAGTGAGCACTGGGAATTAAGTCAATCTGATGCTCAATCCCTCGAATAGGCGGTAATCCCGGTGGCACGTCTTGTGGAAAGACGTCAGCGAACTCCTGCAAAATGTTAGTGACAACAAGAGTCAAAGAGGAAGGCACGTCCTCGAATGATAATAATGCCTCTTTGCACACAAAAGCATAGCAAACAGGTTTGCTGAAATCTAGCTCATCAATATCAGATTTGGTGGCAAATAAACATGCACTTTTCAATTTAATTTCAAAAGCAAAACTAGATGGTTTAATATTAGACTTCATTTGTTGCTCAAATTCTTTTGCCACAATTTGATTTTCACTCTTATTATTCACCTGTTTTGTTTTATTAGCTCTATTAATATCATCTTTCAAAATGGTATCAGGAGTCATAGGAAGCAAAGTAATATTTGTATCCTTATGAACAGGAGTATACTAATTGTTTCTACCATGGTGTACAGAACTTTTATCAAATTGCCATGGTCGACCAAGTAATAAGGAACATGCTTGCATAGGTACCACATCACAATCAACATAATCAGCATATGTAGAGATACTAAAATGCACATGAACAGTACGTGTTACCTTAACCTTGCCGCTATTGTTGAACCATTGGATGTAGTAAGGATGTGGATGTTGTCTTGTGGTGAGATAGCTTCTCCACCATCTCCATGCTAGCCAAGTTGTTGCAGATCCCCCCATCAATGATGACGCGCACAGAACGTTCCTTCACAACTCCCTTTGTATGGAACAAATTATGCCTCTGATTTTGCTCAGCTTGTGTGACCTGCACACTCAAAACACGTTGAGTAACTAAACCATGTATTGCATCTCATGATCAGAATCATCTCCACCGTGTTCTTCACATGTAATAAGAGCCAAACTCTCCTCATCATAGTCACTAGCGGACTCATACCCACCATCCTCAGTAGCAATCATCACACTTGAGATTTGCATTCTCACGCATAATGACCTCTTCCCATACAACGACAACAAATAATATCACTTGTTTGCCCGGTTGATGCCATGGAAGATGAAGAGCTCTGTGCAGGCCCGACAGGTGCGCTCTTGGCAGATAGCGGTGGTTGTGCCTGCTTTCTTGTATCACGGCTGGAGGTGGCACCTGATGGAGGTGCCGGTGCAGTGGAAGTAGAAGATGCACGCGGTGTCCATGATGAAGGTCGACCTGCTGGTGGTGGTGCTGGTGGCTGCACGTAGTTCTTATTTTGATCAACCTCATCCTTGTAATAGTCCTCCACCCCTGCAGTAGCAGCAGGAGCTACAGAAGCACCAACAGCAGTAGCAGCGACACCAGAATTTTATCCTGGCTCAATAGGAATCTGTTGTGCTCGCCCCATCAGACGCGGGCGTGAAACTGGTGGTGGGAGACGTTTGAGTAATTCATCGAACTTGGCGTCCAACTTGGTGTCAATTTTCTTCTCAATGTCATCTATCTTCTCCATTGGCTTTCCAAAGCTGGCCATCACGTCTTCCACCTGTTCACCCAACATTTGATGAAACTTATCATGAAGCTCCTTGTTCGTCATGTTCTCCCAGTCAGTCTCATCGGCTTATGGTCCTGCCATAGATAGCAGCAGTAGAAATAGACAAGAATATGATCCTACAGACTACTGGAAAATGGTGCTGGTGGGGTGTCACAAATCCGTCAAGCGAATTTCAAATTCTTACCTGCTCTTACCCAGCAGCAGGTGGTGATCGGCAACCATTGTAGTCAAAACTCTCAAAGCTTGGATAGAGCAATTACCAGGGAGGGTCAAACGCACGACGTAGATGTATGTGCAGCTGGGAAGGCTTATAATATGGTAGCAAAAAAAGGTCAGCAATAATCAATTCAGAGATGCAAAGTTGAATAAACGCTCAATGACGGTACTGTGCTGGTCCTAGGCTAGACCGTGCTAGAGACGCGAGCCTAGAACACTAACAAAAACACGGCACTGCACGTAAACAAAGGAGGAGCACAATCTGATTTTTTTTTCTCTTTTTCACATTTTTTGCACTTTTTTCCTCTTTTTTTGGCTCTGCAACAATTTTTTTTCGAAAAAGTCTACAAATGGTCTACAAACAGCCTAGCCAGAATTATCCAGACTTAGTTTTTTTTTGAAACTGGAACTATTTTTCTACTACTGGTAACACGGAAGTTCGGAAGTCCTTCTCTATCATGACTCGGAGTATCGCGTGATCTCGAAATCCAAAACAGAGTAACAAAAAACTGGACTCGGACTAGGATTGGTGGCGGAGATGTATCTAGTGGAACTCGCACTGGTGGCGGAGATGAATCTGTGGAACTCGGACTGGTTGTAGATATGTGGTATATGGCTGCGGTGATGACGATGGTGGTAGATGGCAGCGGTGATGACGATGGTGGTATATGGCAGCGGTGATGACGATGGTGGTATATGGCAGCGGTGACGATGATGGTAGGTATATGGCAGCAGTGACGATGATGATGCAGCGGCGGCGTGACAACTTGTGAAACTAGACACGACGATGCAACCACAAATTCAACAATGCAAACCCTAAAAATATTATGCAAAGGCTCAGATTGGTTCGGATATGAGGAACTAGCCCTAATTTTATTTTTGGCTTTTTCGTGGACTGTAGGTATGAAGATCAGACTCGATCTAAACAACGAAAAATTGTAAAATCTCACCGAGCAACCTGGAAATCTGATACCACTTGATAGAGGCAAAGGTGTCCCATCTTTCGATGAGATGGTGGCTATCGTTTTCTGGGGGGAGTCGACCTTGATGATCTGACTACGAACGTGCGAGACGCTGCGCCATAGTAATCACTAAACCAACTTCCAAGGGGTTATTGACCATGCCGGAGCACGATCAACCTGACCACGAGGGTCTATTTTCCAGCGAGCAAACGAAGAACAAGCAAGAAACTGAGATCACAATCTGGATATTGCGAATATAAGAGGAAAGCTTTATTAATGAAGGTGGGGTTCTGTGACGCCTTTGTCTGGTCGTTGAACACAAATGAAGTACGCGAAGTTGCAGCTATGGCAAACTTTAATCTAAACAAAACCCCCAAAGTCTAAAAGACACCCTAAGGGTTGTATATATGGAGGAAGAGGGGGAATTTTTTGGCCCTTGGGGAAGGGGTCCGAAACCAACCCTATCTCTTGTTTCCCCACACATACGGACTCTAAAAATAGCCTATACTCAAGTATTTCGAAAATACATGGGCCTGCCCCAATAATAAGGTGACGCAGCACGTAGAATAGCCTCTGGACGAAAGTTATGAAGTAGCATCTTGTATATTTCGTCTAAGGCTTCATGCACTCATTATGGTGGCTTCAACATCCTGAAATCATCACTTGTAACTCCGTTCTGGTTCCCCTTGCACATGCCATCATCTCCATGCTTGTTCTTGCTCCAATGTTCATCCTTCTCCAAGCTAGGCCCTTCATTTGTAAGCAAAAAAAAAACGTATCCAATATAGGCAACATCATATTCTCATGAACATTAGAATCATTACCAAGAAACAAAAGTACCTGGTAATTTAATTGGAGTGCGCGAGCTATAGTAATTGGTCTAGTATGTATAGCAGCAGGGGCTGTGGATGTAACAATGGTATTGATGTCCTCATCATAGAGCATCTGCAGAAAGCTATGTTTGTCCCTACAAGGGGGGGCTAATGTCTATAACTAACATAATCTCTTGAATTTCCTTCAAAAGGAAGTGCCAACACGTTTAGAAACTTGTCGGGAAAACACTGGCTAATGATGTTCTTTGACTTTCAGGGCCAAAAAGTCCTGCTTAAGGCCAGATTTGAGGGTACTCCGGTCCTCTAGCGCAAGCAGGGAGTATTTTCTGGATTCGCACGCTCGCCGTGAGTAGTTTGAGTACATGTGGGTCCGACAGGGACTCGGAATGACAAAGTTATGACTGTTTTAGTGAACATCGATCCATTCTATGGCAGTCCTTGAAAGTACTTCATTTTCTCGTGACGCTTTTTTGCCTGACCGCCCCAAAATTACTTGTCCTCAATAGTGGAGATATTGTTTCCACATATATATTGACCGATGCCAGGAATGCCCTTTTGTTCTTGGCTTTCACGCGCATGAGTTACAGCATGCCATCCGGCGAAAACAAGGAGAATAAGGCATATAGCCACTGGATTTTCTTCAATTTACGGCCAAATGAGACTGCCCGGCTCATAGAGTGTCTGCAGAAAGCTATGTTTGTCCCTACCAGGGGGGCTAATGTCTCTAAACAACATACTCTTGAATTTCCTTCAAAAGGAAGTGCCAATGGGTTCGGAAACTTGTCCGAAAAATAGCGGCGAATGATGTTCTTTGACTTTCAAGGCCAAAAAGTCCTGCTTAAGGCTGAATTTGAGGGTACTCTGGGCCTCCTGGCGCAAGTGGGAAGTATTTTCGGGATTTGCACGCTCGCCGTGAGCAGTTTGAGTACTTGCGGGTCCGACAAGGACTCCGAATGACAAAGTGATGCGGAGCATCCAACATTCATCCCCATATACACTCCGACTACTCTCCAAACCCCAAGTGGACATATGGCGAGACCTCGAACAAACTCCATTGGACACAAGGTGAACTCGCTCCTCTCCGAACTTTCACTTTCTACATGTGAGACATGGCTACTACCTCCAACATGTATGCTATGCATGATCAGGTACTTAGAGGAAAGCCACGGAGCCACCACAACCAAGGGAAGATCTAGCGAGGACGCCATGTACAAGGATCAAGAACAAGAGCTGCTTCGGAAGCTACAGGATCCGGACGACCGGCCGAGCCCGGACGTCCGACCCCTGGAGGTCGCTATAGCCCCAGGAAAACAGGCTAGCAGAAGCTACAGCGGCCGGATGTCCGACCAGGACAAGACGTCCAACGACTCCTAGGCTCCGGACGATCGGCCCCCTCCGGACGACCGTGCCAGCGACCATGAAACCGAATTTACGGACATCCGAAAATCTTCGGACGTCCGGACCTCCGCGAGCCTCCGGATGACCGACGCCTTACGGACATCCGACCCCTGGCTGCGTCCAGTTGCGGGCTGAGGCCCATGTACCCCTTCACTTCACCCCTCTTTTGCACTTAGACTATAAATAGACCTCCTCCTCCTCCTCCTAGAGAGGTTAGGAAAGGATTAGCTAATTTGAGATAGAGCTTTGCTCATCCATACGGATCTCCTCCTCGTGAGAGACCGCGGCCTCTTCGGAGAAGATCCACCATGGATTCAAGACGCCTTTACGGGAAGATCCCTCGTGGATTCAAGACCTCCACTCGAAGATGAGCTACCGCCACTTGTATCGTCCTTTGTTGGATTTGGACCGTGTATCTCTTTGTGTTTCTTGGATCTAGCACATGTGTGATCATATTTGTGTTGGTTGAGTGTTTTCTCTTGTGTTCCCCCGTGATTTCCCTCGTTTCCTTCCGCGCGTTCTTCGTCTTCCCCGTAGGGATCCTATCCAAACGTGAAAGATCGCCCCCTAGGGTTCCGCCCTATATCATCTTGGTATCATGAGCCACGTTGATCACGTTTTTGGAGCCCTACCCCGTGTTTTCTAGCTTGATTTTGTTGATTTCGTCCTAAATCCGAAAATCCCCACAAGAAATAGACCCCAATTTTTTTTGTGATTTGTTGGTTTGATGATGTTTTGTTGATTTTGATCCATGGATTTGCTTGGTTTCAAGTGGATCTAGCATCTCCCCAAGTTTCCCCATCTTTCATCCACGAAATCCCGTGAATTTTGACCCCAAAATCTCCATTTTCCGCCCAAAATCGCGCCCCCGAACTCGCTTCTCGCGTTGACCCTGACCCTCGGACGACCGGCGTTTTACGGACGTCCGGACCACCCTCGAAGCCCCGGATGTCCGCAACTCTCCGGACGACCGGAACTACCATTCCAGAACAGTTTTTACGGATTTCCGAGCCTTCCTGGACGTCTGGCGACCGGACATCCGTCCATTTACGGACGTCCGTAACCTATAGATTCCCACTTCGGCTGATTTTTGTTTTGTCCATAACTAATTCATCTGAACTCCGATTTTGACGTTCTTTAGCTCGTTTTGAAGCTCTTGACATACCCTATCCCACAAAAATACCACCAACATCATTTGACTCCATCAAAGTTTTGTGAATTTTGACATCTTTGCCTAGGCCACCACCATATCATCCGCATAGCCACCACCGACTTCCGCAACCTAACCCATTTTGTTCACCATAGCATTAGTGGTTGCTTGAGTAGTGAATCGAGTCTCCTAAGGTGTTTCGCCTACTTAGGGACGGTTGCTTCTTCATCAACCACCACCACCACGCCCGCATAACCATGCCCACCATACACTTCCGACAACCCAACTTAACCCGAATTTGTCTGAGCTTGTTTGAGTTGTGGCTTGTGTCTCCTAAGGTGTTTCGGCTACTTAGGGACGGCAACTTCAACATTGACTCACATAGCTCATCATTCCACTTCCGCATTGCCAAGTGCAAACCACCACCGCTTTCCGCTACCACCATTTGGCATTTGCCTTTGGAGATTTTGAGTTTGCGGTTTTTCCTCCTAGGGTGTTTCGGCTAACTAGGAACGGGTCGACATCGGCAACACCGCCTCTCATCATCGCGAAGGATGGAAACCTCGACGACACCATAGTGTATTCCCCTGGCCATTGCATTGTTAACCCCTAGCCCATTTTGCGTTACTTGCCTATCGAGACTAGCCATTTGAGTATTGCCGGCAATGTTACTTGTGCACATTAGTGATCTATATCTCCCATAGCATACATACCATATCATCGTGGTGCATATATTGGTATCACTAGCACATGTGCCCGTGCATTGCAACGGGAAAAATTGATGTTTTGTACAAACATAATGTCCCACAGTACCAGATTCTCTATGAAGAACATATGTTCAATTCCCACAATATTGATTTTATTTTGATCCAATTATTTTTCGTGGTCTATATGAAAGCCCATAAAAGGCCCATCAAGATACAAGTACCTGGCCCAGATCGCTTAGCGTGAGTAAATCAAACGGAAAGGACTAAACCAAACCAAGAATACCTATTCCCTTTAATAGTAGGTATAGATATCTTGTGTCACAAGTTTGTTCCCGCATATACACTATTGCTATCTTGGTTTGTGCATTGTGCAAAAGTGGCCATAGAAAAAAAAGAAATAAAGCTTTTAAGCAAAAGAAAGAAAGCAAAGAAGCTTGTAAGCAAGTGCCATAGCATCATACCACATTGCATATAAGATTGTCATATCCAATCATCTTGGATCATCTTGAGAGAACACCGGGAACCATACATACATAGCATACTTGGGATAGAAAGTTTATCCATTTTGCATCTTACAAGTTGTGCAAAAGTGTCATATCCGCCTATTGAGCAATAGTGCTAGCGTCTCTCTTGAGTTGTGCAACACGAAGGTTGTCCGTGGATTCCACATTTTGTGCTCATTCCTTGGTTGCACGACCCCATTTATCTATCCATGTGTGTGTTTCCGTGTGCCATTTATTGCTATTGGTCCATTTGTTTCACTTGCGAATTTGTGAATCTCTTTCAACATTATTGATTCTTGCTAACATTTTGTATCAAATTTTTGTGCCACTATCCTCACCGAGCTCCACCATAAGCTTTATTTGTGTAGGTGTGAGAACCGACAAGAATTGCTACCAATTGTGCTATTTCCTTGTTACACATTTGAGTGATCATTGATCCATCTTCAACATTGGTCAAGGTACATTTGGCCTAGTTCTTCTCTTTCTCCCACTCATATTTGCTCGAGTCTTGTGATGGATAGGAAAGGCATTTCATCTCCGGTCTACAACAACAACGACGGCGTGAACAACTACATCAACAAAGTGTCCATCTTCGATCTACAACGACAAATGCAAGGCGCACAATCAAGATTGCGAGAGTGCATCAGGAGCATCTCCATCGACATTTTCCACTACAAAGGAAGGAAAAGGGACTACATCGAAAAGAAGCTTTCCACACATAAAGAGGAGCAAGATGCAAGGATGGAGGAGATTAGAGCCTTGATCAAGTCTTCTTCCCCTTCGTTATCTTCAAGGCGGCGACATTCAAGTCACAAGTCTTCGGAGCGCGAAAACAGTGCAAGTGCAAATCGTCCTCGTCATCATCTACATGGCGACCACCATCATGTTCGTGATCAACATCGTCATGAAGGGAAAATCACCTCCAAGCATCATGTGCACGACAACGACGAATGCCTACGAGCTCAAGCGCGACAACGACGCCATCATCATGAAGATGCTCTACAAGCGCAAATGCACAAGTCCCAACAAGACCTACTTCACGCCAAGTCCAAGCTTCAAGAGCAAAAGAGAAGACCGTGAGACGAACACCACCAAGACGGAGCTACGGCTACCACCACCACTTCGGCATCTTTGCCAAGTGCTATCAAGGCATCTTCGCCTTTGGACGTACGACATCTTTGCCTACTTCCCACGAGTACGCCTACATCAACTTCATTAAGTCCAAGGCGACTACCTACGAGCGAGGGCGACACTTCCATCTTCGGAAGCCCCTCAAGGAAGATGGCCGAGGATGGGAAACTCCCTTCGGGCATGGAGACGAGCTACAAGGTGCCACATCATATGGACCTCCAACAAGACGGCGAAAAGACAGTCGAGCAAGGGCCACCCCCTTCGACTACGGCGACGAGCATGAATCTCTTCAACAACGTGAAGACGGCGTCCATATTGAACTCATACTCCGAGTCAAGCCACGCGACCGCGCATGGAGACATTTGCACCTACATCTCTCCGACACCCACATATGTCGAGATGCCCCAAGTGCCATGTGAGGAGAGCCACTACCCCATGAGTGACATGAGTGATTCCACCATACGTGACATTGAGAGCATTTCCTATGAGAGGATGAGTGTGACCACCACTAGCCCCAAACATGAGAGCATGCCACACATCCTATGTGAGGTTGAGCACCATTTGAGTGACCCCACCAACAATATGAGTGAGAGCATGTTTGCGGGAGTGAGTGAGCCACAACACTTAGAGAGTGAGGTAGTTGAGAGGGCACGTGAGGCCACTATGATTTCTAGCGACTTAACCTCTACTCCTAGTGTGTTTTCTTCTTTGGTGCTAGGTCTCCTACATGACAACATGCCTACCCTCGACGAGTCCATCCCTCCAATGGAAAAACCGATGGCCATGGTGGACAATGATGCACCCCCACATGGTTCCATCAAGATGAAGATGACAACGAGTGGATCTTCAACACCTCACCTACAACACATGAGCGACGCTCCAAAGGTAACATAGGTGATGCTACTTCTCTTGTCCCACAAGTGGACTCTCTTGACATCGATTGCTCCCATGATGTTGACCCACCTATTCCCAAGCTTCATGCTAGTGGACTTCTTCATGCCTTGACTTACCTATTTATGATGAATATGATGATTAGCATGTTGAGTTGCCTAGTTGTGATGCTATGCTCCATAGGATATCATGTGAAAATTCTATTGGTCACATCATGTTTGACAATCTATTGAACTTGTCATATGCTATGAGTGAGATCTCCCATATTGCATCATTACAATCTCAACATAGAAACTATGCATGCCCCATTAAAATAAATCCCATTTGCACTTATGGCATAGATGACGAGATGATGGTCATTGCCTTTTGTTTTTCATGTGATGATATTGCCATGCTTCCTTTACATGATTTGCGCAACTCATCTACTATGCCATGCCATGATCACATTGAACCAAATATGCTTTGTTTTGGATGTTGTCAATATTCTCCATGTGATGTTGCTACTCATGCTCATGAGGAGACGCCCATAGTTTCCTCATACATATTAGGAGATTTTTATACATTCCATGCTTTGCATGAAAACCATAATTGCTTGCACCTTATGCATTCCATGAATAACAATGCTCTAGATATCTCTCATGATGCATTACATCCTTTGCCTCTCCATTATTCCATGCATAAAAACAACCCTATCATGATGGATGACATGTTTCTATATCATGCATCTCATTTGTTTGAGCATTTGATATTTTGTGCTAACCGACACATGCACGTGTGCATCATGATGGATGATGTGTACATATACCATGCACACACAATTTTTCCTTTGCCTTTGTTCTATGTAGGTACTCACATATACTCGTCAACCTCTCAATCCCAAGATTGACGAAACGAGCTCTTGAGAGCAACCATGCTTTGGGATCCCGTGGACTATCCTTACCACCGTTCCCTTCGTGCAAGGACTACACACATCTCTTTTACTTGGCGCTCACACGGCTATGGGCTATATATCACTTGTCACCTTATGCTCATTTTACCGTGTTCACTTTGCATGTTATACTTGCTTCTATTCCTTTGCCATGCAATTGTGACCCTTGTTTGCATCTACCCATGATTCACCATTATGCTACTTCTATGTGTACTTGCATGCTTGGTGGAGATACTTGTTGCTATTGCCATGTTTACCATGTGCCACATGTTATTGATGCTTGTTGTGTTGGGAGAGTCATGATGCCCCATTGCTATTTACGTATGGTCTCTCACCAATACATTCATGCTATTCTTCTCATTTCTTGCTTTCATGCTTGTGCTATGTCATGTGAATTATTCATGCCCACTATTTGCACACATGACATGCTTGCCATGATTCCTTCTAGTATGTTGCATCTTCGCACTACTAGCTTGCTTAACTTGATCACTATGATTGTTTGCTTGGTTGCATCACCCATGTTCCACTATTACTTGCTTTATTGGGTTGATGACATATATGCTCATGCCTCTCACATGATATATCTGATCATTGTCTCTTGTGTCCATTAGTTGCCTCTTTCCTATCCACTTGTATTGAGTGCAACCATACTATGATTATTGATCTTGGAGACTTTGACACCTTACTTGTGATGCATGCTTGTTTGATTGAGCCTATTGTATGTGGTTGTTCTCACATCATATGCCTCCATACTATGCAATACTCCCTTGTCCTTTCCTATGATGAGCATGATGCATGCACTTGTTTGGTATCTTACCACACGAATGATAGATTTAGCACTTCCGCTAACCTCATTTGTTTTTCCGAGTGTTTCTCATGTTCTTTCGTTTTGAAGGATTCACAAGGCATTACCGTCATGAGACATATTGGTTATGTGAAGGCATACATGATCTGCAACTCCAACATCTTCTGGAACATTCTTGAGGTGAACTCCTTCTCTTTGAGCCATCCTCCAATATGCATATTGGATGGGTCACTCTTTCATTGTTGTTTCCTTCTTGTTGTCTTGTCGTGGGAAACGAGCACCTATGGGGCAGGGCCCCTTTCCGGTCCGGCAGGGAGCGGAGGGCGCACGAAGAGCAGATCGAGGCGAAGCACGCGAGGAATTTTACCCAGCTTCGGAGCTCTCCGGAGAGATAAAACTCCTACTGCTGCTTTGTGTTTCTATTATGTTCTTGCTCGAGAGCGTGGGTATGTTGTAGTTTCGAATGAGTCCCCCCCTTCTACGTGCGCATGGGCCTCCTTTTATAGGCTAAAGGGGTCACCGATAGGTGGCAACGCAGAGAGGGGTAAAAAAGTAAAAAGAGGGGTTGGTACAACCGCTATCGACAGTGCCCCCTACCTAACTCTGACGACAGGGGACAAGGGCATTTAATGCCCGTCCGGTTGCCCAAACAGTGCAGGAAACGACCGTTAGGGGCGCCACCGATCGCCATGATGGCCTTCTCGTCATCTCCACTTGCCACCTCGCACCGCTTGGCTGCCTGACCGTCCGCCACGTCGCGCCAGAGCGATCTGTGGCGACCGTCGCCGATGATCCTTTGGAGCATGGGCGCAGAGTGGCGGCTTCGCCACGGCAAGCGCCTTGTCGCGGTGGTTGTCTTGTCACACCCGCAAGCTTGTCGCTCGCCTGGTCTTGTCGGGACGCGCGGCGCGTCGCGGCAAGTCTCTTGAAATGCCTTGGTTGGCCTTCCCGGCAAGCTCCTCTTGCCGGGGCGTTGTCCTTCCCGGCAAGCTCCTCTTGCCGGGGCGTTGTCTTCTCAGTTAAGACACTTTGTTCTTGAATGGCACAACTAGGATGGTGGAGGATCTTGGCGGACGCCCGGCAAGCCTTGCCGTGGGACGCCGCCGCTGCCCGTGCACAAGTTCGGGGTACTAAGGTACCCCTACTTTAGTACACCGACAGGAGCCCCCGGGCCTGGGCCACACACGGTGCCGAGCGCTGTTGGGCCAGGCCCAAAACAGGGCACGGGCACACGCGGCCTGAGTCCACACCGAATCTAACTCCGTATCAACGGCGCCCTCCCGTAACGGCACGTGTCAAACGCGGCGTCATGGGAGAGATCATGGGCAATTCTTAAATCAAGAAAGGCGTAACGTTCACCTCTCCTCTTTATAAGCAGAGGAAACAGGGGCCGTTCCCCCACCTTCGCCACTTGCGGTTTCTTCCTCAGAAAGCTCCGCCGCTCCCCTCCGCTTCCCAAGCCGAAAGAGAGCAGCGCTCCGTCGCCCGTCGCCGCCGTCGCCACCAATGCCTCCGCGCTCCCCCACCGCCTCCGCCATGGCTCCGAAGACCGGGAAGAATGCGAAGTCGACCGAGGCGCTGCGGCTCGAGGCGTTGCGCAAGGAGCGAGCACTCCCCCCCCCTGAGCTCACCCCGAAGGCGCTGCGGGAGGAGTTCTATCTCTTCTGGTCGACGGAGACGCGGGCGCATCCGCGCACGCCGGTGCTCTCCGCCGAAGCTTCTACTTTGAAGCGGTGCCCAAAAGGGTATCATTTCTTTCCAGTATTCTTCTATTGCGGGCTCTGCCCGCCCTTCTCCGATTTCTTCTGCGACGTCATGAATACATACGGGCTCCACCTCCTTGACTTCACCCCCAACGCCGTTCTCACAATGGCGGTTTTCTCACATCTTTGCAAGAACTTCGTCGGAATCCACCCCAACGTTGCCCTTTTCCGCCACTATTTCATTCCCCGGGTCAAGAAAGGAGAGCCCTTGTCTGGTGGGGTCTCCTGGATCTCGAGGGTCGGCAAGAAGGAGGTGTATCTGGAAGGGGAGCTCCGCAGCAAATGGGACGAGTGGAGGGCTGAATGGTGTTGGATTGTCGACGCAGATCCGCAGCCCTTCACAACTTTGCGCCAAACCCGGGTAGTGTGCGGCGGCGACTGGAGCGCTCTGGCGGCGGACGCTGAAGATCGCCACCACCCGGATTCTGCGACTCAGGCTTGCCGGGCTCACAGTAGGGGCCGTTGGCGCGGACTTCCTTCACCGTCGCATCGCCCCTCTGCAGGAGAGGGGGAGGCCCGCCTGGCTGTTCGGAGGCCCGACAGATATCATGAGGCTGTGCCCAAGCCTCAATTTTAACTTCACTGTTTTGGAGCTTGACGGGATGCTCAAGGAGCTATTCAAGCACGACGCCAACCATCCGGAGTGGTTCAGGCTGCCGCAGGGCGTCATCCCACTGTGCAACAACTCCCAGCTTGATCGCATCCGCGCAATGATGCCGGAGTGCGACTCGCACGGGATTATCCCAACTTGGCGGGAGCCCGCCGACGACGTTGTGCGGCAATTCTTTGACGGCTTGGTGGAGGTACCAGTCCGTGCCGACGAGCAGA
This sequence comes from Aegilops speltoides, assembly GCA_021437245.1. Classification (NCBI taxonomy): domain Eukaryota; kingdom Viridiplantae; phylum Streptophyta; class Magnoliopsida; order Poales; family Poaceae; genus Aegilops; species Aegilops speltoides. The sequence continues at coordinate 318,401,126 of CM038147.1, read as the reverse complement.
GGCTCCTCACCCGCGACACCACCGACGATGAGATGCGGTATATCGCTACCAGGGCCGAAGAGGCGGCGACAGCTGCCGCCGCGGGCGAGTTTGGCTTCACGTTGGAGGAGGCAGAGGCGGCCGAGGCGGCAAGCCTTGTCGACCGAGAGGACCTTGGCGGGGAGGTCGCTGGCGAGGAGGAACCGAAGCGAGCAAGCGACTGCTGGGGCGCAAGTGGCCAACCATCTTCAAGCAGCTTGCGGATGGGACCCTCAGCGCCCCAGCTCAAACAAGGAGGCGCCGCGAGGACCGGAGACACAAAGAGGGCGGCAGGCGGGCTAACAACAGCATGGGCGCGACACGCTCCACGCGGCAAGTACCATTGCAGCGGGAGCATCTCATGCTCTTGGCCGGCAAGCTGGGCGGGGTCTTCTCGAGCCGCCACGCTGATCCGCCGCAGCTCGGCAAGCGCCCAAGGAGCCTACTCCTCCGCCTCACAGCGAGAAGGGTGCTCAGACTTCAACCTCTCCGCTGAGCTCCGGCGAGGAGGAAGAAGAGGAGGAGGAGTAAGACTTTCTTCTTGTTGTACTTGTATTTCTTCGATCTTTGTTGTTTCTTGTCTTGCATCTGATCTGCTTCCCTCTGAATCCTTGTTCCATTTCAGGACACTGGCCGAGAGAGCGGCGAAGAGGGCCAAGGTCCCCGTGGTTGTCATCGAGGACGATCCTGCTGTGATGGCAGAGGACACATCCGAGACCACCTTGACGGACCCGATACCATCTCCTCGAAGCAGCCCCCAGCACAGCCCCCAGCGTAAGTATTTGTTCACTTCCTATTGCGGGGCGTGCCTGGGTGCTCTTTCTTTGTTGATATCTTGATTGCTGACTTGCTTGTGTAGGAGCAGAGCAGACCCATCAGGAGCAACCAGAAGCCGCTCCAGAGGTGCTGTCTGCTTCGACTACGCCGCCAAGGGGCGATTCTCCGACAAGGGAGCGCTCTCCGGCAAGGGAGAGGTCCCCGACAAGGGACGAAACCAGTGAGCCTTCGGTGGTGGAGCCCATGGTCCTGAGCCCAGCCACGAGTAACCCTCCTTGTTGAAAACTTTCCCTTGGGTTCTTCTTCTGATCTTCTTTTTTGATATTTGCTTGACTTTTTCTTCCTCTTCCTGTCTTCAGATCCCCCTCCCACAGATCCGATGGAGACTGAGGCCACCGGCGAGGAGGACGCGCGTGGCAACACCGAAGATGTCGCCGCCGCCGAGGAAGAGGCCGATGCTAACGATCCCGCCGGCGAAGAGGCCGCCAAGGCTGTTGGTGCAGGAGCTGGCGAGGGGTCCGGCGATCGCACTGACGACCCTGAGGACGCAGGAGCGCAAGGCGCTACATCGACCGCCGACACCTCTGCCGCTGATGCAGCACCGGGCCCCGAGGAGCCCCAGCCCGACGCCTACTTGAAGGCCGGCGAGGGTGTCTTCATCCATTTTCCCTGGGCGTCGAGCTCCAGGGCGCCGATCGAGGGAGAGTCTTTTGACGGAGAGGTGCTCTCCTCCGCCGGGCTGTGAGTGGTTGATGCACCAAGTAGCAGCAGCGGCGAGTCCGAGGAGGAGCAACTGCTCCAGAAATTGGTGTCGCTCTACCGCGCCCGGCAAGCGAAGCTAGAGTCTCGGGAAGTGATTGTCGCGCAGGCGGGAGTTGACATAGAGAAGCATGCGGAAGAGCTCCAGAGCCGCAACCAAGAGGCCCTTCGGTCCATTGCGGAGGAGAGGGCGCAGCTTGTCAAAGCGCAGAAGGCCTTTATCCTTGAGAAGGCAGAAGCTGAGGAGCAACAGAGGCTTGCCGCTGAGGAGGTGTCCACCCGGGAAGGTGAACTGATGCAGCGGAAAGTCAATCTGGACAGCTACGAGGAGGAGCTCGCCGCACGCGAGCAATCACTTGGCGGGGAGCTCAAGGAGGCGAAGGACGCTGCTGCGGCTGCCGAGGCCGCCAAGGAGTTAGAGGTGAAGGTGACGCAGCTGGAGGCTGATATGAAAGGGAAAAATGAAGAGCTTGCCGCACTCCAGCGCAAACGCGAGAAGGACGCTCTTGCTCATGGCGATCTGCAAGTTCAACTCGCAGACAAGGTCAAGGAATTGAACACCGTCAAGGACTCAAATGCTGATCTGGAGCTAAAGCTGGCCACACTGACGGAGACGCTGGACGGTGCCAAGAGGCGGGAAGATGACTTGAAGAAAGAGATCAAGGGCAACGAGGAGCTGCTGACGAGGGCCGCTGAGACTCAAAACACCTTCAGGGCCACGGTGGAGCTCTGGACGGAGGGCCTCGTCAACATCGCTGCAACCATCAACGAGTTGGCGCAACTGGACTTGGCGGGCTTTGGGTACTCCACTGACGAGAATCTCCAGCCCAGCGCCAAGCTTACTCTTTTCTTCAAGGGTGTGGTGACGGCTCTCCAGCAACTCCAGGAAATGATCCCAAAGCAGCTGGCTGATGAGTCGCGCGCCATCTTTGCCAGAGTCTTGGAGAAGGTGTTGGTGAAGGTGCTTTTCCGCAATCCGACCCTCAACCTCACCAATGTTCTCAAGAAGCTGCCGGCGGGTGCTGATCTTGCAGAGCTCAAAGCCCTTGTCGCACCCATTGTGGACAAGGTGAATGAAGTCAGAAGAGTCGACGGCGATCGTGTAGACTAGGCCGCCCTTTCCCTCCTTTTTCTTGCCGCTGCTAGACATGTCATAGGAACAATCCATTAGAGCGCGGCAAGTTATTTATTGTAATATAACTTTATTCTGGGTAGTATTTGCTAAGTTATTTCCTTTACTTGATTCCATCCTTGTATGTTTTTACCCTCGCTTTTAGGGAACTTGCGGTGCGAGCACCCTTGCATGGGCTGAGTGCGGAACATCGCAGCTTCTTTGGCAGTGTTATACGGCAAGAAACCTTGTCGGAACTAGTCGCAGCACACTTACGTTGTTGAGCGGACTCGAAACAAAGTAAGGGCGTAACTAGCCACGAGTTGGTTCCTCCGCGCACAGGTTTTCCATACAAAGCACGGTCGTTCAAGGAAGATAACTTAAAAATTTAAAACTGATTGTGCTCAAACTTTGGCAACTTAGCTTTTCTGTCGTCTGCGTCCCGGCAAGGCTATACTTCTTTGAACGACGCCTGGTCCACACCTTTATCTTCTTCTTCCCCCCCGGTGAACTTGTGGGCGAAGGAACCTTCTTTTTGAGAAAAAGAAAGAACAGAAAATAAAGATATGGAGCCTTAAGGCTCGTTATTGCTCATGGGGGCAAGTGCTGCACCAAGCGTCAGATAATACATGCGAAAAAAGAAAGCATGAAATTTGACAAGATGTGGTGAGCATATGATCTTTATTTATGCACGGGATCTGCGCCCGGCTTTGTACAAAGGGTTACATGCAACTGTGGCAAGGCTTGTACAAAAGGTGGTTGCCGGGACAGCACGTTCCGGCAACCGCGCCTTATGGGTAAAACTTACGAAGATGCTCTATGTCCAGGAGTTGCTCACCGGAAAGCCATCTTCGGTCTCAAGGTGGACAGCGCCGGGCCTAGTGACTCGCTTTACCCGATAAGGGCCTTCCCACTTCGGCGTCAACTAGTTGGAATTCTTGGCGGATTGAACGTGCCGAAGAACAAGGTCGCCTTCCTCGAAACTTCTGGCATTGACTTTGCGGCTATGGTAGTGGCGCAAAGCTTGCTGGTAGAGAGCAGCTCGTACAGAAGCCTGAAGACGATCTTCCTCAAGGAGCAGCGCGTCATCTTGTCGTAGCTGCTCTTGCTCAAGCTCATCATAAGCGAGCACTCAAGGCGATCCGTATACGAGTTCCGTGGGGAGAACTGCCTCTTCTCCATAGACAAGAGCAAAAGGTGTCTGGCCAGTGGCTCGATTTGGCGTCGTCCTGATCGACCAAAGAACCACTGGCGCAGCCTGTCGAAAGTTCTAGTCTTGAGACCGCGCAGCACTTCAGCGTTTGCCCTCTCCGCTTTACCGTTGCTTTTCGGGTGAGCAACAGAAGCGAAGCAGATCTTAGCGCCAAGATCTTGGACGTACTGCATGAAGGTGCGGCTCGTGAATTGTGTGCCATTGTCGGTGATGATCCTGTTAGGGACTCCGAAACGGCAAACAATTGACTTGAAGAACTTGACTGCTGACTGTCCTGTGACCTTCCTCACTGCTTCCACCTCCGGCCACTTTGTGAACTTGTCGATTGCCACGTACAAGTACTCAAAGCCCCCGATAGCTCGGGGAAAGGGGCCGAGGATGTCGAGCCCCTAGACCGAAAATGGCCAGGATAAAGGGATCGTTTGGAGAGCTTGAGCTGGTTGATGTATCTGCTTGGAGTGGAACTGGCACGCTTCACACTTGGTTACTTGTGCAGTTGCATCCTGGAGGGCTGTCGGCCAAAAGAAACCTTGCCGGAAGGCTTTGCCGGCAAGGGCTCTTGCGCCGATGTGGTGACCACATATGCCTCCATGTATCTCCGCCAACAGCTCTTGTCCTTCTTCCCGGGAAATACACTTCAATTTCACTCCGTTGAATCTTCTTCTGTACAGCTTGTCGTCGACAAACTAGTACATACTCGATTGCCGGGTACTCTCTCCGCTTCTTCTTGCTCTTCGGGAAGTTCTCCTTTTTGAAGGAAATGGACGATCTGCTGTGCCAATGCCGGAGCTTGTGGCTCGGCGACAAGGACTAAAGGCGCAAATGCTGCTGCGGGAACATCTGCTTCCACGGCAAGAATCTGCGGCTCAGCCGGAGCGTGATGTTCCCCGGCAAGATTGCCGGAGCAAAACTTGTCGGGGGCGTCTGCTTCAACGAAACAAGCCCTAGGGCTTGTCGGAGCAGACTGCCCCTCAGCACTCTTTGTGTTGATCTGGGGAACCTTATTGGTGGCGGCTTCGGGAAGCTCTGCCGGAAAATAGTCACCGGAAACCAACTTCCTCTTCTTGTTCTGTCCAGTTGATGGTGTTACAGATGGTTGAGTCAGCTTGAGCACAAAGATCCCTGGTTCCACAGGTAACTTTAATGCAGCGCATTTTGACAGGCCGTCTGCAATGTCGTTCTGAGTTCTCGGAACATGTTCCATCTGCAGGCCGTCAAAATGCTCTTCCAACTTTCTCACTTCATCGATGTAGGCTTCCATCAACGGACTCTGATAATCTTTATTCACTTGACGGACGACAAGCTGCGAGTCACCCCTGACAATGAGCTTCTTAATCCCAAGGTCTGCAGCGATCCTGAGTCCGGCAAGCAAGCCTTCATACTCTGCAGTATTGTTTGTTGCTTGCTCCTTGGGAAAGTGCATCTGGATCACGTACGTGAGGTGCTCTCCGGTGGGTGTGACAAGTAACACGCCCGCACCGGCGCCTTGCAGCGAAAAGGCACCATCAAAGTACATGATCCATTCTTTGCTTGCCTCCTTGACGGGGATGCTTGTCTCTAGAATTTCTTCATCAGGTGTTGGCGTCCACTCTGCTATGAATTCTGCCAACGCTCGGCTTTGGATAGTTGAAGTACTTTCAAACTTGAGGCCAAAGCTTGACAGTTCCAATGCCCACTCGACAATCCTGCATGTTGCTTCCGGATTCTGCAATATCCTCTTCAACGGAAAGCGAGTGACAACTGTGATCTCATGTGCTTGAAAGTAATGGCGCAGCTTCCTCGAGGCCATGAGAAGGACGAAAAGCAACTTCTGCACTCTAGAGTACCTTGACCTAGCCCCCTGCAGAAGGGAACTGACAAAGTAAACTGGGCGCTACACCATCTTCTTCTGTTTCTCTTCCTGCGGCTGCACAGATCCATCCTTGTCGGGACTAGAGCTTGTCGGGGAAGCCCCCTGCTTGTCGCTGGACTCGCTTGCCGTGGTCGCTGGCTCATCATCCGCCTTCCTTTCCGCTACTAACGCAGCACTAACCACTTGAATGGTTGCCGCTAGATACAGCAGCAACTTATCTTGTGGCTTAGGTGCGACAAGTATTAGAGTGGAGGACAGGTATCTCTTCAAGTCTTGTAGCGCAGCCTCCACTTCCGGAGTCCATTTCATTATACCTGCCTTTTTCAAAATTTTGAAAAATGGCAGGGCACGTTCAGCAGACTTAGAGATGAACCTACTGAGAGCAGCAACGCAGCCGGCAAGTCTTCGCACATCCTTGACGCGCTTCAGTGCTTTGATCTTCTCAATGGCCTTGATCTTGTCGGGATTGGCTTCAATCCCCCTCTGGGACACAAAGAACCCGAGAAGCTTGCCGGAAGGAACTCCAAACATGCACTTCTCGGGGTTCAACTTGAGATTGATCTTGCGCAGATTTGCAAAGGTTTCGTCCAAATCTTGGATCAAAGTTTCTTTGTCCTTGCTCTTGACCACTATGTCATCCATGTAAGCTTCTACATTTCTGTGCAAGCTGTGGCTCAAAAGCATGGTGACTACTCTTGCGAATGTTGAACCAGCATTCTTTAGTCGAAAGGCATCCGTACAAAGCGATCGTGCCACATGGAGTAATGAATGTGGTTTCTCTTCATCCTCTTACGCCATGAAGATCGATGATATCGTGAGTATGCATCAAGAAACGAAAGCAAATCACATCCTGCCGTGGAGTCGACAATCTGGTCAATGCGCGGCAAGGGAAATGGATCTTTGGGACAAGCTTTATTAACATCGGTGAAGTCAATACAAAGCCTCCACTTCCCGTTAAGCCTTGCGCCGCGACTACGGATTGGCTAACCACGTTGGATGGAGTACTCCTCGGACCAGGCCGCTGCTTCCAACTTTTGATCCCTACGCAATGAACTCTTGGCGTTCCACGCTTGCTTCCTAACTCTACGCTTGGCGGGCCGCGCATGAGGGCGGACGGCGAGGTGGTGCTCAATCACTTTCACAGGAACACGGGGATGTCGGGCGGTCGCCATGCAAACCGTCGACATTACGCCGCAGAAAGCAACGGCGTCTTTCCTATTTAGGGTCAGCGTGGCGATGGTGAAGGTACCACCGGTGCCGTCCTCCTTGGCAGCCACTTTCTTGGTCTCTGGTGAAGCTGTCTTCACCTTCTTGCACTGCCGGTGGAGCTCGATGGTGCGTCCTCAACGGTAGCGCAGCACTCCGAAGAGGTGCGCTTGCGGAGTGGGCATCGAGCTGCTCTTGCGGACTTGGTTTTCTTCTCCCCGGAGCTTCAGTGACAAGTGGTTTGCGTTCTGCTGCGGCTGCTGCTTCCCGGTAGATCTTGTCGGTACAGATAAGTGCATCTTTCTTGTCGCCGGGGACAGAAATGACACTTATCGGACTAGGCATCTTGAGCACATTGTAGGCGTAATGAGAGGCTGCCATGAACTTGGCAAGCGCTGGACGGCCGAGTATCCCATTGTAGGGTAATGGGAAATCAGCAACATCAAAGGTGACCTTCTCTGTCCTGAAGTTCAGCTCACTGCCAAATGTCACTGGCAGTGTGATCTTCCCCTTCGGCTTGCTCCTTCCCGGGTTGATTCCTTGGAAAGTGCCGGTCTCTTCGAGCTCCCTGTCGGGGATCTGGAGCTTCTTAAGCACCGCGGAAGAGATCAGATTCAAGCCGGCCCCGCCGTCGACCAGCATCTTTGTAACCTTGAGGTTGCGGATGGTTGGCGAAACCAACATCGGCAAGCACCCAACCGCAGTTATGCAACCAGGGTGATCCGCAACATCAAAGATGATGGGCGTGCTGGACCACTTCAGGGTCTTGCACGACTCAACTGACGGTTCCGCTGCATTTACTTCCCGCACCCACTGTTTGAGCTGGCGATGCGAGGTATGCAGAGAAGCACCACCGTCGACGCACAAAACCTCTGTCGCTTTCTGAAACTCCTGCTCATCGGTCTCATCCTCATCCATCTCATCATCTTCGTCTTCGTCTTCATCCTTGTCGCGGCCGCGGGGAGGCCTATCTCCTTGCCGCTGCTTAGCCTTGCCGCGGCGCCCTCCCCGGGCGGGACGCTTCTTGCCGGATCCTCCTCCACCTTCTTGGGCTTTCTCCTTGTCGCGGCGCTCGTACTCAGCTTTCTGCAGCTCAACGAGCTGTTCAACCTTCTTGCATGTCTGGAGATCATGGCCCTTGGTGCGGTGGATCTTGCAGTACTGCTTGCCGGAGCCGTCCTGCTTGTCGGCGGCCACCACAGCCTCGCCGGAGTCACCAGCTTTGGCCTTCTCGGTGCCGCCTCCGTTGCCGGACTGCTCAACAACTAGCACATCCTTAGCTTTCCTCTTTCTGTTATTCCGCCTCCGGTTCTTCTTTGCGGGCGTCCTCCTGTCGAATCATACGCTCCTGCGTTCCCTCCGGGAGTTTCCTCCCCTCTTGAAAGACGTGCACACTTGCCGGCGAGCATATAGCTCGGCTGGCGTCTCTAATCTTGCACATCGCCATCTCCTCCACGATCCTGCGATTGCGCGTATTACGATGGAGCAGCGCGATAACCGCTGACGAGGTGGGCGTCTGGGATGTTGCGCTGCACTGGCTGAATCTCTGTATGAACTTGCGGGGCTCTCCCTCCTTCCGGCGGCAGATGAAGATCGCTTTCTGGCCATGGGGCTTGTGGCGCTGTGAAGGCGCCGACAAATGATGGCGCAGATCCGCCCATGAGGAGATGGAGTTGTCGGCAAGTGCATGAGCCAAGATCGACATTGGGCTTGAGCACCAGCGGGAAGTAGTTGGCGAGATTTTCTCGTCGCGCCCGCAGCCTGCACGCGATGGTGTAGACGCCGAGGAATTCGGCGGATGTATCCTGCCATCGTACTTCTCGGGTACATCGGCGAAGTTCTTTGTCTTGAGCCTTTGGACCTGCCGCAGCTCACACAGTGAGCAGGGCAACCTACGCATATGGCAAGTCGCTGGTTCCCCTGGCGCATGCATATCAACGATGGGCCCATGGCGCTGGTCGGTGACGTCGCGCTTCTCTTGACGCTTCGATCTGGTCGGCGTCTTCTTGTCGTCATTCTTGGAGAACTTGGCATTGATCGCAGCGAGCTCGCGGGTCCAACGACGCGGTGGAGTCGGTGTCGAGGTTAGCCCGGCGAGTCGGCGATCTTGGCCTTGAGGCGGGAGTGCGGTGGTGGCACCCTACCGATCTTGTCGCCATCGGCTTGCGCTGGCGTCTTGCGCAACCGGCGTGCTTGGTTGCGGGGCTTGTCGCCGTTAAGCGGCCGATGAGGCTACAGATGGTGATCCTCGATCGTCGATCTTGTCTAGTAGCAGTTGAGCTCGAGCCAGCGCTTTTACAGTATTTTCGGCGGCGGGCGACGGCGCGAGGCGGGATATGCTCAAACTTCTAACGGTGTTAGAAGGAGCAACATCTCGTCCAGGCGACCGTGCCGCGCTCGCGCCAACATGTTGGCGTGTATGTTGGCCTTGAGCGTCCCGCGATCCGCCAGCTCGGCCTTGTTCTAACGCGAGCACGGTGCTAGGAGCACCGTGGCGTTGTCGATCTCGCACCTCCTGAGAGGGACACGGTGCATGCACGGACGCCGAAGTTTGCGGGGCCTTGTCCTTGGATCTGGTGACGATGTGAGTCCCCTCGTCGGCGTCCGTTCCTCCGCTGGCGTCTACCCCACCGCCCGTTTGCTCCTGTGGCGGTGGGATCGATGCAGACGAACCAACCACCTCCGAAGCCTTCTTCTTCGGCGGCATGTCGATGAAGGTGATGATGTAGCACGCACGAACACCGGATCAGGTTCGCACAACCTCGGCGCCCCTACGGGCGCGCCAAAGATGTCGTGGAAGCGAGCACCTATGGGGCGGGGCCCTTTCGGTTCGGCAGGAGGCGGAGGTGTGCGAAAAGCGGTCGGCGAAGCACGCGAGGATTTTACCCAGCCGGAGCTCTCCGAGAGATAAAACTCCTACCGCTGCTTTGTGTTTCTATTATGTTCTTGCTCGAGGCGTGGGTATGTTGTAGTTTGAATGAGTCCCCCCTTCTCGTGCGCATGGGCCTCCTTTTATAGGCTAAAGGGGTCACCGACAGGTGGCAACGCGAAGAGGGTAAAAATGTAAAGAGGGGTTGGTACAACCGCTATCGGCATGCCCCCTACCTAACTTTCGGCGACGGGGACAAGGGCATTTAATGCCCGTCCGGTCGTAAGCGATGCGAGAAGCGACCGTTAGGGCGCCACCAATCGCCACGATGGCCTTCTCGTCATCTCCACTTGCCACCTCGCACCTCTTGGCTGCTGGCCGTCCGCCACGTCGCGAGAGCGATCTGTGGCGACACGTCGTCCGGATCTTGTTGGGCGTGGCGCGAGTGGCGGCCGCCGCTGCAAGCGCGCCTTATTGCGGTCGTTGTCTTGTCGCACCCGCAAGCTTGTCGCTTCGCCGGGTCTTGTCGGGCCTTGGCGCGTCGCGGCAAGTCTCTTGAAATGCCTTGGTTGGCCTTCCCGGCAAGCTCCTCTTGCCGGGGCCTTGTCCTTCCCGGCAAGCTCCTCTTGCCTGGGCCTTGTCTTCTCAGTTAAGACACTTTGTTCTTGAATGGCACAAATAGGAATGGCGGAGGATCTTGGCGGACGCCCGGCAAGCCTTGCCGCGGGACGCTGCCGCTGCCCGTGCACAAGTGCAGGGTACTAAGGTACCCCTACTTTAGTACACCGACATGTCTACATGTTGCATCTATTGGATGGAGGAGCGACATTGGAGATTGGCTCTATGGGCCTTCACATTGAGGAGCGCTCGCACTTATTGGTTGCACCTTCGGAACTCCACTCTTGCCACGACATCGAGCATTGGTACACCAACACCTCCATATTTGTTGATTGTGCTCATACATGTCATGCTCGACGGACATATTGTACTTACCACAAGTTTGCACCCCATGCATGGATTGACTCACATTATGATTGCCTTGTTGCATCTTGTATTCCCATGTCATCCATGATATATGAGCTTGTGCATTTCCTTAGAAAATTTGTTGTGATCTTCCTTGATGGCATATTCATACATCATGATCATATTGTCCACCATCAATTGCATGATAGCTTACACATATTAAGCATCCATTGCCATATTCATGCTATTGATGAACCGTCCCTCTATGACATCATTTTGCACAATGGTAGAATTTGTCGCTTTGTGCACCATGCTAATTATCCCATTAATGCCTTGCATATAATTCTATATCATCTTGATAAGCTTCATGCGCTTTGTCACACATTATCCCTTCACACGGACTCACACTTAATTGATGGGCACTTTGTGTGCGCTAACCATTGTATTTCCGAGTGTCGCTTGTGTTTTCTCATTTTGCATATACCACATACCGGAGACACCTTGGAGTACTTGGATTACGTAATGCCTTCAACTCCGTCCAACTACAAGTCCGTCCACGACAACCGTTTCCATGGAGATGAGGATCACAATCCGAGGTCGGATCTTTCCCAAGGGGGGGGGGAGATGATGCGTGGCATCCCACATTCATCCCCATGTACACTCCGACTACTCTCCAAACCCAAGTGGACATATGACGAGACCTCGAACAAACGCTATTGGACACAAGGTGAACTCGCTCCTCTCCGAACTTTCACTTTCTACATGTGAGACATGGCTACTACCTCCAACATGTGTGCTATGCACGATCAGGTACTTAGAGGAAAGCCACGGAGCCACCACAACCAAGGGAAGAGCTAGCGAGGACACCAAGTACAAGGATCAAGAAGAAGAGCTGCTTCGGAAGCTACAGGAACCGGACGACCGACCCAGCCTGGACGTCCGACCCATGGAGGTCGCTACAGCCCCAGAAAAACAGGCCAACAGAAGCTACAGTGGCCGGACGTCCGACCAGGACCGGACGTCCGACGACTCCCAGGCTCCGAACGACCGGCCCCCTCTGGACGACCGTGCCAGCGACAACAGAACCGAATTTATGGACATATGAGAATCTTTGGAGGTCCGGACCTCCGCGAACCTCCGGACGACCAACGCCTTACAGACGTCCGACCCCTGGCTGTGTCCAGTTGCGAGCTGAGGCCCATGTACTGAAGGAAATATGCCCTAGAGGCAATAATAAAGTTATTATTTATTTCCTTATTTCATGATAAATGTTTATTATTCATGCTAGAATTGTATTAACCGGAAACATGATACATGTGTGAATACATAGACAAACATAACGTCACTAGTATGCCTCTACTTGACTAGCTCATTAATCAAAGATGGTTATGTTTCCTAACCATAGACATGTGTTGTCATTTGATTAACGGGATCACATCATTAGGAGAATGATGTGATTGACATGACCCATTTCGTTAGCATAGCACTTGATTGTTTAGTATGTTACTATTGCTTTCTTCATGACTTATACATGTTCCTGTAACTATGAGATTATGCAACTCCCGTTTATCGGAGGAACACTTTGGGTGCTACCAAACGTCACAACGTATCTGGGTGATTATAACGGAGTACTACAGGTGTCTCCAAAGGTACATGTTGGGTTGGCGTATTTCGAGATTAGGTTTTGTCACTCCGATTGTTGGAGAGGTATCTCTGGGCCCTCTCGGTAATGCACATCACAATAAGCCTTGCAAGCAATGTAGCTAATGAGTTAGTTACGGAATGATGCATTACGTAAAGAGTAAAGAGACTTGCCGGTACCGAGATTGAACTAGGTATTGGATACCGACGATCGAATCTCGGGCAAGTAACATACCGATGACAAAGGGAACAACGTATGTTGTTGTGCGGTTTGACCGATAAAGATCTTCGTAGAATATGTAGGAGCCAATATGGGCATCCAGGTTCCGCTATTGGTTATTGACCGAGAATAGTTCTAGGTCATGTCTACATAGTTCTCGAACCCGTAGGGTCCGCACGCAACAAGGTTTCGATGTGAGTTATATTATGAGTTTATAAGTTTTGATGTACCGAAGGAGTTGAGTCCCGAATGAGATCGGGGACATGACGAGAGTCTCAAAATGGTCGAGGCGTAAAGATCGATATATTGGACGACTATATTCGGACATCGGAAGGGTTCGAGTGATTGGGTATTTTCGGGGTGTCGGGGAGTTACGGGAATACGAGGAAGAAGCAATGGGCCTCATGGGCCAAGTGGTGGAAGAGAGGAGGCAGCGGCCCCCTAGCCCAAACCGGGTGGACTAGGGGCCGCCCCCTTCCTACTCTTCCTCCTCTCCTTCCTTCTCCTTCTCCTTCCTTCCTTCCCTCTCCTAGTTGGACTAGAAAAGGAGGGAGTCCTACTCTCGGTGGGTGGGAGTAGGACTCCCCCCTGGCGCGCCCTCCCTTGGCCGGCCGCCCCTCCCCCTTGCTCCTTTATATACGGGGGCAGGGGGGCACCCCATGGCACACAAGTTGATCTACGGATCGTTCCTTAGCCGTGTGTGGTGCCCCCCTCCACCGTATTCCACCTCGGTCATATTGTCGTGTAGTTTAGGCGAAGCCCTGCGCCGGTAGAACATCATCATCGTCACCACGCCGTCGTCTTGTGGAACTCATCGAAGCTTTGCTGGATCGGGCCGGGGATCGTCATCGAGCTGAGCGTGTGCTGAACTCGGAGGTGCGTCGTTCGGTGCTTGGATCGGTCGGATCGTGAAGGCGTCGACTACATCAACGCGTTGTGCTAACGCTTCGCTTCACGGTCTACGAGGAGCGTGGACAATACTCTCCCCTCTCGTTGCTATGCCATCACCATGATTTTGCGTGTGCGTAGGATTTTTTTTTGAAATTACTACGTTCCCCAACAGTGGCATCCGAGCCTAGGTTTTATGCGTTGTTGTTATATGCACGAGTATAACACAAGTGAGTTGTGGGCGATACAAGTCATACTGCTTACCAGCATGTCATACTTTGGTTCGGCGGTATTGTTGGATGAAGCGGCCTGGACCGACATTACGCGTACGCTTACGAGACTGGTTTTACCGCCGTGCTTTGCACACAGGTGACTAGTGGTTGTGTGTTTCTCCAAATTTAGTTGAACCGAGGTGTGGCTCGCCGGTCCTTGCGAAGGTTAAAACATCACTAACCCACGAACTATCGTTGTGGTTTTGATGCGTAGGTAGAACGGTTCTTGCTAAGCCCGTAGCAGCCACGTAAAATTTGCAACAACAAAGTAGAGGACGTCTAACTTGTTTTTGCAGGGCATGTTGTGATGTGATATGGTCAAGACGTGATGCTATATTTTATTGTATGAGATGATCATGTTTTGTAATCGAAGTTATCGGCAACTGGCAGGAGCCATATGGTTGTCGCTTTATTGTATGAAATGCAAACGCCCTGTAATTGCTTTACTTTATCACTAAGCGGTAGTGATAGTCGTAGATGCAATAGATGGCGTAACGACAAGGATGCTACGATGGATATCAAGGTGTCGCGCCGGTGACGATGGTGATCACGATGGTGCTTTAAAAATGGAGATCACAAGCACAAGATGATGATGGCCATATCATATCACTTATATTGATTGCATGTGATGTTTGTCCTTTATGCATCTTATCTTGCTTTGATTGACAGTAGCATTTTAAGATGATCTCTCACTAATTATCAAGAAGTGTTCTCCCTGAATATGCACCGTTGCAAAAGTTCTTCGTGCTGAGACACCACGTGATGATCGGGTGTGATAGGCTCTACGTTCAAATACAGCGGGTGCAAAACAGTTGCACAGCGGAATACTCGAGGTTAAACTTGGCGAGCCTAGCATATCTGAGATATGGCCTCGGAACACGGAGACCGAAGGTCGGCGTAAATCATATAGTAGATATGATCAACATAGTGATGTTCACCATTGAAACTACTCCATCTCACGTGATATCGGACATGGTTTAGTTGATTTGGATCACGTGATCACTTAGATGACTAGAGATGTCTATCTAAGTGGGAGTTCTTAAGTAATATGATTAATTGAACTTAAATTTATCATTAACTTAGTCTGGTAGTATTTTTCAAATTATGTTGTAGATCAATAGCTCGCATTGTTGCTTTCATATGTTTATTTTGATATGTTCCTAGAAAATTGTGTTGAAAAATGTTAGTAGCAATGATGCGGATTGGATCCGTGATCGAGGTTTATCCTCATTGCTGCCTGAAGAATTATGTCCTTGATGCCTTTGCTAGGTGACGGGCCTATTGCGAAGCGGAATCACGCACGTTATTGTCACATCCACAGTTACTGTATGCACTAGGTTAGACCCTCATGTGTGCATCATGTTTTAATTCAAATGAAATTTGAATTGAGGGATCTTCAAAGCCTCGAAAACTTTCTAAAATGATCAACATTAAATCTTCGAGAAGTCAAGAAAATGTTCCTCTTAGTCCTGAAAATATTGCAAGAGGTAAAACTCAAAACAATATTTTTGGTATCTCGAGAGTTAATTATTTTGGGCCTTTGAAATAAATTCAATAACTATTTGCATTGGATATATATTTTATATATAACTAATATATGTCCAATAATTACGGAACATTTTATGTGGTATGGTATATTTTAGTTCTAGCCACATAATTATTTTCAGGATTTTATAAAATGGTTTAGTATTTTACTAAATCAAAACATATGAACGAAATATAAAGCAAAGGCGAAGCTTACATCGCCTACACCTTATCTGGCGGCCCAGTGGCAGCCCATCTGGCAGCCCAGCCCACCGCCGCCACTCCTGTCGTCTTCCTCCCTCGCCTTGATGGCGGGGCGTGGTCGCCAGCCTTGCGCCACCTCCTGCTTCCACCTCCTGCTGCCCCCTCGTCGCCACTGGACTTTCTCCATGACGCCACGCCCCTCGACCCTCTCACTCTCCCGTGCCCTCTCCTCCTCTGTCTCTCTCCTCGCCCATTTCCCGCCATGGCGAAGCCTCCATGGGCCGCGCCGTTCGCACCACCACGGCCGCTACCCCCTCGCCCCTCATTGGCCCACGAGCTCCGCGACGTCGCCCTCGACCCCCTCACGAGCCACGTCCCTTGAAGCCTGCTGCGCCGCCCTCGAGCTCGTCTTCAACCTTGACGCCGACAACCTCACCTCGATTCGTCGCCGTCCGGCCTTCCCGAGGCCGCTCAGGAGACCACTTCAACCGCTGTGAGCTCCTCCGTCGTTGCCCCTCCTCCCCATGCCTCTCGATCACCCGTAGCCGCCGTTTGACGAAGCCGGCTTCGCCGCCGCCGTGCCGTCGCCGTCGTGGCTAAAACCCACCTCCGCGCGTCGAGGCGTCACCGTGCTCAACCGTTTGCGAAAGCACGTTGCACCCCATCGCTCGACTGCCGTGCACCACAACTCCGTTCAGGCTTGACGAACTCGGCCGCCGCCTCACTCGCCCGCCGGCGCTGTTTAAGCCACCCCACTGCTTCCACTTGCCCCGTTGGATGCGCGAGTCCCACCACGTGAAACCTCTCCGCCGTCGTTTTTGTCGCCGGGCTCTTGAAACCCTCGCCGCGCTTTGTTTGTGGCGGCGAGCCGGCGTATTAGCCTCGGTGACCGGTTTGACCAACCCCGGTGGACGACAAGTGGGCCCGGCCCTGCTAACTTTTGGTTAAATTGATAACTAATTTTAGTTAAGCCACTTACTCACTGACATGCGGGCCCGCCCGACTAATTAAACTAGGTTAGGTTTAATTTATATTAGGATTAGCCCAGTCACTGACGTGTGGGCCTCTGGCCACTAACTAAACTAGGATTAGTACTAGTTTAACACTAACTAATTTTAGTTAGTTAACTAACTACTGACACGCGAGGACCCACGGTCAGGTTTGACTGGACCAGGTGCATTGACCTCTTGAGGTCAGCATGGCGTATCTTGACGCTGTAATTGTTTTCTGGGATTTTAAATAAATCGGAAATGATTTATTTAATTCGGAAAATGTCCAAAACTTCAAAAATTCATATAAAATCAACCGTAGCTCCAAATCAAACAAATTATATATGAAAAATGATCAGAAAAATCCAATCTATCCATCTGCACTGGTTTCATGCATGTTTAAGCAACTTTAACCTGCTGTTTATATCAAAACATGATAATGCACTATACTAATTCATAATTTCAATTTGAACTTGAACCTTGGGTTCAAACTAACCCAAACCCATTTGGTTCTAGTTGCATTAGCCCAACACACTCATTTTGCCATGTCATGATCATGCATCATATTGAGCATTGCATTGATTGTATTTCTTCTCATTGCCGTGCTTGTCCCCTCTCGGTGAGCGATGTTTGACGGCGAGTTCGATGACACTATAATATCTTGAAGTGCCGAGCAAGCAAAACCCCTTGTTCATTCGATAAAATCCCACTCTCTCGCTCCTGCTCTCTTTTCTTTGCATTAGGACAACAACGAATCATTTGTTATTTGCTGCGGTAGCTGAACCCTTTATCCTTTGCATGACTGTCATTCCACGATAAATAGATGAAACCCACTAGCATGAGTAGGAGTTGTTTGAGCCTGTTGTGCCTACTCATTCATGCTTGTTTGTCATGCACCTGCTTTGCTTAGAGTTGAGTCGGGTGCGATCCGCCGAGGATGAATCGGAGGTGTGTGAACATGTCCTCTTGTGTGTGAGCTAAGTGTGTGAACACGATTTGGTAAAGGTAGCGGTGAGAGGCCATGTAGGAGTACATGGTGGGTTGTCTCATTACAGCCGTCCTTAGGAACTGAGTTACGTGTTTGTGATCCATGATTCAGCTACTACCACGCATTGGGCCCGAAACCAATGGACCCTCTCGGCTTCTTAATCACCCTTGTCCTCTGTCCGGGAGTTGCAAGTAGTTTACGGTGTTTGTAGTATCTTTGGAGGCCGTCTTGTGTTGGCCGTAGGGGTGGGCTGTGATCACGGTAGGCACGTGTACGCAGTGTGCAGGCGCCCGTTTGGTGTCTCGGGAACCCTGTTCACATCGTTTGGGGCTGTAATGCGAAACTTGGCGGAACTCCTCATAGATGGAACCCAAATAGGCGATAAACTGGACTAGGGACTTGAGTGTTTAGGTAGGCCGTGGCCGACACCCACGTTGGGCTTCCGCTTGAAGGTTGCAGTACATGTCGTGTGTGGCGGTAAGTGGTGAGCGTGTGTGAAGAAGTACACCCTGCGGGGTTAACATCATCTATTGAATAGCCGTGTCCACGGTAAAGGACTTCTGGGTTGCTGTGCGGTTCATAGACAAGTGAAAGTGGATACTCTAAAATCGCAAGATAGCGTGAGTGCTATGGATGGCGTTCTCGTGGGGAGACGGGCGGATCCATAGTGGTGTATTGTTATGGTGAATTTGTGGACTCGTGTGCGCCACCTCAAAAGAGTTACTTGCGATCGTAGTTTAGGATAGCCACCGAGTCAAAGCTGGCTTCTGGCTGTTAAACTCCACCATCCCTTTGTTGACAATGATGCATATGTAGTTAGTTACGATGTAAGTCTTCTTTGGGTACATTTGTACTCACGTTTGCCTATTTTATGTTTTTGCAGAGAGACCTCGGTCTCGCTAGTAGTTCCACGTGGACTTCGACGTTTAGCTTGTTACCTCAGCTACGATCTTGTGCCCTCGGCAGGATCTGGTAGATAGTCAGGCTTCTAAGCCTTTTTCATTTGTAGATGTCTGTACTCAGACATGTTAGCTTCCGCTTGTGCTTTGATTTGTATGCTCTGAATGTTGGGTCATGAGACCCCTGTTTGTAATATCTCGCTCCTCGGAGCCTATTGAATAAATACTTGAGTCGTAGAGTCATGTTGTGATGCCATGTTGTATTTGCACATATCGAGCATATTGTGTGTATGTTATTGAAATGCTTGGTATGTGTGGGATCTGACTATCTAGTTGTTTATCTTTAGTAGCCTCTCTTACCGGGAAATGTCTCCTAGTGTTTCCACTGAGCCATGGTAGCTTGCTCTTGCTCCGAACACTTAGGCTGGCGGCATGTGTCCTTCTTCGTTCTGTGTACGTCCCGGGAAATGTCAGCGTTGAGTCGGAGTCTGTTAGCCCTTCTGCCCGGTTCACCGAGTCTGCTAGCCCAGTGCTATAGCCGGAACTTACTCATTGATGACCGACACGTTCGATCTTTGGGTCATGGATGCTGTCCTGTAAGTCTGTGCCACTTTGGGTTTCGACTAGCCATGTCGGCCGGGCTCCTTATCATATGGATGCTAGCGACACTATCATATCGTGTGCCAAAGGCGCCAAGCGGTCCCGGGCAAAGGTAAGGCGACACCGTGGGAATACCGTGCGTGAGGCCGCAAAGTGATATGAGGTGTTACATGCTAGATCGATGTGGCATTGAGTCGAGGTCTGACAGCTTTGGTATCGAGCTTATTTGCTGTAGGATTACCAAGCCAAAGCTGGTGAAGTTGTGTCTAGAAATGCTTTAGTTATATTTAGGGGAATTGATTGTGGGTTGGAACGTAAGGCTCTTTTTACTCCTTATACCTTATGACCTTCTGATCTGAGTCAACCTCTTCTCTTCTACGGGGATTAAGAACTAGGCCTTCTCATCTATCTATCAGGATGACGTGTTACTAAACCATAGACTTATAGAATTGTTAGTTTTAAATCTCAGTCCAGTTTTACTACTTCCGTATGTTCATAACTGTTGATCTCGAAACCTTGATATTGTGCTTCGGAGTGGCTATGCCACCATTTTTGTAGCATGTCTCCAATCTTTTGAGCATTTACAGCCGTTATCTTTGTCGAGTCATCGAGTTTCTAGACAATCTGATGCACTTGCAAATCCTTTCCCTCTGGTTTTGATGTTCCTTTGGGCCACGTTAATCACACTAATTGCTGAGTTGAGGTATTCTATATTGCCTCGACATATATGTTGGAATTATTATTATGACCCTAGGTGTCTTAGGGGATCATCTAGTAATCTAGCCATGATTTGTGTCCCAGTGTGATGACTCTGGCCTTTATCCCCGAAAGCATCCCGTGATGCAATTTAGTTAGTAGGTATTCTACTCGTGGGTTTTGAACCCGAGATTCACTCTACTTACCTCATGTTGATGGTGTTTGCTAGTTCCTTTAGGTTATTAGTAACCTTTGCATTATTCCTCGTGGTCCGTGGTATTTCCTTCTTCCAAATACTATGAACCACTCATGGCAGAAGTTTGTTGGATCAAAAGATCACAACAAGAGTGCTCTCGAAGAGTTCTCCATCCTATATTGTGACTCTGCCAGTTCTACCTTTCTGCATGGGTTATCTGGAAGAAACATGTTGAACTTGGTTCGACATACTAATCTATGCATCCACAACTCAGAAGGTTATATGTTCCTTGAGTTGTTCCTCCCTAGATGTTTTCCGACCATCATCTATCAATTGATAGTCAGGAGTAATGGTGCATCCGTGTTATCGATGCTTATTATTCTTGTGGTCCGTCAAGCCATTCTATCCGGAATGACTTGGAGAAACAAACTCCAGTACCTCATCCATTTCTAGGATTGGGTCAAAGCAGTTGTGTTCCATAGATCAAAATGCTAATCCAGCTTTTGTTCTGTTCTACCACAGAGTGTTACCATTTTATGTCAAGAGTGTCATGAGAATTGCACTACCTCTTATGAATTCTTGATCTGATGATACTTCTCGCCCTCATTATTCCTCGGTCCCGTGTTGTTGCGGCGTGAGTGGACGACAAGGCGGAGGAGGCGGGAGAGAGCAGATCGAGGCGATGCACGCGGCGGAGTCTTTACCCAGCGGTCGGCGATGCAGGCGGGATGGACGCGATGGACGCGTAAAACCCTACTGCTGCTTTGTGTTGTATTGTGCTCGGGAGCTTGAAGAGCTACAGTAGCAGCTACACCGAGCGTGGGAGTTGCAAATGAGTCGAACCCCCTCTACGTTGTGCATGGGCCTCCTTTTATAGTGCCAAGGGGTCACCAACAGGTGTCAACGTAGGAGAAAGGGGTAAAAATGTAAAAGGGGTGGTAGTTGGAGCAGGCGAGAGCAGTGCAGCTACGAGGCTTGAGCAATGGATTCTACCTACTTTTGATAGAGGGGACAAGGGCATTTAATGCCCGTCGCCGTCCCCAAAAGCTCCCCCGTGTGTCTCCGTCGCCACGGCGATGGATTCACCACCGTGGAGTGCCACCGCACCCCTAGGCTGCACAGCCATCCGCCCGCGTCTGGAGAAGGCTCAAAGGCGCGTGGGCGGATGAGCTGGAGTGCGGGCACACTGGCGCAGCTCTCCGGCAAGTATCTTGCGGGTCTTGATCTTGCCGGACCGGAGGCTTGTCGGGCTTTGTAACTTGTCGCTCTCGGGCCCTCGCTGACGCGATAACGCCGAGGCGTGCTTTCTTTGATGTAGTGTTCTAGTCTCCCGGCGAGCTCCTCTCGCCGGGGCCTCGCGTGAGTGATGTAATCTTGAGCACGGCGGCCTTCCGGCAAGCTCCTCTTGCCGGGTCTTGACCTTCTGTCTTGTACACTTTGTTCTTGAATGGCTTGATATGGAGCAGGAATGGTCTCCGCAAGCGTGTAGTAGATCCAGCGGGGGGCTGAACTGCCCGTGCACAAGTTGGGGTACTGAGGTACCCCTACCTTAGTACACCGACATGAACCATGATGTGTGAAATCTATACCCCTAGCAACTCCGTTGCTTGGTAGCTAAATGGACGATAACCTCATTCTTAGCGTGTTGGTTATTGAATCGTCACCCTAAGATTGGTCGTGCTACCTAGTCCATTTTCCTGGTGCACATTTCGATTAATGAGTTAGGATCTTGTCAAGTCCTCGCTCATTTGATCATATCATCTTGCCCTCAAAAGCAAGATTGTTCTTGAGCTTAATAACATACCGGTGGTTCGTGATTTTCCGAATATCTTCCCGGAAGTATCACCAGGATGTCACCTGAGTTCGTGATCAAGTTGGTTTTATTATAAATCACTCCTCCTCCAAGAATCTGTGTTGGATATCCCTGAGCTAGTTGGTCAAGCTAAACAACAACTTGGAGAGTTGGAAGATAAAAGCTTGTCTGACTTAGTTCGTGTTAAAGGATATCTTGTGTGTGTGTGTTGAAGAAAGATGATATCTTCATCAATTGATCCTCGAGGCCAGTTGTTGGAGCTATTGTCTTGCCAAAACTTTGATTTGAGTGTGGGCTATTCTCAAATCAAATCAGAACCAACGATGTTCGTAATGTTGTCTTACTCGTGGATTTTCCTCGAGCATACACCATTATATCTTTTGGGTCTGACCAATACTATCACCTTGTTCACATAGTTATGGAATTCCATCTCCATGGGAATCTGGATAAATTGCTGTTGAGCCCATCGACAACATCCTTGTCATCTCCATAGTTTTGTTGAACATTAAGCTAGTGTTGGAAACTTTTTAAAGCATTTGTTCATGCTAGCTCATGAAGCATATGTTCGGATGTAAGAAGTGACTTCCTCTAGTTCATGGACATTTGATGTAAGTTGCCGCCATGAATTTGATAAAGTCAATGTTGCTTCCTTGGAATCATCCCAAGTCAGTCATGCATATGTACGAAGTATTCTATGGTTTGGTAGATTAATTACCTCCACTCCATATGTGTTCCTAGCACACCAAGCCACTGATTGATTTGTTCAAGGAGAAGAAGTTCCTTCGTAGGCTCGAGACTTATGCAAGGACTTCGATATCCTCGATGATGTTTCCCCTCCTGAACTCGCTAGTGTTTTATTATAAGACTACTATGTGGTCATGCTTGTCTTGGATAGCGTGTTCACAGGTTTGTAGCAGAACCAGCTCATGTTTTGGAGCTTGCTATCGTAGTTCTTTTTCCGAGAATCTCGCAACGTCATCTCATCGATTTGTGTTGCAAACTTTCATTCTTCTTCCTAGACTTGATGAGTCTGGATTATTCTAACACCAACCAGATCTGAATCTCAGGCAGATATGATGGTTGGAACGTTTCCCAAGAATTATAATATAGGTCTCTCTGTAACCCGGTAAAGAGAATGTCGTGGCCAACACACCCTGCCGGAAGACCTGTTATTGTAGTATCTTGATTGAGAAAGTTGGCCACCTCCCCATAAGGACTTCCTAGGGTTTACTCCCTAGTTGTGCCTTATGATTTTTGGGCTTCCGAAGTCCGACCTTTACTTGGTGTTCTAGATGCCAGACCGTCTCAATGAATGGGATACGCTAACACATCAAGGAGAACATTATAAGCGGAGTGCTAAATGTCTCTCGGTCGATCATCCAGATTTTGTTTCCTTAGACTCGCTAAGGTGAAATCTGAGAAGGTGTTATCTTCCTTTGCATCTGCATTGTCCATCGCTATTCATCATGGTAGTATGTTGTGTTGTCAGCACCCTTGACGCGGATGTTGGTAGGACCTTGATGAATATGGAAATGCTCAAGTTCTTGAGAGCACGCACAAGCATTAGGTGCAATCGTAGTTACTAACCGGGATTGCTCTCAATTCCCTCGGTTATGCTATAACCATTCCAACAGTAGATTCACTCTCTCGCTGAGCTTCTCCTAGCTACTAAAATCATCCCTTGTGTTGTCTTCAACAAGGTAATCCACATCATCCATTACGCCCGAGAATGTTATTCTTTTGGATTCCTTCAAATGATCAATTGTGAATTGCCTTAGGCTGGTGTAAAGAGTTTCAATGATCTTTGAATCAAATGTAATTCTTTTTGCCACTTAAGGGGATATATCCACGAATTGCCTTCCTCTAAAATGTCTCGCTGTGGTATCATGGCAAATCAAACTCTCGCTACGTTGACAACCGTTCACCACCCTCTTAGGTGTGGAATTGTTGTCTACCTAGTGAACCCTCGTCATCTATTCCACTCCATTCCTTTAGATGTGTGCCTTGTATCTCATCTTGCGAGATGTTTTTATGACTCACACCGTGAGCTGATCTTAAGTTGTTTGATCTTCGAGAAGATCGATCCTACTAGAGTTTTCCCTTTCTACTTGTTGCCATGTGGGATGGTGTTCTCAGAGCAAAACCTCGAGACAATGATGGTGATCGAATCAACGTTCATTTGAAGTGCAACCTGGATCGTGAAGATTGTGCTAGTTTGCGTTCCCCCTTCACCTTACCCTACGCTTGAATCTCGGGACGAGATTTTTTGTTTAGTGGGGTGAGTTGTCACATCCACGGTTACTGTTATGCACTAGGTTAGACCCTCATGTGTGCATCATGTTTTAATTCAAATGAAATTTGAATTGAGGGATCTTCAAAGCCTCGTAAAACTTTCTAAAATGATCAACATTAAATCTTCCAGAGAAGTCAAGAAAATGTTCCTCTTAGTCCCTGAAAATATTGCAAAGAGGTAAAACTCAAAACAATATTTTTGGTATCTCGAGTTAATTATTTTGGGCCTTTGAAATAAATTCAATAACTATTTGCATTGGATATATATTTTATATATAACTAATATATGTCCAATAATTCGGAACATTTTATGTGGTATGGTATATTTTAGTTCTAGCCACATAATTATTTTCAGGATTTTATAAAATGGTTTAGTATTTTACTAAATCAAAAGTAATGTAATGTAAATATAAAGCAAAAGCGAAGCTTACATCAGCCTACGCCCATCTGGCGGCCCAGTGGCAGCCCATCTGGCGGCCCAGCCCACCGCCGCCACTCCCTGTCGTCTTCCTCCTCGCCAAGATGGCGGGGGCGTGGTCGCTTGCGCTTGCCACCTCCTGCTTCCACCTCCTGCTGCCCCCTCGTCGCCTCGACTTCCTCCATGACGCCACGCCCCTCGACCTCTCTCCTCTCCCGTGCCCTCTCCCTCCTCTGTCTCTCTCGATCGCCCATTTCCCGCCATGGCGAAGCCTCCATGGGCCGCGCCGTTCGCACCACCACGGCCACCGCTACCCCTCGCCCCTCATTGGCCACGAGCTCCGCGACGTCGCCCTCGACCCCCTCCGAGCCACGCCCTTGAAGCCTGCCGCAAAGACGCCCTCGAGCTCGTCTTCAACCTTCGGCCGCCGGCAACCTCACCCTCGATTCGTCGCCGTCCGGCCTTCCCCGAGGCCGCTCCGGAGACCACTTCAACCGCTGTGAGCTCCTCCGTCGTTTGCCCCTCCTCCCCATGCCTCTCGATCACCGTAGCCGCCGTTTTGACCGAAGCCGAAGCTCGCCGCCGCCGTGCTTCGTCGCCGTCGTGGCTAGAGCCCACCTCCGCCGCGTCTGAGAGCGTCACCGTGCTCAGCACGTTTGCAGGAGCACGTTGCACTCCACCGCTCGACCTGCCGTGCACCACAACTCCGGTTCCGAGCGCAACCGAACTCCGGCCGCCGCCTCACTCGCCGCCGACGCTGTTTCCGGCCACCCCAGCTGCTTCCAATTGCCCCGTTGGATGCGCGCGAGTCCCAGCACCACGTAGAGCCTCTCCGCCGTTGTTTTGGTCGCCGGAGGTGCTAACCCGAGCCCTCGCCGCTTTGCTATAGCCGTGGCGAGCCAGCGATAGCCTCGGTGACGTGGGTTTGACCAACCACGGTCACGACAAGTGGGCCCGGCCCTGCTAACTTTTGGTTAAATTAATAACTAATTTTAGTTAAGCCACTTACTCAGTGACATGCGGGCCCGCCCGACTAATTAAACTAGGTTAGGTTTAATTTATATTAGGATTAGCCCGATCAGCGGCGTGTGGGCCTCGGCCACTAACTAAACTAGGATTAGTACTAGTTTAACACTAACTAATTTTAGTTAGTTAACTAACTCTTGACACGAGGACCCACCGGTCAGGTTTGACTGGACCGGTGCATTGACCTGCTGAGGTCAGCATGACGTAATGCTGACGCTGTAATTGTTTTCTGGGATTTTAAATAAATCAGAAATGATTTATTTAATTCAGAAAATGTCCAAAACTTCAAAAATTCATATAAAATCAACCGTAGCTCCAAATCAAACAAATTATATATGAAAAATGATCAGAAAAATCCAATCTATCCATCTGCACTGGTTTCATGCATGTTTAAGCAACTTTAACCTGCTGTTTATATCAAAACATGATAATGCACTATACTAATTCATAATTTCAATTTGAACTTGAACCTTGGGTTCAAACTAACCCAAACCCATTTGGTTCTAGTTGCATTAGCCCAACACATTCATTTTGCCATGTCATGATCATGCATCATATTGAGCATTGCATTGATTGTATTTCTTCTCTGTTGCCGGTAACTGTCCCCTCTCGGTAGACGATGTTTCGACGACGAGTTCGATGACACCGATGAAGAGCTATAACATCTTCAGAAGTGCCAGGCAAGCAAAACCCCCTTGTTCATTCCGATAAAATCCCACTCTCTCGCTCCTGCTCTCTTTTACTGCATTAGGACAAAAACGAATCATTTGTTACTTGCTGCGGTAGCTGAACCCCTTTATCCTTTGCATGACCTGTCATTCCACAGTAAATAGATGAAACCCACTAGCATGAGTAGGAGTTGTTTGAGCCCTGTTGTGCCTACTCATTCATGCTTGTTTGTCATGCCTGCTTGCTTAGAGTTGAGTCGGTCCGATCCATCGAGGATGAATCGAGGTGTGTGAACATGTCCTCTTGTGTGTGAGCTAAGTGTGTGAACACGATTTGGTAAAGGTAGCGGTGAGAGGCCATGTAGGAGTACATGGTGGGTTGTCTCATTACAGCCGTCCTCGGGAACTGAGTTACGTGTTTGTGATCCATGATTCAGCTACTACCACGCATTGGGCCCGAAACCAATGGACCCTCTCGGCTTCTTAATCACCCTTGTCCTCTGTCCAGAGTTGCAAGTAGTTTACGTGTTTGTAGTATCTTTGGAGGCCGTCGTGGCAGACTGAATAGTAAGGGGTGGGCTGTGATCACGGTAGGCACGTGGCCTGTGTCTGCAGGCGCCCGTTTGGTGTCTCGGGAACCCTGTTCACATCATTTGGGGCTGTGAGCGAAACTTGCCGGAACTCCTCATAGATGGAACCCAAATAGGCGATAAAACTGGACTAGGGACTTGAGTGTTTAGGTAGGCCGTGGCCGACACCCACGTTGGGCTTCGCTTGAAGGTTGCGAGTACATGTCGGTAAACGGCGGTAAGTGGTGAGCGTGTGTGAAGAAGTACACCCTCGCAGGTTAACATCATCTATTGAATAGCCGTGTCCACGGTAAAGGACTTCTGGGTTGCTGTGCAGTTCATAGACAAGTGAAAGTGGATACTCTAAAATACGCAAGATAAGCGTGAGTGCTATGGATGGCGTTCTCGTAGGGAGGCGGAGCGGATCCATAGTGGTGTATTGTTATGGTGAATTTGTGGACTCGTGTGCGCCACCTCAAAAGAGTTACTTGCGAATGTAGTTTAGGATAGCCACCGAGTCAAAGCTGGCTTGTTGCTTTGTTAAACTCCACCATCCCTTTGTTGACAATGATGCATATGTAGTTAGTTACGATGTAAGTCTTCTTTGGGTACATTTGTACTCACGTTTGCCTATTTTATGTTTTTTGCGAGAGACTTCAGTCTCGCTAGTAGTTCCACGTGGACTTGACGTTTAGCTTGTTACCTCAGCTACGATCTTGTGCCTCGGCAGATCAGTAGATAGTCGGGCTTCTAAGCCTTTTTCATTTGTAGATGTCTCGTACTCGGACATGTTAGCTTCGCTTGTGCTTTGATTTGTATGCTCTGAATGTTGGGTCATGAGACCCCTGTTTGTAATATCTCGCTCCTCGGAGCCTATTGAATAAATACTTGAGTCGTAGAGTCATGTTGTGATGCCATGTTGTATTTGCACATATCGAGCATATTGTGTGTATGTTAATGAAATGCTTGGTATGTGTGGGATCTGACTATCTAGTTGTTTATCTTTAGTAGCCTCTCTTACCGGGAAATGTCTCCTAGTGTTTCCACCGAGCCATGGTAGCTTGCTACTGCTCCGGAACACTTAGGCTGGCCGGCATGTGTCCTTCTTCGTTCCTGTGTCTGTCCCTTCGGGGAAATGTCACGCGTTGAGTACCGGAGTCTGTTAGCCGCTACTGCCCGGTTCACGAGTCTGCTAGCCCGATGCTACAGCCGGAACTTACTCGTGATGACCGACACGTTCGATCTTTGGGTCATGGATGCTGTCCTGTAAGTCTGTGCCACTTTGGGTTTACGACTAGCCATGTCAGCCGGGCTCCTTATCATATGGATGCTAGCGACACTATCATATCGTGTGCCAAAAGGCATAAGCGGTCCCGGGCAAAGGTAAAGCGACACCGTGGGAATACCGTGCGTGAGGCCGCAAAGTGATATGAGGTGTTACATGCTAGATCGATGTGGCATTGAGTCGGGGTCCTGACAGTTATGAACGTTTAGCTAGCACAATATGATGACTACTTGATAGTTTAGTGCACCATGCTTAACGGCTTAGAATCGGGACTTCAAAGATGTTTTGAGCGTCATGGACCATATGAGATGTTCCAGAATTGAAGTTAATATTTCAAGCAAATACCGAGTTGAGAGATATGAAGTCTCCAACAAGTTCTATAGCTAAAAGATGGAGGAGAATCGCTCAACTAGTGAGCATGTGCTCAGATTATGCAGGTACTTCAATCGCTTGAATCAAGTGGGAGTTAATCTTCCGGATAAGATAGTGATTGATGAATTCTCTAGTCACCATCACTAAGTTACTAGAACTTCGTGATGAACTATAGTATGCAAGGGATGACGAAAACGATTCCCGAGCTCTTCGTGATATTGAAATCGACGAAGGTAGAAATCAAGAAAGAGCATCAAGTGTTGATGATTGACAAGACCACTAGTTTCAAGAAAAGGGCAAAGGGAAAGAAAGGGAACTTCAAGTGGAAAGACAAGCAAGTTGTCACTCCTGCGAAGAAGCCCAAAGCTGGACCATAGCCTGAAACTGAGTGCTTACATTGCAAAGGAAATGGTCACTGGAAGCGGAAATGCCTTGAACATTTGTGGATAAGAAGGATGGCAAAGTGAACAAAGGTATATTTAATATACAGGTTCTTGATATGTGCCTTACTAGTGTTTATAGTAGCCCCTGAGTATTTGATACTTGTTCGGTTGCTAAGATTAGTAACTCAAAGCAGAGTTCTGAATAAACAGAGACTAGTTGAAGGGGAAGTAACGATGAGTGTTGGAAGTAGTTCCAAGATTGATATGATCATCATTGCACACTCCCTAAACTTTCGCGATAAGTGTTAAACCTAAATAAATGTTATCTAGCGTTTGCGTTGAGCATGAATATGATTTGATCACGTTTATTGCAATACGGTTATTCATTTAAAGTCAGAGAATAATTGTTGTTCTGTTTACATGAATAAAACCTTTAATGGTCATACACCCAATGAAAATAGTTTGTTGGATCTCGATCGTAGTGATACACATATTCATAATATTGATGCCAAAAGATGCAAAGTTGATAATGATAGTGCAAATTATTTGTGGCACTGCCTTCTGGGTCATATCGGTGTAAAGCGCATGAAGAAACTCCATAAAGATGGATTTTCAGAATCACTTGGTTATGAATCATTTCATGCTTGCAAACCGTACCTTTTGGGCAAGATGACTAAAACTCCGTTCTCCGGAACAATGGAACAAGCTACTGACTTATTGGAAATAATACATACCGATGTATGCGATCCAATAAGTGTTGATGCTCGTGGCAAGTATTGTTATTTTCTGACCTTCACAAGATGATTTGAGCAGATATGGGTATATCTACTTGATGAAACATAAGTGCGAAATAGTTGAAAGGTTCAAAGAATTTGAGTGAAGTGGAAAAATCATCGTAACAAGAAAATAAAGTTTTCTGCGATCTGATCGCGGAGACGAATATTTGAGTTACGAGTTTGGTCTTCAATTAAAACAATGCGGAATAGTTTCACAGCTCACGCCACCTGGAACACCACAATGTTATGGTGTGTCCGAACGTCGTAACCGCACTTTATTGGATATGGTGTGATCTATGATGTCTCTTACTGATTTACCACTATCGTTTTGGGGTTATGCATTAGAGACAGCTACATTCACGTTTAAATAGGGCACCATCTAAATCCGTTGAGACGACACCGTATGAACTATGGTTTAGCAGTAAACCTAAGCTGTCATTTCTTAAAAGTTTGGAGTTACGATGCTTATATGAAAACAGCATTCAAGCTAATAAGCTCGAACCCAAATCGGAAAAAGTGCATCTTCATAGCCAAAGGAAACTGTTGGGTACACCTTCTATCACAGATCCGAAGGCAAAACATTCGTTGCTAAGAATGGATCCTTTCTAGAGAAGGAGTTTCTCTCGAAAGAAGTGAGTGGGAGGAAAGTAGAACTTGATGAGGTAATTGTACCTTCTCCCAAATTGGAAAGTTGTTCATCACAGAAATCAGTTCTAGTGATTGCTACACCGATTAGCGAGGAAGCTAATGATGATGATCATGAAACTTCAAATCAAGTTACTACAAAACCTCGTAGGTATTCGAGTGCGGTCGCGCGCCGGTGTGGTACGGTAATCCGATTCTGGAAGTCATGTTACTAGACCATGATAAACCTACGAACTATGAGGAAGCGATGATGAGCCCAGATTCCGCGAAATGGTTTGAGGCCATGAAATCTGAGATGGGATCCATATATGAGACCAAAGTGTGGACTTTGATTGACTTTCCCGATGATCGGCAAGCCATAGAAAATAAATGGATCTTCAAGAGGAAGACGGACGTTGATAGTAGTGTTACTATCTACAAAGCTAGATTTGTCGAAAAAGGTTTTTGACAAAGTTCAAGATGTTGACTACGATGATTTTTTTCTCACTCGTATCGATGCTTAAAGTCTGTCCGAATCATGTTAGCAATTGCCACATTTTATGAAATCGGGCAAAAGGATGTCAAAACTGCATTTTTAATGGATTTATTAAAGAAGAGTTGTATATGATGCAACCAGAAGGTTTTGTCAATTCTAAAGATGCTAACAAAGTGTGCAAGCTCCAGCGATCCATCTATGGACTGGTGCAAGCATCTCGGAGTTGGAATATACGCTTTAATGAGTTGATCAAAGCATATGATTTTATACAGACTTTTGGAGAAGCCTGTATTTACAAGAAAGTGAGTGGGAGCACTACAACATTTCTGATAAGTATATGTGAATGACATATTGTTGATCGGAAATAATGTAGAATTATTCTGCAAAGCATAAAGGAGTGTTTTGAAAGGAATTTTTCAAAGCAAGACCTCGGTGAAGCTGCTTACACATTGAGCATCAAGATCTTTATAGATAGATCAAGACGCTTGAGAAGATTTTTTCAAATGAGTACATACCTTGATAAATTTTGAAATAGTTCAAAATGGAGCAGTCAAAGAAGTTCTTGCTGTGATGCAAAGGTGTGAAGTTGAGTAAGACTCAAGACCCGACCATGGCAGAAAATAGAAAGAGAATGAAAAGTCATTCCCTATGCCTCATCATAGGTTCTATAAAGTATGATATGTTGTGAACTGGACCTATTGTATACCTTGCTCGAGTTTGACAAAGGAATACAATTTTGATCTAAGAGTAGATCTTTGAAAGCGGTCAAGAATATCCTTAGTGAGGACTAAGGAGATGTTTCTCGATTATGGAGGTGATAAAAGAGCCCGTCGTAAAAAGTTACAATGATGCAAGCTTTTACACCGATCCAGATGACTCTAAGTCTCAATCTGGATACATATTGAAAGTGGGAGCAATTAGCTAGAGTAGCTCCGTGCAGAGCATTGTAGACATAGAATATTTGCAAAATACATGCGGCTTTGAATGTGACAGAACCGTTGACTAAGCTTCTCTCACGAGCAAAACATGATCATACCTTTGTAACCTTTGGGTGTTAATCACATAGCAATGTGAGCTAGATTATTGACTCTAGTAAATCCTTTGGGTGTTGGTCACATGAAGATGTGAACTATGGGTGTTAATCATATACAGATATGAATATTGGTATTAAATCACATGGCGATGTGAACTAGATTATTGACTCTAGTGCAAGTGGGAGACTGAAGGAAATATGCCCTAGAGGCAATAATAAAGTTATTATTTATTTCCTTATTTCATGATAAATGTTTATTATTCATGCTATAATTGTATTAACCGGAAACATGATACATGTGTGAATACATAGACAAACATAACGTCACTAGTATGCCTCTACTTGACTAGCTCATTAATCAAAGATGGTTATGTTTCCTAACCATAGACATGTGTTGTCATTTGATTAACGGGATCACATCATTAGGAGAATGATGTGATTGACATGACCCATTCCGTTAGCCTAGCACTTGATCGTTTAGTATGTTGCTATTGCTTTCTTCATGACTTATACATGTTCACGTAACTATGAGATTATGCAACTCCGTTCATTGGAGGAACACTTTGGTGCTACCAAACGCCACTGGCGTAATCGGCTGATTATAAAGGAGTACTACAGGTGTCTCCAAAGGTACATGTTGGGTTGGCGTATTTCGAGATTAGGTTTTGTCACTCACGATTGTCGGAGAGGTATCTCTGGGCCCTCTCGGTAATGCACATCACTATAAGCCTTGCAAGCAATGTAGCTAATGAGTTCGTTACGGAATGATGCATTACATAACGAGTAAAGAGACTTGCCGGTAACGAGATTGAACTAGGTATTGGATACCGACGATCGAATCTCGGGCAAGTAACATACCGATGACAAAGGGAACAACGTATGTTGTTGTGCGGTTTGACCGATAAAGATCTTCGTAGAATATGTAGGAGCCAATATGAGCATCCAGGTGCCGCTATTGGTTATTGACCGAGAATAGTTCTAGGTCATGTCTACATAGTTCTCAAACCCGTAGGGTCCTTGCAACAAGGTTTCGATGGCGGTTATATTATGAGTTTATGAGTTTTGATGTACCGAAGGAGTTGAGTCCCGGATGAGATCGGGGACATGACGAGGAGTCTCGAAATGGTCGAGGCGTAAAGATCGATATATTGGACGACTATATTCGGACATCGGAAGGGTTCCGAGTGATTCGGGTATTTTCGGGGGTATCGGGGAGTTACGTGAATACGAGGAAGAAGCAATGGGCCTCATGGGCCAAGTGGTGGAAGAGAGGAGGCGGGGCGCGCGGCCCCCCTAGCCCAAACCGAATTGGACTAGGGGGCCGCCCCCTTCCTACTCTTCCTCCTCTCCTTCCTTCTCCTTCTCCTTCCTTCCTTCCCTCTCCTAGTTGGACTAGGAAAGGAGGGAGTCCTACTCCCGGTGGGAGTAGGACTCCTCCCTGGCGCGCCCTCCCTTGGCCGGCCGCCCCTCCCCCTTGCTCCTTTATATACGGGGGCAGGGGGGCACCCCATGACACAGAAGTTGATCTACGGATTGTTCCTTAGCCATGTGCAGTGCCCCCCTCCACCATATTCCACCTCGGTCATATCGTCGTGGAGTTTAGGCGAAGCCCTGCGCCGGTAGAACATCATCATCGCCACCACGCCGTCGTGCTGACGGAACTCATCCCCGAAGCTTTGCTGGATCGGAGCCCGGGGATCGTCATCGAGTTGAACGTGTGCTGAACTCGGAGGTGCCGATCGTTCGGTGCTTAGATCGGTCGGATCGTGAAGACGTACGACTACATCAACCGTGTTGTGCTAACACTTCCGCTTACAGTCTACGAGGGTACGTGGACAATACTCTCCCATCTCGTTGCTATGCCATCACCATGATCTTGCGTGTGCGTAGGATTTTTTTTGAAATTACTACGTTCCCCAACATGTACCCCTTCACATCGCCCCTCTTTTGCACTTACACTATATATAGACCTCCTCCTCCTCCTAGAGAGGGTTAGCAAAGGATTAGCTCATTTGAGATAGAGCTTTGCTCATCCATACGGATCTCCTCCTCGTGAGAGACCGCGGCCTCTTCGGAGAAGATCCACCATGGATTCAAGACCCCTTTACGGGAAGATCCCTCGTGGATTCAAGACCTCCTCTCGAAGATGAGCTACCGCCACTTGTATCGTCCTTTGTTGGATTTGGACCGTGTATCTCTTTCTGTTTCTTGGATCTAGCACATGTGTGATCATATTCGTTTTGGTTGAGTGTTTTCTCTTGTGTTCCCGCGTGATTTCCCTCGTTTCCATCCGCGCGTTCTTCGTGTTCCCCGTAGCATTCCTCTCCAAACATGAAAGACGGGCCCCTAGGGTTCCGCCCTACATCACAAAGTCATGACTATTTTACTGAACATCGGTCCATTGTATGGCAGTCCTGGAAAGTACTTCATTTTCCCGTGACGCTTTTTTCCTGACCTCCCCAAAATATCTTGTCCTCTATAGTGGAGATATTTTTTGCACATATATATTGAACCGATGCCAGGAATGCCCTTTTGTTCTTGGCGTTCACGCGCATGAGTTACAACATTCCATCCGGCAAAAACAAGGAGAATAAGGCATATAGACACTGGATTTTCTTCAATTTACGGCCAAATGAGATTGACCGGCTCATTGAGCATTTGCAGAAAGCTATGTTTGTCCCTACCAGTGGGGCTAATGTTTATAACCAACATAATCTCTCAAATTCCTTGAAAATGAAGTGCCAATGTGTTTAGAAACTTGTGCAAAAAACAGCGGCGAATAATGTTCTTTGACTTTCAGGGCCAAAAGGTTCTCCTTAAGGCTGAATTTGAGGGTACTCCGGGCCTCCTAGCACAAGCGAGGACTATTTTCTGGATTTGCATGCTCGCCGCAAATAGTTTGAGTACTTGTGGGTCCGACAGGGACTATGAATGGCAAAGTTATGACCGCTTTAGTGAACATCGGTCCATTCTATGGCAGTCCTTGAAAGGACTGCATTTCCCCGTGACGCTTTTTGCCTGACCGCCCCGAAATTTCCTGTCCTCTATAGTGGAGATATTGTTTCCACATATATATTGATCCGATGCCAGGAATGCCCTTTTGTTCTTGGCTTTCACGCTCATGAGTTACACCATTTCATCCGGCGCAAACAAGGAGAATAAGGCATACAGTCGTTGGATTTTCTTCAATTTATGGCTAAATGAGATTACGCGGCTCATAGAGCATCTGCAAAAAGCTATGTTTGTCCCTACCAGGGGGGCTAATGTCTATGACCAACATAATCTCTTGAATTACATTCAAAAGGAAGTGCCAATGGGTTTAGAAACTTGTCCGAAAAACAACGGCGAATGATGTTCTCTGACTTTCAGGGCCAAAAATTCCTGCTTAAGGTCAGATTTGAGGGTACTCCGGGCTTCCTAGCTCAAGCGGGGAGTATTTTCCGGATTCGCACACTCGCCGTGAGCAGTTTGAGTACTTGTGGGTCTGACAGGGACTCCGAATGACAAAGTTATGACTGTTTTAGTGAACATCGGTCCATTCTATGCCTGCGCTTGAAAGTACTTCATTTTCCCGTGACGCTTTTTGCCTGACCGCCCCGAAATTACTTGTCCTCTATAGTGGAGATATTGTTTCCACATATATATTGACCGATGCCAGGAATGCTCTTTTGTTATTGGCTTTCACGCACATGAGTTACAACATGACATTCGGCGAAAACAAGGAGAATAAGGCATATAGCCGCCGGATTTTCTTCAATTTACGGCCAAATAAGATTGCCCAGCTCATAGAGTGTCTTTAGAAACCTACATTGTCCCTACCATGGGGATAATGTCTATAATCAGCATAATCTCATGAATTTCCTTCAAAAGGAAGTGCCAATGGGATAGGAAACTTGTCCGAAAAACAGCGGCGAATGATGTTTTTTGACTTTCAAGGCAACCAAGTCCTCCTTAAGGCCGAATTTGTGGGTACTCCGGGCCTCCTGGCGCTAGCGGGGAGTATTTTCTGGATTTGCACGCTTGCCATGAGTAGTTTGAGTACTCGTGGGTCCGACAGCGACTCCGAATGACAAAGTTATGACTATTTTAGTGAACATCGGTCCATTCTATGGCAGTCCTTGAAAGTACTTCATTTTCCCGTGATGCCTTTTGCCTGACCGCCCTGAAATATCTTGTCCTCTATAGTGGAGATATTGTTTGCACATATATATTGAACCAATGCCAGGAATGCTCTTTTGTTCTTGGCTTTCACGTGCATGAGTTACGGCATTCCATCCAACAAAAACAAGGAGAATGAGGCATATAGACGCTGGATTTTCTTCAATTTACGGCCAAATGACGTTGCCCAGCTCATTGAGCATCAGCAGAAAGCTACGTTTGTCCCTACCAGGGGGCTAATGTCTATAACCAACATAATCTCTCGAATTCCTTCAAAAGGAAGTGCCAAAGGGTTTAGAAACTTGTCCGAAAAACAGCGGCAAATAATGTTCTTTGACTTTCAGGGCCAAAAGGTTCCACTTAAGGCCGAATTTGAGGGTACGCCGAGCATCCTAGCTCAATGGGGGAGTATTTTCTGGATTCGCACGCTCGCCACAAGCAGTTTGAGTACTTGTGGGTCCGACAGGGACTCCGAATGACAAAGTTATGACCGTTTTAGTGAACATCGGTCCATTCTATAGCAGTCCTTGAAAGTACTTCATTTTCCCGTGACGCTTTTTGCCTGACCACCCTGAAATTTATTGTCCTCTCTAGTGGAGATATTGTTTCCACATATATATATTGAACCGATGCCAGGAATACCCTTTTATTCTTGGCTTTCATGTGCATGAGTTACAAAATTCCTTCCGACGAAAACAAGGAGAATAATGCATATAGCCGATGGATTTTCCTCAATTTACGGCTAAATGAGACTATCCGACTCATAGAGCATCTACAAAAAGCTACGTTTGTCCCTACCAGGGTGGGCTAATGTCTATAACCAACATAATCTCTCGAATTTCCTTCAAATGGAAGTGCCAATGGGTTCAGAAACTTGTCCGAAAAATAGCGGCGAATGAAGTTCTTTGAATTTAAGGGCGAAAAAGTCTTGCTTAAGGCCGAATTTAAGGGTACTACAGGCCTCCTAGTGCAAGCAGGGAGTATTTTCTGGATTCGCACGCTCGCTGCAAGCAGTTTGAGTACTTTTGGGTCTGACACGGACTCCGAATGACAAAGTTATGACAGTTTTAGTGGACATCGGTCCATTCTTTGGCAGTCCTTGAAACTACTTCGTTTTTCCCGTGACGCTTTTTGCCTAACCGCCCCGAAAATTTCTTGTCCTCTATAGTGGAGATATTGTTTCCACATATATATTGATCGATGCCAGGAATGCAATTTTGTTCTTGGCTTTAACGCGGATGAGTTACAGCATGCCATCCGGCGAAAACAAGGAGAATAAGGCATATAGCCGCTGGATTTTCTTCAATATACGGCCAAATGAGATTGCCTGGCTCATGGAGCATCTACAAAAAGCTATGTTTGTCCCTACGAGGGGGGATAATGTCTATAAACAACATAATATCTCGAATTTCCTTCAAAAGGAAGTGCCAATGGATCCAGAAACTTGTCCGAAAAAGAACGGCGAATGATGTTCTTTGACATTCAGGGCCAAAAAAATCCTGCTTAAGGCTGAATTTGAGTGTACTCCGAGCCTCCTGGCATAAGCTGGGAGTATTTTCTAGATTCGCACGCTCGCTGCAAGCAGTTTGAGTGCTTGTCGGTCCGACAGGGACTCCGAGTGACAAAGTTATTAGCGTTTTAGTGATCGCTCCATTCTATGCCAGCCCTTGAAAGTACCTCATTTTCCCGTGACGCTTTTTGCCCGACCGCCCCAAAATTTCTTGTCCTATATAGTGTTGATATGGTTTCCACATATATTGAGCGATGCTAGGAATGCCCTTTTGTTCTTGGCTTTCACGCGCATTAGTTACAGCATGCCATCCGGCGAAAACAAGGAGAATAAGGCATATAGTCGCTGGATTTTCTTGAATTTACAGCCAAATGAAATTGCCCGGCTCATAGAGCATCTACAGAAAGATAGATTTGTCCCTACAAGGGGGGCTAATGTCTATAACCAACATAATGTCTCCAATTTCCTTCAAAAGGAAGTGCCAATGGGTTCAGAAACTTGTCCAAAAACAGCGGCAATGATGTTCTTTGTCTTTCAGGGCCAAAAAGTCTTGCTTAAGGCCGAATTTGAGGCTACTCCGGGCCTCCTGGTGCAAGCAGGGAGTATTTTCTAGATTCACACGCTGGCCGTGAGCAGTTTGAGTACTTGTGGGTCCGACAGGGACTCCGAGTCACAAAGTTATGAGTGTTTTAGTGAACATCGGTCCATTCTATGGCAGCCCTTGAAAGTACTTCATTTTCCCACGACGCTTTTTGCCAGACCGCCCCAAAATTTCTTGTCCTCTATAGTGGAGATGTTTCCACATATTTGTTGAGCGAAGACACAAATGCCCTTTTGTTCTTGACTTTCACGCGCATGAGTTACAGCATGCCATACGGCGAAAACAAGGAGAATAAGGCATATAGCCGCTGGCTTTTCTTCAATTTACAGCCAAATGAGATTGCCCGGCTCATAGAGCATCTACAGAAAGCTACATTGATCCCTACGAAGGGGCTAATGTCTATAGCCAACATAATCTCTCAAAATTTCCTTCAAAAAAAGTGCCAATGGGTTCAGAAACTTGTCCAAAAAAAGCGGCGAATGGTGCTCTTTGACTCTCAAGGCGAAAAAGTCCTGCTTAAGGCTGAATTCGAAAGTACTCCTGGCCTTCTGGTGCAAGCAAGGAGTACTTTCTGGATTCGCACGTTTGCCGCGAGCAGTTTGAGTACTTGTGGGTCCAACACGGACTCCGAATGACAAAGTTATGACCGTTTTAGTGAACATCGGTAAATTCTATGGCAGTCCTTGAAAGTACTTCATTTTCCCGTGACGCTTTTTGTCTGACCTCCCCGAAATTCCTCGTCCTCTATAGTGAAGATATTGTTTCCACATATATATTAAGAAATGCCACGAATGCCCTTTTGTTCTTGGCTTTCACGCGCATGAGTTACAGCATGCCATCCGGCGAAAACAAGGAGAATAAGGCATATAGCCAGTGGCTTTTCTTCAATTTACGGGAAAATGAGATTGCTCGGCTCATAGAGCATCTACAGAAAGCTACGTTGGTCCCTACGAAGGGGCTAATGTCTATAACCAACATAATCTCTCGAATTTGCTTCCAAAAAAAGTGCCAATGGGTTCAGAAACTTGTCCAAAAAAGCGGCGAATGATGTTCTTTGACTCTCAGGGCCAAAAAGTCCTGCTTAAGGCCATATTTGAGGGTACTCCGGGCCTCCTAGCGCAAGAGGGGAGTATTTTCTAGATTCGCACATTCGCTGCAAGCAGTTTGAGTACTTGTGGGTCCGACACAGACTCCGAATGACAAAGTTATGACCGTTTTAGTGAACATCGGTCCATTCTATGGCAATCCTTGAAAGTACTTCCACTACTAGGAAAACCCTTACCAGTAGCACTGGGTTTCTTGCTATTAGTAGCGTGGGCAGGCACGCGACTGCTACGGCGCTATAGCTATTTTTAGCAGTAGTGCTTGTTTGGCCCAACGCTACTGGTATCTAATGCTAGCTGTAGCGCGCTTTCACCCAGCGCTACGGATAATTATCTACCGCGCGTGGAACTAGCCAGCGCTACTGTTACTTGAGTGCTACTAGTAATCTTTACCCCCACGCCACTACTAACTTTTGTATTTTTTGCGTTTTGGCTCTGTACACAATTAAACAGATCCACCGTTTATACAATAACATGCATATTCATTGAAAAGCAAGTGAGTCATCGATGAGCCGATGTTATTAGAAGTCTCGACATGTCTCAAATATCTCATCATCATCAATCATGGTCGAGCACATGTCTTGAAATAGCGTTACAAGTCACTACAAGTTCTCAATACATGTAACTACATGGTCACAGACTCATGTTTCATCATCAATGTAGACTATGATATGACCGCATAGAAGATAAGAGCGATCACGATGATCAAAAGCGGTATTATGTAGTAGTTTTAGCAGCCGCACTGGTTCTGAATCCCATGTTGTGCTATGAATCTCAAGTAACTAGCTTCGGCTTCTGCTCTGCTATCAAACCCTTTCTGGCTTCCGCCAGAGAAGCCAGAGACTTGGGCCTAACACTCTGGCCACTCATCATACACACCCGGGACATGCCCTACATACACGACATACCATTTCCTCGCCATCGTTGATCTATATACCTATCATAGATGCACGTATATATATACCATGAAGCGAATTCGACAAAACAGTTATGAAATAGAAGCAACATATATAGTAAACATAATTAACAAATTTTATCGTACCGAAAGTAATTAACTAGAGCGCGACACCATACATCTAATAGTTTCGTCGTACTGAGAGATTCGAAGTTTCATCGTACAGAAAGTAACAAGTAACTAAACAGACACATTGGTTTTAAGTAGTGCACTCTTCCCATCTATCCATATCCGGAAGGGTGCACCCAAGCTTAGTGAAAGGCGTCATGTCCTGACGCTGTAGGGCAATGCGGGTTTGGACGTTAGCTCGCAATATTGGGCCGGCGTAGAACATCCCATTCTCTTTGAGGACATCTTTGATGATGATGGACACAATTTCCTGTTGGATCCAGTAGAAATCATTTCGAAGTCGATTATCTGGCACGGCTCCAAAGGATTCGGCCCATCTCTGGATATGGGTATCGGATGAAGATTTCATGCAAAGTTATTGCACATCCCTTCTGTACTCCATCATTAGATGGATGACGTAGAATCCATCATTATCACTTCTTGCTGGTTGCTGGATGCAACAGAAGTCAGTCTTGTGGCTAAAACAAAGCCCGGACTTATTTTGTTTTTTTGTGTTGGATGTAGCCACACCGCATGCTGAAGCCCAGCATAGCTCTGTCCAGAACATACTTTATGTGTGTGTAAACTTTCTTCTGTATGTTCTTCGACAGGTCCAAATATGGAGCGCGGGAGTAACGCGGGTAAAGAACAATGAGAACGACACGACACCCCCCGCTGCGCAAAATACACGATCAAGTTTAGCCTCCATGCGTGCAAAGTAACTATTGAAATGCACGAAAGGATGTATGTGTTATAGTCCTATCCGCGGATGACTTACCTAGGATGATAAGGTAGGAGAATCGTTTCTTTGTCCTTATTGCGACCAAGAATTCTTCGATGTACTGACTCGCATATTGACGGTTGGCTTCGTTGATTGACAAGAAGCCCTCATGCATGTAGTATGGGTCAGCGACCGCAAGACCGGTAACTTGCTCTCTCCTATCGATGTAGTTCATGTCCAGTGCATACAGGCGGACGAACGTAAAATCGAGTGTCCTCATTTGAAACATCTGGAAGATGTAATCAAACTTCAAGAAGAAGAGTTCCGCGGGGCATGTGTACTGCTCGGCACATGAACCATATAAAGTGGGTATCCTGGATCATCCGAGGCGTGGAGGCTTCTCTCTGTCGAAAGCACATGGTCATGGAGTCTCCTGAGATCCCCTTCTATGGCAGCCAGTGCATTCGCCGGTACCATTGGCTCTCCCACGACATGGATTAATGGCGCATGTTTCATCGATACATGGTCAACCTTGGTTGAAGGCGGCTGGCTGCTAGAACCAACATTGCCAAGTTTAATGGATTTTCTCGCCGCCGGTCTCTTCCTCTACTTCTTCTTGGTAGGCTGAGGTGCTGGAGGGTTTGTCAGACCCTCCCTGAGCACCACCCCTAGTGTTGTCGGGCTCAGCATTGGACGACTCTGGCTAAGTAGTTGAGCTTGGGTCGAGCCGGCATCTGGAGGCGTGTCCTACGAGGATTGCATGAACAAAGACTTCTTGCACTCCCTAGGACGTTCCGGCTCTGGTACATGCATCTCATATTCATATGGTTGACTCATTGTTACTTCGTTGTCACAGGCAGTATTGAAATACTGGTTAGGGTCATCATCGGCCTCCTCCATGTCATGATCCTATCCTCTTCCATGGGGCAGATGGCATCATCTGCCCGTGAACAGTTGGCCCTCCTTCCTCATGTCTCTCGATCTCAGCAAGCAGCACAGACGATGGTTGTACTTGTGTAGGTGGTGTTGTGGTCATACCTTCCTGAGGTCCCGTTGGTGTGCTCCCGGCCATCTCGACACGAAGAAGATTTTTTGGCCACAGGATTGGCCAATTTTTGCATTGGCCAAGCTGCGTGGGGGTCTTGTCATCCTCTCCATCAGTTTGTATCGGATGAGGGAGACCCTCGTAGCCCGCTTTTACACTCGCCACGGAGACCCTTAAGGCGTTATCAGGCATCTGCCGGCGGTGAAACAATTGATCCTTAGGCTTCACTATAGTACCCTTCCCCACATCCACCAACCCGCCCTTCATGTTGTAAAGGAGGGTGCACGGAGTGGAGTCGGCCTACAAAGACATATACGTGCAGCGTCAGAGATCCAAAAAGAACGACAACTGAAGATTAATTAATTAGTTGAGTTGATGAAGGTGCGACGACGCGTATTTACCGTGAGGGCGTCGAGCTCAGCCAATGTCGACGGCCCGACATTCAAGCCAGAGACGGAGCTAGGGCTACTGTGAGAGCTGGGCGGAGGAGCAGGTGCTGGAGGAGGTGCGGGTGCAGTTGCCATACTAGGTACCGGTATGGGTGCGGTCTTCATTGAGTTGCTCCCGGTGAAGCTGGGCATGGGAAAATCACTTCGTGCCGCATTTGGATTTTGTTGCACCCATGTGACCACTGTTGGAATCAAGCTTGTAAATGCAGCCACCATATCAGATCTACAGGCAGCGATTATCTCAGCTTTGGTCTTAGCTTTTGCTTTCTCCATCGCCCGCGCCACGTTCTCGTCAATAGTCACTTGACTGAACTTCTTTCTCTGTCTTTTGGCCTCAGGGTCCTTGCTATAATAGTACTTCCAAGTGGCCCCATCCCTGGTGCCATGCACACATCCATATTGCGGCCGCTGGCCGGGCGGGTGTCCCATCATTATGTTCATGGCCCGGTTGAAAGGAGTGTCCCATTTGTACTTCACCGACGACTGAGTCGACGAGTCGCTCTCGGCCGCAAGCTTGTGTTGCTCTCTGTGCAAAAATGGACCGTGAATCATTTACGAATGTGACTAGAATATAGTAGACTTCGTTGATCAGAACCTAACATGTAAGGTGGTAAAAGGATAATTACCAGTAATCTCATGAATTTCCTAGTCAGCCCGTCGGTGAAAAAAATATTTTTCTTGGGGTACCACGAGAATCGGGCCCTGATGAAGTCGTGCTCCTGCTGGTCGGTGAACTCAGCCAATGGGTCTGGGATCCCCTGACGTTCATGTTCTGCATCCTCCTTAGCCCACACGGGCCTCTTTCCCGTGTAACCACGACTTCCAAGGCGGTGGTTCCCCATGTTCTTTGCCTGCAGCTGCTTGCCTCTCTTCGACTTGGCCTTGGCAGCTTCTTCATTGCAAGTCTCCTTGAACTTTTCAAAGTCCTCTATCGTAATTTTCGGATTGTCTGCAACAATCTCGGCGTAGGTTTCATGGTCTACTTGAATCGCCGTTTCAACCTAGTTTT
Organism: Aegilops speltoides; assembly: GCA_021437245.1. NCBI lineage: Eukaryota > Viridiplantae > Streptophyta > Magnoliopsida > Poales > Poaceae > Aegilops > Aegilops speltoides. Next base: position 318,357,827 of record CM038147.1, on the reverse strand, counting down.
CCAAGCGCACAATGCGTTGCTGAACTTCCCTAGGGCTTTGTTGTTGATTTTTTTTATGGCATCATCATCCCATGGGTCGACTTCGTCATTTCGACCGGGGAACAAGAATCTTGTGTGCAGCCTAGTTAGAAGCAGCTTCTTCAACTGTTCCTTCTTCCGTATTTTTGTGGTGTTGATGTTAGCGGTATCCTGTAGGATGCATGCTAGTTGGTTGCCGTAACACGCTGCCACTTCTCGTGGCTCTATTGGCTCGAACTCGCCAGGGTGCACCACCGTGATCACCAGTCTTCCCGTGCCGAGCTCATTTGGGCGTCGTGTCCTCTTTTCCTTCTTTCCCTCACTGGCTTGGGAGGTCCCACCTTCCGTGCTATAGTTAGGAACATCATCAGCGCCAGTCTCAGTGCCGGTGTCGTTGGTGGCATCAGTGTCGGCGCTGGCGCCACCACCGTCGTCATCCGTCATGACAAGGTAGGCGTGTGCTCGTCGTTGGTGGCATTAGTGTCGGCTTTCTGTCTCTCCTGATCCGCCAGAAAGTTGAGGTAGGCGTGTGCTGGACCTAATTGGGAGTGAGAACCTCCGGCCTCATCGGTGTCGGTCATGTTTCCTAGGGTTCAATGTCGTAGTCGTTTAATTATCGAGCTTATATAATAAAGTGAATAATGACAAAAAAGTGACCTTTGTTTTGCCAGAAATGTCGTTTCATTCCCGTCGCGACAAATCTCAAGCACTCGATATGTCCAACTTTCTAGAACAAGTCATGCTGAAAATCACGGAAAATTTCGGCATGACCTTTGCTAGAAAGTGCACATATAGAGCGCCTGAAATTTGCCGGAATGGAAATGAATCAACATTTCCTGCAAAACATAGGTCACTTAGTAATCGGTTTCCCTGCAAATGACAATAAGCACTATGTGTTGAAGTGATGTGTGTCATCACATGCATGTCAAGTGGATTCACATTACCCAGAGGTGTGCAACAATGATCAAGTCTCACAACATCAAGTGCACTTTAGTTTAGGCAACAGAAGAAAACTCATTACATCTCCACATGGCTAGGCAAATAACAAATGCAGTAGACTAAGAAGGCAGCAGTGCCTCTGTTTAGATGCAAGTTAAGATTCAGAAATGTATCATTTTCCTCTGTATATGTTCACTTTTTTTGCCTCATGAACTACAAATGGACATCAACTACAAATTTAAAAAACTTCAAATGGACAGCAACATAAGCTAACAAATGCTACTGCAGGAGAGACCAAATGTACTCTATCAACAAACTAAACACTCATTTTCATTTAATCTAGCAACAAAATAAAAAAAAAGCATATTAACAGCATTCTAACATAGGAATTTTAACGGCAAGCATTTGAACAACATGCATTTTAACAAAAAGCATTTGAACACTCTAACAATAGGCATTTTAGCATTTGAACACTCTATGGCAGCAAGTGTGGACTAATGCAGCAAGTGTGGACTATCAGCAAGTCGGAGAGGAAGGAAGAGGGGGCGGGGGGGCATACCGGAGCAGGAGGGGGTCGGTGGCCGGCGTCGGGGTCGCCTTCTTGATCTGAAAAGACCAAATTTGGTCAAAGAGAGAGAGAGAGCCGGGGCTGAGGGGTCGGAGAGGAAGGAAGAGGGGTCGGGGGGCCATACCGGAGCAGGAGGGGGTTAGTGGCCTGCATCGGGGTCGGGGCGGTGGCGGCGGAGCGGGAGGGGGTCCTTCTCCTCCTCGTCAATCTGCAAAACCAAATTTGGTCAGAGAGAGAGCGAGAGCGTCGGAGTGGGAGGAGCTGGGCCAGGGGTGCACCTAGGGAAGGGGGCAGCACGGGGGGAGGGAGCGACGGTGGCGTCGGCGGGTGCAGGCGGCGACGGTGGCGTGGGCGTGTGCGAGAGAAAGGGGATCGAGTGAGGGAGTGAGAGAGAGAGAGAGAGGAAAGAGATGGGTGCAGTGGCTCTGTATACGCAAATTAGCTATAGCGCGTCTGGGCAAAACGCGCTATAGCTAACTTAGCTATAGCGCCGGTCTAGCGAAAAAGTGCTACTGCTAACATTTTCTTTCTTTTTTTCTTTTTCTTTTTCTTAGCTATAGCGTTGCCCTGGCAAAAACGTGCTACAGCTAACTATTTCTTTTTCTTTTTTTCTTTTTCTTTTTCTTAGCTATAGCACTGCCCTGGCAAAAAGCGCGCTACTGCTAACTTTTTCTTTTTCTTTTTTCTTTTTCCTTTTCTTTTTCATATTCCACAAACTTCCTTCTTTTTTATTTTTATTTCTCTTTTTACTTTTATTATTCTTTTCTTTTTCATTTTAATTTTAATTTTTGTTTTTCTTTTTCTTGTTCTTTTTCATATTCCACAAACTTCCTTCTTTTTTATTTTATTTTTATTTCTCTTTTTACTTTTATTATTCTTTTTCCTTTTCTTTTTCTTTTTATTTTTCTTGTTCTTTTTCATATTCCACAAACTTAGGGGTTTAATTTGGTGTGTCATTTGAGCAATACCACTGTTACCCTCTGGATAATAATTAGTATAATATATATCTTACATCATTTGACCGCTATCGGCGGTATACAAAATAGCTAGACACGTACACAAACTTTGGGATTAGTTTGTTAGCTTGGGCGACGACGATGCTTCAGACTGATCTTCTTCCCTCTTTTGTTCGTTGTCGAATAATTGAGCCCATGGTCGTGACTTTTCCTTCTCAAGGGATTACGATCTTTCGTAGGTAATATAGTCTTCATTCTTCTTTCGACATATGTTAGGTCGTCATCAGCATCATCTTCCCTCATCGGATCACCGTACTGGTCATAGTCTTCCTCGTTGGCGACTCCATCCATTCCGGCGATGCTCCTTTTGCTTCTCCTCACGACAACACGGCGGGGATTGATCGGATCAGTTATGAAGAAACATTGTGTCACATGTTTAGCATGTACCCATGGCTCATTTTGGCGATGGCGTTGACAGTACCGCTATCATCGGAGTCGGGTATACACATGGTAGTGAAATGTCGGTTTTCTCTGTGTACATTTTTAGCCCATCTGACACGGAACATCGTCGCGCTATGCAATCCAGAGTAGTTAAGCTCCCATATCTCTTCGACCCTTCCGTAATATCTTTCAATTATATTCCCGGTCATGGCTTCCATCGTCACCCCTGAGTTTTCGTCATCACTGTTTATATCTTTCTCCTCCGTGTAGAATGTGTATCTGTTGATATCGTATGCTTGACAAATCGCGAGGTTGGTCGAGGGGCCATGTGCTAAGGCATATATGAGTGCTCCCTTCGGACAACCCTCTTCCAGGGGATTAGCCAGAACTCGTTCTTTGAACCAACGCAAGAAAGTGGAGTTGTGCTCTCTAATAACTTCAGTGTCCGTCCTGTGCAACCCACGGTCACGGTACTTCTTTGCGATGGTTCTTTGTGCAGTGTGACGAAATCTTCTAGCACATCTAGGTGTTGTAGCACTACTAAGTTTGCCCTGTCAAGTCGTTTTGTCGGCCCGAGCGTAACACATTCACATCCCTATGACTGTCGGTGTGACCTTCGCCTTTGAGCCTTCCACAGTTCTTTTTGACTGGCAAACTAATAACAGGGTCTTTGGTCAGATAACTCTCACAGAAAGAGATGCACTCTTTGGTCAGATATCCCTGGTCTATGCTTCCATCTGGATGGGACATGTTACGAATGAATCCTTTGATGACCCCATTCATCCTCTCGAACGGCATCATGCTATGCAGGAATGTCGGCCCTAGGTCGATGATGTCATCCACGTTGTGGACACATAGATGCACCATGACATCAAAGAACGCAGGCGGGAAGTACATCTCTAGCTCATTCAGTATGACAACGATCTCTTCCTGTAGCCTATGGAGTTGCTTCACACTGATCGACTTTCGAGAGATAGGATCAAAAAAGTGGCATAGGTCAGTAAGCGTCTCACACACATGTGTGTCCATAATCCCTCTAAGTGCAACCGGGAGTAACTGCGTCATCATCACATGACAGTCATGAGACTTCATCCCACTGAACCTTTTTTTCTTAGTGTCCAGATATCTGCTTATCTTCCCACAGTATCTGGAACTAACTTTGATTCCGGCAAGGCACTTGAACAATTGATCGACCTCCTTCGGATCTAAGGTGAAGCAAGAGGGGGGGGGGCAATATTGTTCTTCCTTCTTATTTAATTTTTTGCCCCTATCTTCCATTTTCGTCTCCGTCTCGGTCTCCTCTGATGACCTTTTACCGGGCATTTGGAGATCTTTCTTGATTTTAAAAAAAATCCAAGTCTTTTCTTGCCTTCGTCCCATCCTTGGTCCTCTCCGGCATCTTCATCAATGTTCCAAGCAAACTCTCAAGGATATTTTTTGTGATATGTATTTGATCAAGGCTATGAGGCGTGTCCAGTATGGGCCAGTATTCCATGTCCCAGAAAACAAATCTCGTCTTCCATATCTTCAGTAGGGGCTCCGACGCCTTTTTCTTCATCTTTCCTGGCAAGGGGCACTCTTCCCAGTTCTTCAATAACTCATATATTTCTGCACCGCTATGCTTACGTGGAGGACCTCGATGCTCAGCTTACCATTGAATAGATCTCCACGCTTTCTCCATGGGTCATCCTTCTCGAGCCATCTTCGATGCCCCATGTACATGATTTTGGAAGACCCGCCATCTTTCGATAGCTGCAGAGAAGTTGTATCATCCATGCACCTCGTGCATCCGCAATATCCGTGGCAAACCTGGCCGAAGAGATAGACATAGCCGAGATAGTCCTACACCATCGTGATTAGCGCGACTCTCATGTAGAAATACTCTCCTTTGCTTGCATCCCATGTCTTGGTCTGCGTTGTCCATAAGGTCTGTAACTCCTCTTTCAGTAACCCGAGATATAGATTTATATCATTTCCCGGTTGTCTCGGCCCTTGAATAAGCATAACCATGTGTATGTATTTTTCCTTCATGCACAACCAGGGGGGAGGATGTACATCCATACAAACACGAGCCATGTGCTATGATTGGTGTTCTAGTTGCCAAATGGATTCATGCGATCACTACTAGTATCAAGCACGATGTTCCTTGGATCATTTGCGAAAAATTCAAATTCAGCATTTAATGCTCTCCACTGGCTAGCATCAGCGAGGTGTCTCAGCTTCGGTTCATCTCTGTCATCTGGCTTCACCCTCTCTGCGTGCCAGAGCATAAGCTTTGCTTCCTTAGGATCTACGAAATACCGCTGTAGACGCGGAGTGATCGGAAAGTACCATACAACTTTCTGTGGAGCTTTCTTTCCGGCCTTTTTATATCGTGAAGCATTGCACTTTGGACAGATGGTTTTTTCCGCGTGCTCGTTCCGATATATAATGCAATCATTGATGCATGCGTGATATCTAATATGTGGTAGATCAAGAGGGCACACGATTTTCTTTGCCTCCTCGACACTAGTAGGACACAGGCTTCCCGCGGGAAGAACCTTCTTTAGGTACTTCAGAAGCTCATTCAGGCTTGTATCTGTCCATTTGTTTTTTGCCTTCATCTTTAGAAGTTCTAGTGTGAAACTCAAGCGGGTTACCTCGGGATTATTGCAACCATCATACAAAGGAGTCATTGAGTCTACCTCCAGTTGCACCAGTTTGGCCTCCTCACTAGAAGCAGCTCTATCGCTAGTCGTCTTCTTGCGAAGCAGGTCTCGAACATGCGGGTTACGCATGGCTGAACTTAGTAGCGACGAAGACGGTGGCGTGTCCGCGTCTTCTCCGCCTTGAACTGCCTCTTCTCCATCGACATTTTCGAGGCCATCTTCCTCTTCGGGCACATAATCGGTCATCTCTTCGTCAGGTGGCCCCATGTCGTTATTTCCTGCCCCATCGACGTCCTCATCATCATCATCATCTTCACTTATCCACCGAGTATGGCCATGCATGAAACCACGCATGAGCAGGTGCGCCTTTAATTTTCCACCCTTAAAGGGGTCGAGCCTGACTCTTCCTTTGCATTTTCGACACAGACATAAAATATCCCTCAGTCTTTTTTCATACATGTCATCCACAGCGGATTGCCAGTATCTTTCCACCATCCTTCCATTGACCTTCATGATCACCTGCGGGCGGAGCAAATATTATAACCACGTATATATGCATGCATGGATCAAATTTAAACAAAACTTCGGCATGACCTTCCCTAAACATAGGACATATTGAGTTTGCATGCTCGAAATTCGCTGAAATGGAATTGAATCGACAATTCGGAAAAACATAGGCAACTCATGACACCCACATTATTTCATCAAATACACAATGTAGGCAACTCAAATTATGCCACACACAATTCGGTATATTCTCATATCGCCCATATATATATCGAGACAAACACTTTTTTTGCTCACCTATGTGTCGAGAGGGATATCGAGCACCTTTCTTCTTAATTACCTAGTAGCTCTATAGATATATAGCTCTAACTAGCTAGCTAGCTAGGGAGAGAGTTGGAGGAGAGGGAGAGGTGAAGAGGGAAGGCATTAATGGAAGGGGGTGGTGGAGGGCAAATAAGAGGGGGAGGGAGGGAATTAATGGAGGAGGTGGTGGTGGAGGGCAAAGAAGAGGAGGGTGGTGGATGGCAAAGAAGAGGGGGGTGGTGGAGGGCAAAGAAGAGGGGGAGGGAGGGCTCTAATGGAGGGGTGTGGTGGAGGGGCAAAGAAGAGGGGGTGATGGAAGGGCAAAGAAGAGGGGAAGGGAGGGCTCTAAGGGAGGGGTGGTGGAGGGGCAAAGAAGAGGGGGGTGATGGAAGGACAAAGAATAGGGGAATGGAGGTCTCTAATGGAGGGGTGGTGGAGGGGGAGCATTGGAACAAGAAAGGTGCAAGGAAAGGGGGAGAAAGGAAGGGGGAGGAAGAAGGGGAAAGGTGGCAGGTGGCTGGCGGGCATAGCAGTAGCGCGGGTCTCCTATGCGCGCTACTGCTATGGCAGCTCGCAAAATATCTACGGCAGGTGGTGCACTACCTATAGCGCGGGCTAAAATAACACGCTATTGGTAAAATTTTATAGATACAAAAAATAGTAGTAGCGCGTTTATATCAACGGGCGCTATAGATCCAAAACTAACAGTAGCGCTAGTTGGGCGAAAAGCGCTGCTAATATTTAGTGATCAGATATTGTGGTGTGTTACACTTAACAGTAGTGTGGGTTTAGTTAACAACCGCTGCTGCTAACTTATACCAGTAGCGCTCTTTCTACCCAATGCTACTACTAACTACTAGTAGCGTGCGGTCACAAACAAACGCTACTGGTAAACTTCTATCTATAGGCGTTTTCCTAGTAGTGTTCATTTTCCCCTGACGCTTTTTGCCCGACCGCCCCAAAATTTCTTGCCCTCTATAGTGAATATATTGTTTCCACATATATATTAAGCGATGCCATGAATGCCCTTTTGTTCTTGGCTTTCACGCGCATGAGTTACAGCATGCCATCCGGCGAAAACAAGGAGAATAAGGCATATAGCCGCTGGATTTTTTTCAATTTACAGCTAAATGAGATTTCCCGGCTCATAGAGCATCTACAGAAAGCTACGTTCGTCCCTACCAGGGGGACTAATGTCTATAACAAACATAATCTCTCAAGATTCCTTCAAAAGGAAGTGCCAATCGGTTCGGAAACTTGTCCGAAAAACAGCGGCCAGTGATGTTCTTTGACTTTCAGGGCCAAAAAGTCCTGCTTATGGCCGAATTTGAGGGTACTCTGGGCCTCCTGGCGCACGCGGGGAGTATTTTCTAGATTCGCACACTCGCTGCAAGCAGTTTGAGTACTTGTGGGTCTGACACGGACTCCGAATGACAAAGTTATGACTGTTTCAGTGAACATCGGTCCATTCTATGGCAATCCTTGAAAGTACTTCATTTTCCCGTGATGCTTTTTGCTTGACCGCCCCAAAATTTCTTGTCCTCTATAGTGGATATATTGTTTGCACATATATATTGACCGATGCTAGTAATGCCCCTTTGTTCTTGGCTTTCACGCGCATCAGTTACAGCATGCCATCCGGCGAAAACAAGGAGAATAAGGCATATAGACGCTGGATTTTCTTAAATTTACGATCAAATGAGATTGCCCGGCTCATAGAGCATCTACAGAAAGCTACATTTGTCCCTACTAGGGGGGTTAATGTCTATAACCAACATAATCTCATGAATTTCCTACAAAAGGAAGTGCCAATGGGTTAAGAAACTTGTCCAAAAAATAGCGGCGAATGAACTTCTTTGACTTTCAGGGCCAAAAAGTCCTGCTTAAGGCCGAATTTGAGGGTACTCCTGGACTCCTGGCGCAGGTGGGGAGTATTTTCTAGATTCGCATGCTCACCGCGAGCAGTTTGAGTACTTATGGGTCCGACAGGTACTTCGAATGACAAAGTTATGACCGTTTTAGTGAACATCGGTCCATCTATGGCAGTCCTTGGAAGTACTTCATTTTCCCGTGACGCTTTTTGCCTGATCTCCCCGAATTTCTTGTCCTCTAGAGTGGATATATTGTTTCCACATATATATTGACCAATTCTAGGAATGCCCTTTTGTTCTTGGCTTTCACGCACATGAGTTACAGCATGCTATACGGCGAAAACAAGGAGAATAGGGCATATAGCCGTTGGATTTTTTTAATTTACGGCTAGAGATTGCCTGGCTCATAGAGCGTCTACTGAAAGCTATGTATGTCCCTACCAGAAGGACTAATGTCTATAACCAACGTAATCTCTCCAATTTCCTTCAAAAGGAAGTGCCAATGGGTTCAGAAACTTGTCCGAAAAACAGGGGCAATGATATTCTTTGACTTTCAGGGCCAAAAAGTCTTGCTTCAGGCCAAATTTGACGATACTCCGGGCCTCCTGGTGCAAGCGGGGAGTATTTTTTAGATTCGCACGCTCGCCACGAGCAGTTTGAGTACTTTTGGGTCTGACAGGGACACCGAGTCACAAAAGTTATGAGCGTTTTAGTGAACATCGGTCCATTCTATGGCAGCCCTTGAAAGCACTTCATTTTCCCATGACGCTTTTTGCCTGACCGCCCCAAAATTTCTTCTCCTCTATATTGGAGATATTGTTTCCACATATATATTGAGCGATGCCATGAATGCCACCTTGTTCTTGGCTTTCACGCGAATGAGTTACTGCATGCCATCCGGTGAAAACAAGTAGAATAAGGCATATAGCCGCTGGCTTTTCTTCAATTTACGGCCAAATGAGATTGCCCGGATCATAGAGCTTCTACAGAAAGCTACGTTGGTCCCGATGAAGGGGCTAATGTCTATAACCAACATAATCTCTCAAATTTCCTTCAAAAAAAGTGCCAATGGGTTCAGAAACTTGTCCGAAAAAGCGGCGAATGATGTTCTTTGACTCTCAGGGCCAAAAAGTCCTGCTTAAGGCCAAATTTGAGGTTACTCAAGGCCTCCTAGCACAAGGGAGGAGTATTTTCTAGATTCACACGTTCGCCGCGAGCAGTTTGAGTACTTGTGGGTCCAACACGGACTCCGAATGACAAAGTTATGACCGTTTTAGTGAACATCGGTCCATTCTATTGCAGTCCTTGAAAGTACTTCGTTTTCCCAAGACGCTTTTTACCTGACCGCCCCAAAATTTCTTGTCCCCTATAACGAAGATATTGTTTCCATATATATATATATATTGAATGATGCCACGAATGCCCTTTTATTCTTGGCTTTCACGTGCATGAGTTACAGCATGCCATCCGGCGAAAACAAGGAGAATAAGGCATATAGCCACTGGATTTTCTTCAATTTACGGCTAAACGAGATTGCCCGGCTCATAGAGCATCTACAGAAAGCTACGTTTGTCCTACCACGGGGGCTAATGTCTATAACAAACATAATCTCTCGAGGTTCCTTGAAAAGGAAGTGCCAATGGGTTCGGAAACATGTCCGAAAAACAACGGCGAATGATGTTCTTTGACTTTCAGGGCCAAAAAGTCCTGCTTAAGGCCAAATTTGAGTATACTCCGGGCCTCTTGGAGCAAGCAGGGTGTATTTTCTAGATTCGCACGCTCGCCACGAGCAGTTTGAGTACTTGTGGGTCCCACACGGATTACAAATGACAAAGTTATGACCGTTTTAGTGAATATCAGTCAATTCTATGGCAATCCTTTAAAGTACTTCATTATCCCGTAACGCTTTTTGCCTGACCGTCCCGAAATTTCTTGTCCTCTATAGCGAAGATATTGTTTCCACATATATATTGAGCGATGCCACGAGTGCCCTTTTGTTCTTGGATGTCACACACATGAGTTACAGCATGCCATCCGGCGAAAACAAGGAGAATAAGGCATATAACTGCTGGATTTTCTTTAATTTATGGCTAAATGAGATTGCCCAACTCATAGAGCATCTACAGAAAGCTACGTTTGTCCCTACCTGGGGGGCTAATGTCTATAACAAACATAGTCTCTCGAGATTCCTTCAAAAGGAAGTGCCAACAGGTTCAGAAACTTGTCCGAAAAACAGCGGCGAATGATGTCATTTGAATTTCAGGGCCAAAAACTCCTTAAGGCTGAATTTGAGGGTACTTTGGGCCTCCTTGAGCAAGCGGGGAGTATTTTCTAGATTCGCACGCTCGCAACAAGCAGTTTGAGTACTTGTGGGTCCGACACGGACTTCGAATGACAAAGTTATGACTGTTTTAGTGAACATCGCTCCATTCTATGGCAGTCCTTGAAAGTATTTCATTTTCCCGTGACACTTTTTGCCTGACTGCCCCAAAATTTCTTGTCCTCTATAGTGCAGATATTTTTTCCACATATATATTGACAGATGCCAGGAATGCCCTTTTGTTCTAGGATTTCACGCGCATGAGTTACAGCATGCCATCCGGCGAAAACAAGGAGAATAAGGCATATAGTCGCTGGATTTTCTTCAATTTACTGCGAAATAAGATTGCCCGGCTCATAGAGAATCTACAAAAAGCTACCTTTGTCCCTACAAGGGGTGTTAATGCCTATAACCAACATAATCTCTTGAATTTCATACAAAAGGAAGTGCCAATGGGTCCAGAAACTTGTCAGAAATACAGCTGCGAATAAAGTTCTTTGACTTTCAGGGCCAAAAAGTCATGCTTAAGTCCAAACTTGAGGGTATTCCAGGCCTCCTAGCGCAAGCGGGGTGTATTTTCTGGATTTGTATGCTTACCGCGAGCAGTTTGAGTACTTATCGATCCGACAGGGACTCCGAATGACAAAGTTATGACCGTTTTAGTGAACATCGGTCCATATATGGCAGTCCGTGGAAGTACTTCATTTTCCCGTGACGCTTTTTGCCTGATCGCCCCAAATTTCTTGTCCTCTAGAGTGGAGATATTGTTTCCACATATATATATTGACCAATCCTAATAATGCCTTTTTGTTCTTGGCTTTCACGCACATGAGTTACAGCATGCCATCCGGCAAAAACAAGGAGAATAGGGCATATAGCCGTTGGATTTTCTTCAATTTACGGCTAAATGAGATTGCCTGACTCATAGAACATCTGCAGAAAGTTACGTTTGTCGCTACCAGGGGGGCTAATGTTTATAACCAACATAATCTCTCCAATTTCCTTCAAAAGGAAGTGCCAATTGGTTCAGAAACTTGTCCGAAAAACATGGGCAATGATGTTCTTTGACTTTCGGGGCCAAAAAGTCATGCTTAAGACCGAATTTGAGGGTACTCTGGGCCTCCTGGCGCAAGCGGGGAGTTTTTCTAGATTGACATGCTTTCCGCGAGCAGTTTGAATACTTGTGGGTCCGACAGGGACGCCGAGTCCCAAAGTTATGAGCGTTGTAGTGAACGTCGGTCCATTCTATGGCAGCCCTTGAAAGTACTTCATTTTCCCGTTACGCTTTTTGCCTGACCACCCCAAAATTTCTTGTCATCTACAGTGGAGATATTGTTTCCACGTATATATTGAGCGATGCCACGAATGCCCTTTTGTTCTTGGCTTTCACGTGCATGAGTTACAGCATGCCATCCTGCGAAAACAAGGAGAATAAGGCATATAGACGCTGGATTTTCTTCAATTTACGGCCAAATGAGATTGCCTGGCTTATAGAGCATCTACAGAAAGCTACGTTGCTCCCTACAAAGGGGCTAATGTTTATAACCAACATAATCTCTCGAATTTCCTTCAAAAAAGTGCCAATGGGTTCAGAAACTTGTCCAAAAAACAACGACGAATGATGTTCTTTGACTCTCAGGGCAAAAAAGTCCTGTTTAAGGCCGAATTTGAGGGTACTCCGGGCCTCCTGGTGCAAGCGGGGAGTATTTTCTAGATTCACACATTTGCCGCGAGCAGTTTGAGTACTTGTGGGTCCAATACGGACTCCGAATGACAAAGTTATGACCGTTTTAGTGAGCATCGGTCCATTCTATGGCGGTCCTTGAAAGTACTTCATTTTCCCGTGACGCTTTTTGCCTGACCGTCCCGAAATTTCTTGTCCTCATGTAGCGACCCGACCTCAGATGGTCAAGTCTCTGTGCTCAGGTGTCATCCCTGGATCGAGAATCTTGACACCACACAAGCTTCAAGGATTTATTACAAAGTAGCGATCACACACTTATTACATCGATGTCCCAAAAGAGGACTTATTACAATAAATATGGCTTAAGTCCATCTAATAACGATAACAGTGGAAGACTTGGAAGATAAGTGAGTCCATCAACTCCAACGGCATCACTGAGTATAGAACCATGACCTAAAGCACCTTACTCGTCGTTTGAAAAGTCTGCAACATGAAAGTTGCAGCCAAAAATTCAACACATGGAATATGCTGGCAATGTAACACATAGAGAATAATGAATGATAAGCCTATACTATATGCATATATGGCTGGTGGAAATGCTCTATGGTTACACTTTTTGCATAAAGCCATTTTTTCCCTACTGCAAAGGAATAAATTGATGTAACTATCATGGTGGTTGTTAAACATTGAGAATGGTTGACAGCATCCTCAATCCCAACTAAAAGTAATCATTAACAAACCCAACAATATTAAATTAGAGTAACATGTTGAGATTCACATGATATTCAAGTACTAGATACTCAAGATGTCCATAACCGGGGACATGGCTAATCATGATTAGTTTGTACACTCTGTAGAGGTTTGCGCACTTTTCCCCACAAGACTCGATCGCCTCCGTTTGGTTTCTCGCACTACATGGTGTTTGAGAAACGGATGACCGAGACATAGTCTTTCAGAAGCGCTAGCACCTTACGATGGGTAGAACGGTACACCTACATCCCCTACATCTGCTAGGCTACCACTATAAGAGTTCACACGACTTAGTCAACTATGCCAGAGCCCATAATGGCTTGTGGCTGCACACGGAAGTTACTAGCATGAAATATCTTATGATCCCTTTGAGCCTGGGTGGCGGTCAAAAGAAAACAGGCAAGTCCTGGAAACCCCAGGTGCCTCAATCCACCCAGATGTGTATTTAAGTTGCCACCTTAGATAAACCATTAATTAACAAACTCACATCTGTCATGGATATCACTCACCCAATCCACGTCTACTAGCATAGCATGGCATAATGAGCAAACGCAGAAGTAACTCCCAAAGGTGTCATAAGTAAACAGGTAATAGGTACTACCTCATCTACTTCCCATCCCACAATTTAATTAGATCCTAATCATGCAATGTTTGAGGATTGATCTAATGCATAAAAACTGGGTAGTAGAAAAGGCATGATCAAGTGTTACTTGCCTTGCTGATGATCCGCGAAACCTAGAGATTCGAAGTAACAAACGGTGCACTCCGGGTGATCTATCGCAGACAAACAACAAGCAGACAATAAGTACTCATCTAATGCACAGGTAAATCTCGAATAAAAACTCAAACCAGAAAGTTCAACTTAAAAACCTTGGTTGCAAAAGGATCAAAAGCAACGAACGTCAAACGGCGAAAGAAAACAACTCTATTCTAGCAAATTGAAACTAGGTCAAATTTTACAGTAGCAAAACTTTGTTTAAGTTGATTAGTCGGAACGGCGGTCTCGAAACGAAACTCCAGGCGCTTGAATCACCTGATTCCGATAAACGAGCGAGAAGATAAACTAGAACAAAGATCGGATCTGAAATCACGATCACAAAATCGCGGAATAAATCAGATTAAAAGAAAACTACGAACGGTTAAACGAATGGACGTTCGTTAACCGGAAATAACCGGTGATCACGTTCGTTAAGACGAACGGTCCGGCGAACGCTCGCTAAACAAAAAAACCGGAAATAAAACCGATCTAGGGTTTTTTTTTTAAAAAAAGCCGAAACAACAAAAAAGAAAACCGGAACGGTTTTTATAAAAAAAACGAACCGAGGGGGAGGATGGCGTGGCGCGGCTACCTCGACGAGGCGGGGCTCCGATTAGGCGGCTAGGCGGCGGGCGACGGTGCTGGGGCGGCGGCGGCTGGGCTTTGGCTCTTGAGCTCTGCTTCTTCTTCTTCTTCTTGAAGGCTTGCTTAGGAGAGGGGGGGGTTGGGGAGTATATAGGAGGGGGTGTTGCTTGGGGAGGGGGCAAGCAAAGGCGGCGGCGGCGGCGAGGAGTCCGAGCCGGACTCGGCCTGGCGGCGACGGCGAGGAGTCCGAGCCGGACTCGGCTGGGCGGCGGCGGAGGCTGGCTGGTGGAGGGGCTGGGCGCTGGGCTGGCTGGCTGGGCCCTTGGCCCGATCGGCGCCAAGGGTTTTTTATAATAATTCTACAGCAGAAAAACGAAGAAAATAAAATCTAAACGAACTCCAAAAACTACAAAGTAAATTTTCCCCGACTCCTAAAAATGAGTCGAACAAAATGAACTTTACTCGGGGCCTAAATGCAATTTTTTGAAAACACGCATTTTTCCCTAAGGCAAAAAAATAAACTCCGGAAAACTCCAAAATTTGATTTATTTATTAAATCTTCATTTTTCCTAAATTTTGGGAAAGTCATATTATTCCCTCTCTTATTTTTGATATTGGAAAAATTATTTGAAGATGAAATAAATAAAATCAAATGATCCTCTTTTCATAATTCGAGAGAACTCAAATATGAAAATTTCGAAATCTCCAACTCTCTCCGAGGGTCCTTGAGTTGTGTGAAATTTCTAGGATCGACAAAAGCAAGAAAATATGTAATGCATGATGATCTAATGTATAACATTCCAAATTGAAATTTTGGGATGTTACAAACCTACCCCCCTTAAGATGAATCTAGCCCTCGAGATTCGGGTTAACTAGAAAATAGGTGAGGTGGTCCTTGAGCAAATCTTCTTCTCTCTCCCAGGTGGCTTCATCCTCAGTGTGGTGGCTCCACTGAACCTTGCAAAACTTGATAACCTTGCTGCGAGTAACTCTACTGGCATAATCGAGAATCTTGACTGGTTTCTCCTCATATGTTAAATCATCCCTCAACTGAATTGCTTCAAGTGGCACTGTATCTCTTAGCGGTACCTCCGCCATCTCGGCATGACATTTCTTCAACTGAGAAACATGGAATACATCATGAACTCCTGACAGTCCCTCAGGTAATTCGAACTTATAAGCGACTTCTCCCATGCATTGCAAGATCTTATACGGTCCAACGAAACGTGGTGCTAATTTTCCTTTAACTCCAAAACACTTAACTCCTCGAAGTGGGGATACTCTAAGATAAACTCTGTCTCCAACTTCATATTCTATTGCCTTGCATTTTGAATCCGCATAGCTTTTCTGTCTGGACTGGGCTACCTTGAGCCTATCGCGAATCAACTTAACTTTCTATTCAGACTCCTTAATCAAATCTGGTCCAAACAACTGACGGTCTCCAACTTCGTCCCATGACAGCGGTGTCCTGCACCTCCTTCCGTATAAAGCTTCGAAAGGTGCCATCTTCAAGCTGGTTTGGTAACTGTTGTTATAAGAAAACTCTGCATACGGAAAGTTATCGTCCCAACTGTCGGGGCTCGTATCTCCGTGGCCTCGAACACCTATGGGGCACTTGGGGGCCCCTTCTGGTTCGGCAAGGGAGCGGGGACCATGCGCAGAGCAGATCGAGGTCGAGCGTGCGGGGGAGACGGGCGATTTTTACCCAGCTTCGGGGCTCTCCGGAGAGATAAGACCCCTACTGCTGCTTTCTATGTGTTATTTGATCTTGCTCGAGCGAGCGTATGGTGGTGCTGTGGGTCTCGAATGGCCCGAACCCCTTCTACGTGCGCATGGGCCTCCCTTTTATACTCTGAAGGGGGGATCCACAGGTGGCAGCGTAGGAAGAGGGGGTAAAAGGGTAAAATCGCAGGTTGGTGCAACAGTGCACAACAGTGCCCCTACCTAACTCTGACGGCAGGGGACAAGGGCATTAAATGCCCGTCCGGTCGCCCCAACAGTGCAGGAGGAATGACCGTTAAGTGAGCCTCCGGTTGCCACGATGGCGCCTTTGTCAGCTCCGTTTGCCACCTCGCTCCGTATGGCTGCGTAGTGCCTCGCCACGTGTCCTTGGGATGGCCTGGTGATGACACGTCACTGGGTGCGCTGGAGTTGGGTGGCAGCCTTGCCGCGGCAAGTGCTTTGCCACGGCCCTTTTGTTGTGCCGGCAAGCTTGCGGCCGGCTGGGCTGCTTGCCGGGCGCTGGGCGCCGCGGCAAGTCTTCTGGTGATGCCTCGGTTGGCCTTCCCGGCAAGCTCCTCTTGCCGGGGCCTTCGTTCTCTTGGTTAGTACTTTGTTCTTGAATTGCAGTAATAGGGCATCGGGGAGGACCCTGGCGGACGCCCGGCAAGCCTTGCCGCGGGGGGGGGGCTGCGGCTGCCCGTGCACAAGTTCGGGGTTCTAAGGTACCCCTACTTTAGTACACCGATAGGAGCCCCCGGGCCTGGGCCATACACGGTGCCGAGCGTTGTTGGGCCAGGCCCAAAACAATGCACGGGCACGCGTGGCCTGGGTCCGTACGGAATTGGGTTCCGTGCCCGCCGCGCTCCCCCGCAACGGCACGCGTCGATTGCGGCGTCGTGGGAGACGTGGGTGGCGCATGCGATCTTTAAGGCATCCACCCCCGTGATCGTGGTGCAGGGCGAGGTCATTTCACCCGTTGCTCAGGCCCCGCTTTTTCGCCACGCGGCCCCCATGCATGGGGGTCGTGGGCGGCGAAGGTGGGAGACCGAGCCGTCACGGGTGAAGATGGCGAGTCGGCCCCGCTCCTCTGCCCTTCTTGCTCCCCGATTGGTTGAGCAGGGTGGCTGAGCCCCCCACCCCGCCCTTTCAAGGGGACGGAAGGGGAGCACAATATTCTCGCACTTCCTCTTCTTCCTTCGTCTTTAGCTTTCGTTACTCTTCCTCCCATCTGCCATGGAAGGAGGGAATCCAGGTTCTTCAACGGTGGCAGCGAGGGTTGCCTCTAGGCAGCGCGCCTCCCCCTATCCCGCGCCTGCGATGGCGGAGCCGGCCGCGAGGGGAAGAGGGAGGGGGCGAGGCCGCGGACGAGGTCGTGGACATGGTCGAGGCGCTCGGGGGAGAGGCGGCCGGGGTGGTGCGCCTCCCCCGTCTCCGCCGGCGACTCCTTTCCTCGAGGCGGTCCACGCCGGAGACGATCCCTGGGAGTTCTTCATCAAGCTGCGCCGAGCACCTCGTCGCCGCCTCCGGCTGCCGTCCCCGTTCGCGAGCGCGATGGAGCCGGATCCACCCGAGATGTTGGAGTTGCGCATGAGGGGCTATGGGATCAGCGGCACTCGAGTTAGTGTCGTGTCCCCAGCCCCCGGCGTGATGTACTTCGACCGAGGGTGGAAGACGTTCGCCCGCATCCACAGCCTGACGGCGGGGTTTACCCTCCATTTTAAGTTAATGGAGGGTGATCTTCTCGCCGTCAAGGTCTTCGGGGACTCCGGCACCCGGGCGAGATGCTGTGTGGACAGCTCCTCCGATAGCAAAGGTCCCTCCTCGAGCGAGAGTGACGAGGAGGGGAGCGACAGCGACAACGACGAGGATGGCGGGTCCGACTAGGCGTCGGACGCTGCCTCGCGCGCCACCGGCGACCCTATCATCCGGGTCGCTGGCCTTCTGAACTCCCCGGGATCGTCTCCTTGGGCGGCTGGCGTAGGGAGGCTGCGGAAGAGGAAGAGGGGTGGCGGCAAGGCCGTCAAGTCGGAGTACGAGGCGAGCCTCGGCAGCGGCCGACGCCCCACCACCCTGTCTTCAAGCTCTGTTTCCGGCGCCTCCGTCTCCGCCAAGCTCCTGGACGGCCCCCGGGAAGTTCTCTTGGTGTCTTCTGGCGCCCGTAGCTCTCCTAGGCGCCCCTTTTGCCCTCCCCGGCAAGCTTCTCTTGCCGGGGCCTCCTTGACCTACCTCCTGAACAGAGAAAACAGGAGAGGGATTACGGGCATCTAATCTTTTAATTTGTGAGCCTTCGGGCTTTAGCTGTATTTAAAATCTGTAATCCTCTCTATCATGTTTTTCATCCTCTATGGACTTGTACTAAACTAGGGTGTTTTTAATGAAAAGAGCGGAACGCTTGCCGGACTAAGTCCTTTACTTGATTTCGTGCCTTGTACGCCCCATCCCACGCTTCTAGGGGACTTGCCGAGCGAACACACTTCTTGAAAGCGGGACATCAGCAGCCGCTGGCGGTGTTGCTTCCCGCAAGCAACCTTGCGGGCGATTCTGGCAAGACTTGTGTTTGTTGAGCGGACTCGGAAACAAACCAAGGGCGCAACTGGCCCACGACTCGGCTCCTTCGCGTATGGGTTTTACAAGACACGCTCGTTCAAGGACGCAGCCCCGCCTTCCCCGGTCCATAAGAGGATGCATGACAAGGGATGAAAAACTTATCTGACTCCACAGCCCCCCGGCGACATTAGCTTGTCGGGGAGGAATCTTGGCCTTCGCAGCCTCCGGCAACTCTGGCCTCACCAAAACCCAGGTGCTGGTGTGCCCTCTTTTGCGCTTGTCGCTGACGCCGCGGCCGCCGGGGGCCCTAGCCCGTCGCGAAGGGACTTTGGCACTTGCAGCCCCCAGCAAAGCTGGCTTGCCGGGGCGGGTGCGCCCTTCTGGCTTCTCCTCGTCACTGTAATTACAGCCATGAAAACAGCTGAGACAATACTATACTAAGTTCGTTATCTATATTTTATTTTATGTGTGATTTTGCAAAACGATGCCATGCTTTGCCCTTCGTATGTTTATACTCTACGCTGCTAGGGAACTTGCCGGTGCTAACACACTTGCTGAGTACGGGACATCAGCAGCCCGCTGGCGGTGTTGTTTCCGGCAAGAAACCTTCTCGGGCGATTGCGGTGCACTTGAATTGTTGAGCGGACTCGAAACAAATCAAGGACGCAACTCAGCCGCGAGTTAGTTCCTCCGCGCACAAGATTCTCATACGAAGGGCGCCTTACGGCAAGGCTTGCTATGTTACGCCCTTTACTTCATTATATCCTTTGTGCGCTTTTACCCTACGCTTCTAGAGAACTTGCCGGCGCTAACACACTTACTGAGTACGGGACATCAGCAGCCCGCTGGCGGTGTTGTTTCCGGCAAGCAACCTTCTCGGGCCAGTTGCAGTGCACTTGTATTGTTGAGCGGAGTCGGAAACAAAGCAAGGACGCAACTTAACCACGAGTTGGCTCCTTCGCGCACAGGTATTGCGTACAAAGGACGAACGCATGAGGAACATAACATAAAAAAGCATGGAACTAAGAAGTGCTCTGTACAAGAACTCGGACGACTTAGCTTTTCCGTCTTCAACAATCCGTCGAGGCCGTGCTTCTTCCCTGATCTTCCCCCCTTGTACGTTCTCGTCCTTACGCTTTCGGGGAACCCACCGGCGCAAACACGCTTGCTGAGCGCAGGGCATCAGCGGCCCGCTGGCGGTGTTGCCTTCGGCGGGAAGAACTCGTCGGGCTGGTTGCGGCGTGCTTTTATCGTCGAGCGGACTCGAAATGGATCGACGGTGCAACCTAACCACGACTCGACCCTTCGCGCTCGGGTTCTTCATACAAGGTACGGATTTTCAGGGAGCACAACTCAAAAGTTCGAAGCTTGGCAACTTTCTTTGCCCTATTGGCCGGCAGAGCTCGATGGCGCATCCTCGACAGCAGCGCGGCACTCCGGAGAGACAGGCTTGCCGGAGCGAATGCCAGAGCCGTTCTTGCCGGGCTCAGTCTTTGGTTGGTCTGCCTTCGCCTTCTCGCACTTGCCGGTGGAGCTCGATGGCGCGTCCTCGACGGTAGCGCAGCGCTCCGGGGAGATGCGCTTGCCGGAGTGAGAACCAGAGTTGTCCTTGCTGGACTTGGCCTTCTTCTTCCCCCGGGGAGCTTTAGCGGCAAGTGACTCGCGCTCTGCTGTAGCAACTGCTTCCCGGTAGATCTTGTCGGCGCAGATGAGTGCATCCTTCTTGTCACCTTGGACAGAAATGACACTCATCGGGCCAGGCATCTTGAGCACATTGTACGCATGGTGAAAGGCCGCCATGAACTTGGCGAGTGCGGGTCGGCCGAGTATCCCGTTGTAGGGTAAGGGGATATCAGCCACGTCGAATGTGACCCTCTCAGTTCTGAAGTTCAGCTCGCTGCCGAACGTCACCGGCAATGTGATCTTCCCCTTGGGCTGGCTCCTTCCCGGGTTTATCCCTTGAAAGGCGCCGGTCTCTTCAAGCTCGTCGTCGGGGATCTGGAGCTTCTTGAGTACTGCGGAGGAAATCAGGTTCAGGCCGGCCCCGCCATCAACCAGCATCTTCGTGACCTTGAGGTTGCGGATTGTTGGTGAAACCAACATTGGCAAGCACCCGATCGCAGTGATGCGATCAGGGTGGTCCTCAATATCGAAGATGATGGGCGTGCTGGACCATTTCAGAGGCTTGCGCGCCTCGACGGACAGCTCTGCTGCGTTCGCTTCTCGCACCCATTGCTTGAGTTGGCGGTGCGAGGTGTGCAGAGAGGTGCCGCCGTCGATGCACAACACCTCCGTTGCCTTCTGAAACTCCTGGTCATCAGCCTCATCTTCCTCCATCTCGTCATCTTCATCTTCGTCTTCGTCCTTGTCGCGGCCGCGGGGAGGCCTGTCTCCTTGCCGCGTTTTGGCCTTGCCGCGGTTCCCTCCCCGGGTGGGAAGCTTCTTGCCGGATCCTCCACCACCTCCCTGGGCTCTCTCCTTATCGCGGCGCTCGTATTCAGCCTTCTGCAGCTCCGCCATCTGCTCCACTTTCTTGCAGGTTTGGAGATCATGGCCCTTGGTGCGGTGGATCTTGCAATACCGCTTGACGGAGCTATCTTGCTTGTCGGCGGCTACCACGGCCTCGCCGGAGTCGTCGGTCTTGGCCTTGTCGGAGCCGCCTCCGTTGCCGGAATGCTCAACAGCTAGTACATCCTTAGCTTTTCTCTTCCTATTGTTACGCCTCCGGTTCTTCGCCGGGCGGCGTCCTCACTTGTCGATCCTTCGCCCGCAACCTCTCCGGGATTTTCCTCCTCCTCAGCTCGTGCACACTTGTCGGCCGAGGCGTAGAGCTCGCCGACATCTCTGATTTTGCACATCGCCATCTCTTCCCTCATCCCGCGTTACGCGACGTTTCGATGAAACGCGCTAATAACCGCGGCAGGGTGGACGCGTCAGGATGTTGCGCCGCACTGGCTGAATCTTTGTATATACTTGCGCAGGGGCTCCCCCTCCTTCTGGACGAGCAAGTGGAGGTCACTCTCCTGGCCATGAGGCTTGTGGCCACCCGTGAAGGCGCCGACAAACTGATGGCACAGGTCTTCCCATGAAGAGATGGAGCCGTCCGGCAAGTGCATGAGCCAAGATCTGACGTTAGGCTTGAGTACCAGCGGGAAGTAGTTGGCGAGGATCTTCTCGTCGCGCCCTCCGACAGCCTGCACCGCGATGGTGTAGATGCTGAGGAACTCCGACGGGTGTATCCTGCCGTCGTACTTCTCGGGCACATCTAGCTTGAAGTTCTTGGTTTTGGGCCACTGGACTTGCCGCAGCTCGCGGGTGAACGCAGGGCAACCTGCCGCGTACGGCAAGTCGCCTAGTTCTCCTGGCGCTTGCATGTCGACAACTGGCCCAGCGCGCTGGTCAGATTGACATCGCGTTTCTCTCCGGCGCTCGATGCGAGTGCGAGCGTCTTCGTGCCGCCGTTCCTGGAGAACGTGGCGCTGATCGCGGCGTGTTCGCGGGTCCGACGATGCGGTGGAGTCGGCGGCAAGGTCGGTCCGGCGAGCTGGCGATCTTGGCCTTTGGGGCTGGGAGCGCATGGAAGCGGCACCCCCAGCGGTCCTGTCGGCGCCGGCCTGCGCCGGGGCGTCTTGCCGGGGCCTCGACGCGCTCGGCCGCCGGGGCTTGTCGCCGTTGGCGAAGCCGATGAGGCTGTATATGGCCATCCTCCAATCGTCGATCTTGTGCGACGCCGGAGGGTAATCTAGAAGCAGCTGGGCTCGGGCCAACGCTTCCTCTGCTGTCTTGGGTGGCGGCGGCGACGAGCGGCGCGAGGAGCGGGATGTGCTCGGACTCCCAACCGGATTGGGAGGAGCAACGCCCCGTCCAGGCCACCGCACCTCACTCGCGCCAGCATGCGGGCGTGCATGCTGGCCTCGAGCGTCCCGCGACCCACCAGCTTGGCCTTGCTCCAACGCGAGCACGGTGCCAGGAGCACCGGGGCGTTGTTGACCTTGCACCTCTTGGGAGGGGTGCGGCATCTGCACCGTCGCCGACGCTTGCGGGGCCTTGTTCTTGGATCTGGTGATGACACGAGACCCACCGGCGGCACCCGCTCCTCCGCCGGCGTCCACTTCACCGCCCGCTTGCTCCGGCGGTGGTGGTGGAATTGATGTAGACGGAGCGGCCACCTCCGAAGGCTTCTTCTTCGGTGGCATGTTGACGATGACGCTGATGTAGCACGCGTGGAGACCGGATCAGATGCTCACGACCTCGACGCCCCCCTACCTGGCGCGCCAAAGATGTCGGGGCTCGGATCTCCGTGGCCTCGAACACCTATGGGGCACTTGGGGGCCCCTTCTGGTTCGGCAAGGGAGCGGGGACCGTGCGTAGAGCAGATCGAGGTCGAGCGTGCGGGGGAGACGGGCGATTTTTACCCAGCTTCGGGGCTCTCCGGAGAGATAAGACCCCTACTGCTGCTTTCTATGTGTTATTTGATCTTGCTCGAGCAAGCGTATGGTGGTGCTGTGGGTCTTGAATGGCCCGAACCCCTTCTACGTGCGCATGGGCCTCCCTTTTATACTCTTAAGGGGGGATCCACAGGTGGCAGCGTAGGAAGAGGGGGTAAAAAGGTAAAATCGCAGGTTGGTGCAATAGTGCACAACAGTGCCCCTACCTAACTCTGACGGCAGGGGACAAGGGCATTAAATGTCCGTCCGGTCGCCGCAACAGTGCAGGAGGAATGACCGTTAAGTGAGCCTCCGGTTGCCACGATGGCGCCTCTGTCAGCTCCGTTTGCCACCTCGCTCCGTATGGCTGCGTAGTGCCTCGCCACGTGTCCTTGGGATGGCCTGGTGATGACGCGCCCTTTGGGTGCGCTGGAGTTGGGTGGCAGCCTTGCCACGGCGAAAGTGCTTTGTCATGCCCTTTTGTTGTGCCGCAAGCTTGTCGCCACTGGCCTTGCCGGGCACGCGGGCGCCGGCAAGTCTTCTGGTGATGCCTCGGTTGGCCTTCCCGGCAAGCTCCTCTTGCCGGGGCCTTCGTTCTCTTGGTTAGTACTTTGTTCTTGAATGGCAGTAATAGGGCATCGGGGAGGACCCTGGCGGACGCCCGGCAAGCCTTGCCGCGGGGGGGGGGGGGCTGCGGCTGCCCGTGCACAAGTTCGGGGTTCTAAGGTACCCCTACTTTAGTACACCGACACCAACTAGATCCATAATCTAGTGCACAAGCTCTCAGCATATCCTCCAAAATCTGATTGACTCTCTCAGTCTGTCCATCTGTCTGTGGGTGAAAAGCTGTACTGAATTCCAGCCTGGTCCCCAATGTTTCTCGCAACTGATTCCAAGACTTTGAGGTAAATTGGGTTCCTCTATCTGATACGATACTCCTCGGAACTCCGTGCAAACACACAATTCTGGTCATGTATATCTTCGCCAACTTAGCACTGTTATAGGTAGTCTTGACTGGAATGAAATGAGCTACCTTCGTCAAGCGGTCGACTATAACCCAAATCGAGTCATAGCCTGAACGAGTCTTTGGCAAACCCGTGATGAAATCCATGCCTAGTTTTTCCCTTCCATTCGGTATCGGCAATGGTTGCAACAATCCTGCCGCTTCGATGTTCGCCTTCACTCTCGACATACATCACAAACTGCTACATACTCCGCAATATCCTTCTTCATTCCGGTCCACCAGAACGTTTCCTTCAAATCCAAATACATCTTGGTATTTCCTGGGTTAATCGAGTAGGGTGAATCATGTGCCTCTTGCAGAATCAACTTTCTGATCTCCGGGTCATTTGGCACATAAACACGGTCCTCAAACCATAGGGTATCGTGCTCATCCTCACGAAATCCCTTTGCTTTTCCTTCGCTCATTTTCTTCTTTATATCCGCAATCTCTTTGTCATTTTTCTGAGCTTCTCTAATTTTATCCATCAAGGTAGACTGAATCTCCAATGCTGCTACATAGCCTCTCAGAACTATTTCCAAACATAGCTCACGAAGATCTTCTGCTAACTCCTTTGGTATCTCTCCCGTTATCAGCGTATTGACATGGCTCTTGCGGCTCAATGCATCAGCTACTACATTAGCTTTTCCGGGATGATAATGTAATCTCATATCATAATCCTTGATGAGCTCCAACCATCTCCTTTGTCTAAGGTTTAACTCCTTCTGTGTGAAAATGTACTTCAAACTCTTGTGATCCGTGTACACCTCATAATGATTTCCAATGAGGAAATGTCTCCATGTCTTTAATGCATGCACTATGGCTGCTAACTCCAAATCATGTGTGGCATAATTTAATTCGTGAGGTTTCAGTTGTCGTGAAGCATACGAAACAACTCTTCCTTCCTGCATAAGCACTGCTCCAAGTCCTCGACGTGAAGCGTCGCAATACACCTCCTAATCCTTGGTCTGATCTGGCAAAATTAACACTGGTGAGGTAACCAATCATTTCTTCAACTCCTGAAAACTAGCCTCACAATCTTCAGTCCAATTGAACTTGGTATCCTTTTTCAGCAACTCCGTCATAGGCTTTGCAATCCTTGAGAAATTTTCAATGAATCTCCGGTAGTATCCTGCGAGTCCAAGAAAACTCCGGATCTCTCCAACTGTCGTTGGTGCTTCCCATTCGGTTACGGTCTCAACCTTTTTAGGGTCAACTGCTATCCCTTCTCCGGATATAACATGTCCAAGAAATCCAACTTCCTTTAGCGAAAACTCACATTTGCTGAACTTGGCATATAACTGATGTTCCCTTAGTTTCTCCAAAACCAATCGCAAATGTTCCTTATGTTCCTCTTCATTCTTCGAGTAAACCAAAATATCATCAATGAACACCACGATGAACTTATCCAAAAACTCCATAAACACTTTGTTCATCAGGTTCATGAAATAGGCACGTGCGTTAGTCAGTCCAAATGACATAACGGTATACTCATACAGTCCATATCTTGTGGTGAATGTTGTCTTAGGTATGTCCTGCTCTCAAATCTTCAACTGATGGTACCCTGATCGCAAATCGATATTGGAAAACACTTTAGCTCCTTGCAAACGATCAAACAGATCATTTATCATTGGTAGTGGGTACTTGTTCTTGATTGTTACTTCATTCAATCCACGATAATCAACAACCATCCTTAACGATCCATCCTTCTTCTCCACTAAAAGTACGGGTGATCCCCAAGGCGAAGAACTTGGGCGTATATAACCTTTATCCAATAGCTCCTTAATCTGCTTCTTGATTTCCGCCAAATCTTGTGCGGGCATTCTGTATGGTCGCTTCGATATTGGGCTGTGCACTGCAAAAGCTCAATCAAAACTCAATGTCTCTATCCGTGGCATTCCCGGCAATTCCTCGTGAAATACATCAGGTAATCCTTCACCTGGTACCTCTTCTGCACAACTCGATAAGGAATTTACTTGATTCCTATTTGGTCCATGTCGTGATACATACTTGATCCTTCTTCCTTCTGGCGTCGTGAGCAAAATCGTCTTACTTGCGCAATCGATGTTTCCTCCATACATCGACAGCCAATCCATACCGAGAATCACATCCAAACCTTGGGATTCCAGAATGATCAAATCCGTCGGGAATACATGCCTTCCTATACTCAATGGCACTTGAAAACATCCTTGTCTGGCCATGTACTCTGCTCCTAGTGAACTTACTAGCATTGGGGTTTTAAGAATCTGAGTAGGCAGACTATACTTTTCTACAAATCCCCTTGATATGTATGAATGCGATGCACCAGTATCAAAAAGAACAAGTGCAGTAAATGACTTAACCAAAAACTTACCGATTACCGCATCGGGCTGAGCTTCAACCTCCTCCACATCAATGTGGATCACCTGTCCCCTGTTGAAAGGGTTTGGCTTCTTTCCAGAGATTCCATTTCCACCTTGGCCTTCAAGACATTCGTTTGCATAATGTCCGGTCTTGGAACACTTGTAACAGGTGACTTGGCTTAGGTCTTTCTTGGCTGGGGTTGATGGTGTGGTCCGGTTCTGGCCATTGCTTCCTCCATTCCCATTACCATTCTTGTGGCCATTATGGTTGTGCGAACTACCTCCTCCATGGGTATCTGAAACCGAACTCCTGTTTAGGGGTATAACGGGCTTCATTGCTCCTCGAGTTATACTTCCCGCCCATACTTCCTCTTGCGATTCTCAATCTGCTGCTGCTTTCCTTCAATCATGATGGTGCGGTCTACCAACTCTGGTAGTTATTGAAACTTGCTACCATCAACTGCATGCTTAACTCATCATTCAGTCCTTCGAAACTTCTCCCGCTTAGCTGCGTCAGAGTAACGTCATCCGAGGCATAACGTGCTAACTTACTAAAATCATCCACATACTAGCCAACAGTACTTCCTCCTTGGCGTAAGTTGCGAAACTCATGCTTCTTCATGGCCATAGCTCCTGCTGAAACATGGGCGGGCGGAAAGCTTGTGAAACTCGATCCCATGTGGCGGTGTTCACTGGTAAGTGGCTGTGAAATTCTCCCACCATGTTGCTGGGTCCGTCAAGTGATGTGCAGCAAACTTCACCTTCTCACCATCTGTACATCCTGTAGTGGTCAACTCCCTTCCTATCTTGCGGAACCAATCATCTGCTACAATCGGCTCGGTGCTACTGGAATACACCGGCGGATTCAGCCTAAGGAAATGAGTCAAGTGATCCGCAGGTGGTGGTGGTGGTGGGTTGTTGTTGTTGTTGCCTTGGTTCTGTACCAATGTTTGAATCAAGGTATTCTGCTGCTGAATCAATTGAGTGATCTCTGGTGGGAAAACAAACTCGGGGTCGCGTCTCGGAGGCATCTGAAGGGTGTAGAAAAGATGAGAAATTAAGAATAGAGTGAGGTCTAAGGAGAAAACACTACCCAAATGCTCATGAGACAAATGCACACAAAATCACTTCATTCATTTCAAACAAAGGGCATACAATGGTCTAACTATCGCAAAAGTGCTTGAACTATAATGTTTACATGGAGGGAATACTACTAATATGTGGGGGTCATCTATTAATTTGAACCGGTGGAAGACTCCATGAAGTCTGCTCCAGCTTCGTCTTCAAAGTCGGGTTCACTTGGATCCGAATCGGTGTCGTCGATGATGATGTAGTTGCTCGGACAGTCGACGTACTTGTCTTCATTCTTGAGCGCTAATTTCTTCTTGAGTTCTTCAATCTCATGCTTAAGATCGCTATTGTTCCTTACTACAGCTACGATCTTGTCCATGTAGTCCTTGCGTGTAGACTTCAGCTCTCCTTCAAGTTCGATGATCCTTCCCTTCGCATTCTTCAACTCTATCATATCATTGCACATCTGGTTCTCCTGGCGTCGAATGTGCTGGTTTAACTCTTGGATGAAAGCTGCAACGGATCTATCCTTCTTGGTGCTGACTATCTCCCATTGTTCATTTCGGTGTCCGCAAATCTGGTAGATAGTGTCCTTGAGGTCTTCTTGATAAACTTCTCCAATGCGTCCCATGGTGATATGAGCTGCCATGCTCTTTCCCAGACTCCAGGTTGGTGCACTGAAAACACTATCTATGGGCTTGGTGATTGGGGCGAATGTCCTTCCCGGAATGTGAGCTTGAATCTTCCAGCGCTCCTCTTCAGGCAGAGTGGCGTTGAAAGTCTCGGTGAAGCTTGGTTGTCCAATGTTCAGGTACTTGGCGACTTCCTTCAAGTCGAATCCAAAAGGTGTGCCTTCATCTGGTTGAGCATACTTGATCTTTGCGTCCGTCATCCTAAAAGAGTAGAAAAGATGAGGAGTTAGAAAATGAGAAGAGAATAGTGATCTATGGCTTTAACTTAGTGGTCGTGTCCTCTGATCAACTGGCTCGATACCATCTCAGAGCGACCCGACCTCGGATGGTCAAGTCTGTGTGCTCAGTGTCATCCTGGATCAAGAATCTTGACACCACACAAGATTTCAAGGATTTATAACAGAGTAGCAATCACACACTTATTACATCGATGTCCCAAAAGAGGACTTATTACAATAAATATGGCTTAAGGCCATCTAATAACGATAAAAAGTGAAGACTTGGAAGATAAGTGAGTCCATCAACTCCAACGGCATCACTTGAGTATAGAACCACGACCTAAAGCACCTTACTGTAAATCGAAAAGTCTCGCAACATGAAAGTTGCAGCCCAAAACGGGTCAAGACATGGAATATCTTTGTCAATGTAACACATAGAGAATAATGAATGATAAGCCTATACTATATGCATATATGGCTGGTGGAAAAGCTCTATGGTTACAGTTTTTGCATAAAGCCAATTTTTCCCTACTGCAAAGGAATAAATTGATGTAACTATCATGGTGGTTGTTAAACATTGAGAATGGTTGACAGTATCCTCAATCCCAATTAAAAGTAATCATTAACAAACCCAACAATATTAAATTAGAGTAACATGTTGAGATTCACATGATATTCAAGTACTAGATACTCAAGATGTCCATAACCGGGGACACGACTAATCATGATTAGTTTGTACACTCTGCAGAGGTTTGCGCACTTTTCCCCACAAGACTCGATCGCCTCCATTTGGTTTCTCGCACTACATGGTGTTTGAGAAACGGATGACCGAGACATAGTCTTTCAGAAGCGCTAGCACCTTACGATGGGTAGACCGGTACACCTACATCTGCTAGTCTACCACTATAAGAGTTCGCACGACTTAGTCAACTATGCCAGAGCCCATAATGGCTTGTGGCTGCACACAGAAGTTACTAGCATGAAATATCTTATGATCCCTTTGAGCCTGGGTGGCGGTCCAAAGAAAAATAGGCAAGTCCTAGAAACCCCAGGTGCCTCAATCCACCCAGATGTGTATTTAAGTTGCCACCTTAGATAAACCATTAATTAACAAACTCACATCTGTCATGGATATCACTCACCCAATCCACGTCTACTAGCATAGCATGGCATAATGAGCAAACACAGAAGTAACTCCCGAAGGTTTCATAAGTAAAAGAGGTAATAGGTACTACCTCATCTACTTCCCATCCCACAATTTAATTAGATCCTAATCATGCAATGTTTGAGGATTGATCTAATGCATAAAAACTGGGTAGTAGAAAAGGTATGATCAAGTGTTACTTGCCTTGCTGATGATCCGCGAAACCTAGAGATTCAAAGTAACAAGCGGCGCACTCCGGGTGATCTATCGCAAACAAACAACAAGCATACAATAAGTACTCATCTAATGCATAGGTAAATCTCGAATAAAAACTCGAACCAGAAAGTTCAACTTAAAAACCTTGGTTGCAAAAGGATCAAAAGCAACGAACGTCAAACGACGAAAGAAAACAACTCTGTTCTAACAAAATGAAACTAGGTCAAATTTTACAGTAGGAAAACTTTGTTTAAGTTGATTAGTCAGAACGGAGGTCTCGAAACGAAACTCTAGGCGCTTGAATCACCTGATTCCGATAAACGAGCGAGAAGATAAACTAGAACGAAGATCGGATCTGAAATCGCGATCAGAAAATCGCGGAATAAATCCGATTAAAAGAAAACAACGAACGGTTAAACGAACGGACGTTCGTTAACCGGAAATAACCGGTGATCACGTTCGTTAAGACGAACGGTCCGGCGAACGCTCGCTAAACAACAAAACTAGAAATAAAACCGATCTAGGGTTTTTTTTGAAAAAAAACCGAAACAACGAAAAAGAAAACCGGAACGGTTTTTATACAAAAAAACCAAACCGAGGGGGAGGGTGGCACGGCGCAGCTACCTTGACGAGGCGGGGCTCCGGTGGGGCGGCGGCTAGGCAGCGGGGCAACGGCGACGGCGGCGGCGGCGGCGGCGGCGGGTGCGGCAAGGTGGCGGCGGCGGGCGGGGGCTGGCTGCTGCTGCTACATCATGGGTTGCGGCGGCTTGGGAGGAGGGGGGTTGGGGAGTATATATAGGAGGGTGTTGCTTGTGGGAGGGACAAGCAAAGGCGGTGCGGAGTCCGAGCCGGACTAGGTGGCGGTGGGTGGCGTCTTGTGCCACAAGACGGAGGGCGGGCGCTGGGCCGGCTGGCTGGGCCCTTGGCCCAGTCGGCGCTGCGGGTTTTTTTATAATAATTACGCGCGCAGAAAAACGAAGAAAAGAAAATCTAAACGAACTCCAAAAACTACAAAGTAAATATTCCCCGACTCCTAAAAATGAGTCGAACAAAATGAACTTTACTCGGGGCCTAAATGCAATTTTTTGAAAACACGCATTTTTTCCTAAGGCAAAAAAATAAACTCCGGAAAACTCCAAAATTTGATTTATTTATTAAATCTTCATTTTTCCTAAATTTTGGGAAAGTCATATTATTCCCTCTCTTATTTTTGATATTGGAAAAATTATTTGAAGATGAAATAAATAAAATCAAATGATCCTCTTTTCATAATTCGAGAGAACTTAAATATGAAAATTTCGAAATCTCCAACTCTCTCTGAGGGTCCTTGTGTTGTGCGAAATTTCTAGGATCGACAAAAGCAAGAAAATATGTAATGCATGATGATCTAATGTATAACATTCCAAATTGAAAATTTGGGATGTTACACCTCAATAGTGAAGATATTGTTTCCACATATATATCGAGCGATGCCATGAATGCCCTTTTGTTCTTGGCTTTCACGCGCTTGAGTTACAGCATGCCATCCGGCGAAAACAAGGAGAATAAGGCATATAGCCGCTAGATATTCTTCAATTTACGGCTAAATGAGACTGCCCGACTCATAGAGCATCTACAGAAAGCTACGTTTCTCCCTACTAGGGGGGCTAATGTCTATAACAAACATAATCTCTCGAGATTCCTTCAAAAGGAAGTGCCAATAGGTTCTGAAACTTGTCCGAAAAACAGCGGCGAATGATGTTCTTTGACTTTCAGGGCCAAAAAGTCCTGCTTAGGGACGAATTTGAGGTTACTTCGGGCCTCCTCGAGCAAGCAGGGAGTATTTTCTAGATTCGCACGCTCATCGTGAGCAGTTTGAGTACTTGTGGGTCCGACACGGACTCCGAATGACAAAGTTATGACCGTTTTAGTGAACATCGGTCCATTCTATGGCAGTCCTTGAAAGTACTTCATTTTCCCGTGATGCTTTTTGCCTGACCGCCCCGAAATTTCTTGTCCTCTATACGGGAGATATTTTTTCCACATCTATATTGACCGATGCCAGGAATACCCTTTTGTTCTTGGCTTTCACGCGCATGAGTTACAGCATGCCATCCGGCGAAAACATGGAGAATAGGGCATATAGCCGTTGGATTTTCTTCAATTTACAGAAAAATGAGATTGCCCGACTCATAGAGCATCTACAGAAAGCTAAGTTTGTCCCTACCAGGGGGGCTAATGTCTATAACCAACATAATCTCTTGAATTTCCTTCAAAAGGAAGTGCCAATGGGTTCAGAAACTTGTACGAAAACAGCGACAAATGATGTTGTTTGACTTTGAAGGCCAAAAGTCCTGGTTAAGGCTGAATTTGAGGGTACGCCGGGCCTCCATGGTGCAAGCGAGGAGTATTTTCTGGATTCGCATGCTTGCCGCGAGCAGTTTGACTAATTGTGCGTCCGACAGGAACTCCGAATGACGAACTTATGACCGTTTTAGTGTACATCGGTCCATCTATGGCAGTCCTTGAAAGTACTTCATTTTCTCGTGATGCTTTTTGCCTGATCGCCCCGAATTTCTTGTCCTCAATACTGGAGATATTGTTTCCACATATACATTGATCAATGCCAGGAATGCCCTTTTGTTCTTGGCTTTCACGCACATGAGTTACAGCTTGCCATCCGGCAAAAACAAGGAGAATAAGGCATATAGCCGCTGGATTTTCTTAAATTTACGGCCAAATGAGATTGCCCGGCTCATAGAGCATCTACAGAAAGCTAAGTTTGTCCCTACCAGGGCGGTTAATGTCTATAACCAACATAATCTCTCGAATTTCCTACAAAAGGAAGTGCCAATGGGTTCAGAAACTTGTCTGAAAAACAGCTGTGAATGAAGCTCTTTGACTTTCAGGGCCAAAAAGCCCTGCTTAAGGCCAAATTTAAGGGTACTCCATGCCTCATGGTGCAAGCGGGGAGTATTTTCTAGATTCGCACGCTCATCGCGAGCAGTTTGAGTACTTATGGGTCCGATAGGGACTCCGAATGACAAAGTTATGAACGTTTTAGTGAACATCGGTAAATCTATGGCAGTCCTTGGAAGTACTTCATTTTCCCGTGATGCTTTTTGCCAGACCGCCCCGAAATTTCTTGTCCTCTATACGGGAGATATTTTTTCCACATATATATTGACCGATGCCAGGAATGCCCTTTTGTTCTTGGCTTTGACGCACATGAGTTACAACATGACATCCGGCGAAAACAAGGAGAATAGGGCATATAGCCGTTGAATTTTCTTCAATTTACGGCTAAATGAGATTGCCAGGCTCATAGAGCATCTACAGAAAGCTATGTTTGTGCCTACCAGGGGGGTAATGTCTATAACCAACATAATCTCTCCAATTTCCTTCAAAAGGAAGTGTCAATTGGTTCAGAAACTTGTCCGAAAAACAGGGGCAATGATGTTCTTTGACTTTCAGGGCCAAAAAGTCGTGCTTAAGGCCGAATGTAACGCCCTCGATGCGGCTATATCTCCCACGTGTCGAAGCACGACTTAGAGGCATAACCGCATCGAGGGCGTTACAAGTTGGTAATCAGAGCCTTCCCCGACCTTAGGAGCCCCACTGCTTGATCGTTTTTAGCGGCCGAGTTGTGTCTAGAAAAATGTTTTGAGTCATTTAGGATTATATATATCGGAGAGTTAGGAATTCTTTTTACTCCCCGTCTCTTCATCGCCTCGTAAGGCATCCCGACGAGAGTTTTGACTCTTCTCTTCTCAAATTTCACTAAAATTTTTTTAGGATCACGCTGGTATCTTGGAATCGTTCCGATGGTTTTATGATGAGAACATTGTCTTGGTGCCTCCTGTCGGGGTTTAGTGGAAGTGTCCGGGGAGTTGAGCTCGAGGTGTTGTCGCCATAATTTTATCGTTGCAGTTCTGGAATACCTGAGTTTAGTACGCCGACATCGAAAATCTCTTTTGTACAGTTGTTGGTGAGATAACCCCGATAACCCAGTACTGAGGTGAGTACGGGAGTATTGCCATGACTCGTATAACGGATGCTTTTTCGAAGGTTGAGGTAGACAATTTCTGAAGGTTTCTTGGTTATGTGTTGAAGGATGGATACAGCTGGATGTAGGATTTGCTAGTTTTGGGTGAGATATTATGCTTCCCCTGTATCCCCAACACCTGATTGCATAACCGGAAAATTTCGGGAGTTTCATAGGTGGGAATTCAAGTAGCTCTTAGGATATCTTTCCGACGGATGTATGATATGAAATTGGGGTTCACGCCTAGTGGTCCTCCTATTCACGGTTGGTTTTACTGATGGTCTCGTTGTGTCTTAAAGAGTCCTTGGCTATGCCGACTGGGACGCTTCATATGTCATGTGCATTGCCTTGTACATGATGGTGCTGCACGATCGAGCCGTGTAGGCCCCACCACAAAAACTTGGACGTAAATCTCTATCATATGTTTGTTCCGCTTATTCGCAAGCCAGTCCTTTGTTTTTGTTTTGAGTTGTGGTATTTGAGTTGCTTCAATGTCAAGTGTTGATTCCATACCTTTCCGAAATGGTGTTCTCATACTCCGATGTGAATACCAATCCTTCTCGACCATCGAGATTGTCATGTCAATCCTTTTCAACCGGCGTGTTTCTCTTCAAGTGGATCCGATCACTTCAACATCAGCAAGACCAATTATCATTTCTTCTCAACGATGTTTGTTTCATCCGTCTCCAACTTGCCTTTGTTTTTTCCCGCCCACCCACCCTTTTTCCTCAAGGACTAAGACTTCTTTACCAAGTATCCTTTTATTTTTTGAAGTTTCTCCATTCTTTTCCGTCAATGTTCTTACCCGGTGGTTCTCAAGAAGATATTCTACTAGTTCGTCATTCCACATTCCTTTCTCTTCTCCGGTGGATTCAAGTCAAGTTTTGTTGATCATACCTTTTTCCTCATTTAAATGTCTTCTCATACCGGTGCACCTCATTATCATTCTACTTCTCGCTATTTGTTATTCCGGAGTGCTCAAGATATCTCGAAGATTCATGTTTCCACTCTGCATTCGTTCAAGCTCTTTCGAGATTGGTATCTCATTCAAGTCACTTAATTCAACCGTGCAACATCTCTTTTAAATCTTTTCAACGGTGTTCTTTTAAGCGGGCCCTAACCCACGTGTCTTTTCCTGTGATCTTACGACTCTTCTATTTTCCCGAGCTATCCTAAATTCTTCTCCAAGTTTGACGAAGAATGAGTTATCATCACCAAATGCTTTTCTCCAAGATCTTTCAAATTCTTTTCATAGTTGGCTCAACCTCTTCGCTTTTGATTCTTCCGGTGTGCCTCAATAATTCTTGGTGGTGTTTCTCGTTGTCATTCTCATCATTTGAAGACCGAAGAAGAGTTTCTCTTTAATCTTGCTCTATTCTCTTCAAGATTCATGGTGCTAGCTTGTTGCCATCCTCTCATAATTGTTTTCGATTGTGAGAATCTTTTTCACCCATCCGGAGCATTTTAGGAGTCTTTTCAGTTTCATTCTCCGGAGCCAATCATCTCAGAATTATTCATTCTCAGCTTTCAGCTCTCGTTCTCAAATTCTTCCGGTGCATCGTTCAAATACCCTCTAATCAGTTCATGATCTCTTCGTTCTCATGTATCTAAATCCCCTCAAGTATCTTCATTCATTTTTCAATTCTTCCCGGTGAATTGTGCCTTTGCTACTTTCATTTTAAATTCTTACGGTGGTTCTTTCAACATTCCTCTTCTGTTGTTATCGTATCAATTAATTCGTTCTTTCCGAATTGTCGCGCGCGATGGGGCGGCGACACCTATGGGGCCGCCGGGGACGGCCCCTTCGTATGTTCGGTACGAGGGCGGAGGATGCACAGAGAGCAGATCGAGGCGATGCGCGCGGGGCGAGGAGGATTTTTTACCCAGCTTCGGGCCGCGATGGTCGCGTAAAACCCTACTGCTGCTTTGTGTTGTATTGCGCTCGGGAGCCCGGAGAGCAGCTACACCGAGCGTGAGAGTTGCGAAAGAGTCGAACCCCGCGAGAGTAGCGAATGATCGGAACCCCTCGCGAGAGTCGCCAATGATCGGGACCCCTCGCGAGAGTCGCCAATGATCGGAACCCCCTCTACGTTGTGCATGGGCCTCCTTTTATAGGGCAAGGGGTCACCGACAGGTGTCAACGTAGGGTAGAGGGGTAAAAATGTAAAAGAGGTGGTAGTTGGAACAGTGCGGGAACAGGGCAGCTACAGTGCTTGAACAGTGGATTCTACCTACTTTTGACAGAGGGGACAAGAGCATTTAATGCCGTCGCCGTCGCCCCAAAAGCTCCCCGCCCTTGCGTCTTCGCTTGCCACGGCGATGAAGCCACCACCGTGGAGTGCCACCGCACCCTTCATGCAGCACAGCCATCCGCCACGCGTCTCTCGGGAGAGGGTCAAGGCGACGCGGGCGATGAGCTGGAGGCGGCAGCGTCGCAGCTCTCCGGCAAGTACCTTGCCGGGTCTTGATCTTGCGGGCCCGGAGCTTGTCGGGCTTGTAGTCTTGTCGCTCCCCGGGCCCTCGCCGGGACGCGTATAGCGCCGAGGCGTGTCTTTTGTGATGTGATCTTCTAGTCTCCCCGGCGAGCTCCTCCCGCCAGGGACTTGCATGAGCGATGTAGTCCTGAGCCTGGAACGGCCTTCCCGGCAAGCTCCTCTTGCCGGGGTCTTAACCTTCGGTCTTGTACACTTTGTTCTTGAATGGCTTGGTATGGAGCGGGAATGGTCTCCGGCAAGCATTTGGCGGATCCAGCTACGGGAAGCTGCGACTGCCCGTGCACAAGTTGGGGTACTGAGGTACCCCTACCTTAGTACACCGACAGGAGCCCCCGGGCCTGGGCCATACACGGTGCCGAGCGCTGTTGGGCCAGGCCCAGCAAAGGCACGGCACGCCGGCCCATGGCGCGTCGAATCCACTTCGTGATCCGCCGCTTCCCAAACGGCACGCGCCGATTGCGGGCGTCGTGAGGCGCGGCGGCGATGCAGCCTTTAAGGCATCCACCCGTGATCGTGGCGCAGAGCGGGTCGCTTCACCCGCCGCCGGCTCCGCTTTTTCGCCACGCGGCCCTCATGCATGGGGGTCGTGGGCGGCGAAGGTGGGAGGCCGAGCCGTCACGGGGCGGAGAGGGCGAGTCGGCCCCGCTCCTCTGGCCTCCTCGCTTTCTGATTGGTTGAGCGGGGCGGTTGAGCCCCCACCTCGCCCCTTTAAAAGGGGCGGAAGGGGAGCACAATGGCCACACTCATCCACTTCCCCTTTCATCTTCATCTTCTGTTCTTCTTGCCGCCATGGAAGGAGGGAATCCCGGCTCTTCAACGGTGGCGGCGAGGGTCGCTTCTAGGCAGCGCACCACTCCCCATCCTGCTCCCGTGGCGGCGGAGCCGGCTCCGAGAGGGAGAGGGAGGGGGCGTGGCCGTGGACGAGGCCGAGGGCGTGGCCGAGGCGGCCGGGGGAGAGGCGGTCGTGGTGACGTGCCTCCTCCATCTCCCCCGGCGTCTCCTGACCACGGCGCGGTCCACACCGGAGATGACCCCTGGGAGTTCTTCATCAAGCTTCGCCGGGCGCCTCGTCGTCGCCTCCGGCTGCCGGTCCCGTTTGCGGACGCGATGGGACCGGATCCACCCGACGTGATGGAGCTACGCATGAGGGGCTGCGGGATCAGCGGCACTCGGGTGAGTGTCGTGTCCCCAGCCCCCGGCGTGATGTTCTTCGACCGAGGGTGGAAGACATTCGCCCGGATCCATAGCTTGACGGCGGGGTTCACCCTCCATTTCAAGTTAATGGATGGTGACCTCCTCGCCGTCAAGGTCTTCGGCGACTATGGAACCCGGGTGCGCTGCTGTGTGGACAGCTCCTCGGATAGCGAAGGCCCCTCCTCGAGCGAGAGTGACGAGGAGGAGAGTGACAGCGGCGACGAGGGGGATGGCGGGCCCGACTAGGCGTCGGACACCGCTGCCTCGCGTGCCTCCGGCAACCCCATCTTCTGGGTTGCCGGCCTCCTGAACTCCCCGGGGTCGTCTCCTTGGCGGCTGGCGTAGAGAGGCAGCAGAAGAGGAAGAGGGGGACGGCGGCAAGGCCGTTAAGTCGGAGTACGAGGGCGAGGTGCCCTCGCGCCGATGTCCCACCACTCCGTCTTCAAGCTCTGCCTCCGACGCCTCCGTCTCCGCCAAGCTCCTGGCCGGCCCCCGGGGTGTTCTCTTGGGGTCTTCTGGCGCCCATGCCTCCGGCATCGTTCCCCATGCCCGCCACCTTGCGCAGCTCCGAGGCACGGCGGCGCCACCGCCACGCCTCCTAGGCGCCTTCGCCCTTCTCCGACAAGTTCCTCTTGCCGGGGCCTCCTTCCCCGGCAGGCTCATCTTGCCGGGGGCTCCTTGACCTACCTCCTGAACTCCTGAACAGAGAAACAGGAGAGGGATCACGGGCACCTTATCTTTTTAAATTGTAAGCCCTCGGGCATTAGCTGTATTCAAGAACTTGTAATCCTCTCTATCATGTTTTTCATCCTCTATGGACTTGTACTAAACTGGATGTTTTTAATGAAAAGAGGGGAAAGCTTGCCGGACTGAGTCTTTTACTTGACCGCGTGCCTTGTGTGTTCTTACGCTATCGGGGAGCTTGCCGGGGCGAACACGCTTGCCGATCGCGGGACAGCCCGCTGGCGGTGTCGCTTCCGGCAAGCAACCTAGCCGGGCCAGTTGCGACGCTTAACTTGCTGAGCAGGCTCGAAAGCAAGATAAGGGTGCAGCGGCACACTTGTGTTTGTTGAGCGGACTCGGAAACAAACCAAGTACGCAACTAGGCCACGACTCGGCTCCTCCACGTACGGGTTTTACAAGACACGCTCGTTCCAAGACGCAGCCCCGCATTTCCCGGTCCATACGAGGATGCATGACGAGGGATGAAAAACTTATCTGATACGGCAGCCCCCAGCAACTCTGGCTTGCCGGAGATGAAGCTTGGTGCTCGCAGCCCCCAGCGAGGCGGGCTCGCCGAGGAAGAACCTTGGCACCCGCAGCCCCCGGCGACCCTGGCTTGCCGGGCCCCAGGTGCTGGTGTGATCTTTCGGTTCCTCCTTGTCGCTGCAATTTCAGTCATGAAAACAGCTGAGGTAGATATGCAAT
Organism: Aegilops speltoides; assembly: GCA_021437245.1. Classification (NCBI taxonomy): domain Eukaryota; kingdom Viridiplantae; phylum Streptophyta; class Magnoliopsida; order Poales; family Poaceae; genus Aegilops; species Aegilops speltoides. The sequence goes on along the minus strand of CM038147.1, from coordinate 318,318,960 downwards.
TGCTTCACGTATATGTATGTGTATGTAGATCTCGACTATGCAATACGATGCCGTGTCTTGCCCTTCAGATGTTTGTACTTCACGCCTCGGGGAGCTTGTCGGGCGAACACGCTTGCAGCGGGACAGCCACCTGGCGGTGTTGCTTCCCGCAAACAACCTCGCCGGGCGATTATGACGCTTAACTTGTCGAGCAGGCTCGAAGCAAGATAAGGGTGCAGCAGCACACTTGTGTTTGTTGAGCGGACTCGAAACAAAACAAGCACGAAGCGGGCCACGACTTGGCTCCTCTCGCGCACAAGCCTCTCATACGAAGGACGCCACGGCAGGGCTTGCCACGTTACACCCTCTACTTTACGCCCTTTGTGCGCTTTCACCCTACGCTTCTAGGGAACTTGCCGGCGCTTAACGCGCTTGCTGAGTACGGGACATCAGCAGCCCGCTGGCTGGCGTCGCTTCCGGCAAGCAACCTTGCCGCGTCTAGCTCGCGACGCACTTAACTTGCCGAGCGGACTCAAACGAAACAAGGGCGCGGCTGGTCGCGGCTCACTTTTTACTCGTTGAGTGTGTTCGAAGCAAAGTAAGGGTGCGGCTATTCACAAGCAGGCTCCTCAGCGCACAGGTTTTGTGCACAAACGACGAACGCGAGAGGGATATAACGAATAAAAGCGTGGAATTAAGGAGTGCTCTGCACGAAGGCTCGAGCGACTTAGCTTTTCTTTTTCTTGTTTCTTTGCACTTGCTGGCGGAGCTCAATGGAGCGTCCTCGATGACAGCACAGCCCTCCGGGGAGGTGCGTTTGCCGGAACGAGCACCAGAGCTGTCCTTGCGGGCTTATAGCGCCCGAGGAGCCGCGCTTGTCGGAGCGAGCGCCAGAGCCGTCCTCGCCGGACTTAGAGCTCGATGGCGCGTCCTCGACGACAGCGTAGCCCTCCAGGGAGATGCGCTTGCCGGAATGGAGGGGAGCGGGAGCGAGCAGCGCGAGGAACAGGACATGCTCGGACTCCTAGTAGCGATAGGAGGAGCAGAGTCCTCCCCCGGCACTTTCGCTTTGCTCATGCATGGACAGCGGTCCGGAGCATCCCGCGAGCCCCCGGCATGTTCTTGCCCCAGCAGGCGGATACCACCTCTCGTGGTATGGCGCCGCTGGGTCGCCGTGTGCTGGGATGGACGTGGATCTACGGAGGCCGAGGCGCGGTCATCCGCCCTGTCCCTGGATCTAGCGACGCCGCGAGTGTCCTCGCCGGTGTCCACCCTTCCGCTGGCGTCTCCTCCGCCCACCGTTGGCTCTGGCGGCGGCGGATGAGACGCAGACGGGTCTACGACCCTCGAAGCTCTCGTCTTCGGGGCCATGGCGCGGTTGTCGACGAAGTTGCTGACGAAGCCGGAGAGGTTGATGAAGAGCGCGGCCGCGCGAACGCCGGATCAGGTCCGCACAACCTCGACGCTTCTACTGGGCGCGCCAAAGATGTCAAGCGATGGGCGGCGACACCTATGGGGCCGCTGGGACGGCCCCTTCAGATGTTCGGTACGAGGGCGGAGGATGCACAGAGAGCGGATCGAGGCGTGCGCGCTGGGCGAGGAGGATTTTTACCCAGCCGGCCGCGATGGTCGCAGAAACCCTCTGCTGCTTTGTGTTGTATTGCGCCGGAGCCCGGAGAGCAGCTACACCGAGTGTGAGAGTTGCGAAGAGTCGAACCCCGCGAGAGTAGCGAATGATCGGAACCCTCGCGAGAGTCGCCAATGATCGGGACCCCGCGAGAGTCGCTAATGATCGGAACCCCCACGTTGTGCATGGGCCTCCTTTTATAGGGCAAGGGTCACCGACAGTGTCAACGAGGGTAGAGGGGTAAAATGTAAAAGAGGTGGTAGTTGGAGCAGTCGGGAACAGGCAGCTCGAAAGGCTTGAACAAGTGGATTCTACCTACTTTTGACAGAGGGGACAAGAGCATTTAATGCCGTCGCCGTCGCCTAAAAGCTCCCCGCCCTTGCGTCTTCGCTTGCCACGGCGATGAAGCCACCACCGTGGAGTGCCACCGCACCCTTCATGTAAAGACTGAGCCATCCGCCACGCGTCTCTGGAGAGGGTCAAGGCGACGCTGGGCAGATGAGCTGGAGGCGGCACGCGTCGCAGCTCTCCGGCAAGTACCTTGCCGGGTCTTGATCTTGCGGCCCGGAGCTTGTCGGGCTTGTAGTCTTGTCGCTCCCGGGCCCTCGCCGACGCTGAGATAGCGCCGAGGCGTGTCTTTTGTGATGTGATCTTCTAGTCTCCCGGCGAGCTCCTCCCGCCAGGACTTGCATGAGCGATGTAGTCCCGAGCTCGAACGGCCTTCCGGCAAGCTCCTCTTGCCGGGTCTTAACCTTCGGTCTTGTACACTTTGTTCTTGAATGGCTTGGTATGGAGCGGGAATGGTCTCCGGCAAGCATTTGGCGGATCTAGCTACGGGAAGCTGCGACTGCCCTTGCACAAGTTGGGGTACTGAGGTACCCCTACCTTAGTACACCGACACGAATCCTACCTATGGATCGTTGAAGACTTTTCGGAAGTTTACGCTATATCTCTCTTAATCCTTTCTACAAGAATAAGTAGTATGCCAAATCTGTTGCTCGTCATCAATTTAAATTGGTGAAGGATACGCATAACATAATTCTTATTCTTGTTTCATCCAAGTGATTAATCCTTTCCTTCAGAGTTTGTTCAAGAGGAATAAATTCTTGGCTTCTTGTTGTTCATATTTCTTCCAGAGTTCTAAGTTTTCAGCATTATCTTGTCGCGAAGCTCCATCTAAATCATCGCAAGGCTTCACCTTGTGTTTTTCAACTTCTCTTTCTGTCTATCATCCTTTTATTAACGGATTTCTTCATGGAGTTTCTTCATGGTGGTTCGTTAAGGATTCTTTTCATTCTTCAATTGTTCTGCAAGATTTCTCTTGAAGTTAAGATCAGCCAAGCTATACTCTAAGATAAACATGGTGCTCAACACATGTTTTGTTTTGGGGAGTTCAAGTATTCTTCATCTTGCATTCCAAAGTGCGATTCTTTCTACCTTATCTTCTGAGGTGGTGTTAGGTCATTCTTGATAATTTCCCTTCACGTTTCATGATTCACAAGTTTTCAAGAGTGACATATTTAAATCCATCATTTTCTCTTTGTTCAAGAGATCTTTTCAACCGTCAATCTCTTCATTGGAGTTATCTTGGTATAGATTTCACCTAGAGCCTTCCCTAAGGAATGTTGCTATTTTGGTGCTTATTAATGACCCAAGTTATCTCTTTTCCATCATGATGGAACAAGCTTTCATCTCTTTGTTAATCTCAAGCAAGCAATTGTTTCCGTTAGTGGCCGGTTGTCACCTCATAATGTTGAGATGTTTCCATAAGCCCACTACAAACTTATTCTTTTTGTTGTTGGTCTTCCAACAACTCTATTCTAACCTTCTTGCAAGGATGCCTTCTAAATTCAATTGTGGTAGAAGTTGTCATTTTCTTCTCCGTCCCTTTATTCCAATGATCTACTTCTATTCTTTCTTACGGAGGCATTGTGATGTTGCTCTTTTCACTCATCATCTCGATTGTGAGGATCGTGTTCTTTTCGTGCTTATCCATTTAACCGGAGTGTCGTGTCCTCTTTCAAGTTTTTTTCATCTTATGAAGTCTTGCATCTCTTTTCAACCGGAGTGTTGTCCAAATTTGTTCTTCCTTGTTCCTTGTTTATCTCGCTTCAACCAGAGTGGTTCAATCCCTTCTTGTCCATTGTACTCGTCATTCGTAGCTTTGCAACCTCCAAGGTTCAAATGGTGTTCCTTGTTTCTATTTTCTACCGCAGTGCTCTCAATTGTATTCAACTCCGTTGTGTTCTTTCTTTCAAATTTCAACCTCTCAAGGTTCTTTGGTTTCACTCTTTTGTCGAAGAAGCAACTTAGTTTTACCTCTTCTCTTCCTCTTCCGTTTCTCTCCGGTGCCATCCTAGATCTTGGGAAGAGATCCTGTTATAGTGGTGGAGTGTTGTAACGCCCCGAGCCCGATGCTCCAGAAGACTTCCAGATATTCCGAGTTTCGCCGTGCGATGTATTTGTTTGTTGCATTGCATCATGTCATCATGCCATCATGTCATTTAGTTTTGCAACTCACCTAAATAAATTGCATAGATCGTTGATCTATTTAAATCGAGGGATATTCACATGGTGATTCTCTTTATAACATATCCTCTCGATATTTAGAGAGCTATAGTAAATATTCCAATTATTTGGATTTACCGCAAACACACTTACAAAATATCCTAATGCCTTTGTTGTCTTAATTCTTGATCTCCAACTTTGCCATTTATTATTTCATCATTTTCCGGAGCTCCACCAAAAATCCTCAACATTTTTGGACCTTCCTTTTACCAAGTCCTAGTTCAAACCCATTTGAATTAAATTCAAATGAGTTTGAATTTACATCTTTCAACCTTGGCCTTTTCTATTTTCTCGGAACAAGCTTATTTTTGCGACTCCAGGGAAATTAACCCCTTGCGCATTTTCTTTCCCTAACCCCCTCTTCATTTTCTTTCTCTCTAATGCTTTTCTGTTATAGAAATTAATGAGAGAGAGAGAGAGCCCAGCCCAGCTGCACCTTCTAGCAGCAGTAGGCCATCTAGGCCCACCTAACCCTCCTAAACCCTAGCCCGAACCCCCTGCCCGATCCCCTCAACATCTCTCCCTCGATCCCTCCTCCTCGTTCCCCGTCCGCCGCCACTCGCACACACGCACCCATCAAGCCAGGGAGAGGAGCTCCCTTCTGCTCGCACCCTCCTGGCTAGCCGTTCCCTTCCATGGCGCTGCCTTGCTGCTCCCTCCAGCGCCCAAGCCTCCTCCTCTACTTCGCCCCCTCATCTGCTCCCTCAGCCATGGCGCTTCGCCGTCCTCGTCTCGCCCATGCCGACGACCAGTAGTAGGACGCCGCTCTGCGCCGTCCGTGAGCGCCTGCAGCTCGCGTCTCCACCCCTCCTTGTTGCCCCGTTGTGCTTCGGAGGTCAGGGCCGCCATGGACGAGCCCCGCGGCCACGCCCCTGTCGTCCCCGCATCCTGCTGCCTCCTAGAGTGCCGTGCCGTCGCCGTTCGTCTTCAACCGCGGGAGCGCAGTCCTCCTCCAACCCCGTCTAGGTCCGGCTGGCCTCCGCCGCCTTGCCCGTTCCCAGTCGGATCTGACTCCGAGGGCCGTCCCCGTCGGAGTTGACCTCCACCGCAGGCCACGCGCGAGCCCGCGTTGACTTCCCTTGCTCCACCACCATCAGCACCCAGCAGCACCTCCTCTGTCCGTGACTCGTGCTGGTGCTGCTCGCCTTGCTGCTGCCTTGGCCTCTCACCTGTAGCCCCTCGCCAAGCATGCTACGTGATACTGCCCCTTTTGTCGTTGCCAAGGCCACTGAATCCACAGACACAAGACCGCCTCTGTGGATTCCTTTTGACAAGTACCACGATGACCATTGTTCACCAAGTACCATGCGGATACGCCAAGTTCGACTACATGGATACGACAAGTTCCTCTCCGAAACGTGTACCACTACTGTCGACCCGAACATCTATGAACCGTGTACGTCTACCGTCGCCGTGGATCCGACAAGATCTGTGTACAACTACTTCCCACGACGACCCGTGAATGTCTACTTCCACTACCGTCGCCACGTGAACCACTACTTCCACTACAATCCGTGTACCACTACTTCCCTCGAGGACTCGAACCGCTCCGAAGATGCACGCTTCGAAGGTATAACACCGCGACGATGTCCGTGGACCGAATGCATTTGTTGTATGAGATGCACCCTATGTTTGGACCGTGTCCGAATTGTTCCTTGCACGTTCGCCGTAAGCCATGCCACCATTATGTGGGACACCCGGAATCCGGGATCACCCCACCATCCGTGCACGCATCTGCATGCCTCCTTTTGCACCGGTATCTCCGTGAGCTACCAGAACCGATATGTTGCCGTGGCATCATTTTCAGATATGTTACCGTGGCATCATTTTCGGATATGTTGCCGTGGCACCCTTTTCGTTCCGCCATGGTGACCAAATGCTCCTTATCATGCTCATGTCAACATTTTCATAAAAATTGCATATAACGTGTATATGTCATCCGCATCATGATAACAACATTTAAAATGTTTAAACTTGTTGTTGCATTAGATTGCTAAATGCATATGGGGATTTACCGGATTTGTTGTTTTTATATCCGGCCCCATTTAAATTGTTTAGATGGTATAGTTAGTTTATTTATGCTTCACCTCTTGCCATGTTTAACAACACTTACTATTGTTTGGTAGCATAACCGAGAGAAAACTAAATAATTGATGTGGTGTTTTGTCAACATGCACCTCGTTGCATATTGAGCTCCACTTAACTTGTAGTATTGTTTGTTGCACTTTGCCATGCCATGCCTCATTAAACCGGACATGCATCATACTTGATTGTGCTTCATGCCATGTTTATGTGATGGTTGTTTACTATGTTGTTTGTTTCTTTCCGGGTTGCTTCTCTCGTTAGCTTCGGTTTCGTTCCGGAGTTGTGAGGATCCGTTCGACTTCGTCTGTTTGTCTTCTTCATGGACTCGTTCTTCTTCCTTGCGGGATCTCAGGCAAGATGACCATACCCTCGAAATCACTTCTATCTTTGCTTGCTAGATGCTCGCTCTTTTGCTATGCCAACGCTACGATGCCTACCATTTGCTTGTCAGCCTCCCATGTTGCCATGTCAAGCCTCTAACCATCCTTTCCTAGCAAACCATTGTTTGGTTGTGTTACCGCTTTGCTCAGCCCCTCTTATAGCGTTGTTAGTTGCAGGTGAAGATGAAGTTTGTTCCTTGTTGGAACATGGAGATGTTGTTCCTTGTTGGAACATGTTTACTTGTTGGGATATCACAATATCTCTTATTCAATTAATGCACCTATATACTTGGTAAAGGGTGGAAGGCTCGGCCTTATGCCTGGTGTTTTGTTCCACTCTTGCCGCCCTAGTTTCCGTCATACCGGTGTTATGTTCCCGGATTTTATGTTCCTTACGCGGTCGGGTGATTTATGGGACCCCTTGACAGTTCGCTTTGAATAAAACTCCTCCAAAGAAGGCCCAACCTTGGTTTTACCATTTGCCTACCTAAGCCTTTTTTCCTTGGGTTCTGCAGACTCAAGGGTCATCTTTATTTTACCCGGGCGGTGCTCCTCCGGTGCTGGTCCAAACCGAAGCGATGTCCGCGCCCCGGGCAACCAGGTCTATGCCAACCCGTCGCCTTGCTCATCCGTGTGCCACGAGAATGAGATATGTGCAGCTCCTATCGGGATTTGTCGGCACATCGGGCGGCTTTGCTGGTCTTGTTTTACCATTGTCGAAATGTCTTGTAAACCGGATTCCGAGACTGATCGGGTCTTCCGGAGAAGGTCTATTCTTTCGTTGATCGCGAGAGCTTGTCATGGGCTTGTTGGGACACCCCGCAGGTATAAACTTTCGAGAGCCGTGCCCGCGGTTATGTGGCAGATGGGAATTTGTTAATGTCCGTTGTAGATAACTTGACACCAGATCCGAATTAAAATGCATCAACGCGTGTGTAACCGTGATGGTCTCTTCGCGGAGTCCGGAAGTGAACACGGTGTTGGAGTTATGTTTGACGTAAGTAGTTTCAGGATCACTTCTTGATCGCTACTAGCTTAACGACCGTGCCTTGCTTCTCTTCTCGCTCTCTTTTGCGATTGTAGCCACCTTATATGCTAGTCGCTTGCTGCAGCTCCACCTCATTACTCCATCCTTCCTATAAGCTTAAATAGTCTTGAGCTCGCGGGTGCGAGATTGCAGAGTCCTCGTGGCTCACAAATTCTTCCAAAACCAGTTTGCAGGTGCCTATGTTACCGAGCAGGTAACGCAACCAAGCTCAAGGAGGAGCTCGATGAAGATCTTGCCCTTTGTGTTGTTTCGTTCTAGTTGATCAGTAGTGGAGCCCAGTTGGGGTCGATCGGGGACCTTTGTTGCATTTGGGGTTCTTCTTTTATTTTGGTTCCGTAGTCGGACCTTGATTGTATCTGGATGATGTAATGCTTTATTCATGTAATTGTGTGAAGTGGCGATTGTAAGCCAACTATGTATCTCTTTTCCTTATGTATTACATGGGTTGTGTGAAGATTACCTCACTTGCGACATTGCTTTCAATGCGGTTATGCCTCTAAGTCATGCTTCGACACGTGGGAGATATAGCCGCATCGAGGGCGTTACACCGAATTTGAGGGTACTCCAGGCGTCCTGGCGCAAGCGGGGATTATTTTCTAGATTCGCACGCTCGCGAGCAGTTTGAGTACTTGTGGGTCCGACAGGGACTCTAAGTCACAAAGTTATGAGCGTTGTAGTGAACATCGGTCCATTCTATGGCAGCCCTTGAAAGTACTTCATTTCCTATGACGCTTTTTGCCTGACCACCCCAAAATTTCTTGTCCTCTATAGTGGAGATATTGTTTTTACATATATATTGAGCGATGCCACGAATGCCCTTTTGTTCTTGGCTTTCACGCGCATGAGTTACAGCATGCCATCCGGCGAAAACAAGGAGAATAAGGCATATAGCCGCTGGATTTTACTAAATTTACGATCAAATGAGATTGCCCGGCTCATAGAGCATCTACAGAAATCTAAATTTGTCCCTACCAGGGGGGTTAATGTCTATAACCAACATAATGTCTCAAATTTCCTACAAAAGAAAGTGCCAATGGGTTCAGAAACTTGTCCAAAAAACAGCGGCGAATAAAGTTCTTTGACTTTCAGAGCCAAAAAGTCATACTTAAGGCCGAATTTGAGGGTACTCCGGGCCTCCTGGCGCATGCGGGTAGTATTTTCTGGATTCGCACGCTCACCGCGAGTAGTTTGAGTACTTATGGGTCCGACAGGGACTCCGAATGACAAAGTTATGACCGTTTTAGTGAACATCGGTCCATCTATGGCAGTCCTTGGAAGTACTTCATTTTCCCGTGACGCTTTTTGCCTGCTCGCCCCAAATTTCTTGTCCTCTAGAGTGGAGATATTCTTTCCACATATATATTGACCAATGCTAGGAATGCCCTTTTTTCTTGGCTTTAACGCACATGAATTATAGCATGACATCTGGCGAAAACAAGGAGAATAGGGCATATAGCCGTTGGATTTTCTTCAATTTACGGCTAAATGAGATTGCCTGGCTCATAGAGCATCTGCAGAAAGCTACGTTTGTCCCTACAAGGGGGCTAATGTCTATAACCAACATAACCTCTCCAATTTCCTTCAAAAGGAAATGCCAATTGGTTCAGAAACTTGTCCGAAAAACAGGGGCAATGATGTTCTTTGACTTTCAGGGCCAAAAAGTCGTGCTTAAGGCTGAATTTGAGGGTACTACGGGCCTCCTGGTGCAAGCGGTTAGTATTTTCTAGATTCACACGCTCGCCGCGAGCAGTTTGAGTACCTGTGGGTCCGACAGGGACTCCGAGTCACAAAGTTATGAGCGTTATAGTGAACATCGGTCCATTCTATGGCAACCCTTGAAAGTACTTCATTTTCCCGTGACGCTTTTTGCCTGACCACCCCAAAATTTTTTGTCCTCTATACTGGAGATATTGTTTCCACATATATATTGAGCGATGCCACGAATGCCTTTTGTTCTTGGCTTTCACGCGCATGAGTTAAAGCATGCCATCCGGCGAAAACAAGGAGAATAAGACATATAGCCGCTGGATTTTCTTAAATTTACGATCAAATTGAGATTGCCCAGCTCATAGAGCATCTACAAAAAGCTATGTTTGTCCCTACCAGGGGGTTAATGTCTATAACCAACATAATATCTTGAATTTCCTAAAAAAGAAGGTGCCAATGGGTTCAGAAACTTGTCCAAAAAACAGCGGCGAATGAAGTTCTTTGACATTCAGAGCCAAAAAGTCCTGCTTAAAGCTGAATTTGAGGGTACTCCGGGCCTCCTGGTGCATGCGGGGCGTATTTTCTGGATTTGCACGCTCACCGCGAGTAGTTTGACTACTTATGGGACCGACAGGGACTCCGAATGACAAAGTTATGACCGTTTTAGTGAACATCGGTCCATCTATGGCAGTCCTTGGAAGTACTTCATTTTCCCGTGACGCTTTTTGCCTGATCGCCCCAAATTTCTTCTCCTCTAGAGTGGAGATATTGTTTCCACATATATATTGACCAATGCTAGGAATGCCCTTTTTTCTGGCTAAATGACATTGCCCGGCTCATAGAGCATCTGCACAAAGATACGTTTGTCCCTACCAGGGGGCTAATGTCTATAACCAACATAATCTCTCCAATTTGCTTCAAAAGGAAGTGCCAATTGGTTGAGGAACTTGTCCGAAAAACTGGGGCAATGATGTTCTTTGACTTTCAGGACCAAAAAGTCATGCTTAAAGCCGAATTTGAGGATACTACGGGCCTCCTAGCGCAAGCGGTTAGTATTTTCTAGATTTGCGCGCTCGCCGCGAGCACTTTGAGTACCTGTGGGTCCGACGGGGACTCCGAGTCACAAAGTTACGTGCGTTATAGTGAACATCGGTCCATTCTATGGCAGCCCTTGAAAGTACTTCACTTTCCCGTGACGCTTTTTGACTGACCACCCCAAAATGTCTTGTCCTCTATAGTAGAGATATTGTTTCCACATATATATTGAGCGATGCCACGAATGCCCTTTTGTTCTTGGCTTTCACACACATGAGTTATAGCATGCTATCCGGCGAAAACAAGGAGAATAAGGCATATGGCCGTTGGCTTTTCTTCAATTTATGGCCAAATGAGATTGCCCAGATCATAGAGCATCTATAGAAAGCTACGTTGGTCCCTATGAAGGGGCTAATGTCTATATCAAACATAATATCTCGAATTTCCTTCAAAAAAAGTCCAATGGGTTCGGATACTTGTCCAAAAAACAACGGCGAATGATGTTCTTTGACTCTCAGGGCCAAAAAGTCCTGCTTAAGGCCAGATCTGAGGGTACTCCGGGCCTCCTGGTGCAAGCGGGTAGTATTTTTTAGATTCGCACATTTGTCGTGAGCAGTTTGAGTACTTGTGGGTCCAACACAGACTCCGAATGACAAAGTTATGACCGTTTTAGTGAACATCGGTCCATTCTATGGCAGTCCTTGAAAGTACTTCATTTTTCGGTGATGCTTTCTGCCTGACCATCCCGAAATTTCTTGTCCTCAATAGTGAAAATATTGTTTCCACATATATATCGAGCGATGCCATGAATGCCCTTTTGTTCTTGGCTTTCACGCGCATGAGTTACAGCATGCCATCCGGCGAAAACAAGGAGAATAAGGCATATATCCGCTGGATATTCTTCAATTTACGGCTAAATGAGACTGCCCGACTCATAGAGCATCTAAAGAAAGCTACGTTTTTTCCTACTAGGGGGGCTAATGTCTATAATAAACATAATCTCTCGAGATTCCTTCGAAAGGAAGTGACAATAGGTTCTGAAACTTGTCCGAAAAATAGTGGCGAATGATGTTCTTTGACTTTCAAGGCCAAAAAGTACTGCTTAAGGCCGAATTTGAGGGTACTTCGGTCCTCCTCGAGCAAGCGGGGAGTGTTTTCTAGATTCACACGCTCGCCGCGAGTAGTTTGAGTACTTGTGGGTGCGACACAGACTTCGAATGACAATGTTATGACCGTTTTAGTGAACATCTGTCTATTCTATGGCAGTCCTTGAAAGTACTTCATTTTCCCGTGACGCTTTTTGCGTGACCGCCCCAAAATTTCTTGTCCTCTATAGGGGAGATATCGTTTCCACATATATATTGACCGATGCTAGGAATGGCCTTTTGTTATTGGCTTTCACGTGCATGAGTTACAACATACCATCCGGCGAAAACAAGGAGAATAAGGCATATAGCCGCTGGATTTTTTTCAATTTACGGCCAAATGAGATTGCCCGACTCACAGAGCATCTACAGAAAGCTACGTTTGTCCCTATCAGGCGGGCTAATGTCTATAACCAACATAATCTCTTGAATTTCCTTCAAAAGGAAGTGCCAATAGGTTCAGAAACCTTTCCGAAGACAGGGATGAATGATGTTCTTTGACTTTCAGGGCCAAAAGTCCTGGTAAAGGCCGAATTTGAGGGTACGCTGGGCCTCCTTGGCGCAACCAAGGAGTATTTTCTAGATTCGCATGCTTGCCGCGACCAGTTTGATTAATTGTGCGTCCGACAGGGACTCCGAATGACAAAGTTATGACCGTTTTAGTGAACATCGGTCCATCTATGGCAGTCCTTGAAAGTACTTCATTTTCCCATGACGCTTTTTGCCTGTTGGCCCCGAATTTCTTGTCCTCTATAGTGGACATATTGTTTCCACATATATATTGACCAATGCCAGGAATACCCTTTTGTTCTTGGCTTTCACGCACATGAGTTACAGGATGCCTTCCGGCAAAAACAAGGAGAATAAGGCATATAGCCGCTGGATTTTCTTAAATTTACGGCCAAATGAGATTGCCCGGCTAATAGAGCATCTACAGAAAGCTACGTTTGTCCCTACCAGGGGGGTTAATGTCTATAACCAACATAATCTCTTGAATTTCCTACAAAAGGAAGTGCCAATGGGTTTAGAAACTTGTCCGAAAAATAGTTGTGAATGAAGTTCTTTGACATTCAGGGCTAAAGAGTCCTGCTTCAGGCCGAATTTGAGGGTACTCCGGGCCTCCTGGCACAAGCAGGGAGTATCTTCTGGATTCGCATGCTCACCACGAGCAGTTTGAGTACTTATGGGTCCAACGGGGACTCCGAATGACAAAGTTATGACCGTTTTAGTGAACATAGGTCCATCTATGGCAGTCCTTGGAAGTACTTCATTTTCCCTTGACGCTTTTGCCTGTCGCCCCAAATTTCTTATCCTCTGTTACGCCCAATATGCGATACTATCCTAAAGAGACTTGAAGGTCCCATCGAGGATAGAACCGCATATTGATACACTTTGGCAAGGTGGATATCATTACATCAACATTACATAATAGATGGGGATACATACAAAAGGCATACAAATGCCGCAAGAATACAACAATACATCATACAGAAGATCAACATCCGAGTACGGATGAAACACAAACAGAAACTCGAACGAGATCCACCCTGCTAGCTCAGGCTGCCGACCTGGAACCTGCACCTACAACTGTTGTTGTAGTAATCTGTGAGCCACGAGGACTCAGCAATCCCATAACCATGGGTATCAAGACTAGCAAAGCTTAATGGGTAAGGAAGGGGGGGTAAAGTGATGAGGTTGCAGCAGCGACTAAGCATATATGGTAGCTAACATACGCAAATAAGAGCAAGAAGAGAGCAAACGGAACAGTCGTGAAGCTAGTAATGATCAAGAGGTGATCCTGAACTCCTACTTACGTCAAACATAACCCAAAACCGTGTTCACTTCCCGGACTCCGCCGAGAAGAGACCATCACGGCTACACACGCGGTTGATGCGTTTTAATTCGTATCTGATGTCAAGTTATCTACAACCGGACATTAACAAATTCCCATCTGCCACATAACCGCGGGCACGACTCTCGAAAGTTTATACCCTGCAGGGGTGTCCCAACTTAGCCCATGATAAGCTCTCGCGATCAACGAAGGATATTCCTTCTCCCAGGAAGACCCGATCAGTCTCGGAATCCAGGTTTACAAGACATTTCGACAATGGTAAAATAAGACCAGCAAAGCCGCCCGATGTGCCGACAAATCCCGATAGGAGCTGCACATATCTCGTTCTCAGGGCACACCAGATGAACACTACGTACAACTAAAACCAGACCTCAAGCTTCCCCGAGGTGGCGCTACAAGTGGCTCTAGTTCGGACCAACACTCGAAGGTGCACTGGCCCGGGGGGGTTAAATATAGATGACCCTCGGGAGAGCGACTCCCAAGGGAAAAATAGGTGGGGGTGAGGCAAATGGTAAATCCAAGGTTGGGCCTTGCTGGAGGAGTTTTATTCAAAGTGAACTGTCAAGGGGGTCCCATAAATCACCCAACCGCATAAGGAACGCAAAATCCAGGAACATAATACCGATATGATGGAAACTAGGGCGGCAAGAGTGGAACAAAACACTAGGCATAAGGCCGAGTCTTCCACCCTGTACCAAGTATATAGATGCATTAATTAAATAAGAGATATTGTGATATCCCAACATAATCCTATCCATCATGGAGCAATCTTCAACTTTACCTGCAACTAGCAACGCTATAGGAGGGGCTGAGCAAAGTGGTAACATAGCCAAGCAACGGTTTGCTAGGAAGGGTGAAAAGGTTAGAAGCTGACATGGCAGTTTGGGAGGCTTGATCAACAAGAGATAGGTAGCACGACAAAGCAATAGAACAAAGCAACTAGCATAGCAATGATAGTAATGAGATCCAAGGCGACGGTCATCTTGCCTGAAATCCCGCTAGGAAGAAGAATGAGTCCATGAAGAAGACGAACGGGAGTAGTCGAATGAATCCTCACAATCACAACATTACCGGAACTAAGAAGCAACACCGGAAAGAAACAAACAACATGGTAAATGCACAATCATAAACATGGCATGACGCACAAACAGGCATGATGCATGTCCGGTTTAATGAGGCATGGCATGGCAAAGTGCAACAAACAACACTACAAATTAAGTGGAGCTCAATATACAACGAGTTGCATATTGACGAAACACCACAACAATTATTTAGTTCATCTCGTTTAAGCTACTCAACAATATTAAATATTGTTAAACATGGCAAGAGGTGAAGCATAATAAAACTACCTATCTTGGCAAGTTTAAATGAGGCCGGAACCACAAACAACAATTTCGGAAAATCTCCATATGCATATTTCAAATTTGGTATTGTTCTGCCCTAAACAAACAGCATTTGAGGGTTTTAAACATGGAATTTGAGCAAATTTAAACAAACAGCATTTTAAACATTTTAAACATGGATGAAAGTGGCATATTATGAAACTAGATAAAATTCTAAGCGTTTTACATATATAAATCATTTTAATCCGATGCACCATTTGTGAGTTATTAAATGCATGATGTTTGAGGGTTTTTCTGCAAATCTGTAATTCACAGGAAAAATGGCAAAATTCGCAGCGCACAGAAAAAAACAACTATGGGCTGAATCTGGAACAGGGCAGGCATTGGGGGCAGCTCACCCATGGGCCCTGGCCCAGTCGGTGGAGGAGGCCGGCTTGGGCTGGCGGATCTGGTGCGGCTGGGCCTTGGCACGGTACAGCAGAAGCAGCCCAAGGCGAAGAGGCCACGCGCGCGATGCAGCTGGATCGAACGGGCAGGTGGGGAGGCGCGGTCAGCGCAGAGGAACTAGAGGCCTCACCACGGCTGCGATGCAGAGGACGCAGGGAGCGGGACTTGGCGCTGGCGTCTTCCGACGATGAGGGCTTGGCGGAGGCCGGCAAAGAGAAGAGCTGCAGGAGATGGGGATGGGCCGATCCAGAAAAGACGAGGTCGGGAACAGAACGGAGGCGAGCTCCGGCAGGTTTAGGACGGCGGCGACGCTCCATGGCGTTCCTGACGGTGCTGTGAAGACAAGAGATAGAGAGAGCAGTGTGAGAAAGAGCCAGGGAGGAAGAGGGGAAAAGAGAAAAGAGAAGGGAGAAGCAAGAGGACACTGTGACTTGGGGCTTCGGTCGGCGGCCAAGCTGGCTGCAACGGGAGGAGGCTCGGGCACTAGACAAATTCCACCGGTGGGGCTGACGAGCTTGAGGCGCTCGGGCGCCATGGCTGCTCCAACTCCCTGTGAACAAACAGAGAGCAAGAGAGATGAGAGACCAGAGAGAGAGAGAGAGAGATGGGGAAGGACCGGAGCTTCACCGTGGGGGTGTTGCTTGGGTGGTAGGAGTTCGGCGGTGCTGGTGGTGTGCTCCAGCGAGCTAGCAGGTGCTCGGGCGGCTGCAGGAGAGGGGTGACGGGCAGAGGAGCTCGGGATCCTCCAGGATTTGGGTGGCGATGGTGGTTGGACGGGAGGGGAAAAAGAGGAGAAGGTGGAGGCTGCGAGGGGATTGGGCGCTGGTGGATCCCGAGGGGGATTGGAGACGGCAGCGGCGGCTGGACATGGGAGGATCCCTAGAAAATAGGGTTTGGTCTCAAGTCAATAGGGATGGACTATATATATATGAAAGGGGATGATTTGGATCCTCCGATCGCGATCGGGCGGCCGAGAAATAAATAGGTAGGGAGTCCAAATACGAAAACGGAGATGTTTTGTAGATGTTTGGGGATGATCCGGATCCATCGGTAACGACAGACCGGTTCGGGTTCGGGTAAGTTTCGGACACGCACACAAGGGGGCTGCGAGCTGGCAAGAGAGGTTAGGTGGTCACGGTTAAGAGGGAAGCAAAAACCCGATTGGTCTTGGAACGGCCAACGAAAGTAAGGGGGAACGCGGCAACTACGAACGGGTGCGAGTTTTATGAAAACATGCAGATGCAATGCGCATGATGCTATGAGATGAAATGCAAGACATGAACAAAATGCAAAACGAAAGACAAAAACCAAACCACGGAGAAAATAATATATCACATAGCCGGAAATGGCAAGAGTTGGAGTTTCAAATATGGAAAGTTACATCCGGGGCGTTACAACACTCCACCACTACAAGAGGATCTCGTCCCGAGATCTAGGATGGCACCGGAGAGAAACAGAAGAGAAAGAGAAGAGGTAAAACTAAGTTGCTTCTTTGACAAACGAGTGAAACCACGAACCTTGAGAGGTAATTTAAAAGAAAGAGTACAACAGAGATGAACGAGATTGCAAACAATCCATTAGAAAAGAGGAACGAAGAACATTACGATAACTTGAAGCTTGCAAAGACATGAATCAAGAGTTAAATGGACAAGATAGAATTCGAAACCACTTCGGTTAAAACAAGATGAGAGAGGAAGAATTCGGGCAGCACTCCGGTTGAACATGGAAGGAATAGAACATGAACTTGAGAAGATGGGATGATACTTGATGAAATCAACAACACACCGCCTCCGGAACTATTGAAAGAATGGCACAATGGGTAAGAAGGATTTTAGACAGCACTCAGGTTGAAAATAGAGGCAACACTTGACAAGATGAAAGAACTTGAATTAGAACACAACACTCCGGTTAAATGGATAAGCAAGAAAAGAACACGATCCTCACAAAACGAGGTGATGGGTGAAGAGCACAACATCACGATGCCTCCGCAACGAAAGAATAGAAGTTAGACTGTTGGGATAAAGGGACGGAGAAGAAAATGACAACTTTTGCCATAAGAGAACTTGGAAAGCACCCTTCCAAGAAAGTTATAACGGAGTTGTTGGAAAACCAACAACGAAACAAATAAACTTGTAGTGGGCTTATGGAAAACTTCTCAAAATTGAGGCGAAAATTCTGCCACTACGAAAACAAATAATATAATTGATAACACCAAGGAGATGAAAAACTTCTTCCACCAAGATGATAGAGAGATAACTTGCATCATTGATAAGCACCACAATAGCAACATTCCTTAGGGAAGGCTTTAGGTGAAACGTGACACAAGATGACTCCAACGAAGAGATTGATGGATTTAAAATACCTCATTCTTGACAACGTGTGAATCAGGAAACATGAATGGAAATTATCAAGAATGACATATCACCATCTCAAAAGATAAGGTAGAAAGAATTGCACTTTGAAATGCAAGAAGAAGAATACTTGAACTCCTCAGAAAAAACATGTGTTGGGCACCATGTTTAATTTTGAGTATAGCTTGGCGGATCATAACTTCAAGAGAAATCTTGAAGAACAATTGAAGAATGAAAAGAATCCTTGACGAACCATCATGTAGAGCCTCCATGAAGAACTCCGGTAATAAAAGGATGATAGAAAGAAAGAGAATTTGAAAACACAAGGTGAAGCCTTGCGACGATTTAGAAGGAGCTTCGCGATGAGATAATGCCAAAAACTTGGAACTCCGGAAAAGAAAAGATGAAGCATCTTGAACCGAGAAATGTGACATGATGAATAACTCTGGAAAGAAGACACTAGATCACTTGGATGAAACAATAATAAGAATTACGTTATGCGTATCCTTCACCAATTTAAATTGATGACAAGCAACGGATTTGGCATACTACTTATTCTTCTTGAGGGATTAAGGATAGAGATAGCGCAAAGTTGAGAAGGTATTGATGGAACCACCGATGGGATTTGGAAACAACGAATGAATGAATAAATTGATACGATGACGAAGGAAGAGAAATCTTGAACGAACCACCATAGGAATTGAAAATGAACATAGCAAAGGCACAATTCACCGGGAAGAATTGGAAAACGAATGAAGATACTTGAGGGGATTTAAATACATGATAACAAAGAGATCATGAACTGATTAGAGGGTATTTGAATGATGCACCGGTAAGATTTGGAGAACGATAGCTACACATTGAGAATGAAGAATTATGACATATTGGCCTTCGGAGGTAAGAAATGGAAACAACTCATGAAATGCTCCGGATGGTAAGAAAAGAATTGTCACAATCAAAACAATTATGAGGATAGCATGAAGCTAGAACCATGAATATTCAAGAGAATGGACCAAGATTTAAGAGAAATCCTTCTTCGGTCTTCAAATGTTGAGAATGATGATGAGAACCACCATGAATTGTTGATATACTCCGGGAGAACTAAAAGAGGAAAGGTTGAGCCAAAGATGAAAAGAATTTGAAAACGACCTTGGAGAAGGCATGTGACTGATAAAAATTCATTCTTACGTCAAACTTGAAAATGAATTTGAGAATCGCTCCTGATAATTCGAAGAGTCAGGTAAGATCCTGGGAAAAAACCTGTGGTAATAGGGCCCACTCAAAAGAAAACACCGTTGGAAATGATTTTAAAGAGAGATTGCACCGGTTGAATTAAATGGCTTGAATGAGATAACAACCTCGAAATATCTTGAACGGATTGAGAATGGAAACACAAGGTGAAACCTTGTGAGATATTTCAGCACTCCAGAACAAAAGAATAGGAAGAAATGAATGATTAAGAGGTGCATCGGCATGAGAAAGCATTACAAACGAGGAAAGGAATGTGATCAATATCGAAAGTTTGAATTGGATCCACCGGAGAAGAAACAACAATGAAGGATGATTGAGGGAGTCCTGGACTAGGGGGTGTCCGGATAGCCGAACTATCATCATAGGCCAGACTCCAAGACTATGAAGATACAAGATTGAAGACTTCGTCCCGTGTCCGGATGGGACTTTCCTTGGCGTGGAAGGCAAGCTTGGCAATACGGATATGTAGATCTCCTACCATTGTAACCGACTCTATGTAACCCTAGCCCTCTCCGGTGTCTATATAAACCGGAGGGTTTTAGTTCGTAGGACGAACAACAATCATACCATAGGCTAGCTTCTAGGGTTTAGCCTCCTTGATCTCGTGGTATATCTACTCTTGTACTTCCCATATCATCAATATCAATCAAGCAGGAGTAGGGTTTTACCTCCATCGAGAGGGCCCGAACCAGGGTAAAAACATCGTGTCCCTTGTCTTCTGTTACCATCCGCCTAGACGCATAGTTTGGGACCCCCTACACGAGATCCGCCGGTTTTGACACCGGCATTGGTGCTTTCAATGGGAGTTCCTCTGTGTCGTCGCTCATAGGCCCGATGGCTCCTTCGATCATCAACAACGACACGGTCCAGGTTGAGACTTTTCTCCCCGGACGGCGCCTTTGCACTGCGGGCCAATTCGCTTGGCCATCTGGAGCAGATTGAAAGCTCCGCCCCTGGCCATCAGGTCAGATTTGGAAGTTTGAACTTCACGGACGACATCCGCGGAGATTTGATCTTTGACGGATTCGAGCCACAGCCGAGCGCGCCGCACTGTCACGATGGGCATGATCTAGCTCTGCTGCCGGACGGTGCCCTGGAGGCCGCACAAGAGTCCGCTCCGACCCTTAACTCGGAGCCGACTGCGCCGATCGAGGATGGGTGGCTAGACACCGCCTTGGGGGCCGCTACCTCTACGGCGATGGAGCCGAATACCGACCCTGTCCCTTGTAAAGCTCGTGACTCTGAGGTGCCGGGCTCCTCGCCAGACTCCGAACCTCCCGCGCCCCTACCAATCGAATCCGATTGGGCGCCGATCATGGAGTTCACCGCTGCGGACATCTTTCAGCACTCGCCTTTTGGCGACATCCTGAATTCACTAAAGTATCTCTCGTTATCAGGAGAGCCCTGGCCGGACTGCGGTCAGGACGGTTGGTATGCGGACGACGAAGAAATTGAAAGCCCACCCACCACCCACTTTGTAGCCACTATCGACGACCTAACCGACATGCTAGACGTCGACTCCGAAGACTTCGACGGTATGGACGACGATGCCGGACACGACCAAGAGCCAGCGCCTACGGGACACTGGAAAGCCATCTCGTCATACGACATATACATGGTGGACATTCCAAAGGATGGGAATGGCGATGGAACAACGGAGGAAGACCCCTCCAAGAAACAGCCTAAGCGCTGGCGTCAGCGGCGCCGCTCTAAATGCCGCCACAGTAAGAATGGAGATTCCGCACGTAAACAATAACACCCCGGACAAGGTCAAGACAACCCCTTCAAAGAAGATTCAGCACAGGAGGATGGAGAAGCCAGCTCTCATGAGAGAGCGGCAGACAAGGAGGTATAGGACGATAATTACATGCCCCCCTCTGGAGACGAGGCAAGCCTTGACGACGACGAATTCGTTGTGCCTGAGGATCCCGTCGAACAAGAGCGTTTCAAACGCAGGCTTATGGCCACGGCAAGCAGCCTCAAGAAAAAGCAGCAACAACTTAGAGCTGATCAAGATTTACTAGCCGACAGATGGACCGAAGTCCTCGCGGCCGAAGAGTACGAACTCGAACGCCCCTCCAAAAGCTACCCTAAACGCAAGCTACTTCCCCAGTTAGAAGAGGAAGCATATAAACCTACATCACCGGCGCACAATACGGCCGACCGGCCACCTCGTGGCCGCGACAGGGAGGCCTCTAGGCCTTCCACTAAAGCCGTACCCCGGCATCGCTCGAAAAGTACAAAGCCACGGGGGAATGCGCCGGACTTGCGAGACATATTGGAGGATAAGGCTAGACAATCAAGATCGATCTACGGATCGCGTGAACGCCCCACGATGCGCGATGACAACCGTCGTGCCAGATACAGCAATTCCGGCCGGGCCGAACACAGTAGACAAAGCTCGCTTGAGCTACGTCGTGATATAGCCCAATACAGAGGCGGCGCACACCCACTATGCTTCACAGATGAAGTAATGGATCATCAAATCCCCGAAGGGTTCAAACCCGTAAACATTGAATCCTACGATGGCACAACAGACCCCGCGGTTTGGATCGAAGACTATCTCCTTCATATTCACATGGCCCGCGGGGATGATCATCACGCCATCAAATACCTCCCACTCAAGCTTAAAGGCCCAGCTCGGCGTTGGCTTAACAGCCTGCCAGCAGAATCAATTGGGTGTTGGGAGGACCTGGAAGACGCATTCCTTGATAACTTCCAGGGCACATATGTGCGACCACCAGACGCTGATGACCTAAGCCACATAATTCAGCAGCCAGATGAATTGGCCAGACAATTCTAGACACAGTTCTTAACCAAGAAAAATGAAATCGTCGACCGGTCCGGATGCGGAGGCCCTCGCAGCCTTCAAACACAACATCCGCGATGAGTGGCTTGCCCTGCACCTAGGACAGGAAAAGCCGAAATCCATGGCAGCCCTCACATCACTCATGACCCGCTTCTGCGCGGGAGAGGAGAGCTGGCTCGCCCGCAGTAACAACCTCAACAAAAATCCTGGCAGTCCGGATACCAAGGACCGCAATGGCAGGTCGCGTCGCAACAAGCAGAAACGCCGCATTAACGGCGATAATACTGAGGATACGACCGTCAACGCCGGATTCAGAGGCTCCAAACCCGGTCAGCAGAAAAAGCTATTCAAAAGAACTACTCCGGGTCCGTCCAACTTGGACTGAATACTCGACCGCTCGTGCCAGATACACGGCACCCCCGAAAAGCCAGCTAATCACACCAACAGGGACTGTTGGGTATCCAAGCAGGCAGGCAAGTTAATTGCCAAAAACAATGACAAGGGGCTGCATAGCGATGACGAGGAGGAGACCCGGCCGCCGAACAATAGAGGACAGAAGGGTTTCCCCCCACAAGTGCAGATGGTGAACATGATATACACTACCCACATACCCAAAAGGGGGTGGAAGCGTGCACTCAGGGACGTATACGCGATGGAGCCAGTCGCCCCAAAGTTCAATCCATGGTCCTCCTGCCCGATCACGTTTGATCAAAGGGACCACCCCACCAGCATCCGCCATGGCGGATTCGCCGCATTGGTTCTAGACCCAATCGTCGACGGGTTTCACCTCACTAGAGTCTTGATGGACGGCGGCAGCAGCCTGAACCTGTTTTATCAGGATACAGTGCGCAAGATGGGCATAGACCCCTCAAGGATTAAACCAACAAAGACGACCTTCAAAGGCGTCATACCAGGTGTATAAGCCAATTGTACAGGCTCAGTTACACTGGAAGTTGTCTTCGGATCCCCGGATAACTTCCGAAGCGAGGTGTTAATCTTCGACATCGTTCCGTTCCGCAGCGACTATCATGCACTGCTCGGACGAAGCGCATTTGCAAAGTTCAATGCGGTGCCGCACTATGCATACCTCAATCTCAAGATGCCAGGCCCTCGAGGAGTCATCACGGTCAACAGAAACACTGAACGCTCTCTCCGAACAGAGGAGCACACAGCGGCTCTGGTGGCAGAAGTGCAGAGCAGCCTCTTAAGGCAATTCTCGAGTCCGGCCGTTAAGCGATCGGACACCGCCAAGCGCGCCCGGAGTAACCTACAACAAGACCATCTGGCACATTCCGAGCACACGTAGCAATGCGGCCCCAACCCCAGCCCTCGCAAAATTGCAAGACTAGTACTTCGCGTACATCACTACGCTCTGGAGATACCATGGGTATAGGGGGAGGGGCACGACCACGGCAGGCCCAGAGTGCGGCTCAACCACACCAGCAGCTCCCAAGTGTGTCATCCTTTTTCTTTCCTTTTTTTCTTATCCTCAGGACTTCGTTTACCAGAGGCCCTGTCCGGCAGTAGACCTGCCGAACTCACGATGCAACAGCCAGGGAAGGAGAAGAGCTACGACGAGTATCCAGGTGGTCTCCATTACGAGCATTATACCTGTTTTATATACACCATTCCGCAGCCTACCCCTGGAAGTGGACATGCTAAATAGTTCCACCCCTTTCTTATCGCACTATTTGTATCGTTTTGCATTCATGGCAGTATTTTTTGAATAAACAATGAATCGCTTTTCGCCTATAATTGCATTCCTTTCTAATACATATGTCCATTTATGACATGTTGCATCCGTACACTTTGGTATGGCTAAATACACCAGGGGCTTAAGTTCCCCACATTATGGTGTGATAAGTCCGAACACTTTCACAAGTGCGGCACCCCGAACTTATAGCATTATATGCATCGGCTCCGAATCATGTCTTGGGTCAATAGTTGGGTTTGCCCGGCTCCCATGTTTTGGTACCTTACGTTCCGTTATATCGGCTAAGGTAGCACTGGGAGAACCACTATGATTGTGCCCCAGTTGAGCTGGGCGAGCACCTCGGTGGAGAAAGCTAAAACTGACTGTCATGATGGGGTGAGAGCCGGTCGCTGTTCGAGAGGTTTTTTCGAGTCCCTAAAGACTTATGCCGCTTAGAGCGAGGAACCGGCTTTGTCCGGACCAGGCGTGGATAGCGCCCCGAATTCGGCCTTCCAAACACTATGGGCTTCGCCGAAATTTAAAATTATAGAATTCTATGGCTAAGTGAGAGTGTTCAAGCATTATAAGTCCGGTTGCCTCATTCGTTGTGTTGAACGCCTCCCTAGGTGGACCCGAAAATGGGAACAAGAGCGCTCAAGTTTATCCCGAACACCCCAGCACTCGTGGCATGGGGGCTCAAGCCGAAAACTTGCCATCTCTCAGATTTGATAAACGACCGCATAGAAGGTAATATTTTAAATTAACAAGCGTTGCTTAGCACATATGAACAAAGTTTTCAGCGCACAGGATAACAAAATGCGAGTCTACTCAAATATTACATCTTTGGAGCACTCACCCGCAATAATGCGGGCACCCTTCAGGACACCCTTATAATACATCTCGGGCACGCGAAACTCCTTGCCTGGCGGTGGTGCGTCCATCACAAGCTTCTCAGCGTCCATCCTGCCCCAGTGCACTTTAGCACGGGCAAGGGCCCGACGGGCACCTTCAATGCAGGCGGAGTGCTTGATGACTTCAACCCATGGACAAGCATCCACCAGCCGCCAGACCAGGTCAAGTAGCTCCTGTGCATGGCCTCTTTGGGCCATAGCCGAACTATGAGGCCCTTCATGTGCTGTTCGGCCACCTTGTGGAGCTCGACCAGCTGCTTCAGCTGGTCGCTAAGGGGCACCGGATGTCTGGCCTCAGCATACTGAGACCAGAACACCTTGTCCGTCGAGCTCCCCTCCTCGACTCTGTAGAAAGCGGCAGCATCGGACACGCTACGGGGCAGATCTGCGAACGCTCCTGGAGAGCTCCGAATTCGGGTAAGTAACAGGTAATTCACTTTTAGATGCTTGCTTTGCATGAAGAATGCCTTACCCGCCGCTATTTTCTTCAGTGCCTCGATTTCCTGGAGGGCCTTGTGAGCTTCGGCCTTAGCGGCTTTGGCACTCTCAAGAGCCGACGCAAGCTCGGACTCTAGAGTCTTCGAGTGACGCTCCAAATTCTCGTGTTTTTCCACAAGAGCTTGGAGCTCTTGCCGTACCTCCGCCACTCGCGCCTCCTGCTTCTCTTTCTCGGCGTGTTCATGTCAGATTATGCTCGTCACGACACACCTCCTTCGTGGTCGCCACCTCGCTCAGAGCCCGGAGTACCCACATTATCCTTGTCATTCCTCTTGCAACCAAATCCTTTTCTCAGAAGGTACAACTTTAATAAGGTGTTACTCACCTTCCTTGTCCTCGAGCTGCTTCTTGGCACGGCCGAGCTCACTCTCGGACCGCCGAGGCTCGCTTCAAGGCATTGACCTCCACAAGGCGGCAGAGGTCAGCAGCAAGAGCCTGCATTCCCATATTGACATATTTTTAAGACTCCTGCAGATATCTTTTTAGATCCTCATCCGCTTTTCTTTCAACACCGAACCGAGCATCGGGGGTTACTGATCTATGCGGTACTATTTTACATATCTTAAAATTCTTACCTCAAAGCCTGTTAGAAGGCTGCTGCAGGCTTCGGTCAGCCCGCTTTTGGTGAGCTGAACCTTCTGAATCACCGCACTCATGACAGTGCGGTTTTCCTCGTCGATGGAAGTGGTGTTGATGTCCAGCAAGTTATCCGGCGCCTCCAGTTGGACGGAGGCCGCTGGCGTCACAGTCTTGCCCTTCTTATGAAGGGGCCGCCCGCCGGACTCGGAACCACCGCAGTTCCGGTGCGGAATCCGGTCCAGCACGGAGGTTGCCTGCGGCACCTCGGGGCCTCCTCCTCTGGTGGGTCCTTTCCGGATCCCACCTTGGCGCGTCGCTGTCACGGGAGGAGGCGGTCGGAAGTGAAGTGCTATTCACATCCGACGTACCCAAGGACCCGCTCGACGAAGCGGGAAGATCGTCCTTGGGCGAACTACAGGGTTGTATGCGGCGTTAAAAGATGCTATGCGACAAGAAGAAAAATTATGAGTTATTCAGGAGTCCGGATGCTTACGATCTCGCCAGGGGCTTGGCCCTTGAGGGCCAATCCTCGTCGTCGTCGCCGACGTTGGCGGAACAGTCCGGGGGAAGGGTCCTTCCCTTCTTGGACCCTTCGGCCCCCTTCGTTGGGGAGGCCTTCCTCTTCTTCTCTCCTCCCGCTGGGGGAGAGGCCTCTTTCTTCTCCTCCTCGTCCTCGGGGGAGGAGTCAGCCTCAGAGCCCTCGGACGATGAATCCGATAACACCTGACGCCGAGAACTCCTCCGGGTTCCCGTGGCCTTCTTCTTGGCCTTCTTCTCCAGCACTACGTAAGGTGCCGGGACCAGCAGCCCTGTCAGACGGGCATCCGCTGGGTCTTCTAGAAGGGGAGTCGGACAGTTAACCTGTCCGGACGTCTCCTGCCAGGCCTGTTAAAGGTATTGAGAGCTTAGATCCCACATAGAGTCAAACTATGAAAAGCAAGTGTCCCATAAAGGATGACATGGCTTACCTCGCCAGCAGGACGCTGCGAGCTGAATCCGCGATCTTTGGTAGCGGATGCGGGAGCCTCGGCACCCTTGAACAGCACCCTCCAGGCCTCTTCGTACGTAGGGTCGAAGAGCCCACTCAAGGTCTAGTGCTGTGCTGGATCGAACTCCCACAAGTTGAAGTCCCGCTGTTGGCAGGGGAGAATCCGGCGGATGAGCATGACCTAGATTACGTTGACAAGCTTGAGCTTCTTGTTCACCAGGGTTTGGAGATAGGATTGGAGTTCGGTCAGCTCTTCCGAATTACCCCACAACAGGCCCTTCTCTTTCCAGGAAGTGAGCTGCATGGGGATGCCAGATCTGAATTCGTGGGCCGCTGCCCATTCAGGGTCACGAGGCTCGGTGATGTAGAACCACCCCGATTGCCACCCCTTGATGGTTTCCACGAAGGCGCCCTCGAGCCAAGTGACGTTGGGCATCTTGCCCACCATGGCGCCTCTGCACTCCGCTTGGCTGCCCTTCACAACCTTCGGCTTGACATTGAAGGTCTTTAGCCACAAGCCGAAGTGGGGCTGGATGCAGAGGAAGGCCTCGCACACGACGATAAACGCCGAGATTGAGGATGAAATTCGGGGCCAAATCATGGAAGTCAAGGCCGTAGTAGAACATGAGCCCCCGGACAAAGGGGTGGAGTGGGAAGCCCAGTCCGCGGAGGAAATGGGGAAGGAATACCACCCTCTAATGGGGCCTGGGGGTGGGGATGAGTTGCCCCTCGTCGGGGAGTCGGTGCGCGATGTCGCTGGACAAATATCCGGCACTGCGCAGCTTCCTGATGTGCCCCTCCGTAACGGAGGAGGCCATCCACTTGCCTCCCGCTCCGGACATGGTTGGAGAAGGTTGAGGTGAGATGTGCGGACTTGGGCGCTAGAGCTCGAGTGCGCGGAGATGGATAAGCCAAGGAGGAAGAAGGCGTAGGTAAAAGGTGGATCCTTATCCCTTATATATGGGCGATTTAAACTGTGCGTCCCCACCAGCCTGGTAAAACTCGCTTATCTCCCAAGCGCCACAATCAATGGCGCGGTTGGGTTACCCACGTCCGTATTGATGAGAATCCCGGAATAAGGGGACACGATCTCTGCCTCGACAAGACATGCCAAGGAAACCGCTTCGCTAAACGCGCTGAGGTGGAATAATAAAGAACAAGTAAAGGCTTGGTCGTGGTGTGACGTCACGCCACGAAATACGTCAGCAGATTGAACTTGTGTAAATATTATTCTATCTACGGAGGTATGTGGAATTTATTTTGCAGAGCCGGACACTATCCTGGTGTTCACAGTCTTCTATGAATTATTCGGAGGAGGAACCCGCCTTGCAATGCCGAAGACAATATGCACGCCGGACTCGTCGTGATTGAAGCCTGGTTCAGGAGCTACTGAGGGAGTCCTGGACTAGGGGGTGTCCGGATAGCCGAACTATCATCATTGGCCGGACTCCAAGACTATGAAGATACAAGATTGAAGACTTCGTCCCATGTCCGGATGGGACTTTCCTTGGCGTGGAAGGCAAGCTTGGCAATACGGATATGTAAATCTCCTACCATTGTAACCGACTCTATGTAACCCTAGCCCTCTCCGGTGTCTATATAAACCGGAGGGTTTTAGTCCGTAGGACGAACAACAATCATACCATAGGCTAGCTTCTAGGGTTTAGCCTCCTTGATCTCGTGGTAGATCTACTCTGTACTACCCATATCATCAATATCAATCAAACAGGAGTAGGGTTTTACCTCCATCGAGAGGGCCCGAACCTGGGTAAAAACATCGTGTCCCTTGTCTCCTGTTACCATCCGCCTAGACGCACAGTTCGGGACCCCCTACCCGAGATCCGCCGGTTTTGACACCGACAATGATGAACTTGAAACTGTTGAGCATCTTCATGGGAAATCACCGGATAAGAACATTGAAAGAAAAGAATGAAGAGACTTCCCACAAATAAAAGGATACTTGATTACAAAACTTGAGTCCTTGAAGGAAAAGGGTGGGAGGGCGGGAAAATGAAGGCAACATGGGGACGGATGAAACAAACACCGGTGAGAAAATTTAGAATTGATCTCACAAATGTTGAAATGATCGGATTCACTTGAAGAGAAGCACACCGGTTGAAAAAGAGTTGACATGACAACCTCAGTGATCAAGAAGGATTAGTACTCCCATAGAAATATGAGAACACCGTTTAGAAAAGGTATGGAATCAACACTTGACATTGAAGCAACTCAAATACCACAAATAAAACAAAACAAAGGATTTGGCTTGCAGAATAAGCCGGAACAAACATATGATAGAGATTTCATCCGAAGTTTTCGTGGTGGGGCCCACACGGGCTCGACCGTACAGCACCATCATGTACAAGGTAGTGCACATGACATACGAAGTGTCCCCGAACCAGCATAGCCAAGGGCTCTTTAAGACACAACGAGACCACTGTAACAATGACCGTGGATAGGCGGACCACTAGACGTCGAACCCAATCTCATATCATGCATCTGTCGGAAAGATATTCTAGGAGCTACTTGAATTCCCATGTATAAACTCCCGAAACTTTCTGGTTATGCAATCTGGTGTTGGGGATACAGGGGAAGCAATATATCTCACCCAAACTAACAATCCCTACATCCAGCTGTATCCATCCGTCAACACATAACCATGAAAACTCCGGAAATCGTGTACCTCAACCTTCGAAAAGCATCCATTATACGAGCTATGGCAATACTCCCGAACTCCCCAGTACTGGGTGGCGTCGAGGTTATCTCACCAACAACTGCATAAAAGAGATTTTCGATGTCGGCAAAACTCAGGTATTCCAGAACTACAACGATAAAATTGTGAGGACAACACCTCGGAGCTCAACTCCCCGGGACACTGCCACAACCCCTAAATGTCAGGAGGCACCAAGAACAATGTTCTTGTCACAAGAATATCGGAACGATCCCAAGATACCCGCGTGATCCTAAAAAAATTTTGTGAAAAATTAAGGAGAGGAAAGACAAAACATCTACGTCGTGAGTCCTCACCAGAGCAACGAAGGGGGCTGAGGAGTAAAAAGTATCCTACTCTCCGACATATATAATTCTAAGACTCAAAATAGTTTTCTTCTAGACTCAACAACGGCCAACAATCAAGGGGGCTCCTATGGTCGGTCGAAGCTCTGATACAAACTTGTTACGCCCAATATGCGATACTATCCTAACGAGACTTGAAGATCCCACGAAGGATAGAACCGCATATTGATACGCTTTGGCAAGGTGGATATCATTACATCAACCTTACATAATAGATGGGGATACATACAAAAGGCATACAAATGCCACAAGAATACAACAATACATCATACATAAGATCAACATCCGACTACGGATGAAACACAAACAGAAACTCAAACGAGATCCACCCTGCTAGCACAGGCTGCCGACCTGGAACCTATCCCCTGATCGAAGAAGAAGCAGAAGAAGAACTCCAAAACAAGTAACATTGCTCTCGTGTCATGGTCATCGCAAACCTGCACCTGCAACTGTTGTTGTAGTAATCTGTGAGCCATGAGGACTCAGCAATCCCATAACCATGGGTATCAAAACTAGCATAGCTTAATGGGTAAGGAAGGGGGGTAAAGTGATGAGGTTGCAGCAGCGACTAAGCATATATGGTAGCTAACATACGCAAATAAGAGCGAGAAGAGAGCAAACGGAACAGTCGTGAAGCTAGCAATGTTCAAGAGGTGATCCTGAACTCCTACTTATGTCAAACATAACCCAAAACCGTGTTCACTTCCCGGACTCCATCGAGAAGAGACCATCACGATTACACACGCGGTTGATGCGTTTTAATTCATATCTGATGTCATGTTATCTACAACCGGACATTAACAAATTCCCATCTGCCACATAACCGCGGGCACGGCTCTTGAAAGTTTATACCCTGCAGGGGTGTCCCAACTTAGCCCATGATAAGCTCTCACGATCAACGAAGGATATTCCTTCTCCCAGGAAGACCCGATCAGTCTCGGAATCCCGGTTTACAAGACATTTCTACAATGGTAAAATAAGACCAGCAAAGCCGCCCAATGTGCCGACAAATCCCGATAGGAGCTGCACATATCTCGTTCTCAGGGCACACTGGATGAACACTACGTACAACTAAAACCAGACCTCAAGTTTCCCCGAGGTGGCGCTGCAAGTGGCTCTA
The DNA here is from genome assembly GCA_021437245.1 of Aegilops speltoides. Classification (NCBI taxonomy): domain Eukaryota; kingdom Viridiplantae; phylum Streptophyta; class Magnoliopsida; order Poales; family Poaceae; genus Aegilops; species Aegilops speltoides. The sequence continues at coordinate 318,288,469 of CM038147.1, read as the reverse complement.
GTTCGGACCAACACTCGAAGGAGCACTGGCCTGGGGGGGTTAAATAAAGATGACCCTCGGGAGAGCGACTCCCAAGGGAAAAATAGGTGGTGGTGAGGCAAATGGTAAAACCAAGGTTGGGCCTTGCTAGAGGAGTTTTATTCAAAGCGAGCTATCAAGAGGGTCCCATAAATCACCCAACCGCGTAAGGAACGCAAAATCCGGGAACATAATACCGATATGACGGAAACTAGGGCGGCAAGAGTGGAACAAAACACCAAGCATAAGGCCGAGTCTTCCACCCTTTACCAAGTATATAGATGCATTAATTAAATAAGAGATATTGTGATATCCCAACATAATCCTGTCCATCATGGAGCAATCTTCAACTTCACCTGCAACTAGCAACGCATAAGGGGCTGAGCAAAGCGGTAACATAGCCAAGCAACGGTTTGCCAGGAAGGGTTTAAAGGTTAGAGGCTGACATGGCAGTTTGGGAGGCTTGATCAACAAGAGATAGGTAACGCGACAAAGCAATAGAACGAAGCAACTAGCATAGCAATGATAGTAATGAGATCCAAGGCGACGGTCATCTTGCCTGAAATCCCGCTAGGAAGAAGACGAACGGGAATAGTCGAATGAATCGTCACAATCACAACATTACCGGAACTAAGAAGCAACACCGGAAAGAAACAAACAACATGGTAAATGCACAATCATAAACATGGCATGATGCACAAACAGGCATGATGCATGTCCGGTTTAATGAGGCATGGCATGGCAAAGTGCAACAAACAACACTACAAATTAAGTGGAGCTCAATATGCAACGAGTTGCATATTGACGAAACACCACAACAATTATTTAGTTCATCTCGTTTAAGCTACTCAACAATATTAAATGTTGTTAAACATGGCAAGAGGTGAAGCATAAGAAAACTACCTATCTAGGCAAGTTTAAATGAGGCCGGAACCACAAACAACAATTCCGGAAAATCCCCATATGCATATTTCGAATTTGGTACTGTTCTGCCCTAAACCATATTTTACAGTTGTTAAACATGCTAGATGAGTGCAACATGTTAAACTAGGCATTTTCTACCCCATTTACATATAAAGTTTATTTAAAACCGAGCTACGATTATTTAGTTATGAAATAAATCATATTAACATGGCATTTGAGCAAATTTAAACAAAAAACATTTTAAACATTTTAAACATGGATGAAAGTGGCATATTATGAAACTAGATAAAATTCTAAGCATTTTACATATATAAATCATTTTAATCCGATGCACCATTTGTGAGTTATTAAATGCATGATGTTTGAGGGTTTTTCTGCAAATATGTAATTCACAGGAAAATGGCAAAATTCACAGCGCACAGAAAAAAAACAACTATGGGCTAAATCTGTAATAGGGCAGGCACTGGTGGCAGCTCACCCATGGGCTCTGGCCCAGTCGGTGGAGGAGGCCGGCTTGGGCTGGCAGATCTGGCGCGGTTGGGCCTTGGCGCGGTACAGCAGAAGCGGCCCAAGGCGAAGAGGCCACGCGCGCTCTGCAGCTGGATCGAACGGGCAGGTGGGGGAGGCGCGGTCAACGCAGAAGAAGCAGAGGCCTTGCCGCGGCTGCGATGCAGAGGACGCAGGGAGCGGGACTTGGCACTGGCGTCTCCCGGCGATGAGGGCTTGGCGGAGGCCGGCGAAGAGAAGAGCTGCAGGAGACGGGGATGGGCGGATCCAGAAAAGACGAGGTCGGGAACAGAACGGAGGCGAGCTCTGGCAGGTTTAGGACGGCAGCGACGCTCCATGGCGTTCCTGACGGTGCTGTGAAGACAAGAGATAGAGAGAGCAGCGTGAGAAAGAGCCAGGGAGGAAGTGGGGAAAAAAGAAAAGAGAAGGGAGAAGCAAGAGGACACCGTGACCTAGGGCTTCGGTCGGCGGCCAAGCTGGCTGCAACGGGAGGAGGCTCGGACACTAGACAAATTCCACCGGCGGGGCTGACGAGCTTGAGGCGCTCGGGCGCCATGGCTGCTCCAACTCGCTGTGATCAAACAGAGAGCGAGAGAGATGAGAGACCGGAGAGAGAGATGGGGAAGGAGCGGAGCTTCACCGTGGGGGTGTTGCTTGGGTCGTACGAGTTCGGCGGTGCTGGTGGTGTGCTCCAGCGAGCTGGTCGGTGCTCAGGCAGCTGCAGGAGAGGGGCGACGGGAAGAGGAGCTCGGGCTCCTCCAAGATTTGGGCGGCGATGGTGGTTGGACAGGAGGGAAAAACAAGGAGAAGGTGGAGGCTGCGAGGGGAATGGGCGCTGGTGGATCCCGAGGGGGATTGGAGACGGCGGCGGCGGCTGGATAGGGGAGGATCCCAAAAAATAGGGTTTGGTCTCAAGTCAATAGGGATGGACTATATATATACGAAAGGGGATGATTTGGATCCTCCTATCGCGATCGGGTGGCTGAGAAATAAATAGGTAGGGAGTCCAAATACGAAAATGAAGATGTTCTGTAGATGTTTGGGGATGATCCGGATCCATCAGTAATGACAGACCGGTTCGGGTTCGGGTAAGTTTTGGACACGCACACGAGGGGGCTGCGAGCTGGCAAGAGAGGTTAGGTGGTCACGGTTAAGAGGGAAGCAAAAACCCGATTGGTCTTGGAACGGCCAACGAAAGCAAGGGGAAAGCGACAACTACGAACGGGTGCAAGTTTTATGAAAACATGCAAATGCAATGCGAATGATGCTATGAGATGAAATGCAAGACATGAACAAAATGCAAAACGAAAGACAAAAACCCAATCACGGAGAAAATAATATATCACGTCACCGGAAATGGCAAGAGTTGGACTTTCAAATATGGAAAGTTACATCCGGGGCGTTACAAGCTCTGGAGTGCAGATATTGTTTCCACATATATATTGACCAATACTAGGAATGCCCTTTTTTTCTTGGCTTTCACGCACATGAGTTACAGCATGACATCCGGCAAACACAAGGAGAATAGGGCATATAGCCGTTGGATTTTCTTCAATTTATGGCTAAATGAGATTGCCCGGCTCATAGAGCATCTGCAAAAAGCTACGTTTGTCCCTACTAGGGGGTAATGTCTATAACCAACATAATCTCTCCAATTTCCTTCAAAAGGAAGTGCCAATTGGTTCAGAAACTTGTCCGAAAAACAGGGGCATTGATGTTCTTTGACTTTCAGGGCCAAAAAGTCGTGCTTAAGGCCGAATTTGAGGGTACTCCAGGCCTCCTGGTGCAAGCAGGTAGTATTTTCTAGATTCGCAAGCTCCCCGCGAGAAGTTTGAGTACTTGTGGGTCCGACAGGGACTCCGAGTCACAAAGTTATGAGCGTTGTAGTGAACATCGGTCCATTCTATGGCAGCCCTTGAAAGTACTTCATTTCCCGTGACGCTTTTTGCCTGACCACCCCAAAATTTCTTGTCCTCTATAGTGGAGATATTGTTTCCACATATATATTGAGCGATGCCACGAATTTCCTTTTGTTCTTGGATTTCACGCGCATGAGTTACAGCATGCCATCCGGCGAAAACAAGGAGAATAAGGCATATAGCCGCTGGATTTTCTTAAATTTACGATCAAATGAGATTGCCCGGCACATAGAGCATCTATAGAAAGCTACGTTTGTCCATACCAGGGGGGTTAATGTCTATAACCAACATAATGTCTCGACTTTCCTACAAAAGAAAGTGCCAATGAGGTCAGAAACTTGTCCAAAAAACAACGGTGAATGAAGTTCTTTGACTTTCAGAGCCAAAAAGTCCTGCTTAAGGCCGAATTTGAGGGTACTCCGGGCCTCCTGGCGCATGGGCGGATTATTTTCTGGATTCCCACGCTCACCGCGAGCAGTTTGAGTACTTATGGGTCCGACAGGGACTCCGAATGACAAAGTTATGACCGTTTTAGTGAACATCGGTCCATCTACGGCAGTCCTTGGAAGTACTTCATTTTCCCGTGACGCTTTTTGCCTGATCGCCCCAAATTTCTTGTCCACTAGAGTGGAGATATTGTTTCCACATATATATTGATCAATGCTAGGAATGCCCTTTTTTCTTGGCTTTCATGCACATGAATTACAGCATGACATTTGGCGAAAACAAGGAGAATAGGGCATATAGCCATTGGATTTTCTTCTATTTATGGCTAAATGAGATTGCCCCGCTCATAGAGCATCTGCAGAAAGCTATTGTCCCTACTAGGGGGGCTAATGTCTATAACCAACATAATCTCTCCAATTTCCTTTAAAAGGAAGTGCCAATTGGTTCAGAAACTTGTCCGAAAAACAGGGGCAATGATGTTCTTTGACTTTCAGGGCCAAAAAGTCGTGCTTAAGGCCGAATATGAGGGTACTACGGGCCTCCTGGTGCAAGCGGTTAGTATTTTCTAGATTCGCACGCTCGCTGCGAGCAGTTTGAGTACCTGTGGGTCCGACAGGGACTCCGAGTGACAAAGTTATGAGCGTTATAGTGAACATCGGTCCATTCTATGGCAACCCTTGAAAGTACTTCATTTTCTCATGACGCTTTTTGCCTGACCACCCCAAAATTTCTTGTCCTCTATAGTGGAGATATTGTTTCCACATATATATTGAGCGATGCCACGAATGCTCTTTTGTTCTTGGCTTTCACTCGCATGAGTTACAGCATGCCATCCGGCGAAAACACGGAGAATAAGGCATATTGCCGCTGGCTTTTCTTCAATTTATGGCCAAATGAGATTGCCCGGCTCATAGATCATCTACAGAAAGCTACGTTGGTCCCTATGAAGGGGCTAATGTCTATTACAAACATAATCTCTCGAATTTCCTTCAAAAAAAAGTGCCAATGGGTTCGGATACTTGTCCGAAAAACAACGGCGAATGATGTTCTTTGACTCTCAGGGCCAAAAAGTCCTGCTTAAGGCCGAATTTGAGGGTACTCCAGGCCTCCTAGCGCAAGCGGGGAGTACTTTTTAGATTCGCACATTCGTCGCGAGCAGTTTGAGTACTTGTGGGTCCAACATGGACTCCGAATGACAAAGTTATGACCGTTTTAGTGAACATCGGTCCATTCTATGGCAGTCCTTGAAAGTACTTCATTTTCCCATGACGCTTTTTGCCTGACCGTCCCGAAATTTCTTGTTCTAAATAGTGAAGATATTGTTTCCACATATATATCGAGCGATGCCATGAATGCCCTTTTGTTCTTGGCTTTCAAGCGCATGAGTTACAGAATGCCATCCGGAGAAAACAAGGAGAATAAGGCATATAGCCACTGGATATTCTTCAATTTACGGCTAAATGTGACTGCCCGACTCATAGAGCATCTACAAAAAGCTACATTTGTCCCTACTAGGGGGCCTAATGTCTATAACAAACATAATATCTCGAGGTTCCTTCAAAAGGAAGTGCCAATAGGTTTTGAAACTTGTTCGAAAAACAGCGGCGAATGATGTTCTTTGACTTTCAGGGCCAAAAAGTCATGCTTAAGCCTGAATTTGAGGATATTTAGGGCCTCCTCGAGCAGGCGGGGAGTATTTTCTAGATTCGCACGCTCGCCGCGAGAAGTTTGATTACTTGTGGGTCCGACACAGACTTCGAATGACAAATTTATGACCGTTTTAGTGAACATCGGTCTATTCTATGGCAGTGCATGAAAGTACTTCATTTTCCCGTCACGTTTTTTGCCAGACCGCCCCGAAATTTCTTGTCCTGTATAAGGGAGATATTGTTTCCACATATATATTGACCAATGCCAGGAATGCCCTTTTGTTCTTGGCTTTCACGCGCATGAGTTACAACATACCATCCGGCGAAAACGAGGAGAATAAGGCATATAGCCGCTGGATTTTCTTCAATTTACGGCCAAATGAGATTGCCCATCTCATAGAGCATCTACAGAAATCTACGTTTGTCCCTACCAGGGGGGCTAATGTCTATAACCAACATAATCTCTCGAATTTCCTTCAAAAGGAAGTGCCAATGGGTTCAGAAACTTGTCCGAAGACAACGACGAATGATGTTCTTTGACTTTCAGGGCCAAAAGTCCTAGTTAAAGCCGAATTTGAGGGTACGCTGGGCCTCCATGGCGCAAGCGAGGAGTATTTTCTGGATCCACATGCATGCCGCGAGCAGTTTGATTAATTGTGCGTCCGACAGGGACTCCGAATGACAAAGTTATGACCGTTTCAGTGAACATCGGTCCATCTATGGCAGTCCTTGAAAGTACTTCATTTTCCCGTGACGCTTTTTGCCTGATCGCCCCGAATTTGTTGTCCTCTATAGTGGAGATATTGTTTCCACATATATATTGACCAATACCAGGAATGCCCTTTTGTTCTTGGTGAGGGAGTCCTGGATTAGCGGGTGTCCGGATGGCCGGACTATAGCCTTTGGCCGGACTCCTGGACTATGAAGATACAAGATTGAAGACTTCGTCCCGTGTCTGGATGGGACTTTCCTTGGTGTGGAAGGCAAGCTTGGCGATACGGATATGTAGATCTCCTACCATTGTAACCGACTTTGTGTAACCCTAACCCTCTTCGATGCCTATATAAACCGGAGGGTTTTAGTCCATAGGACAGAACAACAATCATACCATAGGATAGCTTCTAGGGTTTAGCCTCTCTGATCTCGTGGTAGATCTACTCTTGTACTACCCATATCATCAATATTAATCAAACAGGAGTAGGGTTTTACCTCCATCGAGAGGGCCCGAACCTGGGTAAAAACATCGTGTCCCTTGTCTCTGTTACCATCCGCCTAGACGCACGCCCGGTCCCCCTACCGAGATCCGCCGGTTTTGACACCGACATTGGTGCTTTCATTGAGAGTTCCTCTGTGTCATCATCTTTAGGCCTGATGGCTCCTCCGATCATCAACAACGACGCGTCCAGGTGAGACTTTTCTCCCGGACAGATCTTCGATTCGGGCGGCTTTTGCACTGCGGGCCAATTCGCTTGGCCATTTGGAGCAGATTGAAAGCTACGCCACTGGCCATCAGGTCAAATTTGGAAGTTTGAACTATACGGCTGACGTTCGCGGAGACTTGATCTTCGACGGGTTCGAGCCACAGCCAAGCGCGCCACACTATAGTGATGGGCATGATCTAGCTCTGCCGCCGGATAGTGCCCTGGAGGCCGTACAAGTGTCTACTCCGACCCTTACCTCGGAGCCGACTGCACCGATCGAGGACGGGTGGCTGGACACCGCCTCGGGGGCTGCTATCTCTATGGCGACTGAGCCGAACACCAACCCCGTCCTTTACGAAGCTCGTGACTCCAAGGCGCCGGAGTCCTCTCCGGACTCCGAACCTTCTGCGCCCCTGCCAATCGCCGATCGGGCGTCGATCATGGAGTTCACCGCCGCGGACATCTTTCGGCACTCGCCCTTTGGCGACATCCTGAATTCACTAAAGTCTCTCTCTTTATCACGAGAGCCCTGGCCGGACTATGGTCAGGAAGGTTGGGATGCGGACGACGAAGAAATTCAAAGCCCACCCACCACCCACTTCGTAGCCACTGTCGATGATTTAACCGACATGCTCGACTTCGACTCCGAAGACATCGACGGTATGGACGACGATGCAGGAGACGACCAAGAACCAGCGCCTACAGGGCACTGGAAGGCCACTTCATCATACGACATTTACATGGTGGACATCCCAAAAGATGGGAATAGCGATGGAACAACGGAGGATGACCCCTCCAAAAAACAGGCTAAGCGCCGGCATCAGCGGCGCCGCTCTAAATCCCGCCATAGCAAAAATGATGATTCCGGCACGGGAGACAATAACACCCCGGACAGTGCCGAAGACAACCTCCTCCAGCAGGATTCAGTGTAGGAGGATGGAGAAGCCAGCCCTCATGAGAGAGCGGCAGGCAGAGAGGTAGAGGACGATAATTACATGCCTCCCTCCGAAGACTAGGCAAGCCTCGACGACGACGAATTTGTCGTGCTTGAGGATCCCGTCGAACAAGAGCGTTTCAAACGCAGGCTTATGGCCACGGCATGCAGCTTCAAGAAAAAACAGCAACAGCTTAGAGCTGACCAAGATTTGCTAGCCGACAGATGGACTGAAGTCCTGGCGGCCGAAGAGTACGAACTCGAATGCCCCTCCAAGAGCTACCCAAAACGCAGGCTGCTACCCCGATTAGAGGAAGCACCTAAACCTACATCACAAGCGCATAATACGGCCGACCGGCCACCTCGTGGCCACGACAGAGAGGCCTCTCGGCCCTCCACTCAATCCGCACCCCGGCGCCGCTCAAAAAATACCAAGGCGCGGGAAAATGCACCAGACCTGCGGGATATATTGGAGGACAAGGCAAGGCAAACAAGATCAATCTACGGATCGCGTGGGCGCCCCATGATACGTGATGATAACCGTCACGCCGGATATGGCAATTCCGGCCGGGCCGAACGCAGTAGACAAAGCTCATTTGAGTTGCGTCGTGATATAGCCCTATACAGAGGCGCCACACACCCCCTATGCTTCACAGACGAAGTGATGGATCATCAAATCCCTGAGGGTTTCAAACCCGTAAACACTGAATGATACGATGGCACAACAGATCCTGCGGTCTGGATCGAGGACTATCTCCGTCATATTCACATGGCCTGCGGTGATGATTTACACGCCATCAAATACCTCCCACTCAAGCTTAAAGGACCATCTCGGCATTGGCTTAACAGCTTGCCAGGGGAGTCAATTGGTTGTCGGGAAGACCTGGAAGCCGCATTCCTAGACAACTTCCAGGGCACCTATGTGCGACCACTAGACACCGATGACCTAAGCCACATAATTCAGCAGCCAGAGGAATCGGCCAGACAATTCTGGTCATGGTTCCTAACCAAGAAAAATCAAATCGTCGACTGTCCGGATGCAGAGGCCCTTGCAGCCTTCAAACACAACATCCGCGATGAGTGGCTTGCTCGGCACCTAGGACAGGAAAAGCCGAAATCCATGGCAGCTCTCACAACACTCATGACCCGCTTTTGCACAGGAGAGGACAACTGGCTAGCTCGTAGTAACAATATGACCAAGAGCCCTGGTAATTCGGATACCAAGGACAGCAACGGCAGGTCGCGTCGCAACAAGCACAAGCGCCGCATTAATGGCGATAATGCTGAAGATACGACAGTTAATGCCGGATTCAGAGGCTCTAAACCTGGTCAGCGGAAAAAGCCATTTAAAATAAATACTCCAGGCCCGTCCAATTTGGACCGAATACTCGATCGCTCGTGCCAGATACACGGCACCCCCGAAAAACTAGCCAATCACACCAATAGGGATTGTTGGGTGTTCAAGTAGGCAGGCAAGTTAAATGCCGAAAACAATGACAAGGGGCTGCATAGCGACGACGACGAGGAGCCTCGGCCGCCGAACAATAGAGGACAGAAAGGCTTCCCCCCACAAGTGCGGATGGTGAACATGATATACGCAACCCACATACCCAAAAGGGAGCGGAAGCATGCACTAAGGGACGTATATGCGATGGAGCCAGTCGCCCCAAAGTTCAATCCGTGGTCCTCCTGCCCGATCACTTTTGATCGAAGGGACCACCCCACTAGCATCCGCCATGGCGGATTCGCCGTATTGTCTCTAGACCCAATCGTTGATGGATTTCACCTCACTAGAGTCCTGATGGACGGCGGCAGCAGCCTGAACCTGCTTTATCAGGATACAGTGCGCAAGATGGTCATAGACCCCTCAAGGATTAAACCCACAAAGACGACCTTCAAAGGCGTCATACCAGGTGTAGAAGCCAACTGTACAGGCTCAGTTACACTTGAAGTGGTCTTAGGATCCCCGGATAACTTCCGAAGCGAGGAGTTAATCTTCGACATAGTCCCGTTCCGCAGCAGCTATGACGCACTGCTCGGGCGAACCGCATTTGCAAAGTTCAATGCGGTGCTGCACTACGCATACCTGAAGCTCAAGATGCTAGGACCTCGAGGACTCATTACGGTCAACGGAAACACCGAACGCTCTCTACGAATGGAGGAGCATACGGCGGCCCTCGTGGCGGAAGTACAAAGCAGCCTCTCAAGGCAATTCTCGAGTCCCGCTATTAAACGTCCAGACACCGTCAAGTGCGCCCGGAGTAACCTACAACAAGACCGCGTGGCACGTCCCGAGCATGCGTAGCAATGCGGCCCCAACCCCAGCCCTCGCAAAATTGCGACACCAGTACTACGCGTACATAATTACGCTCTGGAAATACCATGGGCATACGGGGAGGGGCACAACCACAGCAGGCCCAGAATGCGGCTCAACCGCACCAGGGGCTCCCAATTGTGTCATTCTTCTTTTTTCTCTTACTTTCAGGACTCCTTTCTCAAGAAGCCCTGTCCGGCTGTAGAATCGCCGAACACACACGATGCAACAGCCAGGGAAGCAGAAAGCTACGTCGAGTGTCCAGGTAGTCTCTATAACGAGCAGTATACTTGTTTTACATATCATCCTGCAGCTCGCTCCTGGAGGGAGACATGTTAAATAGTCCCGTCCCTTTCTTATCGCACTATTTGTATCGTTCTGCTTTTACCGCAGCCTTTTTGAATAAACAATACATAGCTTCCGCCTATTATTGCATTCCTTTTTATCTATATATGTTCACTCATGACATGTTGCATCCGTATGCTTTGGTACGGCCAAATACACCAGGGGCTTAAGTACCCCCAAATATGGTGTGATAAGTCCGAACACTTTCACAAGTGCGGCACCCCGAACTTATAGCATTATATGCATCGGCTCTGAATCATGTCTTGGGTCAATAGTTGGGTTTGCCGGCTCCCATGTTTTGTTACCTTACGTTTCGTTATATCGGCTAAGGTAGCGCTGGGAGAACCACTACGATTGTGCCCCGTTGAGCTGGGTTAAGCACCTCAGTGGAGAAAGCTAAAACTGACCGTCATGATAGGGCGAGAGCCGGTCGCTGTTCGAGAGGTTTTCAAGTCCCTAAATACTTATGCCGCTTAGAGCGAGGAGTCGGCTTTGTCCGGCCCAGGCGTGGATAGCGCCCCGAATTCGGTCTTCCGAATACTAGGGGCTTCACCGAAATTTAAAATTATAGAATTCTATGGCTAAGTGAGAGTGTTCAAGCATTATAGTCCGGTTGCCTTGTTCGTTGCGTTGAGCGCCTCCCTCGAAGGACCCAAGAATGGGAAAAAGAGCGCTCAAGTTTATCCCGAACACCCCAGCACTCGTGGCATGGGGGCAGAAGCCGATGACTCGCCATCTCTCAAATTTAATAAACGGCCGCACAGAAGGTAATATTTTAAATTCACAAGCGTTGCTTAGCGCATATGAACAAGTTTTCAGCGTACAGGATAACAAATGCGAGTTTACTCAAAAGTTACATCTTTGGAGCATTCACCCACTATAAGGCGGGCACCGTTCAGGACGCCCTCATAATACATCTCGGGCTTGCGATATTCCCTGCCCGGCGGTGGTCTGTCAGTCACAAGCTTCTCAGCGTCCATCTTGCCCCAGTGCACTTCAGCACGGGCAAGGGCCCTACGGGCACCTTCGATGCAGACGGAGCGCTTGACGACTTCAATCCATGGATAGGCATCCACCAGCCACCTCACCAGCCTGAAGTAGCTCCCAGGCATGGCTTCCTTAGGCCACAACCGAACTATGAGGCCCTTCATGGCCTGTTCGGCCACCTTATGGAGCTCGACCAACTGCTTCAGCTGGTCGCTCAAGGGCACCGTGTGTCCGGCCTCAGCATACTGAGACCAGAACACCTTCTCCGTCGAGCTCCCCCCTCGGCCCGGTAGAATGCGGCAGCATCAGACACACTGCGGGGCAGATCTGTGAATGGTCCTGGAGAGCTCCGGATTCGGGTAAGTAACAAGTAATTCACTTTCACGTGCTTGCTTTGCATAAAGAATGCCTACCCGCCGCTATCTTCTTCATTGCCTCATTTTCCTGGAGGGCTTTCTGGGCTTCGGCCTTAGCGGCTTTGGTGCTCTCAAGGGCCGAGTCAAGCTCGGACTCTCGAGTCTTTGAGTCATGCTCCAAACTCTCGTGTTTTTCCACGAGAGCCTGGAGCTCTTGCCGCACCTCCGCCACCCGCGCCTCCTGCTTCTCTCGTTCGGTGCGCTCTGTGGCCGCATTGCTTTCGGCCTTGGACACCGCTTCCTTCAGGGTCGCCACCTCGTTCGTGGCCCCTGCAATACTCATGTTATTCCTGTCATTTTTTGCAACCACATCTTTTATATACTTCCATAAGGTATTACTTACCTTCCTTGTCCTCGAGCTGCTTTTTGGCAAGGCCGAGCTCTTTCTCGGATCGCTCGAGGCTCTGCTTCAATGCATTGACCTCCGCAGTCTGTGCGGCAGAGGTCAGCAGCACAGCCTGCATTCCCCATATTGACATACTTATGTTAGACTCCTGTGTACATCTTTTTAGATCCTCAGTTCGGCTTTTCTTTCCGAACACCAAACTGAGCATCAGGGGCTACTGTCTATGTGGTAATATTTTTACATATCTTAAATACATACCTCAAAGCTGTTAGAAGGCTGGCACGAGCTTTAGTCAGCCCGCTCTTGGCGGACTGAACTTTCTGGATCACCACACTCATAACAGTGCGGTGCTCCTCATCGATGGAGGCGCCGTTAAGCGCCTCTAGCAAATTATCCGGTGCCTCCGGTTGGACGGAAGTCACCGGTGTCGCATTCTCGCCCTTCTTACGAAGGGGCCGCCTGCCGGACTCCGGAACCACTCAAGGTTCCAGTGCGGAGTCCGGCCCAAGGCCGGACTTAGAGCCGTTTGGGGTTTTATCCCCCTTGCACTTGGAGTCCGGGAGGTTGCCTTGCGGCGCCTCCTGGACCACCTCCTCCTGGATGTGCCCCTTTTGGGACCCCACCTCGGCGTCATCCGCGGCGCGAGGAGAGGAGGCAGTCAGAAGTGAGGCGCTATTCATGTCCAACGAATCCAGGGAGCCGTTCGTTGAAGCGTCGAGCTCGTCCTTGGGCGGGCTGCAGGGTTATATTCGGCGTTAGGAGATACTGTGCGACAAATGAAACACCATGAGTTATTCTGGTATCTGGACACTTACAATTTTGCCAGGGGCTTAGCCCTCGGTGGCCACTCCTCTTCGCCGTCGTCGGCGTTGGTGGAGTCATCTGGAGGAAGGGTCCTTCCCTTCTTGGGCCCTCCAGCCTCCCCAGTTGGGGCGGCCTTCCTTTTCTTCTCTCCCCCTGCTGGGGGAGAGGCCTCTTTTTCCTCCTCCTCGTCTTCGCGGGAGGAGTCCGCCTCGGAGTCATCGGACGATGAGTCCGACAACACCTGGCGCCGGGAACTCCTTCGAGTTCCCGTGGCCTTCTTCTTGGCCTTCTTCTCCGGCACCATGTGAGGTGCCGGAGAGAGCAGCCCCGTTAATCGGGCGTCCGCTGGGTCTTCTGGCAAGGGAGCCGGATAGTTAACCTGCCCGGACGTCTTTTGCCAGGCCTGTCAAAGGTAGGGGAGTTTAGATCCAGCATAGAGTCAAACTATGAAAAACAAGTGTCCTGTAAAGGGTAAAATAGCTTGCCTCGCTGGCTTTATGCTGCGAGCTGAATCCGCGATCTTCGGTAGCGGATGCGGGAGCCTCGGCGCCCTTGAACAGCACCTTCCAGGCATCTTCGTACGTAGTGTCGAAGAACATGCTCAAGGTTTGGTGCTGTGCCGGATCAAACTCCCACAAGTTGAAGGCCCGTTGTTGGCACGGGAGGATCCGGCGGATGAGCATGACCTGGACTATGTTGACGAGCTTGAGCTTCTTGCTCACCAGGTTTTGGACGCAGGTTTGGAGTCCGGTCAGCTCTTCCGAATTACCCCACGTTAGGCCCGTCTCCTTCCAGGAGGTGAGCCGTGTAGGGAAGCCAGATCGGAATTCGGGGGCCGCCACCCATTTAGGGTCACGCGGCTCGGTGATGTAGAACCACCCCGATTGCCACCCCTTTATGGTCTCCACGAAGGAGCCCTCGAGCCATAGGACGTTGGCCATCTTGCCCACCATGGCTCCTCCGCACTCTGCTTGGCGGCCGCCCACTACCTTCGGCTTGACATTGAAGGTCTTCAGCCATAAGCCAAAGTGGGGCTGGATGCAGAGGAAGGCCTCGCACACGACGATGAACGCCGAGATGTTGAGGATGAAATTCGGGGCCAGATATGGAAATTCAGGCCGTAGTAAAACATGAGCCCCCGGAAAAATGGGTGAAGTGGAAAACCTAGTCCGCGGAGGAAGTGGGTGAGGAACACCACCCTCTCATGAGGCCTGGGGGTGGGGATAAGCTGCCCCTTGTCGGGGAGCCGAAGCGCGATGTCGCTGGACAAGTATCCGGTCTTCCGCAGCCTTCTAATGTGGCCCTCCATGACGGAGGAGGCCATCCACTTGCCTCCCGCTTTGGACGTGGCTTGGGAAGGTTGAGGAGAGATGTGCGAACTTGGGCGCTAGAGCTCGAGTGCGCGGAAATGGATGAGCAAAGGAGGAAGAAGGTGTAGGTAAAAAGGTGGATCCTTATCCCCTTATATGGACGAAGCTATGCGTCCCCACCAGCCTGGTAAAACTCGCTTATCTCCCAAGTGCCCTAATCAATGGCGCGGTTGGGTTACCCACGCCCGTATTGATGAGAATCCCGGAATAAGGGGACACAATCTCTGCTTTGACAAGACGTGCCAAGGAAACCGCCTCGCTAAACGCGCTGAGGTGTGACAGTAAAAACGATTCGAATAAAGGCTTGGCCGTGGTGTGATGTGACGCCACGGAATGCGTCAGCAGATTGAATTTCTATAAATATTATTCTCTCTACGGTGGTATGTGGACCTTATTTTGCAGAGCCGGACACTATCCTTGTGTTCAAAATCTCCTATGAAGTATTCGGAGGAGGAACCCGCCTTGCAATGCCGAAGACAATATGCGCGCCGGACTCGTCGTCATTCAAGCCTGGTTTAGGGGCTACTGAGGGAGTCTTGGATTAGTGGGTGTCCGGATGGCCGGACTATAGACTTTGGCCGGACTCCTGGACTATGAAGATACAAGATTGAAGACAACATCCCGTGTCCGGATGGGACTTTCCTTGGCGTGGAAGGCAATCTTGGCGATATAGATATGTAGATCTCCTACCATTGTAACCGACTCTGTGTAACCCTAACCCTCTTTGGTGCCTATATAAACCAGAGGGTTTTAATCCATTGGGCAGAACAACAATCATACCATAGGCTAGCTTCTAGGGTTTAGCCTCTCTAATCTCCTGGTAGATCTACTCTTGTACTACCCTTATCATCAATATTAATCAAGGAGGAGTAGGGTTTTACCTCCATCGAGAGGGCCCGAACCTGGGTAAAAACATTGTGTCCCTTGTCTTCTGTTACCACCCGCCCAGACGCACAGTTCAGGACCCCCTACCCGAGATCCGCCGGTTTTGACACCGACACTTGGCTTTCACGCACATGAGTTATAGCATGCCATCCGGCAAAAACAAGGAGAATAAGGCATATAGCCGCTGGATTTTCTTAAATTTACGGCCAAATGAGATTACCCGGCTCATAGAGCATCTACAGAAAGCTACGTTTATCCCTACTAGGGGGTTAATGTATATAACCAACATAATTTCTCGAGTTTCCTACAAAAGAAAGTGCAATGGGTTCAGAAACTTGTCCAAAAAATAGTGGCGAATGAAGTTCTTTGACTTTCAGAGCCAAAAAGTCCTGCTTAAGGCCGAATTTGATGGTACTCCGGACCTCCTGGTGCATGCGGGGAGTACTTTCTGGATTCGCATGCTCACTGCGAGCAGTTTGAGTACTTATGGGTCCGACAGGGACTCCGAATGACAAAGTTATGACCGTTTTAGGGAACATCGGTCCATCTATGCCAGTCCTTGGAAATACTTCATTTTCCCGTGATGCTTTTTGCCTGATCGCCCCAAATTTCTTGTCCTCTAGAGTGGAGATATCGCTTCCACATATATATTGACCAATGCTAGGAATGCCCTTTTTTCTTGGCTTTCACGCACATGAATTACAGCATGACATCTGGCGAAAACAAGGAGAATAGGGCATATAGCCGTTGGATTTTCTTCAATTTACGGCTAAATGAGATTGCCCGACTCATATAGCATCTGCAGAAAGCTACGTTTGTCCCTACCAGGGGGGCTAATGTCTATAACCAACATAATCTCTCCAATTTCCTTCAAAAGGATGTGCCAATCGGTTCAGAAACTTGTCCGAAAAACAGGGACAACGATGTTCTTTGACTTTCAGGGCCAAAAAGGCGTGCTTAAGGCCGAATTTGAGGGTACTACGGGCATCCTAGCGCAAGCGGTTAGTATTTTCTAGAATCGCACGCTCGCCGTGAGCAGTTTGAGTACCTGTGGGTCCGACAAGGACTCCGAGTCACAAAGTTACGACCGTTATAGTGAACATCGGTCCATTCTATGGCAGCCCTTGAAAGTACTTCATTTTTCCGTGACGCTTTTTGCCTGACCACCCCAAAATTTCTTGTCCTCTATGGAGGAGATATTGTTTCCACATATATATATTAAGCGATGCCACGAATGCTCTTTTGTTCTTGGCTTTCACATGCATGAGTTACAGCATGGCATCCGGCGAAAACAAGGAGAATAAGGCTTATAGCCGCTGGATATTCTTCAATTTACGGCTAAATGAGACTGCCCGACTCATAGAGCATCTAAGAAAGCTATGTTTGTCCCTACTAGGGGGGCTAATGTCTATAACAAACATAATCTCTCGAGATTCCTTCTAAAGGAAGTGCCAATAGGTTCTGAAACTTGTCCAAAAAACAGCGGCGAATGATGTTCTTTGACTTTCAGGGCCAAAAAGTCCTGCTTAAGGCCAAATTTGAGGGTACTTCGGGCCTCCTCAAGCAAGCGGGGAGTGTTTTTATAGATTCACACGCTCGCCGCGAGCAGTTTGAGTACATGTGGGTCCGAGCAGACTTCGAATGACAAAGTTATGACCGTTTTAGTGAACATTTTTCTATTCTATGGCAGTCCATGAAAGTACTTCATTTTCCCGTGACGCCCCGAAATTTCTTGTCCTCTATAGGGGGGATATTGTTTCCACATATATATTGACCAATGCCAGGAATGCCTTTTTGTTCTTGGCTTTCACTCGCATGAGTTACAACATACCATCCGGCGAAAACAAGGAGAATAAGGCATATAGCCGCTGGATTTTCTTCTATTTACGAAAAAAATGAGATTTCCTGGCTCATAGAGCATCTACAGAAAGCTACGTTTGTCCCTACCAGGGGGGCTAATGTCAATAACCAACATAATCTCTCAATTTTCCTTCAAAAGGAAGTGCCAATAGGTTCGGAAACTTGTCCGAAAACAGCGACGAATGATGTTGTTCGACTTTCAGGGCCAAAAGTCCTAGTTAAGGCCTAATTTGAGGGTACCCCGGGCCTCCATGGTGCGAGCGAGGAGTATTTTCTGGATTCACATGCTTGTCGCGAGCAGTTTGATTAATTGTGCCTCCAACATGGACTCCGAATGACAAAGTTATGACCGTTTTAGTGAACATCGGTCCATCTATGGCAGTCCTTGAAAGTACTTCATTTTCCCGAGACCCTTTTTGCCTGATCGCCCTGAATTTCTTGTCCTCTATAGTGGAGATATTGTTTCCACATATATATTGACCAATGCCAGGAATGCCCTTTTGTTCTTGGCTTTCACACACATGAGTTACATCATGCCAATCGGCGAAAACAAGGAGAATAGGGCATATAGCCATTGGATTTTTTTTTCAATTTATGGATAAATGAGATTGCCCGGCTCATAGAACATCTACAGAAAGCTACGTTTGTCCCTACCAGGGGGGCTAATGTATATAACCAACATAATCTCTTGAATTTCCTTCAAAAGGAAGTGCCAATGGGTTCGGAAACTTGTCCAAAAAACAGCGACGAATGATGTTCTTTGACTTTCAGGGCCAAGAAGTCCTGCTTAAGGATGGATTTGAGGGTACTCCGAGAATCCTGGCGCAAGCGGGGTGTATTTTCTGGATTCACACGCTCGCCATGAGCAGTTTGAGTACTCGTGGGTCCGATAGGGACTCCGAATGACAAAGTTATGATTATTTTAGTGAACATCGGTCCATTCTATGGCAGTCCTTGAAAGTACTTCATTTTCCCATGATGCTTTGTGCCTGACCGCCCCGAAATTACTTGTCCTCTATAGTGGAAATGTTGTTTCCACATATATATTGATTGATGCCAGGAATGCCCTTTTGTTCTTTGCTTTCACGCGCATGAGTTACAGCATGCCATCCGGCGAAAACAAGGAGAATAAGGCATATAGCCGCTGGAGAATAAGGCATATAGCCACTGGATTTTCAATTTACGGCCAAATGAGATTCCCGGCTCATAGAGTATCTGCAGAAAGCTACGTTTGTCCCTACCAGGGGGGCTAATGTGTATAACCAACATAATCTCTCAAATGTCCTTCAAAAGGATGTGCCAATGGGTTCAAAAACTTGTCCAAAAAACAAGGGCGAATGATATTCTTTGACTTTCAGGGCCAAAAAGTCATGTTTAACGCCTAATTTGAGGGTACTCCGGGCCTCCTGGCGCAAGCGGGGAGTATCTTCTAGATTCGCACGCTTGCCGCGAGCAGTTTGAGTACTTGTGTGATAGAAGCAAAGGTGTCCCATCTTTCGATGAGATGGTGGCTATCGTTTTGGGGGAAGTCGACTTTGACGATCCGACTACGAACGTGCGAGGACGTCGCGCCTTAGCAATCGCTAAACCAACTCCGAGAGGTTATTGACCACGCCGGAGCACGATCAACCTGACCACAAAGGTCTATTTCCTACATTTGAACAAAGAACAAGCAAGAAACTAAGATTGCAATCTGGATATTGCGAATAATAGAGGAAAGATTTATTAATGTAGGTGGGGTTCTGTGACGCCTTTTCTGGTCGTTGAACACGAACGAAGTACGCGAAGTTGCAGCTATGTCGAACTTTTAGTCTAAAAAAACCATAAGTCTAAACGGTGCCCTAAGGGATATATATATGGAGGAAGAGGGGGGAATTTCGTGGCCCTTGGTGGAGGGGGTCCGAAACCATCCCTATCTTTTGTTTTTCCACACATACGGACTCTAAAAATAGCCTATACTTATGTATTTCGAAATTACAGCCTGGCCCAAAAATAGCCTTTTGATGAAATTTATGAAGTGTCATCTTGTATATTTCGTCCAATGCTTCATTGTAGGATCGTTGAAGGCAAGAGTGTCTAGAAGGGGGGTGATTAGACAACTCGACAAGATAAAAGTTTATGCCTTTAGATTAGAACAAGGTTTTAATCAAGTTCACAATGAAGATCAAGTCAAGCATCATAAAAACAAGTCGAGCAACATACCACACATGCAATTCTAGAGTATGGGGCAGCGGAAAGTAAATTGCACATATAGTAAAGGAGGGATTGTGAAGAGCAAACGCAATTTGGAGACACGGAGATTTTTCTCGTGGTTCCGATAGGTGGTGCTATCGTCAATCCACGTTGATGGAGACTTCAACCCACGGAGGGTAACGGCTGCGAGAGTCCACGGAGGGCTCCACCCACGAAGGGTCCACGAAGAAGCAACCTTGTCTATGCCATCATGGCCTACGTCCACGGAGGACTAGCCTTACTCGGGGTAGATCTTCACGAAGTAGGCGATCTCCATGCCCTTACAAACTTCTTGGTTCAACTCCACATCTTGACGGAGGCTCCCAAGCGACACCTAACCAATCTAGGAGGCACCACCCTCCAAAAGGTAATAGATGGTGTTGGTGATGATGAACTCCTTGCTCTTGTGCTTCAAATGATAATCTCCCCAACACTCAACTCTCCTCACTGATTTGGCTGTGGTGGAAGAAAGGATTGAGTGGAAAGCAACTTGGGAAGGCTAGAAATCAAGTTTCATATGGTGGGAGTGGAGCAACTTGATCTCAACACAAGGGTAGGTAGTTTTCTTCTCAGAAATGTAAGGTAGGAGTGGTAGTACTTTCTGATGGCTCTCTCCACGAATGAAGAGGAGGTGGAGGGGTATTTATAGCCTCCACACAAAATCCAACCGTTACACACATTTGACCAATCTCGGTCAGACCGAAGTTGACAACTCGGTGAGACCGAAAGTTCAAATCTTGTGAACGTTGGGATTTTCGGTGGGACCTAAAATACAATCTCGGTGAGTCCGATTCTTCCAAAGTCTAGGGTTTGCCAATCTCGGTGGGACCGACTTTCTCATCTCGGTGACACCGATTTGAGTCTGAAGGATTCTGAAGCTTGGCAACACCAATTTCGTAAGACCGAGTTTGGAATCGGAAAATCCGAAATTCTTAGGGTTTGGGTATATGGCTGAGGTGGTTCATCTCGGTGTGGTGAGTTTATGGAATCGGTGGGACCGAGATTACTTATGGGTTTATGTTGGAATGAAAGATTGCTGATAGTTTGAGAGATAAATCACTAAGCACTTTGAGCAACAGATCATCATCATAACCTCATCCCTTTTAATAGTATTGGCTTTCCTATGGACTCAATGTGATCTTGGATCACTAAACCAAAACTAGAGTCTTGAGCTTTTGCCAATGCTTTCCTTAGCATCCTAGGGGTCCACCTTTCTAGTCCTTTTGCCATGCCAGAGTGATTGACTCTCCTGAAACATACTTGATGAAAGCATTAGTCCAACCACAAAGTATGTTGTCATTAATTACCAAAACCACCTAGCGAGCAAATGTGCTTTCAATCTCCCCCTTTTTGGTAATTGATGGCAACACACAAAATAAGATATCAAAGCTTACTAAAAGAAAGACAGGATTATCATTAAAGCTTTGACAAACATGTAGTATACAGGCTCCACCTACAAGTGTGCAAGATTTTAGATTTTGGTTTTGAACTACCACAAGCACACATGAGAGTAAAGCAAGATGTGCTACATGCAGCTTGGCTATATGCATCAGAGCAGATGAGGATAAATGAGTGATGATGCATATGTGCATGGTGATTTCTTGCAAACAAGTATTCACAAGCAAGTCACCATCATGCACATTCTGCAAGATGCATATACTTACCTTGGAGTTCCTTGGTATTGTACCTGAAGAAATAAACTTGGGAAAACAAGGTTAGATAACACAAGAGTAGTTCTTCAACCAATAGCAAGAACATCAAGAGTACCAAGCCAGGGATGACATGTATAAAGAGTGTCTCATGTTGAGCACTAGCTTGAATCAGCCAACATGTCTCCCAAGACTAAAAGATTTTCAATGAGCTCTGAGAGATTTTGCTTTGCATAAGATACCAATTGTGCTTCTCAGAGGATAGCAATTGTGAGAGCAAGAAAAGCAAAACCAAAAGAATAATGCCAAAAGTATTACTGTGATAGTATGGCAAAGCTTTGATGTGATCCTCTCCCCCTTAAGGTAAGATTGTTTTTCTTCTCCCTTTAAATTTTCTCTTCTCTTCTCTTCTCCTAATCCTCCAATCACCTCCTAAGCTCCCCCTAAATCTTCTCCCCCTTTGACATCAAGTGCGAAAAGGACGATAAACCGGAAGGGCGGGAAAGATGGAAGGAAAGAAGTGGGATCCTTAAGAATCTGGCCGAGCAAATTAAGTATGCAGAATAAATCATTTAGTGGAACTGCAGAAGATGATATCTGGTGAATGTAAATCGGTGACACCGAATTGATATGGATCGGTGAGTCCGAAAGTCGAGACTTAGGGCAGATCCTTTTTGGTCGGATCAAGTGATTGAATCGGTGGCCTTGAGTTTAATTCAGGAAATCGAAATAATTCAGCTCACTTTGCAAGGAATGTTTCAAAAGATTTGCAATGAATTTGTAAATGATTTTCAGGGAATTGATCAGAGCCAAAAAGATATTCACAAGAACAGAAGAAACGGAAATGAAAAATAAGCAAGAAAACTCAATGAGAAAAGCAGAGAAACTCTAAAACATATGTACTTCATCTAGACAGGGGTCAGCGACTAGGTCACCTATGTTTGAGTATATTGACTTAGGAGTCAAATGAGAACATTTGATCATAGGTCATACTCATCGTTTAAGCTCAAAATGGGGTTGCCATTTTTCGATTAAGCATTTGATGTGATCACATCTTTTGAAGCTGCTTGTACTCATGACTTTGAGCAAAGCTTCTTCAAGATGTGAAAGACATACCTTGGGCTTGTTGTTGCTTGTACTCATGTAGGTGAACTTGATGTAGATGCTCATAGAATGTGAAGTTGGAGCACCATTTCCAAATGTATAGTTCATCTTCCTACATGGATTAGGCAAGCAAGGAAATACTCAAGAATATCCAAGATGACAAGAGTGAAATACTAGAAGTATATGGTGTCAAAAAGGATATGTGGAATTTTGTTCCTTGAGCTCAACTTCCCAAAGGGCTAGATACTTGGTCAATAACAAGATTACTCATGATTTGAGTGTGTGGTAATCTTGTGGAATGTAGACCATCCAAGTACCTGCAAGGAGTTAGATGCAATACAAGGGGGCAAATGTGTCCAAGACATATGATCATCATCATAAGAGAAATATCAAGGATTAATCAATTAGGCTCATGCCTTGCATGCATCAATGGAGTTTTCACTCCAAGTTTGAAGCATCAATGATGTTCAACTCACTCCTTAAGCGACAAAACACTTTCTCATCAAGTGGTTTTGTGAAGATATCTGCAAGCTGTTTGTCAGTACGAACATGCTTAAGATCAATGTCACCCTTAGCAATGTGATCACGAATAAAATGGTGACGAACTTCAATGTGTTTCGTGCGAGAGTGTTGCACGGGATTGTGTCCAATCTTAATCGCACTCTCATTGTCACAAAGCAAAGGAACATGTCTCGCATGTATCCCATAATCCTTAAGCGTTTGTGTCATCCATAGCAACTGAGCACAACACGAACCAGCAGCAATATATTCTGCTTGGCGAGAGATAATGATACCGAATTTTGTTTCTTGGATGACCAAGATACAAGGGATCGACCGAGAAATTGACACGTACCCGAAGTTGACTTTCTATCAATCTTGTCTCCGGCATAGTCCGAGTCGGAATAGCCAACAAGATCGAAAGAGGCCCTCTTAGGATACCAAATGCCAAAGTTAGGTGTGTGTATCAAATATCTCACAATTCTTTTAACAGCCTTAAGATGACATTCTTTAGGGGCTGCTTGATATCGAGCACACATGCATACACTCAACATTATGTCAGGACGAGAAGCACAGAGATATAGTAGAGAACCAATCATGGATCGATAAACCTTTTGATCGACAGGTTCTCCATCTTTAGTCAAGTCATTATGTCCACTAGTAGGCATGGGGGTTCTCATACCTTTGCTCTCTTGCATGTTGAACTTCTTGAAGAGATCCTTAGTGTACTTTGTTTGTGAGACAAAAGTACCCTCCTTAGATTGCTTGATTTGCAACCCAAGGAAGAACTTGAGTTCACTCATCATGGACATCTCATACTTCTCCGACATAAGCTTTCCAAACTTCTCACTAAAGTGGGGTTAGTTGAACCAAAGATAATATCATCAACATATATTTGGCACACAAATAGTTCACCATCAACCCTTTTTGTGAATAGCGTTGAGTCTATTTTTCCAATCTCAAATCCTTTCTCAAGAAGAAAGCTAGTCAAGCATTTGTACCAAGCTCTAGGAGCTTGTTTAAGACCATAAAGAGCTTTGTGCAATTTGTAAACATGATTAGGCTTTTTAGGATTCACAAATCCGGGAGGTTGTTTCACAAATACTTCCTCCTCAATTTCACCATTTAGGAAAGCACTTTTAATGTCCATTTGATAGAGAGTAATGTCATGGTGGTTGGCATAAGCAAGAAGAATGCGAATGGACTCAAGTCTAGCAACGGGGGCATAGGTCTCACCATAGTCCATACCTTCGACTTGTGTGTAACCTTGTGCTCTGAGGCGAGCCTTGTTGCGGATGACTTGTCCATCTTCATCTTGCTTGTTCCGAAACACCCATTTGGTTCCAATGACGTTTTGGTCATCATTGGGCTTCTCTACCAAAGTCCAAACATTGTTCCTCTCGAAGTTGTGTAGCTCTTCGTGCATAGCGTTCACCCAATCCGGGTCTTCAAGCGCTTCTTCTACCTTCATAGGTTCAAGACTAGAAATGAATGAGTAATGCTCACAAAAGTTAGCTAAACGAGTTTTAGAGCGAGTGATTCTCCCGGAGTCGATGTCATTCATCATTTGTTCCACGGGATGGTCCTTCTTGACTCTTGCTCGAACTCGGGATAGCTTTTGTCGTGGTCGAGGCTGAGCTTCCTCATTATCCTCATCTTCTTCTTCTTCTTCATTGTTGTTGGTGTTGTCTTGAGGTGGTGGAGAAGGAGGTTGTGGTGGATCTTCTTGTCGCACTTCCTCATCTTGGTGAGTTCCACTTGTGGAAGCCTCCATGTTGCCTTGAGGTACACCTTGCCGTGAGGTGGGGGCTCCACATATGTAGATGAGGTACTCTCCTTCACTTCCATGGGACGAATCTTTCCAATGGATAAATCTTGAATGGCTTCCGATGGGTCCTTGTCTCCTACATCAATAGGCATTTGCTCTACTTGCGAGCCATTAGATTCATCAAACTTCCGTCTACCGTCTCTTCAACCTTTGGGTGAAATTGTTGTAGACACGGTAGGTGTGGGAGTTTGATCCATAACCGAGGAAAAAGCCTTCATGAGTTTTAGGAGCAAATTTAGACCTACGATGCTTATCAAGGATATAGCATTTTGAACCAAAGACACGAAAATATCCCACTTGGGGTTTGTTACCGGTAAGGAGCTCGTATGAAGTCTTGCCGAGGAGCTTGTGAAGATAAAGCCTGTTGATAGCATGACAAGCTGTCTCGACGGCTTCTCCCCAGAAGTGTTTCGGTGTCTTGTATTCATCAAGCATCGTTCTCGCCATCTCAATGAGCGTTCGGTTCTTCCTCTCAACAACTCCATTTTGTTGAGGTGTGTATGTAGCCGAGAACTCATGTAGAATCCTTCCTCATCGAGAAAGGAGTCCACATGGGCGTTCTTGAACTCCGTTCCATTGTCGCTCGAACTTTCTTGATCTTCACCTCAAATTGATTTTGAGCTTTTCCGCAAAGGTTTTGAAGATTCTCTCGAACCTGCGATTTGTCATCAAGGAAAAATACCCACGTAAATCTGGAAAAATCATCAACAATAACTAGACCAAAGGAGTTACCACCAAGGCTTTTGTAAGCATTGGGACGAAGAGATCCATATGAAGAAGCTCAAGCGGTCTCCTTGTGGTCATGATATTCTTCACGGATGACTTCCACCTACTTGTTTTCCTGCTTGACATGCACTCTGAGTCTATCTTTGTCAAAGAAAACATCTTTAACACCAAGAATGTGATCACCTTTGATTAGCTTATCTAGATTACGATACCAACATGTCCAAGCCTTCTATGCCAAAGCCAACCTTTAGCAGATTTAGCAATAAAGCAAGTTCTAGGTTGAGCTTTCTTAGTGAAATCGACAATGTATAGGTCACCTCTCGAATACGGTAAAGACCATGTTATGATTGTCACGACGAAAAACTTGGCAATCTTCTTTGGTGAATAGCACATTGAATCCAAAGTCAGCTAATCTAGACACGGAAAGTAAATTGTATCCAAGTGATTCAACAAGCATGACATTTTGAATGGAGCTATCATGAGATATGGCCACCTTACCAAGGCCAAGTACCTTACCCTTGGAGTTGTCTCCAAAAGTCACATACTTGCGTGGACCATCGTTCTTTGCAAGCTCTCGAAACATGTCTTCATCTCCGGTCATGTGATCGGTGCATCCACTATCAAGAATCCACTCTTTTCCACCGGATATGTAGTCTCTCAGATTTGCCATAAGACTGAGACTCTTCATGATCTTGTCTAGCTCGGTGTCCGAATCGGAGTAATCATCATCATGCTCATGCTCATCATCATATTGACCCATAGATAATTCATCATCAATACCTAGGTCAATTTGACAATGACTTGCATCAGTTTTGTCAGAGTGACAATAATCATCGGAATGCAATACAAGAGCATTTCTTATTCGAACATTGATAAAACCGGGATCACCCTTCTTTTTCATAAGATCACGAAGCTCAAAGAAGCATTTATCAAAGTTGGGATCTTTGGGGCACAACATATCAAATTCAATAGTCTTGTATAGAATTTCATCAAGACCTCTCAAAGAGTAGTCCGGATAAAGTTCTTCCAAGAACTTCCACATAGCATGGGCGCACTCAAAGTTTGTGACAAGCTCAAGTAAGTTATCGGGCAAACCTCTAATGATAAGATTGACAGTTCTAAGGTTATGAAGCAAATCAAGCTCTTCATCCATAGTAGGGTGCAAAGGGTCAAATGGTGGTACATATGGGGTTTCAACATATTTGCGCAAGTTGTACATCTTAAAGATAGCAAGCATTTCAATCCTCCACGAGTTATAGGACACTCCATCAAGAATAGGCACTCTATGACTAACACTCCCAAACGTAGACACGTCCATCTTCCTCCAATGGTGTGCAAACCAAAGCAATGGAGACCAATGCTCTGATACCAATTGTAGGATCGTTGAAGGCAAGAGTGTCTAGAGGGGGGGTGATTAGACAACTCGACAAGATAAAAGTTTATGCCTTTAGATTAGAACAAGGTTTTAATCAAGTTCACAATGAAGATCAAGTCAAGCATCATGAAAACAAGTCGAGCAACATACTACACATGCAATTCTAGAGTATGGGGCAGCGGAAAGTAAATTGCACATATAGTAAAGGAGGGATTGTGAAGAGCAAACGCAATTTGGAGACACGGAGATTTTTCTCGTGGTTCCGATAGGTGGTGCTATCGTCAATCCACGTTGATGGAGACTTCAACCCACGGAGGGTAACGGCTGCGAGAGTCCACGGAGGGCTCCACCCACGAAGGGTCCACGAAGAAGCAACCTTGTCTATGCCATCATGGCCTCGCCCACGGAGGACTAGCCTTACTCGGGGTAGATCTTCACAAGTAGGCGATCTCCATGCCCTTACAAACTTCTTGGTTCAACTCCACATCTTGACGGAGGCTCCCAAGCGACACCTAACCAATCTAGGAGGCACCACCCTCCAAAAGGTAATAGATGGTGTTGGTGATGATGAACTCCTTGCTCTTGTGCTTCAAATGATAATCTCCCCAACACTCAACTCTCCTCACTGATTTGGCCGTGGTGGAAGAAAGGATTGAGTGGAAAGCAACTTGGGAAGGCTAGAAATCAAGTTTCATATGGTGGGAGTGGAGCAACTTGATCTCAACACAAGGGTAGGTAGTTTTCTTCTCAGAAATGTAAGGTAGGAGTGGTAGTACTTTTCGATGGCTCTCTCCACGAATGAAGAGGAGGTGGAGGGTATTTATAGCCTCCACACAAAATCCAACCGTTACACATTTGACCAATCTCGGTCGGATCGAAGTTGACAACTCGGTGAGACCGAAAGTTCAAATCTTGTGAGCGTTGGGATTTTCGTGGGACCGAAAATACAATCTCGGTGAGTCCGATTCTTCCAAAGTCTAGGGTTTGCCAATCTCGGTGGGACCGACTTTCTCATCTCGGTGACACCGATTTGAGTATAGAAGGTTACAGAAGCTTGGCAACACCAATTTCGGTAAGACCGAGTTTGGAATCGGAAAATCCGAAATTCTTAGGGTTTGGGTATATGGTGAGGTGGTTCATCTCGGTGTGGTGAGTTTATGGAATCGGTGGGACCGAGATTACTTATGGGTTTATGTTGGAATGAAAGATTGCTGATAGTTTGAGAGATAAATCACTAAGCACTTTGAGCAACCACATCATCATCATAACCTCATCCCCTTTTAATAGTATTGGCTTTCCTATGGACTCAATGTGATCTTGGATCACTAAACCAAAACTAGAGTCTTGAGCTTTTGCCAATGCTTTCCTTAGCATCCTAGGGGTCCACCTTTCTAGTCCTTTTGCCATGCCAGAGTGATTGACTCTCCTGAAACATACTTGATGAAAGCATTAGTCCAACCACAAAGTATGTTGTCATTAATTACCAAAACCACCTAGGGAGCAAATGTGCTTTCATTCATGCACTCATTATGGTGGCTTCAAAGTCCTGAAATCAACACTTGTAACTCCGTTCTTATTCCCCTTGCACATGCCATCATCTCCATGCTTGTTCTTGCTCCAATGTTCATCCTTCTCCAAGCTAGGCGCTTCATTTGTAAGCAAAACAAATGTATCCAATTTAGGCAGCATCATATTCTCATGAACATTAGAACCATTACCAAGAAACGAAAGTACCTGATAATTTAATTGGCGTTCGCGAGCTCTAGTAATTGGGTCAGTATATGTAGCAGTAGGGGCTGTGGGTGTAACAATGGTATTGATGTTCTCATCATCCTCCCCTTCTTGAAATGAAGTCGTCCTCGACGGAACGTCATCTTCCTCACCCAAATAAGGCTTCAAATCTGCAATGTTAAAAGTGGGACTAACCCCAAAATCTGCAGGCATCTCAAGTTTATATTCATTATCATTTATTTTCTCCAACACCTTAAAAGGACTATCAATACGTGGCATTAACTTTGATTTGCGCAAATCAGGAAATCTATCCTTACGCATATGTAACCAAACAAGATCTCCATGTGCAAACACAACATGTTTTCTACCCTTATCTCCAACAAGTTTATATTTAGCATTCATACGCTCAATGTTTTCCTTAGTTAACTCATGCATTTTTAAAATCAGTTCAGCACTTTGTTTAGAATCAAAATTAACCTTCTCCGAAGATGGAAGAGGCAACAAATCAATAGGTGCACGAGGTAGGAAACCATACACAATTTCAAACCTGCACATCTTAGTAGTAGAATGCAATGAACGATTATAAGAAAATTCGATATGAGGCAAGCATTCTTCCTACATTTCCTTATTATTCTTCAAAACAGCCCTAAGCATAGTAGACAATGTTCTATTGACTACTTCAGTTTGTCCAATAGTTTGGGGGTGTCAAGTAGTACTAAAAAGCAGTTTAGTCCCGAACTTAGCCCATAAACATCTCCAAAAGTGGCTAAGAAATTTAGTATCACGATCTAAAACAATAGTATTTGGCACACCATGCAAGCGAATATTTTCACGAAAGAACAAATCAGCAACATTAACAGCATCATCGCTTTTATGACATGGTATAAAGTGTGCCATTTTTGAGAATCTATCCACGACAACAAATATGCCATCCCTCCCCTTCTTTGTTCGAGGTAAACCTAAAAAAACTCCATAGATATATCCTCCCAAGGAACACTAGGTATAGGCAAAGGCATATATAAACCATGAGGATTGAGTCGTGACTTAGCTTTTTGACATGTAGTGCAGCGAGGAACACAGCGCTCAACATCCCGTCTCATCTTTGGCCAAAAGAAATGTGTAGCAAGTACGTCATCCGTCTTCTTCACGCCAAAGTGTCCCATTAATCCTCCTCCATGCCCCTCCTGCAACAACAAAAGACAAACAGAGCAAGCTGGAATTCATAGCTTGTTAGCACGGAACACAAATCCATCATTAACGACAAACTTGTTCCATGTTCTTCGTTCTTTACAATTCTGCAATACATCTTTAAAATCGGCATCATGAACATATTGATCTTTGATGGTCTCCAGACGAAATATTTTGAAGTCAAGTTGTGAAAGCATAGTATAGCGATGAGACAATGCATCAGCAATAACATTTTCTTTACCCTTCTTGTGTTTAATGACATAAGGGAAAGTCTCAATGAATTCAACCCATTTAGCATGTCTACGATTCAGTTTAGCTTGACTTTTAATATGTTTCAAAGATTCATGATCATAATGTATAACAAATTCTTTGGGCCATAAATAATATTGCCATGTTTCTAAAGTCCGAACAAGAGCATATAATTCTTTATCATAAGTAGAATAATTCAGACTAGGCCCACTCAATTTTTCAGAAAAGTATGCAACAGGTTTGCCATCTTGTAATAACACACCTCCTAATCCAATTCCACTAGCATCACATTCAAGCTCAAATGTCTTATTAAAATCAGGAAGTTGGAGTAAAGGAGCATGTGTCAACTTATCTTTCAACACCGTGAAGGCTTCTTCCTGTGCGGTACCCCAAACAAAAGGCACATCCTTCTTTGTAAGCTCATTGAGAGGTGCAGCAATGGTGCTAAAATCTCTCACAAAACGCCTATAAAATCCAGCGAGGCCAAGAAAACTCCTCACTTGTATGACCGTTTTGGGCTGTGGCCAACACTCAATAGCTTCAATCATGGCTTTATCAACTTCAATTCCCTGTGGAGTAACAACATAGCCAAGAAAAGATACTCGGTCGGTGCAAAAAGTGCACTTCCCAAGGTTACCAAACAAACGTGCATCACGTAGAGCAATAAAAACAGAACATAAATGTTCCAAATGTTCTTCCAAAGATCTGCTATAAATCAATATGTCATCAAAGTAAACTACCACAAATCGTCCAATGAAAGCACGTAAAACTTCGTTCATTAATCTCATGAAAGTACTAGGTGCATTGGCTAACCCAAAAGGCATGACTAACCACTCATATAATCCAAACTTAGTTTTAAATGTTGTTTTCCATTCATCTCCCAATTTCATACGAATTTGATGGTATCCACTATGCAAATCAACTTTGGAGAATATTGTAGAGCCACTCAATTCATCAAGCATATCATCTAGCCTAGGAATAGGATGACGATAACGAATAGTAATATTATTAATGCCTCTACAATCAACACACATACGTGATGTACCATCCTATTTTGGCACTAGAATAATAGGAAAACCACAAGGACTAAGGGATTCACGTATATAACCTTTGTCGAGCAGCTCCTGTACTTGACGCATAATCTCCTTCGTCCCCTATGGATTGGTATGGTATGGTGCACGGTTGGGTAATGATGCACCAGGAATTAAGTCAATCTGATGCTCAATCCCTCTAATGGGAGGTAATCCCGGTGGCACATCTTGTGGAAAGACGTCAGCGAACTCCTGCAAAATGTTAGTGACAGCAGGAGGCAAAGAGGAAGGCACGTCCTCGAATGAAAATAATGCCTCTTTGCACACAAAAGCATAGCAAACAGATTTTCTGAAATCTAGCTCATCAATATCAGATTTAGTGGCAAGTAAACATGCACTTTTCAATTTAATTTCAGAAGCAACACTAGATGTTTACTATTAGGCTTCATTTGTTGCTCAAATTATTTTTCCACAGTCTGATTTTCACTCTTATTTTTCTCCTGTTTTGCTTTATTAGCTCTATTAATATCATCTTTCAAAATGGAATCAGGAGTCATAGGAATCAAAGTAATATTTTTATCCTTATGAACAAGTGTATATTGATTGTTTCTACCATGGTGTACATAATTTTTATCAAATTTCCATGGTCGACCAAGTAATAAGTAACATGCTTGCATAGGTACCGCATCACAATCAACATAATCAACATATGTAGACATACTAAAATGCACACGAACAGTATGTGTTACCTTAACCTTGCCGCTGTTGTTGAACCATTGGATGTAGTAAAGATGTGGATGTGGTCTTGTGGTGAGAGATAGCTTCTCCACCATCTCCATGCTAGCCAAGTTGTTGCAGCTTCCTCCATCTATGATGACGCGCATAGAACGTTCCTTTACAACTCCCTTCGTATGGAACAAATTATGCCTCTGATTTTGCTCAGCTTGTGTGACCTGCACACTCAAAATACGTTGAGCAACTAAACATTCATAACTGTCAGCGTCTTCAGGAGCCATGTATTGCGTCTCATGATCAGAATCATCTCCACCGTGTTCTTCACGTGTAATAAGAGCCAGAGTCTCCTCATCATAGTCACTAGCGGATTCATACCCACCATCCTCAGTAGCAATCATCACACGCTGAGATTTGCATTCTCGCGCATAATGTCTTCTTCCCTTACAACAACGACAAATAATATCACTTGTGTGCCCAGTTGATGCCATGGAAGAAGAAGAGCTCTGTGCCGGCCCGACAGGTGCGCTCTTGGTAGATAGTGGTGGTTGTGCCGGCTTTCTTGTATCATGGCTAGAGGTGGCACCTGATGGAGGTGCTGGTGCAGTGGAAGTAGAAGATCCATGCGGTGTCCATGATGAAGGTCGACCTGCAGAAAAGTTAGTTCACGCCAATGCTTCTCAATCCTGCACTTCACGTTCAGCTTTACAAGCAAGATGGAATAAACGAGTGATATTAGTATACTCCTTATACTCTAGAATGGTATGAATCTCTCTATTTAATCCACCCATAAAATGTGCAAGCATAGATTCATTCTCCTCAACAATACCACATCTAATCATGCCAGTTTGTAATTCCTGATAATATTCTTCTACATAATTTTTCCCTTGTCTTAAACGCTGCAATTTTTGAAGCAATTCATGTTGATAATATGGTGGAACCCAACGAGTACGCATAGCAGTTTTCAAAGCAGCCCAAGTAGTTGGAATAGGATATAATCTACAATGTTTAGACAACCATACACATGCAAAACTAGAGAAAGCACAAATAGCAGCAGCAACCCGTCTCTCCTCGAGCTATTGTAAACATGTAAAATGTTGTTCAGTTTCTAGCTCCCAAGTAAGATATATATCAGGAACATGTCTACCCTCAAATGGTGGAATATTCAATTTCAGTTTAGGAATATGGTCATTATCTCGTACCTGAGGTGGTGGTGCAGGCGTACGGTTGCGAATATATACCTGAGGTCGACCTGCAGGTGGTGGTGCTGGTGGCTGCACGTAGTTCCGATTTTGATCAACCTCATCCTCGTAATAGTCCTCCACCACTGCAGTAGCAGCAGGAGCTACAGAAGAACAACAACAGTAGCAGCGGCACCAAAATTTTGTCCTAGCTCAATAGGAACACGCTATGCTCGCCCTACTGTATCGTGGTGTAGAGCTGGTTGTGGGAGACGTTTGAGTAATTCATAAAACTTGGCGTCCAACTTGGTGTCAATTGACTTCTCAATGTCATCCATCTTCTCCATTGTCTTTCCAAAGCTAACCATCACGTCTTCCACCTGTTGACCCAACATTTGATGAAACTTATCATGAAGCTCCTTGTTCATCATGTTCTCCCAGTCAATCTCATCGGCTTGTGTTCCTGCCATAGTTAGCAGCAATAGAAACAAACAAGAATATGATCCTACAGACTACTGGAATATAGTGGTGGTGGGGTGTCACAAATCCGTCAAGCGAATCTCAAATTCTTACCAGTTCTTACCCAGCAGCAGGTGGTGATCGGCAACCGTTGTAGTCAAAACTCTCAAAGCTTGGATAGAGCGATTACCAGGGAGAGTCAAACGCACGACATAGATGTATGTGGAACCGGGAAGGCTTATAATATGGTAGCAAAAAGGTTCAGCAATAATCAATTCAGAGATGCAAAGTTGAATAAACGCTCAACGACGGTACTGTGCTGGTCCTAGGCTAGACCGTGCTAGAGACGCGAGCCTAGAACACTAACAAAATCACGGCGCTGCACAGAAACAAGGGAAGACCACACTCTGATTTTTTTTTCTTCTGTTTTTTTGTGCTCCTCTTTTTTTTGCCGAAAAATCACTATAATGGCGAGTGTCTCAAAACTCTTCCCAAGTCAAGATAACGGGATAGACACGAAATTTTTGCTACCAATTTTTTTTCGACTGCCCGGACCCAAAACCTGGAAACGGCTCAAAAAAAGCTTTCTATAATGGCGACTGTCTCAATACGCTTGGAAGCACCTAAAAATAGGATAGCCAGAATTTTTTTTGTCGAGTGTGTTTTTGGAAAATTTTGGGCCTAAACGGAGGGTGGTTTCCAGACTCCTTTTTTTTCCGAAACCTACTCAGGCAAGGAAACATGAATCGGATAATAGATGGATCTTGAAAACAAACCTAATATGAAAAGAACTCGGATTGGTGGTGGATATATGGTGGTATATGGCAGCGGTGGTGGGATATGGCAGCGCTGGTAGGATATGGCAGCGGTGGTGGTATATGGCAGCGGTGGTAGGATATGGCAGGGGTGGTGGTATATGGCAGCAGTGGTAGGATGGTGCGGCGGTGGCGTGACAAACTGTGACAGAACTCGAAACTCTAAAGGAATAGACGCTAAGACCAGCAACTTGACACGACGATGCAACCACAAATTCAACAAAGCAAAATACTGAAAAGACTATGCAAAGGCTGAGACTGGTTCGGATATGATGACCAAACCCTATTTTTTTGTGGCTTTTTCGTGGACTATAGGTATGAAGAACAGACTCGATCTAAAATACGAAAAACTGTAAAATCTCACCGAGCAACCTGGAAATCTGATACCACTTGATAGAAGCAAAGGTGTCCCGTCTTTCGATGAGATGGTGGCTTTCGAGGACGTCGCGCCTTAGCAATCGCTAAACCAACTCCGAGAGGTTATTGACCACGCCGGAGCACGATCAACCTGAAGACAACGGTCTATTTCCTACAAGCAAACAAAGAACAAGCAAGAAACTAAGATTGCAATCTGGATATTGCGAATAACAGAGGAAAGATTTATTAGTGAAGATTGGGTTCCGTGACGCCTTTGTCTGGTCGTTGAACACAAACGAAGTACGTGAAGTTGTAGCCATGGCGAACTTTTAGTCTTAACAAAACCCAAAGTCTAAATGGCGCTTAAGGGCTGTATATATGGAGGAAGAGGGGGGAATTTCGTGGCCCTTGGTGGAGGGGTCCGAAACCAACCCTATCTCTTGTTTCCCCCCCACACACGGACTCTAAAAATAGCCTATACTTATGTATTTCAAAATTACATGGGCCTGGCCCAATAAAATGGTGACGCAGCACCTAGAATAGCCTCTGGACGAAATTTATGAAGTGTCATCTTGTGTATTTCATCCAAGGCTTCAAGCACTCATTATGGTGGCTCCAAAGCCCTGAAATCATCACTTGTAACTCCGTTCTTGTTCCCCCTGCGCATGCCATCATCTCCATGCTTGTTCTTGCTACAATGTTCATCCTTCTCCAAGCTAGACCCTTCATTTGTAAGCAAAACAAACGTATCAAATTTAGGCATCATCATATTCTCATGAACATTAGAATCATTACCAAGAAATGAAAGTACCTGATAATTTAATTGGCGTGCGCGAGCTCTAGTAATTGGTTCAGTATATGTAGCAGTAGGGGCTCTGGGTGTAACAATGGTATTGATGTCCTCATCATTGTGGGTCCGACACGGACTCCGAATGACAAAGTTATGACCGTTTTAGTGAACATCGGTCCATTCAATGGCAGTCCTTCAAAGTACTTTATTTTCCCGTAACGCTTTCTGCCTGACCGCCCCGAAATTTCTTTTCCTCTATAGTGTACATATTGTTTCCACATATATATTGAGCGATTCCACGAATGCCCTTTTGTTCTTGGCTTTCACGCGCATGAGTTATGGCATGCCATCCAGCGAAAACAAGGAGAATAAGGCATATAGCCGCTGGATTTTCTTCAATTTACGGCTAAATGAGATTGCCCAACTCATAGAGCATCTACAGAAAGCTACGTTTGTCCCTACCAGGGGGGCTAATGTGTATAACCAACATAATCTCTCGAATTTCCTTCAAAAGGAAGTACCAATGGGTTCGGAAAGTTGTCCGAAAAACAGCGGCGAATGATGTTCTTTGACTTTCAGGGCTAATAAGTCCTGCTTAAGGCCGAATTTGAGGGCACTCCGGGCCTCCTCGCGCAAGCGAGGAGCATTTTCTGGATTCGCACGCTCGCCGTGACCAGTTTGAGTACTTGTGGGTCCGACAGGGACTCTGAATGACAAAGTTATGACTGTTTTAGTGAACATTGGTCCATTCTATGGCAGTCCTTGAAAGTACTTCATTTTCCCGTGACGCTTTTTTCCTGACCGCCCTGAAATTACGTGTCCTCTATAGTGGAGAAATTGTTTCCATATATACATTGATCGATGCCAGGAATGCCCTTTTGTTCTTGGCTTTCATGCGCATGAGTTACAACATGCCATCCTGCGAAACAAGGAGAATTAGTTATATAGCCGCTGGATTTTCTTCAATTTACGTCCAAATGAGATTGCCCGGCTCATAGAGCATCTGCAGAAAGCTACATTTGTTCCTACCAGGGGGGCTAATGTGTATAACGAACATAATCTCTCGAATTTCCTTCAAAAAGAAGTGCCAATGGGTTCGGAAACTTTGAGGGCCAAAAAGTCCTGCTTAAGGCCGAATTTGGGGTACTCCTGGCCTCCTGGCGCAAGCGGGGAGTATGTTCTAGATTTGAACGCTCGCCTTGAGCAGTTTGAGTACTTGTGGGTCCGACACGGACACCGAATGACAAAGTTATGACCGTTTTAGTGAACATCGGTCCATTCTATGGCAGTCCTTGAAAGTACTTCATTTTTCCGTGACGCTTTTTGCCTGACTGCCCATTTCTCTACCTCTATAGTTGTAACGCCTCGAGACCGACGCTCCAAAAGACCTCCAGCTATTCCGAGTTTTGTTGTGTGATTTGTTTTGTTTGTGCATTCATCATGCCACTTCTTTCATTGCATCATGTCATCATGACATCATATCATTAATTTTAAAAACTCATCTAAATAAATTGTATGGATCTTCGATCCATTTAAATTGAGGGAAACTCACATGGTGATTTCTCTTTATAACAATTACCCTCCCAATATTATTAGGGAGCTATGATAAATATTCCATTCTTTGGACACACGTGCAGTTTAAGTTCCATGCATTTTTCTATCTCAATTCCTTGCCTCAAACTTTGCCAACAATTCTTATCTCTTTTATTGAGGCTTCTCCTAAAGTCTCAATATTTTCGGGCACTTCGAAAACCTAGTCCTAGTTCAAACCCATTTGAACTAAATTCAAATGAGTTTGAATTCAACTTCACAACCATGCTCACTTTCCATTTTTCTTGGATCAAGCTCATTTTTGTGAGTCCGGAAAAATAACCCCATGCCCAAACTCTCCTCCTAGCCTTTATTTTCTTCTCCTTTTTTTTCTGCTAAGAGATTAGAGAGTCAGAGAGAGAGAGAGATGTAGCCAACCCACCAGTCGGCCCAAGCCGGCCAGCCTATCTGCCCATCTAATCCCTATAACCCTAGCCCGATCCCCTCTGTTCACTCTCTTCCTCCCCTGGCTCCCTTTGAGCGCCGCCACGCACACGCATCGCCCAAACCCAGCGCCCGATCCCCATCTCTTCC
Organism: Aegilops speltoides; assembly: GCA_021437245.1. NCBI lineage: Eukaryota > Viridiplantae > Streptophyta > Magnoliopsida > Poales > Poaceae > Aegilops > Aegilops speltoides. The sequence goes on along the minus strand of CM038147.1, from coordinate 318,251,254 downwards.
CTCGCGCTGCCATCTCCCTCGCTCGACCCCCTCGGCCTCCTCCACTCCGTCGCCGTTCGGAGCCGCGCCCGTCCCTATGCACTGGCGCCATGGCCAGCACCATCGTCTCCGCACCCGGCCACATGCGGCCTCCTCCTCTGTCGCCCGCGCCATCTAGCTGCGCCACGCCCCAAGTGCCCGCACCCGATCTGCTCCAAGCGGCGCTGTCGGCCATGCCTTCGGCCGGATCCTGTAGCCCGCGCCGTCCATCTCGTGGATCGTGCCTCCCCGTCGACCTTCCTCTCCTGCTTCGCCTTGCCAGCGCCTCCTTCTACCGGCCATCCCCATGGCCTCGAGATCCTGCGGCGACATCCTCCTTCATCGGCTGCTCACGAGCACCTCCATCCCAATGGTGCTGCGACCCCGTCACTGTTCCTGCTGATGAGCGTCGCTCGAGGCCAGTGCCTCACCTTTGCTTCAAACCAGGGGCCGACGCCCCCATCGCCTCCCGTCTTCAGGCCAAGATGCCGCTGTCGCTTCCTTCGACTGATGCTGCCGCCTATTTGCCAAGGCCATCACTGAGTTACCCCAGGACCCGTGGAGTCATGCACGGGAAAACCAAGTCTGAATACTACCGTGGCTGTGTATCTCGCCTAGTACCACTACGGTTCCTCAAGACTGCCAAGTTCGACTACACGATGATGCGTCAAGTACCTCTACCGTGTCTACGGGATCGCTAAGAACGCGTACGTCAACGACCCGCCAAGTACCCCAAGTTCATCTACCACGTGTACCACTACCGTCGCAAGAATCGAGACCGACAAGTCCGAAGACCCCAAGTACCACGACAACCGATGAAAAGTACCACTACCTCATGTACCGTCGACCCCGTGGACATCAAGTTCCTCGTCGTGACCCCAATCATCTATGGAGTGCGTACGACTACAAAAAATGTGAACCACTACTTCCACTACCATCGCCGTGTACCACTACTTCCACTACGACCATTCTGAGAACGTCTACTTCCTCTACACCGCTTCGAACTCGAACCGCTCCGAAAATGCACGCTTCGAAGGTATAACACCGAGACGACGCCCGTGAATGAATGCATGTTGTATTAGATGCTCATGTTTGAACCGCGTCCGTGTTGTCTTTGCACCGACATGTGGGAACCCAGTAACTGGGATCACCCCACCACCTTTTGCATGACACACTCATCCGCACACTTCTCTTTTGCATCGGTATCACAATCGAGTTACCGGGACCCGAATGTTGCCGTGGCACCATTTTCGTTTCACCGCCGTGGCACCCTTTTCGTTCCACCATGGGGACAAATGCTTCATAACATGCTCATGTCAATGTTTTCATAAAAATTGCATAAAACTTGCATATGTCATCCGCATCATGATAACAACATTTAAAATGGTTAAAATTGTGTTTGCATTATATTGCTAAATGACATATGGGGATTTTCTGGAATTATTGTTTGCTGTTTCCGGCCCCATTTAAACTTGCCTAGCTAGGTAGTTTTCTTATGCTTCACCCCTTGCCATGTTTAATAACATTTAATGTTGTTGGGTACATAAACGAGAGCGAACTAAATAAATGGATGTGGTGTTTCGTCGTTATGCAATTCATTGCATATTGAGCTCCACTTAATTTTGTAGTATTGTTTGTGCACTTTGCCATGCCTTCCATATTTAAACCGGACATGCATCAGACTTCTTTGTGCATCATGCTATGCTTATGTGATGGTTGTTTACCATGTTGTTTGCTTCTTTCCGGTTGCGCTTCTACTTGATAGTTCCGGTAACGTTGCGTTTGTGAGGATTCATTCGACTACGTCCGTTTGTCTTCTTCATGGACTCGTTCTTCTTCCTTGCGGGATCTCAAGCAAGATGACCATTACCCTCGATATCACTTCTATCTTTGCTTGCTAGTTGCTTCGTTTTATCGCTATGCTACTCTACCTATCACTTGTTTACCATGCCTCCCATATTGCCATGTCAGCCTCTAACCTTTTCACCCTTCCTAGCCAACCGTCGTTTGGCTATGTTACCGCTTTGCTCAGCCCCTCTTATAGCATTGTTAGTTGCAGGTGAAGTTGAAGATTGCTCCATGTTGGACAGGATTATGTTGGGATATAACAATATCTCTTATTTAACTAATGCATCTATATACTTGGTAAAGGGGGAAGGCTCGGCCTTATGCCTGGTGTTTTGTTCCACTCTTTGTCGGTGTACTAAAGTAGGGGGTACCTTAGTACCCTGAACTTGTGCACGGGCAGTCGCAGCGCCCTGCGGCAAGGCTTGCTGGACGCCCACCAAGACCCTCCGTCACTTCCTATTACTGCCATTCAAGAACAAAGTATCAGCCAAGGAAACAAAGGCCCCGGCAAGAGGAGCTTGCCGGGAAGGCCGACCAAGGCGCTTCCAACAGACTAGCCGCGACGCCCCGCGCGTCCCGGCAAGGCTCGGCAGCCGGCAAGCTTGCCGGCCCAGCAAGAGAAGGGCCGCGGCAAGGCACTTGCCGCGGCAAGGCCGCCACCCTGCGCTCCAGCGCATCCAACGACGTGTCGCCCTGGGGCCATCCCAGAGGCACGTGGCGAGGCAATGCGCAGCCATGCGGAGCGAGGTGGCAAGCAGAGCTGACAGAGACGCCATCGTGGCAACCGGTGGCTCACCTAACGGTCGTTTCTTTACACTGTTGGGGCGACCGGACGGGCATTAAATGCCCTTGTCTCCTGCCGTCAGAGTTAGGTAGGGGACACTGTTGGTCACTGTTGTACCAACCTGCGTTTTTACCTTTCTACCCCCTCTTCCTACGCTGCCACCTATTGGCGCCCCCTTCAGACTGTAAAAGGGAGGCCCATGCGCACGTAGAAGGGGTTCGGTCCATTCAAGACACAACGCCACTATACTTCGCATCCTCGAGCAAGATCAAATACAAGCACAAAGCAGCAGTAGGAGTTTTATCTCTCCGGAGAGCTCCGAAGCTGGGTAAAAATCGCCCGTCTCCCCCGCGCGCCCGACCTCGATCTGCTCTGCGCACGCCGTCCGCTCCCTTGCCGGACTAGAAGGGGCCGCCGTGCCCCATAGGTGCTCGTGTCCGCACAGAGTTCGCCCCGGCATCTTTGGCGCGCCAGGTAGGGGGCTGCGTCGAGGTCGTGAGCATCTGATCCGGTCTCCGCGCGCACTGCATCAACGCCTTCATCAACATGCCACCAAAGAAGAAGCCTTCGGAGGTGGCCGCTCTATCTACATCGATTCTACTACCACCGCCGGAGCAAGCAGGCGGTGGAGTGGACGCCGGCGGAGGAGCGGGCGCCGACGGTGGGACGCACGTCGTCACCAAATCCAAGAACAAGGCCCCGCAAGCGTCGGCGACGGTGCAGACGCCGCACCCTCCCCAGGAGGTGCAAGGTCAACAATGCCCCGGTGCTCCTAGCACTGTGCTTGCCTTGGAGCAAGGCCAAGCTGGTGGGTCGCGGGACGTTCGAGGCCAGCATGCACGCCAGCATGCTGGCGCAAGTGAGGTACGGTCGCCCGGGCGGGGTGTTGCTCCTCCCAATCCAGTTGGGAGTCCGAGCACATCCCGCTCCTCGCGCCGCTCGTCGCCACCGCCACCCAAGACAGCAGAGGAAGCGCTGGCCCGAGCCCAGCTGCTTCTAGATTACCCTCCGACGCCGCACAAGATTGACGACTGGAGGATGACCATATACAGCCTCATCGGCTTCGCCAACGGCGACAAGCCCCGGCGAGCCGCCCAGGCACAGGCCGGCACCGACAAGACCGCTGGGGGTGCCACCTCCGTGCACTCCCAGCCCCGAGGGCCAAGATCGCCGCCCCGCCGGGCCAACCCCGACGCCGACTCCACTGCGTCGTCGGACCCACGAACTCGCCGTGATCAACGCCACGTTCTCCAAGAACGACAACACGAAGACGCTCGCACCCGCATCAAGCGCAGAAGGGAAGCGCGACGTCAATCCGACCAGCGCGCTAGGCCCACTATCGACATGCATGCGCCAGGGGAACCAGGCGACTTGCCATACGCGGCAGGTTGCCCCGCGTTCACCCGTGAGCTACGGCAAGTCCAGTGGCCCAAGACCAAGAACTTCAAGCCCGACGTGCCCGAGAAGTATGATGGCAGGATACATCCGTCAGAGTTCCTCAGCATCTACACCATCGCGGTGCAGGCTGCCGGAGGGCACGACGAGAAGATCCTTGCCAACTACTTCCCACTGGTGCTCAAGCCCAACGTCAGATCTTGGCTCATGCACTTGCCGGACGGCTCCATCTCTTCATGGGCGGACCTGTGTCATCAGTTTGTCGGCGCCTTCACAGGCGGCCACAAACCCCATGGCCAGGAGAGCGATCTACATCTGCTAGTCCAGAAGGAGGGAGAGCCTCTGCGCAAGTACATACAGAGATTCAGCCAGGTGCAACGCAACATCCCAGACGTCCACCCTGCTGCGGTTATCAGCGCGTTCCATCAGAACGTGCGCAACCGCAGGATGAGGGAGGAGATGGCGATGTGCAAGATTAGAGATGTCAGTGAGCTTTATGCTCTAGCCGACAAGTGTGCACAGGCTGAGGAGGGGAGGAAGATCCCCGGAGAGATCGCGGGAGCAGAAGGATCTGACAGTGAGGATGCTGCCCTGTCAAGGAAAACCGGAGGCGCAACAACAGGAAAAGAAAGGCTAAGGATGTGCTAGCTGTTGAGCATTCCGGCAACGGAGGCGGCTCCGACAAGGCCAAAGCCGACGACTCCGGCGAGGCTGTGGTGGCCGCCGACAAGCAGGATGGCTCCGGCAAGCGGTATTGCAAGATCCACCGCACCAAGGGCCATGATCTCCAAACCTGCAAGAAAGTGGAACAGATGGCGGAGCTGCAGAAAGCTGAGTACGAGCGCCGCGACAAGGAGAGGGCCCAGGGAGGCGGCGGAGGATCCGGCAAGAAGCCTCCCGCCCGGGGAGGGCACCGCGGCAAGGCCAAGCCGCGGCAAGGAGACAGGCCTCCCCATGGCCGCGACAAGGATGAGGATGATGAAATGGAGGAAGATGAGACTAATGACCAAGAGTTTCAGAAGGCAACAGAGGTGTTGTGCATCGACAGTGGCGCCTCTCTGCACGCCTCGCACCGCCAACTCAAGCAGTGGGTGCGAGAAGTGAACGCGGCCGAGCCGTCCGTCGAGTCGCGCAAGCCTCTGAAGTGGTCCGGCACGCCCATCATCTTCGATGTTGAGGACCACCCTGATCGTATCACTGCGGTCGGGTGCTTGCCGATGTTGGTCTCACTAACAATCTGCAACCTCAAGGTCACGAAGATGTTGGTTGTTGGCGGGGCCGGCCTGAATCTGATCTCTTCAGCAGTACTAAAGAAACTCCAAATCCCCGACAGCGAGCTCGAAGAAACTGGTACATTTCAAGGGATAAATCCGGGAAGGAGCAAGCCGAAGGGGAAGATCACACTGCCAGTGACGTTTGGCGGCGAGCTGAACTTCAGGACAGAGAAAGTCACGTTCGACGTTGCTGATATCCTGTTGCCCTACAACGGGATACTAGGTCGTCCGGCGCTCGCCAAGTTCATGGCAGCCTCTCACTACGCCTACAACGTGCTTAAGATGCCTGGTCCGATAAGTGTCATTTCTGTCCAAGGTGACAAGAAGGATGCGCTTATCTGCACCGACAAGATCTACCGGGAAGCAGCAGCCGTGGTAGAGCGCAAGCCACTTGCCGCCGAAGCTCCCCGGGGGAAGAAGAAGGCCAAGTCCGGCATGGATAGCTCTGGTGCCCACTCCGGCAAGCGCACCTCCCCGGAGCGCTGCGCTGCCGTCGAGGACGCGCCATCGAGCTCCGCCGGCAAGTGCAAGAAGGCAAAGATAACCTCACCAAAAACCAAGCCCGGCGAGAACGGCTCGTACTGCTCGATAGCGCACCTCTCCGGTCTTTGCGCGCCGCCGAGGACGTGCCATCAAGCTCTACCGGCCAGTAGGGCGAAGAGAGCGGTTAGTTTCGAAGTTTTTGAGTCGCACTCCTTGAAAGTCCATACCTTGTACGGAAAACCTGTGCGCGAAGGGGACGAATCATGGCTAAGTTGCGCCCTTGATCTGTTTCGAGTCCGCTCAACGATGAAAGCACGCCGCAACTAGCTCGACAAGTTCTTCCTGCCGGAGGCAACACCGCCAGCGGGCTGCTGATGTTCCGCACTCAGCAAGTGTGTTTGCACCGGCGGGGTCCCTGAAAGCGTGAGGGAGAAAACGTACAAGGGAGGATATCCGGGGAGGAGTGCGGCCCCGCCGAAGCACAGAAGATGAAAAAGCTAAGTTGCCCAAGTTTGAGTGCAGAACATTTTTCAGCTTTAAATCTCTATGTTATACTCCTTGAACGTTCGCCCCTTGTATGGAGAACCCGTGCGCGGAGGGGCCGACTCGTGGCTAGGTTGCGCCCTTGCTTTGTTTCGAGCCCGCTCAACGATGAAAGTGCGCCGCAACTAGCCCGACAAGGCTTCTTGCCGGAGACAGCACCGCCAGCGGGCTACTGATGTTCCGCACTCAGCAAGTGTGTTAGCGCCGGCAAGTTTCCTAAAAGCGTAGGCTAGGAGCATACAAGGGGTGCAACGGGGTAGAGGAGGTAACATAGCAAGCCTTGCCGTGGGACGTCCTTTGTATGGGAAACTTGTGCGCGGAGGAGCCGACTCACGGCTAAGTTGAGCCCTTGATTTGTTTTCGAGTCCACTCAAACAATGAAAGTGCGCTGCAGCTAAGCCCGACGAGGTTTCTTGCCGGAGGCTACACCGCCAGCAGGCTGCTGATGTTCCGCACTCAGCAAGCGTGTATGCGCCGGCAAGTTCCCTAAAAGCGTAGAGTATAAACATACCAAGGACGAAACGCCGCATTGCGTTGCCCAACACGAAATTACGTTACGAAAATAACTTATTACAACGCCGTCTAAGTTATTTTCGTAACTGGAATGACAGCGCCAAGAAAAAAGAACAGGAGGGCTCACCGGCGCCTGGGCCCCGGCAAATCGGCATTGCTGGGGGCTGCGAGTGCCAAGGTTCCCTCGCAACTAGCCAGAGTCACCGGGGGCTGCGATGCCAGCGGCAAGAACAAAGGAAAAGGGCGCAGGCTCCTGCGCCCCGACAAGCCAGAGTTGCCGGGGGCTGTGAGACCAGATAAGTTTTCCATCCCTCTTCATGCATCCTCCTATGGACCGGGGGATGCGAGGCCGTGTCCTTGAACGAGCATGCCTTGTATGGGAAAACCTGTGCGCGGAGGAGCCGAATCGTGGCCAAGTTGCGCCCTTGATTTGTTTTCGAGTCCGCTCAACAAAACAAGTACGCTACAACTGGACTGGCAAGGTTTCTTGCCGGAAACAGCACCGCCAGCGGGCTGCTGATGTCCCGCACTCAGCAAGTGTGCTTGCGCCGGCAAGTTCCCTCGAAGCGTAGGGTGGAAACATAAAAGGCACAGGATTAAGTAAAGGGCGTAACCCGGCAAGCATTCCCCCCTTTTCATTAAAAAAACATCCCATTTCAATACAAGTCCATAGAGGATGAAAAACATGAAAGAGAGGATTACAAGTTTTAAACGCAACTAAGGCCCGAAGGCTTACAAACTAAGAAGATAAGATGCCCGTAATCCCTCTCCTGTTTCTCTCTCCAGGAGGTAGGGCAAGGAGGCCCCGGCAAGAGAAGTTTGCCGGGAAGGGCAAAAGGAGCGCCTAGGTGAGCTACGGGCGCCAGAAGACGCCAAGAGAACACCCCAGGGGCCGGCCAGGAGCTTGGCGGAGACGGAGGCGCCGAGCGAGCTCAAGGCGGGCGGCGGGACGTCGGCCTGCTGTCGAGGCACCTCGCCCTCGTACTCCGACTTGACGGCCTTGCCGCCACCCCTCTTCCTCTTCCGCAGCCTCCCTACGCCAGCCGCCCAAGGAGACGGCCCCGGGGAGTTCAGAAGGCCGGCGACCCGGATGATGGGGTCGCCGGTGGCGCGCGTGGCGACGACCGACGCCTAGTCGGACTCACCACCGCCGTCGTCATCGCTGTCGCTCTCCTCCTCGTCACTCTCGCTCGAGGGGGAGTCTTCGCTATCGGAGGAGCTGTCCACGCAGCATCTCGCCCGGGTGCCGGAGTCCCCGAAGACCTTGACGGCGAGAAGGTCGCCCTCCATTAACTTAAAATGGAGGGTGAACCCCGCCGTCAAGCTGTGGATGCGGGCAAATGTCTTCCACCCTCGATCGAAGTACATCACGCCGGGGGCTGGGGATACGACACTAACTCGAGTGCCGCTGATCCCGCAGCCCCTCATGCGCAACTCCAACATCTCGGGCGGGTCCGGTTCCATTGCGCTCGCAAATGGAGCCGGAAGCCGGAGGCGGCGACGAGGTGCTCGGCGCAGCTTGATGAAGAACTCCCACGGGTCGTCTCCGGGGCTCCTGTCGGTGTACTATAGTAGGGGGTACCTTAGTACCCCGAACTTGTGCACGGGCAGTCGCAGCGACCCGCGGCAAGGCTTGCCGGACGCCCGCCAAGACCCTCCGTCACTTCCTATTACTGCCATTCAAGAACAAAGTATCAGCCAAGGAAACAAAGGCCCCGGCAAGAGGAGCTTGCCGGGAAGGCCGACCAAGGCGCTTCCAACAGACTAGCCGCGACGGCCCGCGCGTCCCGGCAAGGCTCGGCAGCCGGCAAGCTTGCTGGCCCAGCAAGAGAAGGGCCGCGGCAAGGCACTTGCCGCGGCAAGGCCGCCACCCTGCGCTCCAGCGCATCCAACGACGTGTCGCCCTGGGGCCATCCCAGAGGCACGTGGCGAGGCAATGCGCAGCCATGCGGAGCGAGGTGGCAGCGAAGAGAGCGCATGAGACGCCATCGTGGCAACCGTGGCTCACCTAACGGTCATTTCTTTACCTTTGTTGGGGGCGACCGGACGGGCATTAAATGCCCTTGTCTCCTGCCGTCGAGTTAGGTAGGGGACCTGTTGGTCACTGTTGTACCAACCTGCGTTTTTACCTTTCTACCCCCTCTTCCTACGCTGCCACCTGTTGGCGCCCCCTTCAGACTATAAAAGGGAGGCCCATGCGCACGTAGAAGGGGTTCGGTCCATTCAAGACACAACGCCACTATACGCTCGCATCCTCGAGCAAGATCAAATACAAGCACAAAGCAGCAGTAGGAGTTTTATCTCTCCGGAGAGCTCCGAAGCTGGGTAAAAATCGCCCGTCTCCCCCGCGCGCCCGACCTCGATCTGCTCTGCGCACGCCCTCCGCTCCCTTGCCGGACTAGAAGGGGCCCCCGTGCCCCATAGGTGCTCGTGGCCGCACAGAGTTCGCCCCGGCACTCTTGCCGCCCTAGTTTCTGTCATACCGGTGTTATGTTCCTTGATTTTGCGTTTCTTACGCGGTTGGGTGATTTATTGGACCCCCTTGACAGTTCGCTTTGAATAAAACTCCTCCAGCAAGGCCATACCTTGGTTTTAACATTTGACACCTAAGCCTTTTTCCCTTGGGTTTTGCAGACTCAAGGGTCATCTATATTTACCCCCCTGGGGCCAGTGCTCCTCCGGGTGCTGGTCCAAACCGAGCAATGTCCGGTGCCCCCTTTGCAACCAGGGTCTATGCCAACCCAACGTCTGGCTCATCCGGTGTGCCCTGAGAACGAGATACGTGCGACTCCTATCGGGATTTGTCGGCACATCGGGCGGCTTTGCTGGTCTTGTTTTACCATTGTTGAAATGTCTTGTAAACCGGGATTCCGAGACTGATCGGGTCTTCCTGGGAGAAGGATTATCCTTCGTTGACCGTGAGAGCTTGTGATGGGCCAAGTTGGGACACCCCTGCAGGGTATAAACTTTCGAGAGTCGTGCCCGTGGTTATGTGGCAGATGGGAATTTGTTAATATCCGGTTGTAGAGAACTTGACAATTGACTTAATTAAAATGCATCAACCGCGTGTGTAGCCATGATGGTCTCTTTTCAGCGGAGTCCGGGAAGTGAACACGGTCTTTGTGTTATGATTGTGCGTAAGTAGTTTCAGGATCACTTCTTGATCACTTCTAGCTTCTCGACCGTTCCGTTGCTTCTCTTCTCGCTCCTATTTGCGTATGTTAGCCACCATATTTTCTTAGTGCTTGTTGCAACTCCACCTCATTACCACTTCCTACCATAAGCTTAAATAGTCTTGATCTCGCGGGTTTTGAGATTGCTGAGTCCTCGTGACTCACCAGATACTATCACAACAGTTGTAGCTGCCGATGATACCAGTGCAGGTGATGCAACCAAGCTCATATGGGAGTTCAATGAGGACCTTGGTCGTTACTATGTTTTGTTTCTTGATGATCAGTAGTGGATCCTAGTTGGGATGATCGGGGATCTAGCAGTTGGATTATCTTCTTTTCTTTCGGCTTCGTCCGTAGTCGGACTATGTGTGTGCTCTGAATGATGTATGGATTATATGTTCATTGTGTGAAGTGGCGATTGTAAGCCAACTCTTTATCCCATTCTTGTTCATTACATGGGATTGTGTGAAGATGACCGTTCTTGCGACAAAACCACCATGCGGTTATGCCTCTAAGTCGAGCTTCGACACGTGGGAGATATAGCCGCATCATGGGTGTTACAATAGTGGAGATATTGTTTCCACATATATATTGAGCGATGCCACGAAGGGCCTTTTGTTCTTGGCTTTCATACACATGAGTTACAGCATGCCATCCGGCGAAAACAAGGAGAGTAAGGCATGTAGCCGCTAGATTTTCTTCAATTTACGGCTAAATGAGATTGCCCGGCTCATAGAGCATATACAGAAAGCTACGTTTGTCCCTACCAGGGGGGCTAATGTCTATAACCAAAAAAATCTCTCAAATTTCCTTCAAAAGGAAGTGCCAATGGGTTCGGAAACTTGTCCGAAAAACAGCGGCGAATGACGTTCTTTTACTTTGAGGGCCAATAAGTCCTGCTTAAGGCCGAATTTTAGGGTACACGGGGCCTCCTGGTGCAAGCGGGGAGTATTTTCTGGATTCGCACGCTCGCTGTGAGCAGTTTGAGTACTTGTGGGTCTGACAGGGCCTCTGAATGACAAAGTTATGACTGTTTTACTGAACATTGGTCCATTCTATGGCAGTCCTTGTGAGTACTTCATTTTCCCGTGACGCTTTTTGCCTGACTGCCCCAAAGTTACTTGTCCTCTATAGTGGAGATATTCTTTGCACATATATATTGATCGATGCCAGGAATGCCCTTTTGTTCTTGGCTTTCACGTGCAGGAGTTACAGCATGCCATCCGGCGAAAACAAGGAGAATAAGGCACCGCTGGATTTTCTTCAATTTACGGGCAAATGAGATTGCCTGGCTCATAGAGCATCTGCAGAAAGCTGCGTTTGTCCCTACCAGGGGGTCTAATGTGTATAACCAACATAATCTCTCGAATTTCGTTCAAAAGGAAGTGCCAATGGGTTCAGAAACGTGTCCGAAAAACAGCGGTGAATGATGTTCTTTGACTTTCAGGGCCAAAAAGTCCTGCTTAAGTTTAGATTTGTGGTTACTCCGGGCTCCTGGCGCAAGCGGGGAGTATTTTCTAGATTCGCATGCTCGCCGCAAGTAGTTTGAGTACTTGTGGGTCCGACACGGACTCTAAATGACAAAGTTATGACCGTTTTAGTAAACATCGTCCATTCTTTGGCAGTCCTTGAAAGTACTTTATTTTCCCGTGACGCTTTTTGCCTGACTGCCCCGAAATTTCTTGTCCTCTATAGTGGAGATATTGTTTCCACGTATATATTGAGCGATGCCATGGATGCCCTTTTGTTCTTGGCTTTAACGTGCATGAGTTAGAGCATGCCATTCGGGGAAAACAAGGAGAATAAGGCATATAGCCGCTGGATTTTCTTTAATTTAAGGCCAAATGAGATTGGCCGGCTCATAGAGCATCTATAGAAAGCTACGTTTGTCCCTACCAGGGGGCTAATGTCTATAACCAACATAATATCTCGAATTTCCTTCAAAAGAAAGTTCCAATGGGTTCGGAAACTTGTCCGAAAAACAGCGGCGAATGAGGTTCTTTGACTTTCAGGGCCAATAAGTCCTGCTTAAGGCCGGATTTGAGGGTACACCGGGCCTCCTCACTACTAGGGAAAACCCTAGTAGTAGCGTGGGTTTAGTGCCCACTAGTAGCGTGGGTAATCGCGCTACTAATAAGGCACTACAGCTATTACTTAGCAGTAGCGCGTACGACGTGCGCTACTTCTAAGACTCATAGCCGCGGCGTTTGTTCTGTAACGCACTACTGCTATTCTAGCTAGTAGCAGCGTGTTTCCTGTCCACTACTAGTATTCTTTTTTTTTTATGTTGAGTGTATTTATACGCCGCTATACAAATTTTGGTACAATACCAATTATGAGGTTTATATCATTATGTCCATAACAATGTGTCAAATAAATGTGGATTAGGTTCAAGTGGAGGCAATATGTGGTGCATGTCAAAAGTATACTACCAATCCAAACTTGATCTAGTTTGGACTAGTAGTACTTTCGATGTGCACCACATATTGCCTCCACTTGAAACTAATCCGCCAGCACAAGCTATGTAATCATCATCATAGTCATTACCACCAACAGTAGTTATTTAATCATCATAGTCATAGTGTAGCATATCATCATCTTCAAAGTCATTATAGCTAGCTAACCACCACCAACACTAGTTGCAGTAGCTATCCAATCACCACCAATGCTAGCTAATAATAATCATCATAGTCATTACCACGAACACTAGCTATGTAATCATCATAGTCATACTGTAGCACATCATCCTCTTCAAACTCATTTCTACCTAGCTAATTAATCACTCCTGCTGCTCTCTCTCAGGTAAAATAACATAAAACATGTGTAGCACTCTTGCTGCATGATGTAAGGTGGAACCCTATGGGGCCGATCTTTCACGTTTGGAGAGGATCCCTATGAGGAACACGAAGAACGCGCGGAAGGAAACGAGGGAAATCACGGGGAAACACGAGAGAAACACTCAACCGACACGAATATGATCACACAAGTGCTAGATCATCGAGCCACAAAGTAACATGAGATCCAAAGTTAACAAGGGATGATACAAAGGTAGCCGTTTTTCTTCGTGAGGAGGTCTTGATTGTCTTCTCCGAACGGAGGCCTTGAATCCAGGTGGATCTTCTCCGAAGAGGTGCGGTCCCTCACGAGGAGTAGATCCCATACGAATGATCAATGCTCTATCTCAAATGAGCTAAACCAATGCTAACCATAGAACATAGGTGGAGGGGAAGTATATATAGTCTACGGGGCAAAGGGGTACACGGGCCACGGCCCGGATGCGTTGCACGCAGGCAGGAGGGGGCCGAATGTCCAGGCGTCGGGCCGGATGTACAGGCGCTCGCGAGGGGCCGGATGTCCGGGAAGGTGGAGTTGGCCTTTCAGCTCTCTGGATGGACGGGGCCGTTTGTTCGGGTGGAGGGGCCGGATGTTCGGGGCTTCGGGAGGCGCCGGATGTCCGGGGTGACGGCCGGATGTCCAGGCTGTTGGGGCAGCCTTCTATGCTCCCTGGACGGCCTGTCCGGATGTTCGGGCTGGCTGCCGGATTTCTGGTGCGGAGGGCCGGATGTCCAGGCCCTGTAGCTTCTGCTGCAGACCTGTGGCTTAGGGGTAGATCTCCAGGGGCCGGATGTCCGGGTCCATGGCCGGACGTCCGGTGCCTGGAAGTTGTCCTTGCCTTCTTCCGTTGGTTCTCTTCTTCCGTGGACATGGGGGCTTGACCATCTTCAGGTGCATCCTCGGGAGGGTCCTCTTGGTACTAATCATGCACAACATTCCGGACTTAGGTGGTAGCCATGTCTCTGAGGATCATAAGAGATATCACTAAGGAGAGAAGTCACCTCGGTCTCGAGAGATCTAGCTCGTGCTCTTGTCATGGGTCCTCTTGGTGCTTGGTGAGACAATGGTAGGTTCATGAGGATGACCGAAGGATCCTCCGCATCTGCTCCCCTCCATTGGAAAAGATCCGACCTCAGATCGAAATCCTCATCACCATTGTACGGGGAGAGATCGTTGACGTTGAATATGTCGCTCACATTGTACTTGTCACGTGGGAGATCGACCTTGTAAGCGTTGTAGTTGTAGCATGCTAGCACCTTGAAGGGTCCATCGGCTCGAGGTAGAAGTTTGGACTTGCGTTCGTTGGGGAGGCGGTCCTTGCGAAGGTGTAGCCACACGAGATCTCCAATGTTGATTATCATGGGTTGCTTGTTGATGTTGAGCTTGGTCGCTAGTTGTTTTACTTGGCGCTCAATGGTGTGCCTTGTGTCCTCATGCATCTTCTTGATGTAGCTTGCGTGTCACTCGCATCCATGTTGGTGCGCTCTTGTAGTGGAAGAGGTAGAATGTCCAATGGTGACAACGGGTTGAAGCCGTAGACGACCTCGAAGGGGGACTTTGCCGGTTGTCGAATATCTTGCATGGTTTTAGGCGTACTCGGCGATGGGTAGACATGCCTCCCACTCCTTGATGTTCTTCTTGATCAACACATGAAGTAGAGTGGAGAGCGTACGGTTTGTCACCTCCGTTTGGCCGTCGGTTTGAGGATGGTATGCGGATGAGAACAAGAGCTTGATTCCAAGCTTGGCACATAGCGTCTTCCAAAAGTAACCCAAGAACTTGACGTCACGGTCGGAGACAATTGTCTTTGGTACTCCATAGAGTCGCAAGATTTCCTTACAAAAGAGATTGGCGACGTGTGAAGCATCGTCTATCTTGTTGCAAGGAATGAAATGTGCCATCTTAGAAAATCGGTCCACAACAACAAACACAAAATCCTTCCTATTTTGAGTTCTAGGCAAACCAAGTACAAAATCCATGCTAATGTCTTCCCAAGGTTGATAAGGAATAGGAAGAGGTATGTAAAGACCATGACATTGAGCTTTAGACTTAGCTTTGCGACATGTAGTGCATCGGTTGGTGAAGCGTGAGATGTCGCGTAACATCTTGGGCCAAAATTAGTTCTTGGAGGGCGTGGCGAATGTCTTGTCGCATCCAAAGTGTCCCATGAGTCCGCCTCCATGAGCCTCTTGCAAAAGGAGCAAATGAAGAGAAGACTCGGGAATGCAAAGTTTGGTAGCTCTCATAAGATAATCATCCTTGATGTAATATCGTTCCCAATATGTATGCGTCAAACATTTAGCATAAGGAGTAGCAAAAGATGGATCATTAGCATACAAGTCTTTGATGTGCTCAAAGCCAACAACATTCAACTCCAGTTTAGTGACAAGCATGCATATGCGTGAAAGTGCATCCGCAACTACATTTTCCTTACCCTTAATGTACTTGATCACATATGGGAAAGATTCAATGAATTCACTCCATTTGTCATGACGCTTGTTCAACTTAGTTTGGCCTTTCAAGTACTTAAGCGTTTCATGATCGGTATGTAAGACAAACTCATGAGGTCTAAGATAATGTTCCCAAACATGTAGCACACGCACTAAAGAATACAATTCTTTGTCATAAATGGGATGGTTAAGTTGAGCACCAGAGAGTTTTTCACTAAAATATGCACTGGCTCGTTTTTGTTGCATCAAAACTCCGCCAATTCCGGTACCACCTGCATCACAATGAACCTCAAAAGTTTTGTCAAAGTTTGGCAAAGCAAGAATCAGAGCATGAGTAAGCAAAGACTTGAGCTCATAAAGAGCGGTGGATTGCAAAGATCCCCAAACAAAAGGAGCATTCTTCTTACTCAAGGCGTGCAAAGGAGTGACAATAGTGCTAAAATCTTTCACAAAGCGACGATAAAAACCCGCAAGGCCAAGAAAGGAACGCACTTGTTGCAAATTGGTGGGTTGGGGCCAAGTTGTAATTGCTTCAATTTTAGATTCATCAACACGAACACCCTTGGAAGAGACAACGAAACCCAAGAAAACGAGCTTGTCAACACCAAACGTGCACTTTTTCATGTTGGCATAAAGATGTTCCTTGCGAAGTGTTTGCAAAACATTCCTAACATGCTTTAGATGCTCTTTCATGGATTTGCTAAACACAAGAATATCATCAAAGTAAACCACAATAAACACTCCAATAAAAGGTCGAAGCACAAAATGCATAAGATGCATGAAACTTCCGGAGCTTCCGATAAACCCATAGGCATAACCAACCACTCGTACAAGCCAAATTTGGTTTTGAAAGCGGTTTTCCATTCATCACCTTCTTGTATGCGGATTTGATAATAGCCACTTTTGAGATCATTTTTTGAGAAAATGGTGGCACCACTAAGTTCATGTGGCATATCATCTACGCGAGGAATGGGCTGCCTATAACGAACGGTAATAGCATTGATAGGTCTACAATCCGAGCACATGCAAAAACTACTGTCTTGCTTGGGCACAAGTATAATGGTAATGGCACAAGGGCTTAAGATTTCACGTACATGACAATTGTCGATTAGTTGTTGTACTTGCCGTTGCATATCTTTAGTTTCTTCGGGGTTGATGCGGTATGGAGCTTTGTTTGGTAGGGGTGCTCCGGGGATGAGGTCGATTCGATGCTCAATGCCTCGTAGAGGAGGTAGCCCTGGAGGTAGCTCATCAGGGAAAACATCTTGGAATTCCTGCAAAAGAGATTGAAACACTAAAGGTATATCGTGAGAGGTGTTAGTTTTTGGTTTCCCATCCTTGTGCACCAGGACAAAGTGCATAACACTCGATGGGTTCTCACACACTTCTCTCATCTCACTTTTGGTGGCAAATAGGACTAAGTTTTTCTTGTTGCTCATCGTGGAGGCACTCGGTTTTGGCTTGTGGCTCTCACTCTCTTTTGGATGGATCACTTTCTCACTCTTCTCTCCATGATGGGTGGCTTGCTTGTCGGCTATCACTTGACTAGGAGACATAGGTCGTAGCACATACTCCTTCCCTTTCATCTTGAAGCTATAGTGATTGGTACGCCCGTTGTGGATGACGCCGTAGTCAAATTGCCATGGTCGTAAAAGAAGGAGGTGTCAAACGGACATCGGGACGACATCACACTCCAAAGTGTCCTCACATGCGCCAATTTTGAAGGAAAATGGACCGTATGCTCAACTCGTATAGTGCCGGAATCGCTTAGCCATTGGACTTTGTATGGGTGCGGGTGCTTCATCTTGACCAATTGTAGCTTGGAGCATAGTTCTTCACTTGACAAGTTGTGACAACTACCAATGATGACCTTGACGGACCTTTCGTTGATGCTGGCCCTTGTGTGGAATATGTGGCATTGTTGGGCTTCTTCTTTCTGAAGTTGAAGAGTCAAGACTTTGGAGACAATGAGAGCGGGCCTCGAATCCTCATCACAAAAGACTTGATCATCTTCATCCTCGTTCACGCGCCGGTGCATGGCCACTTACTCAAGGGCTTCCATCTCCTCTTCACTCAGGGAGTCATAGCTTCCATCATCGTTGAGGATCATGGTGCGCTTGTTGGTGCATTCGTAGGACTTGTGGCCTCGGCCACCGCAAGTGAAACACTTGAAGGAGCTTGTCTTTATAGTCTCATCAGTCGGAGTAGATGATGAAGCTCGCGATTTGAAGTTGCTTGTGGTAGGAGGAAGAAGACTTGAGCTTGTTAAAGTTTTCTTGTAACTTGACTCGTCGTCATTGCTTATAGATGGCTTGGTTGTGGTAGAAGTTGGAGGAGTCGTTGAAGCTTGGGTGTTGGAGAAGGCGTAGGTTTGGATGAGTACTTGGCGTACTTGAAGTCATCTTGCACTTGACGTTCAGCTTTGGTATCTTGATCCACGAGCTCAATGAGGTTGGAGTAGGGTTGGAAGTCTTCAATCTTCTGGATGGGATGATTGAGTCCATTCAAGAAACGTGCCATAGTTTGCTCATCATCTTCCGTGACATTGGCTCGTATCATGGCTATCTCCATTTCCTTGTAGTATTCTTCAACACTCTTTGTTCCTTGCTTGAGGAGTTGGAGCTTCTTGAAGAGATCACGGTTGTAGTAGGTGCGCACAAACCGTGCTCGCATGACATCCTTCATTTGAGCCAAGTGGTGATTGGTGGTTCACCTCTTGCTTCTCGGCGCTCAAGGACTTGTTCCCACCATATGAGCACATAGACTTGGAACTCAAGTGATGCCATAGCGATCTTCTTCTCTTCCTCATAGTTTTGAAAACGAAAGATTTTGTCGACCTTCAATGCCCATGAAAGGTACTCTTCGGGATCATTGCTTCCATTGAACTTGGGCATTGTGAATTTTACCTTTCCATAGTGTTGCTCTTCATTGTGTTGTTGTCGAGGGTGATGATGACGCCCTTGACGTGGAGGATAATCAACCTCATGTTGCTCTTGGTGTGGAGTAAGTCCATGATCATCTTGCTCTTGTTGAACTTGAGGTTGAGGAGGATCTTGTCGAGCTTGTGGAGGAGCTTGAGGAACTTGACATTGCACTCACCGGTGGTAGTTTCGCTCTTGGATTTCTTCTCGAAGTGCTTCCTCTTGACTGCGCCGATCTCGATTGCGGTTAGCGACGGCTCGACTTGATTCTTGAACGGCATGTTGCGCCTCAAGAGTTTGTGCTTCACATTGTTGTTGTTGAAGACATTGAGCCTCAGCATCCTGTTCCTCTTGATGTAGACGCGCTCGTTCTTCCTCTTGGCGCCGTTGACGTTGGCGTTCTTGAGCTTGTGCAAAAGCAACTTGTTGTGGTTGAGGACGAAGTAATTGCTCGTTGACTTGCTCTTGTGAATGCTTGTCATGTAGAGGATTGCGAGATGCATGACGGTCTTGACACGCGGCTCGTCGAAGAGTGTTCGATGTCGGTGTACTTGAGCCGGAGAAGGTGTCGTCGGAGTGTCGACTTGAGCGGCTTCGTCTTGAGTATGAAGAAGTTGAAGGAGGACAGTTCACCAACAAGGCGCGGATCTCTTCCATTCTTGTATCGTTCTCTTGCTTGTGAGCATCGAGCTTGTTGTCAAAGTAGTCCCTCGTACGTTGCTCAGAGAGTCGCAAGTCGGTGGCGAGGTTGTCGATGCGGTCGGTCATCGCTTGTTGCTCTTGATGCAACGCTCATTATGCACCAAAGAGGTGGCTCTTGGTGACGAATGATGACATATCATCGTCTTGCTCGATGAAGAGTGGGTTGGTAGAAGTACTTGGCCTATCCATCATTCCAAGTAAAAAATGTGAGTGGGAGAAGGAGAAGAACTTATACCAAATGTACCTTGACCATTGTTGACGATGAATCAAGTTCACTCAAATGCGGACAATGAAATAGCACTATTGGTACCAATTCTTGTCGGTTCTCACACCTACACAAGTAAAAGCTTATGGTGGAGCTTGGTTAGGATGGTGGCACAAAATTGGATGCAACTGTAAGTGAGCTTCAAAAATGTTGGAAAAGATTCACAAATTTCCAAATGCAACAAGTAGACCAAGCAAGTAGTGGTACACGGAAGCACACACGCAAATAGATAAGTGGGATTGTGCAAACCAAAAGTGAGCCAAAATGTGGAAACCACGAAAATGCTCTTGTCGCACAATACACGAGAGACGCTAGCACGATTGCACAATAGGCGGATATGTAACTTGTGCACAACCTACTAGGCAAAAATGCAACGAACTCTGTCCCAGATATACTATATGTGTGGTATTTCGGTGATATGATCCAAGATGATCGGATATAACAATCTTAATGTAGTGATGACATGGTTCTTGCTTATAAGCTCTTTGCTTATCTTTCCTCTATGCTTAAAAGCTTCGTTGGCTCTTTCACTTTTGAGCTCTTTTCTCATGCAAAACTTCACGAACCAAGATAGCAATTGTGTATGCGATGACAACTTTGTGACACAAAATATGATGCCAAGATATGCACCACTATGGTATGGTATGTATGCAATGGAGTATGATCACTAATGTGCACAAGTCGCATTGCCGGCAATACTCAATGGCTAGTCTCGATGGGTAAGCTACGCAAATGTAAGGCCATGTGGTTATCAATGCAATTGCAAGGTATGACAAAGATGTCGTCGAGGTTACCGTCCTTGGCGATGATGAGACCTTTGCGAAGATGAGCCGTGGTGATGTTGACGTCGAACCGTACCTATATAGCCGAAACACAATAGGACACGGGAAACACAAGCCAAAATCTCAAAGACCAAAACGTGTCAAAATCATCATAGGAGGTAGCGGTGAGCGGTGGTGGTGCTTGTGGAAAGCCGTGGTGGTATGCGGAAGTATGCATGGGCACCGAGGTAAAATTTTGGAGGAAAATGGCGCGGAGAATGGAGTTGCTGCTGCCAAGGGCCGGATGTCCGGGACACCGGATGTCCGGGGACTCGGCCGGATGCTCGGGCTCCTAGATCATTGCCGAACGGGATGAACTCCACGGTAAAAAGGGCAACTCCGGGGCAAAATTCGGACGAAATTGTGGATGGAAATTGCGGATAGGATGGGGAAACGTTAGATCCACTCGATGCAAACAAGATCCTTGGATCAAATCCAACAAAACTTCATTACACCAAAAAATCACAAAAAAAATTGGGGCTATTTTTGGTGGGGATTTTCGGATTTGGGACAAAACAACAAAATCAAGCTAGAAAACACGGGCTAGGGGCTCCAAAAACGTGATCAACATGGATCATGATACCAAGAAGATGTAGGGCGGAACCCTATGGGGCCGATCTTTCACGTTTGGAGAGGATCCCTATGAGGAACATGAAGAACGCACGGAAGGAAACGAGGGAAATCACAGGGAAACACAAGAGAAACACTCAACCGACACAAATATGACCACACATGTGCTAGATCATCGAGGCACAAAGTAACACAAGATCCAAAGTCAACAAGGGACGATACAAAGGTAGCCGTTCTTCTCCGTGATGAGGTCTTGATTGTCTTCTCCGAATGGAGGCCTTGAATCCGGGTGGATCTTCTCCGAAGAGGTACGGTCCCTCACGAGGAGTAGATCCAATACGGATGAGCAATGCTCTATCTCAAATGACTTAAACCAATGCTAACCCTAGAACATAGGTGGAGAGGGAGTACACGGGCCACGGCCTAGATGCGCTACACGCAGGCAGGAGGGGGCCGGATGTCCGAGCGTCGGGCCGGATATCCGGGCGCTCGCGAGGGGCCGGATGACAGGCTAGTGGAGTTGGCCTTGCTGCTCTCTGGATGGACGGGGCCGGATGTCCGGGGCTTCGGGAGGCTCTGGATATCTGGGGTGACAGCCGGATGTCCGGGCTGTCAGCGCAGCCTTCTGTCCTCCCTAGACGGCGTGTCTGGATGTCCGGGCTAGCTGCTGAATTTCCGGTGCGAAGGGCCGGATGTCCAGGCCCTGTAGGTTCTGCTGCAGACCCGTGGCTGAGGGGTAGATCTCCAAGGGCCGGATGTCCGGGGCCATGGCCGGACGTCTGGTGCCTAGAAGCTGTCCTTGCCTTCTTCCGTTGGTTCTCTTCTTCCGTGGACTTGGGGGCTTGACCATCTTCATGTGAATCCTTGGGAGGGTCCTCTTGGTACCTAATCATGCACAACATTCCGGACTTAGCTAGTATCCATGTCACGTGAGGATCATATGAGATATCACTAAGGAGAGAAGTCACCTTGGTCTCAAGAGCTCTAGCTCGTGCTCTTGTCATGGGTCCTCTTGGTGCTTGGTGAGACGATGATAGGTCCATGGGGATGACCAAAGGATGCTCCGCGTCACTTCATCAAGTTGGAGCATGCAGATGAACCTGTCTCCTAATCGTGGGTTGCGCTTCTGATCGCTACCCCCTAGTACTTCTCTGCGACCGTTCACAATTTTGCTCCAGTGTCTCTAATATTTGCTCCTTTTCTAGCCCAGAATTCCAGCTGCCCGCATTCTCCCTGTTCGTGTAAACCTTATAGAATAAGAGAGAGACGGCATAAGTATTGTGACATAATGTGTACTAATAGACCATAATGCAATAAATATCCATATAAAAGCATTCAATATCAAAAATGGACGTATCACATGCCTCAGCATTCAGTATCCAGTACTAGTTGTATCGATCGGGATACAACTCCGAGCGTCCGTTGCCATAGGATTGGCTATCGATATTTGTTTTCTTCCCTGCAGGGGTGCACCAACTTACCCAACACACTCGATCAACTCCGGCCAGACACACCATCAGGTCATGACCGGCCTCGGCCGATCAACACACTGTAGTCCTACCTAGGCTCAACAGAGAGGACAGCACGCCGGTCTACATCCTAAATGCGAAGGGGTCATGGGCCAATCGCCCTTTGCAATCAAGCACGTTACGAGGGCGGCCGGTGAGTAGACCTGGAAACCTCCTTTATATAAGACATGTGCTTATGTAGTCTAACACGGCACGCGCTGCTCCATCACTAACGTCACTAACTTTCGGATGATAAATACGATGCAGAGTTCCCATACTTATTCCCGCGTGGTGGTTAGTGCTATCAGGCCAGAGGCCCCTCGGATCAAATATCCAAACTGTTTAGTGGATTAGGAGCACGCGGTAACGAGTAGAGACTCATGATCGATATGTGAAAGCACAAGTGCTCCCTGGGTGATTTTGGTAATTAATGTCAACATATCTCTTGTTGGACTAATACTTTTACCTAGTATGTTTTCAGATAAGTTCAATAATGGAGTGGCATGGACTAGAGGATGTGGCACCCCTTCAAGCTGCTAAGGACAAATGATTGGCTCAAGGTCAAAGCACAAGACTCTACATTTTACTTTTAGTGATCCAAGATCACATTGAGTCTATAGGAAAAGCCAATACTATCAAGAGGGGATGAGGTGTTGCTTAATGGTTTGCTTGCTCAAAGTGCTTAGTGATATGCTCCAAAGCCCTCAACCACTTTCTCACATCCACATATTTCCCAAACCAGAAGTCAAACTCGACCCTACCGAATCTTCATATCCGGCGCCACCGAGTTCAGATGTCATAGCCACTGCCACAAAACCCTAGTCTTTTCGGTCTCACCGATAGGGATCTCAGTCTCATCGAGATGGGATTGTAGTCTCTCTGTGTATATCCATTACCAAAATCGATCTCCCGAGTTTGTGTAATCGGTCCTACCGAGATTACAATGCAAACTCTCTGTTCCTCTTCGTAACATTTCGGTGTAACCGAGATAAGCGAATTGGTCCCACCGAGTTTGCCTGACAAACCCTCTGTGTGTCTATTACCAAAATTGGTCTCACCGAGTTTGTGTAATCGGTCTCACCGAGATTACGTTCTGCCCTAACCCTAACCTTATCGGTTCCACCGAGATGCATGTCGGTCCCAACGAAAATCCTAACGGTCACATTGTTTACTAAATCGGTCCGACCGAGTTTCACAATTCGCTCCCACCGATTTGGTAAGTTGTGTGTAATGGTTAGATTTTGTGTGGAGGCTATATATATCCCTCTACCCACTCTTCACTCGTGGAGAGAGCCATCAGAACGTGCCTACACTTCCAGCATACATTTTCTGAGGGAGAACCACCTACACTTATGTTGAGGTCAAGATCTTCCATTCCTACCACATAAATCTTGATCTCTAGCCTTCCCCAAGTTGCTTTCCACTCAAATATTCTTTCCACCAAATCCAAATCCTGTGAGGGAGGGTTGAGTGTTGGGGAGACTATCATTTGAAGCACAAGAGCAAGGAATTCATCATCAACACACCATTTGTTACTTCTTGGAGATTGGTGTCTCCTAGATTGGCTAGGTGTCACTTGGGAGCCTCCGTCCAGATTGTGGAGTTGAACCAAGGAGTTTGTAAGGGCAAGGAGATCGCCTACTTCGTGAAGATCTACCCCTAGTGAGGCAAGTCCTTCGTGGGCAACGACCATGGTGGGATAGACAAGGTTGCTTCTTCATGGACCCTTCGTGGGTGGATCCCTCCGTGGACTCGCACAACCGTGAGCCTTCGTGGGTTGAAGTCTCCATCAACGTGGATGTACGATAGCACCACCTATTGGAACCACAGCTCAAAAATCTCCGCGTCTCCAAATTCTGTTTGCAGACTCCAATCCCATCCTTTACATTCTTGCAATTTGCATGCTTTACTTTCCGCTTCTCATATGCTCTTTGCATGCTTGCTTGATATGTATTGTGAATGTTAAACTTATGCCAAAACTCCACTTCAACTTAAAGAAATCAAAAACTACAACTTTTCTTGCTTAGAATCTATTCACCCCCCTCTAGACACCTCTTCTCGATCCTTTCAATTGGTATCAGAGCTTTGGTTTCCATTTCTTTGGTTTAAACACCATTGGAGGAAGATGTATGAGTCTACTTTGGGGAGTCTTAGACATAGAGTGCCTATACTTGATGGAGAGTACATTCATGAGTGAAAAAATGAGATGCTTGTGATTTTCAATGAATATCATTTGAACAAGTACATTACTAGGCCTTGTGCACCTCATGTTGATCCTATGCATCCCACCCTTTATGAGTCAATTGACATGATTCGCAATCTTAGAACTTTTAATCTTATCACTAGAGGTTTGCCTAGAAACTTGATTGGATGTTTGCCTACTCTTGAGTGTGCCTACACCATATGGAAATTTCTTGAGGAATGTTTTCCAAATTATTCCTTGAAAAATCTAGATGAAATTCTCCATAAGTCTATTGCCTTGAGTAAGATGAATTCCAATGATCCTAAGTTTGGTGATTGTCTATTTGAGCTTACAAATCTTATGCGTGCCAAAGGAGATGTTGGATCTATTAGCGATATTATTTCCGGAGCTATTAAAATTCACAAAGAAGATCATTGTAAAACTCATTCTAATGAATCACCCTCTCTAGGAATTGATCCATCACATGATGTTGAACATGGATACTATGATGAGGATGATGATAGTGACTTTGATCTTGATGATGCAATGAGACACTTTGGTCTTATGGCAGTTCTTCGGGGATAGATGGCAGGAGGAAAGGAATGGGTTCTTGATAGTGGGTGTACCGATCACATGACCGGAGATAAAGATATGTTTTGTGAGCTTGCTGAAAACGACGGCCCTTGAAAGTATGTCACTTTTGGTGATAACTCAAAGGGTAAGGTGGTTGGCCTCGGTAAGGTGGCCATCTCACATGATAGTTCCATAAAAAATGTCATGCTCGTTGAATGTCTTGGGTACAATTTACTTTCAGTATCTAGACTTGCTGATTTCGGTTTCAATGTCCTATTTGCTGAAATAGATTGCCAAGTGTTTCGTAGAGATAATCATAAAATGGTCTTTACCGGTATACATAGAGGTGATCTTTACATTGTTGATTTCACTAAAAAGGCCCAACCTAGGACTTGTTAATTGCTAAATCCTCTAAGGCTTGGTTGTGGCATAGACGATTAGGTCATGTTGGCATGCGAAACCTTGACAAGCTTATTAAAGGAAATCATATCCTTAGCGTTAACGATGTCATATTTGATAAGGATAGACTTTGCAGCGTTTGTCCAGCAGGTAAACAGGTTGGAGTAAGGCATCCCGTGAAGAATATCATGACCACAAGGAGGCCACTCGAGCTACTTCATATGGATCTTTTTGGTCCCAACGCCTACAAAAGTCTCGGTGGAAATTCTTTTGGTCGAGTTATAGCTGATGATTTTTCAAGATTTACGTGGGTGTTCTTTCTTGATGATAAATCACAGGTCCAAAAGATCTTCAAAAACTTTGCTATGAAGGACCAAAAACTTTGACGGAGTTCAAGAACACAAATGTGGACACCTTTCTTGACAAAGAAGGGATTTCACATGAGTTCTCGGCTACGTACACACCTCAACAAAATGGGGTTGTTGAGAGGAAGAACCGGACACTCATTGAAATGGTGAGAATGATGCTTGATGAGTACAAGACGCCAAATCACTTTTGGGCGGAAGAGGTTGAGACAGCTTGTCATGCAACAAATCGCTTGTATCTTCACAAGCTACTCGGCAATACGGCATACGAGCTCCTCACCGGTAACAAACCCCAAATTGGATACATTCGAGTATTCGGCTCAAAGTGCTACATTCTTGATAACCATCGTCGTTCTAAATTTGCTCCTAAGTCTCATGAAGGTTTCCTACTTGGTTGTGGCTCAAACTCTCACACTTACCGTGTCTACAATAAATTCACCCGAAAGGTTGAAGAGACGGTAGATGTGAAGTTTGATGAATCTAACTGCTCGCAAGTAGAGCAATTGCCAATTGATGTAGGAGACAAAGACCCTTCGGAAGCAATCCAAGACTTGTCTATTGGCAAGGTTCATCCACTGGAGGTGAAGGAGAGTACCTCGTCCGTCCAAGTGGAAGCTTCTACCTCACGACAAGGTGAACCAAGAGTTGATACGGAAGCATCCACAAGTGGGACACACCAAGATGAAGAAAACAGGGAAGTACACCAAGCTGAATGTAAACAACCTCCTTCTCCACCAGGACAAGAGAACGATAACATCAACAATGAAGAAGGCCAAGAAGAAAGTACAAGATTAAGAAGATGTTCCACCAAGATCCAAGCAAAAGCTTTCACGAGTTTGAGCAAGAGTGGCTAAAGACCATCCCATCGAGCAAATCTACTATGATATCCAAACCGGGAGAATCACTCGCTCTAAAACTCGTTTAGCTAACTTTTGTGAACATTATTCATTCATCTCTAGCATTGAACCTATGAAGGTTGAAGAAGCGTTGGAAGATCCGGATTGGATAAACACCATGCACGAAGAACTACACAACTTTGAGAGAAACCAAGTGTGGACATTGGTTGTGAAGCCCGACAACAACCACAACATCATTGGTACCAAATGGGTGTTTCACAACAAGCAAGATGAAGATTTACAAGTAGTTCGCAACAAAGCACGTCTCGTCGCCCAAGGCTACACTCAAGTCAAAGGTATGGGCAAGGGTGAAACATATGTCCCCGTTGCTAGACTTGAGTCAATTCACATCTTACTTGCCTATGCTAATCACCATGGTATCACCTTGTACCAAATGGACATTAAAAGTGCTTTTCTAAATGGTGAAATAGAGGAGGAAGTTTATGTTAAGCAACCTCCCGGTTTTGTTAATCCTAAGAAACCTAATCATGTTTACAAACTTCACAAAGATCTTTATGGTCTTAAACAAGCTCCTAGAGCGTGGTATAAATGCTTGACCAAGTTCCTTATTGAAAAAGGCTTTGAAATTGGAAAAATTGATTCTAATCTTTTTACTAAATGGGTTAATGAAGAAATATTTGTGTGCCAAATCTATGTTGATGATATTATATTTGGTTCGACTAACCCTCACGTTAGTGAAAAGTTTGGAAAGCTAATGTCGGAGAAGTTTGAGATGTCTATGATGAGTGAACTCAAGTTCTTTCTCGATTTGCAAATCAAGCAAACTAAGGAAGACATCTTTCTCTCTCAAACGGAGTACACTAAGGACTTATTCAAGAAGTTCAATATGAAGGAATGCAAAGGTATGACAACACCCATGCCTACTAGTGGACATCTTGATTTGACCAAAGATGGTGAACCGGTTGATCAAAAAGTTTACTGCTCCATGATTGGTTCATTGTTATATCTATGTGGTTCACGTCCCAATATTATGCTAAGTGTGTGCATGCGTGCACGATATCAAGCCGCCCCTAAATAATGTCATCTTAAGGCGGTGAAAAGGATAGTGAGATACTTAATCGATACACCAAATTTTGGCATTTGGTATCCTAAGAGGGCCTCGTTCAATATTGTTGGCTACTCCGACTCAGACTATGCCGGTGATAAGGTTGATAGAAAGTCCACTTCGGGTACTTGTCAATTTCTTGGTAGATCTCTTGTGTCTTGGTCCTCCAAGAAACAAAACTCGGTATCCTTATCCACCTCCGAAGCGGAATACATTGCCGCTGGTTCATGTTGTGCTCAATTACTTGGATGACCCAAACTCTTAAAGATTATGGGATATATGTGAAACATGTTCCATTGTTTTGTGATAATGGAAGTGCTATCAAGATTTCTCACAATCCCGTGCAACACTTTCGAACTAAGCATATTGAAGTTCATCATAATTTCATTTGAGATCATGTTGCCAAAGGGGACATTAATCTTAAACAGGTTCGCATCGATAAGCAATTAGCGGATATTTTCACTAAACCACTTGATGAGAAAGTGTTTTGCAGGTTAAGAGGTGAATTGAACATCATTAATGCTTCAAACTTGGAGTAGGAACTCCATTTGGATACATGCGAGACATGAGCCTATGACTAATCCTTGATATTTCTCTTATGAAGACAATCTTATGTCTTGGATATATTTGCACCTTGCATGTTATCTAACCCTTGTAGGTACTTGTATGAATCTAAATCTATGAGATTGCAATTCACTCACATCTTGAGCAATCTCTAAATCACCAAGTCTATACACAATGGTGGTTGAAGACAAGGGAGCACTAAACCTTTCAACATATCCTTTGACAAAATTGTTATTGAGCTCCATGATTGTCATTTTGGATACACAAGTGCTCTTCCTTGCAAAAACTAACCCATGTAGGTAGATGAACTCAAGTTCCAAGTGGTGCTCCTAACTCTTGATGAGCTACATCAACCTTGAGCAACCCACATAAGTTTAACTACATGATCACGATCAACACCACCACCCAAGGAATGTTATTCCATCTTAGAGAAGCTTTACTCCAAGTCATGAGTCAAAGCAACTCAACAAAATGTGAATACATCAAAATGCTTAAACGAAAAATGGTAACCCCATTTTGAGCTTAAACGATGAGTATGACCTACGATCAAGTGATCTCACTTGACTCCTATGTCAATATACTCTAACATAGGTGACTTTGTTGCCAACCAACTCTAGATGAAGTTTTCTTGTGTTCTTCTCTGTGCTCTTGCATTTGTCTCATGCATATTTGTTTCCCCTTTGAAAAAAACTTCAACTAGATTTCTTTTCTGTTTCTGTGTGTTCTGCATTCTCCGCATCCAATTCTTTGCAAATCTTTCAGTTAATTCCTTGCAAATCCTTGTGAGATCTTACTTGTCTAGTGAGCTGAGGTGACAAGTGTTTTCTCTGTGATGAACTCGGTCACACCGGTCAAATGCTTTCGGTCCAACCGACACCTCTCGGTGCACGCGAAGCATACAATTCGGTACCACCGACTTCACTACAGGAAAAATGGCTTGCCACTTGTTCCTGCATTCTTTTAATCCAGCTCCACTCAATGATTCTTGTCCTCTACCAGCATCACATTTAGCTTGCTGCTTTGTTCTGTGACTCAAGGACCAAACCCATTTGTGACAAAAATCCAGAAGACCCTTCTTGGAAATTGATGTTAAAGGGGGGGAGAGAGAGATCACATAAAAGCTTAATCATTTCTATAGGGGGAGAAAATACTTAGCAGAGAGAAACCCCAGATGCTTGGTGTTCAAGAGGAGAGAAGTCACATGTCTTTAAGAGGGGAAAGACATGTTCATATTTGATTATTTTAGCTCTGTTTCCTTTCTTTGCTCTGATTCTCTGTTCCCTATCTTCTCCCAATATCCCATTCTAGATTCAGGGGGAGCAAGACATCTAAGGGAAGCAAATCCTTGAATTCTTTGCACATCTTTACCTTTGGGGACATGTCTATATCCAATGGAGTACTCAGTACTCACTCTCTACATGTCGTCCCAGTCTTGGTAGTCTTGTGGTTTCTTTTGTTTTCTCTGGCTAGTAGGTGTATATGTGTTATCTAACCTTGTTTATGCAGGTTCATTCCTTCCTAAGCGAACTCAAGACCACAAGGTAAGTATATGCATCATAGTCATGTGTATGAGGATTTCTTGCTGATGTACATACTGTTTGCAAGAAGGCCTCATGAGCATGAAGGTACATTTCTCATATTCACATCATTTGCTCTAATGCATATAGCCAAGATACATGTAACACATTGCTTACTCTGTCATGTTTATGCATTCACATGCTCCTATATTCCATATTTACATGATTGCATACATGTAGGGGGATCCTATGCATGTTACATGTCTTTCCAAAGCTTTACTTGTTATTCTCTATATCTTTATCTAAAGCTTTGATGTATGTTGTCATCAATTACCAAAAAGGGGGAGATTGAAAGCACAAGTGCTCTCTGGGTGATTTTGGTAATTAATGTCAACATATCCCTTGTTGGACTAATACTTTTACCTAGTATGTTTTCAGACAAGTTCAACAATGGAGTGGCATGGACTAGAGGATGTGGAACCCCTTCAAGTTGCTAAGGACAAAGGATTGGCTCAAGCTCAAAGCACAAGACTCTACATTTTACTTTTAGTGATCCAAGATCACATTGGGTCTAGGAAAAGCCAATACTATCAAGAGGGGATGAGGTGTTGCTTAATGGCTTGCTTGCTCAAAGTGCTTAGTGATATGCTCGAAATCCCTCAACCACTTTCTCACATCCACATATGTCCCAAACCAGAAGTCTAACTCGGCCCTACCAAATCTTTCTATCCGGCACCACCGAGTTCAGATGTCATAGCCACTGCCACAAAACGTAGTCTTTTCGGTCTCACCGATAGGGATCTCGCTCTCACCCGAGATGGGATTGTAATCTCTCTGTGTATATCCATTACCAAAATTGGTCTCACCGAGTTTGTGTAATCGGTCGTACCGAGATTACAATGCAAACTCTCTGTTCCTCTTCGTAACATTTCGGTCTAACCGAGATAAGCGAATCGGTCCCACCGAGTTTGCCTGACCAACCCTCTCTGTGTCTATTACCAAAATCAGTCTCACCGAGTTTGTGTATTCGGTCTCACTGAGACTACATTATGTCCTAACCCTAACCATATCGGTTCCACCGAGATGCATGTCGGTCCCACCGAAAATCCTAACGGTCACATTGTTTACTAAATCGGTCCGACCGAGTTTCACAATTCGGTCCCACCGAGTTTGGTAAGTTGTGTGTAACAGTTAGATTTCGTGTGGAGGCTATATATATCCCTCCACCCACTCTTCACTCATGGAGAGAACCATCAGAACATGCCTACACTTCTAGCATATATTTTCTGAGAGAGAACCACCTACACTTGTGTTGAGGTCAAGATCTTCCATTCCTACCACATAAATCTTTATCTCTAGCCTTCCCCAAGTTGCTTTCCACTCAAATCTTCTGTCCACCAATTCCAAATCCTGTGAGACAGAGTTGAGTGTTGGGGAGACTATCATTTGAAGCACAAGAGCAAGGAGTTCATCATCAACACGCCATTTGTTACTTCTTAGAGAGTGGTGTCTCCTAGATTGGCTAGGTGTCACTTGGGAGCCTCCGTAAAGATTGTGGAGTTGAACCAAGGAGTTTGTAAGGAAAAGGAGATCGCCTACTTCCTGAAGATCTACCCCTAGTAAGGCAAGTCCTTCATGGGCGAAGGCCATGGTGGGATAGACAAGGTTGCTTCTTCGTGGACCCGTCATGGGTGGAGCCCTCCATGGACTCGCGCAATCGTTACCCTTCATGGGTTGAACTCTCCAACAACGTGGATGTACGATAGCACCACCTATCGGAACCACGGCTCAAAAATCTCCGTGTCTCCAAATTGCGTTTGGACACTCCAATCCCATCCCTTTACATTCTTGCAATTTGCATGCTTTACTTTCCGCTGCTCATATGCTCTTTGCATGCTTGCTTGATATGTATTTTGAATGTTAAACTTGTGCCAAAATTCCACTTCAACTTAAAGAAATTGAAAACTGCATCTTTTCTTTCTTAGAGTCTATTCATCCCCCTCTAGACAACTCTTCTCAATCCTTTCAATATGAACCCATTGCCCAATCTCGTGGACTTGCGGCAAGGGCTAAGAATGCCCAGCTACGCCACATATTTATCTTGCGGGCACCTTCTAGGTCAACCCGACTCGACATCACTCGCAAAAATGCTCCCGTGGGTGATACGTGTCCAACGTATCTATAATTTTTGATTGTTCCATGCTGTTATATTATCATTCTTGGATGTTTTACAATCATTTTATAGTCATCTAATATAATTTTTTGGTACTAACCTATTGACATAGTGCCCAGTGCAAGTTGCAGTTTTTTGCATGTTTTTTACATCGCAGGAAATCATTATCAAACGGAGTCCAAACACAATGCAACTCTTGGAGCAATTTTTTGGGGCCAGAAGAAAGCCAATGGGCCAAGGAAGCACCTGAGGGGCTGCTTGAGGGGAGCAGCACCCACCAGGGCGCGCCAAGAGGCCCAGGCACGCCCTAGGGGGTTGTGCACACCTCAGGAGCCCCCCGAACTTCCTCTTTGCTATATAAATACCACAATATTCCAGAAACCCTAGTGGAGTCGATGAAATATTGAGCCGCCGCAGAGTCCAGAATCACCAGATCCAATCTAGACACTGTCATGGAGGGGTTCACCACTTCCATTGGTGCCTCTCCTATGATGCGTGAGTAGTTCTTTGTAGACCTGCGGGTCCGTAGTTACTAGTTAGATGGATTTCTCTCTCTCTCTCTCTCTCTCTCTCTCTCTCTCTCTCTCTCTCTCTTTCTCTTGATTATCAATACAATGGTTCCTTGGAGAACCATATGATGTAAGTCTTTTGGCGATGTGCTTGTTGGGATCAGATGAACTTTGAGTTTATGATCAGATCTATGTTTTTATCCATGAAAGTTATTTGAGTCTTCTTTGATCTCCTATATGCATGATTGCTTATAGCCCCGTATTTCTTTTATGATGTTTTGGCTTTGTTTGGCGGACTTTATATATTTATCTTGCAATGGGAAGAGGTGCTTTGTAGTGGGTTCAATCTAACGGCGCTTGATCCCAGTGACAGAAGGGGAACTGACACGTATGTTATCATTGCTACTAAGGATAACAAGATGAGATCTATATCTACCGCAATAGATAAACGATCTCGTGTACATCATGTTCTTATTGCATTACTCCATTTTCTCATGAACTTAATACACTAGATGCATGTTGGATAGCGGTCGATGTGTGGAGTAATAGTAGTAGATGCAGGCAGGAGTCGGTCTATTAATCTTGGACGTGATGCCTATATAATGATCATTGCCTGGATATCGTCATGACTATTTGAAGTTCTATGAATTGCCCAACAGTAATTGTTTTCCCACCGTTTGCTATTTTTCTCGAGAGAAGCCACTAGTGAAACCTACGGCCCGCGGGTCTCTTTTCATCATATTTGCCTTTGCAATCTATTTTCTCTTGCATTTATTTTCAGATATATTAAACCGAAAATACAAAAATACCTTGCTGCAATTTATTTGTTCCGCGATCTATTTATCCTATCTACCACTTTTTATCTCACGTTATTTGCCTACTTGAGGCGCCGTTCCCAAAAGGGATTGACAACCCCTTTAACACGTCGGGTTGCGAGTATTTGTTATTTGTGTGCAGGTGCTGTTTATGAGGTGTAAGGATGTTCTCATACTAGTTCGATAAACTTGGTCTCATCACTGAGGGAAATACCTACCATCGCTATACTGCATCATCCCTTCCTCTTTGGGGAAATACCGACGTAGTTCTAGCAGACATCAAAAGGAATTTCTGGCAGCGTTGTCGGGGAGGATCTTCAACATCAACCAGGTTCGTAATGAAAAATCTCATCTCCTCACAATTTACATTATTTGCAATTTGCCTCTCTTTTTCCTCTCCCCCCACTTCACAAAAATTTGCGGTTTTATTCGCCCACTTTTTCGTTTGCCAGTTTCTCGTCAGATCTCTTCTTTGCTTGTGTGCCACGTGTCTTCTATTTGCTTGCATCTTTGCTTGCTAAATATCTCTTGATATGGATCCTCATCCACTTGCTAATATTTTTAAGAGATCCAATTATCATGAACAAATTGCTAGTGATTTGAGTACACTAGATTATCTTTATCAAGTTTTGCTTGAGATTCGTGAATCTGAAAATTGTGGTGAAGAAATTTATGAAGTGATTCATGATAGCTCCTTGAATGAAAAGCATGATTGCAATGATGTTATTATAAATTCTGTTAATGTCAATTTTGCTAGTTATATGCAAAAGCCCAAGCTTGGGGATGCTTGTTATGTTATGTCCACTACTTATTGCAATGATCATGATTGGGATGATAATGGTTCTTATGATGTTGAAAATCTATTCGAGCAGCATGATGAATATGTTATTGATAATAATTTTTGCAATAGTATTGAAAGTGGGTTTGTAACAGTGTCAACTGTAGGTGATAATAATCCCACGTATTTGGAGAGTGTTCAATCTTATCAATTTTTTGATAAAAGTGGGTTTCGAGAGGTCATGACTTTAATTAATGTTAATCCTACTATTTTGGAAGAGTGTCAACTTTGAATGCATGTGGATCATGTAGAAAATATGTTATGTGATAGATATAATGTTGAATTTGATTATGATCCTACATGTAATTATTTTGAGAGAGGAAAATATGGTTGTAGAAATTTCCATGCTACTAATTTATCTCTCGTCGTGTTGAGATTGCTATTGTCTCTTTCTTCTTCCTTGCATATGCTAGATGTTTTTTGTCTTGATAATTTGGTTGCCTACAAAATGCCTATGCATAGGATGTATGGTAGACTTATATGTGTTTGTCACGTGTTTTATGATGCTTTATTTGTGCTTCAATTCTTCTCTTTTATGTGAGCATCATTGAAATCTCAATGCCTAGCTAGGGGCGTAAAACAATAGTGCTTGTTGGGTGGCAACCCAATGAATAAAATTTATTTTTGCTTTTTTCTTTCTGTTATTGCGTGTTAGCACAATTATGCTACTGTTATAATTGCGTTTTTTGTGTTTTAGTTAGTGTTTGTGCCAAGTAAGACCTTTGGGATGAATTGGGTGAACGTTTATTTGATCTTGTTGAAAAACAGAAACTTTTGCGCTCACAAGATTCGTTGTCATTTTTTTTACAGAACAGTGATTTGAAGTTGATTCTTTTTGAAGAGGATTAATAGACAAATTACTCAAATCCACCAATTTATTTTGTAATTTTCGGAGTTACAGAAGTATTCGAAATTTTCAGATTTCTAAAGACTGTTCTATTTTTGACAGATTCTTTTTTCTTTGCGTTGTGTGCTTGTTTTGATGATTCTATGGTTTTCTTTGATGAGTTTTTGCCACACAAAAATTGGAATATAGTAGATATAATTCAGAAACAAAATAAGAATAGGTTTGCTACAGTACTTTTAGTAGTGGTTTTGTTTCTTGTACTAACGGATCTCACGAAGGTTTTGTTTGAGTTTTGTGTGATCGAAGTTTTCAAGTTTTGGGTTATCTTACGATGGATGAAGGAATAAGGATAAGCAAAAGGCTATGCTTGGGGATGACTGAGTCACCCCAATGCAATATTCAAATAAGTATCAAGCAACAAAGCTAGGGGATGCCCCCGAGTGGCATCCACACTTTCTTCTAACAACCATCGGTATTTTACTTGAAACTATATTTTTATTTGTCACACCATATGAGTTTCGCTTGGAGCGTCTTGTATTATATGAGTCTTTGCTTGTTTTGCTGTGTTTTAAGTGTTGAATCCTTGCTGGATACACCCTTTTAAGTGAGCCAAAAATTAGGCTATGCTTGCTCCTATGCTTCACTTAAAATTTTAGAGCCATGGACTTGCTCTAGTACTTCACTTATATCTTTTTGAGCACGGTGTGCTTTGATAATTTTGAGGAAATACTCTCGTGCTTCACTTAGATTTATTTGGGAGTTAGCAAGTTTTTTCAAAATTCTCTCTTGCTTCACTTATATTATTTTTGGAGAAAAAAATTATGCTCATGTTCTTCACTTATATTTGTTTGAGCTTACCAAAAGGAACATATGGAAATAGTTCCAAAGTGATAGATATCCAAGGAGGACATAATAAAAACTTTCATGAAGATCATTGGACAAACTAAGCTTGATTCTTAGTAATGGTTTTGAGATATGACGATATGATATGTGAGTCATGTTGATGAGTAATTGTGCTTTAGTAACAATATTGATGTTAAGGTTTGTGATTCCCTATGCAAGCACGAAAGTCAATAGTTATGCAATGAAATTTATATCCTACTTATGGTGCATTATTCGGTGTTACTTATGCTTAATGCTTGGGTACAAGATTTTTCGCATTCTAGTTGGTCGCTTATCAATCTTTTTGCTAGCCTTCATTTTGCACTAAGTATGATCACTACTTGTGCATCCAAAACCCTTTAAACCAGTTTTGCCATATGAGTCCACTATAACTACCCAGATGCGGTATTTCCATGATGTTCTAAGCAAATATGCATGTGCCATCTCTAATGTTCAAAATAAATTTCTCTTATGTGTGCTCTACTACTCGCGAGGCGGTAAAGGGTAGCCAATATTTTCCATGCTAGATGTGTTATTCTCACGATGAGTGTTTATACACTTGTCATTGCACGAGAGTACGACAAATGTACTAGGGATGCCTAGTCCCGAAATGAATAAATGAATTTACTTTATGTTGTCAAATAATAAATTCCTTGGATACGGCTAGCCATGGAAGGTGAAAGTCATGGTGGAAAAGGAATGAACTTTATTTTCTATTTGGGAACCGCCTATGATCTGTCTAGCATGGAAAGTGTTGGGATGCTCCAAGTCGTTTTCGTTGGTAGGAAAAGTACGCCTCTCAAAAATAATTTTATCCCTCGATTTAAGCTTTGAGCTCTGGCACCTCTAGAAATCAATACTTCCCTCCGCGAAGGGCCTCTCTTTTACTTATGCAATTTTTATTTTGAATTTGAGTCTCCATCTTCTCTTATAAAGCACCAACTAAGGGGCACTATGATCGTATTTGAGCATTGGGTGTAGCTAATATTCGAGTGTATTTCATGAATGGATCAATGATTGAGCATGATGGGCTAGGGATAACTTGCTTGTTGGTATGCTTGAGTATTAAAGTATTCATGTCAAAACTATTGCTTTGAATCATTGAAAGTGCGCTACATCGACTAGAGGGGGGTGAATAGGCAATTTTTTAAGAAATCTTCACTGAGAAATTTCAAGGTGAGGAAATTCCTAAGCGAAGAACTACATGCAGCGGAATAAGTACTTAGGTATAAGCAAAACAGAGTAACAGCATAGTCATCCTGATGAAATGAAAGACAAGCACTGAGTACAGAAAGTGTAAACACAGGATAAGCAGGATGAAGACAAACAGACTGAAGAATTTGGATTGAGGAAATAGAGAAAGTCTTCAGTCAATGTCTTCAAGCAGTAATGATCAGGTACATCAACACATAACTGAGGAAATGAAAGGGTTGAGGAAATAGAACCAGTTGGCTTGGTGAGTACAATGATTTGTTCGACCAGTTCCAACTGCTGTGACAGTTGTACGTCTGGTTGGAGCGGCTGAGTATTTAAACTCGAGGACACACAATCCCGGACACACAGTCCTCATCGTATTCTCCTTGAGCTAATATCACACAAATCTTGCCCAACAGTAGTGGTAAGTCTTCACAGGTGACTTCCAAACCTTCACAGACTAGGTCACTCGGCAATCCACAATTCCTCTTGGATGCCCAGACCATGACGCCTAACCGTCTAGAGGATACACAATCCTCAAAGGTAACAAGTGTCAGTTCCACACATGAACAATCTCTTCAGTGATGCTCAATCTCTTTGGGGTTTGTAGGTTTGGGTTTGAGATTTGGGTTTTCCTCACTTGATGATTTTCGCTCAAAGTCCTTGGAGGATGGGATGCTCTCAAATGACAAGTGTCAGTTTCTCTCGGAGCAGCCAACTAGCTAGTGGTTGTAGGGGGGCGGCTATTTATAGCCTAGGGAGCAGCCCGACATGATAAGACATAAATGCCCTTCAATGATATGACCGCTAGGTGGTAGATATTTTGGAACGGCTAGCGAGCGGCTCAGCAATGGTCGGATATTTTGAGGTTCGAATTCCTCAGGGCTATCATGTTCCTCACTATGTAGGCAATCCGCACTGGCGAATTCCTAACTCCTCAGTCAGAAAAAATTCCTCAGAGACTAGAAGATCTTCGTCTCTCACTGAAGAAATTGACTGAACTGATATGAGATTTCCAATGGCTTCACTCGAAGGATTGGGTAGGTGTAGGATTTTGAGATGAGCATCACTTAGAAATCTGTTTCCTTAGTATTACCTCGACCCCCTTTAACAGTACGGTGTTTCCTATGACTCAAGAAGAAGAAAATGAAACTACGAAAACAAAAGTCTTCACGCTCCAGATTCCTCGCATGAATATCGAAGTCTTCAAGGTCACACCAATTTCTTCACTTTCACAGTCTTAAGGAGAACCAAAGTCTTTAGCCGAAGACATTTATTTTTTGGGGTCGACTTTCACTGTAAATATCAAACTCCTCATTGACTTATAGAGATTGTGTACACTCACACACTTATTAGTCCCTAAATCACTAAGGGGCACTAGATGTACTTACTATCATATAAAAGGCCATATGTCCATGCAATAAAGAAAAGAATGTGATGAACATGTTAGGCAGCATTCCACATCAAAAATTCTGCTTTTATCATTTACCTAGTCGAGGACGAGCAGGAATTAGCTTGGGGATGCTGATACATTACCAACGTATCTATAATTTCCGATTGTTCCACGCTGTTATATTATCATTCTTGGATGTTTTACAATCATTTTATAGTCATTTTATATCGTTTTTTGGTACTAACCTATTGACATAGTTGTCAGTGTCAAAACCGGCGGATCTCGGGTAGGGGGTCCTGAACTGTGCGTCTAAGGCTAATGGTAACAGGAGGCAGGGGACACGATGTTTTACCCAGGTTCGGGCCCTCTCAATGGAGGTAATACCCTACTTCCTTCTTGCTTGATATTGATGATATGAGTATTACAAGAGTTGATCTACCACGAGATCGTAGAGGCTAAACCCTAGAAGCTAGCCTTTGATTCTGATTGTCCTTATCTTACAGACTAAACCCTCCGGTTTGTATAGACGCCGGAGGAAGCTAGGGTTACACAGAGTTGGTTACAAAGAAGGAGATCTAACATCCGGATCGCCAAGCTTGTCTTCCATGCAAAGGAGAGTTCCATCCGGATACGGGACGAAGTCTTGAGTCTTGTATCTTCACCGTCCAACTGTCCGGCCAAAGTATATAGTCCGGCTGTCCGGATACCCCCTTATCCAGGACTCCCTCAGTAGCCCCTGAACCAGGCTTCAATGACGATGAGTCCGGCGTGCAGATTGTCTTCGGCATTGCAAGGCAGGTTCCATCTCCGAATACTCCAAAGTAGATTAAGGATCATGTCCGGCTCTATAAGTTAACTTCCGCATTCCACCGTAGAGAGAACAATATTCCGCAAATATAATCTGCTGACAATTTTAGATAACTCGACATCACACCATGGCGGAGTCATTATTCAAGCTAGTTTCCCAACCAGCTACTGTGCATATAGCCAGGCGGTTTCCTCGGCACGTCTCGTCGAAGCAGAGATCATGTTCCCCTTATCACGGGACTTTCATCAATATGGACATGGTAGCCCAACCGTACCGCCAATCGCGGCGAGTCGGGAATGAGCGGGTTCCATCAGGCAAGTGGGGAGGAAAAGTTTCCATGGCCTCTATAAAGAGATAAGACCTCTTCTTATTTACCCATGCTTGAGCCCTAATGCCCAAGCGTTTGTCTTCACCAAAAAGTGGCTCTTCGAAGATGTTCAGATCCGGAGCAGGAGGCAAATGGATGGCCTCTACCGTCCAGGAGAAGGATATCAAAAAAACTTCGAGAGGCCGGGTACCTGGCCAAGAAAATTGGCCACCGTCTTCCGACGGCGGGACAGATCGTCCCTAATCCGGAGCCTCAC
Source organism: Aegilops speltoides (assembly GCA_021437245.1). Classification (NCBI taxonomy): domain Eukaryota; kingdom Viridiplantae; phylum Streptophyta; class Magnoliopsida; order Poales; family Poaceae; genus Aegilops; species Aegilops speltoides. The sequence goes on along the minus strand of CM038147.1, from coordinate 318,211,546 downwards.
GAGAGGGTCGTGTTTCTTCCTCATTTCGTCCGCGGACTCGGGATTCCCCTTCACCCCTTTGTTCGCGGCATCATGTATTATTACGGGATTGATTTTCATGATCTGTCCCCTAGTTCTTTCCTTAACATCTCGACATTTATCGTCGTGTGTGAGGCCTTTCTCCGTATTTTGCCCCACTTTGGCTTATGGTTGAAGATCTTCAATGTGAAGCCCAAGTTGTTGAAGGTGAGCATGTCGAGTGCGTGGCGCCATGGTGAGCAAGATGCCCAAGGTCACATGGCCGACAGGCACCTTCAATGACTCCATCAAGGAGTGGCAGCAGCAGTGGTTCTACGTCACTGAGCCGCGTGGTAAAAAGTGGGCCGCTGCTCCCTCATTCAGATCCGGAGCCCCCCTGCAGCTCACGTCCTGGCCCAAGAAGGGCCTGAACTGGTCCTCATCCAATGAGCTGTCGGTACTCCAACCACGCGTCGAGGCTGTGGTAGACAAGGATGTCAAACTCGTCAATGTAGTCCAGGTGATGTTAGTTCGCCTGGTTCTCCCTTGCCAGCACCGAGCCTGTAATTTGTGGGAACATGACCCGGCCGAGCACCAGACCCTGTGGGAGCTCTTCGGCTCCTCACACAAGGATATCTGGAAGGTGCTCTTCAAGTCCGGCAAACCGTGGCCGGGCTCCGCCGAGGACCGCGGGTATCAACTGTCCCGCCCCGCAAGCCCGATAAGTTATCTCTATGTTTTGTCTATCCATGTTTAGCTGGCATATCCCGAGGGAGACGTTTTATCATGCTTTCCGGAATTATCCCTGGAATGGACGAAGAAGGTGGGGCAGATACATTGTCCGGCCCCGCTGCCGGAGGAACCGGCAGGACCTCTTCTGACAAAGATGATGGTCCCAGTGCATTACAAAGCGCCGAATAAAGAGGCCTTCAAGGAGGCCAAGGAGACCCGGAGCGGCCTCCATCGCCGCGGTGCTTCGGACACAAAATCTGAAGACTCCAATGCTCACCCTTCCTCCAGAGATGAAGAGGAGGAAGAAGACGAATCCCCCACAGGGGGGGGGGGAAGAAAAGGGAGGCCTCCTCATCCTTGGAGGCTGAATCACCAAAGAGGGAAAAAAATCCCCTTCCAGAGGCGTCCACCACGGTTGCCAATAGCAGCCCGGAGTGGGATCCCAGGGCCAAACCCCTGGTAAAATTGTGAGTACACGAAATCCGAACACGCCTAAGCGCCCAGGATTACTAAGGTGCAGTATTTTAACTTGCGCCATACTTTGTGTAGCCCGGCGAGGTCTCACGCCGAACAGTCATCATCGGAGGATTCACTGAGCTCAGATGCCCTGGAGAGCGAGACGCCTCCGGAGGCCCCTTCCCCGAAGCCTGGGCGTGACACCGAGGTGTCGTCTTAGCAGGACCCAGACCAGGGAGGGAACACCTCTGGGGCCGGATACACGGGAGGAACGGTTCCCATAAACGTCGACGGCGGGGGCGATTTTAGATTCGGCCCGCAGCCGGACACGGTCCTGGAGAACTTTGAAGCTCCAGGATCAGGCAGGCAGCCCCCTTGACGGAAGGAGGCAAGCCCGCTCCACCAGCAACCTCTGTCCAAGCAGAGCTGTAGGGCGGCCTATCGATAGTGCTAAAGAATGCGTCCGTCGTCGATGAACATCGCGCCCTTATGGTTGCGGTGATTGAAAAGATTCGGTCCACTGAGAGCGGACTGAATGAATCCTGCATTAGCCTTCTAAAGGCTTTGAGGTATGTTTTTAGAAACTGTTGAAGATTGTCATAGTATGATCAGTAGCCCCTGATGCATTGTCCGATGAAAGAGAGAGAACCGGACAGGGGATCGAATTTCCGCTTCACAGGGGACTCAGTTAATGACATATATCTCTTTGTTTGAAAACAGGCGTCTGTAGCGACGACCGCCTCTCGTACTACGGAAGTGTCCGGACTAAAGAAGAGTCTGGAGCGGGCCGAAGAAGAACTTGGCCGAGTGAAGAAGCAGTTGGAGGACAAGCAAGGTATGACGAACCCTTTGATAAATTAAGCACAAATGAGTAGTTGTGCCCGATGAAATCATTTGTATTGTGTGCTCTAGGAGCAACTGCCAAAATTGAGGCGCTGAAGAAGGCTGTGGCCGAAGCCGACAAGAAGGCCTCCGCGGAGCAGGCTCTTCACGAGAAGCACGAGGCCAGGGTGATTGAAGCTGAACGAGAGCTCCAGGAGGCCGTGAAGAGAAGCGAGATCTTGGAGCAGAGTCTAGCAGGGAAAGAATCCGAACTTGCCCAAGCTCTCCAAGCCGCAAATGATGTTCCGGAGGAAGCCCGAGATGCTCTGAAGGACATTCAGGAGGCAAGGCGGATTACGGCTGGTAAGGTTTTTTTACTCAAAGCGATTTTTATAGGAGAAATTCAAAGTGACAAATTGAAATCTTGTTTCTCCAGGGGCATTTGCGGACCTGCCATGCAGCATATCTGATGCTTCTCAATTCTACCGGTCTAAGGAGAAGAAGTCAACCGAAAAGCATTTCTGGTCGCAGTATTTGGCGCCAAATTATCCGGTGCCCTTTGTCGATCAGCTGAAGCAGCTGATCGAACTGCACCAGGCGGCCGAACTATCCATGAAGGACTTAATTGTCCGGCTGTGGCCTGCTGAGCCAATTCCAAGCAGTTACTTCGGACTCGTGAAGCGGATTGTTGGTGCTTGCCCTCGGGTAGAAGCCATTAAGTGGTCGGTCTGTATAGAAGGCGCACGCATGGCATTTGCCCGTGCGAAGGTGCACTGGGGGAAGCTTGATGCTGAAAAGCTGATGACTGAGGGACCACCGGAGGGTAAGGAGCACCGCAAGCCCGGATTATATTATGATGGCGTCTGAAAGGAGCTCGAATTGTGGCGGAACAATGTACAAAAGACATTATATTTCCCTGAAGGCAGTCATGCTGTCCTTTGTAATGCGGGACACTAGCACTGTTATTATTTATTGCCTGTTATATGAAAGTTTTTTCTTCCTGTGCGGCCGTTTGATATATATGAATCCTGAGAGTTGGCCAGTCGTCGGCTTCTGCCCCCACCTAGAAAGTACGGGGGTATTCGGGACATACCTGAACACTCTTTATCCCAATTTTGGGTTCTTGAAGGAGGTGTTCATCACAGCGAACCAGGCAATCAGACTATAGGGCTTTATCACTCTCACTTAGCCATAGGAATTTGAGTATGGTAGGTGCAGCCCCTGGTGTTCGGAAGACCGTACGAGGGGCCCCAACAGCGCCTGATCGGAAGACCGATCCGTCGCACTCTGCATTTGTTATGGCATTATGCGGAATAAATCTTTAAAGATTTTACAACCTCTCGAATAGCTGACCAGCTCTCACCGTATCATGACAGTTAGTTTTTGGCTTTCTCTACTGAGGTTCTCGTCCGGAAGAACCGGGACACAGTCGCAGTAGTTCTCCCAGCGCTACCTTAGCCGATGGAGCAGAACGTAAGGTACCAAAAAATGGGAGCCGTGCAAACCCAACTAATGACCCAAGACATGATTCGGAGCTGATGCATATAGTGCTATAAGTTCGGGGTGCCGAGCGACCGAGAGGGTGGCCGGACTTTGTTGCCATATTATGAGGACAATGAAGCCCCTGGCATAGTGGGGCATGACACTATGTGCGAGTGTCGTTATGACGAAAAAGGCGTCAATGAGGAATGACGACCAATAAGTGTCATATAGTTCTACGTGTTGTAGTGGAGTGACACGTCTATGCGTATAAGTATGGTTTATGCTATGAAAGGAGGTATACTGGCGGAACCTGTTGCGACCGGACGGGAGGAAGCCGTAGCGGATCCGGTGTATCTCGATCGTCTTCTTGGGGAATACTTGTGTATTCCCTCTCTGTGCGTCCGATCTGATTCCATGTCGCCAGTCCTGTTCTGCGCAAAAGTGAGCCTATAAAGAAAAATACTTAGAGGCATTTGCGTGTCATAGGGTGGTTGAACCACGGGTGCTTGATCAGAGCCTGGTCGATCTGGGCTATCATGCTGTAAAGTAGCTCGGACTCCTCTGTTGGTGTCCGGGGGGGGGGGGGGGGTTGGCTGTCGAGTCGAGGTTCAATAGAAAGGCACAACACGCTACCTCAGCGATGGTATAATTTCCAGTGTTGGGGTGGAGTTCGGCCTTGCCCATAATTGTGACTATGTCACGTGGGTTTGGCATGGTGTGGTACCACGTTGAGTCGAGCCAACGCGGTTCGTCCCGGTAGTATATAATAGTTATTGTATAAGGGCACAATACCGAAGAATTAATCTTCGGTATGGTGCTTGTTTGGTGATCCGAAGACATCCTCCAGGGTGGTGGGCCTATAAAACTTGGCCTTTACACCTGGAACGACATCTTTGAGAAGATGTTTTTAGTGGGTTTGATCCTCAAGCGATCAATACCTATCTGGTGAACTGTGTCTTGGCGCAGCAAGTTTGGGCTGCTGTTTATGCCAATAGGGGCTCATGTGAGGTGGAACCCACCAACTGTTGGGTCGATGGTAAGTGCAATTGAATTGCCCTTGTTGAAATTGCCTGGACGGTCTGTGTGATTGGAGATGATCGGCAGTATTTTTGTACCGTGGGGTGACTTGTATTGTTGGGTCGGCATCCCAAGGAGTACACATTCATTCCTTGTTGGTTTTCGAAGGATTTTTATTTTACCTCATAATGCTTGATGGTCTGGGCTCCTCTTGTCTTCATAGCTTTGAGACCCCTTTTTATTGTTTCCGGCGCACGACCGGCCATTTTGTTTTAAAGATCCGGCATTCTTTACTGGTATGATTGGCTGCCCTTCCCGGGGTACCATGAATTTGACATTGTTGGTCCAGTATGCTGCCCGGCCCGGATGGGCCTGTATTGTTCTCTTTCCGCTAACCGAACTAGGAGCTGTGGAATCCGGCACCGACTGCCGTGTCCTGGGCGTCACCATTATTTTTGTGATGCTTATGTCTATTGCGTTGTGGTTTATGGACGCTGCCTCACGTTTCCTGCATATTGCCCTGGACCATGATGTATTGGCGTCGAGGTGTGAGCTTTAGGACCTCCTTCTCAAGTTGAAGTAGCAAATTGTGCTTTGGGTACCCTTTGCTGGAGTGGTCGAGTCCGTATTCCTCAGCTGCCAGGACCTTAGTCCATCTGTCTGTGAGCAGATCTTGGTCAGCTTGGAGCTACTGCTGCTTGTTTTTTAGGCTTCTTGCAGTGGCCATAAGCCATCGCTGGAAGCGAACCTGCTCTACGGGATCCTCAGGCACGCCGAATTTATCGTTGCCGAGGCTCACCTCGTCTTCGGAGGGAGACATGTGGTTGTCCTCCTTTGAGTATCCGTTCATTGCCTATCCATCTGGGCTAATCTGCCCGTCTTCCAGTCCGGCCTGCTCGAAGGCAGGCTGATCGGGATTGTATTCGTCTTCGGCACTATCCGGATTGTTTTCGTCTCTTGTGCCGGTACTGCTGTGGCGGGGCTTAGAGCAACGCCGTTGATGCCCATGCTTTGATTTTTTCCTTGAGGTTTTATCCTCTATTGCCTCATCGCCATTGGTTTCTTTGGGAGTGTCCACCACACATGTATCATACGAGGAGGTGGCTATCTAGCGCCCCGTGGGCGGTGGTTGCTGTTCTTCTCCTGCATCGTCGTAGATACTGTCGGTGTCTTCGGAGTCGAAGTCACGCACGTCGGTCAAATTGTCGACAGTGGCAATGAAGTGGGTGGTGGGTGGGCAACGAATTTCCTCGTCGCCTGCTTCCCACTCGAGCCGAAGATAGTTCGGCGAGTGCTGGAAGGTATCCGCAGCGGTGAGCTGCATTACCGGAGCCCAACCAGATTCGACGGGCTTGGGGGCGCGCGGTCTGGAACCTACGGCCGGACACAAGTCCGGTGGTCCGGTGAAACAGACTTCCTTGGGGATGAAGTCCGTGTTCGGCTCTACTGCCGATGAGTATGCGGCCTTCGGGGCGGGGTCCATCCACCTGCCCTTGGACGACACGATATGCCCCGGATTTAGGTCCGGAGCTCTTGCAGGTGCGATATCCCAAGTATTGTCTGACAGAAGGTCTAAGCCGTGCTCGTCGTGACTATTCGGCGCTCCTGGCATAGGCCCGAATCCGTTGAAGATCAAGTCTCCATGGATATCGGGCATGTAGTTCAAGTTTCAACCCGACTCGACGGCGTGGGTGTAGCCGCCGAGCTGCTCCGTGTGGCTGCTTAATTGCCCGCAGCAGGCGGCCGCCAACACGAAGATCTGTCTGGTGAGAAAATTCTCACCCAGGACTGCGTTGTGGTTGATGATTGAAGGAGCCATCGAGCCTCGCAGCGACGACACAGAGGAACTCTCAATGAAAGCACCAATGTCGGTGTCGAACCGCGATCTTGGGTAGGGGTCCCGAATCGTGCGTCTAAGGCTAATGGTAACAGGAGGCAGGGGACACGATGTTTTACCTGTGTTGGGCCCTCTCAATGGAGGTAATACCCTCCTTCCTGCTTGATTGATCTTGATGATATGAGTATTACAAGAGTTGATCTACCACGAGATCGTAGAGGCTAAACCCTAGAAGCTAGCCTATGATTCTTATTGTCCTTGTCTTACGGACTAAACCCTCTGGTTTACATAGACACCGGAGGAGGCTAGGGTTACACAGAGTCGGTTACAAAGAAGGAGATCTAACATCCGGATCGCCAAGCTTGTCTTCCACGCAAAGGAGAGTCCCATCTGGACACGGGACGAAGTCTTGAGTCTTGTATCTTCACGGTCCAACAGTCCGGCCAAAGTATATAGTCCGGCTGTCGGATACCCCTTATCCAGACTCCTCAATAGTGCCCAAAGTGCGGGCTTGTTGTTTTCAGATGTTTTTACATCGCAGGAATTCATTATCAAATGGAGTCCAAATGCAACACAACTCCTGGAGGAATTTTTTTTGGGCAAGAAGAAAGTCAATGCGCTAAGAGGGGCTGCTCGAGGGGAGCAGCACACACCAGGGCACGCCAAGAGGCACAGGCGCTCCCTTGGGGGTTGTGCCCACCTCGGGTGCCCCCGAACCGCCTCTTTGCTCATTAAATACCACAATATTCCAGAAACCCTAGAGGAGTCGACGAAATATTGATCCAGCCGCCGCAGAGTCCAGAACCACCAGATCCAATCTAGACATCGTCATGGAGGGGTTCACCACTTCCATTGGTGCCTCTCCTATGATGCGTGAGTAGTTCTTTGTAGACCTACGGGTCTGTAGTTAGTAGCTAGATGGCTTTCTCTCTCTCTCTCTCTCTTGATTATCAATACAATGGTCTCTTGGAGATCCTTATGATGTATGTCCTTTGGCGGTGTGTTTGTTGGGATCCGATGAACTTTGAGTTTATGATCAGATCTATGTTTTTATCCATGAAATTTATTTGAGTCTTCTTTGATCTCTTATCACTACAAAAAAATACACTTCCGTGATGATACGTGTTTGTCACAGTAGGTCGTGTTTTCTGTCATGCATGTACATCCATGACGATTTTATGACAGAATCAAGATAGTCATACCTATCTTTGTCGTCAGAGAAGTGTTCCATGACATTACCAAAACTATCATCACGGAAGTGTCCACTTCCATGATGATAAATCGTGCATCATAGAAGTGCTTTCGTCAAGGGTGACCGACACGTGGCATCCAGCGTAACGGAACGCCGTTAAGCTATCGGGTCGGATTTTGGATCCGATAACCCGTTAACAGCCACAACCAATGCCGATTTTCCATGTGTAAAATTCTCATTGTCTGACAGATCCATGTGTCAGCTCCGCGTTGGCATAGGTGTCACTCATCCAACGGTCGAGATGGGCCTATGATATGATGACACATGGACCGGCTCAAAAGTTGCCCACAAAGTTTAAATGGGCCGGCCCAACCGAAGGCCCATAAGATTTAGCGGACCATAATGGGCCGGCCCAGCTAAAGGCCCACAAAATTTAGCAGACCATAATGGGACGGCCTAGCTAAAGGCTCACACGGTTTTGCAGACCATAATGGGCCGACCCAGCTAAAGGCCCACAAGATTTTGCGGACCACAATGGGCCGACCCAGCTAAAAGCCCACAAGATTCTGCAGACCATAATGGGACGGCCCAGCTAAAGGCCCAACATTCTCTGTCAAATCGGCCCATCAACGGCCTGGTCTAAACTTGTCATCAATGCGGCCCATGGTCACTTCTGGCCCGTTAATAGTCCGCTAAGTAATTGGGCCTAATTACGGCCCGGTGTATTTTCGACCTGTTAAAGGTCCGGCTTCATTTGGGCCCCTTTACAGGCCATCAAAACTTTTGGCCCATAAACGACCATGAAGGATTTGGGTCATATTCGGCCATGTCTGTCATTCGTTCTGTTATAGGCCCACTATAGATTTGGGCCACTTTCGACCTGTTGTCATTTTCGGCCTGTTAATGCCGGACGTAAACCATGGGCCATATGTGGCCCAACGTCATATCGGGCCAATTAACGGCCCATATAAAAATGAAGATAATCTAGCCCGACTGAAGTTCCGGCCTGTTAAAGGCCCGTGTATTAGGTCGGCGCATTTACGGCCCGTTCGAATTTCAGCCTGTCAAATATCCGAATCGTAAATGGGCCACCATTTCGGCCTGCTAAGTCTAGTGGGTTATTTGGCACAATCAGGGCCCAATCTCACTTTCGGTCTATAAAAGGCCCATGTTTTTTATGGGCTCGAGATATTTACACCTGTAAACGGCCTATTTTTACTGAGGGCCCAAATTATGTTTAGGCCTGTTAAAGGCCCACTATGGGCACAGGCCTACCAGAAAAATATGAAAGCTTATGCTGATTTAAGCCCAGATATTTTTAGTGGGCTACATGCCAATTTCGGCCGTAATCATTTTTAACCCAATTGGAATGGGCCCGATGAATGTTGGCATGTTGGGCTCCTACGAAGCTTTCGGCCGAATACATTACTAAGATAAACCTACACTATACAAAAATAGCGTCATAATTACTGCAGCTTGTGGCAGCATCATAAATGTTGTATCACAACAAAATAAATTCCAACCATACAACAAAAGGCCTGTTGGCATAAAGTTTACAGTCCTTCCAGATAAAAGCACCATCAGATGTATAGAAGCACAAATCATTTGACCTGAGTGCTAATGTTTCAGGCTGTAGAATCTGATGGAGCAGCACGATCTCCACCTTTTTTCCGCCATTGCTCTTGAACAACGAAGCGAATGTCTGATAGTCTGGATTCAAAACCAATCATATCTTGACGACATTTCTCAACCACTATTCTTGTTTCTGAAACAACGTCCATTAGGGATTGGACTTGTTTCTGGAGCACAGATATGTCACTCTGTCTAGCAGGAAGATTTTGTTTAGTAGGCGATTTGGATGAGGTTACCTTGACAACCAACCCAGCATTACGCAGGAAGGTGCTTTTTGCACTGTTAGTTGAGAGATACTGACGCACTGCAGCAAGAGGTGACATTCTGCCTATAGTAGCCTCGTCACCTTCAGGTGGTTGTGGCTGTTCAATCATTTGTTCCATAGCTTCCTGAAAGTTTGAACTTGTAGATTAGTGTACCAGATAAGTTACTAATGAGACAAAAACAAACAAAGTAGGTTAAACGTTTATACATAACTTATTTTGGTGAACTACTGTAATACATTAGCATGTATTGTAGTGCCAACTACATAATAAAATCACTTTCGGAACATATGTCCATGTAGCATGCCTATTGTATTGTCTATTTCCTCACATTCTTTGACATCTAAGGATAAAGAGACATGGTTTAAAGTAGGATGAACATAGTATGACATCATTCATATCATGGGCAAATAGATATAAAACAAACAGGCTATTTTATCATTGTAAAAGACGTGAACATAACAACTAGATTACAGATCAAGACCAAAAGAATATCCTTCATCTCTTTTAAACCATGTAAGGTGAAATGATACGTTAAGACAACTGTGTATAAAAGTGAACAGAGTAACTGACATTGGCTGCAAACCAAGTAGTTAAATGAACACATCACAATACCAATCAGTTCAAGGCAGGAGGAGTAAGGACTTACAACAGCAACTTGAACTGGTGTGCTCACGCCCTTCATCTAGTGTGACAATCCTTGAAGATTTGCACTGCATTCGGTTCAGGTTCTTTTTGGTCTGCACGGGCTTTCCTCTATATTTGGAAAAAGTCAATATAGATACGATAATATGGCACAAAAAGAAGAAGGAAGTAGCAGCTATTTACAAGAGCCTCGCAGTGTGCGATATAACTACGAGATCCTGTTGTCTATTGGAAGTTCACTTTAGAACGGTTGGTTTTGTTCTTCAAACAGTTAGCCTAGAAGAAGATACATTTGAAAGGCACATAAATAAATACAAGTTCAATATGTGGTCTGATCAAATACATATAGCCTACCTGATACTTTGGATCGGACCAGTGTTTAACAAGGGTTGTCCAGTCTTCATCTGTAATATATTCCACTTGAGATGTCTGGGCGATTTCATTGTTAGCCTTGTCTTCAAAGTGAGATTTTCTAAGGTGGTACCAATACTGTCGCAGAGCAAACTGAAAAACATGAGTGCATGCTTGATTAGTTGCATCATCTTTCGGATCCAACTTGAACCTCATTTGTTGAAAAAACAATGTGAGTATTATTAGGAGGAAGCTAGAAAGTATGGGAGAGAGCAAGACAATATTACTAATTGCGATGAATAACAATACTTACGGATAAATGGTCAAGGAAGGTGTTAAACTGGGTATTGTCTTTCTCATTCCTGTACTGGATCTACATTGGGAGGATACGTGCATGACACCTAACGGCAACGGCTGCCTCTGATACTAACTTGGCTGACTCTGTACCATCACGTGGTCTTTTTAAACCTGCCTCAAAATGGATCTCCATTCTTCTTCCTTTAAATTTTTTTAATCTGTCATGCATTATCCCTGATGTCTATTTCCGCTTGCGCCGTGGTGCTAGTTCAACAACGAATATGGAAAGTATTAGTGTACATCAAACTGTGAGAGTACATATAAAGGAGCATGCAACTACAACTTGACTCGGTCAGGTACCATCTTGGTGTTGATGCTCATGAGGTTCATCTGATCTTGCCAAGTCCTGTTGTGTTAGTAGTGCTTCGGAAGTAGTGTTAGGTGTGAAGGCAGCTTGGGAACCGCCGCCCGAGCAAACGAACGAGTAATCGTTGAGATGTCGGTACGCTTGAAGCGGATGCTGCAGCTGGTGGAGCAGGTGATACTGTGTTTGTAGATTTAGCCCGTGGACTTGGACCTTCTACTGCACTATAAGTACCAGCAGAATCTCGATGGCAGAACCTTTTCCGTTTCACCCGATGAGTAACAACACTCCCTACTATATTATTTTCCTTGCTCTTTTTTGACTTTGCCATGTCAAGCTGTACCCACGACACAAAAGAATAAAATCACTCTTCAGAACTCATTGATGCATGATACAGACAAGCAATAGTTTGATGTAAGACAACCGTATGAGGATGGAATATGTAAGAAAAACAGACGGCATGACATATTCACAGCCATTTATGTGCAAACCAAGGTATGATTTTAAGAAAATAGAAGTAATGCAAGCTAGACACCATATGAAAGATGCAACCAATATTACTCGCCAAGTTAAAAGTGTCTTGTCATAAGTGGCAATTCAAAACTTAGAAGTAGTACAACGAGAAATCAATGCAAGGTGAAACCACTATCAAACCGCCATGTTAAAAGCGCCCAATCATGAGTTCTTGATCACGGGATACAAAACAGCAGAAGATTTTGATGTAAGAACATGGTATGATAGATAGATGCAGCGATTCTAGACACGTAAAGCCATGTCATATGCACATGTATAACGATAAACTCAGCAGTGCAATTTAATCAAAATAGAAGAAATACAAAGCTAGACAACATATGCAACATGAAACCAATTATCACACTGCCAACTTAGAGCAAGCACCTGCGATGGTGGAGTACGGGATATGAACTCATCATGTAGACTTGGGACTTCAACTTCATTAGTAGTAGGAGTGGCAAATCTAGAGAGTCTCTGTTTGCGTCGGTGCAGAGTACCACCAACATCCCCTAACTTACTCTTTTCCTTCCTATTTTTTGATATTGCCTTATGAAGTCAAAACCACAACAAGATGAATAAAATTAGCTCTTCATAACTGGTTGATGCATGATATAGACGAACACTACTTTGATGTAAGGCTAGCGCAGGATAGGAGGATGGAATATATACAAAAAAAGATAGTGTTTCATATTCACACGCATTTATAGGAGGATGGAATATGTATGAAAAACAAGAAGCGGAAGGCATTTCAACAAAATTAGAAGAAATGAAAGCTAGGCACCATATGAACATGCAACCAATATCACTCTATCAGTAAAAAGTGTCTCGCAGAAGTGCCATTTCAAGAAATTAGAAGCAGTACAAGCTAGAAGACAATGCAAGATGCAACCTACATCACAGTCCCAAGTTAAATGTGTCTTATGGGTAAGTGATCGTTGCATGAATAAGTTGTAAGCTACGCAGATGCAATTCTACATAATCAGAAGCAATACAAACTATATATCATATGGAAAACGCAACCACGTATAACAGTTCTAAGTAAGAGCAAGCACCTGTGATGGTGGAGTAGGGGAGATGTGCTCATCATGTACACATATGTTCTAGAAACAGGAACACGTGTCATATTCATAGGCATTATGTGTAAAGTAAGCAGATGCAATTCAAGTTAGAAGCAATACAAGCTAGACATCATACGCAACATGCAACCACATATAATAGTGTCAACTTAGAGCAAGCACCTGTGATGGTGGAGTAGGGGAGATGTGCTCATCATCTACACAGCTACGCTGATCGTCCAAATTTTCGTTGTCTTGCTAATCTTGTTGGGAGGATGGCGGAGTAGAATCAGAGAGACCCCTATTTGAGTTGCTCCGAAGGATCACCATCATCCACTTCTGGACTAATTTCCTTCAGCTGTAATGATTTTGCATTGTGAAGTCAAACCGATAAGAAAAAGGAATAAAATTCGCTCTTCAGAACTCATTCATGCATGATACCGATTTAACACTACTCGGATGAAAGGCAAACACATGATGAGAGGATGGAATATGTATGAAAACAGTATGGTGTGACATATTCACACCTATGATGTGGTAACTAAGGTAAGGCATTTCAACAAATTAGAAGCACCGCAAGCTAGACACCATATGAAAGATGCAACCAATATCACTCTGCCAAGTTCAAACCGTATGGCGTTTCAACAAATTAGAAGCAGTACATGCTAGAAATCATATGCAAGACACAACCAATATCACAATGGCGACTTAAAGGTGCCTTATCGTAAGTGATTGATGCGGGATATGCAAGAATAGTAGTCTGATGTAGAAACAGGAACACATGTCATATTCACATGCATTATGTGTAAAGTAAGCAGATGCAATTCAACAAAGTTAGAAGAAATACAAGCTAGACATCATACGCAACATGCAACCACATATAATAGTGCTAAGTTAGAGCAAGCACCTATGATGGTGTAGTAGGGGAGATGTGCTCATCATCTACATAGCTACATTGACTGTCTAGCCTTGCGTTGTCTTGCGAATCTTGTTGGGCGGATGGCGGAGTAGAATCTGTAGAGAACCTCCGTTTTAGTTGCTCGGAAGGACCACCATCATCCAATGCCTTGCCAATTTCCTTTAGCTTTATTGATTTTGCATTGTGAGGTCATACTGACAAGAAAAAGGAATATCATTCACTCTTCAGAACTCATTCATGCATGATACTGACGAACACTACTCTGATGAAAGGCAAAGTCATGATACGAGGATGGAATATGTACGAAAAAATGGACGGCCTGACATATTCACACCTATGATGTGGTAACTAAGTAGAAGGCACTTCAACAAATTAGAAACAATGCAAGACACCATATGGAAGGTGCAATCAATATCACTCGCCAAGTTAAAACTGTCTCGCCATAGGTATGCTCATCAAACTAGAAGCAATACATGTTAGAAATCATATTCAAGACGCAAAACCAATATCACATCGCCAACTTAAAGGTGTCCCATCATAAGTGACTGATGCAGATACACAAGAAGAGTAGTTTCATGTAAGAACATGGTGTGATAGACATATATAGTATGTACCAAAAATAGGAAAGCGTGTCATATTCACATGTATCATGTGTAAGCTAAGCAGATGCGTTTACACTAATTAGGAGCAATACGAAGCTAGACACCATATGCAACATGCAACCAGATATCACATTGCCAAGTTAGAGCAAGCACCTTGGATGGTGGAGTAGGGAGCGAGACTTGGACCTTGTAATGCACTATCAGTACAAGGAGAATCGGTACAGATGCTTCGTTTACATTGCTGCAGAGGACCACCATCATTGCCTTCCTTACTCTTTTCCTTCCACTTTCTTGATTTTGCCTTGTCAAGTCAAACCCACAAGAAAAAGGAATAAAATTTGCTCTTCAGAACTTATTGATGCATGATAACGATTTAACACTACTTTCATGTAAGGCAGCCGCATGATAGGAGGATGGAATATGTATGAAAAACAGGACGGCGTGACATATTGACATGTATGATGTATAAAGTGTAAACTAAGCACAAGGTGCTTGAACTTGTTAGAATCGATGCAAGCTAGAAACCATATGAAAGATGAAACCAATATCACTTTGCCAAATTAAAAGGGTGCCCTAACAAATGTATTTGACCAGATAAGAAGCAATACATGGCAACAGGCTAGAAATAATATGCAATATGCAACAAATAAAGGTGACTCGTCGTAAGTGATTGATGCAGGATACAGAAGAGAGGTAGTTTCATGTAAGAACAAGGTTAACACATAGATGTAGTGTGTACCAAAAATAGGAAGGCATGTCATATTCACAGTTATAGTGTGTAAACTAAGCATATGCAATTTACCCTAATTTGAAGCATTACAAGCTAGACACCATATGCAACATGCAACCACATATCACACTGCGAAGTTGGAGCAAGCACCTGTGATGGTGGTGTAGGGGAAGTGCGGTCTTCAGGTACAGAGCAACGTTCAATATCTTCATTTAGGCTTGCTGTTTCTTGAGAATCATGTGGAGATGATGAAATTGCATTCTTTATAAGAGTATTACATCTCAAATTAACCCACGCGCGTGACTGTCTCATCATAAGCAATAGACACAAGACACATAAGAACAGTAGTTTGATGTAAGAACATGGTGTGATAGGCAGAAGTAGTATGTACCAAAAACAGGAAGGCGTGTCATATTCACATGTATAATGTGTAAGCTAAGGAGATGCAATTTAACAAATTAGGAGTATTGATGAGGGATACACAAGAAAAGTAGTTTGATGTAAGAACATGGTTAATAGAAAGACGTAGTATGTACCAAAAACAGGAAGGCATGTCATTTTCGCAGGTATAATGTGTTAACTAAGCAGATGCAATTTACCTTAATTAGAAGCATTACAAGGTAGACACCATATGCAACATGCAACCACATATCACACTGCCAAGTAAGAGCAAGCACCTGCGATGGTTGTGTGGGGGAATTGCGGTGATCAACTAGAGAGCTCGTTGACTATCTTCATTTAGCCTAGCTGTTTCTTGAGAATCATGTGTGGAGGATGACACTGCACTCTTTAAACGAGTAGGGCGTCTTGTAGTAACCCACTCGGGTGACAGTCTCATCATAAGTGATTGACGAGGGATACAAATGAGCATTAGTTTGATGTACGAACATGGTTAATAGACATATGTAGTATGTATCAAAAACAGGAAGGCATGTCATTATCAAAGGTATAATGTGTAAAGTAAGCGGATGCAATTTAACCAAATTGAAGCAATACAAGCTAGAAACCATATGCAACATGCAACCACATTTGACAAATGAAGTTAAAGCAAGCACACTGGATGGTTGTGTGTGGAAATTGAGATCATCAACTACAGAGCTACGCCATCGTCTCCAACATCGACATCGCACCCATTAGAGCGCTCAAACGCTTGGTGCTTATCCTCAATTACACTAGAGCGATTGCCTCTTTTCTTTTCTGCATTCATCAACACTGCGTCAGAGCCTGAAACACTCATGCATAAAAAAACAATAGTGTGAGTATGGGTGAAGTGTGTGCACAATTAGTACAATGTAAAGGTACCAGATAGTAGGTCAGTGAGAAATAAATGACGGGAGACATATGATAGCTCTACAACATGCATGGCACACTAAATTAATACAAGATTCTATGAAAATAACAGTCGCTACTAGAGAAAAGCCTATACACAGAATCTTAGCAGCAGCGCGGCTCAAAAAGGAGCGCTGCTGCTAATTAGTAGTAGTGTGTGTGTGGGAAACCCGCACGATACGTTTTTAGCAAAGGCGTGCTCATGAAACCGCGCTGCTACAAATATCGACCGCGGTGTTCACCTAACTCCATTTAGCAAGAGCGCTGGTGAGGCGAACGCGCCATCGCTACGGATGTAGTAGTAGCGCTTTTTTCGGGATCGCTGCTGCTAAATTTCAAATTGCCACACTTTTTTGTCCCTGTTAGCAGTAGCGCCGTATACCAAAGCGCACTGCTGCTAATTCCTTAGAAGCAGCGCGTTTTAGATCCCGCGCTACTGCTAACCCACACCAACCCACCACCTTTTCCCCACCCGTGTCCCTCCCTCCCCCTCCTCTCTTTCCCTTCCCCCTACCTCCCCCTCCCCCTCGTCTCTTCCCTTCCCCCTACCTCCCCCACATGCTCCCACTCTCACTCTTCTTCTTCCTCAATACTTCTCCCCCATTACTCTCTCTCTTCTATCCACCTTTCTCTCTCTTCATTACTCCTACCTAACTACACTACCTCCATTAATGCATCTCCTTTCTCTTTTCCTTCCCTCCACTAGTTGAAGTTGTCTCCTCCCAAATTAGGTAGCTAGGTAGATGTAGGATTTAGTTAAGGACCTATTTGCCCCTAACTAGGTATATCTTTGTCAAGAAGAGCTTTGTGCACTTTTGATCTCCCTACAACATCATCTCCACCGTGTGCTCGATCTCGATCGAGATAGAGGTGATGAAAATTTCATGCTTTTGTAAAATGGAAATATGTTTATGTGTGTGTGATATGTTTGTGGAAATTGTGTGTGTGGCAAGAGTTGACGCCAAATTGTGCTTTTGAGTTGCCTATGTTTTGTCAAATGTCGATTTATTTCGCTTTGCTAATTCGGGAAAACTCTAGATCCATATATGTCCTATTTTTGGGAAGGTCATGCCAACTTTATTTTTCGACTTTGATGCATGCATGCATTTTTATAATCAATTTGTTTATTATTACCGCAGAGTTGACGATGGTTAGTGGAACGATGGTGGACAGGTGGTTGCGGTCGGCGTGCAGACATGAAAGAAAATAACCGGACAGAGGTTTTATGTCCGTGTTTAAAATGCAAAGGAATAGTTTGGCTCGACCCCCATGACGATGGTCGTGTCGAAGCGCACCTGCTCATGACTGGTTTCATGGATGGCTATACTCGGTGGATAATTGAAGATGAGGATGACGATGTTGAGGATGCCGACGGGGCAGGCAATGATGACACAGGCCAAGACGAAGAGATGATCGATAATGGCGGCGGGGAAGAGGCCGGACATGGTGGCGGAGAAGGGGCCGGACATGGCGGAGGAGAAGGGGCCGGACATGGCGGCGGAGAGAACGACATGGACTCCACGCCGCAAAGTTTGTCGGTACTAAGTTCAATTGTGCGGGACCCTCATGTTCAAGCATTGCTTCGCAAGGAGACGAGTACTGAGAGAGCTGCTTCTAGAGAGGAGGCTAAGCTGGAGCAACTAGTGGTAGACTCAACACTCCATTGTATGATGGTTGCAATCTCGAGGTGACCCGCTTGAGTTTCACGCCCAACTCCTCAAGACGAAGGCTAAAAACAAATGGACCGACACTAGCCTCGATGAGCATCTCAATTACCTAAAGGATGTTCTTCCCGCGGGTAATCTATGTCCTACTAGTGTTGATGAGGCCAAGAAGATCGTGTGCCCTCTTGATCTGCCACACGTTAGATACCATGCATGCATCAACGATTGCATAATTTATCGGAAGGAGCACGCGGAAAAAACAAGTTGTCCGGTGTGCAATGCTTCTCGATACAAGAAGGCCGGGAAGAAATGTACCCAGAAAGTTGTATGGCACTTACCAATCACTCCCCGTCTCCAGAGGTATTTTGTAGATCCCAAGGAAGCTAACCTAATGTGCTGGCACACGGAGAGGAAGAAGCCCGACGATGGAGATGATCCGGTCGAGACACGGAAGGATGGAAGCCTGGAGAGCGTTGAACAGCTTCTATCGGTATTTTGAATGTGATGCAAGGAACATCGTGTTTCGGCGGCGGTACCGATGGCATGAACTGCTTGGCAACCGTAACACCAACCATAGCACATGGCCCATGTTTGTATGGATGTACAACCTCCCCGGTTGTGCATGAAATCAAGTACATTCACATGAGCATGCTTACTCAAGGGCCAAACAACCAGGAAATAATATTAATTTGTATCCGGGCTACTTCAAGAGGAGTTAGACACGTTATGGAAAACACCGCCAAGACATGGGACGCCTGCAAAGGTGAGTATTTCAACATGAGAGCCACGCTAATCACGATAAAGGCAGGACTATCTCGTTACGGATATGTGGCAGGCCGTGTGCCATGGATATTATGGATGCACGCGGTGCATGGATGATACAACGCCTCAAAGAACTAACGCCAAGGAAAGATGGCGGTCTAGGAAAATCGTGTACATGGGGCATCAAGATGGCTTGAACAGACGCACCCGTGGAGAAACCGTGGAGATCTATTCAATGGTCATGCCGAGCATCGAGGACCTCCACGTAAGCGGAGCGGTGCCGAAATCGATGAGCTGTTGAAAAACTGGAAGGAGTGCCCCGCACCGGGAAAGACAATGAGAAAGGCGCCGGAGCCGCTGCTGAAGTTATGGAAGATGAGGTCTGTGTTCTGGGACTTGGAGTACTGACACAAACTCGATACACCTCATTGCCTTGATCAAATGCATATCTGTAAGAATGTCCTTGAGAGATTGCTCGCAACACTGATGAACATGCCGGATAAGACCAAGGATGGGCCGAAGGCAAGAAAAGACTTGCAAGCTTTGAAAATCAAGGAAGATCTACACATGCCGCCCCGTAAAATGTCAGACGAGACAGAGACGGAGACAGAGGCACGGGAGAAGAAGGGCAAGAAAATAAAGAAAGAGGATTATTGCCCCTTCTTGCTTCACCTTAAGTCAGCCGAGATCAATCAATTCTTTAAGTGCCTTACCGAGTCAAAGTTAGTTCCGTTATCGTGGCAAGATAAGCGATATCTAGACACGGACAAGAAAAGGTTCAAGGATGAAGTCTCATGATTGTCATGTGATGATGACGCAGATACTACTGTTGCCCTTAGAGGGATAATGGACAAGCACGTCCGTGACACGCTTATTGGTCTCGCAACTTTTTCGACGTCATCTCTCAAAAGTCGATCAGTGTGAAGTAGATCCAAAGGCTACAGGAATGATCGCAGATATCGAATGAGCTTGAGATGTACTTCCCGCCCGCGTTCTTTGACGTGATGGTGCATCTGTGTGTCCATATTGTGGATGATATAATAGACCTGGGGCCGTCAATCCTGCACAACATGATGCCCTTTGAGAGGATGAATGGGATCAACAAAGGATTCGTTCGTAACATGTCCCGTCCAGATGGAAGCATCGTCCAGGGCTATTTGGCACAAGAGTGCATCTCTTTCTGCGAGAATTTTCTATATGGCGCAGACCAGCCGCCTGGTGTCAGTGTTGGTTTGCCTGTTAACAAGCACGATGGGAGGCTCGAAGGAGATGGTCACTGCAACGGTCGCAGAGAACTGCACGTGGCATTCTCAGATTGACGCAGCAACTTTGACAGAGCAAACTTGGAAGTGCTACAACACCTAGATGAGGTAGATCCTTTCGTGGCACTGCACAAAGAAATTATCGCAAAGAAGTATCGCATCGGGGTATGCGTGATGACGCCGGGTTACTAGAGAGCACAACTCCACTTTCCTGCATTGGTTCAAAGAGAATATTATTGCTAATCCCCTGCAGGATGGCTCTAAGGACAGATTGCTCATATACGCCTTAGCACATGGCCCCTCGCCCAACCTCGTAACCTATTAGGCATATGATATTAATGGATACACGTTCTACACAAAGGCCAAAGATATGGACAGTGATGATCCGAACTCGGGGTGACGATCGAATGCATGACCGGCAAGTGACAACGGCAAGAATCGAACGATTTTATGGAAGGGTCGAGGAGATCCGGGAGCTTGACTACTCGACTCGCACAACACGATGATGTTCCGTGGTCGATGGGCTAAGAATGTCGAAGAGAAAGCCGGATTTTCACTACCATGACTATACCGACGCCAAGAGCGCCACCGTGAACGCTATCGCAAAAAACGAGCCATGGGTACACGCTAAGCACGTGACACAATGCTTCTTCATAACTAACCCGCCGCAATCCCAGCCGTGTTGTCAAGAGGAGAGGCAAAGGAACATCATTGAATGGATGGAGTCGCCAACGAGGAAGACTATGATCAAGACGGCAACCCAATGAGGGAAGATGACGATGATGATGAAGTATACGTCAAAAGAAGAATCAATACTACATTACCTAAGAAAAATCGTACTCCATGGAAAAGGCAAAGTCATAATGAGGGGCACAATTATTCTTCAACAAACAAGAAGGGAAAGAAGCTGACTCAAAAACGAAAACGTCATCAAGGAAGAAACGTATGTTATCGGTCCAATGATGTGTAATATATATATATGTTCCTATTTTGTATACACACTTAGCCATTATTATGCATGGGTCCAATGATGTGTAATATATATGTTCCTATTTTGCATACATATTTAACCGTCAAATGATGCAATATATATCGCCTCCTTCGCTCAACGCCCTTGGGAAATAAAAGTGGGATAAAATAAAGGAAAAGAAAAGGAAAACTGGCAAGAGCGAAGGTAGTAGCAGCTGCTTTTGCATAAACCGCCACAGCCATGAAGTTAGTAGTAGCGATTTCGCTTAAACCGCTACAGCCATCGGGTTAGTAGCAACGCTGTTTTGACCTAATGTGCTATCGCCACGCCCACTTAACCCAAAGTTCTCACTCACGAGGGAGTCCTCGACTAGGGGTGTCCGGACAGCCAAACTATCATTATCCCACGGACTCCAAGACTATGAAGATAGAAGATTGAAGACTCTGCTCGTGTCAGGAAGGTACTTTCCTTGGCGTGAAGGCAAGCTTGGCAATACGGATATGTAGATCTCCTACCATTGTAACCGACTGTAACCCTAGCCTCTCCGGTGTCTATATAAACCGGAGGGCTTTAGTCCGTAGGACACAACATACATTACAACAATCATACCATAGGCTAGCTTCTAGGGTTTAGCCTCCTCGATCTCGTGGTAGATCTACTCTTGTACTGCCCATATCATCAATATTAATCAAGCAAGACGTAGGGTTTTACCTCCATCAAGAGGGCCCGAACCTGGGTAAAACATCGTGTCCCTTGTCTCTCGTTACCATCCGCCTAGACGCACGTTCGGGACCCCTCACCCGAGATCCGCCGGTTTTGACACCGACATTGGTGCTTTCATTGAGAGTTCCTCTGTGTCGTCACCAATAGGCTTGATGGCATCTTCAACCAACAACGCTGTCTAGGGTGAGACTTTTCTCCCGGACAGATCTTCAGATTCGGCGGCCGCGATCTTTGGGCCAATTCACTTGGCCATCCGAGCAGATCGAAGCTACGCCCGCCGCCAGTCGATTCGAAGCTTAAACTTCACGGCCGATGTCCGCGGAGACTTGATCTTCGACGGACTCGAGCCACGCCAAGCGCCGCCGACCGGACGATGGCACGATCTAGCCTCGCCACGGACAAGGTTTTGGTGGCCGACACGGATCCGCTTCGCCATTAGCCCGAGTCGATCGCTTGGTCGAGGGTCGGCGGATAGACGCCCTCGGGCTTCAACATCCACGGCGATGGAGCCGAACACCGATCTTGTCCTCGCGAAACCCGTGATTTCGAGGCGCCGACTCGCCGGACCGAACCTCCCGCGCCCTACCAATCGATCCAGACGCGCCGCTTATGGAATTCACCGCCATGACATTTTCCAACACTCGCTTTTGGCGATATCCTGAATTCATCAAGCATCTCTCGCTATCAGGAGAATCCTGGCCGGACTATGGCCAGGACGGTTGGAGTACGGACGACGAAGAAATTCAGAGCCCACCCACCACCCACTTTGTAGCCATTGTCGATGATTTAACCGACATGCTAGACTTTGACTCCGATGACATCAACGCCATGGACGACGATGCCGGAGACAAATAGGAGCCAGCGCCTACAGGGCACTGGAAGACCACCTCGTCATACGACATATATATGGTGGACACCCCGAAAGACGGGGATGGCGAAGAAGCAGCGGAGGCAGATTCTCAAAAGAAACAGCCAAAACGCCGTCGTCAGCGGCGCCGCTCTAAATCCAGCCACAGCAAAAATGGAGATTCCGGCACAGGAGATAATAATACTCCGGAGAGTGCTGAAGACAATCCTCCAAAGAAGACTCAGCAGAGGAGGATATAAGCAAGCCCCCGAGAGGGCGGGCATTTAAGGGGTTGAGGATGATAACTATATGCCTCCTCCAAGACGAAGCAAGCCTCAACGATGATGAATTCGCTGCACTCGAGGATCCCGTCGAACAAGAGCGCTTCAAGTGCAGGCTAATAGCCACAAACAAACAGCCTAAAGAAAAAGCAGAACAGCTCCAAGCTGATCAAGATCTCGCTGGCCGATCGATGGACCGAGGTCCTCGCGTCAAGAGTATAAACTCAACGCCTCCAAAAGTTACCTAAGACGCAAGCTGCTCCCCGATTAGAGGAGGAAGCATACATACCTTCATCACCCAAGACGACATGGTCTGACCGACCACCCCATGGTCGTGGAGAGAGGCATCCAGCTCCCAACCAAGACCGCATTCTCGCATCGCTCCAAAAGTACGAAGCCAAGAGGGAACGCGCCGGACTTGCGAGACATATTGGAGGACAAGGCAAGGCAATCCAGATCCATCTACGGATCACATGGGCGCCCTACGACCCACGACGAATACCGTCGTGCCGGATACAACAACCCTAGCCGGCCCGAACACAGCAGACAGCGCTCTCTCGAGCTGCGTCGCGATATTGCTCAATACAGGGGCGCCGCACACCCTCTATGCTTCACTGACGAAGTAATGGATCATCAGATCCCCGAAGGGTTTAAACCAGTAAATATCGAATCCTACGATGGCACAACAGACCCCGCGGTTTGGATCGAAGACTATCTTCTCCACATTCACATGGCCCGCGGCGATGATCTCCACGCCATCAAATATCTCCCACTCAAGCTTAAAGGACCAGCTCGGCATTGGCTAAACAGCTTGCCCGCAGAGTCAATTGGGTCTTTGGGAAGACTCGAAGCCGCATTGCTCGACAACTTCTGTGGCACGATGTGCGACCACCGACGCCGATGACCTAAGCCACATTATTCAGCAGCCAGACGATCGGCGGACAATTCTCGACACGGTTCTTGACAAAGAAAACCAAATCGCCGACCGTCCGGATGCAGAGGCCCTCGCAGCCTTCAAACATAACATCCGGACAAATGGCTAGCCCCGCACTGGGCAGGAAAAGCCAAATCCACGACAGCCTTCACATCATTAATGACCCGCTTTTATGGGAGAGGACAGCTGGCTAGCTCAGAGCAACAACCTCCGTAAAATTCTCGCAGTCCGGATACCAAGGACAACAACGGCAGGTCACGCCGAAACAAAACAAGCGCCGATTAACGGCGCATTTATAAGGAGGATACGACACCAATGCCGGATTCCAAGGCTCTAAACCCGGTCGCGGAAGAAGCCATTCAAAAGAACCACTCCGAGTCCGTCTAACTGGACCGAATACTCGACCGCTTATGCCGATACATGGCACTCCGAAAGCCAGCTAACCACACCAATAGAGATTGCTGGGTGTTCAACAGGCCGCAAGTTAATCGCCGAAAACAATGACAAGGGGCTAAACAGCGACGACGAGGAAGAGACCCGACCGCCCGAACAGCGAGAGATGTATGGTTTTCAAAAGTGCGGATGGTGAATATGATATACGCGACCCACATACCCAAGAGGGAGAGGAAACGCGCACTCAGGGACGTCTATGCGATAGAGCCAGTTGACCCAAAGTTCAATCCATGGTCCTCTTGTCCGATCACTTTCGATCGAAGAGACCATCCGACCAGCATACGCCATGGCGGATTCGCCGCATTGGTTTTAGACCCAATCGTCGATGGATTTCACCTCACACGAGTCCTGATGGACGGCGGTAGTAGCGTGAACCTGCTTTATCAGCTTACAGTACGCAAAATGGGCATAGACCCATCAAGGATTAAACCTACAAAGACAACCTTTAAAGGTGTCATCCTGTGAGTGGAGGCCAATATGACAGCTCACCACACCGAAGTGGTCTTCGATCCCGGATAATTTCGGAGCGAGGAGTTAATCTTCCACATAGTCCCGCTTTCGCAGCGGCTATCACGCTCGCTTCGGACGAACCGCTGCTTGTAAAATTCAACGCGTGCCATGACACACATACCTAAAGCTCAAGATGTCGCCCTCGTGGAGTCATCACGGTCAATGGGAATACGGAACGCCCTCCGAACGGAGGAACATACAATGCTCTCGCGTAAGTACGTAGAAGCCTTCTAAGGCAATTCTCAAGTCCGGCGGTTAAAAGGCCGGACACAGCAAAGCGCGCCCGGAGCAATGCCAACCAACACCACCTGGCGCGATCGAGCATGCGAGTAATGCGCCCCAACCTCGCCTGCATGATCGCAAGAATAACACTCCGCGTACATCATCATGCTTTGGAGATACCATGGGCACAGGGAAAGGGGCACGATCACAATGGACCCATAGTGCGGCTTGACCACGCCAGGGGCTCACAAGTGTCCCCCCTTCTTTTTTTTATTTTTCTTCTTCTTTTATGTACACATGACTCCGTTAAATGGAAGCCCTGTCCGATGGCGAACCTGCCGAACTCATGATGCAACAGTCAGGGACTAAAGAAGGCCACGACGAACACTCAGGTGGTCTCAATCATGAGCATTAAATTCGATTATATACACCAAGTCTGCAGCTCATCCCTGGAGGGGGACATGATTATTTAGTCCAAATCCCTTGCCTACCGCACTATTTGTATAAGTCCGCTGTACTAGCAGACTTTCTTTCATAAATAATGCAGCACCTCTTTATTGCAATTGCATTATCTTTTATATATATGTTCATTACATAACATCTTGCACCCGTATATGTTGGTACGGCCGAATACACCAGGGGCTTCTGTTCCCCAAATTATGGTGTCATACAGTCCGAACACTTTCACAAGTGCGGCACCCCGAACTTATAGCATTATATGAATCAGCTCGAATCATGTCTTGGGTCAATAGTTGGGTTTGCCCGGCCCCACGTTTTGGTGCCTTACGCCCGCTACGTCGGCTAAGGTGGCACTGGAGAACCATCGCGATTGCGCCCGGTTGAGCCGGGTTAACGCCCAAAGGAGAAAGCTAAAACCGACCGGCATGATAAGGCGAGAGACTGGTCGCTGTTCGAGAGGTTTTTCGTGTCCTTAAAGACTCACGCCGCCGAGCGAAGTTCGGATAATGTCCGATGAAGGCGTGGATAGCGCCCGGATTTGGTCTTCCGAATACCGGGGCTTCACCAAATTTAAAATTATAGAATTCTATGGCTAAGGAGAGTGTTCAAGCATTATAAGTCCGGTTGCTTTGTTCGTCGTGTTGAGCGCCTCCTAGATGGACCCAAAATGGGAACAAGAGTGCTCAAGTTTATCCAACACCCCAAAGACTTGTGGCTTGGGGGCTGAAGCCAACGACTTGCCATCTCTCGATTTTACAAACGGCCGCATGTAAGGTAATATTTTAAATTAAACAAGTGTTGCTCATGGCGCATATAAACGAAGTTTTGGCGCATGTGATAAATACACATGAAGTTCACTCAAAGATTACATTTCGGGAGCACTCATCTGCAATATCGCAGGCTCCCTTCAGGACAACTTTATAATACCTCTCCGGCGTGCGATGCTCCTTGCCTGGCGGCGGTGGATCCGTGAGAAGCTTCTCCGCATCCAGTTTGCCCCATTGCACCTTTATGCGGGCAAGGGCCCGGCGAGCGCCTTCGATATAGGCGGAGCGCTTGACTACATCCAGCCTGGGGCATGCGTCTACCAGCCGCCGCACGAGACCAAAGTAGCTCCCAGGCATGACCTGTCCAGGCCACAGCCGGACTATGAGGCCCTTCATGGCCTCCTTAGCTACCTTGTGGAGTTCGACCAGCTGCTTTAGCTGGTCGCTTGGGGCACTGGATGGCCGGCCTCGAATCATCGAGACCGAAGACCTTCTCCGCCGAGCCCTCCTCGCCACGATAGAATGCGGCGCATCGGGCGACTACGCGGCAGATCCGCAAACGCCTCGAGAGCTCCGATTCGGGTAAGTGTCGTAGTTCACATTAACATGCCTGCTTTGCATGAAAAATGCCTTACCCGCCGCTATCTTCTTTATGTCCTCAACTTCGAAGGGCCTTATGGGCCTCGGCCTTGGCGGACTTGGCACTTTCGAGAGCCGAGGCAAGCACGGAATCTCGAAGTCTTGAGTCACGCCCAAACTCTCATGCTTTTCCATGAGAGCACGGAGCTCTTGCCGAACTTCCGCCACCGCGCCTCTTGCTTTTCTCGCCAGTCCGTTCATGTCAAGATGCGCTCGTCATGACGCAAAGATCCTTCGTGGCTGCCACCTCATTAGTGGCCCCGCAATACACATATTATCCTTGTCAATTTTATTTGCAACCAAAACCCTTTTTCAGAAGGTACTTATTTAAAGTGGTGTTATTCACCTTCTTTTTCCTCGAGCTGCCTCTTGGCATGGCCGAGCTCTTGCTCGGACCGCCGAGATCCTTCTTCAACAGACTCGACCTCCGCCGTTAGTGCGGCAGAGGTCAGCAGCAAGAGCCCGCAAACCCATATTGACAAATTTTAGGCAACCTCACAGATGTCTTGTTAGATCCTCGGTCCGCTTTTCTTTCCGAACACCGAACTAAGCATCGGGCTACCGTCTATGCGGTATTACATTACATGATTTTAACTTCTTACCTCAAAGCTCGTTAGAAGGCTGCTGCGAGGCTTCGTCAGCCCGCTCTTAGCGAGCTGAACCTTTTCAATCACCGCACTCATGATAGTGCGGTGTTCTTCCTCGATGGAAGCGCCTTTAAGCGCCCCAACAGTTATCCGCGCCCGGTTGGACGGAGGCTGCCGACGTCACGGTCCTGCCCTTCTTTGAGGGGCCGCTTGCGGACTCGAACCATTGCGGGTTCCGGCGTAGAGTCCAGCAAAGTCCGGAGGTCGCCGACGGCGCCTCGAGCCTCCTCCGATGGGTCCTCTTTGGGATCCCACCTCGGCGCCCTCGTCGGGCGCGTGGGGTAGAGGCGGTCGGGACGGAATTTACATCCGACGAGGCTAATGACCCGCTCATCGAAGTCGGGAGATCGCCACCGACCGGACTACGGGCAGAATGCGGCGTTAGAAGGATACAAAGATGACATAAAATATACGGCATATGAATGATCCGAATATTTACGATCTCTGCGGACGCCCGCCTTTAGAGGCCACTCATCCTCGCCAACGCTGATGTCGGCAAAACTGTCCGGGGATAGTTCTCCCCTCTGACCCTTCGCCTCCCGATTGGGGAAGCCTTCCTCTTCTTCTCTCCTCCTCCGGAGGGAATACCTCCTCCTCGCCTTCGTGGAGGAGTCCTCGCCGCCGTCAGACGCCTGATTCTGGAACTCTTTCGAGTCCCCGTGGCCACCTTCTTGGTTTTCTTCTCCGCACCACGTGCGGTGCCGGAACCAGCAGCCCTGATAGCGGGCGCTCACGGGTCTTCGCATGGGAGCCGGTCCGATAAGCAGCTTGGCCTTCTCCATCCATTCTGTCAAAGGAAGTGGCGTAATGAAATCCCACTAAAAGTTAATTTAATTATCACAAGTGTCCCGTAATGGGGTTGAATCACTTACCGTCGGTTGGACGCTGCGAGCTGAATCGCGATCTTCCATCAGCGGATGCGGGCTTTGGCGCCCTTGAACAGCACCTCCAGCGCCTTCGTATGTTGTATCAAGAGCCCGCTTAGCGCTGGTGCTGTTCCGGATTGAACTTTCACAAATTGAATGCCCGTTCTTGGCATGGGAGAATCCGCCAGAGGAGCATGACTTGGACCACGCCGACGAGCCGAGCCTATTGCTCACCATCTTCTTGATGCAGGCTCGAGTCCCGCCACCTCCACCGGATTGCCCCACTGCAAGCCCTTCTCTTTCCAGGAGGTGAGCTGCGTGGGGATTCCATATCTATACTCGGGGGTCGCCGCCCATGTGGGCTTGCGCGGCTCGGTGATGTAGAACCACCCCGATTGCCACCCCTTGACGGAGTCCACGAAGGTCCCTTCTAGTTAAGGGACGTTGGGCAATTTGCCCAACATGGCGCCCCGCATTCCGCTTATGCGTTCTTCACAACCTTCGCTTGACGTTGAAGGTCTTGAGCCACAGCGAAGTGGGGCCGGATGCAGAGGAAGGTTTCACACACGACGATAAACGCCGAGATGTGGAGGATGAAGTTCGCGCCAGATCGTGGAAATCCGTGCCGTAGTAAAACATGAGCCCCCGGAGAAATGGATGGAGCGGAAAGCCCAGTCCGCGGAGGAAGTGGGGAAGGAAGACGACCCTCTCATGAGGCTCAGGGGTAGGGATGAGCTGCCCCTCGTCGGGCAGCCGATGCGCGATATCGCTGGAAAGGTGTCTGGCGTCGCGCAGCTTGGTGATGTCCTCCTCCTTGGCGGTGGAGGCTAACCATTTACCTCCCGCTCCGGACATATTCGGAGAAGGTCGAGGCGAGATGCGCAAGCTTGGGCGTTGGAGCTTTAGTGCGCGGAGATGGATAAGCAAAGGAGGAAGAAGGCGTAGGTGAGAAGGTGAATCCTTATCCCTTATATATAGGCGGACAAAACTATGCGTCCCCCACCAGCCTGGTAAAACTCGCTTATCTCCCAAGCGCCACCATCAATGGCGCGGTTGGTTACCCACGTCCGTATTGATGAGAATCCCGGAATAAGGGGAACACAATCTCGCTCGACAGACGCGTGCTGAAACCGCTTCGCTAAACGTGCTGAGGTGGTATGGTAAAAAACGATTCAAACAAAGGCTTGGTTGCGGTGTGATGTCACGCCGCATAATACGTCAGCAGATTGAGCTAGTGTATATGTTTTATTCTCTCTACGGTGGAATGTGGAAATTATTTTTGCAGAGCCGGACACTATCCTGGGTGTTTATAATCTTCTCTGGATTATTCAAGGGAGGAACCCGCCTTGCAATGCCAAACATTATGCACGCCGGACTTATCGTCATTGAAGACTGGTTCAGGGGCTACTCAGGGAGTCCTGGACTAGGGGGTGTCCGGACAGTCGGACTATCATTATCCGCCGGACTCCAAGACTACGAAGATAGAAGATTGAATACTCCGGCTCGTGTCCGGAAGGTACTTTCCTTGGCATGGAAGGCAAGCTTGGCAATACGGATATGTAGATCTCCTACCATTGTAACCGACTCTATGTAACCCTAGCCTCTCCGGTGTCTATATAAACCGGAGGGCTTTAGTCCATAGGACACAACATACATTACAACAATCATACCATATGCTAGCTTCTAGGGTTTAGCCTCCTCGATCTCGTGGTAGATCTACTCTTGTACTGCCCATATCATCAATATTAATCAAGCAGGACGTAGGGTTTTACCTCCATCGAGAGGGCCCGAACCTGGGTAAAACATCGTGTCCCTTGTCTCCTGTTACCATCCGCCTAGATGCACAGTTCGGGACCCCCTACCCGAGATCCGCCGGTTTTGACACCGACACTCACCCTGCTTCATCCCGCCTTTTCCCCAAATCCCCTCTCTTCCTCGTCAGACTTTGCACCGACCTCAGGCACGGCGCTTAGCCTCGACCTGGCGCTTAGCCCTCGACCTCGGCGCTCGCCGAGCTGCCCTCGACCCGACCTGCACTGCACTAGCCTCGACCCAAGGCCACCCCGACCTGCCTCGCCTCGACCAAGGCCAAGGCCGCTCGCCCCGACCCAAGACTCACCCCGACCCGTCAGCCTCGCCTCCCTCCTCTCCCCTCCCGGCCATCGTCGAGCCTGCCTCCTCGCCCCTGCACCCTCTGTAAACCCCCCTCTCTCTCTGTTAGGGTTCTTCGGTTAATTTACTTAGGTTTTAGTTAGGGCAGTATGTTAATTAGGTTATCTATTTAGTTATGAATTTAGCTAGGTTTCAAAATTAGCTGAATTTATATGCAAATTTGAACTGGACATGTGATATGTGCATATGTCATGTTTTGGACATGTCATGTTTGGAAAATGATCCGAGTGGCCTATGTTACGCCGGAATGTTGATTCATTTCCGTTCCGATGAATTTCAGGCGCTCGATATGTCCATTTTTAGCAAAGGTCATGTCGAAATTTCCCGTGAATAAAGGCATGATTTGTGCTACATAGTTGGCATATCGAGTGCTGGCACATAGATTTCTTTTTATGTCATTTCTCATTTATTCATACTTTTAGAAATAAATGAGGACACTTAATCATAGGAAACATGTCGAACAACGAAGAAAACGGGCCTTGACCAAGATGCGCATTTAGATGGATTATGAGGGTGAACAAGAGTACCTCGACTATTTGACTGCTAAGCAAGGTTTGCAGGTCGGCCTCGATGATGGTACAGACGCCGACATCGACACTGACGGCGCCGGCACCGATGGCGGCACCAAGACCAGTGGGGAAGGTACCGGCGGGGAAGGTACCGGCCCCGATGCCTCTACCGAAAAGACGAAGCATAAGAAGCAGAGGATACGAAAACCTAACAAACTAGGGATTGGACGACTTGTGATCACAAAGATGGCACCTGGCAAGTTTGAGCCATTAGAGCCGGAAGAACCTCGCAAGTGCTATGGGAACCAAGTAGGATGCATACTACAGGAATGCGCGAGCATCAACGATGATGACTTAAGGAGTAAAGAACATTTGACGCAGTTGCTCCTAACGAAGTTGCACAAGAGATTCAAGTTCCTTGACCGGGATGATAACATAGAACAACCGTGGGATGATCCAAAGATTAAAAAGATTAACAATCACGCCATGGGTATGTTCAGTAATGATTTGGCCTCCTGGAAAGGGAGGGTGAAACGAGCTATTGAGGCTGATGAACCCCTGTCCAAGATTCTAGAGAAAAATCCAACACTTACGGAAGAGGAGTTCAAAAAGTTCAAGGACACTTGCGCTACCGAGGCAGCCAAGGCTAAGGCTGCGAAATTCAAGAGCCTTGAAGAAAGGAACACGGAAGCATCGCCGAAGCCATGGCTACCTCGGTAAAAGGCCCATATGGGATAAGGAGGACGCGGAACGTGAAGCATGGTCTCCTGCACCCCTTCCATAAAGGTCACCAACCCCTTGGAGAATGACTTCATCAGGCCCGCCACAAATGGGACAAGGAGAGAAAGGTTTTTTTTACACGGACAAGATCACGAGGAAATTGATTAGACTACTGGAGAAGCAACACCGGCTTGCAGCCGAAAGCCCTACTTCTCCGATGAGGCCCAAGTGGGACACCCCTCTAAACTGGGCCTTGAACGAACTTAAGGGACTCCCTTTGGACCAGCGGCCGCAATATGGTCGTGTGCATGGCGCTGGAGACGGCGCCACGTGGAAGGTGTTTTACAACGACGGCCCGGAGGCCAAGAAGCAGAAAAAGAAGTTTAGTCAGGCGAACATCGACGCGAAGGTGAAGCTTGCGGTCGAGAAAAAAGTAGCTGAGGACGTGAAAAAAGCAGCCGAGGACAAATATGAGTTGCTATAGCAGGCAGTCAATGCAGCTATAGCTGCCCGCAGAAATGATTTCGCTACTAACTTGGTTCCAGTTATCATCAACTGGGCGAAGGAAAATCGAGACAAGACGGTACATGATTTCCCGATGCCCAGTTTCTTCGGGAGCAACTCCATGAACAACAACACCATCGCACCATCACTTTCTCACGCAACCGGGCCTCCTCTTGCAGCCGATCCCGCTCATAGCAGCCCGTCCTCAGTCTCAGGCGCGCTAGGTGGGCCTTCGTCTTTGGCTAAGCTCGATGCCGCCACGGTAATTACATGTCACACCAACATATATATATATAGATAATATTCCATTTTTGTTGCCTTTCGGTTGTTTTACGCCACAGACATATGTGTTTGCAGGCGAAAGAAACCCCGTGCACCATACTCTACTTGATCAAAGGCTAGAAGGTGGGCATGGGAAAGGGGATGATAATGGACTCCTCTCAACGCACGTTCCACAACCAGCCGATCCCCGCTGGGCACTTCAGGGTTAGCTTAACCAGTGTGAAATCGGGGCACAAGGATTTGCCTCCTCCAATACAGCATGTGGGAGCGGACGACGAGACCCGCCATGATTGAAGTCGCAAGAATTGGGTGCTGCTATGGCCGAAGAATCTTATTCGTCTGGAGCCGGCCGAGAGCACACCAATAACTACCACACATCAACAGGCATGTGCGGAGACCACCACCCCGCCTACGCAATTACCAACTCCTGTAGTGCCGGGTGAGAGCGGCGGACGACATGATGATGGGGGGTGCAATAGTACTTGCTGATGTAATTTCTCCTGTAGAACTGAGAATGAATGATGGATGGAGGTCGACCCTATGGATTACCTCAATACAAACGCGTATGACTGTGACATAGATATGATGAGTCAACCATATGATGAATCGGGCTATCAGCTTGCTAATGAGGATATGGATGATATGCCCAGGCAGGGTCGTACCATGGATTGCAAAAAGTCTCTCTTCATGAAATCCTCAAAGGACACGCCTGAAGATGCCGCCTCAACACACAGCTCAACTAGCCGGGCGCGAGGGTCGTCTGAAGATTTAGCCCGGGAACACTAGGGCAGGGGTTAAGGAAGGGTCTGGAAGGTGTGCCCAAGAAAAGGAGAGGAAGAGATCGGGAAGGTAATCGCCTCCAAACAAGCCGAGCACATAGCAGCCAGACGATGCATTACGAAGAGCAAGTACCGTGAAAGGTGCGGTCATGTTCCATCTCACAGGCGAGCTGAAGCTTCACTGAAACTGGCTGGAGGCACTATTAGGGATCTCAAGAGACTGCACGACCATGTCTTGCCGACCGAGAAAAGCCTACTAGCCTCAAAGGATCCGGGATATCCGACATACGTGGCTCGTGTGCCCGAGGGGAAGTGCTACGTCGACACATGGCCCATGGAGGTGTTCTTCTGCGGTTTTACCATATCTTTGAGATGTTTCTAACAAGGCAGCTTGATTTTACTATCGTCGCCTTTTTGCGCTACATATGAGCTCCGTCATGAAGAGTGAAGAAGTCTCGCAAATCTGTGTGGCGGATCCGTACTACATGCACGAAGTCTTTCTTGAGTCTCGCGACTTTGAGCGTGAAACTGCTAGGGAGTACCTCCAAAACTTCATGGTATAGAATAAGGACCGGGAAATTGTCCTCGTGCCTTATCATCCAAAGTAAGTCAGTTCCGGACAACCCTTTCGTACATTTCAATCATTCCTTCTCTCTCATATGGGGAATAATTTGAGGTGTCTTTTCCCCACAGAAACGGTCGCGCCGTCCTTATCGTTCTTTACCCGCAAGTCTCCCATGCCGTGTATTTTGACCCTTCCAGAGACTACGAGAAAAAAAGACTACACCCACATAATGAATATTCTAGATGATGCTCTCCAAGGCTTCCGCTTTAGAGGTGGACACGTGCAGATCAGGAAACAAAGGAACAAGAAGATGGGTTTCGCACATAAAACTAACTTCTCCTGCATCCATGTCCCAAAACCAAGCAAGAAGGATGGATTCTACATCGTCCATCTCATGATTCAGTTCAACAGATCACCAAAGCTTCAGATTAACAGCGAAATGATGATCATATCCACAAGTGGCTAGAATCTCATGGAGAAGCGGATTATAAACTTAGAGATGACTTCTTTCGCATCCAAAGCGACATTGCGACGATCATCATGAAAGAAGTCATCGATGAGAAGGGGATGTTCAACCACGGCCCTATATCGCGAGCTGACGTCCGAACTCGCATAGGCATGCAACGTCTAGACCTCACGCCATTCAAGAAGCTAGGGTTTGTCCTCGCTGATATGGAAGGATGGAACTTCTAGTGATTTATGATGCCAATGATGTTGATATGTGTCGGTTGAACTTGTATACTTTTTGTAGCGATGAAACTTTGTGATGTCCACGGTCCCTGCCGAACTTGCGTAACGCTACTTTGTTAGTTTGCGTACGATGACCTGCGTACCTCTAGTTAATTAATTTGCGTACAGTATGTTGCATCTAGTTGCTAACCCTTTCTTTTTCGGTGTTGCTCTAGTATATTTTGTTGCATATATATGATTGTACATCCTCTTCATGAACATGCATCTCTAACAGGTACCTAGTTTCTTGATGGCGAGATGGAATTGCTATGTCATGTACAAAGGGAAGGTTCCGGGGGTGTACAACGAGTAGCATGAGTGTCAGGCACAAGTGAATGGGTTCACGGGCGCCAGCCATAAAGGCTTCAAAAGCAGACAAGAAGGAGAAGCTAGTTACTTGAGGTCCACACTAAGAGAGAGGACTCAGAATCGCCACCTCATGTATTTGATAGTTCCGCTCTCACTCATAGTGATAGCACTTCTTACGTATACCTTTGTTTAGATGGATGACGTTGTTGTAGTTGCAAGTATTCGAGACTTGCATGTATCGCTACTTTCGAGATGATGACAAGATATCACTTTGTGTTGGATGATGATTATGATGAGACTATTTGTATGTACATGCTATGATTACATTTGTGGTCTCGCAGGCATTTGTATGTGTATAATGATGACATTTCTATGTGCTAAAGATTCTTCTACAAAGCCTGTTCAAATACAAAACAAATATGCCAAAAAAAACTACTTAAATTGCCAAGAGAGTAGTGTATAAAAGTTAGCAAATAGCTTGCCATGATAGAAGTAGCGTCCGAGCAAAGGCGCTAGAGCTACTAGCAGTAGTGAGCTTTCACTAACCGCGCTGCTGCTACACTTGTGTAGTAGTAGTGCCGGTGGGCACGCGCTACTGCTATGTGTTAGCTGTAGCGCCTTATTAGTAGCGCCTATCCCCGCGCTACTGATACATCTAAAACCCGCGCTGCTGCTAGCCTTTTCCCTAGTAGTATCGACTGAAAGCAAAAAGGCTAGTCCATTTTTTTGCACCATCGGATGTACAAAGAACGGGCAGATCACCTTCATCTACCTCCAGCCAGTCAGTGTTGACAATCTTCCTCGAAACGCCAGTGACCACCGGCCCAGTATTCCTCCCCTGCCTGCGCCCTCCCCTCGACCTCACTGCACCGCCGTGCTTGGCACCGCCCCCCATCCATCCATTCAAGCCCCGCCGACCTCCAGATCGGGCGCAAGCAGCTCCTGCGCCCCACAACCCTATGATAGACACCTATGCGCCGCTTCCTCGGGGAACAGGCGGACTATGTGCTCTGCACGCCGAAGTGGGTGCTGCTTCTTTTAATTGCGGTTCGACTGACCCTGAATTGAAATCCAGGTGGGCTACTGACCTCTAGCAAAGGTGAAATAGTAAAAGGGAAGAAACCTTGTGCATTTAGTATCACGAAGAAGATGCAGTAAGAAGCGCTCAACTAGTTTCTTTCATAGGATGAATACCGTGTGAGCGGAGTGTAGGATCGGAAGTATGTCTAGAGGGGGGGTGATTAGACTACTTGACAAATTAAAAGTTTAGCCTTTTGATTAAGACAAGTTTTTGGCATGTTCACAATGATGTTCAAGTCAAGTATCACCCTACACATGCAATTCTAGAGTTATGGCAACGGAAAGTAAATTGCACATGTAGTAAATAGAGGAGGAGAAGAGCAAACGCAGTTTGGAGACACGGAGATTTTTCTCGTGGTTCCGATAGGTGGTGCTATCGTCAATCCACGTTGATGGAGACTTCAACCCACGCAGGGTAACGGCTGCGAGAGTCCACGGAGGGCTCCACCCACAAAGGGTCCACGAAGAAGCAACCTTGTCTATGCCATCATGGCATACGCCCACGGAGGACTAGCCTTACTCGGGGTAGATCTTCACGAAGTAGGCGATCTCCTTGCCCTTACAAACTTCTTGGTTCAACTCCACATCTTGACGGAGGCTCCCAAGCGACACCTAACCAATCTAGGAGGCACCACCTCCAAAAGGTAATAGATGGTGTTGGTGATGATGAACTCCTTGCTCTTGTGCTTCAAATGATAATCTCCCCAACACTCAACTCTCCTCACCGATATGGCTGTGGTGGAAGAAAGGATTGAGTGGAAAGCAACTTGGGAAGGCTAGAAATCAAGTTTCATATGGTGGGAGTGGAGCAACTTGATCTCAACACAAGGGTAGGTAGTTTTCTTCTCGTAAATGTAAGGTAGGAGTGGTAGTTCTTTCGATGGCTCTCTCCACAAATGAAGAGGAGGTGGAGGGTATTTATAGCCTCCACACAAAATCCAACTGCTACACACATTTGACCAATCTCGGTCGGACCGAAGTTGACAACTCGGTGAGACCGAAAGTTCAAATCTTGTGAACGTTGGGATTTTCGTGGGACCGAAAATACAATCTCGTGAGTCCGATTCTTCCAAAGACTAGGGTTTGCCAATCTCGGTGGGACCGACTTTATCATCTCGGTGACACCGATTTGATTCTGTATGTTCTGAAGCTTGGCAACACTAGTTTCGTGAGACCGAGTTTGGAATCGGAAAACCGAAATTACTAGGGTTTGGCTTTGTGGCTGAGGTGGTTCATCTCGGTGTGACTGAGTTTATGGAATCGGTGGGACCGAGATTACTTATGAGTATATGTTGGAATGAAAGATTGCCGATAGTTTGGGAGATAGATCACTAAGCACTTTGAGCAACCGGATCATTATCATAACCTCATCCCCTTTAATAGTATTGGCTTTCCTATAGACTCAATGTGATCTTGGATCACTAAACCCAAAATGGAGTCTTGAGCTTTTGCCAATGTTTTCCTTAGCATTTTGAGGGTCCACTTCTTCACCATTGCCATACCCATATCAATGAACTTTACGAAATGATACTCAAGAAGTTATTAGTTCAATGATATATATGTTGTTATTAATTACCAAAACCACCTGGGGATTAGTTGCACTTTCAATCTCCCCCTTTTTGGTAATTGATGACAACATATAGATCAAAGCTTCGACAAATGATATAATCAATGAATAATATCGTCGCTTTGAGAAGTATGTGATAAGCAAGAGCTCCCCTAAATTTGTGCATTATTTAAGATTTGCTTGAATGCAAATGCACAATCGATTAGGATCATGGGTCACTCTTCCATGTCACATACATCTTGGTGGAGCGCACAAAATGATAAGAATGAATAGCATGCACCCAATCACCAAGACATGAGTAAATGATCATACAAGATATGAATGACATATGATAAGCATTAAGCACACATTAAGGCATAGTATGATCAAGCACTCATCAAAGTAGAGCAAACGTAGTATCAAACACACGGAATGTCTCAAAAAACACAAAAGTATCTCAAAAAGACCGCAAAAACGAAAGAGCAAAACGAGCACTCTCTCTCGAAGTCCTATGATCTATACAATTTTCCCCTTTGGCAACAAGTTACCAAAAGTTGAAAGGTATAGAGCTAAACGTCACTAGGGACTCTGCTGGCTGCTCCCTGTCAGGTTGATGGAGTTGAGATAGCTGCTTCGCAAAGGCTTCGTGAAGTCTGTGGAGTTGGAGGAGTGGACACCGGAGCTGGAGCTGGAACCGATGGAGCTGTGGGAGGTGCCGATGCAAGAGCCTCGTGTGTCATCCCACCGAATAGCAACCGATCTGGGTCTTGTGGGAACTCGAGCAGGCTGCTCATAGTCATCCTGGACTAAATCACCTTCCATCTCCTTCATGAGCTCTTCCTTCTCCTCTTGGCTTCCTCGATATCCGCCTCAAGCTTGTTGTGGTGACTTGCACTTCATCCACTTGACATCCAGAGCATGGAACTTGTCTTCAACTATCCTCTCAAGA
The DNA here is from genome assembly GCA_021437245.1 of Aegilops speltoides. NCBI lineage: Eukaryota > Viridiplantae > Streptophyta > Magnoliopsida > Poales > Poaceae > Aegilops > Aegilops speltoides. The sequence continues at coordinate 318,173,161 of CM038147.1, read as the reverse complement.
CTCTCCGAGATCGCACTATGTTGGCCAAAGCGTAGTTCAATCCTCTGGGTAGCTTCAAGGAGCTGTTCTCCAACACTCTTGGTTTAGCTGCTGCTGCCGCTTCCTTCTCAGCTTTAGCTTGTTTGGCAGCTTCGCACTTAGCTTGACCTTCAACAGACGTGGGATCATCCTCGGTCATCACAACTTCATTATCCTCATGCTCAGCTGCAGTGGCAAGTGAGGTCTATCCAACAAGTAGGTGCCCGTGCCAAACTTGGCATTGATAAGCATCTCAATGTGCGGGCAAAGCCACATGACCTCTTTCAGTCTCTGCTGTCCTCTTGATAGTCTCAACTATCGTGTCCATCACCTTGAAAGGTGCCTTCGATCTAGTATATGCAGCATGTTGATAGAATAGCCTCTTATCATGCGATGATCTCTGCACTTAGGCATCAAAGTATGCCTCGAATTGTGTTTGTGGTTGGGAGACCTGCCTCGAGGTGATACATCGAGCCGAGCTTCGAACTCTACATCCTTGGTGGTACCTCATTGTACATGTTCTTCATAGACTCATGATTTTTCTTGGGAATTCCATAGACATCTACATCATCATCTCTTGATATCGAGCATTCAGAAGGCAGCCCACTCTTCAACAAGAGAAGAGAATTTCGACCTTCACCATCCATACAATTCGCCATCCGGATAGAAATGTGTTGTGGCATAGAATTGCATGATCATCTCATCATTCCAAGCGGTCGATTTGACCAACGAACTCAAGAACTCCACATGCGGTGAAGCTCTCATGCACATGTGGGAAGTAGTCTCTGTGCTCTTCACTATCAATATATTCCCGATCAACATATCTAGTGTCAAGAATAATGGGCTTCTTGTCCATAAGCACAGCCTCATAGAAATCTTGTTGCTCTCGGTGTGGAACCTTGAATCAACAGCAGTCCTTCTCCTTGTGGCATATGGATCAGTTTGCCTCCATAGCTCGAGACCTTTGTCCTTCCTTTCCTTCATGTTTTCAGCTCTAGGATGAGCATCATTGTGGACAGCAATCTCGACGGAGTTTCAAGAACACATGTGCCTCTTCATCCGACTCATTGGTGGCACATTGTCTTTCTTCTTTTCTCAAGGTGAATGTTTCTCACTGTTTTCTTGGGCTTGGCAGAAGCTTGGCTTGAGCTGCCTTTCTTTGGAGCTGATGGCTTAGACTTAGTAGGTGCTCCCGCCTCGATGGCATCTCCCATCAACTTAGGCTTCGAGGAGGCTGGGGTGCTTCCTCATCCAATCATCATCACCGCTTCATCATGCACAATCCTCTTCCTCTTGGAAGTTTTCTTTACCTTGCTCGAGGTTTCTTCTTCCATGCTCAACTTCTTAGCAACTGTGGACTTCTTCACTTTGTCGGTGCCTTTCTTGGTTTGTTGCCCTTGATAGTCTTTGGCAACCACTTTCTTCTTAGGCTTAGAAGAAATCTCTTCCTCAAGAATAAAATCGAATCCTCTTCATCGAATTCCTCTTCTTCCGCCCCGTGGCAGCAGGAGGCAAACCACTTGGTGTGCTCCTCTCACCATCATCGTAAAAGCTGTTGGCTTCAGGACTAGTGCCTGCCTCGAATCTCAACTGGTGATTCAGACTGTTCGCTGTCACTTGCATCGATATGGTCGACAACCCGTGAATAGATTAGGTATAGGCGAGAATAGAAAAGTTATCACAAACTGCGAAGATTTTGCAAAAGAATAAGTTCAAATTTCAGTTTTAGGTTTTCACAGAATGCATTTCGGTCGACCGAGTCTAAAATTCGTGAATCCAAGTGTCTAAACAGTAACCATTCACACCACTTTCGGTTGGACCGAAATGGGTTTCGATCTAGCCGAGAACACTAGGGTTTCACTAAATCCTCATTTCGGTCGCATCGATTTGCACAACTCGGTTGGACCGAAAAGTGCAGTGCAATGGCCAGAGGCCAAATCGGTCATCCGAGAATGTAGAATCGGTCTCACCGAGATGTGTTCGCGGAAACCTAACCCTAAAATTTTTACTCAATTTCGTTCTAAGAACTAATCTGCTGGATAGGAATATCTCAAACGTGGCAAGAAGCTGGGCAAACCAATCGCATTTGAATCGGAGGTTGAAACACGAGAGGATCAAACTCACCCTAACTTGGTGGAGTTTCTCACGGCGGCAACGGCACGGAGAGATTGACCGCTGACGGCGACGGAGACCATGGCGAGGGCGCCAAAGCGATTTACGGAGACGATCCGGAGACCACGGCGACGGCAGCTAAGGGTTTGGGGCGGCGCTTGAAGAAAGAATCAACGCGCTGCCCTCGGTATATATACCCTTCGGTTGTCGGTGGACCGAAGTTGTGAAACTCGGTGGCACCGAGATGGTTAATCGCAAGCGATTACTCATTTCGTCACGCCGAAATTGCAACTCGGTTTCACCGAGGTGAAAACCTAGATCAATCCAAGTGATTTGGTCCGTCCGATTTTGATGGGTTGGTTTGACCGAAAATACTTAGAAGGTTTTGGAATTTAAGCTTTTGACGGATCGGTGGCTCGAAAGTGCTCCTCACTCGGTCTGTCCGAAAAAGACTTGATCAAAGTTTGTGATATAAGCATGAATAGAGTTTGAGACAAGAGAGCATAGATAGCTAGGGGAGGAACTTAGGCATTCTTGTCCATCCATTTGGTCAAAAAGAAAAATCCAAAAGACCAAAGCAACAAATGGATGTCCTCGAATGGATAAAATTATGCATCCAACATGCTCACACTATAAGATAGAAAATGAAATATGTGTCAAACATGCACAAACAAAACACTAGCTACTATCACACAATTTGTCGATGACTAGGTCATCTATATATGAGTATATTGACTTAGGAGTCAAATGAGAACATTTGATCATAGGTCATACTCATCGTTTAAGCACAAGTGGGGTTACCACTTTTACATAAAGCATTAATGTGTTCACATCATTTGAAGATGCTTTAGCCCATTTCTTTAGAGCAAAGCTCCCCCTTGATGTGAGAACCCCTTTAAAGGGTCAAACTAACCTTGGGTTGTCGAGAAGACTTCATGTAGATGTTGAAGATGTGGATGCTCAATGTTGATGAGGATCATCAAGAGTTGGGAGCAATCCTTTGGATTCGGGCACTTTCAATACCTACATGGGTTAGTCCCACAAGGAACAAACAAAGATATCCATGGACATAGATTGAAGTATGCAATAGATGATGTCCATGAAAGCAATGATTACCTTGTCCCTTGACTTACCAACGAGAGGGTTTGTGACTCCATGAACTAGTGCAAGATGTGAAAGTTGATTGCACAAGTTCTTGCCAAAATGAATGTGAGTGAAGTATGTTGGCGGAGTCACCCTCAAGAACTCTCTAGTTCTTCTTCTTCGATCCACATCATCTTGATGGGAATCCTTGGGGTAGTAGTTGAGCTTGACGAAGTAGAACTTGACGTTTCCTTGGGAACCCACTTGACCATGGCCTTGGGTGCTTCAATAAATGCATCAATCTCCTCTTGAAGCTTGTCCTTGCCTTTTAGCTTGTGGTCTTGTGGTGGAAGATCATCTTGAGCTTGTTCCACATTGGAAGAAGTAGGATCATACTTCTCCTTTTGAGAAACAAACTTTGGAGTGGGATATTGACCTTCTTCCCATTCAACACCCTCGGCGTTGAACTTTCGCTCAAAACCAATTCCTTGATTCTTCCGTGCCTTCCTTGCTTGTAACAATTTCCTCAAAGTTCTTGCTTCCGCAAGGCTCTTGTAGATACCTTTTCTATAATCCCTTTCAATAAACTATTTTCTTGCTCAAGTGTAACTTGGCTTGAAACATTGTTAGTGGAATCAAGAGAACTACTAGAAGTAACAACATTGGATTTAGCATGATTATTGTTACTACTAGATGAAGAATTTTTCTTATGCTTGTCATGCTTAGTTTTAATAGGTGGCAAGAAATTAGACAAGAGAAGTCGTTTGGCAAGATATGAAGAACTCTTCTTTCAAGATCATCATTGATAGCTTTTAGAAACTCATGTTCTTGCTCTAGATTGAGCTTCTCAAGCGTAGCTTCTCATGAGATCTTAGGAGCTCTCTATGATCTTCTTGAGTTGTTTCATGAGCTATCTTTCGTGTTCGAACTCTAGGGTGCATGAGATTCAACCCTCTCCGCTTGCTCAAGGCCGAGTCGCTAGGATCTAAACTACCAAACAGTAACAACACAAGAGACACAAGATTTATATGGTTCGTGCCACCATTGTGGTGTAATACCCTACCCAAAGGTGTGTTGTGGTGGATTGCCTCTTGGGCTGATGATGAACAACACAAGGAAGAATAGCCTCGCGAGGGTCTGGTCTTGGCTGGTGCGACGAACTGCTAGGAGGAGTTCAATCGCTCTATCTACTGGTTTCTTGGTGAGGATCCCAATTGCTAGGTCCGGTCTGATTGCCCTACCCTGGGGGTGGCTAGTCCTATTTATAGGCAAAGGCCCTGGGCCTCTTCCCAAATATTGAGCGGGAAGGGTGCCAACAATTGGCCATTTTGAAGGGGAACAGTGGGTACACTTATCCTGACCAAAGTTGGTCCTCGCCTGTCAAAGCCTCTGGTGGTGACGCCTGCTTGGGCTCCACAATGACTTCTCCCCTGCTGTTGGGCTGGTCTTGGTCTCGTTGCACCGAAATGGATGCCTTTGCTTGATGCTCCCGCCTGCGCTTGCTCCCTTTGCACCAAAGAGGAAAGGAGGACACTGCATGGGCTGGCGCCCATGGTCGTAATGGCTTGCGTCATGGGCACCTCGCGAGGTACCCCACCTTGAACTCTCCGCCTCCTCGCGAGCCCACCTGATGAGGCCGTGCCTGAGGAAGCTCCTTGTCGTCCGCCCCGCGAGGCTTGGCCCCTCGCGAGGGTCTTGAGCTTGTGTTGATGAAGATGGGCTGTGCTGGGCCTCCTTTGAGCCACGCCGCAGGCCGCAGGCAGGCAAGTCTGGGGACCCCCGTTCCCAGAACGCCGACAGCTCTAAAGGAAAAGATCCTATAAAAATCATATCATATAGAGTTCCTATGATATTCCTCGACACTAAAGGATGGTTGAAATTGCTGCGGGTGATACAATGGCCTTTCTTTGTAGACTCCTCACCCATCTTTATAGTTACCTCTCGAAGATGAATGCAATGATATATACAGGGTATTCTACATGTGCAATTTGGTACACGAAAACTCGGTAAAAGTTTGCGAGGTTCGAATTTTCAATGAAGCTATATGCACTGCATTTCGGAAGGAGGGAGCATACGGCAGTTGCTAACACTCATGTCGAAGATTCGTGTGTAGGAGGAGTGGCTGTTCTGTTAAATGACATGGCAAAACTGACACTGTCGGATGCCGATCTAACGGTTCTTACGGCGTTCGTCGGGAAAAGGCTTGTGGCGAATGTTTGTCGGATAATGATTTACGGACACATACATTGCATTGATACGTGCCCACACCCTCACGAGTGCACCCGCACACGCACACGCACACGCACCCTCACGAGTCACGACTCTCCCGAGTCCTCTTGCAGACTCGCACGTCGCACCCACCGTCTATCTGCAGGTAGACGTCACGCACATATGTGCTCTTCACACCCTACCCTCAAAACTTCTAAAAAACAAAAGACAACGCACACATTTTATTTTAGCTCACACGTCACACACTTATACTATTACTCTTGTGGCGAACGTTCTTTGGCCATAGTATATTGTACTCTCACGAAGAGAACCGGTGCACGCACGCACTAGTTCTCTCACACCCACTCGCGGGTACACGTAAGAGCACATTTTTTTGAAGCTGGTACAACAAAATCACTCCACTATATATAAAAGCAGGAGACTTAGCGCTTGCTTTACTAGGGTTCCTCTCGTTCACTCTCTCATGCTCTCCAGATCTAAGCAAGACATAGGTGGCCACACTCTCTCTCTCTCTCAGCTCACGGCTGGTCACAAATCCGGTTGGACAACCTCGACCAGGGCAGGGGTGTAGGTGCATCGTTCACGCTGTCGTCGGCGGCGAGGGAGGAGACCAACGGCTGCCCGCACGTCCCAATCGGTGGCCGTGTCGTTCTCTTCGAGAGAGCGCCGGCTCGGGAGGGCCTCCGACCCCTTCTTCCTCCCTGTGGTATTGTGGCCAAGATGCGACCTCTCGATGCCGTCTTTGCCACATGTCGATGACCCTCAGGTATATATTCCTTCGAAACCTGCCTTGCTCTACTGGCCCATCTCTTCCCCCTTCGTGTGGATCCTTTTCTACTTCCGTCCGCTATTCCAAAGCCACCTAGACTTCTACTATTATTAGAAGTAAAGCTAGTTCATACAGTCGACTCAAAGCGTTGGTTCAAACAGGGAAGAAAGTGGGAAAGCTGTAGCATGAATCTAGGACTTGGTTCTAAGAGGAAACGGGGAAAGTAGTAATATCTCCATCGCTTAAATAACCGTATTTAGTATTTGCGCAAACAAGGAGGTCTGTCTCCATATCGTTTCGGGATGTCTATCTCCGTATCGTTTCTATCCGCGCAATCAAAAGCACACACCTCAGTTTTAGTACAACTCCGCAAAATGAGATGGCTATCCCTCGTTGCCGTCGTCTAACCTCCCGTCTTCAAGGTATCCCTACATTGGTAGTAACTAAGGTAGAATGACCAGCGCAATCTAAAAGAAGCTCATTCGACGCTTTTACTTCCCGATTGCAAAGGCAGGATGAGGGAAAACAATCGCATCCTAGTCCGAATGCACTTTCTACCAGCTCATCCATGGACCGAGGACTAGCTGGCACGGCTTCACGATGGTTTTTTGGACAGGTGCACGGACAAGAGGCATTGTGGTCTGCTTATTTCTGCAAATAACGGTGCTTAAATTTAGTGGAATGCACAATAATTTCACCTGGTCAGTACACTACATGGTTCATTCAGCATTCCAAATTGAGACCACAATTATAATTGGTTATTCCGAATGAGAGAACCTAACCCTAGATGGTGGCAACAAGAAAAACCAGAGTGAACTCTAGGAAATTTGGCTCGCCGGAGGCCCTTTGCTCGAGAAGCCTTGCTTGTTTTTTTCCTGATTTGTAAACCTTCTCACAACTTTGTCTTTTGTTGTGAACTAGTATATGTTTGTTATGTTCTATGAATCATTGAGATGTATAAAATTGCTTAACTTATGCTTTTCAAGTTTTTTATGAAGACGAGTTTAATGTGAGTGTTCCACATGAGCGCTGGACTAGCGTGTGGACGTTTGAAATTTATTACTTTGTGGCCTGAATTAACTGCATGAACCACTGTAACAACATACATGGTTGCTTATATGTCAGACAGCAGATTGTTGATTGTTAGCTGGTCGATAGCCTAGTGTTGAAGCGAGCTGAGCCAATGTGCCGTGTTTTGCACAACTACTTACAAGTAGGGTAGCACCAATAGTGTTTACAAGTACTTATGTATACGTCGGTGCACGGTTCTCGAACGAGTGCTCTATTTCATCAAAACACACACTGCTCGTATGATAAACCGTGACAACTTATGTCTTACCATGCGAAGAAGCCATATTCATGAAAAAACTAGTGAGGACGCATCTGTTTCGGCAACAATTACGATGGTTCTCACATGATCCACGGGCACACGAAAGTAGCAGCAGTTCCCATAGACGGATTCAAACAGAGTACTAGCCCTAGAGGGGTCGATAACAGGCAAGGTTCGAATAATTAGACACAATCCAAACTACTATTAAACACTAGCTGGGGCAACTATTTCGTGCCTCGATCTAATTTAGGCTGGACACAAGACGGACCTTGCCATGAACATAATCGAGGACGTCCCGCAGCAGCTCAATCCTGTGAACCTTCATGAAGACAACCTTGTGGTCTTGCCACTGATAAACTTGTTTGTGGAGGCATGCCATGTCATCTTCCTGTGTAAGCTTGACAAGAACAGTATGCCTCATAAAAGAAGGAGTAGCTTTGAACTTCTTGTGCTTCAGTACACCCTGGACAACATGCCTGACATCAGTGAGGCTACAATACAACTCTTCATTGGTATAACCGCAAATGGCTTCCAGGATCCAACAGCCTAAGAACTCTGTTTTCCCAGTGCGTATATTCAGGTCCTCCGCCTCATAGCGAGTGACATGCACAACGACACAATCCTTGTCTGCATCAGGGCTCTAATTGAAACAGAAACACATTCTGAATTACTTTTCAGTATAAGAAACACAAGTTATTTAAACCACTATGTATAGCATGGCATCGAAGCTAATAAAATTTTGCATTATTAATCACCACATACTTCCTTTTCTAAAAAAATCAGCACATACTTAGATGAAAAACCACAATCGAGATCGGCAAAGAAGGAAATAACCTTGGGCAGCTCAAGGGGGGGACACATCCACGAAGGGGAAAACTACTCTGCGCAAGGCCACGGGGTCAGAACCTCGAACGGGCGTTGACCATCTCAAGAGTGGCCGTGAGCGATCTGGGTCAGCTCGGTGGATGCCTCCATCTTCTTGGAGCTCTCGTCTCGTGGGATTAGCCTCCGCCTCTGCTCCAATATCGGCAGATCTTTGCCTCGTTCTCCTTGGTCCATCATGAAACCGACGTAATACTAGGAGACCACCGAAAGGAAATCACAATCGCAATGACAATGAAACAAAAAGAGAGTGAGGATCGTTATCGCTTTGCAAAAGTTCTTTTTTCTCTAAACGAAAATATACCAACATCACGAATCCGCTTACCTTCCCTTCGTTGGGAGAGAAGAACAGTGGCAGATGCGAGTGTTGCCTTTCTTGAAGACGGTGAGGGAGAAGGGGATTCAGTGAAGAGTGAAATGATGGTTGCTTCGTCTGTCAAATTAGACTACGGGGAGGTGGGTTTTTATGATATGACGGATCGTTACTGTCGCGCTACGACTGGGGTGACTCTCCGCCTGCATACTGCCTTCTAATTTGGTGGATGGTATTTGGGCCTGCGCGCTGCATGGCCCGCCTGTCGGTGAACAAAAGTATAACGACATTCAGTAGAGGGAGACGTTTCAATGACCTAGGAGGAGCCAGAAGCGGTAGAGTGTCTCCACTTTACTAGTAGTAATTGTTTTTTTGGGTAGTTGTAGAGCGTCTCCACTGTACTAGTAGTAATTGTTTCTCTGGGCCCAAGACAAAAAAGCCCATCCACACTAGTAAATAGTAAAACCAATTCAAAAGCCCATATATTTACTTAATGAGAGGCGCTATCCACACCCAGCACACCGCCCCCCCCCAAAAAACCTGGGTGCTCTTCTTCCTCCTCGCTCCCACCCACTCACGCCACTCGCTCCACTGCACTCCCCAAATTCCTCACCTCACTCCTACAGAAAACCCCAGCTCCCCTTCTTCCTTACTCCTACAGAAAACCCCCGGCTCCCCTTCTTCTTCACTCGCACTACAACTAGGCTCGTCATTCGTTACTCTGCTCAAATCCATGAGCGCAACGCGACGCCCTCGAGGAAAATGGATTCGGTTGACCCCAGCGCCAAGAAGATGAGGCTCCCGCCAGCGGCGACGCCTGTTGCAGATCCCGCACCCGGCAGCAAGGGGAGAAGCGCCGACCCTGCCCCCACCGGATCCCAGGAACCCGTAGAATCTCGGGTGGACCGCATCAGCGATCTCCCGGACGCCGTCCTTGGGGAGATCATCTCGCTTCTCCCCACCAAGGATTGCTGCCGCATCCAAGTACTCTCAATTCGATGGAGCCCTCTATGGCGGGTCATGCCCCTTAATCTCGACTTTCTTCAGCTATCTCTCTTCAATGATTTTGAAATCCCCAGAGCCATCATCTCCTCCCACCAGGGCTCCGTTCAAATCCTCTGCATCCCGTCATGCTACCTGAGCAAGCATACCATGCCCTGCACAGTGGACGCCTGGCTGAAATCCCTTGAATTCACAGAACTACAGCTGCTTGAGTTCTACTATTCCCCTGGAAATCACATACAACATACCGAATGCCATGAACTTGTGCCCTCAGCACTGATGTCCATCTCGCGGTTTTCCTCCTCTCTCCACACCGCCACCTTTATGCAGCTTCCTACCGCATAACTGGTACTAAATCTTTGACTCCCATTTCTCAAGAAACTTTCACTTGTGCGGGTTCGTATATCGGAGGCCTCATTGCACAGCATCATCAACCCCAGTTGCCCTGCGCTGGAGTGCTTGGTGCTTGTTTTCACAGTTAGAATCGGTTGTCTCCAAATAAAGTCGCCTAACCTTGTAAGAATTGGAATTTCTTTTGACGGAAGGCAGCTCATCATCCAAGATGCCCCTTCACTTCAAAGGTTGATCCTTGATTCTAGTTATTCACCGTTGCAAATAACCATCCTCTCTGCGCCTAAATTGGAGACCTTGGGTGTGATACATGATCTCTGTGTTCATTTCAATATGGTGTTTGGCTCCACAGTTCTTCAGGAACTTTATATTATCATCTACACTTGTAACCATAAGTTGCATTTTAAATTTCTGCGCATAATTTATATATCATCTTGGAGTACACATTTTGAACTATATTATGTTCTATTCTCAATGAAGAGTTTCTCCATGGATGGCCTATCAATGGTGCAGGATTCTGTCAAGATCTTATATATCCAAATGAATAGTTTTGATCTGAACAAGATTATTGGCTTGCTGCAATGCTTCCCATGTCTGGAGAAGTTGTATATAAAGGTGATAATTTCACGCACATTGGAAGCCCGTATATAGCGTACTAGAATTAACCGTTCAGCTGTTGCTCTTTCGACACTCTTCTTTTTTACCTTAACAGTTTTCAATCTTCATGTTTATTTAGGCAACAGGACGGGGTAAGAAAGTTATAACCAATCGGTGGATTTGTAAGCATCGGGATTTTCTCACTTCTGATGAGATTCGATTGAAGACAATAATGCTAGAACGATATGTAGCCAACCGTGCAAACGCATGATTTGTCACATTCTTCCTGCTGAATGCGAGGTTACTATTGTCCATCAGGCTTAAGTTTATCAGCAGCATGGTTTTGACGGATGGGTATGTCGAAGAGCAAAAAAAGGAGTTTCAGGTGGGCAAAAGAGCTTCTGAACATGTCGGACTTCTATTTACAACATATTGTGGTCATAATCCAGTAAATTTTACGACCCAGGATGTTCATTCTATGGACCTGACCGATCCATTTGACTGTGACTGCCGAAAATAGTGCTAGAGTTAGATGTTGTTGCCCTTTTCAATCTGGGTTTTTTTGTAAACCTGATGAGCAATTAACCCTCGTGCTTTTGTACAGTTTGTAAGCTGGAGTTAGATGTTCCTGCCCTTTTCAACTCGGCTGTGACTGTCATATTTTCTTTGAAACAAGGCAAATGGCTTGCCATTCGTTTAATTTAGAGTGAAATATTGTAATAAATCCCAACCAAGGGAAATAACATCACTCTCACCGGCTGCTTGAGCTCACTGTGCATTACAGAAGCCAAGTGATTAGCCCCCACCAGCACCCACAAACTTATTTCGAACTAGCACATCAAATGGGCTGTAAATTTTCATAGGAAAGGCTGCATGATCGTGACAGATTTGGATTCCGACATATGGGACCCGTGAGGAAATAGCCTATACAAGGTGGTGTCGACTTACTAGCCAATCAACAAACGATTCTGCCAACCAGCCGTTGGATTGACATCCATCATCTGTTGTGTATCTTCTATCTCTTGTCTTCTTCATCCTCCAGCCGCCCAAACCAAACCACCCCGTCGGCTCCGCCTGCTCCCACCTCCCATGGCTGGCTGCGCCTCCGCCGCCCTACCGCACGCATTCTCCAACGCTTGCCGCCCCTCCTCTATTCCCCACATGTCCTATTATTCTCCAATGATGTCAGCCCCAACACGCACTCCACGCCCAACCAGCCAACCTCAGACTCCTCCTCCGCGATCGACCAGCATCTTCAACGGCTCTCGTTTCGCTCCGGCCCGAGGCCTCGCTGCTGCCCTCCGCCTTGCGGCCCTGGTTTGTTTCGCTGCTGCGCTGTGCGCCGCCTCTTGCATTGTCAACGTCGTCAACAACCGAGAGGAACAAGGAGATGATCTGACATGGAGACGATGACAAGAAGGGACCCACTAGCATCATGGCAAGACGCAAGCAAGTGCCTCTACAAGACAAGCCCAAAAATATGGTTCCTCCTAATGGTTGGACATCCGGGGCTCACGCCATCGCCAACGTAGTCAATAAACGAGAATTACACTATGAGCGGCCGACACTGTGGACCCAAAGAAGTCGCAAGTAGTTTTTTTGAGGAACAAGCAGTTGTTATTTATACCAGTTTTAGCAATGGATTGGGTAACAACAGGCTGTAAGGGGGTCAGGCCTGCCTAGCTGTGGTTTTATTTATGTTTACCACATCATGAGCCCAGCTTGTGTTTTTTTTCTTGCTGAAAATGGCTAGCCCAGTTCTATTTTTTTAAAGAAATACCCAAACTAGGCCTACTTGCTTTATCAGCCCTGCCGGGCTGCAAATATTTCAAGACGAGGAGAGTTTCATTCGGTTTGCCCAGAAATGGGCTGTACATTTTTAAAACACATCAAACCGGGAATTAGTTTCAATTTTTTTTTCATTACAAGATCTTAAATTCCATTGATTTTTATGCGTGGACAATTATTTGGATTTTATATTTATATAAATTATTTTTCAAAATAGTTTGAATGTGAATAGATATTTCTGGATTAAAAACAGTTGATCGCACCTAAATATGCAAAATTTCGTATACTTTTTAACTGTGGCCACAATATGGGGTGCAATGCTAACAAAAAGAAGATGGGCTCCAAAAAAATTCTTAAGAATTAGCAAATGGGCTGTACATTATTAGAAATAATGGCAAATGGATTGTATGTTGTTTTCCACAGATTTGAGGCTAACTTGTGCGCCTACTACAGGTTGACGCGTATGCTTTCATAAAAAAAAGGTTGACGCACACGTAACGCCCTGTCAACTCAGTCAACACATGAGAGCAGTGACTGTTGGATGTCCATCCAACGGCTGTCGTGCTTCTTCAATCTCTGTTCTTCAAGTCTTCATGCTCCAGCCGCTCAATTAAGCTGCCGCGGACTGCTCGCCCTCCTCCCGCGTCGGGTTATGTTGCCAAGAGCCTCACGGCCCCGCCATACTCCCATCGCTGGCTAGCCATACCTCTACTCACCCACACATGTCGTTATTCTCCGCGATGGCGCATTTAACCAAGAAACCTCGATTCTCCACATGGGAAACAACTGCCGAGTATTCCCTGGCTCCGTGTCGTTCCCTTCCTAGGCCTCGCCGTTCTCCACCGCCCTGGTGCTCTCGGCGCGGCCTAGTCAACGTGGTCAATGAATCACATCCATCGGAAGTGGACTGTATGTGGAGAGGCTGACAGCCGGGTCCACGACCGCACGCAAGGAAATCCCTCCTTATTACGCGCAAAATAATGATTCCTCCACCTGACAGCTAGGACCCACAGGAAGGGCCTCAGTATTTCGCGAAAAAACGGTCCCCGCCGGATGTGTCGGACCCACCAGCTATATCTTCGCACACAAGGAAGTGCCTCCTTATTATGCCCAAAAATGAATACCCTCGCTAGCTGGGACCCACCATATTGTTGGGCTGACTTAGGCCTACTAAGTTGACGGGACGCAGGCTTTGTCAACTTAGTCAATACTCCAGTGGCTGTATGATGTCCATCCAATGGCCATAGTGCTTCTTCAACCTCTGGTCTTCTTGCACCAGCCACCCAAAGCAAAGGCTGGCCAGGCCGCCGCTTCCCGCCTCCCGTGGGCGGCCGTGGATACCGCTTCGCCTCGCCTCCCGTGGCCCGGATCCGCATCGTCCCGTTCCTAGGCCTTGCCGTCGTCCACCGCTGTGGTGCTCTCGGCGCGGCTACCGTCGACCTCCTCCAGCCTCCACGGGCTCCTGTTCATCCAGCCTCCACCGCGCGCTACTCCACCAGCTACTGTTCGACCACCCCTCCACTGTCTACTATTCATCTAGCCCTCCACACCACGGGGTCCTGTTCAACCACCCCTCCACCATCTATTGTTCATCCAGCCCTCCACACCACGGGGTCCTGTTCATCCAGAGGCAATGCCACCGCCATCGCTCATCCAACCCCCGCAACGCCATCGCTCATCCTAGAGGCAGATCAATCGGCTTCGCTTAGCAAAGCAGAGCGGCGAATCGCCGATCGTGTTTACTTAACAGCCATCAATCGATCGCTCGGGTTCAGTAACGCGCAGCCTGCAGTGTAATCGCTCGGGTTTAGTTAGAGCCGAACGCCACGCTCGGGTTCAGTTAGAGCCAACGCTTCACACACACACGCGTACGTGTACGAGAGAAACGCGCATCGCTCGGCCCCCGACCTCCCACAATAACTTGCAACTCCCCAAAATTTTCCTCCCCCTCGCTTCTACCACGGTTTTTTCCGTCACGGACGGCCCAAAGAATGTCATGCAGCTGCGTGTTCAGCCCGCCCAGGACGAAAAGCCCATTTTCTGTCATGATTTTTTGTCATAGAAGTAGGATCCCACCACATCTATGATGATACCGGGTTTTGTCACAATTATCATCATAGAAGTGTCATATGTATGACAGGAAAAAAATTCGTTTGGCCCAAAATGTCACGGATGTGTCTTTTTTTGTAGTGTATATGCATGATTTCTTATAGCCTCGTGTTTCTTCTCTGATATTTGGGTTTTGTTTGGCCAACTTGATCTATTTATCTTGCAATGGGAAGAGGTGCTTTGTAGTGGGTTCGATCTTATGGTGCTTGATCCCAGTGACAGAAGGGGAACCGACACGTATGTATCGTTGCTACAAAGGATAACAAGATGAGATCTATATCTACCGTAATAGATAAATGGATCTCGTCTACATCATGACATCATTCTTATTGCATTACTCCGTTTTCTCATGAACTTAATACACTTGATGCATGCTGGATAGCGGCCGATGTGTGGAGTAATAGTAGTAGATGCAGGCAGGAGTCGGTCAACTAATCTTGGACGTGATGCATATATATAATGATCATTGCCTGGATATCGTCATGATTATTTGAAGTTCTATCAATTGCACAACAGTTGTTTTCTCACCATTTGCTATTTTTCTCAAGAGAAGCCACTAGTGAAACCTACTGCACCCGGGTCTCTTTTCATCATATTTGCCTTTGTGATCTATTTTCTCTTGCATTTATTTTCAGATCTATTAAACCAAAAGTACAAAAATACCTTGCTGCAGTTTATTTGTTCCGCGATCTATTTATCCTATCTACCACTTTTAATCTCACGTTATTTGCCTACTTGAGGCGTCGTACCCGAAAGTGATTGACAACCCCTTTAACACGTCGGGTTGCGAGTATTTGTTATTTGTGTGCAGGTGATGTTTACGTGGTGTGAGGAGATTTTCCTGCTAGTTCGATAACCTTAGTCTCATCACTAAGGGAAATACCTACCGTCGCTATACTGCATCATCCCTTCCTCTTTGGGGAAATACCGACGTAGTTTTAGCAGACATCAGCGGGGACCCCTTAGGGCCGACCCAACTTTAGTATCTTGGTTATGTGGTAAAGCCATAATAATCGTGTGTCCAAAACACCAAGGGGGAACCCTTAGGAATCACCCTCAATGGAATTGCACCTGATGTAATCAGAAGGTGAACCCAGGAGGATTCACCCTCGAGGTCCACTCTAGAGGAGATGCACGACAGCGTTGTTATGAGGAGTGGTGAAGGAGGGATCACCCTCGATGACCACAACCATTGAACTAACCTACAAGGTTAACATGAGAATTGCTTACTAGGTATCACCCTCGGCACTTGATAGTAACCTAGTAGTGTAGTACAACAAAGGGGGGGGTGATGTGCGGTGTCGGGGCCTGGTTGTCCATCTCGTTGTTCGAGTTTTCTGAAGATCCAACGGGGCAGTAGGGATAAGGTGGAGTCTCTGATGGGTCTCTAACCAGCCTATACTAAGCAGTTTAGGATAAGCAGGTAAGGTATGAAAGCCGGTAACAAGAAGAGGCTATGCATCAGAATAGGATCATACAAAAGTAGTAGCAGTTCTAATGCAAGCATGAGAGGGAAAGAAATGGGCTATATCGGAATGAACAATGGGGATTTGCTTGCCTGGTTGCTCGGCGGCAAAGGTAGGGTCATTAGAAGCGTAGCCAATCACCGGAGCTGCGTGGGTCTCAGAGATTATGTCGGTAACGGCCTCTATCGAGAGAGAAGAGGGGTCGGAAATAGATAAATACAAGGCAGACAAAGCAACACAGAGCTTGCTATGCTAATGCGCAGTGTAGGGCTGCCTAAAAGCATGTCTAAGTCATATTAGTTATTCTAGGATTTAATTTGGAATTATTAACCAGAGTATATGCAATATTCATCTACCAGAAATAGGCTAATGGTTACGGGTTCACCTACATAGAGGGTTCTGACATGGAGAGACAACACGATTGGATTTTTCTCGTTGTTCTGAGCAACTTCCATGTTTAAACTTTTTCGATCCGAGCTAAGGTTTATTTTCTATGATTTTTCAAATATTTCTGCATTTTTAGAGTTTAGTTAAATTAACATAAATGGATTATGACATCATGCTGAGGTCATGCTTGCATCAGCAATCGGCTGACCGGGTGACCAGTCAAACTGACAGATGGGACCCACCTGTCAGCCTCCGTGGGACTAACAGTGAGTTCACTACTAGGAAAAGGCCTACTAATGGCGCACTGGTTTTGCCTACTAATGGCGCATTACCAGTGCGCCATTAGTAGCACGCCACTAGTATTTTTTACTAATGGCGCACCACTGGTGCGCCATTAGTATCTGGTATACTAATGGCGCACCAAGGAGTGCACCATTAGTTTTGCCCACAGTGCGCCACTAGTGTCTTCTATACTAATGGCGCATCACGTGGTAGTGCGCCATTAGTAACAATTTTTTAATTTTTTTTTCTTAATCTTAGGTCACTATTTCACCTATGAGATATCCAACACATATATATACAACAAGCATCCATATAACAATCATAGCCAACACACAAGTTCCATCATATATACATACATAGCCAACACACAAGTTCCATCATATATACATACATAGCCAACGCACAAGTTCCATCATATATACATACATAGCCAACACATAGTTCCATCGTTACATATTACAAAAGTTTCACATTGTTCATCCAACACTGTTATCCATCAATTCACAAAAGTTTCACATTGATATAAAATAAAAACACAAATGGAAAAGAAGCACTCCATCCACGCAAGCTTCCGTCAATTAAATCAAATCTGCAAAATGATAAACAAGAAGCTAGAAGAAGAAAAAGAAGAAGACTAGAAGAATACTAGAAGAAGAAGAACACTAGAAGAAGAATAAGAAGAATTTTGGAAAAGAAGAAGCATAAGAAGAAGACTATAAGCTTATTATGTAAACTTGATCATTTTGTGCTAACATAAGTTATTTTGGAGCTAACCTATAGGAAACTAAGCATATAAGCTCTAAGTTAGTATATTAGAGCCAACTCAGGTAAAATGAAGCTAACCTATGTCATTTTGGAAAAGAAGAAGAATAAGAAAAAGACTATAAGCTTATTATGTAAACTTGATCATTTTGTGCTAACATAAGTTATTTTGGAGCTAACCTATAGGAAACTAAGCATATAACCTCTAAGTTAGTATATTAGAGCCAACTTAGGTAAAATGAAGCTAACCTATGTCATTTTGGAAAAGAAGAAGAATAAGAAAAAGACTATAAGCTTATTATGTAAACTTGATCATTTTGTGCTAACATAAGTTATTTTGGAGCTAACCTATAGGAAACTAAGCATATAAGCTCTGAGTTAGCATATTAGAGCCAACTTAGGTAAAAATGAAGCTAACCTATAGGAAACTAAGCATATAAGCTCTAAGTTAGCATATTAGAGCCAACTTAGGTAAAAATGAAGCTAACCTATAGGAAACTAAGCATATTAGAGATAACATAGGTAACTAAGTATATATATATCATTTTGGATAACTAACCTACCTATAGGAGATCTGACATACCTGACAAAGTTCAATTCTCATGCATTGTTCTTCTCCTTCTTCTCCTTCCTCTCCCTGATGCGCCTAGAGCGGCGAGGCAGTGGAGGCAGTGGGATGTAGTCTTCTACCACAATTGGCGTGGTCATGTCGCCCAGCTGTGGGATCACCACCGCCACCACCAGTGCGTGGTCATTGTCAGGCACCACCACCATTGCGAGGCCACCTTCAGGAACGACCATCGCTAGGTCATCCATCTCTTGCCCATGGTCAGCCACCACCATCTCTATCCCTTGGTCAGCCACCTCCATCTCTTGCCCATGGTCAGCCACCACCATCTCTATCCCTTGGTCAGCCACCACCAGCGCTAGGTCATCATCAGCCTGATGCCCATCATCATCCTGGAGCTCCTCATCCTTACTCTGCTCCTCTTCTCCCGCACTCCAGTCCGGATCATCCTTCTTGTTGTCTATGCTGCTGCCAGAATCAATTAGGCTCATGCCTTGCATGCATCAATGGAGTTTTTACTCCAAGTTTGAAGCATCAATGATGTTCAACTCACTCCTCAAGCGACAAAACACTTTCTCATCAAGTGGTTTTGTGAAGATATCTGCAAGCTGTTTGTCAGTACGAACATGCTTAAGATCAATGTCGCCCTTAGCAATATGATCACGAATAAAATGGTGACGAACTTCAATGTGTTTCGTATGCGAGAGTGTTGCACGGATTGTGTCCAATCTTAATTGCACTCGTTGTCACAAAGCAAAGGAACATGTCTTGCATGTATCCCATAGTCCTTGAGCATTTGTTTCATCCATAGCAACCGAAAGCACAACACTAACCAGCAAGAATATATTCTCGCTTCGCAGAGATAACGATATCGAAGTTTTGTTTCTTGGATGACCAAGACACAAGGGATCGACCGAGAAATTGACATGTACCGAAGTTGACTTTCTATCTATCTTGTCTCCGCATAGTCCGAGTCGGAATAGCCAACAAGATCGAAAGAGGCCCTCTTAGGATACCAAATGCCAAAGTTAGGTGTGTGTATCAAATATCTCACAATTCTTTTAACAGCTTTAAGATGACATTCTTTAGAGCAGCTTGATATCGAGCACACATGCATACACTCAAAGATAATATCGGGACGTGAAGCACAGAGATATAGTAGAGAACCAATCATGGATCGATATACCTTTTGATCAATGTGTTCTCCATCTTTAGTCAAATCATTATGTCCATTAGTAGGCATGGGGTTCTCATACCTTTGCTCTCTTGCATGTTGAACTTCTTGAAGAGATCCTTAGTGTACTTAGTTTGTGAAACAAAAGTACCCTCCTTAGATTGCTTGATTTGCAACCCAAGGAAGAACTTGAGTTCACTCATCATGGACATCTCATACTTCTCTGACATAAGCTTTCCAAACTTCTCACTAAAATCAGGGTTAGTTGATCCAAAGATAATATCATCGACATATATTTGGCACACAAATAGCTCACCGTCAACCCTTTTGTGAATAACGTTGAGTCAATTTTACCAATCTCAAATCCTTTTTCAAGAAGAAAGCTAGTCAAGATTTGTACCAAGCTCTAGGAGCTTGTTTAAGACCATAAAGAGCTTTGTGCAATTTATAAACATGATTAGGCTTTTAGGATTCACAAACCTGGTGGTTGTTTCACAAATACTTCCTCCTCAATTTCACCATTTAGGAAAGCACTTTTAATGTCCATTTGATAGAGAGTAATGTTATGGTGGTTGGCATAAGCAAGAAGAATGCTAATGGACTCAAGTCTAGCAACGGGGCATAGGTCTCACCATAGTCCATACCTTCGACTTGTGTGTAACCTTGTGCTACGAGACGAGCCTTGTTGCGGATGACTTGTCCATCTTCATCTTGCTTGTTCAAACACCCATTTGGTTCCAATGACGTTTTGGTCATCATTGGGCTTTCTACCAAAGACCAAACGTTGTTCCTCTCGGTTGTGCAGCTCTTCATGCATTGCTCACCCAGTCCGGTCTTCAAGTGCTTCTTCTACCTTCATAGGTTCAAGACTTGAAATAAATGAGTAATGCTCACAAAAGTTAGCTAAACGAGTTTTAGAGCGAGTGATTCTCCGAGTCGATGTCATTCATCATTTGTTCCACGGATGGTCTTTCTTGACAGCCTCGAGGCGCGAAGCCCAGAGCTCCGCCACCCGCTTAGCAAAGACGTCATGCCGCTTCCATCAGCTTGCATCGCAGCAGCTCTCGGCCACCGTGAGCGCGCCCTTGAGTTCGCCGCCTCAGCTGGTGTACGCGCCGCGGGCTGCATGGATGGAGGCCCTTGCTACCGACCGGCTTACCAGTGTTAGAGCTGTCGAGGCTCGTCCTACGCCACGGCCCATGCTGCCTCAAGGACCACGAGCTGCCCGGCATGGGTCGCCTGCGAAGCGTTCCTGGCGGGCTAAGCCGCCTGTATCGGGTCGCTCGTCGCCGGACATGGTGATGACGATGCGACGGACGTGAAGCGATGGTATAGCGATCCCGGGCGACTTTACCCGGGCGCCAAATGTCGGATTTCGGTTCCGCAGACCTTCGTGTTCGAACTCTAGGTGCGCGGAGATTCAACCCTCGCTTCTCATTGCTCAAGGCCGAGTCGCTAGGATCTAAACTACCAAATGTAACAACACAAGAGACACAAGATTTATATCGGTTCAAAGCCACCATTGTGGTGTAATACCCTACCCAGGTGTGTTGTGGTGGATTGCCTCTGGGCTGATGATGAACAACACAAGGAAGAATAGCCTCATGAGGGTCCTGTCTTGGCTGGTGCGATTTAACTGCTAGGAGGAGTTCAATCGCCTATCTACCGTTTCTTGGTGAGGATCCCAATTGCTAGGTCCGGTCCGATTGCTCTACCCCGGGGTGGCTAGTCCTATTTATAGGCAAAGGCCCCGGCCCTCTTCCCAAATATTGAGGGAAGGGTGCCAACAATTGGCCATTTTGAAGGGGAACAAGGTACACTTATCCCGACCAAAGTTGGTCCTCGCCTCAAAGCCTCCGTGGTGACGCCCGCTTGGGCTCCACAATGACTTCTCCCGCCACATTGGTCTTGGTCTCACAGACCAAATGGATGCCTTTGCTTGATGTTCCCTACCGCGCTTATTCCTTTGCACCAAAGAGGAAAGGAGGATAATCGCATGGGTCGCGCCCATGGTCGAATGGTTGGCGCCATGGGCACCTCGCGAGGTACCCCACCTTGAACTCTCCGCCTCCTCGCGAGCCCACCGATGAGGCCGCGGCTCGAGGAAGCCTTGTCGTCCGCCTCATGAGGCTTGGCCCTCGCGAGGGTCTTGAGCTTGTGTTGATGAAGATGGGCTGTGGCTGCCTCCTTGAGCCACGCCACAGGTCAGGCAGTGCAAGTGGGGACCCCTGCCCGTAACGCCGACAGCTCTAAAGGAAAAGATCCTATAAAATCATATCATATAGAGTTCCTATGATATTCTCGACACTAAAGGATGGTTGAAATTGCTCGGGTGATACAATGGCCTTTCTTTGTAGACCTCACCCATCTTTATAGTTACCTCAAGATGAATGCAATGATATATACAGGTATTCTACATGTGCAATTTGGTACACGAAAACTCGGTAAAAGTTTGTAGGTTCGAATTTTCAATGAAGCTATATGCACTGCATTTCGAAGGAGGGAGACACGGCAGTTGCTAACACTCATGTCGAAGATTCGTGTGTAGGAGGAGTGGCTGTTCTGTTAAATGACATGGCAAAACCACCGCTTGGATGCCGATCTAACTGTTCTTACGGCGCTCGCTGGAAAAGGCTTGTATGTAATGTTTGTCGGATAATGATTTACGGACACATACATTGCATTGATGCGCCCACACCTCACGAAAGTGCACCCGCACACGCACACGCACACGCACCTCACGAGTCACGACTCTCCGAGTCCTCTTGCGACTCGCACGCCGCACTCCACCGCCTATCTCGCAGTAGACGCCACGCACATGTGCTCTTCACACCCTACCCTCAAAACTTCTAAAAACAAAAGACAACGGACACATTTTATTTTAGCTCACACGCCACACACTTATACTATTACCTTGTGGCTTAACGCTCTTTGGCCATAGTATATTGTACTCTCACGAAGAGAACCGTGCACGACGCACTAGTTCTCTCACACCCACTGCTGTACACGAAGAGCACATTTTTTGAAGTTGGTACAACAAAATCACTCCACTATATAAAAGCAGGAGACTTAGCGCTTGCTTACTAGGGTTCCTCTCGCTCACTCTCATGCTCTCCAGATCTAAGCAAGACATAGGTGGCCACACTCTCTCTCTCTCAGCTCACGGCTGGTCACAACCGTTGACAACCTCACCAGGCAGGTGTAGGTGCATCGCTCACGCTGTCCGGGCGGCGAGGGAGGAGACCAACGGCTGCCCGACGTCTCCAATCGGTGGCGTGGTCGTTTCTTCGAGAGCGCCTGCCTGGAGGGCCTCCGACCCCTTCTTCCTCCTCAGGTATTAGGCCAAGATGCGACCTTTATGCCGCCTTTGCCACATGTCGATGACCTCGTGTATATATTCCTTCAAACCTGCCTTTGCTCTACTCGCCCATCTCTTCCCCTTCGTGGATCCTTTTCATTTCACCGCTATTCCAGCCACCTAGACTTCTACTATTATTAGAAGTAAAGCTAGTTCATACAATACTCAAAGGTTCAAACAGGAAGAAAGTGGAAAGTGTAGCATGAATCTAGGACTTGGTTCTAAGAGGAAACGGGGAAAGTAGTAATATCTCACATCTTAAATAACCAGATTTAGTATTTGCGCAAACAAGGAGGTCTGTCTCCATATCGCTTTCGGATGTCTATCTCCGTGACGCTTCTATCCGCGCAATCAAAAGCACACACCCAGTTTTAGTACAACTCCGCAAAATGAGATGGCTATCCTCGTCAGCTGCCTAACCTCCCGCCTTCAAGGTATCCCTACATTGGTAGTAACTAAGGTAGAATGACCAGCTTAATCTAAAAGAAGCTCATTCAGACGCTTTACTTCCTCGATTGCAAAGCAGGTGGATGAGGGAAAACAACTGCATCCTAGTCCGGAATGCACTTTCTACCAGTTCATCCATGGACCGAGGACTAGCTGGCACGGCTTCACGATGGTTTTTTGGACAGGTGCACGGACAAGAGGCATTGTGGTCTGCTTATTTCTGCAAATAACGGTGCTTAAATTTAGTGGAATGCACAATTTCACCGGTCAAGACACTACAGTTCAGTTCAAGCATTCCAATTGAGACCACAATTATAATTGGTTATTCGAATGAGAGAACCTAACCCTAGATGGTGGCAACAAGAAAACCAGAGTGAACTCTAGGAAATTTAAGTTTCCGGAGGCCCTTTGCTCGAGAAGCCTTGCTTGTTTTTTTCCCGATTTGTAAACCTTCTCACAACTTTGTCTTTTGTTGTGAACTAGTATATGTTTGTTATGTTCTATGAATCATTGAGATGTATAAAATTGCTTAACTTATGCTTTTCAAGTTTTTTATGAAGACGAAGTTTAATGTGAGTGTTCCACATGAGAGCTGGACTAGCGCTGGACGCTTGAAATTTATTACTGTGGCCCCTAATTAATCGCGATGAACCATCGTAATAACATACATGGTTGCTTATATGTCGACAGCAGATTGTTGTTGTTAGCTGGTCGATAGCCTAGTGTTGAAGTAGCTGAGCTAATGTGCCGTGGTTTTGCACAACTACTTACAAGTAGGGTAGCACCAATAGTGTTTATAAGTACTTATGTATACGCCGGTGCACGGTTCTCTAACGAAAGTGCTCTATTTCATCAAAACACACATCAGATGATAAACCGTGACAACTTATGTCTTACCATGGCAGCCATATTCATGAAAAAACTAGTGAGGACGATCTGCTTCGCAACAATTACGATGGTTCTCACATGATCCACGCACACAAAGTAGCAATAGCTCCCATAGACGGATTCAAACAGAGTACTAGCCCTAGAGGGGTCGATAATGTGCAAGGTTCAATAATTAGACACAATCCAAACTACTATTAAACACTAGCTGGGGCAACTATTTCGCCTCGATCTAATTTAGGCCGGACACAAGACGACCTTGCCATGAACATAATCGAGGACGCCCCGCAAAGAGCTCAACTCGTGGAACCTTCATGAAGACAACCTTGTGGTCTTGCCATCGATAAACTTGTTTGTGGAGGCATGCCATGTCATCTTCCCGTAAGCTTGACAAGAACAGATGCCTCATAAAAGAAGGAGTAGCTTTGAACTTCTTGTGCTTCAAGACACCTCGACAACATGCCCGACAATGAGGCTACAATACAACTCTTCATTGGTATAACCGCAAATGGCTTCGTGATCCAACAGCCTAAGAACTCGCTTTTCCAAAGGCGATATTCAGGTCCTCCACTATAGCGAGTGACATGCACAACGACACAATCCTTGTTCGCATCAGGCTCTAATTGAAATAAACACATTCAATTACTTTTCAAAGATAAGAAACACAAGTTATTTAAACCACTATGTATAGCATGGCATCGGGCTAATAAAATTTTGCATTATTAATCACCACATACTTCCTTTTCTAAAAAATCAGCACATACTTAGATGAAAACCACAATCGAGATCGGCAAAGAAGGAAATAACCTTGGGCAGCTCAGTTGGGGGGACACATCCACGAAGGGGAAAATTACTCCCAGAGTGCCACGGGTCAGAATCGAACGGGCCACCATCTCAAGAGTGGCCGAGCGATCTGGGTCAGCCTGGTGGATGCCTCCATCTTCTTGGAGCTCTCGTCTCGTGGGATTAGCCCCCTGCCTCGCTTCCAATATCGGCAGATTCTTGTCTGGTTCTCCTTGGTCCATCATGAAACCGACGTAATACTAGGAGACCACCGAAAGGAAATCACAATCGCAATGACAATGAAACAAAAGAGAGTGAGGATCGTTATCGCTTGCAAAAGTTCTTTTTTTCTAAACGAAAATATACCAACATCACGAATCCGCTTACCTTCCCTTCGCTGGGAGAGAAGAACAAAGGCAGATGCGAAAGTGTTTCTTTCTGAAGACGGTGAGGAGAAGGGATTCAAAGGAAGAGTGAAATGATGGTTGCTTCGGCTCTCACAAATTAGACTACGGGAGGTGGGTTTTATGATATGACGGATCGTCACTGCCGGCCACGATCGGGGTGACTCCTGCATAACGCCTTCTAATTTGGTGGATGGTATTTGGTCATGCACAGCATGGCCCGCCTGGCGTGAACAAAAGTATAACGACATTCAGAGAGGAGACGCTTTCAATGACCTAGGAGGAGCCAAGCGTAGAGTGTCTCCACTTTACTAGTAGTAATTGTTTTTTGGGTAGTTGTAGAGCCGCTCCACTGCATTAGTAGTAATTGTTTCTCTCGGGCCCAAGACAAAAAAGCCCATCCACACTAGTAAATAGTAAAACCAATTCAAAAGCCCATATATTTACTTAATGAGAGGCGCTATCCACACCCAGCACACCCCCAAAAACCTGTGCTCTTTCTTCCTCGCCTCCCACCCACTCACGCCACCGCTCCACTGCACCCAAATTCCTCACCTCCTCACTCCCAGTAAAACCCCAGCTCCCTTCTTCCTTACTCCTACGAAACCCCCCCCCTTCTTCTTCACTCAGACTACAACTAGGCTCACATTCACATTCTCGCTTCAAATCCATGAGCGCAACGCACTCGAGGAAAATGGATCTGCTGACCCATGCCAAGAAGATGAGGCTCCCGCCAGGGCGACGACTGCTGCAGATCCCGACCCGCAAGAAGGGAGAAGGCCGACCTGCCCCCACCGGATCCTGTGAACTCAGAATCTCGGTGGACTGATCAGCGATCTCTGACGCCGCCCTGGGGAGATCATCTCGCTTCCCACTCAAGGATTGCTGCCAGATCCAAGTACTCTCAATTCGATGGAGCCTCTATGGCGGGTCATGCCCTTAATCTCGACTTTCTTCACCATCTCTCTTCAATGATTTTGAAATCCCCAGAGCCATCATCTCCTCCCACTGTGGTCTGCTCAAATCCTCTCAGATCCCATCATGCTACCTGAGCAAGCATACCATGCCCCGCATAAGGACGCCTCGCTGAAATCCCTTGAATTCACGTAACTACAGCTGCTTGAGTTCTACTATTCTCTCGAAATCACATACAACATACCAATGCCATGAACTTGTGCCCTCAAGATCGATGTCCATCTCCTGTTTTCTCCTCTCTCCACACCGCCACCTTTATACAGGCTTCCTACTACCGCATAACTGTACTAAATCTTTGACTCCCATTTCTCAAGAAACTTTCACTTGTGCGGGTTCAGATATCGGAGGCCCCACACAGATCATCAACCCCAGCTGCTCGCTACTGGAGTGCTTGGTGCTTGTTTTCACAGCTAGAATCGGTTGTCTCCAAATAAAGTCGCCTAACCTTGTAAGAATTGGAATTTCTTTGACGGAAGGCAGCTCATCATCCAAGATGCCCCTTCACTTCAAAGGTTGATCCTTGATTCTAGTTATTCACCGCTGTAAATAACCATCCTCTCATACCTAAATTGGAGACCTTGGGTGTGATACATGATCTCTGTGTTCATTTCAATATGGTGTTTGGCTCCACAGCTTCTTCAGAACTTTATATTATCATCTACACTTGTAACCATAAGTTGCATTTTAAATTTCTCAAGATAATTTATATATCATCTTGGAGTACACATTTTGAACTATATTATGTTCTATTCTCAATGAAGAGTTTCTCCATGGATGGCCTATCAATGGTGCAGGATTCTCACAAGATCTTATATATCCAAATGAATAGTTTTGATCTGAACAAGATTATTGGCTTGTGCAATGCTTCCTATGTCCGGAGAAGTTGTATATAAAGGTGATAATTTCTCACATTACTGGAAGCCCGATATAGCGATTAGAATTAACCGCTCACTGTTGCTCTTTCGACACTCTTCTTTTTACCTTAACAGTTTTCAATCTTCATGTTTATTTAGGCAACAGACGGGTAAGAAAGTTATAACCAATCGGTGGATTTGTAAGCATCGATTTTCACTTCGATGAGATTCGATTGAAGACAATAATGCTAGAACGATATGTAGCCAACCGTGCAAACGCATGATTTGTCACATTCTTCCCGCTGAATGCGAGGTTACTATTGTCCATCAGCTTAAGTTTATCAGCAGCATGGTTTTGACGGATGGGTATGTCAAGAGCAAAAAAGGAGTTTCGTGGGCAAAAGAGCTTAACATGTCGGACTTCTATTTACAACATATTGTGGTCATAATCCAAGAATTTTATTACCCAGATGTTCATTCTATGGACCTGACCGATCCATTTGATCGTGGATCGCCAAAATAGTGCTAGAGTTAGATGTTGTTGCCTTTTCAACTGGGTTTTTTGTAAACCGATGAGCAATTAACCTCGTGCTTTTTGCAGCTTTGTAAGCGGAGTTAGATGTTCCCTCTCTTTTCAACTCTGTACTGTCATATATTTTCTTTGAAACAAGGCAAATGGCTTGCCATTCGCTTAATTTAGAGTGAAATATTGTAATAAATCCCAACCAAGGGAAATAACATCACTCTCACCGCTGCTTGAGCTCACCTGCATTGCAAGCCAAGTGATTAGCCCCCACCAGCACCCACAAACTTATTTCAACTAGCACATCAAATGGGCTAAATTTTCATAGGAAAGGCCATGATCGTGATGATTTGGATTCACATATGGGACCCGTGAGGAAATAGCCTATACAAGGTGGTGTCGATTTTACTAGCCAATCAACAAACGATTCGCTAACCAGCCGCTGGATTGACATCCATCATCCGCTGTATCTTCTATCTCTTGTCTTCTTCATCCTCCAATTACCAAACCAAACCACCCCTGCTGGCTCCGCCCCACCTCCCATGGTCGGTTGCGCCCGCCCGCCCTACCGTGACGCATTCTCCAACGCTTGCTGCCCCTCCTCTATTCCCCCACATGTCCTATTATTCTCCAATGATGTCAGCCCTAACACGCACTCCACGCCTAACCAACAATCAACCTCAGACTCCCTCGCGACGACCAGCATCTTCAACGGCTCCTGCTCTCGCCGGCCCGAGGCCTCACGCCCTCCGCCTTGCGGCCCTGGTTTGTTTCGCCAGGCGCTGTGCGCCGCCTCTTGCATTGTCAACGCTGCCAACAACCGAGAGGAACAAGGAGATGATCTGACATGGAGATTTGAGAGGGACCCACTAGCATCATGGCAGACGCAAGCAAGTGCCTCTACAAAGATAAGCCCAAAAATATGGTTCCTCCTAATGGTTGGACATCCTGGGCTCACGCCATCGCCAACGAGTCAATAAACGAGAATTATACACTATGAGCGGCCGACACCGTGGACCCAAAGAAGTCGCGCAGTTTTTTTTTGAGGAACAAGCAGTTGTTATTTATACCAGTTTAGCAATGGATTGGGTAACAACAGTATTAAAAGGGGCTGTGGGCCCGCCTAGCCTGGGTTTTATTTATGTTTACCACATCATGAGCCGGCTTGTGTTTTTTTTCTTGTTGAAAATGGCTAGCCCAGTTCTATTTTTTTAAAGAAATACCCAAACTAGGCCTATTTGTTTTATCATTCTGCGGGCTGCAAATATTTCAAGACGAGGAGAGTTTCATTCGGTTTGCCTGTAAATGGCTGTACATTTTTAAACACATCAAACCGGGAATTAGTTTCAATTTTTTTTTCATTACAAGATCTTAAATTCCATTGATTTTTATGCGTGGACAATTATTTGGATTTTATATTTATATAAATTATTTTTCAAAATAGTTTGAATGTGAATAGATATTTCGATTAAAACAGTTGATCGCACCTAAATATGCAAAATTTCAGATACTTTTTAACTGCGGGCCACAATATGGGGTGCAATGCTAACAAAAGAAGATGGGCTCCAAAAAATTCTTAAGAATTAGCAATGGGCTGTACATTATTAGAAATAATGGCAAATGGATTGTATGTTGTTTTCCACAGATTTGAGGCTAACTTGTGCGCTACTACAAGTTGACGCAGATGCTTTATAAAGGTTGACGCACACGAACGCCTCACAACTCGGTCAACACATGAGAGCGTTGATCGCTGGATGTCCATCCAACACCGCTGCTTCTTCAATCTCTGTTCTTCTTCATGCTCCACCATTAATTAAGCGCCATGGACTGCTCGCTTCCTCCTCCCCGGGCCGGGTTATGTTGCCGCACAGCCTCACGGCCCGCCATACTCCCATGGCTAGCCATACCTCTACTCACCCACACATGCTGTTATTCTCCCGATGGCGCATTTAACCAAGAACCTCAGATTCTCCACATGGGAAACAATCGCCGAGTATTCCCGGCTCGTCGTTCCCTTCCTAGGCCTCCGTTTCCACCGCCTCGTGCTTCTCGGCGCCGCCTAGTCAACGTGGTCAATGAATCACATCCATCGAAGTGGATCGATGTGGAGAGGTCACACCGGGTCCACGATCGCACGCAAGGAAATCCTCCTTATTACGCTGCGAAAATAATGATTCCTCCACCGACAGCTAGGACCCACAGAAGGGCCTCCAGATTTCGAAAAAACGCTCCCCAATGGATGTGTCTGACCCACCAGCTATATCTTCGCACACAAGGAAGTGCCTCCTTATTATGCCCAAAAATGAATACCCCTCTAGCTGGGACCCACCATATTGTTGGGCTGACTTAGGCCTACTAAGTTGACGGGACGCAGGCTTTGTCAACTTAGTCAATACTCCAGTTGGTCTGATGATGTCCATCCAATGGCCATAGTGCTTCTTCAACCTTCGGTCTTCTTGCACCAGCCACCCAAAGCAAAGGCTGGCCAGGCTGCCCGCTTCCCGCCTCCTGCGGGCCGGGTTGGATACCGCCGCCTCGCCTCCCGTGGTCCGGATCCGATCGTCCCGCCCTAGGCCTTGTCATTGCCCATCATTGTGGTGCCTCTACTGCATCACGACCTCCAAGCCTCCACGGGCTCCTGCTCATCCAGCCTCCACTGCTTACTCCACCAGCCACCGCTCGACCACCCTCCACCGCCTACTATTCATCTAGCCTCCACACCACGGGTCTCCTGCTCAACCACCCTCCACCATCTATTGTTCATCCAGCCCTCCACACCACGGGTCCTGTTCATCCGAGGCAATGCCACCGCCATCGCTCATCCAACCCCGCAACGCCACTGCTCATCCTAGAGGCAAGATCAATCGTCAAAGTAGCAGAGATGGCGAATCGCCGATCGTGTTTACTTACAGCCATCAATCGATCGCTTCGGGTTCGAACGCCGCAGCCCGCAGTAATCGCGGGTTTAGTTAGAGCCAACGCCACGCCGGGTTCGGGCGAGCCAACGCTTCACACACACACGCGTGACGTACGAGAACGCCAGATCGCCGCCCCGACCTCCCACAATAACTTGCAACTCCCCAAAATTTTCCTCCCCTCGCTTCTACCACGGTTTTTTTCCGCCACGACGGCCCAAAGAATGTCATGCAGCTGCAGTTCAGCCTACCAGACTTAAAAGCCCATTTTCCGCATGATTTTTTGTCATAGAAGTAGGATCCCACCACATCTATGATGATACCGGTTTTGTCACAATTATCATCATAGAAGTGTCATATGTATGACAGAAAAAATTGCTTGGCCCAAAATGTCACGGATGTGTCTTTTTTTGTAGTGTATATGCATGATTTCTTATAGCCTCGTTTTTCTCCTGATATTTGGGTTTTGTTTGGCCAACTTGATCTATTTATCTTGCAATGGGAAGAGGTGCTTGTAGTGGGTTCGATCTTATGGTGCTTGATCCCAAAGGATGTATGGGAACTGACACGTATGTATCGTTGTTACAAAGGATAACAAGATGAGATCTATATCTACCGTAATAGATAAATGGATCTCGCTCTACATCATGACATCATTCTTATTGCATTACCCGCTTTTCATGAACTTAATACACTTGATGCATCGGATAGCGCCGATGTGTGGAGTAATAGTAGTAGATGCAGGCAGGAGTCGGTCAACTAATCTTGGACGTGATGCATATATATAATGATCATTGCCTGGATATCGTCATGATTATTTGAAGTTCTATCAATTGCACAACAGTTGTTTTCTCACCATTTGCTATTTTTCTCAAGAGAAGCCACTAGTGAAACCTACTGCACCCGGGTCTCTTTTCATCATATTTGCCTTTGTGATCTATTTTCTCTTGCATTTATTTTCAGATCTATTAAACCAAAAGTACAAAAATACCTTGCTGCAGTTTATTTGTTCCGCGATCTATTTATCCTATCTACCACTTTTAATCTCACGTTATTTGCCTACTTGAGGCGTCGTACCCGAAAGTGATTGACAACCCCTTTAACACGCCGGGTTGCGTAGTATTTGTTATTTGTGTGCAGTGATGTTTACGTGGTGTGAGGAGATTTTCCCGCTAGTTCGATAACCTTAGTCTCATCACTAAGGGAAATACCTACCGCCGCTATATCGCATCATCCTTCCTCTTTGGGGAAATACCGACGTAGTTTTAGCAGACATCACGGGACCCCTAGGGCCGACTCCAACTTTAGTATCTTGGTGTGGTAAAGCCATAATAATCGTGTGTCCAAAACAAAGGGGGAACCCTTAGGAATCACCTCAATGGAATTGCACCGATGTAATCAGAAGGTGAACCTGTGGAGGATTCACCCGAGGTCCACTCTAGAGGAGATGCACGACGATGCTTGTTATGAGGAGTGGTGAAGGAGGATCACCTCGATGACCACAACCATTGAACTAACTCAAGGTTAACATGAGAATTGCTTACTAGGTATCACCTCGCACTTGATAGTAACCTAGTAGTGTAGTACAACAAAGGGGGGGTGATGTGCGGTGTCGGGGCCTGGTTGTCCATCTCGTTGTTCGAGTTTTCTGAAGATCCAACGGGGCAGTAGGGATAAGGTGGAGTCTCTGATGGGTCTCTAACCAGCCTATACTAAGCGCTTTAGGATAAGGTAAGGTATGAAAGCCGGTAACAAGAAGAGGCTATGCATCGTAATAGGATCATACAAAAGTAGTAGCGCCTAATGCAAGCATGAGAGGGAAAGAAATGGGCTATATCGAATGAACAATGGGGATTTGCTTGCCCTGGTTGCTCGCGGCAAAGGTAGGGTCATTAGAAGCGAGCCAATCAACGGAGCTGGGTCTCGTAGGATTATGTCGGTAACGGCCCTATCGAGAGAAGAGGGTCTGAAATAGATAAATACAAGGCAGACAAAGCAACACAGAGCTTGCTATGCTAATGCGCAGTGTAGGGCTGCCTAAAAGCATGTCTAAGTCATATTAGTTATTCTAGGATTTAATTTGGAATTATTAACCAGAGTATATGCAATATTCATCTACCAGAAATAGGCTAATGGTTACGGGTTCACCTACATAGAGGGTTCTACATGAGAGACAACACGATTGGATTTTTCTCGTTGTTCGAGCAACTCCATGTTTAAACTTTTTCGATCCGAAAGGTTTATTTTCTATGATTTTTCAAATATTTCGCATTTTTAGAGTTTAGTTAAATTAACATAAATGGATTATGACATCATGCTGAGGTCATGTGCATCAGCAATCGCCGATGACCGGGTGACCAACAAATCGACAGATGGGACCCACCACTCCGTGGGACTAATGAGTTCACTACTAGGAAAAGGCCTACTAATGGCGACTGATTTTGTTTACTAATGGCGAGACACCAGGCGCCATTAGTAGCACGCCACTAGTTTTACTAATGGCGCACCACCGGTGCGCCATTAGTATTCGATACTAATGGCGCACCAAGGAGTGCACCATTAGTTTTGCCCACAAAGGCGCCACTAGTGTCTTCTATACTAATGGCGATCACGGTAGTGCGCCATTAGTAACAATTTTTAATTTTTTTTTTAATCTTAGGTCACTATTTCACCTATGAGATATCCAACACATATATATACAACAAGCATCCATATAACAATCATAGCCAACACACAAGTTCCATCATATACATACATACAACACACAAGTTCCATCATATATACATACATAGCCAACGACAAGTTCCATCATATATACATACATAGCCAACACATAGTTCCATCGTTACATATTACAAAAGTTTCACATTGTTCATCCAACATCGTTATCCATCAATTCACAAAAGTTTCACATTGATATAAAATAAAAACACAAATGGAAAAGAAGCACTCCATCCACGCAAGCCTGGCCAATTAAATCAAATCTGCAAAATGATAAACAAGAAGCTAGAAGAAGAAAAGAAGAAGACTAGAAGAATACTAGAAGAAGAAGAACACTAGAAGAAGAATAAGAAGAATTTTGGAAAAGAAGAAGCATAAGAAGAAGACTATAAGCTTATTATGTAAACTTGATCATTTTGTGCTAACATAAGTTATTTTGGAGCTAACCTATAGGAAACTAAGCATAAGCTCTAAGTTAGTATATTAGAGCCAACTGTAAAAAGAAGCTAATGTCATTTTGGAAAAGAAGAAGAATAAGAAAAGACTATAAGCTTATTATGTAAACTTGATCATTTTGTGCTAACATAAGTTATTTTGGAGCTAACCTATAGGAAACTAAGCATATAACCTCTAAGTTAGTATATTAGAGCCAACTTAGGTAAAATGAAGCTAACCTATGTCATTTTGGAAAAGAAGAAGAATAAGAAAAGACTATAAGCTTATTATGTAAACTGATCATTTTGTGCTAACATAAGTTATTTTGGAGCTAACCTATAGGAAACTAAGCATATAAGCCCGAGTTAGCATATTAGAGCCAACTTAGGTAAAAATGAAGCTAACCTATAGGAAACTACATATAAGCTCTAAGTTAGCATATTAGAGCCAACTTAGGTAAAATGAAGCTAACCTATAGGAAACTAAGCATATTAGAGATAACATAGGTAACTAAGTATATATATATCATTTTGGATAACTAACCTACCTATAGGAGATCCGACATACCCGACAAAGTTCAATTCTCATGCATTGTTCTTCCTCTTCTCCTTCCTCTCTCCTCGACGCCTAGAGCGGCGAGGCAAGGAGGCAGTGGATGTAGTCTTCACCACAATTGGCGTGGTCATGTCGCCCAATGTGGATCACCACCGCCACCACCACCAAGCGTGGTCATTGTCGCACCACCACCATTGCGAGGCCACCTTCAGAACCACCATCGCTAGGTCATCCATCTCTGCCCATGGTCACCACCACCATCTCTATCCCTTGGTCACCACCTCCATCTCTTGCCCATGGTCACCACCACCATCTCTATCCCTTGGTCACCACCAACGCTTAGGTCATCATCACCGATGCCCATCATCATCCCGAGCTCCTCATCCTTACTTGCTCCTCTTCTCCCGTGACTCCAATCGGATCATCCTTCTTGTTGTCTATGTCGCTGCAGAATCAATTAGGCTCATGCCTTGCATGCATCAATGGAGTTTTTACTCCAAGTTTGAAGCATCAATGATGTTCAACTCACTCTCGCGACAAAACACTTTCTCATCAAGTGGTTTTGTGAAGATATCTGCAAGCTGTTTGTCAAGACGAACATGCTTAAGATCAATGTCGCTTAGCAATATGATCACGAATAAAATGGTAATTTTTCAATGTGTTTCGTAAGAGTGTTGCACGGATTGTGTCCAATCTTAATTGCACTCTCTGTCACAAAGCAAAGGAACATGTCTTGCATGTATCCCATAGTCCTTGAGCATTTGTTTCATCCATAGCAATCGAAAGCAAATACACTAACCAGAAAGAATATATTCTCGCTTCGCAGAGATAACGATATCGAAGTTTTGTTTGGATGACCAAGACACAAGGATCGACCTGAGAAATTGACATGTACCAAGTTGACTTTCTATCTATCTTGTCTCCGCATAGTCCGAGCGGAATAGCCAACAAGATCGAAGAGGCCCTCTTAGGATACCAAATGCCAAAGTTAGTGTGTATCAAATATCTCACAATTTTTTAATGCTTTAAGATGACATTCTTTAGAGCAGCTTGATATCGAGCACATGCATACACTCAAAGATAATATCGTGACGTGAAGCACGTAGATATAGTAGAGAACCAATCATGGATCGATATACCTTGAAAGTATTTGACTGAAATTACGTATTCTCAAATTGTGCAATTAAGCACAAAGGAAGCCTAAAAACATAAAATCATAGCAAGGCCAGAAATCTCAAAATGAAACAACACAATCAGCCTAAGGAACACAAGTTTAAGTTAGTCCAGTTGCAAAATTCATCAAAATGCAGCTGTCTACAATCACAGAGTCTTTCGACATGAGTGCTTGTGATTCTTTCTATATGACAAAATATGCAATCACAGTATCAAGCCATAGCTATAATTCACCAATCACCATACAGAACAGGACTAACCAGCCAAGTTTAACATAGCACCAGGGATGTCAAACAACAGAACAAGTAAAACAAGTGCGGGTGTCAACACGATAACATGATTAATTTGGGGGAGATTATCCATACTAATTGTCGTACTAAAGTAGGGGGGCACATTAGTACCCCGAACTTGTGCACGGGCGGTCGCAGCGCCCCGCGGCGAGGCTTGCCGGGCGCCCGCCAAGACCCTCCGTCACTTCCTATTACTGCCATTCAAGAACAAAATATCGGATGAGTAGACAAAGGCCCGGCAAGAGGAGCTTGCGGGAAGGCCGATCAAAGGCGTTCGAGAGGAACTTGCGCGCGGCCCACGTGTCGGCAAGGCGGCAGCCGCAAGCTTGCCGGCAAGACAGAAGAGAAGGGCCGCGGCAAGGCACTTGCGCGCAAAGCTGCCACCTGCGCTCCGGCACATCCAACGGCGTGTCGCCTCAGGGCTGTCCCAGAGCACGTGGCAGGTAGCGCACAGCCATCCGGAGGTGGCAAGCGGAGTCGACAGAGATGCCATCGTGGCAACCGATGGCTCACCTAATGATCGTTTCTCCGCCTTTGTTGGGGCGACCAGACGGGCATTAAATGCCCTTGTCCCCGCCGTCGAGTTAGGTAGGGGCTTTGTTGGTCCTTGTTGTACCAACCTGCATTTCTACCTTTCTACCCCCTCTTCCTCGTTGCCACTGTTGGCGCCCCTTGAGACTATAAAGGGAGGTCCATGCGCGCGTAGAAGGGGTTGATCGATTCGACGACGCAACACCACCATACGCTCGCACTCTCGAGCAAGATCAAATACAAACACAAGGCAGCAGTAGGGGTTTTATCTCTCCGGAGAGCCCCGAAGCTGGGTAAAAAATCGCCCGTCTCCCCCGCGTGCCCGACCTCGATCTGCTCTGCGCACGCCCTCCGCTCCCTTGCCGGACTAGAAGGGGCCCCCTGCCCCATAGGTGCTCGTGGCCACGCAGCGATGCCCCGACACCTTTGGCGTGCCAGGTAGGGGTCGCGTCGAGGTCGTGATCATCTGATCCGGTCTCCGCGCGCGCTACATCAACGCCTTCTTCAACATGCCACCGAAGAAGAAGCCTTCGGAGGTGGCCGCTCCGTCTACGTCGATTCTACCACCACCGCCGGAGCAAACGGGCGGTGGAGTGGACACCGGCGGAGAAGCGGGCGCCGACGGTGGGACTCACGTCGTCACCAGATCCAAAAACAAGGCCCCGCAAGCGTCGGCAACCGTGCAGACGCCGCAACCTTCCCAGGAGGTGCAAGGTCAGCAATGCCAACAACGCCCCGGTGCTCCTAGCACCGTGCTTGCATTGGAGCAAGGTCAAGCTGGTGGGTCGCGGGACGTTCGAGGCCGGCATGCACGCCGGCCTTATTTGGCGCAAGTGAGGTCTGATCGCCGGACGGGTGTTGCTCCTCCCAATCCGGTTGGGAGTCCGAGCACATCCGCTCCTCGCGCCGCTTCGTCGCCACCGCCACCCAAGACAGACAAAGGAAGCGCGGCCCAAGCCCGGCTGCTTCTAGATTACCCTCGGCGCCGCACAAGATTGACGGCGGAGAATGACCATTTACTGACCTCATCGGCCGCTTAAGCGGCGACAAGCCCCGCGACGGCGAAGCGTCGAAGCCCGGCAAAGCGCCCAGCGCGAGATGGTGCCGACAAGACGCTGGGAATTGCCACCTCCGTGCACTCCCAGCCCGAGGGCCAAGATCGCCCGGCTCGCCGGGCCAACCCGGCGTCGACTCCACTGCGTCAGCGGACCCGTGAACTTCGCCGTGATCAACACCACGTTCTCCAAGAACGACAACACGAAGACGCTTCGCACCGCGCCAGCGCAGAAGGAAGCGCGTCGTCAATCGACCAGCACGCTGGGCCCCTTGTCGACATGCATGCGCCCGAAGGAACCAGCGACTTGTCCGTCTGCGGCAGGTTGCCCTGCGTTCACCCGTGAGCTGCGGCAAGTCCAGTGGCCCAAGACCAAGAACTTCAAGCCCGACGTGCCCGAGAAGTATGATGGCAGGATACATCCGTCGGAGTTCCTCAACATATACACCATCGCGGTGCAGGCTGCCGGAGGGCACGACGAGAAGATCCTTGCCAACTACTTCCCGCTGGTGCTCAAGCCCAACGTCAGATCTTGGCTCATGCACTTGCCGGACGGCTCCATCTCTTCATGGGCGGACCTGTGTCATCAGTTTGTCGGTGCCTTCACAGGCGGCCACAAACCCCATGGCCAGGAAAGCGATCTGCATTTGCTTGTCCAGAAGGAGGGAGAGCCCCTGCGTAAGTACATACAGAGATTCAGCCAGGTGCAGCGCAACATCCCAGACGTCCACCCTGCTGCGGTTATCAGCGCGTTCCATCAGAACATGCGTAACCGCAGGATGAGGGAGGAGATGGCAATGTGCAAGATTAGAGATGTCAGCGAGCTTTATGCTCTAGCCGACAAGTGTGCACGGGCTGAGGAGGGGAGGAAGATCCCGGGAGAGATCGCAGGAGCGGGAGGATCTGACAGTGAGGATATCGCCCCGGCAAGGAAGAACTGGAGGCGGAACAACAGGAAGAGAAAAGCTAAGGATGTGCTAGCGGTCGAGCATTCCGGCAACGGAGGCGGCTCCGACAAGGCCAAAGCCGACGACTCCGGCGAGGCCGTGGTTGCCGCCGACAAGCAGGATGGCTCCGGCAAGCGGTATTGCAAGATCCACCGCACCAAGGGCCATGACCTCCAAACCTGCAAGAAAGTGGAGCAGATGGCGGATTCTGAAATATGAGTCTGGCCGCGACAAGGAGAAGCCCAGGAGGTGGCGGAGGATCCGCAAGAAGCTTCCCGCCCAGGGAGGGCACCGCGGCAAGGCCAAGCCGCGGCAAGGAGACAGGCCTAACTGTGGCCGCGACAAGGACGAAGATGAAGACGAGGATGATGAGATGGAGGAAGATGAGACTAATGACCAAGAGTTTCAGAAGGCAACAGAGGTGTTATGCATCGACGGCGGCGCCTCTCTGCACACCTCGCACCGCCAACTCAAGCAGTGGGTGCAGGAAGTGAACGCAGCGGAGCCATCCGTCGAGTCGCGCAAGCCTCTGAAGTGGTCCAGCACGCCCATCATCTTCGATGTTGAGGACCACCCTGATCGCATCACTGCAGTTGGGTGCTTGCCAATGTTGGTCTCACCAACGATCCGCAACCTCAAGGTCACGAAGATGTTGGTTGACGGCGGGGCCGGCCTGAACTTGATTTCCTCCGCAGTGCTCAAGAAGCTCCAGATCCCCGACAGCGAGCTCGAAGAAACTGGTACCTTCCAAGGGATAAATCCGGGAAGGAGCAAGCCGAAGGGGAAGATCACACTGCCAGTGACGTTTGGCAGCGATTCGAACTTCAGGACAGAGAAAGTCACATTTGATGTTGTTGATATCCCGTTGCCCTACAACGGGATACTAGGCAATCTGCGCTCACCAAGTTCATGGCAGCCTCTCCTCGCCTACAATGTGCTCAAGATGCCTGGTCCAATAAGTGTCATTTCTGTCCAAGGTGACAAGAAGGATGCACTTATCTGCACCGACAAGATCTACCGGGAAGCAGCAGCCGCGGCAGAGCGCAAGCCACTTGCCGCTGAAGCTCCCCGAGGGAAGAGGAATGCCAAGTCCGGCAAGGATAGCTCTGGTGCCCACTCCGGCAAGCGCACCTCCCCGGAGCGCTGTGATGCCGTCGAGGACGCGCCATCGAGCTCCGCCGGCAAGTGCAAGAAGGCAAAGATAATTTCACCAAAGACCAAGCCAGCGAGAGCGGCTCAGTACTGCTCCGTAAGCACACCTCTCCGGTCTGCTTGCTGCCGTCGAGGACGTGCCATCGAGCTCTACCGGCCAGCAAGGCTAAGGGAGCAGTCAGTTTCGAACTTTTTTTGAGTCGTATTCCTTGAAAATCCATACCTTGTACGGAAAACCTGTGCGCCAAGGGGACGAATTGTGGCTAAGTTGCGCCCTTGATCTGTTTCGAGTCCGCTCAGCGATGAAAGCGCGCCGCAACTAGCCCGACGAATTCTTCCTGCCGGAGGCAACACCGCCAGCGGGCTGCTGATGTTCCACACTCAGCAAGTGTGTTTGCGCCGGCAGGGTCCCTAAAAGCATGAGGGGGAAAACGTACAAGGGAGGATATCCGGGGAGGAGTGCGGCCCTGCCGAAGCACCGAAGATGAAAAAGCTAAGTTGCCCAAGTTTGAGCGCAGAACATTCTTAGTTTTAAAATTCTATGTTATATTCCTTGAACGTTCGTGCCTTGTATGCAAAACCCGTACGCGGAGGGACCGACTCGTGGTTAAGTTGCGCCCTTGCTTTGTTTCGAGCCCGCTCAACAATAGAAGTGCGCTGCAACTGCCCCGACAAGGTTTATTGCCGGAGACAACACCGCCAGCGGGCTGCTGATGTTCCGCACTCAGCAAGTGTGTTAGCGCCGGCAAGTTTCCTAAAAGCGTACGGTAGGAACATACAAGGGGTGCAACGGGGTAGAGGATGTAACATAGCAAGCCTTGCCGTGGGACGTCCTTCGTATGAGAAACTTGTGCGCGGAGGAGCTGACTCATGGCTAAGTTGCGCCCTTGATTCGTTTTCGAGTCCGCTCAAACGATGAAAGCGCGCTGCAACTAAGCCCGACGAGGTTTCTTGCCGGAGGCTACACCGCCAGCAGGCTGCTGATGTTCCACACTCAGCAAGCGTGTATGCGCCGGCAAGTTCCCTAAAAGCATAGAGTATGAACATACGAAGGATGAAACATAGCACAGCGTTGCCCACAACGAAGCTACGTTACAAAAATAACTTATTACAGCGATGTCTAAGTTATTCTCATAACTGAAATGACAGCGTCGAGGAAAAAGCAGAAGGGCGCACCGGCACCTGGGGCCCAACAAACCGGCATTGCTGGGGGCTGCGAGCACCAAAGTTCCCTCGCAACTAGCCAGGGTCGCCGGGGGCTGCGATGCCAGCGGCAAGAGCAAAGGAAAAGGGCGCAGGCTCCTGCGTCCCGACAAGCCAGAGTTGCCGGGGCTGTGACATCAGATAAGTTTTTCATCCCTCTTCATGCATCCTCCTATGGACCGGGGGATGCGAGGCCGTGTCCTTGAACGAGCAGGCCTTGTATGGGAAAACTTGTGCACGGAGGAGCCGAATCGCGGCTGAGTTGCGCCCTTGGTTTGTTTTCGAGTCCGCTCAACAAAAC
Organism: Aegilops speltoides; assembly: GCA_021437245.1. Classification (NCBI taxonomy): domain Eukaryota; kingdom Viridiplantae; phylum Streptophyta; class Magnoliopsida; order Poales; family Poaceae; genus Aegilops; species Aegilops speltoides. The sequence goes on along the minus strand of CM038147.1, from coordinate 318,132,433 downwards.
AAGTGCGCTGCAACCGGCCGGACAAGGTTTCTTGCCGGAAACAGCACCGCCAGCGGGCTGCTGATGTTTCGCACTCAGCAAGTGTGCTTGCGCCGGCAAGTTCCCTCGAAGCGTAGGGTGGAAACATACAAGGCACAGGATCAAGTAAAGGACGTAACCCGGCAAGCATCCCCCTCTTTTCATTAAAAAACATCCCATTCCAATACAAGACCATAGAGGATGAAAAACAATAAAGAGAGGATTACAAGTTTTAAATGCAGCTAAGGCCCGAAGGCTTACAAATTAAAAAGATAAGATGCCCGTAATCCCTCTCATGTTTCTCTCTCCAGGAGGTAGGTCAGGGAGGCCCCGGCAAGAGAAGTTTGCCGGGAAGGGCAAAAGGGGCGCCTAGGTGAGCTACGGGCGCCAGAAGACACCAAGAGAACACCCCAGGGGCCGGCCAGGAGCTTGGCGGAGATGGAGGTGCCGGAAGCAGAGCTCGAAGACGGGGCGGCGGGACGTCAGCGCGCTGTCGTGGGCACCTCGCCCTCATACTCCGACTTGACGGCCTTGCCGCCACCCCTCTTCCTCTTCCGCATCCTCCCTACGCCAGCCGCCCAAGGAGACGGCCCCGGGGAGTTCAGAAGGCCGACGACCCGGATGATGGGGTCGCCGGTGGCGCGCGAGGCGACAGCCGACGCCTAGTCGGACTCACCGCCGCCGTCGTCGTCGCTGTCGCTCCCCCCCTCGTCACTCTCGCTCGAGGGGGAGTCTTCGCTATTGGAGGAGCTGTCCACGCAGCATCTCGCCCGGGTGCCGGAGTCCCCGAAGACCTTGACGGCGAGAAGATCGCCCTCCATTAACTTAAAATGGAGGGTGAATCCCGCCGTCAAGCTGTGGATGTGAGCGAGTGTCTTCCACCCTCGATCGAAGTACATCACGCCGGGGGCTGGGGATACGACACTAATTCGAGTGCCGCTGATCCCGCAGCCCCTCATGCGCAACTCCAACATCTCGGGCGGGTCCGGTTCCATCGCGCTCGCGAATGGAGCCGAAAGCCGGAGGCGGCGACGAGGTGCTCGGCGCAGCTTGATGAAGAACTCCCATGGGTCGTCCCCGGTGTGGACCGCCTCGAGGAGAGGAGCTGCCGGCGGAGACGAGGGTGGCGCACCGCCCCGGCCGCCTCTTCCCCGGGCGCCCCGACCACGTCCTCGACCTCGTCCGCGGCCTCTCCCCCTCCCTCTCCCCCTCGTGGCCGGTTCCGCCACCACAGACGCGGGATAGGGAGAGGCGCGCTGCCTGGTAGCTACCCTCGCTGCCACCGTTGCAGGACCAGGGTTCCCTCCCTCCATGGCAGAGGGGAGGAAAAGTAGCAGAAGTTGAAGCAAAGAGAAGATGAGGGAGTGCGGGATTTTTGCGCTCCCCTTCCGCCCCTTTTTAAGGAGCAAAGTGGGGACTCGACCACCCCGCTCAGCCAATCGGAGCGCGGGGAGGGCAGAGGAGCAGGGCCGGCCCACCACCTCCACCCGTGAAGGCTCGGTTTCCCACCTTCGCAGCCCACGACCCCACGCGCATGGGAGCCGCATGGCGGGGAGGCGAAGCCGGGGCGACAGATGACGTGACCTCACCCTGCCCCGTGATCAAAGGGGTGGACGCCCTGAAAATCGCGCGCACCACCCACGCCTCCCACGATGCCGCAATCGACGCGTGCCGTTGCAGGAGGGCGCGGTGGAAACGGAGTCCGATTGTGCGTGGACCCAGGCCGCGCGTGCCCGTGCACTGTTTTGGGCCTGACCCAACAGCGCTTCGGCACAGTGTGGCCCAGCACAGGGGCTCTGCCGATTGTACTAAAGTAGGGGCACATTAGTACCCGAACTTTTGCACGGCGGTCGCAGCGCTTGTGGCGAGGCTTCTTTGGCGCCCGCCAAGACCCTCCGTCACTTCCTATTACTGCCATTCAAGAACAAAATATCAGATGAGTAGACAAAGGCCCCGGCAAGAGGAGTTTGCCGGGAAGGCCGACCAAGGCGTTCCAGAGGAACTTGCCGCGACGCCTCGCGCGTCCCGGCAAGGCCCGGCAGCCGGCAAGCTTGCCGGCATAGCAAGAGAAGGGCCACGGGAAGGCACTTGCCGCGGCAAAGCTGCCACCCTGCGCTCCAGCACATCCAACGACGTGTCGCCCCGGGGCTGTCCCAGGAGCACGTGGCGAGGCGCGGCACAGCCATGCGGAGCGAGGTGGCAAGCGAAGCTGACAGAGACGCCATCGTGGCAACCGGTGGCTCACCTAACGGTCGTTTCTCCGCACTGTTGGGGCGACCAGACGGGCATTAAATGCCCTTGTCCCCTGCCGTCAGAGTTAGGTAGGGGGCACTATTGGTCACTGTTGTACCAACCTGCATTTTTACCTTTCTACCCCCTCTTCCTACGTTGCCACCTGTTGGCGCCCCCTTCAGACTATAAAAGGGAGGTCCATGCGCACGTAGAAGTGGTTCGGTCGATTCGACGCACGCAACACCACCATACGCTCGCACTCTCGAGCAAGATCAAATACGAACAAAAGGCAGTAGTAGGGGTTTTATCTCTCCGGAGAGCCCCGAAGCTGGGTAAAAAATCGCCCGTCTCCCCCGCGCGCCCAACCTCGATCTGCTCTGTGCACGCCCTCCGCTCCCTTGTCGGACTAGAAGGGCCCCCCTGCCATATAGGTGCTCGTGGCCACACAGCGACGCCCCGACACTTATCATAAAGATTTTTAACATGACTGAAATACCACCGAATGAAAATGAGATACCCATCATGGCACACTGCATCACGATTTAAGCTACTAATCTAATCTAACTATGAACTGTGATGTGCATCATTATGCATCACAAAACCCACTGTATAAGTTTACATCACTGCAAATTAGAGATGGGAAGGTAGTAGGCGGCAGAGGTCCGAGATGAAGGCAGCGCCGAGTAGCCCGCCACGGACGCCGCGATGGGGATTAGGGCTGGTGGTGGGGGCGGTGTGGAAGGCGCGGGCTTTGGAGGGGGAGCGCGGCGGGTGGCGGCAAGCCGGGAGCCAGACTTGGGGGCGGGCTGACGGCGGGAGGGGGGTTGAGGAAGGTGGAGGGCGGCGGTGTCGGCTGGGAGTGGCATTAGTGCGCTGGGAGGCCGGGCGTGGCGCGGGAGGCGGAGGCGCGGAGGGAGGCCAGGAGGCATGGCGCTGCACGGGTGGCGAAGATGGCGGAGAGAGAGGTGCAGCGAGGAGATGGACGACACTGACCTAGGAGGGAGGGTTCAGCGATGGGCCAAGCTACACGGGTGTGCAGGCTCGGGATCTCAAGGAGAAGGCGGAGCGGGAGAGGGAGGGCGAGCACGGTGGCGCGGCGATGACCGGGCGGCGGAAGGAGGGGGCGCGCGTGTGGCGGCGGTGGAAAGTGAATCTGGCGAGGGCGGGACTGCCGAATTAGCTAGGGGCAAGATTACTAACGGTGCACCCACTGGCGGTGCACCATTAGTATGTTTTTATTATTATTATTTGCCATAAGTAATTTTTTATTATAATTTTTTGTTGCTTATAATAATTTTTTAGAAAATGAATATGAATATGAAACAGTAATTTTTTTTAAAAAAATATCATCAAATTTGTTATTTGAAAATATTTATGAATATGAAAAAATATCATCAAATTTATTATTTAAAAATATCATCAAATTTTTTATTTGAAAATATAATCAAAATTATTTTTTATTTTTAGTTGCATTCAATTGTGATGGTGGAGCGGGGGAGGGTGCGGGGTGTCGGCGGCAGCGGTGGAGCGGGGAGGTGTGGTGGGTCGTCGGCGGTGGAGCGCGGGAGGGTGCGGGGTGCTCGGCGGGTGGAGCGGGAGGTCGGGGTCGTCGTGGCGGTGGAGCGGGGAGGGTGCTGGGGGTGCTCGGCGGCGAGGGGGATCTGGCGAGGGGGATAGCTATCGAGAGGGAGGGGGATCGAGATCGAGTGTCCTCATGAATATTCAATATTTTTTCATATTCATAAATATGCTAATGGCGCACTTTCGATCTGGTGCGCCATTACTAGTTAGAACTAGTAATGGCGCACTTCGGTCGGATGCGTCATTAGTATGTATGTAAAAATGAAAAAAAATTATCACTAGTGGCGCACCTTTTATCTGGTGCGCCATTAGTGTCTTCCACTCTAATGGCGCATCACAAACTAGTGCGCCATTAGTATATAGTCGTGGCGCACTACATGCTCGATGCGCCATTAGAGTCAATCCTATCTATAGCCCTTTTCCTAGAAGTGGTTAATTTGACTAAGAGAACTAATTATGGGTGTGAGCCCCATTAGTTAGTGACTAATTAGTGATTAAATGTTATTAACAAATTAATTAACATTTTATTTACTTACAAAACCTGTTAATTTGCGTGGGGCCCACATGTTAGTGACACGTTGACTGGGTCAACCCGGTCAACGGGGCCTGCAGGGCCCGCTGGTAGTGACCCAGGGGTGGCCCCAGGTGTGCCACGTCGGTGGTGGCCGGCGGCTGAACGCTGGTGACCGAAATCACGGCGGAGGCCCTCGGGACCTCGCCGGAATCCACGTATAGGGGTCCATTTGGCCCGCACGTTGGCGCGTTCGAACAAGGGAGCAATGCCGCATCCAACGCGGGTGGCCACGCGAGCTGGGATGGCCGGAGTCGTCGCTGGCGACAGGGACGGCGGAGACCCGAAGCACGGCGAACTCACGCACGATGAAACAGAGGCCAAAATGGGCGGCGCGCTACTCCTACGGCGACTACTCGAAGCCACGAACGCGTTGGTGAGCTCGGCGGACCGGGACGAGCCCTACCGCGATAGCCGCGGGCTCGACAGCAGGGCCAGGGCGCGACAATGGTGGCGCGTCACGCATAGCTTGCTACAGCACGGAAATGACACAAGGACGGGAAGAGGAAGGGGTGGAGCTCACCAAGCGGCTCATGAAAGGGCTGTGGGGGAACGAGAGCGCCGAGGCGAGGCGGAATCGATAGTGATTGACGGCGGCGAACCGAGGAAGGAGAAAAAGATGGCAGTGATGTGGAGGCTCCCCGGCTCGTTCCATTTGGCGTAGTCGACGTAGGCGACGTCAGGGAGGCGTTCGGGAACGTCAGCGGGGAAATCGGGGCATGGTGGCCGCGGGATCGAGCGTCGGCGGCGGCGAGCTCCCGGGCAAGCTCGCAATAGGACCGATAGAGAGAGTGAGGAGGGGGGGGGGGTGAAACTGGGGTAGCTAGGGTTTCAGGCGAGGGGCAAGGGGGATCGGGGCTCGCCCATATAGGCGTTAGGGACCGTGGGATGCTCGACACCACGCCAGACGTCGTCATGTCGGCACGGGCAAGGGACAACACCCAGGAGGTGGGAGATGAGCTCCAGATGGGCTGGGCTAGATCCCGTAGCAGCAGGCCTAAGTGCACAGTAGAACCAAGGCCCTTCTCTATTTTCTTATCTCTATTTTCTGTTCTTCTTGTCTGTTTGCAAAATGTTTAGTATCTAAATGATTTTTCTAAAATATAGGAGCTAGCTCATAAATTGCAGTGCAATATATCCTAGAACCAAAAACTAGTTTGGGTAAAATACTATTTCCTATTAAATTTAGATCAATCAAAAGGTTATTAAAAGTTTCTGTTAGCCACTGTTTCAGGTTGTTGGAGTCACTTAACTAATCCATATAATGTTGGTTACAATTTTATAACTGCCTTTGAATTATTTGCCATTTAATGAACATTTTAGTTTCTGATTTGAGCAACTTTTATTTTCCACTTTGAATTAAATTGGAGTTTGAATTAGGAGTTTGATATGCAATTTGATGCAAATGATAATCAGGCACTATTAAACCTGCTGACATGGCATTAACTAAGGGTGATCACTGTAGTGTGATATTGGGGATGTTACAAATCTCCTCCGCTAGAGGAAATCTCGTCCCGAGATTTAAGTGGGGAAGAGAAAAGTAACTTCGGGAGAACTGACCCTTATAGTGTTAATTATCTGGTGAACAATTCAGGGAATGTGGCAGGAGTATCTCTCGAGTTGAAACTTAAGAAGACATCAAGATTAAAGTATGAAGGTACAATAAGAAGTTTCAAGCGAACGGACAACTCGTCGATACCTGAACAAAGTGTGAGAAAGGGGTTCAGAGCATCGAGAATAGACCACCTCTTGGAAAGTGGCTCCTGATTTACATACGAAGTCAAGCGCAAGGAATAAATTTGGGAACAGGGAGGTCGAGAGCTTCAAGTTTCGATCTTGTGGAACTATGGGTTATGGGCCCACCAAGTGGGTTAAGAGTAGAAAGAGTGGTGGCATCTTGCACGGTCATGATAGCAAGGCATGCAGAGCATAGCATGTCAGTTCTGTTGGCAACAACGTCGGTACCAAGGGATAGGGACGAAGAGAACCATTTTCTTGCTCGTTGAAACGAGGCGGACCAATAGGCAAAGTTCTCATCCATTGGTGGTTACCGAAATGTCAGCAACAATAACATGGTCTTACTGACCGAGTTGTACTCTGAGGTGTTTACCTAAGCAGGGAATTATCTCTCCACAGATAAGTTAGATTATAGGAAAAGGTTAAACAAAACAATGGAAAGGAAAATATGATTAGTATATTAATCAAACCAACGGAAAGGAAAATGTGCTTGTATTCGAGTATCAAGAGTATACCATTCCCAAGGAAAGGCATATCATGATATACATGATAGGACTCCAAATGTGAAACCATCTAGACAAAAGGGCAAGCAATTTATGAGGTTTACCCATACCACAGTGTTTGGGTAGTTGATCAAGAAACATTTAGCATTGAGCTTCCAATGCTCTTATGGATATTCGGAGTACCAAAGTCATGTCTCGGGATAAAATTGACTAGGTCATTAGGTAAGGTTAGACTTTGGATACATCTAGGATTCATCGGAAACAACTTATTAAATAAGTCATACAGTTTTAGCAAGAAAAGATGAGGATGTGGCTGACGGCTCAGCAACAATTCATCAAGATTTCCATAAGGATAGATTTACACAATCTAGTAAACAAGGTGATAGCAATGACCGTACCAAATGATATAATGGGTGTGCTCGGGGAAAACATCCATAATTAAACACTGATTGAAAAGTGTACCCAGATATGTGGACTGAGCAGCACGTTCAATGTTAGGATTGTGATGGTGATACGTATCTCTTGTATCAAGAATTCTTAAGTGGTTGTGAAATTCTCACGACATTCTTGAAATAAGGGATGGTAATACTCCAAGGTAGAACATAACATAAGCTAGATAGCAAGGAGCTCCATAACCTTAACAAGTTAGTGCTGGAGGGAAGGCAATCATCGAGGGGCAATGCTGGTATTTCTCATCATGAAGTCGATTGATATCCTGGAAATTTACAGATTGTTGATGATGATCCCGACACAATTGTCAAGAGATTTCAGGAAGATGTAATCAATCGGCAATGACATGAAGTCAAAGGAATGATGAAGCGAAAGTTATTGGATCCATGGGTATGGCACAAAATCAAAATCAAGCTTGCTGTTCAAGGAGAAATGATATGACGAGAAAAAACCGACATAAGCTTAGCTCATCGTCTAAATTTGTGCTCCGGGACGAAGGACCAGATAGCATAGTTAAAATTTAGCACGATAATTATATCGCCGATCAGGCTAGGAATGACTTGAAGGATTATTAAACTCATAAGCAACAGAGATTACTTAGTTATTGAATCGATGTGTGGAATCGATTCACTTATCGGCGTTCTCGAGTGAATAATAACTCAGAACCCGAGGGAAATCTTAAATCGGTGAGAAGCAATACTAGATGAGACTTATAGGAAGCAACAGAGTTCTTTGATATTCTCGAGATACTTGAGGGTAATACTCAAAAGAAGATCAAAATAGAGGTTGTGGAGATGTGTTGATCGGCAGAAGACAAGTACTTTAACTTGTCTGAGAAATGGAATCAAGGAGAAAATATGGTCGGAACCACAATTGCCAAGGATCAGTTTGCAGTACCAGATGGTATTATATCAAGGAAAAAGTTGTTATGAAAAGGAGCTTCCATGATAGGATCTACATCGTGTCCATGGGCATGAACACAATGTTCAAGGTCGACTCCCACTTTCCCAATGCATAACATTTCATTCAATTCCTGTTTTACAAATGGCATTAGTGTTGAAAATTATACCTGGTGAAATACCATATGAGTAAGACCCATGAAATCTTTTGGGTTCACAGGATTTAAGGAAGGCATAGGTTCAACCCATAGGGGCATCTTAGGAACATATACCACAATCTTCAGGAATAAATAACACAAGCTCGAAAGTAGAGCATGGTTCGCAGAGGATACAATTTAACAAAGACATTAAGTATCGGGGGGAGAACTCACAAGAATTTTGAATGTGAAGGACACCATCGGAAAATGATCCCACAAAGGATTTTACGGTCCACAAGGATCTGAGTGAGTGTCGCTACTCAACCAGAAGAAGAAAGAATGCAAGGCATAGGATTACAGAAACATCTGGATAATTTGAAGTATTCTATATCAGGGGATCAGAAGCAAAATCTCTGATCAAGATATGAGTAAGTTGAATCAAACTAGATGGACCAGCAATCAAGGTTTGACTTGCCGAGAACCAGCTCATGTCTGGAGTGACGTCTGAGCCAAAAGGACAAAATCTAGTTTTGACTGAGGATTGCTAGCAGCTGCAACATATTGAATCAATGGACTCAAAATGATTAAGATTACTAGATTTATGGGCTTAACCATAATGCAAGCAAGCAAGAATTTCAACAACAATAGGCTGCTGAGGATTTTCAGAAGATCCAATGGTATTTTGAAGACTTTTGTGAAACACATGAACAACTGGGGATGAACGAATCCCCGGTAATTGTGAGGAATTATTCGTACATGTATTCATGTGGAAAAGGAGCTGCAATGCAGCAGGCACAATGGATTCTCGAAATAGCTAAAAGTATTATAGGGTATCTTGTAATAACAAGATCAACAGAGAATGATTTTATGAATGACAAGTGTATGTGGTCATCCATAGGGGTTTATCAATGGAAGGGAATTGCAAAAGCGATGGGCACTAGGGTCTCAGAAAAACATCGGCAAGTATCTTCATAATCTTTTGGTGAAGCAGGCAATCATCTAGAATGAGCGGCTCTCCGGGAGGAAGTTTTTACGAGAACCTATTGTTAGAGTTTGCAAAAACCATTTAACCCAAATAGAAGAGAGATCAGAATCCTAGAATATAGACGAGGAGTAAAAGATCCTAACACCACCCAATGGAGACATGGGCCCATAAGCCGCACAACCATGTTAGTAATTTTTTTCAGTGACTAGACTCAACTTCTGCCAAGGAGTTGGAAAGCGGGCTACCTACAGGCACTTGGCTCTGATACCAACTTGTGTCGCCCCCGATTCAATCGTACACTAATCATACACGCAAATGTGTACGATCCGGATCATGGACTCACGGGAAGATATCACAACACAAGTCTAGACACAAATTAAAATAATAAAGCTTTATATTACAAGCCAGGGGCCTCGAGGGCTCGAATACATAATCTTAAAAACAAACGAGTTAGCGAAAGCAACATTATCTGAGTACAAAAACGAGTTAAACAAGTTTGCTTTAAGAAGGCTAGCACAAAAGCAACATCGATCGAAAAGGCAAGGCCTCCTTCCTGGGAGCCTCCTAACTACTCCTGGTCATCGGCGGCCTCCACGTAGTAGTAGGCATCCTCAGTGTAGTACAGTCATCATTGAAGGTGGCGTCTGGATCCTGGGCTCCATCAACTGGTTGCAGCATCCGAGAAGAATGAAAAGAGGTGGAAAAACGGGAGCAAAGCAACCGTGAGTACTCATCCAAAGTACTCGCAAGCAAGGATCTACACTACATATGCATCGGTATCATTGAAATGGGTAGTATCTGTGGGCTGAACTGGGCAAGAAGAGAAGGGGAAAGCCTAGACTATCGAAGACTAGCATCTTCAAGCAGTTCCAAGCATCTTGCGGCAATCGGAAGAGTATAGAATAGAAGTTTATATTTAACAAACATGTTGTAGTATTAACGCCCAGAGATCCTTCCCCGACTCCGCGTGGGAAAGACATCCCGGAGCCACATATCCATTACATGCCTCAACATTCAGTATCCAGTTCTAGTTGTATCAATCGGGATACAACTCCGAGCATCCGTTACCGTAGGACAGGCTATCGATAGATGTTTTCTTCCCTGCAGGGGTGCACCAACTTACCCAACATGCTCGATCAACTCCGGCCGGACACACCATCAGGTCATGACCGGCCTCGACCGATCAACACACCGTAGTCCTACCTAGGCTCAACAGAGAGGTCATCATGCTGGTCTACATCCTAAATGCGAAGGGTTCATGGGCCAATCACCCTTTGCAATCCTGCGCGTTGCGAGGGCGGCCGATGAGCAGACCTGGCAACCTCCTTTATATAAGGCAGGTGCTTATGAAGTCCAACCCAGCGCGCACCGCTCCATCGCTGATGTCAGTGAGCTTTCGGCTGATACATACGATGTAGAGTGCCCATACTTATTCGCAAGTGGTGGTTAGTGTTATCAGGCCAAAGGCCCCTCGGATGAAATATCCAAATCGTTAGTGGATTAGGAGCATGCGGTAACGAGTAGACACTCACGATCGATGTGACCCCGTCACCCCGTCTCATGGACTTGCGGCAAGGGCTAAGAATGCCCAGCTACGCCACGTAGTTATCTCGCAGGCACCTTCCAGGTCAACCGGACTCCACATCACTCACAAAAATGCTCGCGCGGGTACCCCTCAGGGCCGCCCCGACTTCAGTATCTTGGCTATGTGGTAAAGCCATAGTAACCGTGTGTCCAAAACACCAAGGGGGAATCCTGAGGAATCACCCTCGATGGAATTCCACCTGATGTAATCATCAAGGTGAACCTAGGAGGAATCACCCTCTAGGTCCACTCTTGAGGAGTTCCACGATAGCTTCATTATCAGGAATGGTGAAGGAGGAATCACCGTTGATGACCACAACCAATGAACTAACCTACAAGGCCTTGATGACCACAACCAATGAACTAAGCTACAAGGTTAACATCAGAAGTGCTTACGAGGTATCACCCTTGGCACTCGATAGTAACCCAGTAGTGTCGTACAACAAAGGGTGACTGATGTGCGGTGTCTGGGCCTGGTTGTCCATCTCATTGCCCAAGTCTTCTTAAGATCCAGCGGGGCAGTAGGGATAAGGTGGGGTCTCTGATGGGTCTCTAACCAGCCTATATTGAGGAGTTTAGGATAAGCAGGTAAGGTATTCATGAAAGCAGGTAACAAGAACAGGCTATGCATCAGAATAGGATCATACAAAAGCAGTAGCAGTTCTAATGCAAGCATGAGAGGGAAAGAAATGCGTGATATCGGAATGAACAATGGGGGTTTGCTTGCCTGGTTGCTCAGCGACAAAGGCAGGGTCATCATAAGCGTAGCCAATCACCAGAGCCGCATCAGCCTCAGAGACTACGTCGGTATCGGCCTCTATCGAGAGAGAAGATGGGTAGGAAACAGATAAATACAAGGCAGACAAAGCAACACAGAGCTTGCTATGCTAACGTGCAGTGCAGGGTTGCATAAAAGCATTTCTAAGTCATATTAGTTATTTTAGGATTTAAGTTGGTATTATTAACCAGTGTATATGCAATATTCATCTACCAGAAACAAGCTAAAAGTTACAGGTTCATCCGCGTAGAGGGTTCCGACATGGAAACAGACGACACGATCGGATTTGTCTTGCCGTTCTGAGTAACTTTCATGTATAAAGTTTTGGATAAGAGCTACGGTTTATTTTCTATGATTTTTCAAAGATTTCAGCATTTTCAGAGTTTAGTTAAATTAACAGAAATGGATTATGACATCATGCTGAGGTCATGCTTGCGTTAGGAGTCGACTAATCGGCTGACCAGTCAAACTGACAGGTGGAACCTACCTATCAGCCTCTGTGGGACTAACAATGGGTTAATTTGACTAACATAACTAATTATGGGTGTTGGCCCCATTAGTCAGTGACTAATTAGTGATTAAGTCTACTTAACATATTAATTAACATTTTATTTATTTATAAAACCTGTTAATTAGCGCAGGGCCCACATGTCACTGGCACTAGGCTGCCCTGTGAGACAATTGACTAGGTCAACCCGGTCAATCGAGCCTGCGGGGCCTGCTAGCAGTGACCGAGGGTTGGCCCAGGTGTGCCACGTCGGTGGTGGCCGACGGCTGAATGCCAGCGACCGAAAACACGGCGGAGGCGCTCGGGACCTCGCCGAAATCCACGTACAGGGGGCCATTTGGCCCGCGCGTTGGCGCGTTCGAATGAGTGAGCAACGCCGCATCCAACGCGGGTGGCCATGCGAGGTGGGATAGCCGGAGCTATCACCGGTGATAGGGACGGCGGAGACCCGAAGCACGACGAACTCGCGGGCGATGAAACGGAGGCCAAAACGGGCGGCGTGCTACTCCTACGGCAACTACTCGAAGTCACGAATGCGTTGTTGAGCTCGGCGGACCGGGACGAGCCCTACCATGATGGCCGCGATCTCGATAGCAGGGCCAGGGCGCGGCAATTGCGGCGCATCGCGCACAGCTTGCTACGGCGCGAAAACGACACAAGGATGGGGAGAGAAAGGGGTGAGCCCACAGAGTGGCTCACGAAAGGCCTGTGGGGGAACAGGAGTGCCGAGGCGAGGCGGAATCGATAGTTCTCGACAGCGGCGTTCCGAGGAAGGAGAAAAAGATGGCGGTAGCATGGAGGCTGTCCGGCTAGTTCCGTTCGACATAGTCGACGTAGTCGACATCGGGGAGGCGTTCAGGCACATCGACAGGGCAATCGGGGCTTGCTGGCCGCGGGATCGAGCATCGACGGCGGCGAGCTCCCGGCGAGCTCGAAGTGGGAGCGATAGAGAGGGCGAGGAGGGGAGGGTGAACTGGGGTAGCTAGGGTTTCGAGGGACGGGAAAGGGGGCTAGGGGCTCGCCCATATAGGTGCCAGGGACCGTGGGATGCTCGACACGGCGCCAAACGTCGGTGTGTCACCACGGGCCCCCGACAGCGCCTGGAAGGTGGGAGATGAGCTCCTGATGGGCTAGGCCAGATCCTGTAGCGGCAGGCCTAAGTGCACAGTAGAACCAAGGCCCTTTTCTATTTTCTTATCTCTGTTTTCTGTTTTTCTTTTCTGTATGCAAAATGTTTAGTATCTAAATGATTTTTATAAAATACGAGATCTAGCTCATAAATTGCAGTGCAATATATCCTAGCACCAAAAACTAGTTTGGGTAAAATACTATTTCCTATTAAATTTAGATTAATCAAAAGGTTATTAAAAGTTGCTGTTAGCCACTGTTTTAGGTTGTTGGGTCACTTAACTAATCCATATAATGTTGGTTACAGTTTTATAATTGCCTCTGAATTATTTTCCATTTAATGAACATTTGAGTTTCTGATTTGAATAACTTTTATTTTCCAATTTGAATTTAATTGAAGTTTGAATTGGTTCTTTGAGATGCAATTTGATGCAAATGATTATAAGGCACTAGTAAACCTGCTGGCATGGCATTAACTAAGGGTGATCACTGTAGTGTGATACTCGGGATGTTACAAAACAAAGGCAAGAACGTGCATCAACCCCTATGCGTAGATTACCCCAATGTCACCTTGGCAATCCGCGAGTTAAGTGCCAAAATATATATCAAGTGAATCAATATGATACCCCATTGGCACCACGGGTATTCATAGCAAGACATACATCAAGTGTTCTCAAATCCATAAAAGTATTCAATCCGATAAAATGAAATCTCAAAGGAAAAACTCAATTCATCACAAGATAGAGAGGGAGAAACACCATATGATCCAACTATATCCGCGATACATCAAGATCGTGACATCTCAAGAACACGAGAGAGAGAGAGAGAGAGAGAGAGTGAGAGGTTAAACACATAGCTATTGGTACAAACCCTCAGCCCCGAGGATGGACTACTCCCTCCTCATCATGGTGGCTGCCGGGATGATAAAGACGGCCACAGGTGATGATCTCCCCCTCCGGCAAAGTGCCAGAACAGGGTATAGATTGGTTTTTCGTGGCTACTGAGGCTTGCGGCGGCTGAACTTCTGATCTAGGTTCTCCCAGAGGGTTTTTGGAATATCTGATGATCTATAGGGTGAAGAGGGTGTGTATGAAGGCCACCAAGGTCGGAATAACCCACCGAGGCGCGCCCGGGGATCCAGGCTTGCCCTGGTGGGTTGTGCCCCCCTCAGGGCACCCCCCAGGTGCTGCTCTGGCCCATTGGACGTCTTCTGGTCCATAAAAAATCCATAAAAAGTTTCGCGGTGTTTCAACTCCTTTTGATATTGATTTCCTGCGATGTAAAAAACAAGCAAAAAACAACAACTAGCACTGGGTACTGGGTCAATAGGTTAGTCCCAAAAATGATACAAAGTTGCTATAAAATGATGGTAAAACATCCAGGAATGATAATATAACAGCGTGAATACTTCATAAATTATAGATACGTTGGAGACGTATGAGCATACCCAAGCTTAATTCCTAGTCGTCGTCAAGTAGGTAAATGATAAAAGAAATAATTTATGAAGTGTGAATGCTAGCAAAGTGAATAAGTTTGATCAATAATAATTTCAATCACTTTCCCTAGCATCATAACAACAACTCTTTCTCATAAAACTCATCACGACAAAGTATCAACCAATTCACATGTTAAGGTTCAAACAATGAATTCTCTTGAAACTCAACAACCTATATTCTTAGTCACGAAACAATTGTAATTAAACTTATTCAATAGTCTTAGTAAGACCTCCACATACTCAACCATCATATAGTCTTCTATGACTGCCAACACTCACCACATACACATGAGCAAAACATTTCAATCGGACACATAGAAAGATAGGGGCTTATAATTTCGCGTCCCAGCGTATTCACTTCAAGGGTGATGTCGACAATAATAACTCATGCTACCCATATCCAACTGGATATATGTGCTTAGAGCTTTCCTCACCACATGATGTTTTCCAAAAGAGAAAAATAAAAAAGGAATAGAGAGAAAAACTTTGACTCTTGCATGAAAGTAAATACATGAAAGTTAAAGATAGGCCCTTCACAGAGGAAAGAAGAGGTTGTCATGGGCTTTTTGGTTGTATGCTCAATATCTTAGTGTAAGAGAACGTCACGTTATATTTCCCCTTATGATGGCAACCTTTATTATGCAGTCTATCGCTTTTATTCTTCGCCATCACAAGTTCGTACAACGCTCAATTTTCTCTTACACTAAATGATCTAACACTTCTGGAAGTAATTTTTATTTCCTTATTGCACCGATGACAACTTACTTGAAGGATCTTACTCAATCATTAGGTAGGTATGGTGGACTCTTGAGAATAAGATTTGGGTTTAAGGGTTTTTGGATGCACAAGTAGTATCTCTACTTGGTGCGGAATTTTTGGCTAGCAAAGATGGGTGGCAAGCACCACATGCTGAAGGATCTATGACAATATAACTTCTATGTGAATATGAACAAACATAAATCATTATGTTGTCTTCCTTGACCAACATAAACAATTTTGGCATACAATATTTTGATGGGCGCTCACAATCACAAAAGATTTCCAAGATAGTATATTTGCATGTGAAAGTTCTCTTCCTTGTAGTAATCATTCAGGAATTGCTTGTATGACAGATATTGTGATTGTCAAGCTTCAAAAGATTTCACTTTCTAAACCCAATGTGAAGCTACCACTAGGCATGATATGAACATACAATTTCAACTTCATGATATTCAATTCATTCAACAATTTTCTCATAGGATATAAGTGAAGCACAAGAGTAAATGACAAGCTACTACAAAAAGATATAAGTGAAGATCAAGCGAGTAGTTAAGCAAATGGGCAGCCAATTGTGGATTCTCTCTTATTTAAAAACTTTCAAACCTAAGTATTTTATATAAACATCAATCAAAACAAAATAAAATGACATTCCAAGGATAGCACACATCATGTGAAGAAGCAAAAACTTAGGCTCAACCGATACTAACAGATAATTGTTGAAGAAGAAAGGTGGGATGCCTATCAGGGCATCCCTAAGCATAGATGCTTGAGACTTCCTGGAATATTATCTTGGGATGCCTTGGGCATCCCCAAGCTTGAGCTTTTGTGTCTCCTTAATTCCTCTTATATCACGGTTTCCCTAAATCTCAAAAACATCATCCACACAAAACTCCACAAGAACTCATGAGATAAGTTAGTACTCCCTCCGTTCCTAAATATAAGGTGTATTAGTTTTTCAAAAAGTCAACCGTCATCTATGTTTGACCAACTTTACAACAAAATATATAAAGATTTATAATACTAAATATATAAAATGTAAAAATATAGTTCATGATGAATCTAGTGATAATGATTTGGTATTCTAGATATTGATATTTTTGTCTATAAACTTGGTCAAACTTAGAGAAGTTTGACTTTTTGAAAAAATAATACACCTTATATTAAGGAACGGAGGGAGTATATATCAATGCAAAACCTTTTCATTCTCTACTATAGCAAATCACTAAAATTATTATTCAAAATTGCATACTAAATGCCTCTGCATATTTAATACTCCTATCCTCAGATAGAATCATTAAACAAGCAAACATATGCAAACATAACAGCAATCTGTCTAAATAGAACAGTTTGTAAATAATGCAAGATTCATCATAGTTATCTAACTCCAAAAATTCTGAAAACTTATCACACTGTGGAAAATTTATTAGAGCTTACTATACAAAAAAATTCAACATTTTATCACATTCTGACTTTTCTCGGGAATTTTCGCAACAGCAATAAACTTTCTGTTTTGAAACAACAACTCATATACTTGCAAAATAAGCATGTCGAAAGCTATCGTTGACACATTTATTGAAGTAAAAGCTGCAAAACATTATTTTAAATAACAGCAAGCAAATCCTAGCAAAATAAAATGACGCTCTAAGCAAAACTCATATCATGTGATGAATGATAATATAGCTCAAAATAAGGTTACCGATAATGTTGGAGACGAAAGAGGTGATGCCTTCCGGGTCCCCAAGCTTAGTTGCTTGGATCTTCCTTGAATATTACCTTGGGGTGCCTTGGGCATCCCAAGCTTAAGGTCGTGTCACTCCTTATTCTCCTCATATCGATATCTCACCCAAAACTTGAAAACTTCAATCACACAAAACTTAACGGAACTTCGTGAGATAGGTTAGTATGATAAAGAGCAAACCATTCACTTCAGTACTGTCAAAGACAAGATTCATAATTGTTTCCGCACGTTGCCTATTGTAGCATATCATTTCCACAATTTATATTGAGCAATATAAGCCATAGAAACTAGGAAAAAACAAACTAAGCATTGAAAACATAATCTATCAAAAACCGAACAGTCTGAAGGAACCTGTACTCCAACCATAATTCTGCTACTCCAAAAATTCTGAAAAATTAGGAAAACATAGAGAATTTGTATATCTATCACTTGTAAGAAACTCAGATCAAAATCACGTTCCAGTGCATCTTAGAAATTCCTGGACTTGGCGCAAAAGTTTCTATTTTTTGCACAGAATCAAGTCAACTATCATCCACACCATCCCAAAAGCTTTACTTGGTACTTTATTGAAACAAAAGCAATAAAACATGATTACTACAGTATCATAATCATGTGAACACACAAAACACTAGGTAAAAGTGTTGGGTTGTCTCCCAACAAGCGCTTTTCTTTAATGCCTTTTTAGCTAGGCATGATGAGTTCAATGATGCTCACATAAAAGATAAGAATTGAAACATTACAAGAGCATCATGAAGCACATGGAAAGAAAATTTAAGTCTGACCCACTTCCTATGCATAGGTATTTTGTGAGCAAACAACTTATGGGAAAAATAATCAACTAGCATAGGAAAGTAAAACAAGTGCAACTTGAAAACTTTCAGCATAAAGAGAGGAAACTTGATATTATTGAGATATGTAGAAGCATATGTTCCTCTCATAATGATTTTCAGTAGCATCATGAATTAATTCAACAATATAGCTATCACATAACGCATTCTTTTCATGATACATAATCACAAAAAATTTACTACTCTCCACATAAGAAAATTTATTCTCATGAATAGTTGTGGGAGCAAACTCAACGAAATAACTATCAAGGAATTGAAAATTAAAATCATGTGACAAGTTTCATGGTTATCATTACTCTTTATAGCATACATGTCATCACCAAAATCATCATAAGTAGAAACTTTGTTCTCATCATAATCAACTGAAACCTCTTCCGAAATAGTGGATTCCACATTAAATAAAGTCATGACCTCTCCAAATCCACTTTTATCAATATAATCATCATAAATTGGAGGCATGCTATCATCATAAAAAAATTTCTCATCAAAACATGGGGGACTAAAAATATCGTCTTCATCAAACATACCATCCCCAAGCTTATGGCTTTGCATATCACTAGCATCATGGATATTCAAAGAATTGATACTATCAACATTGCAATCATGCTCATCATTCATGGATTCTATGCCAAACATTCTATAGCATTCTTCTTCTAACAATTGAGCGCCATTTTCCTTTCCATCATTTTCATGAAAGACATTATAAAGATGAACAATATGATGTAACCTCAATTCCATTTTTAGTTTTCTTTTTATAAACCAAACTATTGATAAAACAAGAAACTAAAACATTCAATTGCAAGATCTAAAGATATACCTTCATGCACTCACCTCCCCAGCAACGGCTCCATAAAAGAGCTTGATTTATACTACGCAACTTTATTCTTGTAGACTCGTGTTGGGCCTCCAAGCGTAGAGTTTTGTAGGACAGTAGCAATTTTCCCTCAAGTGGGTGACCTAAGGTTTATCAATCCGTGGGAGGCGTAGGATGAATATGGTCTCTCTCAAACAACCCTGCAACCAAATACAAGAAATCTCTTGTGTCCCCAACACACCCAATACAATGGCAAATTGTATAGGTGCACTAGTTCGGTGAAGAGATGGTGATAAAAGTGTAGATATTGATTTTTTTTAATAGTAACAATAAAAAAACAAGGTAGGAAGTAACAAAAGTGAGCACAAACGGTATTGCAATGCTTGAAAATGAGGCCTAGGGTCCGCACTTTCGCTAGTGCAATCTCTCAACAATCCTAATCTCATTGGATCATATAACCATGCCTCAAAGTGCGATGAAGAATCACTCAAAAGTTCCTATCTAGCGGAGAAAATAAGACGGAATTGTTTGTAGTGTACGAAACCACCTCAAAGCTATTCTTTCCTATCAATCTAACCAAGAGTTCGTACTAAAATAACACCAAAGAAAATTCATATTCATAATATTCAATCCAACACAAAGAACTTCAAAGAGTGCCCCAAGATTTCTATGGGAGAAACAAAGACAAGAACGTGCATCAACCCCTATGCATAGATTACCCCAATGTCACCTCGGGAATCCGCGAGTTGAGTGCCAAAACATATATCAAGTGAATCAATATGATACCCCATTGCCACCGCGGGTATTCATAGCAAGACATACATCAAGTGTTCTCAAATCGATAAAAGTATTCAATCCGATAAAATGAAATCTAAAAGGGAAAACTCAATTCATCACAAGATAGAGAGGGAGAAACACCATATGATCCAACTATATTAACAAAGCCCGCGATACATCAAGATCGTGACATCTCAAGAAAACAAGAGAGAGAGAGAGAGAAAGAGAGAGAGAGATTAAACACATAGCTACTGGTACAAACCCTTAGCCCCGAGGGTGGACTACTCCCTACTCATCAGGGTGTCTACCGGGATGATGAACATGGCCACCGGTGATGATCTCCCCCTCCGGCGGTGTGCCAGAACGGGTCTAGATTGGTTTTTCGTGGATACAGATTCTTGCAGCGGTGGAACTTCTGATATAGGTTCTCCCCGAGGGTTTTTGGAATATTTGATGATTTATAGGGCAAACAGGGGGTGCGGGAGGCCACAGAGGTGGGCACGACCCACCGGGGCACACCTGGGGGCTCAGGCATGCCCTGGTGGGTTGTGCCCCATAGGGGCACCCCCTAGGTGGTGCTCTGGCCCATTGGATATCTTCTGGTCCATGTAAATCCACAAAAAGTTTCATGGTGTTTGGACTCTGTTTGATATTGATTTCCTGTGATGTAAAAAACAAGCAAAAAAGAGCAACTGGCACTGGGCACTGGGTCAATAGGTTAGCCCCAAAAGATGATATAAAGTTGCTATAAAATGATTGTAAAACATCCAAGAATGATAATATAACAACGTGAACACTTCATAAATTATAGATACGTTGGAGACGTATCAGCCCTGTGCATTGACGGAGGCGCATCCTCGCACTCCTCTCACCACCAGCTTAAAAAGTGGGCACGTGAGGTCAATGTCGTAGAGCCCATGGCAGACTCCTGGAAACCACTCAAATGGTCCCACACGCCCATCATATTTGACAAAGAGGATCTCCCTGACCGCACCACCGCGGTAGGGTGCTTGCCATTGTTGGTTGCACCAACAATCCACAACCTCTAGGTCACAAAGATGTTGGTTGACGGCGGGGCAAGGTTGAGTCTGATTTCCCCAAGGTAATGAGCAAGTTGCAAACAGATGGTGAGCTCAAGGTTACTGGCATGTTTCAAGGGATCAACCCCAACGGGAGTCGTCCTAAGGGAAGATGACACTGCCGGTGACGTTTGGAGGAGAGTTGAACTACCGGTTCGAGAAGATTATGTTCGACGTGGTCGAGCTTCCTTTGTCGTACAATGGGATTATTGGCCGTCCAGCCCTGGCAAAACTCATGGCGGCATCCCACGATGCCTATAATACTCTAAAGATTCCAGGGCCAACGGACGTCATCTCCATCCCGTCAGACAAGAAGGACACAATCATATGCGTGGACAAGATGTACTGGGATGCGGTCGCTGCCGAGGTCATAGAAATTACAGTTCCCACCAAGGAAAATAAAAAATGAAAGAATGCTAGCAGGGACGCTGGCAAACAATCCGGGAAGCGCGCCTCTCCGAAGTGCGCTACACCCGTCGATGATTTGCCGGAGAGTTCCACTAGCAAGAAATCCGAAGTTGCCTTGCCTACTGTAAAGAAGGTCCCGACAGGGCTGGGTGGCGCTGATGGTACGTTCACCATCAGCTCCGCCCTCGATGACAAATAGGAAAGCGCGCTTGTTGCCTTCTTATGGGTGAATGTTGATGTGTTTGCTTGGCAACCTTCTGACATCCCCGACGTTCCCCGGGAGGTAAGCAAGCACCGCCTTGCTATCTGCCCTCATGCTCTGCCCGTTAAGCAGAAAGTTAGAAAACAAGCTTTGGAGTGGTAGCAATTCATTTCCGAGGAGATCAAGAAACTTGAAGCGGCTAGTTTGGTCAGAGGAGTGTTGCATCCAACGTGGTTGGTGAATATAGTGGTGGTGCGGAAGGTGAATGGGAAATGGAGTCTTTGCATAGACTTCACAAACCTGAACAAGGCATGCCCAAAGGTGCCATTCCCCTTGGCGAGCATCGATCAGATCTTGGATTCCACCTCCGGGTGTGATCTACTTTCTTTCTTGGATGCATACTCCGGGTAGCATCAGATATTCATGTCCAAAGAGGACAAGGAGAAGACCGCGTTCATAACCCCATGTGGCACGTACTACTTTGTGCGGATGCACTTCAGGTTAAAGAGCACTGTGTCTACTTTTGCAAGATAGAGCGGATTGGGTTTGAGCCTCAGTTGCACAGGAATATTGAAGCTTCATGGATGACATAGTGGTCAAAACCAAGGACAGATCAACGCTCATTCAGGACTTGGAAGAGACCTTTGCAAACCTGCGCAAGATCAACTTGAAGTTGAACCCTGAGAAGTGTTGTATTTGGTGTTCCCTCCGGGAAGTTACTTGGCTTCTTTCTGTCTCACCGGGGGATAGAGGCCAACCCCGACAAGATCAAAGCGATCGAGCAAATTCAAGCACTCAGACAGTCAAGGACGTGAGGCATTTAACTAGATGTGTTGCAACGCTGAGCAGGTTCATTTCCAAGTTTGCCAAGCGCGCCCTGTCGTTCTTCAAAATTCTAAAGAACGCAGAGCCCATGAAGTGGACCCTGGAGGCAGAAGCGGTGCTGTGGGACTTAAAAGCCTATCTTTCTTCTACTCCCACCTTGGTCGTTCCTAAACCACAAGAGTCGTTGCTGCTATAATTGGTGGCAACCAATCAAGTGGTTAGTACAGCACTGGTGGCACAATGGGAAGTATAAGAAGGTGTAGCCACAACTGCTGTCCTCCTCGGAGAAGGAAGTGAACCAGTCACGGCAAGCTTGAGTACGGATTGGGAGAAAGAAGAGCAGATGGTGAAGGAAATCCCGAGGCCACGGCAAAGAAGAGGGTGGTGCAGTGACCAATTTACTTTGTTAGCTCCTTGTTGTAGGGGGCTAGGTCGAGGTACTCTAGAGTGCAAAAATTGATCTTCGGCCTCATAATGGCCTCGAGGAAGCTGCACTACTACTTCCAAGCCCACGAGATCACAGTTGTCACCCGTTTCCCTTTGCAACGCATACTGAGGAACCCTGAGGCCACCGGCAGAATAGTTGAATGGGCTTTAGAGTTGTCAAGTTTTGGTTTGAAGTATGAAAGTACCTCAACCATTCGGAGCAGGGTACTGGTGGAGTTCATTGCAGAATGGACACCCACTCCAGATGAAGAGACGCCCGAAACAGTTATCCTCGGCAAGGAGGCATACGTTGAAGAAGTGAGAAAGTTGGAGGAACACTTTGACGGATTGCAAACGGAGCACGTGCCACGTGCGGAAAACAACACTGTTGATTATTGTCAAAGTGTTCCACACAAAAGCTCCCTATGGAACAAGGGACGTTTGTCCTTCATGTGACTCTACCATCAGTATCTCCGTTGATGATGGCCAGGAAAAGGTGGAAGCTGGACTCCGGCAAGCCTTTACCGGAAGGACCTCCAGAGGTCCCCGGTAGAGAAGCTGCTAGGAACAACTCCACTTTTCGCTTGGTGAGCTACGCTCTTCCACAGGACCACAGGTCCCTGCAGTCGAGGTAGGTGCTCCAATGAGTGCGGAGGTGCCATTAGTCCTAGTTGTCGAGCCACGAGCTCCAACTAGGGCACGACACATCGCCCACCACCTCCAAACTGGAAAACTTCCTAAAAGAGCAAGAGGAAGTTGAAAGTGGAGCCCGGAGGGCCAGTATGTATCAGTTTCTTGATGACACATTATACAGAAGAAGGCCCAATGGTGTGAAACAGAAGTGCATCTGCTAGGAAGAAGGAAAGGAACCGTTGGCAGAGATACACAAAGGCATGTGCGACTCCCATATTGGATCAACAACCTTGGTTGGAAAAGCTTTCCGGCAAGGTTTCTCCTGGCCCACGGCCCTCTAAGATGCAATTGGACTAGTCACCAGACGTGAAGCCTTCCAGTTCCACTCCAAGAATATCCATCAACTTGCTCAAGCTCTCCAGATGATCCCTTTGTCATGGCCATTTTCGGTTTGGGGGCTCGACATCTTGGGCCCCTTCCCCCTTGCTACCAAGGGCTTTGATTTCTTGTAAGTTGCAAGCAACAAGTTTACAAAAGTGGCCGGAGTGAAGCCTATGAGGAAGGTAACCACACAATCAGCTATCAAGTTCTTGAAAGGATTGGTGTGCCATTTCGAAGTACCCACCAGAGAAATCATTGAGAACGGCACCCAATTCACAAGCAACGCCTTCATGCAATACATTCAAGCCCTCGGAAGCAAGGTTTCATCCGCCTTTGTTGCTCATCCCAGGAGCAATGGACAAGCTGAGAGGATGAACGTTGAAGTGTTGCGTGGGCTCAAGACAAGGAATTTTGATAGGCTACAAAAGTGCGGCAGACGCTGGATCGACGAGCTGCTAGTCCAAATCGAGCTACCGGCTAGACTTCCTTCTCCCTAGTCTATGAGGCATAAGCAGTGGTCCCCACGGAACTCATACATTGATCACCTCGAGTACAACAAGAGTAGCACCGGCATGACGATGCCGTGCTCCTTGAGGAGAACCATGTCTGGGCTGTTGTGCGTGTTATACGCTACCAGCAAGCCATGCATGATAACCCACAAGTATAGGAGATCAATCGTAGTCCTTTTGATAAGTAAGAGTGTCAAACCCAACGAGGAGCAGAAGGAAATGACAAGCGGTTATCAGCAAGGTAATGTCTGCAAGAACTGAAATTATAAGTAACGAGTAGTTTGATAGCAAGATAATTTGTAACGAGCAAGTAACGGTAATGGTAACAAAAGTGCAATAAGGTAGCCCAATCCTTTTGGAGGCAAAGGGCAGGCCAAAATGGTCTCTTATGATAAGAAAAGTGTTCTTGAGGGCACATAGGAATTTGATCTAGCCACTTTCATAAACTTGGTTTGATTTGTGTTCGCTACTTTGATAATTTAATATCTGGGTGGACCAGTGCTTAGGTGCTATGCTGCCGGGGAAAACTGATCCACGGACACCTATGGGACCGGCGGACCGAGCCCCTTCGGTTCAGCGGGGGGCGGAGGTCGCGCGAAGAGCAGATCGAGGCAAAGCACACAAGCGGTTTACCCAGCTTCGGAGCTCTCCGGAGAGATAATACTCCTACTGCTGCATGTCTGAGTGTATTGAGTTCTTGCTCGGGAGCGCTGAGTGCTACAGTACACACTAGCTGCTAACGAGACCGGCGTGAGTGTTTTTGCCTCCAACCCCTCTCTACGCTATCGCATGGGCCTCCTTTTATATGCTCAAGGGTCACCGACAGTGCCAACGAGAAAAGGGTAAAATGGAAAGGTGTTGCGGTTGGTACAGCTACTTGTACGATGTATCATACCTAACCTCGACGGCAGGGGACAAAGGCATTAAATGCCCGACTGCGTCGCCCAAATAGTGCAAAAAGGGACCGTCAGGGACGCCACCGCTTGCCACGATGGCAATCTTGTCAGCGTTGCTAGCCACCGCGCACCACTGGCTGCATAGCCTCTTGCCACGCGCGCTTGGAAAGGTCCGAGGGCGACACGTTGGTGGATGTGCTGGAGCGCAGGTACAGAGTGGTAGCTTGCTGCGGCAAGCGCCTTGCCGCGGTCGTTGTCTTGTCGCGTCCGGAAGCTCGTCGCTCACCGGGCCTCGCCGGGACGCGTGGCGCGTCACGGCAAGTTGCTTGAGATGCCTTGGTTGGCCTTCCCGGCAAGCTCCTCTTGTCGGGGCCTTGTCTCCTTGGCTTGAATACTTTGTTCTTGAATGGTTCCAAAGGAACCACGGAGGACCTTGGCGGTCACCCGGCAAGCCTTGCCGCGGGTTGCTGCGACTGCCCGTGCACAAGTTCGGGATACTAGGGTACCCCTACTCTAGTACACCGACAGGAGCCCCCGGGCCTGGGCCACACACGATGCTGAGCGCTGTTGGGCCAGGCCCAAAACAGGGCACGGGCACGCGCGGCCTGGGTTACGCCGTATCTTACTCCGTATCCACCGCCCTCTCCCCGAACGGCACGCGTTGAATGCGGCGTCGTGGGAGAGATCGTGGGTGGTTTCTTTATTCGGAAAGACGGAACTTCCGCCCCCTCCCTCTTTAAAAGCAGGGGAAATAGGGGCAGTTCGCCCATCTCGCCGGTTGTTACTCCAATCTCAGAAACCTCCGCCGCTCCCCCTTTCTTGTCAAAGCTGAAAGAGAGCAGCGCTCCGCCCCCCATCGCCACCAGCACCACCAACACCGTCGATCTCCCCCACCACCTCCACCATGGCTCCGAAAGCCGACAAGGGGAAGGGCGTGAAGTCGACCGAGGCGCAGCGGCTCGCGGCGCTACGAAAGGAGCAGGCAACCTTCCCCCCCCCTCCCCCGCCAAGCTCGCCGCGAAGGAGCTGAGGGAGTATTACTACCTCTTCTGGTCGACGGAGACACGAGCGCATCCGCGCACGAAGGTACTCTCAGCCGCCGCTGAACGGGCTCAATGGATATCCTTCTTCGCGTTGTTCTTCTCTGCGGGCTCGCCCACCTTTCTCTGAGTTTTTCTGCGACATTATGAACACCTACGGGTTCCGCCTCCTTGACTTCACCCCCAATGTCGTTCTGACCATGGCAGTTTTCGCACATCTCTACGAAAACTTTGTCGGAGTCTATCCAAATGTAGCTCTTTTTCGCCACTTCTTTATGCCCCGAGTTGAGAGAGGGGAGCCTTTATCCGGCGGAATCGCCTGGATCTCGAGAGCTGGCAAGAAGGAAGCTTATCTGGAGGGAGAGCTCCGCGGCAAGTGGGAGGAATGGAGAGCAGATTAGTGCTAGATTGTCAAGGAGAACCCGCAGCCGTTTACTGCCCAGCGCCAAGCCCCAGTAGAGCATGGCAACCATTGGAGCAACGTGGCCCCAGAAGACGATAGGCTGAAGATTGCCGTCACCCGGATCCTACGCCTCAGGCTTGCCGGGCTCACTGTAGGCGCCGTTGCCGCAGATTTTCTTCGCCGCCGCATCGCTCCCCTGCAGGAGAGAAGGAGACCCGCCTGGGAGTTCCAGAATGCGGCGGACATCATGAGGCTACGCCCGGGCCTCAACTTCAACTTCACTGTCCTGGAACTGGAGGCGATGCTCCAGGAACTGTTCAAGTACGACCCTCAACATCCCGAAGTGTTCAGGTTGCCGAAGGGTGTCGTTCGCTGCAGGCAACAACTCCTCGCCGACCGCATCCGCGTAATGATGCCATGGCGCGATTCGCATGGAATTGTCCCAACTTGGCAAGAGCCTGCAGACGACGCGTGCAGGAGTTCTTTGACGGCTTGGTAGAAGTGTCGGTCCGCCCGGCGAATGTAAAAGCCTTACTCGTGATACCACCGACGCGGAGATGCAGCGCGACGCCACTAGGGCTGGAAGAGGCGGCGGCAGCCACGCCATGGCGAAGTTTGATTCACCGTGGAGGAGGCAGAGGCAGCAGAGGCGGCAAGCCTTGCCGAGCGAGAGTGGCTTGCCGGCGAGGGAGAGCTTGCCAGGCCTGAAGTCGAGTCGAGCGAGCCCGCCGTGGGTGCGAGCGGCTCGTTGAAGACCAACTCCTCTTCCTCCTCGTCTTCAGAGAGCTCGCCGTAAGCAGAGCCCCCAGCTCCACCAAGAAGGCGTCTCCGCAAGGCTGGGGACGTAGCGGGGCGGCAGACGAGTCAACAACCGCCGCGCCGCGCGACACGCTCCACCGTGGCAAGCACTGTTGCCGCGGGAGCATCTCATGCTGCTGCGGCAACTGGAGCGGGGTCCTCCCGGACCACCGCTTCTGTTCCCGCCAAGCGGCTAAGGGAACCTACTCCTTCGCCTCATCGCGCCGGAGGTGAGGCGGACTTTGACCTCTCCGCGCTCAGCTCCGACGAGGAAGAAGAAGAGTAAGATTCTTTGTTGTACTTGTAGTTCTTCAATTCTTGCTGTTTTGTCTTGTATTTTATTTGCTTTACTCCGAACCCATTCCTTTTCAGGACTCTGGCCCAGAGAACGGCGAAGAGAGCCAAGGTCCCGGTGATTGTCATCGAGGACGAACCCACCGCGACAGCGGGGAGTGTGTCCGAGACCACCTTGCCGGACCCGGCAACTATTCCTCAGTAGCCTCAGCCGCAGCCCCCAACGTAAGTATATGGTTTACTTCCGCTGTTAGCGCAAGCATGGGTGTTCTTTCTTTGCTGAGATCGACTATTGGTTTGTGTAGGAGCAGAGCAGCCTCACCAGAGCGCTGGAAGCCGCCTCGACATGCCATCTGCCGACCACGCCGCCAAGGAGGATTCCCGGCAAGGAGCGTTCTCCGGCAAGGAGAGTTCTCCGGCAAGGGACAGCACCAGCGACCCCCCGGTGGCGGAGACCACGACTGTAGAGCCCAGTACATGTAATCCTCTTTCTTGAAAACTTCCCTTGGGTTCTTCTTCTTCTGGTTTTCTTTTTGGATATTTGCTTGACTTTTCTCCTTTTTCCGCCGCCGATCCTCTCGCCACGGCCGATGGAGACCGAGGTCGCCGGCGAAGAGAAACGCGGCAATACCGACGATGCCGCTGCCACCCGAAAAAGCGATTACCAAGATCCCACCGGCGAAGAGGCCGCCAAAGCTGCCGCTGCAAAAGCTGGCGAGGGGTCTGGCGATCGCACTAACGGCCCCGAGGCCGCAGGAGCATCAGGCGCTACACCGACCGCCGATCCCCCGCCGCTACCGCAGAGTCAGGCTCCGAAGAGCCCCAGCCCGGCGCCTATTTGAAGACCGGCGATGGCGTCTTCATCAAGCTCCTCGGGCGCCAAGCTGTGGCGCCGGTCGAAGGAGAAATCTTGGATGGAGAGGTGTCGCCTCCGCTTAGGCCGACATCGTTGATGCGCCGAGCAGCAGCAGCGGCGAAGTCCGAGGAGGAGCGGCTCTCGGAAGCTGGTGTCGCTCTACCGCGCTCGACAGGCCAAGCTGGAATCCCGAGAAGCGCTTGTCGCGAAGGCGGGAGTGGACATCGAGAAGCACGCGGAGGAGCTCCGGGATCGTAACCAGGAAGCTCTCCGGTCCCTGGCAGAGGAGCGGGCGCAACTCGTCGAGGAGCGGAAAGCCTTCCTCCTCGAGAAGGCTGAAGCTGAAGTGCAATAGCGGCTTGCCGCCGAGAATCTGTCTGCGCGGGAGGGCGAGTTGGCGCAGCGGAAGGTCAACCTTGACAGCCACGAGGAGGAGCTTGCTGCGCGTGAGAAAACATTCGGCGGGGCTCTCAAGAAAGCAGAGGATGCTGCCGTAGCTGCCGAGGCCGCCAAGAAGGAGCTGGAGACGAAAGTGGCGCAGCTGGAGGCCGATCTCAAGGCGAGCGGTGAAGAGCTTGCCGTGCTCAAGCGGGAGCGCGAGAAGGACACCTACACTTTGGGCGAGCTGCATGGTCGTCTCGCCAAGAAGGGCAAGGAGCTTAGCGCCGCCAAAGACTCCAATGCAGATCTTGAGTTGAAGCTGACTACTTTGACCAAGACGCTGGACGGCACCAGGGAGCAGGAGGTGCCCTTGAAGGAGAAGATCAAGGCCGACGAGGCGCTGCTGGTGAGTGCTGCTGCCACCCAGAACACTTTTAGGGAGATTGTGGAGCACTGGACGGAGGGTCTCGTGGATGTTGCCGCAGCCATCGACAGGGAGCTGGCGCAGCTGGGGATGGAGGATCTCGGGTATTCCTCCGATGAGAACCTCCAACCCAGCGCCAAGCTCAGCTTGTTCTTCAAAGGCGTGGCGACGGCCCTCCAGCGACTCCAGGAGAAGACCCCAAAGCAGCTGGCCGACGAGTCGCGCAAGATCTGCACGAGAGCTCTTCAAAAGGTGTTGGTGAAGGTGGCCTTCCGCATCCCAGGCCTCAACCTCACCAACGTCCTCAGGACCTTGCCGCCGGATGCTGATCTGGAAGCGCTCAAGACACTTGTCGCACCCATTGTGGACAAGGTGAGCGGGATCAAGAGGGTTGAGAGCGATCGTGTAGATTAGGCCGCCCGTTTTCTCCTTTTCTTGTCGCTGCTGGTCATGTTATGAAAACAATCTGTTAGAGCTGCGACAAGCCATCTTGTAATATAACTCTATTTTGGGTATCGATTGCTATGTTATTTCCTTTACTTGATTCCTTCCTTTGTATGTTTTGCCCTACGCTTTTAGGAACTTGCGGTCTGCAGCGCTTTAGCTGCGAAGCGCTGAGTCTTGGGACGTCAAGAGTTCGTCTTTGGCGGTGCCGCCACCGACAAGAAACCTTGTCGCAACTAGTCGCAGCTCACTTAAGTTGTTGAGCGGACTCGAAACAAAGTAAGGGCGCAACTAGCTACGAGTTGGTTCCTCCGCGCACAGGTTTTCCATACAAAGCACGGTCGTTCGAGG
Organism: Aegilops speltoides; assembly: GCA_021437245.1. Taxonomy (NCBI): domain Eukaryota; kingdom Viridiplantae; phylum Streptophyta; class Magnoliopsida; order Poales; family Poaceae; genus Aegilops; species Aegilops speltoides. Next base: position 318,102,541 of record CM038147.1, on the reverse strand, counting down.
AAGATAACTTAAAAATTTTTAAAACTGATTGCTCAAACTTTGGCAACTTAGCTTTTCTGTCATTTGCGTCACGGTAAGGCAAAACTTTCTTGAACGACGCCTGGTCCACACCATTATCTTCTCCTTTCCCCCCGGCAAACTTGTGGGCGTGGGAACCTTCCTTTCTTTGAGAAAGAGAAAGAAGAGAAAATAAAGATATGGAGCCTTACGGCTCGTTATTGCCATCGGGGTAGGCGCTGCACAAAGTGTCGATAACACGTGCAAAAAATAGAAAGCATGAATTGGCAAGATGTGCGGAGCACATGAGCTTTACTTATGCACGGGTCTGCGCGCCGCTTTGTACAAAGGATTACATGCAACAGCGGCAAGACTTGTATAAAAGGTGGTTGCGGAACAGGTTTCGCAACCGCGCCTCCACGGTAAAACTTACGAAGATGCTCAATGTTCCAGAGTTGCTCACCGAGTGCCATCTTCGGTCTCAAAGCATGACAGCGCCAGCCTAGTGACTCGTTTCACCCGTAAGGGCCTTCCCACTTGGCGCCAACTTGTTGGAATTCTTGGCGGATCGAACGCGCCAAGAACAAGGTCGCCTTCCTCGAGACATCCGCATTAACTTTGCGGCTATGGTAGCAGCGCAAAGCTTGCTGGTATCGAGCAGCTCGTACAGCGGCCTGAAGACGGTCCTCCTCAAGGAGCAGCGCGTCATCTTGTCGCGGCTGCTCTTGCTCAAGCTCATCATAAGCGAGCACTCGAGGTGACCCATATTCGAGTTCCGTGGGGAGAACTGCCTATGCTCCATAGACTAGAGCGAAGGTGTCCGCCGCTGGCTCGATTTGGCGTCGTCCTGATCGACCAAAGAACCACCGGCAGCTCCTCAATCCAGCTTCTTTCCGCACTTGCGCAGCCTCGTCGAAAGTCCTAGTCTTGAGTCCGCGCAGCACTTCAAAGATTTGCCCTCTCCGCTTGACCGCTGCTTCTCGGATGAGCAGCGAAGCGAAGCGCACCTTGGTGCCAAGATCTTGGACGATCGCATGAAGGTGCGACTCATGAATTGTGTGCCGTTGTCGGTGATGATCCTGTTAGGGATCCCGGCGGCAAAAATCGATCCAAGAACTTGATCGCCGATCTGGCTGTCACCTTCCTCATCGCTTCCACTTCCGCCACTTTGTGAACTTGTCGATTGCAACGCATAAGTACTCAAAGCTCCCGACAGCTCGGGAAAGGGGCCGAGGATATCGAGCCCCCGCATCAAAATGGCCAGATAAAGGGATCGTCTGGAGAGCTTGAGCTGGCTGGTGTATCTCGCTGAATGGAACTAGCACGCTTCACACTTGGTTACTTGTGCAGTTGCATCCTGGAGGGCTGTCGGCCAAAAGAAACATTGCCGGAATGCTTTGCCGGCAAGCGCTCTTGCGCCAATGTGGTGACCACATATGCCTCCATGTATCTCCGCCAACAGCTTTTGTCCATCTTCCCGGTGAATACACTTCAATTTCACGACGTTGAGTCTTTTTCTCATGACAAAGGTGTTGTCGATAAACTGGTACATACTTGATCGCCGGGCTACTCTTTCCGCTTCTTCTTGCTCTTCGAAGTTCTCCGTCAAGGAAACGGACAATCTGTTGTGCCCATCTTTGGAGCTTGCGGCTCGACAACAAGGACTAAAGGCACATCTCTGCTGCGGGAACATCCGCTTTACGGCGAGAACTCGCGGCTCAGCCGAGCTTGATGTTCCGGCAAGCTTGCCGAGCAAAACTTGTCGGGAGCGCTCGCTTCAACGGAACAAACCCTAGGGCTTGCCGGAGCAGATCGCTCCTCAAGACCTTTGGTGTTGATCTTGGGGACATTCTTGGCGGCGGCTTCGGGAGCTCTCACGAAAATAGTCACCGAAATCAACTTCCTCTTCTTGCTCTGTCCAGCTTGATGGCGTTATGACGGTTGAGTCAGTTTGAGCACAAAGATCCCTGGTTCCATGTGTAACTTAAGTCGCGGCGACTTCGACAAAGCCATCGGCAATGTCGTTCGAGCTCTTGGAACATGTTCCATCGTAGGCCGTCAAAGTGCTCTTCTAACTCTCTCGGTTCATCAACGAAGCTTCCATCAACGGACTCGATAATTTTGTTCACTTGGCGGACGACAAGCTCGCGAGTCACCCCCGACAATGAGCTTCTTGATCCCAAGGTCCGCTGCGATCCCGAGACCGCAAGAAAACCTTCATACTCTGCGGTATTGTTTGTTGCTTGCTCCTTGGGAAAGTGCATCCGACTACGACTTGAGGTGCTCTCCGGTGGGCGCAACAAGTAGCACGCCAAGACCGGGCGCTTTGCAGCGAGAAGGCACCATCAAAGTACATCAGCCACTCTTTGCTTGCTTCCTTGACGGGATGCTTGTTTCTCGAATTTCTTCATCGGTGTTGGCGCTTCTACTCGCTATGAATTCTGCCAATGCTCGCTCTCGATAGTTGAAGTGTTCTCAACCTTGAGGCCAAAGCTTGATAGTTCCAAAGGCCCACCGACAATCCCGCCTGTTGCTTCGGATTCTCGCAGATCCTCTTCACGGAAAACGAGTGACAACTATGATCTCATGTGCTTGGAAGTAATGGCAGCTTTCTCGAGGCCATGAGAAGGCCGGTGCAATTTCTGCACACCAAAGTACCTTGACCTAGCCCCCTGCAGAAGGGAACTGACAAAGTAAACTGGGCGCTGCACCATTCTCTTCTGTATCTCCTCACGCGCCTGCGCAGATCCATCTTTGTCGGGACCAGAGCTTGTCGGTGAAGTCCCTTGCTTGTCGCTGGATGCATCTGCCGTGGTTGCTGGCTCATCATCCGCCTCCCTCTCCGCTACTAACACAGCACTAACCACTTGGTTGGTTGCCGCTATATACAGCAGCAACTTCTCTTGCAGCTTAGGTGCGACAAGTGTTGGAGTGGAGGACAGGTATCTCTTCAAGTCCTGCAGCGCATCCTCCGCTTCCGGAGTCCATTTCATTGGACCTGCCTTTTTCAATATTTTGAAAAAGGGCAGGGCACGCTCAGCAGAACTAGAGATAAACCTGCTGAGAGCAGCCACGCAACCGGCAAGTTTTCGTACATCCTTGACGCGCTTTGGTGCTTCAATCTGCTCAATGGCCTTGATCTTGTTGGGATTGGCTTCAATTCCCTGCTGAGACACGAAGAACCCGAGAAGCTTGCCGGAGGGGACTCCAAACACACACTTCTCGGGGTTAAGCTTGAGGTTGATCTTGCGCAGATTTGCAAAGGTTTCGTCTAAATCCTGAATCAGAGTTGCCTTGTCCTTGCTCTTGACCACTATGTCATCCATGTAGGCTTCCACATTTCTGTGCATTTGTGGCTCAAAAGCGCCATGGACTACCCTTGCAAATGTTGAACCAGCATTCTTTAAACCGAAGGCATCCGTATGAAACATTATGTGCCACATGGAGTGATGAATGCGGTCTTCTCCTCATCCTCTTCTCGCCATGAAGATCGATGGTATCTCGAGTATGCGCCAAGAAATGAAAGCAAGTCACATCCGCCGTGGAGTCAACAATCTGGTCAATGCGCCGACAAGGAAATGGGTCTTTGGGACAAGCTTTATTGACATCGGTAAAGTCGATACAAAGCCTCCATTTCCGTTTGCCTTTGCGCACGACTACAGGATTGGCCAACCACGAGGATGGAGCACTCGACAAGGCCTGCGGCTTCCAATTTCTTGATTTCTTCTGCGATGAATTCTTGGCGCCCACCGCTTGTTTCTCGACTTTCGCTGACGGGCGCACATGAGGACAGACGGCAAGATGGTGCTCAATTACTTTCGGGAACACCGGGATGTCGACGGTTGCCACGCAAACACGTCGACGTTCGCCCGCAGGAAAGCAACGAGCGCGCTTTCCTATTTAGGGTCGAGAGTGGCACTGATGGTGAAGGTACCACCAGTGCCGTCCTCCTTGGCGGACACCCTCTTGGTCTCTGGCGGAGCCGCCATTGTCTTCTTACGCTTGCCGGTGGAGCTCGATGGTGCGTCCTCGACGGTAGCGCAGCACTCCGAAGAGGTGCGCTCGCCGGAGTGGGCATCAGAACTCTTGCCGGACTTGGTCTTCTTCTTCCCCCCGGGAGCTTCAACGGCAAGTGACTTGCGATCTGTTGCGGCTGCTGCTTCCCGGTAGATCTTGTCGGCGCAGATAAGGGCATCCTTCTTGTCGCCAGGGACAGAGATGACACTTATCGGGCCTAGCGTCTTCAGTATGTTGTATGCATAGTGAGAGGCTGCATGATTAATTTGGCGAAGTGCCGACGGCCCAAGATCCCATTGTAAGGCAATGGAAAGTCAACAACGCCAAAAGTGACCTCTCGATCCTGAAGTTCAACTCGCGCCAAATGTCACCGCAACGTGATCTTTCCTTCGCTTGCTCCTTCCGGATTGATTCCTTGAATGTGTCGGTCTCTTCGAGCTTCTTTGTCAGGATCCGGAGTTTCGGAGTACCGCGGAGGAGATCAGGTTCAAGCCGCCCCGCCGTCAACTAGCATCTTAGTGACCTTGAGGTTGCGGATAGTTGGTGAAACCAACATTGGCAAGCACCGACCGCAGATTATGCGATCGTGGTGGTCCTCAATATCAAAGATGATAGGCGCCCCGACCATTTCGAGGCTTGCGTGACTCGACGGGCGGTTCCGCCACATTGACTTCCCCGCATCCACCGCTTGAGCTGGCGGTGTGAAATATGCAGAAGCGCCGCCGCCAATGCAGGACCTCTGTGGCTTTCTCGAACTCCTGCCCACCGGTCTCGCCATCGCCCATATCTTCATCGCCGCCGTCATCTTCATCCTTGTCGCGCCGCGGGAGGTCTGTCTCCTTGCCGCTGTTTGGCCTTGCCTCGGCGTCCTCCTCGGCGGGCGTTTTTGCTGGATCCTCCAAAGACCTTCTTGAGCCTTCTCCTTGTCGCGACGTCAGATTTAGCCTTTTGCTGCTCGACAAGCTGCTCGACCTTCTTGCAGCTCTGGAGGTCATGGCCCTTGGTGCGGTGGATCTTGCAGTACTGCTTGTTGGTGCCGTCCTGCTTATCGGCGACCGCCACAGCCCCAGCTGCGCCACCTTCGTTGCCGGACTGCTCAACGACTAGCACATCTTTGCCTTTGTTCTTCCTGTTGTTCCGCCACCGGTTTTTCTTTGCCGGGGCAACATCCTCGCTGTCAGATCCTCCTGCTCCTCAGATTCTCTCCGGGAGTTTCTCCTTCCTCAAGACGTGCACAATTGCCGGCCGTGGCAAATAGCTCACTGACGTCTTTGATCTTCCACATCGCCATCTCCTCCCGCATCCTGCGGTTTCGCACGTTCTGATGGAACGCGCTGATGACCGCGGCAGGGTGGACATCTGGGATGTTGTGCTGTACACGGCTGAATCTCTGAATGTACTTGTGCAGGGGCTCTCCTTCCTTCTGGGCGAGCAGATGAAGGTCGCTCTCTTGGCCATGAGGTTTGTGGCCGCCTATAAAGGCGCCGACAAACTGATGGCATAGGTCTGCCCAGAGGATATGGAGTTATCCGCAAGTGCATGAGCCAGACTCGACATTGGGCTTGAGCACCGCGGAAGTAGTTGGCAAGGATCTTGTCGTCCCGCCCGCCGGCAGCTTGCACCGCGATGGTGTAGATGCTGAGGAACTCCGTCGGATGCGACTTGCCATCGTACTTCTCTCGTACGTCTGGCTTGAAATTCTTCGTGCTGGGCCACTGGAATTGCCGCAGCTCACGAGTGAACGCAGGGCAACTTACCGCGTACGGCAAGTCGCCTGGTTCCCCTGGCGCATGCATGTCGACAGAGGGCCCAGCGCACTGGTCCGATTGACGCCGCGCTTCTCTTCGGCGCTCGATGCGAGTACGAGCATCTTCTTGTTGTCGTTCATGAAGAACTTGGCGCTGATCGCGACGAGCTCGTGGATCTGACGATGCGGTGGAGTCACTGTCGAGGTACATCCGGCGAGTCGGCGATCTTGGCCTTCGGGGTGGAGAGTGCATGGTGGTTGCACCCCCACCGGTTTTGTCGCCATCGGCTCGTGCCTGGCAATCTTGCCGCGGTTGCGATGTACTCGGCCGCCGTGGGGTGTCACCGTTGGCGAAGCCGATGAGACTCTGAATGGTGGCCCTCCATTCGTCGATCTTGCCCGCCGTTGGAGGGTAATCCAGGAGTAGTTGAGCTCGCGCCAAAGCTTCTGCTGAAGTGGTGGGCGGCAGTGGTGAACGGTGTAAGGAGCGGGATATGATCGGACTCCTAACTATGTTAGAAGGAGCAGCATCCCGTCCAGGCGACCGTGTCTCGCTCGTGCCAGCATGTTGGCGTGCATGCTGGTCCTGAGCACCCCGAGATCCACCAGCTCGATCTTGTTCCAACGAACGTATGGCACCGCGAGTACCATGAAGCTGTCGGTCCCGCGCCTCCTGAGATGGGCACGGTGCATGTACGGACGCCGAGGTATGCGCAGCCTTGTCCTTGGACCTGGCAGCACCGTGAGCTCCCTCGTCGACGCCCGTTCTTCCGCTGGTGTCTACCCCACCACCCGTTTACTCCGGTGGTGGTGGGATCGACGCGGACGGAGCTGCCACCTCGAAGCCTTCTTCTTCAGCGGCATGTCGATGAAGAAGATGAAGATTTAGCTCGTGTGAATGCCGGATCAGGTTCACACAGCCTCGACGCCCCCTACCTGGCGCGCCAAAGATGCCGGGGAAAACTGATCCACGGACACCTATGGGACCGGCGGACCGAGCCCCTTTCGGTTCGGTGGGGGGCGGAGGTCGCGCGAAGAGCAGATCGAGGCGAAGCACACGAGCGGTTTACCCAGCTTCGGAGCTCTCCGGAGAGATAATACTCCTACTGCTGCATGTCTGAGTGTATTGAGTTCTTGCTCGGGAGCGCTGAGTGCTACAGTACACACTAGCTGCTAACGAGACCGAGCGTGAGTGTTTTTCTGCCTCCGAACCCCTCTCTACATTGCGCATGGGCCTCCTTTTATATGCTCAAGGGGTCACCGACAGGTGGCAACGTAGACAAGGGTAAAAATGGAAAGGTGTTGCGGTTGGTCCAACTACCTGTACAGTGTATCATACCTAACCCTAACGGCAGGGGACAAAGGCATTAAATGCTCGTCTGCGTCGCCCAAATAGTGCAAAAAGGGACCGTCAGGGACGCCACCGCTTGCCACGATGGCAATCTTGTCAGCGTCACTAGCCACCGCGCACCGCTGGCTGCACAGCCTCTTGCCACGCGCGCCTGGAAAGGTCCCAGGGCGACACATTGGTGGATGTGCTGGAGCGCGGGTATAGAGTGGTAGCTTGCCGCGGCAAGCGCCTTGCCGCGGTCGTTGTCTTGCCGCGTCCGGAAGCTCGTCGCTCACCGGGCCTCGCCGGGATGCGTGGTGCGTCGTGGCAAGTTCCTTGAGATGCCTTGGTTGGCCTTCCCGGCAAGCTCCTCTTGTCGGGGCCTTGTCTCCTTGGCTTGAATACTTTGTTGTTGAATGGCTCCAAAGGAACCACGGAGGACCTTGGCGGTCACCTGGCATGCCTTGCTGCGGGGTGCTGCGACTGCCCGTGCACAAGTTCGGGATACTAGGGTACCCCTACTCTATTACACCGACATATGCTTACTTGAACAAACCTACTACTTATGATTAACCCCCTCGCAAGCATACGCATCTACGAGAAAAGTATTAAGAATAAATTCTAACCATAGCATTAAACTTTTGGATCCAGATCAGTCCCTTATGGAATAGCGCATAAACTAGGGTTTAAGATTCTGTCACTCTCGCAACCCATCATCTAATAACTACTCCACAATGCATTCCCTTAGGCCCAAATATGGTGAAGTGTCATGTAGTCGACGTTCACATGACACCACTAAGGGAATCACAACATACATACCATCAAAATATCAAACACATATAAAATTCACTTGATTACTTGCAACAAGATTTCTCCCGTGACCTCAGGAACAAAAGTAACTGTCACAAATGATAATCATGCTCAAGATCAGAGGGGAATTAAATAGCATAATGGATCTGAACATATAATCTTCCACCAAATAAACCATATAGTAATCAACTATAAGATGTAATCAATAGTCACCGGCCAGAACCAACCTAGGTACAAAGATTGAACACAAGAGACTAACTAGGGTTTGAGAGGAGATGGTGCTGATGAAGATGTTGATGGATATTTCCCTCCCCAAGATGGGAGAGTTGTTGGTGATGATGATGACGATGATTTCCCCCTCCGGGCGGGAAATTCCCCCGATGGAATCGCTCCACCAGAGGGCAAAAGAGCTCCTACCAAGTTCCGCCTCGAGAAGGCGACGCTTCATCCCGAAAGTCCTCTCCTTATTTTTTATAGGTCAAAATGACTTACATACCAGAAGAGGGGCACTGGAGGTGGGCTGGGCTGAGCACAACCCACCAAGGCGCGCTTGGGGGACCTGGCGCAACCTGGTGTCTTGTGCTCACCAGGTGGCCCCGTCCGGTTGTTATTTGCTCCATCATTTCTTATTTATACCATAAAAATTCCTCGTGAAGTCTCAGCTCATTTTGAGTTGTGCAGAATAGGTGGCCTGATGTAGCTTTTTCAGGTTCAGATTTCCAGGTGCCGGAATTCTCCCTCTTTGTGTGAACCTTGCACATTATGAGAGAAAAGGCATTAGAATTACTCCAAAAAGCATTATTATGCATAAAAGCAATATAAATAACAGTAGGTAACATGATGCAAAATGGACGTATCAAATCCCCCAAGCTTAGACCTTGCTTGTCCTCAAACGAAAACCAAAATCGAAAAACATGTCCACATGTTTAGAGAGAGAGAGGTGTCGATAAAAAACACGGACATAGAAGCATCACGTAAATTATTATAACATCAACAAACCTTAATATAAAACTTTTATCATAGACTTCTCATGAACAAGTAACAATTCATCACAACATTGAAGTATAAAGCATAAACTCTATTGAAAACCAACAAACTATGTTCTCAGTCAACTTTCCAACTACAATTCATCATCTTTTTAGGAAGGGTCACATATCGGAGCCTTTTGGCAAGTCCACATACTCAACCATCATATAGTATTCTATGATTTCTAACACTCACCACATACACATGAGCAAAACGTTTCAACCAGACAAATAGAAAGATAGGGGCTTATAGTTTTGCCTCCCAACATACTCACCTCTAGGGTGACGTCAACAATAATAACTCATGCTACCCATATCCAACTGGATTAACAACCTTCGGGTTAGTACCTTTGGCATTATTTATTTTGATGGCTCCAGATCGATAAACCTCCTCGATAACATAGGATCCTTCCCATTTGGAGAGGAGTTTTCCTACAAAGAATCTAAAATGGGAGTTGTACAAAAGAACATATTCTCCAACCTTGAACTCACGCTTTTTTGGATTCTTTTATCATGCCATATTTTAACCTTTTCTTTAAATAGCTTGGCATTTTCATAAGCTTAAGTTCTCCATTCATCTAATGAGATAATATAAAATAACCTCTTTTCACCGGCAAGTTTGAAATCATAGTTGAGTTCCTTAATTGCCCAAAATGCTTTATGTTCTATCTCAAGAAGCAACTGACAAGCTTTTCCATAAACCATTTTATAGGGAGACATACCCATAGGACTTTTATATGTTGTTCTATAAGCCCAAAGTGCATCGTCTAGTTTCTTAGACCTATTGACAGTCTTTTGTAAGATTAATTTTATTTCTCTATTGTTAAGATCAACCTGACCACTAGAGTGAGGATGATAGGGTGATGCAATTCTATGGTTAACATCATACTAGGCAAACATTTTACGTAAAGCACCATGAATAAAGTGTGAAGCACCATGATTCATTAAATATCTAGGGACTCCAACCTTGGGAAAATAACTTCTTTAAACATTTTTTTAGTGTAAGCGCATCTAGTGCCACCCCTAGTTGGTTTTGGAGTATTGACGAGACACGTGGTTGAGGGACTAATGTGTTTGTGAGAATTGCAGGATAACACAGGTAGTGTCCCTCATTGATTCGGTTTACCTACCATAGATGAACCCTAAAATTGTGTGAAGACATTGAAGATAATGGTGGTTCGTGAAGACATTCACAACAAAGATTATGACACGTGAAGCTATTCACTTGAAGACTATGGATTGCAAAGACGTAGTTGTTTCGTAGTTTACTTTTCTTCTTTATTGAGTCATAGGAACCACCGCACTGTTAAGTGGGGTCCAAGTGAACAAAGTCAGAGTGACTGATGTGATGCTCAACCAAATCCTATGTCTTCGAGCGAAGACAATGAGAGCAAATCTTATCCAGACCTAGATGAGTCAGCTTTGCCTGTAGCCCATGTCAAGCTGCCGTGTGTGTTTGAAATCTGACCGTTGGACACATATCAGTTCCTTAGTGACCCAGGGTCATTTCAGACATATCAGGTAGTTAGTGCACGGCTTTTGTTGTTTGAGAGCAACCCACCTCCGAAGCATTTGAGAGAGAAATCCTTGCGAGGATAAAGCTCAAAACACCCAGAGCCAAAGAGTGTTAGGCATCACAGAAGTCTTTCTGTTTGAGTGATCTGAAGACTTGTTAAACTTGAGGACTGTGAATCCTCCAGCCGGTTAGGCGTCGCATTCTGAGCATCCAGGAGTCATTGTGGATTGCTGGTGAATGAAGTCTGTGAAGTTTTGGAAGTCTACCTTGAAGACTTACCAGAGTGATTGGGCAGGGACTGGGTGTCCTTAGCTCAAGGGGAATAAGGTGAAGACACATTCTTCTGAGTTAAATCTCAGCCTCCCTAACCAGATGTACAGTTGTCACAACAACTCGAACTGGTCTACCAAATCCTTGTCTTCACCAAGCTACTGGTTCTATCCTCTACTCTCCTTACTTTACAATTTGTCTTCGTGAAGTCATTGCTTGCCTGCCTTATTCATTTGACTTCATTATGTGAAGACTTATATCTGTTTAGCTTCGTACTATCTTCCATTCTGATCCTGTCTACCTAGTTGCAGTTAGTCTTCGTGCTTTCACTGTATTGTATGTTTGACTAATGCTTGCCTAGTGTATTCTTCATTCCGCTGGTTACTATATAGGCCCAGTTTACCTATTTGTCTTCAAAGCCACCGTGTTTTGAAGACTTTCATAAAAATTGCCTATTCACCCCCCTCTAGTCAATAACTAGCACTTTCAATTGGTATCAGAGCAAGGTACTCCCTTCTTCTGTTTGATTCTGTTTAACCACCTAGAGTTTAGCTATGTCGACTGCAGGGATAATCAAAGTCTCCGCTGCATGCCCCATCTTCGATGGCACTGACTACCCCTACTGGAAGAACAAGATGCACATGCATCTTGAAGCCATTGATGTTGATCTCTGGTATGTCGTCAAGACTGGCGTTCCCAAAGTCGGTGAAGGCGTCACTGCTGCTGATGTCAAGAGGTTTGCTCAATTGGACTCAACCTCCAAGAACATCATCTGTGGTCATCTGACCAAAGGGCAGTATGGCCGTGTGAGCACACTAGGAACTGCAAAGCTAGTCTAGGACTGGTTGTCCAAGGTCAACGAAGGCGTCTCAATTCAGAGAGATTCAAGAATCGATGTTCTTCGCAATCTCTTCAACCGCTTCAAGAGAAATGACAATGAAAATGTCCAACTCATGTTTGATCACTTGACTGATATCACCAATGAGCTTCGTGCTCTCAGCGCCACTGAGATCATCAAGCATGAGATCATGAAGAAGCTTCTGAGATCACTTGACAACTCATATGACACCTTAGCCCTGATGATTCAAGAATGTCCTGACTTCAAAGATCTCAATCCGTCTGACATACTTGAGAGGATCAACACACATGAGTTCCAACTATCTAAGAAGCGTGATATCTATGGACCCAACTATGTCCGAACCCATGCTTTGAAGGATAAAGCTGTTTCCTCATCTGAAGAAGAATCTGACTGCAGCTCTGGTGATCCCAAAGAGCTTGGCAAAGAGCTTGCAATGCTCGTGAGGAAGATTCAGATGTTCTCCAAGAAAAACCGGTTCAACAAGTCTTCAAGATCTAGCTCTAAGAACGACGAGGCTTCATCACATGACTACAAGAAGAGGACTTGCCACAAATGCAAGAAGACATGCCACTACATCTCTGAGTGTTCTCAGTGGGACAAGGAATCAAAGAAGAACAAAAAGAGCAAGGAATATGATTCTGATGACAACAAGAAGAAATCATCAAAGTCTTGTTCGAAGTCTTCGTCAAAGTCTTAATCTCACAAGAAGACATCATCAAGCAAGGCTTGTAAATTTATTAGCAAGGAAATGGATGCAGAGGAGGAGACTGTCTCAAAGGACGCGGAGGTGGAGTCTCAGGAGGAGTCTGATTCAGGCGTGGCAAGCCTGGCTCAGGCATCAGTGTTCGTCGCCAAGTCAATCTTCAACATTGAACACAATGGTCGCAACATTGAAGCCAAAGCTGATGATGATGATGATGACGACTCTGCTCCAAACTACTGCTTCATGGCACGTGGTGCCAAGGTAACTTCACGTGATGCCTACTTTCAAACCTCTAGTGAAGATGAATCTAAATGTGAATCCAAACCAAGCTATAAGAAACCTGCTAAAATTGCAACTGAGCAACAAACTGCTATGGAACACATTCAAAAGCTGCTAGACAAAAGCGATGACATGTTGGACGCGGAAATGAATCAAACTCAGTCCTTAATCGAAGACACTAAAAATCTTCACGTTAAGTACGAAGATCTTGAAAGTCATCACGAAACCATCTCAGCCTCTCATGAGAAGCTTTCCTACGAGTATCTTCAAAGGAAGCAGGATCTAGAGAAACTGAGAGCGTCTCATGAAGATCTTCAAAAAGAGAATGATTCACTACTCGCCCAACAGATCAGTACCGCTCAGGTAGATTTTGTTCCACCATGCTTAAAGTGTCTTGAGCGTGATAGTGTTGTGTCTGTTGCTGAATGTTCTACTACTTTTGATGTTGCAATATCTTCAACTGCTGATGTGGTAACTAACCCCTCTACTGAGGATGCCACTACTATTGCTGATGAGAATGCTAGGTTGAAGACATTGCTTGAGACTGGCATGTACAAAAGCCTCAAAGGGCATCAAACCTTGTGCGATGTCCTTAAGAAACAGATTCTGAACCGTAACCTTAGGAAAGAGGGTGTTGGGTTCAAGAGGAAAATGAACGTTGATGGTTCATATTGGACGCCTGAGCAGTACCCCAAAACCACCTGGGTTGCTGCTAAGGATCCTTTGGTGGACCCATCCACTTTATCTGGCTTCACTTGTGCTAACCCAATTATCATTGATGAATCCTTTGATGCAAATTATAAACTGTTTAACAATCAGGATGGTGAAGTGTTTGCCAGGTACATTGGTACTAACTGTAGGAACGGGTCACCCAAGAAGAAGATCTGGGTGCCCAAAAGCTGTCTTGAGAAGCTTCCTGTGAATGTCATCATGACACCACCTGGGAAGAAGACAAACCCCCGACCAAAGGCGTCATATGGTCCAAAGGCTTCATATAGACAGAGGACCACTTATGGTCACCCTAACGCCAATGTTTTGTAGGAGAACCGTTATGAGACTCATGAGTATGAGCATGTTTCCACTAACCGCTATGTTCATAAAACTAAGAACTATTCTGCATATTCTTATGGGTACTATTCTCCTCCTGCGAAGCTATTTGCTAGGGCTCCCAAGCCAAAGTTATCAGATGCTGCACTTAGACTCATTGCTTCTAAGCCACCCCTGAAGATGTGCGTGGTTAGAGCAAAATCTTTTGAAGACAATGCTGGAGACCTAAAACATCTTGTGGGAAGCAAGATAAAATTCTCAAATGGTGTTACTATGTATTTCATCCCAGGGTTCCTTGACGAGCATCCTATCATGACTAACCAGTATCTAAACTTTGATAATATGCTTGTTCGCTACATGTTTCTGCTTCACAATACTCTTGGTGAAGCCTATCCCGCTAACTGCACTGTAGGGTACAACTCCGAAAGCCACTAAATGGATCATGGATAGCGGCTGCACCAACCACATGACTGGTGATCGAAGTCTTCTTATGGATTCAACCCTACATCTATCTACTAAGAGCCACATCACATTTGCTGACACTGGTAAAAGCAAGGTATTGGGTCTTGGTAGAGTTGCTCTCTCAAAGGATCAACACATGGATAAAGTGATGCTTGTTGAATCCCTTGGATACAACTTAATGTTTGTGTCAATGATCTGTGATCTGAACATGATTGTGATATTTGGAAAATATCGTTGTCTTGTGCTAATGGAATCTGACAAATCTCTAGTCTTCGAAGGCTATCGAAGAGGTGATCTGTATATGGTAGATTTCTCAGCAGGACCACAGCTTGCCGTATGTCTTCTGGCAAAGGCTTTAGAATGCTGGCTATGGCATCGTTGTCTAGGACATGCGAGCATGAGGAACCTGTACACTCTCACGAAGAAGAATCACATCATTGGCATCGAGGGCATCAAGTTCAAGAAGGATCATCTATGTGGTGCCTGTGAAGCTGGGAAGATGACTAGATCCAAGCATCCCTCGAAGACAATCATGACTACCTCACGCCCCTTCGAGCTACGTCACATGGATCTATTTGGCCCTACTCACTACTCTACTCTTACTACTACTGCGAAACTCTATGGCTTCGTTATTGTTGATGATTACTCAAGATACACCTTGGTGCACATAATTCTCTATAAGACTAAAGTGCAGGATGTCTTCAGACGCTTCGCAAATCGAGCCATGACGAATTATGGCATCAAGATCAAGCACATCCAGAGTGACAATAGCACTAAGTTCAAGAACGCTGGCCTCGACATTTATCTTGATACCTTGGGAATCACACATGAGTTCTCTGCTCCTTACACACCTCAGCAGAATGGCATCATGGAGCGCAAGAACAGAAAACTCATTGATATGGCGCGAACGATGCTCGATGAGTATAAGATTCCAAGAAAATTCTAGCCTGAAGCCATTGATACTGCATGCCACATCATCAACAGAGTGTATCTTCACAAGTTCTTGAAGAAGTCATCTTATGAACTTCTCACTAGTAAGAAGACAAACGTCAGTTACTTCAAAGTCTTTGGTGCTAGGTGCTGGATCAAAGATCCACATCACACGTCTCAATTCGCACTGAAAGAACATGAAGGTTTTATGCTTGGTTACGGAAAGGAATCGCACACCTACATAGTCTTCAACCTCTGTCACTATAAAGTGGTTGAAACTGTAGATGTGCGGATCGACAAGACTAACGGCTCGCAAAGAGAGCACCTGCCAAATGTGCCAGATGAAGCTACACCAGGTGAAGCTATCAAGTTGATGGTACTGGAGAAATCATACCCACAGAGGAACAAGCTAAGGTTGAGATTATCATTTCTGCACCTAATCAGCATGAAGACAATGCTCAGTCCGAAGCCAATGCTGAAGATGAAGACAATAGTCAGTCAGATCAAAATCTTCGTCCAGCTCATCCTCGGGTTGCAAATGAAGTCCAGATTGAGAAGATCATTGACAACATCAATGGACCTAGCCCTCTCACTCGATCAAGAGCTACACGACTAGCAAAATTTTGTGGACACTTTGCTTTTGTCTCTATATCTGAACCCAAGAAAGTCAAAGAAGCCTTCATGGAACCTGAATAGATTCAAGCTATGCAATAAGAGCTTCAATAGTTTGAGCTGAATAATGTCTGGGAGCTTGTCAAACGCCCTGATCCTCGCAAGCACAATGTCATTGGCACGAAATGGATCTATCATAACAAACAAGATGAACTTGGACAAGTTGTCAGAAACAAAGCTCGCCTCGTTGCTCAAGGTTACACACAAGTGTAAGGAGTACTTCGATGAAACCTTTGGTCCTGTAGCTCGGCTTGAAGCCATTCGCATACTGCTGGCTTATGCCAACCATCACAACATTCTTCTGTACCAAATGGATGTGAAGAGTGCCTTTCCCAATGGCAAAATCGAAGAAGAATGTCGCTCAACCGCCTGGTTTTGAAGATCTTAAGTATCCTGATATGGTGTACAAACTCAACAAGGCACTATATGGCCTCAAACAAGCACCTCACGCATCGTATGACACACTCAAGGAATTCCTAAAGAAGAAAGGCTTCAAACCTGGTTCACTAGATCCCACTCTCTTCACGAAGACGTACGATGGTAAACTGCTTGTGTGTAAAATATACGTGGATGACATTATCTGCGGATGCACGGATGAGAGATACATTGATGAGTTTGGATACATGATCCAAGAGTAATATCAGATGTCCATGATGGGGGAGCTGAAATTCTTCCTTGCTCTTCAAATCCATCAACAGTGCAATGGCATCTTCATAACGCAAGAAAAGTACCTTAAACATTGCCTGAAAAAGTTTGGAATGCAATACTGCAAAGGGTACATGACGCCAATGCCAACCAAAAGTCATCTCGGTCTTGGAAATGGTAAAGAGTTCGATCAAAAGGTATACCGCTCCATGATTGGTTCTTTGCTCTATTTATGTGCATCTAGGCCTAATATTATGCTTAGCGTTTGCATGCGTGCCCGATTCCAAGTGGCACCAAAGGAGTCGCATCACCTTGCGGTGAAGCGAATACTTCGATATTTGACTCACACCCCAACACTAGGATTATGGTATCCAAAGGGCTAAACATTTGATCTAGTTGGATATTCTGATGCTGATTATGCTGGTGACAATGTTGATTGCAAGTCCACTTCAGGAACATGTCACTTTCTTGGAAGATCTCTTGTCTATTAGTCTTCAAAGAAGCAAAACTGTGTATCGCTCTCCACTGTTGAATCTAAATACATTGCTGCTGGATCGTGATGTGCTCAGCTTCTCTGGATGAAGCAAACTCTCAAGGACTATGGCATCAACACGAAGAATGTGCCACTCTTCTACGACAATGAAAGCGCCATCAAGCTATCCAAGAATCTAGTCCAGCACTTGAAGACAAAGCACATCGAGATTCATCATCACTTTCTCAGAGATCATGTCAACAAGGAAGACATTGATATCATTCACGTCAACACTAAAGAGCAACTGGCTGATATCTTCACTGAGCCCTTGGATGAGAAGAGGTTTTGCAAGCTCCAGTGTGAGCTATAGAATCCTCAAATGTCCAGTGAATGGACACACATCCTAACGCTTATGCATGTTGATGACTTAGATGTGCAACACACGAAGTAACGTATTTCTTCAATCAATGAAGACTTACCCTCTGAGTGTGAATACAATAATGTGGAATTTGACTTCGGAGCGCCACGATAATTATGCGCCGTGTCTGGGTCTAATATTTCCTATATGGTGGGTAACGCCACAACCACAATTTTTCAAAGATTTTCATTTGGCGTCATGATTGCATTATCTTCACTTTTGGATTGTCTTCAACATTGGTTTATCTTCAAAATCTATATCTTCGCAATGTTGATTTGTCTTCAATGATATTTACATATATCTACATATGTGTTCTGTCCTCTACAACATTCACTTATAGCTATGTCTTCACGTTGCTATTTTTCTGACCTAAGTGAATGTGATCGGACCTTAATCCCTTCTGTGCTACTCCCTCAAATTCTTTCTATCTAAGTCATGTGCATTCTGTTGACACTTGTCAAATATTTTTTCTGTGTCCTTGTTAGCAGAAGATACAGACACACGGTTTTAAAACTGCTTTTAATGTCTTACCTTTGCCTGAAAACTGGAGAAGCCGGAACAACCACCTGACATTCCAGGTGTGCGTCGGAACATAGATCAACTCCTGATAAGTTGCATGCACGCCACATGTCCTTCAGATGTGAACCGCCAAGGGCACCTGCCTAATTGCACAGCGCCGCCCTCCTACTTCCTATAAATACACACCCCTCGCGGCCAATATCTATTCTTCCACCTCGACACCTCGCTCAAACCCTAGCACCACCGCTACCTCGCGTCGATGCCGGGGACGAAGCGCTTAGCTGCCGCGACTTCTTCGACGCCGTCCTCCCGCCAGCTGCGGACCTCTTCCTCTTCGCCGCCACCATAGGTGTCTTCCGCCGCCAAGTTAGGGCGCGGAAGATTCGACTGCTTGGCCTCCCTTCCACCTCGTATATCAGTTCATTTGTGGTAATTAAATCTTCTTTTTATAATCTTTTTGATCTGTCAAATCCATCCACTTCAACCAAAAGTGGTTTACTCACTTCCAAATCTGGATCTGTCTCTTTCTACATCTCATGTATTCCAAAGTAATGTTCACTTATGCGTCAAAACTAGTTAGATTCCTCACTTGTACCTATTCTTGGATTCGTACAAATCTGGAACCAACTTCCTTCAATAAGTGAATGTCTTCGCACTGTGAGGTTAATATCTTCTAAACTGATTTATTTTCAAAATCTTCTGAGAATGCATATGACCTCTTCCCCTTCCCTCGCATCTCTAATGCTGTGACAGATACATGTCCATTGGAGAGTCCCTTGGTTCTCATAGTCTGCATTCATTTGCAGAATTCTTACAGCGTCACATCGAATCACCTGAAGCCAGTTCTTGTTTGACCAGCAGATGGAAGCCTTTCACTATATTCAAGCCAATCAGTCTGAATATTATGGCCTCTGAGTAGTCTACAGGAAAGGGAGACAGACAACACCATGACAACATATCACTGGACTTGCCTGCAGATATTTATGGTCTCTACAAGTCTGGACCAAAAGAGAGCTACACACAGTTCAAGAACCAGATCCAGTGGATCCAAAGATATTGGGCAGAGCAGTGGTTCAAGTACAAGTTTGTAACACTTGAATATGCTAAGAAGAATGCCATCAAGCGCCCGTGGGGTGATTGTCTGTACTGAAACTTGGTACCGAAGACTAAGGCTGAAGCTATTGAACAGGAGTTCTATCTTTGTATGGTCAGAGGACCACAGCTTCAGAATGCCGACCCATCATCTCTCCTATGGCGTCGTGAATACAATCTCTTCAAGCACAACTTTCAGTTTGCAAAAGATTCAGCTGTTAAGAACCAGAAGGAGTTTCGCCTCAACTTCAACCCTGGCCCCTCTGCTCTAAGGTCAGATAGAACTTGTGAAGCCGATGAAAATAGGAATGGCCCCTTCGCCAACTTCAATGGGCTTCTGTCCCATATTGCTGCCCAGAGAGCTGTTGTGGAGCAATCTGCTGAAGAGGCAGACTCTAAAGATGCTCCATCACCACCAAAGCAATGGAAGAAGACTAAAGCTTCAAAGCCATCTGCTACTTCTGCTCCAAAAGCTTCAACCAAGAAGCCACTAAAAACTGCACCTCCCGAATCCAGTGTGCAGTCTGAAGATTTGTCTCATGTGTCCAAGAGGACCAAGAAGCCATTGCCCAAGAAGGTTGCTGGGCAACCCCTCACTCGTGTTGTCGTTCTGCGCAATGTGGAAGACACCATTGATCGGTCAAGTGATGAAGATCTTGGCGATGAGGCTCTAGAGATGTTAATCAAGAGCAAGAAAGAGGCGGATATCTTCACTGTTATGTCCCTCTTTGATGTTGACATCTTGAATAACTTCATTGATGAGTGGTTCGACGACTAGAGCATCAACATTGACAGCCTACAGCTTCCAGTGGGCATTAGCGTCACATTCCATGAAGCCATCCTAATGAGTTGAGCCTGGCTCAGAGAATCGTCGAGCTCAAAAATAGGATTGATTATCAGAAGGCGTATTTCAAGAAGAGTATGCACAAGCTCAGTCTGGCAGATGTGCAAATTTTGAAGAAGCTGCTGCATGACCTCAAAACTAAATTTCACAAGAAGCGTGAAGCTAAAGGCTCTCAAGAACGCATGATGTCTTATGCTCAGAAATGTGTGCAAGCACACAATGAAGCTGAAAAGAGGAAAGCTCTTGAGCGTCCTGGCATTGATCCCAGAATGGCTGCTAAGAAGAATAAGAAGCCTGCTGAAGCTAATCCTGATGCTACAAGGCAGGGACAACCTAGCATTGTCTTCCCTGCCAGCATGACTGGCTCGAATCAAAGGTCCCCTCTACTGCTTCTGAGCACAAGAAGACCAGGCAGGCTGAAGCAGAAGCGAGGAAGAGGAAGCACAAGGGTACATATGATGACGCTCCCTCAAAGAAAAAGCTGAAGACAAAGGGCTCTAAGTCTTCAAGGAAAGAATGTGCTGCTGCCCTAGAACCCCTTGTAGTTGAACCCATTTCTGTTGCATACCCTGCCTCTGCTAATCGCGAGCGCCATCTCGTCATTCATGAGACTGCTCCCTTAGAGGCACCAGAATTTGAAGAAGTTCCAGCTGTTGACCGCAACACAGCGGAAGACATTGGTCATCAAGACAACGTACTTGATGATGAAGTCCTTCCTCAGCTCGAGCGGGAGTTGGTATCTTCGCCTGTTCCTATGAGATACATTAGCATTGGTCATCTATTGATGCCAATTGCACAAGATGACTCATGGGCTGAGCGCCAACAAGACCCTGCCCCTGTCCAAGAAGAAACACCACGAACTCCACTTGCTCAAGTCACCTCTTTGTTGGTTGATGATGACAATTACAAGCAGACCACTCCATCTCCAAAGGCGTCGCTAGTGTTTCGCAGGCTTCACAAAGGTCTCAGGCCATCTATCTCCATGTTCACCATTCCATAAGAAGATTCACAACAATCTAGCTCAGTGGCACGTCAAGTGTTCCCTGAAGAGAATCCTTCTGCGACTGTTGAAGTGTCTGAAGCTAAAGCTGTTAAAGACATTCGGGCAGCATCAGCCGAAGAAGAAAGAAGAGAAGAAGAAAGATAAGCCACACCCCCTATTATTGATCAAGTCATTCTTGAAGAGAATGTGATCGTGCCTGACCCTCCGGTCATTGACTAGATGCAGGCTGAAAACTATGAGGCTGCCACCAACAATCCTGCCGAAGCCAATGACCCTTTCATGGCTGAAGATAATGTGGAGCCTGGAGCAAATGTAAACGTTGAAGCCAATGTGGTGTCAATCACCAATGATGGCGCTGTTCCTCCACCGCGGCCTCACACCAATGAAAAAGCCTTCAATCATGAAGATCATCTTGTCACTGTCCGTTGGCCAATTATGATTCCTCCTCCTGCTGCAGGACCCTAATATAATTATCATGTGGAGCAAGGGCCTCATTTTCAGAAGCCAAAGCTGTGTCTGCCAAGGCTTCCGTGTGCTGTCACTACAGAAGGCTCATTCAGCGTACTCAGCTTCAGAGAGCACAATACCTTCTTTGACAGTGCCAAGAACCCTTACAAGAAGCCAAAGACCTCCTCTAACAAATTTTGGAGCCATCAACAGCGAAGCTATTACTCTTGCATTCTATACAATCAAGACCGGATTTTTCCGCACAGGCGTCTGGATTGTGATGCTATGGCTGGGCTGCCATGTCTGAAAGAAGCCCTTGACTGCTTTAGGGACGTTGGCCTTCTGGCCTTCGTGACTAATAAAGAACACTGGAATGAAGAGCTATTCCTGGAGTTCTATGCCACCTTGCACATTCGAGGCTACAACAGGGATCCGAAGACTTGGATCCTTGAGTGGATGAGAGGTGATGTACATCACGAAGCCAAAGCTCAGGATATCATCGAGTTTACTTCCCTGCCCACTCGAGTTGAGTTATACGAACCTGGTTGTTCGCTTCACCAGAATGAACAACAGAGCATATTTCAGGAGCCAGAGCCGAACATGAGCCAAATGCATAGCATGACGAAGCCATTGCCCCAAGACGTTGAATATCCAAAGGAATTCTTTGTTAAGGACCTTGAGTATCTACCACGCACAGTGTATCACATTCTGAGGCATACTCTCTGGCCCATCAAAGGCCATTCTTCTAAAGCCAAACTTGAAGGCGCCATGAAGACTTTGGTATTCTATATCATCAATGGCATGAGATTCAACACCCAGGATTTCTGCATCAGACAACTTGCTGCTTCCAGGATTGATCTATTTGGTCTGAAGTTTTATGATCCATGGGTGATGCGCTTGATTAAGCTTCATTCAACTATTGGCTATTGGCCATCAGCGCACAACCACATTGTTTTCTGCCTAATGTTGATACGTATGTTGAAGCCATCTACCCCGAGCCTGCCAAGAAGCCCCTCCACCTTCAGAATGTTGAATTCCATATCTTCACACAGCCAATTGATGGTGTTCACGTGCCCAATGCTGCAACTCCTGCTTATCCTTTGGCTGGCAACCTGCGCCTACCGCATGCAAATACTGAAGACACTGCAAGCACCATTGCTCAAAGGCCTCAGAAGCATCCTCATGTACTTAATGACCGTGAGCTTCTGGTGGCTTTACATCAAAAGCAGGACAAACATCATGATTGGCTGAAGCGTTAGATGCAAAGCACCTTGGTGGATGTCAATCGCATTCGCAACTTGACCACCAAGAACTCATTTGTAGCCCATGAAGCATGTCGCCATTCCTAGAAGAGTCTCACCTTGCTCTGCGCTGAAGATGATCTTCATGCGGATGGCTTCACTGAGAATTTCAAGTTTGACTCCGGGCCTCCTCAAAATGCAAGTTGGCGTCGCACACGCTCCATTGAAGATTCTGAGTGCTCATCATTAGCTGCAACTGTTGTTGCTAGAGTCGTTGATGAAGAAGATGATGCCACTTCGCCGATTCTAACTGCACTGCATCACGATGCTGCACCAAGCCCATCTGCACCACCAAACTCCAACATCGACCTTGCTGCTCAAACTTCGTCTCCACCTGGGAATGAGTAGATACTCTATGTCTTCAAACCTTTTTGGTCATTACTGACAAAAGGGGGAGAAGCATATGAGTTGATAGTCTTCAAGAGGGTCCGTATGGGTGGTTTCTTAATTTTTTGCTAAGTTCTTACAACTCACGTTCTGAAACTTTTGGATTTTGAGTTGTAACACTTAAATTTGATGGTCGTCTTCTACTTTTGCTGCCACCTTGTGATGCGATGATAAATTCCGCATGAAGTCATTCTGCAGACGTCCATTTTCCATTATGCATATCATTATCTTCATTATCTTCTTATATGCATGATGAATTGTCTTCACACTTTGAAGATGGCCTCCACAAAGCAAAACCTGTCATGTGCATTTGCATTCAAAAAGCAAGCTATTTATATGCACATCTTCAGGGCGAGCCTAGTCATATGTATGAAGACAATACTCGCAATACTGAACTTTCACATACTTCTGTCCTCTTTGAAAACTTCAACCAGTTTGTCATCAATCACCAAAAAGGGGTAGATTGTAAGTGCATCTAGTGCCACCCCTAGTTGGTTTGGGAGTATTGACGACAAATGTGGTTGAGGGACTAATGTGTTTGCGAGAATTGAAGGATAACACAGGTAGTGTCTCTCATTGATTTGGTTTACCTACCAGAGATGACCCCTAAAAATGTGTGAATACATTGAAGACAATGGTGGTTCGTGAAGACATTCACGACGAAGATTTTGACATGTGAAGCTATTCACTTGAAGACTATGGAGTGTGAAGACAAAGTTGTTTTGTAGTTTCCTTTTCTTCTTTATTGAGTCATAGGAACCACCATACTGTTAAGTGGGGTCCAAGTGAACAAAGTCAGAGTGAATGATGTGATGCTCAACAAAACCCTATGTCTTCGAGCGAAGACAATGAGAGCAAATATTTTCCAGAGCTGGATGAGTCAGCTTTGCTTGTAGCCCAAGTCAAGCTGTTGCGTGTGTTTGAAATCTGACTGTTGGACACGTGTTAGTTCCTTAGTGACCTAGGGTCATTTGGGACATATCAGGTCGGGTTGCCTCCTAGCTATAAATAGCCCACCCCCTACACCATAAATTGGTGGTTCCTCAGAGTTAGTGCACGGCTTTTTTCGTTTGAGAGCAACCCACCTCCGAAGCATTTGAGACAGAATCCTTGCGAGGACAAAGCCCAAAACACCTAGAGCCAAAGAGTGTTAGGCATCACTGAAGTCTTTCTGACCGAGTGATCTGAAGACTTGTTACACTTGAGGACCATGAATCCTCCAGCCGGTTAGGCATCGCGTTCTGAGCATCCAAGAGTCATTGTGGATTGCCAGTGAATGAAGTCTGTGAAGGGTTGGAAGTCTACCTTGAAGACTTACCAGAGTGATTGGGCAAGGACTAGGTGTCCTTAGCTGAAGGGGAATAAGGTGAAGACACAGTCTTCTGAGTTAAATTTCAGCCTCCCTAACAGACGTATAGTTGTCACAGCAACTGGAACTGGTCTACCAAATCCTTGTCTTCACCATGCTACTGGTTCTATCCTCTACTCTCCTTACTTTACAGTTTGTGTTCATGAAGTCATTTCTTGCCTGCCTGATTCATTTGACTTCATTGTGTGAAGACTTATATTTGTTTAGCTTTTTACTATCTTCCATTCTGATCCTGTCTACCTAGTTGCAGTTAGTCTTCATGCTTTCATTGTATTGTATGTTTGACTAATGCTTGCCTAGTGTAGGCTTCATTCCGGTGCTTACTATATAGGCCCAGTTTACCAGTTTGTCTTCAAAGCCACCGTGTTTTGAAGACTTCCATAAAAATCGCCTATTCACCCCCATCTAGTCGATAACTAGCACTTTCAAACAGAGGTGTTGTGATCAGCACTACTAGTTGGAATAGCTTCTACCCACTTAGTGGCATAATCAACATCGGTCAAAATATGAGTATACCCATTAGAGGAAGGAAAAGGTCCCATGTAATCAGATCCCCAAACATCAAATGGTGCAACAACAGGTGAATAATTCATAGACATTTCTTGACGCTTACCAATATTACCTATTCTTTGACATTCATCACAAGATAAAACAAACTTATGGGCATCCTTGAAGAGAGTAGGCCAATAAAACCCAGATTGCAATAACTTCTGAGCAGTTTCTGTCTCCTGCATGATGTCCTCCATAAGCTTCAGAGTGACATTTCTATAGGATTTGTCCCTATTCATGCTCAGGTACACAACGTGTAATAATACCATCTACTCCTTCTTTATAAAGATGTGGGTCATCCCAAAAGTAATGTCTTAAATCATAGAAGATTTTTTTCTTTCGTTGGTATATAAAGCTAGGGGGCATGTATTTAGCGACAATATCATTAGCATAGTCACCATACCAAGGTGTACTATGAGAAAAATTTATTGCAGCTAATTGCTCATCAGAGAAACTATCATTAATAGGTTGGGGGTCATCAAGAACATTTTCATGTCTAGACGAGTTATCAGCGACAGGGTTCTCCGCTCCTTTTCTATCAGTGATATGTAAATCAAATTCTTGTAGCAAGAGAACCCGTCAAATAAGCCTAGGTTAGGCATCTTTTTTTCCATAAGTTATTTTATAGCAGCATGATTGGTGTGAACAATTACCTTTGAATCTACAATATAGGATCTGAATTTATCACAAGCAAACACAACTGCTAAAAATTCTTTTTCAGTAGTAGCATAATTTCGTTAGGCACTGTCTAGAGTTTTACTCTTTGTCCTAGAACAGCACCAATAGCATAATCACTAGCATCACACATAATTTCAAAAGGCAAGTTCCAATCATGTGGTTGAACAATAGGTGTAGAAATTAAAGCTTTCTTTACTGTTTTGAAGGCTTCTAAACAATCGGCTTCACAAAAAAGGCATATCATTTTGCAAAAGATTTGTAAGCGGCCTAGAAATTTAGAAAAGTCTTTGATAAATCTCCTATAGAAACCAGCATGACCAAGGAAACTACAAATACATTTGATATCTCTAGGACATGGCATTTTCTCAATTGCATCAACCTTAGCTTTTGTCCACCTCAATACCTCTTTCAGAAATTTTATGGCCCAAAACAATACCTTCGTTAACCATAAAGTATCACTTCTCCCAATTCAAGACAAGATTTGTTTGCTCACATCTCCGCAAAACTCGATCAAGATTGCTTAAACCGCCAACTGTGTAACCCGGCCACAGCTTGGCGGGTCACACCTTGGGGTTATATTCCCAACACACGTGGATAAAAGAGGTTACATATCTACGACTAAAATTTGGTGAGCACCTACATCCTTTGAAATATAAAAAGGGAAGATGCCTCGTAATGCCTTTATTGCCCTCCTTCTCCCAGGATTCGTCTCAAGGGCGAAAGGGGCAAAAGGAGAGCCCAGGCGAGGTGCACGCGGCAGAAGGCACCAATAGAGCCTCCCCCGTAATCTGTCCGAAAGAGGCTGGTGATGATGGTGCCGGGGCGGGGGAAGAATTGATGAGTGGTGCAGCAAGCAGGTAGTTCGAGACGAAGGTGTCGGTGCCATCATACTCCGACCTGATGGCATGCCACCCACCTTCCTCGTCTTCGCCAGTTTCCTCCTCATCAATGTCACTCTGGGAAGATGTCGGGCCCTTGGCCTGTCACCTTCCCCGGATAAGATGCTGATGGTGGTGGCGGCGACCAAGGTGCCTTGAGGACACTGCCTTCCACCTTGGTGAGCAGGAGGGTGCCACCGTCTTCAGCATCACCCCCAACCATGCTAGAGAGCACAGTGCTAGGATCACTAAAAACCCCAAGCACGGTGCCACAGGTGGGCGCCAGAAGCCCTGAAGACTCCACCAATGGGTCTTCAAACTCGAGTAGCTTGTGGTAGAGGCGACACCCCTGCCCCGGATGGATAGCTCTTATGGAGGGTGAGAGCACTCTATCATTAAGGAGAGGCGCGGCGCCTTCCATATCAGAGTCAATTCGATAGCCGTGGGTCCATGGAGCCAGGCCCCAGCTTCTTTCCCTCGGCATAAAGAAGGATAAGGCAAGCAAGAAGAAGGAGAAGATGAAAGGATGAATGCCTCCGTTCCCCCTTGTGCTCCCTTTTATAGGCAAGCTGGGACTGGGGGCTGGTTTTCCACCACCCCCTGAGGGCCCCTTCAAATCTGACCCATTTATGCTGCTGACGGCGGTCGAGACACGTCAACCACCCTTTTGTGCCCATCCGGGTCGATTGGATTTCTGCCACAACACTTTTTCATGTGCCATACGCATCCATTACCTAGCCCGCGCAATGCATGCGGCGTATGTGGTGAAAAAGACGAGCGTAGTGGGAAGAGTGAGATGGCAGTTACCTACTCGTGAGTGAAAGTCATTCCCAGGCCATTGCAAAGGTGGCCCCACCGTTTTTGGCGTGTCGCGCCGCACGGGAAAATGAGAAACTGACTCAAGCATAGGTTAACGAAGAAGCAAGGAAAATATCAAGAAGAGAGCCACCACAAGCGCCCCAGCCTATGTACCTGATAGGGCCTACCCCAACAGTGCTCGGCAGCACATTCAGGCTAGGCCCGGGGCTCCTGTCGGTGCAACAAACCTTCATGTATGTTGCCTAGATCATACAAAGGCGCGACAGCGAGGATACGGCAGCGCCAAGCTCCCAAGACAAGGCCAAACTAAAGAGATAGCTCTTTGAGGTATCAAAGGGCGGATTAAGAAGACCAAGACAAGCCAAGGTAACAAGATGTCACTAAGAAAAGACCTCCCTTATCGGGCAGGCAAGCCTGGTCAGGTCGAAACATCACCAGAGACAAGTCCCAAGATTTCCCCGGCAGGCTTGCCGGGGCTGCCAAGGGCGAATCTCCTCGCCAAGACTCCACCGCTCCACCGCACATTGGCGCAAGTCACTTATCAGTGTGGTGTCGAGCCTCCAAGTGATTAAGTGGCTGTCATTTGCCACGTGGCAGCCATTTGGAAGGGAGATCCCCCCTATACGACACCGATCCAGAGGCGTGTCATGCAGACATGTAGAAGATGATTAAAAGGCACGGCAGGCCTGCCGGGTTGCATCCTCAGCATGACACCTAGCACTGCAATTAATGCACTTTGTTCTAACTGATAGAGTTAGGTATGATAGCACTGTTGGCTATCTAATCAGTAGATAATGATTGTTTTGCCACTGTGGTAACCCCTTAGCCCATAAAAGAAGGGCCCTGGAAACCAAGAAGAGGATTCAGGCCCCTATACACCCATACATGCATAGCTGCTCTCCTCGAGGCAACCTGCCGGGATTGAGCGTGGCATGTCCACCATGGTCCTCCCATCAATCCACTAAAGCAGGAATAGGGTTTTACACTTCTCAGTGGCCCGAACCTAGGTAAAAGCCACCAGTATCACCCTTTATCGTGCTGCTCCATGCCTTCAGCTCTTTGTGCTACAAGATTTCCCCCTACCGAACCACAAGGGGCTGACGGCCCCAATAGGTTATCGTGTTCTTCCATGACACGGTGCCATCGAGTTTCACGATCCGGTCCCACCGAGATGAGTCAAATGTGTGTATGCTACTTCTTGAGCTTGCGTTGATTTTTCCCTTGAAGAGGAAAGGGTGATGGAGCAAAGTAGAGATAAGTATTTCTCTCAGTTAAGGACCAAGGTATCAATCCAATAGGAGGCACAAGCAAGTCTTCAATCTATGCACTCGCACAAACTAATAAACACTTGCACACAACACGAAAAAGGGGTTGTCAATCCCTTCATAGTCACGAACAAGAGTGAGATGTAATAGAGATAAGTATAAATGATAAATAAAAGAGCAAACTAAAGTAAATATAAATAAATTGCAGCAAGGTATTTTTGGGGTTTTTGTTTATAGATATGAAAATATATGATGGAAAATAGACCTAGTGGCCACATGTTTCACTAGAGGCTTCTCTCTTGAAAGAAAGCATACGGTGGGTAAACAAATTACTTTCGAGCAATTTGATAAAAAAGCGCAAAGTTATGACAATATCCAAGGCAATGATTATGAATATAGGCATCATGTCGGTGTCACATAGACCGGCTCCTGCCTGCATCTACTACTATTACTCCACACATCGGTCGCTATCCAGCATGCATCTAGAGTATTAAGTTCATAAGAATGGAGTAACGCCTTAAGTAAGATGACATGATATAGAGGGATAAACTCAAGCAATATGATGAAAACCCCATCTTTTTATCCTTGATGGCAACAATACAATACATGCCTCGCTACCCCTACTCTGTCACTGGGTGAGGACACCGCAAGATTGAACCCAAAACTAAGCACCTCTCCCATTGCAAGAAAAAAAATCTAGTTGACCAAACCAAACCGATAATTCGAAGAGAAATACAAAGATATTTAATCATGCATAATAGAGTTCAGAGAAGACTCAAATAATGTTCATAGATAATCTAATAATAAATTCGAAATTCATCGGATCTCGACAAACACACCACAAAAGAATATTACATCGGATAGAACTCCAAGAAAATCGAGGAGAACATTGTATTGAAGATCAAAGAGACAGAAGAAGCCATCTAGCTACTAGCTATCACTACAAAAAAAGACACATCCGTGACATTTTGGGCTGAATGAATTTTTTTCCGTCATACATATGAAACTTCTATGACGATAATTGTGACAAAACCTGGTATCATCATTGATGTGGTGGGCTCCTACTTCTATGACAAAAAATCATGACAGAAAATGGGCTTTTCGTCCTGGGCGGGCCGGAGATGCAGCTGCATGACATTCTTTGGGCCGTGGTAGAAGCGAGGGGGAGGAAAATTTTGGGGAGTTGCCGGTTACAGTGGGAGAGCAATGCGCGTTTCTCTCGTACAGGTACGCGCTTGTGTGCGAGGCGTTGGCTCTAACTGAAGCCGAGCGAGGCATTGGGCTCTAACTGAACCCGAGCGATTGCACTGCAGGCTACGCATTACTAAACCTGAGCGATCGATCGATGGCTGTTAACTGAACCCGATGGAGCGATTCCTTCGCTACTATTGCTAACTGAAGCCGATTGATGATGCCTCTGGGATGAGCGATGGCGTTGCGGGGTGGATGAATAGTGGCGGTGGCGTTGCCTCTGGATGACCAAGAACCCGTGGTGTGGAGGGCTTGATGAACAGTAGACGGTGGAGGGGTGGCCGTGGAGGGGTGGTTGAACAGGACCCCGTGGTGTGGAGGGCTCGATGAAGAGTAGACAGTGGAGGGGTGGCCGTGGAGGGGTGGTTGAACAGGATCCCGTGGTGTGGAGGGTTGGATGAATAGTAGACTGTGGAAGGGTGCCCGTGGAGGGGTGGTTGAACAGTAGCCGGTGGAGTAGCGCGTGGTGGAGGCTGGATGAACAGGAGCCCGTGGAGGCTGGAGGAGGTCGACGGTGGAGATGAACAGTATCCCGTGGAGTACCATTTTGCGGTACGCCACACCCCTCCCCCCCGTTTCGACCGTAGCGCTCCAACACAAGTCCGTTTCGTCCGTTTTGCGGTACACCACACCCGTCCCGATGAACAGGACCCCGTTTCGACTGTAGGAGGTCCGTTTCCTCCGTTTTGCGGTACGCCAGTCCCCTCCCGATTAACAGGACCCCGTTTCGAACATGGCCGGTTGAACAGAAGGTCGTTTCCTCCATTGTGCGGTGTGCCAGGCCTTGTTCCCATCGCTTGTTCCGTCCAAGCCCTCCTGATGAACACGACCACGCATTCCGTTCCGACCCAGCCGGTTGGCTCCCACGCGTTCCGTTGCCTCCCGATGAACACGACGCATTCTGTTGCCTCCCCATGAACACGACGACGAAGCTGTTTCTCTGTTCCGACCCAGCCATGTACCTATGCGCGAGTAGGCGTTCGAGACCCTGCCCGTATATGCGTGCGTGGTCGTATTTTCTTTCTTGCACCTCGCGCATGCGTGCGTATGCGTGTGCGCCTCTACTACGACCAGTATGTACGTACACGTTCGCGACCAGAATGACAACGCTACGTACGCTTCGACCAGGTGGGTCCCGACTGTCAGGCACTTCCTTGCATGCGAAAATGTAGCTGGTGGGTCCCAGCAGTCAGAGGGGTGAATTGTTTTTTTTGCCCGGACGCACTTCCTTTGCGTGCGAAGATGTAGCTGGTGGGTCCAGGCAGTCAGGGGGGAAAATCGTTTTTTGCCCGGATGCACTTCCTTGCATGCGAAGATGTAGCTGGTGGGTCCCAGCAGTCACGGGGGTGAATCTTTTTTTTGCCCGAACGTAGTTCCTTGCGTGCGAAGATGTGGCTGGTGGGTCCCAGCAGTCAGGGGGAAACTTTTTTCGCGAAATACGGTGGCCCGTCTGGTGGGTCCCCGCTGTCAGGTGGATGAATCATTATTTTCTGCATAATAAGGAGGCACTTCCTTGCTGCGGCCATGGACCCAGCTGTCAGCCTCTCCACGTATAGTCCACGTCCGATGGAAGTCGTTCCTTGACCACGTTGACCACACCGCGCCGAGAGCACCACGGCGGTGGAAGACGGCGAGGCCTAGGAAAGGGACGACTCGGAGCCGGCGAAGATGCAGCAGTGGATGCCCACGCGAAGAGGAGTACGAGGGTTCACTGGTTCGGCTGCGGTGTGAGGCTGCTGTCGTCGTAGATTAACATGGGGTGTGGGTGAGTAGAGGGATGGCCTGGCCAGCGGTGGGAGTAGTAGGGGGCGGTGAGGCCTCCGCGGCATCACAGCCTGCCATGGGAGGCAGGAGCATGCGGCACGACTGGCGCTGGTTTGGGCGGCTAGAGCAAGAAGACCAGAGGTTGAAGAAGCACTACAACCGTTGGATGAACATTTTACGGTAAGAGGAGCTAGAATCGTTCACATTGACTAAGTTGACAAAGTCCTCCATCCCCATCAACTTGGTAGGCCCACAAGTCAGCCTCCCAGTATGCTGGGTTCCAGCTGGCAGGGGGAGTATTCATTTTTTTTGTGCGTAATAAGGAGGCACTTCCTTGCGTGCGAAGATAGCTGGTGGGTCCGACAAGTCAGCGGGGGCACTTTTCGCCAAAATCTGAGGCCCTTCTGTGGGTCCCGGATGTCGGTGGAGGAATCATTATTTTGCGCGTAATAAGGAGGCATTTCCTTGTGTGCGGCCGTGGATCCAGCTGTCAGCCTCTCCACGCACAGCCTACTTCCGATGGTGTTTTTCATTGACCATGTTGACCATGCCGCGCCGAGCGCATCCAAGGTGGTGGACGACGGCGAGGTCCCGGACAGAACGAGCCGGAGATGGGAAGACACGGAGTAGAGTCATGACGGAGAGGTGTCTGAGGTTAACTGGTTCTAGTGTGGTGTGGTTCGGTAGTCGGTGGAGAAGAACAGGAGGTGTGGAGGGTTGGAGGGATGGCCTGGCCAACGATGGAGTAGCGCTTCATAGCGAAGCATGCTAAGCAGAGCTGCTAGCAGCAGGAGGCGGGAGGTGGTCCCGGCGGCGCTGGAGGAAGACGACGAGAGATTGAAGATGGATGCCGGCCGTTGGATGTAAATCCAACGGCTAACATGTTAGAAGCATTTGTTGACTAAATTTACAACGACTTGCGTTGGCTTCGACCTATTGGCCCACATTTCAGCCTCCAAAAATGTGGCACATATTCAACCCATTTTTTCAGAATTTACAGTCTTTTTTTTGCGCGGTAGAATTTACAATCAATTTGATCTTTTTTTTTGAATTACAGCCATTAGCTGGGCTGGGTGAACAATTAATGTAGCTTTCATGCGGCCCATTTATTTTATTTCCTAAAAAATTACAGGCCATTTGCACTTTATCTAGATACACGATTTTGCTGGGCTGATTCAATTATAATATTGGGTTGGGCCAGCAATGTTATCAAAAAATAAACAAGGGCTGAGCATTTTGTTATAAATATATTTAAATAATAAGTGATATTATTACATTCATCCATAAATGTTATCAAGCTTTTATACACAATCACTAGGATTTTCGTGCCAAAACAATCCAGGATTTTATTTGATAAGAAATTATTTTTATAAGTTAATAAGATGTGGGATATTGTTTTCTTACATATGTAAGTATCATTAAATATATGATGACAATAAAATAATATATAATAACATATAAAATAATTTAAATATATATAATATAGTTAAAAGGGAAGCATAAGTTGTACCTGGCGTTCCTATTCTTATATAGAAAAATAGAACAGACCACTGCATTTTCTTTAAAAAATACATAAATTGGGCTGCCAAAAATAAAACCTCGGATGGGAGGTCCATAGGCCGGTCGATACATGACGGCCCTAAGAAAATACAAACAGGCCCTCCCATCCGACATCGTGGGCTGCGCATGTTAAAAATGAAAGCCTAGATGGGGCAGCCCAAAACCACGTCCAACACTTGCCAAAACTCCGTCCCTCGTTTTCTCTGTGTTTCGCACAATCAACATTGTGTGGGCATTTTGACTGTGCATCATATGAAGATGTCCTATGCATGAATGTTGATCAGCATGATGTTAACTGGCTGGTATGTCACACCCTAATTTTCATGCCACAACACTTAAGTCAATAAATCATGCTAAAATGTGGTTTGACAAAAACTTTTGAGTGTTTTGGACTTTGCCTTGATTGGATTTTGTTTGTTGTTTGCAAGTGCTCTAAAAATAAAATAAATCCTCCAACTCTTGTACTCCTTCTCCTTGATCCAAAAACCCTTCCCAATGATCATGCCATGTGTATAGGACATAAAAATGATTTCTTGCAAAAATAATTTGGCCAAATAGTATTTAAAAAAAATTAGTTTTTCAAAAACCCCTGAATTGAGGTTTGCACTGCAAGTACTTAATTAAGGGCAGTAAAAATCTTTCCAAAAATATATTTGACTCCTATTAGACATACGATACCCATAAACCACAGAAATATAATTTTAAAAGTTATTTTCCTATTTTATTTAAAAGATTTTTATTAAGGCCAGAAATGGTCTTTAATAGGGAAAATTATTTTAATGCTTTAAAAATAATTTTTCAAAATTTAGGGAAACTCAGTGGACATATATTGTCCATATATAAGAGTTTCAACACATGGTCATGTTCAAAATATTGGTCAAATCCCTCAAAAACCCTTTCTGGATATTTCAAGCTTTTGAAATATTTACAAAGGAAATATTCTCTAAAAATTCCAAGAAAATTCTAACACGTCACATATGACATATTAGATGATCTTGCCAAGTCTCATGACTTGGAGAACAATATAACATCATCAAATCCCCTCAAAACCATTTCTGTCCATTCTGAAGTTTGAGCAACTTTACATTGCCAAACA
Organism: Aegilops speltoides; assembly: GCA_021437245.1. Classification (NCBI taxonomy): domain Eukaryota; kingdom Viridiplantae; phylum Streptophyta; class Magnoliopsida; order Poales; family Poaceae; genus Aegilops; species Aegilops speltoides. The sequence goes on along the minus strand of CM038147.1, from coordinate 318,068,520 downwards.
TGTCCAAATGTCCTCAAACCTTGTGAACATGCTCAAATGGTCTAATACTTCATATAGACCAAATGGCACAAGTTGGAGAACAAGTTAACTTGATCAAAGTGCCCCAAAACCCTTCCTGTCCAGAACCGAATTTGAACAACTTTGCATTACCAACTTTCTCTCCTTGACCCCAACTTTTGTGAGCATGATCACGTGACCAAATGAGGCCACCAAACCAAGTGGTGCATCAAGGAGAAGTGATTTACTCAACTGGATCTGCACAAGTTCATTTTTGCTAATTTCTAGGGTTCACAAAAGTTGCATTGGCAACTTTGCCCAAATGAACTCAAGATCGGTGGAAGACCCTAATTATATGTGCCATTTCATCCTGTGGAGTCTCATGACAAATGGGACTCATATTCTTGCCCAAACCACCATCAAACACGTTCGCAGAAATTCAAAATGCATGTTCTGGCCATTTCCACTAATCTCCATGAGCTAATCTTTCTCCCACAGCACCATCTGGTCCTCCTCTAACCCCTGCATCTTTCCCTGCCCGAGGAGCCATGATGATGGGGGTGAAAATCTCCTTTTCCCTCTCTGGACAGCACCATTTCTCTCTCTCTCAACCTCCCTCCTCACTCCAGTGGATCCCCTAGGCATCCAATGCCCTTTGCCACATTGTTTACTCCCCCTGCAGCCACTAGACAAAAGTGGGCGCTGGTGCGCCTAAAAAAGCCATGGTGCCGCCATTTGCATGCTCTGGAGCGCCTGGCAGGGCGTTCGACCGTTGACGCCGCATCCCCGACCACCTCGAGCCTCCCCCTCGCGCCAGTCGAGGTCCTCGATGTCCGCAACACGACAGCCGTGCAGGCCCCTCCTTCTCCCTTTCTCTCTCACCCCCTGCTGCTCGTGCCCGACGCTGCCCGGCTCGGCCAATACATGCCCTCGCACGCGCGAGCGCCAGAGCCTGCCCTTCCTCTCCAATCGCTCCCCCATGACCTAAACAACTCTCACGTACGCCTCAGATACGCTCACCCCCCCTTAAACGGTCGCCAGCGCCGTTGCAGCGGAGGCCGAGCGCCCTGTACATGGTGCACCTCGCCCCCTCCTACTTAAGGCTATCCCTGGCCTCCCTCTCTGCTCCATTTGCTCCCCCTCTCTCCCGTGCACCCCCTGGACCAACCCACTCCCCTCCTCGCGCTCTCCATCCTCCTACGCCGCAGCCGAGCCGCCGGACATCACTTAAATCCTCGTCGTCCGAGCCCCCTCCTCTCCACCTATGGGGGTCACTGCATCACCGCAACCACCACGGAGCTCTTCCGCTCTCTATTTACACACCCCGGAGGCCGTGGCGTCATGTCCATCCTCGGCGACGCCCCGGTCCGCCGCACCCGAAGCTCCTTCTCTTCCCGGGCTCCCCCGCGGGCGTGAAGCACCTGGATGGGTGTGTCGCGGCGCGCTGAGTCCGCCGGTGTGCCGGGCGCCCACGGAGGTGGTCGGTGCCGCCGGGGAGAGCGCCGGCGCCGCTCGGCCTCGCCTCCTCTGTTTCCCGTCGAGCCGCGCGGGAGGTTGAAGGCGACGTCTGGGCTGGGGGCCAGCGTCGGCGACCAATGGCCGGGCCCCGCCCGTTTAAGTGGAAGCGGCGGCGGATCCGCCTCCCTGTGGCGCACCCCTCAAAGCCGCCTTCGACGTTGCCCCTATCGCCCGCGCGGCCGAGTAGTTGGGCCGGCCCACGGCTATCTCTTGTCGGTGCGCAGGATAAGGTTAATGCCCTATATTTCTTTTTATTCTTTTCCAGTGAGTTTCTAAAATCCATAAATAAATCAACAGAGCTCCAAATTTGATGATTCAAATTTATGGTGACTCTATAAATCATGACCTACCTGGTGATGCAACATGCACATTTTTCCAGAGACCTTTTCTTCACAAATATTTACAAATCCTATTTTTCCTATTTCTGTGATGAACTTTAGAAAATCACAGGGAGCTCAAACTTGCTCCAAATGCCATGATTCCAATTCCTAGATGCATCCAAGTTCATAACTTAGTTTATGAACATTTTTCTTAATACTTTCTATACTCCACAAAGTAGTGAGCCATTTCTTCATGTTTGTCAACTTTGCAAATTCATAGGGAATTCATTTGAACTCCAAATCCAGTGAAACCAACTCCTAGATGCTTCTAAAATCATGATTTGTTAAATGGGTGCCTTTGCTCATTTTCCAAATATATATTTCTGGACACTTCTTCCAAATCCATAAACCCCTTGGTTCCATCATATCAAAATGTTCAGAGATATCCATCGATCCACTTCCAATGAAACCACCTTGGTCATTCCTCATATGACCAGAGGTATCCAATAAAACTCAACTTAATATTTTTAGAGCAATTTTATTTCCTGCCTTGTTGTGTTGCTTAGCATGGTTGCTTTCGACGATAGTTGACGAAGTACATGAAATGCTCGGAGTTGGACCAGAGATATTTGAAGACCTCGAAGAATTTGTTAAAACAGGCAAGCAGCCCTTTGACCATGATGAACCCTTTTTATCATAGTAACATTTATTTCCGTGATTGTTGAATGCATGATATCTTGAATGGCAACCTTGCTAGGTTTGCCTTCGTTGCATACCCCGTTGATACTTGCATTGATCATGACTCTATCCTTGTTTAGAGTTGTGTTGGTGGGTTGTAGAAGTATGCTATAGTTGTTGGCTGAGCAAAATGGGTCGGGGTTATGCATGGAAAGAAACCAAGTGTGGTTTGACATACTTGCAAATAGCCCAGTGGGTGCCACTAATGCCCACAGGAGATGATGATGAACTAGGTCACTACTTGGGGAGAGGTAGTGTACCGAGGCTTGATGAAAGTGTTGTTTACAGAGACGGATTAGATTTAAGATTTGTCGACTGTCCCAACCTTACATGCGCAACCACTCTACCCTTATATGGGAAAGGGTATTTTTGATTACCTGGGTCGATACTAGCTTAGAGCCCGCATTACTAGTGACGGGGGAGAGTTGGTGCTCTCTCACGGGACGGGGTCGTGCTAGGTAGGGCGACCAAGAACATTTTTATGGGGCACTAGACACACCGTTGGTACCCCGTGCTTGTGATGTGAGATGATTATGGAGCGTGGCTCCACGAAAATGTTATGTGATAATGTTGGGCACGGGGGTTACTACCAATCGAGTGGACTCCATGTTAGTGTCGTCTAGGGAAAGGTAGTGATCGGGTGCTTACCCCGGGTACTTGAGGTATCGCGGATCGTGGATGACTCGGAAGTTCCCCGGATCTTGTGGGTACAGTGTGCAACCTCTGCAGAGTGTAAAACAATTCGAATAGCCGTGTCCACGGTCAAGGACAGTTGGGCGGTGCTGCTTAGACTATGTCCATATGTTTCTGACAAACAACACTGTTTGGTGATATTGATGATGTGACTCGTGAGGAAGTCACGATGAGCTTGAGCATGAGTTTTTCATAACTCTTTCTCGATGTTGATGTCTGTAACCTCCTGATGCTTGTTGCAGACGCATTCCTGTCCTTGATAAAGGTTGATCATACTTGCATGACAAAAACTAGCTTTCCGCAACAATGCCAGTTAAGCAGTAGAGCTTTGCATAATTATTTTGTTATCACTCTTGGGTTGCTTGCGAGTACATTCAAAGTACTCATTGGCTTGCCACTGGTTATTTTATTGGCCAGGCATGAAAGAACAGGATGTGACGAAGAACACTTCGGTGACGAACGTGCGAGCTAGGATGCTTCCTAGTCAGAATGCCTGTAGGCTTAAGGCAGATGGCATGGGTCCAAGTTATCGACGAAGATTTCCGCTACAATGTTATACTCAAGACTTGAGCATAATGGTCCTACTTGTGTAAGACGGTATGCATGGATGTAAGACTCTTGTTATTCAGCTTCTGTGTGTTCAGTGAGCATTGATCTCTAGGATCGCTGTACACGTGCAATCGGTGATCACGACTTATGAGTCGGGGTCCCCACAGAGCTGGTATCAGAGCCATCCTGATTGTAGGAAGCCTTAGTTAGCATGGTCGTTAGTTAGGGTAAAACTATTTCCAAAACTACTACTAGTTTTCAAAACTATCTATACTACTCTTCCCTTCTCAGTTTTTTGAAAACTAAGGTATACTTTCCTTATTGATCTCTTCCCCTTCAAAACATTTGGTCGCTAGAACCCTTATGCCCCTGACCACTGGATTCCCTGTAATCCTCGTGGATAATCTAGAAGGAAGATGCCTTGCCAGACATTCACCCACATCTGCTGAACACAAGATTGGCGACATCACAACAAGACGATACCAATAGAAGATACATCCTCGAGGAATGAGGACCTGAAGACCCAGGAGATGGTGACACCCTTGACACTGCCCCAAGATGATGCAACCTTAGCCTACGATGACCAGGGTATAGGATATGCAAGATCATGATATACATCGCTAATAGAGCAATCATGTCCTTACCGTTGTTGTATCGGCAACCACTGGTGGTGAGAACCTCGCCAATTGGTCCGCCTCACCATAGTGAGCAGGAAAACGGTTCTCCTCATCCCCCGCTCTTGGTGTCGATGTTGACATCAATGTAACCGACCTGATGGACCTCTATTACGCCTTGATAATGTCATTGCATAAAGGATTACCTACCTGGTACCATCGATGGCTTAGAAGACAGAAAGGGATCATCGTGATTAAGAAGACAAGAGAAGATCAAGTCAATGCCAGCCACGAGGAGCCACCTTCACCCCATCACTTCAACAGGGAAGAAGTTGTTGAAGAATCTTCAAGCTCAACGCGGAGTGTTTCATCGAACAACTACAAGAGACGTAGCAACACCTGAGGAAAACTCAGAAGACTGCATGAGGCACAAGGCACGACTACTGAGTCCGAGAACCCCTAGGGTAGGATGAGTCGTGTACCCCCCTATGCGCAGTCGAGTCCGTATGATAGTTCGAATAGAACCATGATTGTGTGATGCTTGTTTTTATTTGTTTGTGTTTTGATATAGGTCACACTTTTGCCCTAGGCGACAAGTATGCGACTATATCACCTTCCTCACCTTGTTTCTTTTGTTTGGCCCTCTTTGCACATGTTTGTTTGCACTAGCACTATAGAACCCCCTTTAGGCGTTCCCCTCCTCTATGCTATCTCTCCCTCTCATCTCTCTCCCCAACTGAAGGCTAGCAAGACAAGATACACCAAGGATTCTACTTTGGCAACCAACCAGCACTGAAGACTTTTGCTACAACCTCCTCGACCAAGTGCAACCCCTTAGAGTTATGGGTTCCCCTCAAGATTAGAGACCCATTCCTAGACCTTTCGAGACTTCCCGAGATACCCCAGCTCGAAACCTTAACCATGAGCTTAACCTACGGAATCACAAGAGAACAAGTTAAGCTGCAGTAAGCCTTGCTTACCACTGGTTCATTATGGGACTAATGGGCATAGTGAACGAGCACATTATCTTCCTAAGATAGCACCAGAACTAACGATGCCATAGGGAGGACCAATCTGAGGATATAGGAATAGAGGACAAATGACTTAATGAGTTTATAAATGACTTTGAGGAATTATCTGAGACTCTTTGGTGGATTATAAGGCTACCATGTTGGTAGATGAACTTGGTGGGATCATGATTATAGAGTAGCATAGCTTTCATTACCCCGGAGTAAATTGGATTTATAGGAAAATTATGATCGCAAGCTGAAACTCCTGGAAGTGCAAGGATTTGACTTGATGGTATTGACAGGAGATAGTTGATATTACGTAAATAACTTGAGGGAAACATGTAGGATCCCTCGTTGGACACAAGATTTGGATTTTAGTAGCTGATTCTAGTTGAATATAGATGCTGAGTATGTCTACATGGTTCGGAGTAAATTGGATTTAGAATGATGATCTCGATCATGATACCATGTTTCTCAGTGGACGATAAACTAGGAGATTGGACTAATTGTCGGAGTTTATTTATGCATATTTATGAGCTTGACCTTGGAGTATTACTAGATCACAATAACGGGAATTGGTGGACTGATTATAGTAAGGCAACCCTTTCAAGTATTGGGGATTATAAGGACTTTAGGAGATCATGTGGAACACCAGCATAGTCGTTGGATGTGTAGAATTAATGGATCATGTAGTGATTAATGGAAGTTAATGGGTTGTTGGAGTTGATTCATAGGAAGGAAACAAGATTCTGGAGTGGCATACGACATGTTTCCTTAGGATAGAGGTGCTTTATCTCAGACCTTGGAAGAACAGGCTGAGCACTTGGATTGTGATGTTTAATTCAAACTTAGCAGCCTGTATGTTCTACCCATGGATTTTCAAGGGTAGACATACATATGAGTTTGGGGGTTGTAGACTTATATGATTTTGTTAGACCTCCTCTCGAGAGTCACGAGGATATGAATCACATGAGTGATGATGGGAGTTGACCTATACGAAATGATACTATCAGTGATATGGTGTGACTTGTTTAAAGGACTAGATAGACTATTGGCATCTCAGAAACCGTGCTTAAAGATAAGATGATAAATGTTCACTCGCGCACTAGAATCCTTGAAACCCTTAAGCCCTACCAAGCTACAACATAGTCGGATGAGGACCTTAGGGCCTTGACACTAGATCTAGAACCCCCTTGGACCATACTCAACCCTGACCACCACTAATTCCCCAGCCTACTTTGTGTACCCCGTGAACAAAGCCTTCATGGAGTACTTAGACAAGATAATTGTCATCATCATTTGGTGACCTATTTGTCCACCTGAAGACAGAAGAAGAGCCGTTCAGCTAGTCTAGGAACATTTGAAGACCGCCATGCCAAGGAGGAAGAACTACCACCATCATCAAGAAGTAAACATCCGCGTCGAAGACCAGGAGTATCTGCAAGCCACTCCCCTTTAAGGAACCAAGCATTTCCATGACAAGGATACCCACACCAAGATTCATCGGCCCCCTTCGAGATCACTCCAAGATTTAACAACCCCCTCTGATATCACTACAAGACAAAGAGAAGACAGTTACCAGCTGGAGTTGCCACCTGAGTTACCTGATGTGCACAACGCTTTCCATGCATCACAACCCCGGAAGTGTTCCCAACTTCCTAACTTGCCCAATCTCTACGAGGGCATTAACCACCGAGCCATCGACCCCTAGCCCAATCTAACCTACCGCGAGCTACCCATTAGCAACCTGGATCAAGAAGAGCATCATACATGAAGCTACAACACCAGGTCCTTCAAGATTCAATGGAGCACCTCTCGTAAGGTATAAAGATGAGGACGTGAAGACTACCCCAAATCCAAGTTTCCATACTCCTTTCCGCGCCTAGTCTGGGAATCTCGGGGATGAGATTCTTGTAAGGGGGGTAGGTCTGTCACACCCTAATTTTCATGCCACAACACTTAAGTCAATAAATCATTCTAAAATGTGGTTTGACAAAAACTTTTGAGTGTTTTGGACTTTGCCTTGATTGGATTTTGTCTGTTCTTTGCAAGTGCTCTAAAAATAAAATAAATCCTCCAACTCTTGTACTCCTTCTCCTTGATCCAAAAACCCTACCCAATGATCATGCCATGTGTATAGGACATAAAAATAATTTCTTGCAAAAATAATTTGGCCAAATAGTATTTTAAAAAAATTAGTTTTTCAAAAACCCCTGAATTGAGGTTTGCACTGCAAGTACTTAATTAAGGGCAGTAAAAATCTTTCCAAAAATATATTTGACTCCTATTAGACATAGGATACCCATAAACCACAAAAATATAATTTTAAAATTTATTTTCCTATTTTATTTAAAAGATTTTTCTTAAGGACAGAAATTGTCTTTAATAGGGAAAAATTATTTTAATGCTTTAAAAATATTTTTTGAAAATTTAGAAAAACTCAGTGGACATATATTGTCCATATATAAGAGTTTCAACACATGGTCATGTTCAAAATATTGGTCAAATCCCTCAAAAACTCTTTCTGGATATTTCAAGCTTTTGAAATATTTACAAAGGAAATATTATCCAAAAATTCCAAGAAAATTCTAGCACGTCACGTATGACATATTAGATGATCTTGCCAAGTCTCATGACTTGGAGAACAGTATAACATCATCAAATCCCGTCAAAACCATTTCTGTCCATTCTGAAGTTTGAGCAACTTTACATTGCCAAACATGTCCAAATGTCCTCAAACCTTGTGAACGTGCTCAAATGGTCTACCAATTCATATAGACCAAATGGCACAAGTTGGAGAACAAGTTAACTTGATCAAAGTGCCCCAAAACCCTTCCTGTCCAGAACCAAATTTGAACAACTTTGCATTACCAACTTTCTCTCCTTGACCCCAACTTTTGTGAGCATGATCACATGACCAAATGAGGCCACCACACCAAGTGGTGCATCAAGGAGATGTGATTTACTCAACTGGATCTGCACAAGTTCATTTCTGCTAATTTCTAGGGTTCACAAAAGTTGCATTGGCAACTTTGCCCAAATGAACTCAAGATCGGTGGAAGACCCTAATTATATGTGCCATTTCATCCTGTGGAGTCTCATGACAAATGGGACTCATATTCTTGCCCAAACCACCATCAAACACGTTCTGGCAGAAATTCAAAATGCATGTTCTGGCCATTTCCACTAATCTCCATGAGCTAATCTTTCTCCCACAGCACCATCTGGTCCTCCTCTAACCCCTGCATCTTTCCCTGCCCGAGGAGCCATGATGATGGGGGTGAAAATCTCCTTTTCCCTCTCTGGACAGCACCATTTCTCTCTCTCTCAACCTCCCTCCTCACTCCAGTGGATCCCCTAGGCATCCAATGCCCTTTGCCACATTGTTTACTCCCCCCTGCAGCCACTAGACACAAGTGGACGCGTGGATGTATAAAAAGCGCGGTGCCGCCATTTGCATGCTCTGGAGCGCCTGGCAGGGCGTTCGACCGTTGACGCCGCGTCCCCCGACCACCTCGAGCCTCCCCTTGCGCCAGTCGAGGTCCTCGACGTCCGCAACACGACAGCTGTGCAGACCCCTCCCTCTCCCTTTCTCTCTCACCCCCTGCTACTCGTGCAGGTTCGACGCCGGCTCGGCAATACATGGCCTCAAGACGCGCAGAGCTCAGAGCCTGCCCTTCCTCTCCTCTCTCTCCCCCATGACCTAAGCGACTCTCACGTACGCCTCAGACACGCTCACCCCCCCGTTAAACGGTCGCCAGCGCCGTTGCAGCGAAGGCCGAGCGCCCTATCCACGATGCACCTCGCCCCCTCCTACTTAAGGTTGTCCCTGGCCTCCCTCTCTGCTCCATTTGCTCCCCCTCTCTCCCGTGCACCCCCTGGACCAACCCACTCCCCTCCTCGCGCTCTCCATCCTCCTCCTAGGCCGCAGCCGAGCCGCCGACCATCGCTTAAATCCTCGTCGTCCGAGCCCCCTCCTCTCCACCTATGGGGGTCACTTCATCACCGCAACCACCACGGAGCTCTCCCGCTCTCCATTTACACACCTCGGAGGCCGTGGCGTCAAGTCCATCCTCGGCGACGCCCCGGTCCGCCGCACCCGAAGCTCCTTCTCTTCCCGGGCTCCCCCGCGGGCGTGAAGCACCTGGATGTGTGCGTCGCGGCGCGCTGAGTCCGCCGGTGTGCCGGGCGCCCACGGAGGTGGTCGGTGCCGCCGGGGAGAGCGCCGGCGCCGCTCGGCCTCGCCTCCTCTGTTTCCCGTCGAGCCGCGCGGGAGGTTGAAGGCGACGGCCTGAGCGCTGGGGCCCGTGCGTCAGCGATCCAGCGGCTAGGCCCCGCCCGTTTAAGTGGAAACGGCTTCGGCCGGATCCGCCTCCCCTGCGCGAAGGCGCACCCCCGCAAAGCCGCCTTCGACGTTGCCCCTATCGCCCACGCAGCCGAGCAGCTGGGCCGGCACACGGCTATCTCTCGCCAGTGCGCAGGATAAGGGTAATGCCCTATATTTCTTTTTATTCTTTTCCAGTGAGTTTCTAAAATCCATAAATAAATCAACAGAGCTCCAAATTTGATGATTCAAATTTATGGTGACTCTATAAATCATGACCTGCCTGGTGATGCAACATGCACATTTTTCCAGCGACCTTTTCTTCGCAAATATTTACAAATCCTATTTTTCCTATTTCTGTGATGAACTTTAGAAAATCACAGGGAGCTCAAACTTGCTCCAAATGCCATGATTCCAATTCCTAGATGCATCCAAGTTTATAACTTAGTTTATGAACATTTTTGTTAATACTTTCTGTACTCCACAAAGTAGTGGGCCATTTCTTCATGTTTGTCAACTTTGCAAATTCATAGGGAATTCATTTGAACTCCAAATCCAGTGAAACCAACTCCTAGATGCTTCTAAAATCATGATTTGTTAAATGGGTGCCTTTGCTCATTTTCCAAATATATATTTCTGGACACTTCTTCCAAATCCATAAACCCCTTGGTTCCATCATATCAAAATGTTCAGAGATATCCATTGATCCACTTCCAATGAAACCACCTTGGTCATTCCTCATATGACCAGAGGTGTCCAATAAAAGTCAACTTAATATTTTTAGAGCTCTTTTATTTCCTGCCTTGTTGTGTTGCTTAGTATGGTTGCTTTCGATGATAGTTGTGAAGTAGACGAAATGCTCGGAGTTGGACCGTAGATATTTGAAGACCTCAAGACTTTGTTAAAACAGCAAGCAGCCCTTTGACCATGATGAACCCTTTTATCATAGTAACATTTCTTTCCGTGATTGTTGAATGCATGATATCTTGAATGGCAACCTTGCTAGGTTTGCCTTCGTTGCATACCCCGTTGATACTTGCATTGATCATGACTCTATCCTTGTTTAGAGTTGTGTTGGTGGGTTGTAGAAGTATGCTATAGTTGTTGGCTGAGCAAAATGGGTCGGGGTTATGCATGGAAAGAAACCAAGTGTGGTTTGACATACTTGCAAATAGCCCAGTGGGTGCCACTAATGCCCCTGGGAGATGATGATGAACTAGGTCACTACTTGGGGGAGAGGTAGTGTACCGAGGCTTGATGAAAGTGTTGTTTACAGAGACGGATTAGATTTAAGATTTGTCGACTGTCCCAACCTTACATCCGCAACCACTCTACCCTTATATGGGAAAGGGCATTATTGATTACCTAGGTCGATACTAGCTTGGAGCCCGCTTTACTAGTGACGGGGGAGAGTTGGTGCTCTCTCATGGGACGGGGTCGTGCCAGGTAGGGCGACCAAGAACATTTTTATGGGGCACCGGACACACCGTTGGTACCCCGTGCTTGTGATGTGAGATGATTATGGAGCGTGGCTCCACGAAAATGTTATGTGATAATGTTGGGCACGGGGGTTACTACCAATCGAGTGTACTCCATGTTAGTGTCATCTAGGGAAAGGTAGTGATCGGGTGCTTACCCCGGGTACTTGAGGTATCGCGGGTCGTGGATGACACGGAAGTTCCCCGGATCTTGTGGGTACAGTGTGCAACCTTTGCAGAGTGTAAAACTATTCGAATAGCCGTGTCCACGGTCAAGGACAGTTGGGCGGTGCTGCTTAGACTATGTCCATATGTTTCTGACAAACAACACTGTTTGGTGATATTGATGATGTGACTCGTGACGAAGTCACGATGAGCTTGAGCATGAGTTGTTCATAACTCTTTCTCGATGTTGATGTCTGTAACCTCCTGATGCTTGTTGCAGACGCATTCCTGTCCTTGATAAATGTTGATCATACTTGCATGAGAAAAACTAGATTTCCGCAACAATGCCAATTAAGCAGTAGAGCTTTGCATAATTATTTTGTTATCACTCTTGGGTTGCTTGTGAGTACATTTAAAGTATTCATTGGCTTGCCACTGGTTATTTTATTGGCCAGGCATGAAAGAACAGGATGTGATGAAGAACACTTTGGTGAAGAACGTGCGAGCTAGGATGCTTCCCAGTCAGAATGCCTGTAGGGTTAAGGCAGATGGCATGGGTCCAAGTTATCGACGAAGATTTCCGCTGCAATGTTATACTCAAGACTTGACCATAATGGTCCTACTTGTGTAGGACGGTATGCATGGATGTAAGACTCTTGTTATTCAGCTTCTGTGTGTTCAGTGAGCATTGATCTCTATAATCACTGTACACGTGCAATCGGTGATCACGACTTATGAGTCGGGGTCCCCACATGGTAGTTCCATTTTCGACCACGAATAAAACTTCCAACATGATGTTAACCCTGTTTGAAAAGGCCGTGTCAATATAAATGCTCTGCCTCTGAAAGTTGCGGTTTCTTATCTGAAACTGAACTTGCAGTTTCTTATCTGAAACTGAAACTTGCAGTTTCTTCTCGTCTGCACTTTTATACTCTTATGAAACTACATTTTTTTAGTGCTAAAAATTGATCTCTAGACTTCATAAAATTCTTCATATGCTCAATACTGCAAATCTGAAATTCAAAAGACATTCATATCTGAAAGTACTCTCAAAATACACACCAAAAAACAGAATTCACAACCTGCAAATACTGACAACCCTAAGCTCGTCCTGACAATTCACAACCTGCCCGACTATTGGGCTGGAGGGCAGTCCCCTCCTATTCCTCGGCGGCAGACAGCCGCCCCGTGAGACGATGTGAACGGCGAGGGAGACGATGGCGGGGAAGCGTCGTCGGGCCAACTGCTTTTCTCCTCTTGCAGTTGGGTTCACGTCGATGAAGACTCCACGGGCTCGCTCTGGTAGGACACCCTCACAAACGGCACCCTGTAGATGCTCGATCCTTCAATCTCTGGTGGATGCTCCATTTGGGATCGATACTCCCACCACCGCTCCCTCACTATCGGATTCGGTGAATCTGTTTGCTCCATGGCCCAGAGGAGCAGCTCTATGTACTCCGGTGCGACTCCCTCCGGGAGTATCACCGCCTTTTCGCTCTATTGCGGATATTTGGCCATGGATGTCACCGTCGCCGCTAGTTGGTCCTTGTTGTCAAACCAAGACTGTATCTCCAACATCCTCGCTAGCTTCAGAGGGTCGCTGTCTGCGATCCTCACGTATCGGTTGTACTCCTCCATCGATCTACTTCTCCATAGCACCTTCACTCACCGGCGGTGGTTTTTGAATGGAACAGGAGAGGAGCGGCGCTGGTTTTTGAAAGCACATTTGCTCCCCGGGTGGTTTTGGTAATTAATGACAACATACTTTGTGGTTGGACTAATGCTTTTATCAAGTATGTTTCAGGAAATTCAATCACATTGGCATGGCAAAAGGACTAAAGAAGTGGACCCCTCAAAATGCTAAGGCAAGCATTGGCAAAAGCTCAAGACTCCATTTTTGGTTTAGTGATCCAAGATCACATTGAGTCCATAGGAAAAGCCAATACTATTAAAAGGGATGAGGTTATGATGATGATCCGTTGCTCAAGTGCTTAGTGATACATCTCCTAAACTATCAAGAACTTTCACCGCCATATACACTCATAAGTAGTCTCGTCCCACCGTATTCCAAACTCACCACACCGAGATGAACCACCTCACCATAAGCCAAACCCTAGTAAACTCGGATTTTCCGATTCAACTCGGTCTCACCGAAACATGAGTTGCCAAGTTTCTGTAACCTCCTGTCATCAAATCGGTGTCACCGAGATGATGAAGTCGGTCCCACCGAAACTGGCATGCTCTTGTCATTGCACGAATCGGACTAACCGAGATTGTATATTCGGTCCCACCGAAAATCGCAACGTTCACATTATTTGAACTATCGGTCTCACCGAGTTGTCCACTTCGGTCCCACCGAGATTGCTCAAATGTGTGTAACGGTTGGATTTTGTGTGGAGGCTATTTATACCCCTCCACCCCTCTTCATTCGTGGAGAGAGCCATCGAAAGAACTACCACTCCTACCTTACATTTACGAGAAGAGAACTACCTACCCTTGTGTTGAGATCAAGTTGCTCCACTCCCACCATATGAAGCTTGATCTCTAGCCTTCCCAAGTTGCTTTCCACTCAATCCTTTCTTCCACCACAGCGAAATTAGTGAGGAGAGTTGAGTGTTGGGGAGATTATCATTTGAAGCACAAGAGCAAGGAGTTCATCATCATCTACAACATCTATTACCTTTTGGAGGGTGGTGCCTCCTAGATTGGTTAGGTGTTGCTTGGGAGCCTCCGTCATCGAGATGTGGAGTTGAACCAAGAAGTTTGTAAGGGCAAGGAGATCGCCTACTTCGTGAAGATCTACCCCGAGTAAGGCTAGCCCTCCGTGGGCGTAGGCCATGATGGAATAGACAAGGTTGCTTCTTCGTGGACCCTCCGTGGGTGGAGCCCTCCGTGGACTGTCACATCCCCAGTTCAGGCCTTGCTTGTCTTTGTTTTATCACCCATGCATCATGTTTAAATTTTATGAAATTTGAAATGGGGATTGATCAAACCCTAGCATCAAAGGAATTCACTAGGTTCAACTAAAATATTTTCAGTGATTTCCAAATGGCTTTAAAAAAATGTTCATCATTTCTGGAAAAATGGTAGAACCATAACCAGAGGTGTTGCACATTTTTCCATGACATATTTGGCCACTGAATTAAATCATATGCTATTTGCAATTGGGCATTTAAATGCTATATAATATTTTAAATGCTCAATTAATTCTGAACTTAAGTGAGGGCTGTTGGGAATATTCCAAACAGAGCCCACCATTATTTTCAGGATTTTTGAAAACGTTTTGGTATTTTAAATAAAGCCCTAAAGACTGAAAAAAATAGAAAACAGAAAGGAAAATAGAGAGAGAGAGAGTTTACCTGTGCAGCCCACTTGGAAGCCCAGCCACTTACCTGGAGCTGGCCCAGTCGGCCCAGCCCACCACCGCAGCCCTCCGTCGTCTTCCTCCTCGCCTCAAGCAGTGTGCGCTCACCTGACGCGAGCGATCATGCCACGCCCTCCGCCACCTCCTGCTTGCCTCCCTCGTCCTGACCTGCGCCACGGAGACGCCACGCACTTCCCCCCCGGGCCCCCTCCCTCTCTCTCGCGTCCATTCCCTCCTCTCCCTCGCTCTCTCCCGTGACGGCCGACGCGGCCATGGAAGCGCCGCCGTGAACCACCGCGCTCCCCGGCCGTCCCTCGAGCAACCATCGTGCCCGTCAACCCCGCCACCGTCGCCTACGCCTCCTGGACGACCCGCAGGACGCCTGACGCACCACAACGTCGCCAGCATCGCCGTTTCCACCGCCGGCCACCGTGGATCCTCGCCGTCAATTCGGGAGCTACCGGGCGTCCCCGAGAGCTCATCGCCGCCGGCCACGAGGTCGCCGTGGCTAGAGCCACAACCGTTGCGTACGAGCACCGCAACGTGCTCAGTATGTTCCCAGGAACCCAACGCCACCATCAGCTAGTCCTCCCGTGCACCACAGCGTCGTTGCTGAGCTTGCCCGAGCTCCGGCCGCCGCACTTGCCGTCGTCGCCGTCGCTACCAGCCTCCCGGACCCACCACCGCACCATCGATGCGGCACACATCCAGCTTCGCCAGAAGCCAAACCGCATGCCAGCCGACACCAGAAGACGATTCCGTAGCGCCCGCCGCTGGCTGGATGGTCGCCGCCGCCACATTCCGGCGTCGACGTGGCACCACCATTAGCGCTAATCATCGCTAGCTAACCACGCCACAACCATCGACGGTGGGCCCAAAGAATGAAGTCAAAGCACGAGTCAACGCGGATTAGCCCTCTGTCATCGACGATGGGCCCGACCGGTCAGTTTGACCTGGTCGCGCCGTTGACCTGATGACGTCATCATGACGTCATGTCGATGATTAACCATTTTCGGATTTAAAATAATTCAGGAAATTCCGAAAATGATTTAAACTTCAAAATTCATAGAAATTCAACCGTAGCTCGATTGAAATAATTTATATATGAAAAATTATCAGAAAAATTCAAGGAATCCATCTGTACCATTTTCATGCATGTTTGAACAATGTTTGTCCTCTGTTTTGGACAAAACAAATAAAGGGCATTTAAATAATCATATATGGAGTTTGAATTTGAATCTTATATTCAAACCAACTTCATTTAATCATTTGCTAGTTGCATTAGCCCAAAACACATTCATATTGCCATGTCATGAGCATGCATCATATTGTGCATTGCATTGATTGTATTTCTTCTCTCATTGTTTCAGATTCATGTCCCCTCTCGTAGAGACGCTGCATCGATGATGTGATCGTTGACATCGATGAAGACTCAATGTTATCTTGAAGTGCCGTGCAAGCAAAACCCCTTGTTCATTCCGATAAAATCCACTCTCTCGCTCCTGCTCTCTTTTACCGCATTAGGACAACAACGAATCATTTGTTACTTGTCATGTAGCTGAACCCCTTATCCATTGCATGACTGTCATTCCACGGTAAATAGATGAAACCCACTAGCATGAGTAGGAGTTGTTTGAGCCTGTTGTGCCTACTCATACATGCTTGTTTGTCATGCCTGCTCGCTTAGAGTTGAGTCGGTCTCGATTCATCGAGGATGAATCGGAGGTGTGTGAACATGTCCTCTGTGTGTGAGCTAAGTGTGTGAACACGATTTGGTAAAGGTAGCGGTGAGAGGCCATGTAGGAGTACATGGTGGGTTGTCTCATTGCAGCCGTCCTCGAACTGAGTTCGTGTTTGTGATCCATGATTCAGCTACTACCACGCATTGGGCCCGAAACCAATGGACCCTCTCGGCTTCTTAATCACCCTTGTCCTCTGTCCGGGGAGTTGCAAGTAGTTTCGTGTTTGTAGTATCTTTGGAGGCCGTGCAGCGCTGACCGTAGGGGTGGGCTGTGATGCGGTAGGCACGTGGCAGGTAAACCGGCGCCCGTTTGGTGTCACGGAACCCTGTACACATCGTTTGGGGCTGTGAGCGAAACCCCGGCCGGATCTCCTCATGGATGGAACCCGAATAGGCGATAAACCTGGACTAGGGACTTGAGTGTTTAGGTAGGTCGTGGCCGACACCCACGTTGGGCTTCCGCTTGAAGGTTGCCGAGTACATGTCGTGTAAACGGCGGTAAGTGGTGAGAGCGTGTGTGAAGAAGTACACCCCTGCAGGGTTAATATGATCTATTCGAATAGCCGTGTCCGCGGAAAAGGACTTCTGGGTTGCTTATATCAGTTCATAGACAAGTGAAAGTGGATACTCTAAAATACGCAAGATAAGCGTGAGTGCTATGGATAGCGTTCTCGTAGGAAGACGGGAGCGGATCCATAGTGGTGTATTGATATGGTGAATATGTGGACTCGCAGCGCCACCCCAAAAGAGTTACTTGCAATGTAGTTCGGGATAGCCACCGAGTCAAAGATGGCTTGCTGCGCTTAAACCCCACCATCCCCTTCGCTGATAATGATGCATATGTAGTTAGTTACGATGTAAGTCTTGCTGGGTACATTTGTACTCACGCTTGCCTATTTTACGTTTTGCGAGAGACTTGGTCTTGATAGTAGTTCGCGTGGACTTGACGTTTAGCTTGATACCTCAGCTACGGTCTTGTGCCCTCGGCAGATCGGTAGATAGTCGGGCTTTTAGCCTTTTTCATTTCTAGTTATGCGTACTCGGACATGTTAGCTTCGCTTGTGCTTTGATTTGTATGCTCTCAATGTTGGGTCATGAGACCCTGTTTGTAATATCTCGCTCCTCGAGCCTAATGAATAAATACTTGAGTCGAGAGTCATGTTGTGATGCCATGTTGTATTTGCACATATCGAGCATATTGTGTGTATGTTATTGAAATGCTTGGTATGTGTGGGATCGACTATCTAGTTGTTTATCTTTAGTAGCCTCTCTTACGGAAATGTCTCCTAGTGTCTCCACCGAGCCATGGTAGCTTGCTACTGCTCGGAACACTTAGGCTGGCCGGCATGTGTCCTTCTTCGTTCTGTGTCGTTCTTCGGGAAATGTCACGCATTGAGTACCGGAGTCCTGTTAGCCCGCTTCTGCCCGGTTTCGGAGTCTGCTAGCCCAGTGCTACAGCCGGAACTTACTTGTCGATTTAACCGACACGTTCGATGCTGGGTCATGGATGCTGTCCTCGTAAGATCGCGTGCCACTTTGGGTTTACGACTAGTCATGTCAGCCCGGGCTCCTTTCATATGGATGCTAGCGACACTTTCATATACGTGTGCCAAAAGGCGCAAACGGTCCTGGGCTAAGGTAAGGCGACACCCGTTGGGATACCGTGCGTGAGGCCGCAAAGTGATATGATGTGTTACAGGCTAGATCGATGTGACATTGAGTCGGGGTCCTGACATGGACTCTCGCAGCAGTTACCCTCCGTGGGTTGAAGTCTCCATCAACGTGGATGTACGATAGCGCCACCTATCAGAACCACGGGAAAAATCATTGCGTCTCCAAATTGCGTTTGATCTTCTCCACTTCTCTTTACTACTTGTGCAATTTACTTTCCGCTGCCCATACTCTAGAATTGCATGTGTAGTGTGCTACTTGACTTGTGTGTTGTGCAAAATCTGCCAAAATCTGTCCTTGATAAAAGACAGAATTTTTATCTTGTTGAGTAGTCTAATCACCCCCCCTCTAGACACTCTCACCTTCTTCGATCCCTCAATTGGTATTAGAGCTTTGGTCTCCATTGCTTTGGTTTACACACCATTGGAGGAAGATGGACGTGTCTACGTTTGGGAGTGTTAGCCATAGAGTGCCTATTCTTAATGGAGTGTCCTATAACTCGTGGAGGATTTAAATGCTTATTATCTTTAAGACGTACAATTTGCGCAAATATGTTGAGACCCCCTATGTGCCTCCATTTGACCCCTTGCACTCTACCATGGATGAAGAGCTTGATTTGCTTCGTAACCTTAGGACTGTAAATCTTATCATTACAGGGTTACCCGATAACTTGCTTGAGCTCGTTACAAACTTTGAGTGCGCCTTTGCTATGTGGAAGTTCTTGGAAGAACTTTATCCGGACTACTCTTTGAGAGGTCTTGATGAAATTCTATAGAAGACTATTGAATTTGATATGATGCGCCCCAATGATCCCAACTTTGATAAATGCTTCTTTGAGCTTCGTGATCTTATGAAAAAGAAGGGTGATCCCGGTCTTATCAATGTTCTAATGAGAAATGCTCTTGTATTGCATTCCGATGATTATTGTCACATTGTCAAAACTAATGCAAGTAGTTATCAAATTGACCAAGGTGTTGATGATGAACAATCTATGGGTCAATATGATGATGAGCATGAGCATGATGATGATTACTCCGATTCGGACACTGAGCTAGACAAGATCATGAAGAGTCTCAATCTTATGGCAAATCTGAGAGACTACATGTCCGGCGGAAAAGAGTGGATTCTTGATAGTGGATGCACCGACCACATGACCGGAGACAAAGACATGTTTCGAGAGCTTGCAAAGAACGATGGTCCACGCAAGTATGTGACTTTTGGAGACAACTCCAAGGGTAAGGTACTTGGCCTTGGTAAGGTGGCCATATCTCATGATAGCTCTATTCAAAATGTCATGCTTGTAGAATCTCTTGGATACAATTTACTTTCCGTGTCTAGATTAGTGACTTTGGATTCAATGTGCTATTCATCAAGTAGATTGCCAAGTCTTTCGTCGTGACAATCATAACATGGTGTTTACCGTATCCGTAGAGGTGATCTATATATTGTTGATTTCACTAAGAAAGCCCAACCTAGAGCTTGCTTCATTGCTAAATCCTCTAAAGGTTGGTTATGGCATAGAAGGCTTGGACATGTTGGTATGCGTAATCTAGACAAGCTGATCAAAGGTGATCATATTCTTGGCGTTAAAGATGTTTTCTTTGACAAAGATAGACTTTGTAGTGCTTGTCAAGCAGGAAAACAAGTAGGTGGAAGTCATCCCGTGAAGAACATCATGACCACAAGGAGACCGCTTGAGCTTCTTCATATGGATCTCTTCGTCCCAATGCTTACAAAAGCCTTGGTGGTAACTCCTTTGGTCTAGTTATAGTTGATGATTATTCCAGATTTACGTGGGTATTTTTCCTTGATGACAAATCGCAGGTTCAGAGAATCTTCAAAACCTTTGCCAGAAAGGCCCAAAATCAATTTGAGGTGAAGATCAAGAAAGTTCGGAGTGACAATGGAACGGAGTTCAAGAACGCCAATGTAGACTCTTTTCTCGATGAGGAAGGGATTCTACATGAGTTCTCGACACGCATACACTCCTCAACAAAATGGAGTTGTTGAGAGGAAGAACCGAACGCTCATAGAGATGGCGAGAACGATGCTTGATGAATACAAGACATCAAGCATTTTTGGGGGAAGCGGTCGAGACAGCTTGTCATGCTATCAACAGGCTTTATCTTCATAAGCTCCTCGGCAAGACATCATCTGAGCTCCTCACCGTAACAAACCCCAAGTGGGATACTTTCGTGTCTTTGGTTGAAATGCTATATCCTTGATAAGCATCGTCGGTCTAAATTTGCTCCTAAAACTCATGAAGGCTTTTTCTTGGTTATGGATCAAACTCCCACACCTACCGTGTCTACAATAATTTCACCCGAAAGGTTGAAGAGACGGTGAGACGTGAAGTTTGATGAATCTAATGGCTCGCAAGTAGAGCAAATGCCTATTGATGTAGGAGACAAGGACCCATCGGAAGCTATCCAAGATTTATCTATTGGAAAGATCCGTCCCATGGAAGTGAAGGAGAGTACCTCATCTACATATGTGGAGCCCCTACCTCACGGCGAGATGAACCTCAAGGCAACATGGAGGCCTCCACAAGTGGAACTCACCAAGATGAGGAAGTGCAACAAGAAGATCCACCACAACCTCCTTCTCCACCGCCTCAAGACAACACCAACAACAATGAAGAAGAAGAAGAGGAAGATGAAGATGATGAGGAAGCTCAGCCACAACCTCAACAAAAGCTATCCCGAGTCCGAGCAAGAGCCAAGAAAAATCATCCCGTGGAACAAATGATGAACGACATCAACTCCGGGAGAATTACTCGCTCTAAAACTCGCTTAGCTAACTTTTGTGAGCATTACTCATTTATCTCTAGTATTGAACCTATGAAGGTAGAAGAAGCACTTGAAGACCCGGATTGGGTGAACGCTATGCACGAAGAACTACACAACTTCGAGAGGAACAAGGTACGGACTTTGGTAGAGAAGCCCAAGGATGATCAAAACGTCATTGGAACCAAGTGGGTGTTTCGGAACAAGCAAGATGAAGATGGACAAGTCATCCGCAACAAGGCTCGTCTCGTAGCTCAAGGTTACACACAAGTCGAAGGTATGGACTATGGTGAGACCTATGCCCCCGTTGCTAGACTTGAGTCCATTCACATTCTTCTTGCTTATGCCAATCACCATGATATTACTCTCTATCGAATGGATATCAAAAGTGCTTTCCTAAATGGTGAAATTGAGGAGGAAGTACTTGTGAAACAACCTCCCGGATTTGTGAATCCCAAAAAGCCTAATCATGTTTACAAGTTGCACAAAGCTCTTTATGGTATTAAACAAGCTCCTAGAGCTTGGTACAAATGCTTGACTAGCTTTCTTCTTGAAAAAGGCTTTGAGATTGGAAAGATAGGCTCAACGCTATTCACGAAAAGGGTTAATGGTGAACTATTTGTGTGCCAAATATATGTTGATGATATTATCTTTGGTTCAACTAACCCTCATTTTAGCAAGAAGTTTGGAAAGCTCATGTCAGAGAAGTATGAGATGTCCATGATGAGTGAACTCAAATTCTTCCTTGGGTTGCAAATCAAGCAATCTAAGGAGGGTACCTTTGTCTCACAAACAAAGTACACCAAGGATCTCTTCAAGAAGTTCAACATGCAAGAAAGAAGGTATGAGAACCCCATGCCTACAAGTGGACATAATGACTTGACAAAGATGGAGAACCCGTTGATCAAAGGGTTTACCGATCTATGATTGGTTCTCTACTATATCTTTGTGCTTCTCGTCCCGACATAATGTTGAGTGTATGCATGTGTGCTCGATATCAAGCAGCCCTAAAGAATGTCATCTTAAAGATGTTAAAAGGATTGTGAGATATTTGATACACACACCAAACTTTGGCATTTGGTATCCTAAGAGGGCCTCTTTCGACCTTGTTGGCTATTCCGACTCGGACTATGCCGGTGACAGGGGTTGATAGAAAGTCAACTTCGGTGCGTGTCAATTCCTTGGTCGATCCCTTGTATCTTGGTCCTCCAAGAAACAAAATTCGTATCATTATCCACGCCAAGCGGAATATATTGCTGCTGGTTCGTGTTGTGCTCAATTGCTATGGATGACACAAACGCTAAGGATTATGGGATACATGTGAGACATGTTCCTTGCTTTGTGACAATGAGAGTGCGACTAAAATTGGACACAATCCCGTGCAACACTCTCGAACGAAACATATTGAAGTTCGTCACCATTTCATTCGTGATCACATTGCCAAGGGTGACATCAATCTTAAGCATGTTCGTACTAACAAACAACTCGCTGATATCTTTACAAAACCTCTTGATGAGAAGGTGTTTTGTCACTTAAGGAGTGAGTTGAACATCATTGATGCTTCAAACTTGGAGTGAGAACTCCATTGATGCATGCAAGGCATGAGCCCACTTGACTAATCCTTGATATTTCTCTTATGATGGTGATCATATGTCTTGGACACATTTGCCTCCTTGTATTGCATCCAACTCCTTGCAGGTACTTGGATGATCTACATTCCACAAGATTACCACACACTCAAATCATGAGTAATCTTGTCATTGACCAAGTGTCTAGCCCTTTGGGATGTTGAGTTCAAGGAACAAAATTCCACATATCCTTTTTGACATCTTATACATCTAGTATTTCACTCTTGTCATCTTGGATATCCTTGAATATTTCCTTGCTTGCCTAACCCATGTAGGAAGATGAACTACACAAGTGGAAATGGCGCTCCAACTTCACATTCAATGAGCACCTACATCAAGTTTACCTACATGAACAAAGCAACAACAAGCCCAAGGTATGTTCTTCACATCTTTAAGGAGCTTTGCTCAAAGTCATGAGTACAAGCAGCTTCATAAGATGTGATCACATCGAATGCTTAATCGAAAAATGGCAACCCCATTTTGAGCTTAAATGATGAGTATGACCTATGATCAAATGTCCTCATTGGACTCCTAAGTCAATATACTCAAACATAGGTGACCTTGTCGCCGACCGTTATCTAGATGAAGTACATATGTTTTGGAGTCTTTCTATTTTCTCTTATGTTCTCTCATTGAGTTTTCATTAAAAAAAACTTCATCTAGGAATCTTTTTCATTTCTATTCTTCTGTCTTTGTGAATATCCTTCTGGCTCTGATCAATTCCTCAAAAATCATTCACAAATTCATTGCAAATCCTTTGAAACATTCCTCGCAAAGTGAGCTGAATTATTTCTGTATTTCCTTGGAATTAAACTCAAGGTCACCGATTTAAATATTTCGGTCTAACCAAAAGGATCTACCCTCGTCCCCGACTTTCGGACCCACCGATCCATCTTAATTCGTGTCACCGATTTATTTCTTCCAGGATATCATCTTCGCAGCTCCACTCAATGATTCTCTATGCATGTTCCTTTTGCCTGTTGTGATTCTTAAGGATCCACTTCTTTCTTTCCATCTTCCCTGACCTTCCTAGTTTGCTGTCCTTTTCGGCACTTGATGTCAAAGGGGGAGAAGACTTAGGGGGAGAAGAGAAGATTTATGGGGAGAAGAAGAGCAATCTTACCTTAAGGGGGAGAGAATCACATCAAAGCTTTGCCATGTTTTTCCCTATAAGAGAATTTCTTGCCGTGTTTCACATTGGACATTACAATTGGCGTCATTCTCATTTGGCATCATTCTTTTGATTTTGCTCTTTCCATCAAACCCCTTGATCTGAGAGAACTCAAAGGGAGAGGAATCTTCACAATTGATATCTTATGGAAAGCAAATTCTCTCAGTGTTCATTGAAAATCTTTTAGTTTCGGAGACATGTTTGCTGATTCAAGCTTGTGCTCAATATGAGACACTCTTTATACATGTCATCCCTGGCTTGGTACTCTTGATGTTCTTGCAGTTGGTTGAAGAAATACTCTTGTGTTATCTAACCTTGTTTTCCCAAGTTTATCTCTTGGTACAATGCCAAGGAACCTCAAGGTAAGTATATGCACTTTGAGAATGTGCATGATGGTGACTTGCTTGTGAATACTTGTTTGCAAGAAATCACCATGCACATATGCATTATCACTCACTTCTTTTCATCTCGCTTTCGATGCATATAGCCAAGCTGCATGTAGCACATCTTGCTTATCTCTCTTGTGTGCTTGTGGTAGTCCAAAACCATAATTTATGAAAATCTTGCACACTTGTAGGGGAGCCTGTACTACATGTTTGTCAAAGCTTTGTGATAATTCTGTCTCTCTTTCAATAAGCTTTGATGTCTTGTTTAGTGTGTTGCCATCAATTACCAAAAGGGGAGATTGAAAGCACATTTGCTCCCGGGTGGTTTTGGTAATTAATGACAACATACTTTGTGGTTGGACTAATGCTTTTATCAAGTATGTTTCAGAAATTCAATCACATTGGCATGGCAAAAGGACTAAAGAGGTGGACCCCTCAAAATGCTAAGGCAAGCATTGGCAAAAGCTCAAGACTCCATTTTTGGTTTAGTGATCCAAGATCACATTGAGTCCATAGGAAAAGCCAATACTATTAAAAGGGGATGAGGTTATGATGATGATCTGGTTGCTCAAGTGCTTAGTGATACATCTCCTAAACTATCAACAACTTTCACTGCCATATACACTCATAAGTAGTCTCGGTCCCACCGATATTCCAAACTCAGTCACACCGAGATGAACCACCTCAGCCATAAGCCAAACCCTAGTAAACTCGGATTTTCCGATTCTGAACTCGGTCTCACCGAAACATGAGTTGCCAAGTGTCGCGCGCGATGGGCGGCGCGGCACCTATGGGGCCGCCGGGGACGGCCCCTTCGTGTGTTCGGTACGAGGGCGGGGGATGCGCAGAGAGCAGATCGAGGCGGTGCGCGCGTTGGATTTTACCCGGCCGGGCGCGATGGTCGCAGAAACCCTCTGCTGCTTTGTGTTGTATTTGATCTCGGGAGCCCGGAGAGTGGCCGCACCGAGCGTGAGAGTTGCCAAAGAGTCCAACCCCCTACGTTGTGCATGGGCCTCCTTTTATAGGGCAAGGGGTCACCGACAGGTGTCAACGTATGGTAGAGGGGTAAAAACGTAAAAGAGGTGGTAGTTGGAACAGTCGGGAGCAAGTGCATGAACAATGGATTCTACCTACTTTTGACAGAGGGGGGACAAGAGCATTAAATGCCCGTCGCCGTCGCTCCAAAAGTTCCGCCCTTGCGTCTCCGTTTGCCACGGTGATGGAGCCACCACCGTGGAGTGCCACCGCACCCTTCATGCAGCACAGCCACCCGCCACGCGTCTCTGGAGAAGGCTGAAGGCGACGCGTGGACAGATGAGCTGGAGTGCGGGCACGCGTCGTAGCCCTCCCGGCAAGTACTTTGCCGGGGCCTTGATCTTGCCGGGCCCGGGAGCTTGTCGGGCTCTATGACTTGCCGCCGACCCTGACCCGCCGGACGCTGCAGCAGCCGAGGCGTGTCTTCTGCGATGTGATCTTCTAGTCTCCCGGCGAGCTCCTCTCGCCAAGGACCTGCGTGTGTGAGGCAGTCTTGAGCACAGAGCAGCCTTCCGGCAAGCTCCTCTTGCCGGGTCTTAAGCTTTCTGTCTTGTACACTTGTTCTTGAATGGCTTGGTGCAGGCGGAGTGGCCTCAAGCAGCCAGTGGATCTAGCTGCGGGGGAGCTGCGGCTGCCCGTGCACAAGTTGGGGTCTTGAGGTACCCCTACCTTAGTACACCGACAGAGCCCGGGCTGGGCCATACGCGGTGCCGAGCGCTGTTGGGCCAGGCCCAAGACAGTGCACGGGCACGCGAAGCCCATGGCGCGCCGAATCTGCTTCTGCATCCGCCGCTTCCCCGAAACGGCACGCGTCGATTGCGGCGTCGTGGGAGATGTGGGTGGCGCATGCAGCCTTTAAGGCATCCACCCCGTGATCGTGGCGCAGAGCGGGGTCGCTTCACCCGTCGCTCCGGCTCCGCTTTTTCGCCACGCGGCCCTCATGCACGGGGGTCGTGGGCGGCGAAGGTGGGAGACCGAGCCGTCACGGGGCGGAGAGGGCAAGTCGGCCCCGCTCCTCTGGCCTCCTCGCTTCCTGATTGGTCGAGCGGGGCGGTTGAGCCCCCACCTCGCCCCTTTAAACAGGGCGGAAGGGGTGCACAACGGCCACACCCATCCACTCCTCCCTTCGTCTTCGTCTTCTGTTCTTCTTGCCGCCATGGAAGGAGGGAATCCCGGCTCTTCGACGGTGGCGGCGCGGGTTGCTTCTAGGCAGCGCACCACTCCCCATCCCGCTCTCGTGGCGGTAGAGCCGGCCACGAGAGGGAGAGGGAGGGGGCGTGGGCGTGGACGAGGCCGAGGGCGTGGCCGAGGCGGTCGGGGGAGAGGCGGCCGTGGCGACGCGCCTCCCCCGTCTCCCCCGGCGTCTCCTGACCATGGCGCGGTCCACACCGGAGATGACCCCTGGGAGTTCTTCATCAAGCCGCGGGCGCCTCGCGCGTCGCCTCGGCTGCCGGTCCCGTTCGCGGACGCGATGGGACCGGATCCACCCGACGTGATGGAGCTACGCATGAGGGGCTGCGGGATCAGCGGCACTCGGGTGAGTGTCGTGTCCCCAGCCCCCGGCGTGATGTTCTTCGACCGAGGGTGGAAGACATTCGCCGGATCCATAGCTTGAGCGGCGGGTTCACCCTCCATTTCAAGTTATTGGATGGTGACCTCCTCGCCGTCAAGGTCTTGGCGACTATGGAACCCGGTGCGCTGCTGTGTGGACAGCTCCGGATAGCGAAGGCTCCTCCTCGGCGAAAGTGGCGAGGAGGAGAGCGACAGCAGCGGCGAGGGGATGGCGGGCCCGACTAGGCGTCGGACACCGCTGCCTCAAGGCCACCGCAACCCCATCTTCGGGTTGCGGGCTCCTGAACTCCCGGGCCGTCTCCTTGGCGGCTGGCGTGAGAGGCAGCGAGAAGAGGAAGAGGGGACGGTCGGCAAGGCCGTTAAGTCGAATACGAGGCGAGGTGCCCTCGTGCCGATGTCCCACCACTCCGTCTTCAAGCTCTGCCTCCGACGCCTCCGACTCCGCCAAGCTCCTGGCGGCTCGGGGTGTTCTCTTGGGGTCTTCGGCGCCCGTGGCTCTCCATGAGCCGAGGACTTGTCGCTGGCTCTCGGGCATCGTTCCCCATGCCCGTCACCTTGCGCAGCTCTGCGTGCGGCTGCGCCACCGCCACGCTCTCCTAGCGCTCCTTCGCCCTTCCCGACAAGCTCCTCTTGCGGGGTCTCCTCTCCAGCAAGCTTATCTTGCCGGGGCTCCTTGACCTACCTCCTGAACTCTGAGCAGAGAAACAGAGAGGATCACGGCACCTTATCTTTTTGATTTGTAAGCCCTCGGGCATTAGCTGCATTTAAGAACTTGTAATCCTCTCTATCATGTTTTTCATCCTCTATGGACTTGTACTAAACTGGATGTTTTTAATGAAAAGAGGAGGAAGCTTGCCGGACTGAGTCTTTTACTTGACTGCATGCCTTGTGTGTTCTTACGCTATCGGGGAGCTTGCCGGGGCGAACACGCTTAGCGACCGCGGGACAGCCCGCTGGTGGTGTCGCTTCCGACAAGCAACCTTGCCGGGCCAGTTGCGACGCTTAACTTGCTGAGCATGCTCGAAAGCAAGATAAGGGTGCAGCGGCACACTTGGGTTTGTTGAGCGGACTCGGAAACAAACCAAAATGCGAATCGGGCCACAACTTGGTTCCTCCACGTCACGGGTTTTTACAAGGCACGCTCGTTCAAAGATGCAGCCCGCATCTCGGTCCATAGGAGGATGCATGACGAGGATGAAAAACTTAGCCGATCTGCAGCCCCAGCAACTCGGCTTGCCGGAGATTTAAACTTGGCGCTTCGCAGCCCAATGAGGCTGGCTTGCCGAGGAAGAACCTGGCGCCCGCAGCCCGGCGACCGGACTTGCGGACCTTAGGTGCTGGTGTGGCCTCTCGGTTCCTCCCTCGTCGCTGCAATCGCAGATCATATAAAAACAGCTGATGTATATATGCAAGCGCCAAGCGCACATGTATGCGTATATAAATCTTGACTACGCAATACGATGCCGAGCTTTATCCTTCGTATGTTTGTACTCTACGCTCTCGGGGAGCTTGCCGGGGCGAACACGCTTGCCGCGGGACAGCCCGCTGGTGGTGTCGCTTCCGGCAAGCAACCTCGCCCGGTCGATTTACGACGCTTACCTTCTTGAGCAAGCTCGAAGCAAGATAAGGGTGCAGCAGCACACTTGTGTTTGTTGAGCGGACTCGGAAACAAACCAAGCACGCAACTGGACCACGGCTTGGCTCCTCTCGCGCACAAGTCTCCCATACCAAGGACATCTCACGGCAAAGCTTGCTACGTTATACCCTCTGCCCTGTATCTTTTGTGCCTTTTCACCCTGCGCTTCTAGGGAACTTGCCGGTGCTTAACGCGCTTGCTGAGTACAGGACATCAGCAGCCCGCTGGCTGGCGTCGCTTCCGGCAAGCAACCTTGCCGTGTCTAGTTCGCGACGCGCTTGACTTGCTGAACAGACTCGAAACGAAACGAGGGCGCGAAGCTGGTCGCTATCCACTCTTAACTCGTTGAGCGTGTTCGAAGCAAAGTAAGGGTGCGACCGTTCACAGGCAGGCTCCTCAGCGCACAGGTTTCTGGCACAAGCGACAAACGCGAGAGGGATATAACAGATAACAGCGTGGAATAAGAAGTGCTCTGCACGAAAGCGCGAGCGACTTAGCTTTTCTTTTTCTTGTATCTCTGCTCTTGCGGATGGAGCTCAACGGCGCGTCCTCGACGGCGCAGCACTCCGGGGAGGTGCGCTCGCCGGAACGAGCACCAGAGCTGTTCTCGCCGGGCTTATAGCGCCCGAGGGGCTGTACTTGCGGAGTGAGTACAGAGCCGTCCTTGCGGACTTAGAGCTCGATGGCGCGTCCTCGATTTACGATCTGGCGCTTCAGTGGAGATGCGCTTGCCGGAGCGCAGGGGGAGCGGGGGCGAGCGGCGCGAGGTACAGAACATGCTCGGACTCCTAGTAGCGATAGGAGGAGCAGAGTTCTCCCTCGGCACTCTCGCTTTTGCTCATGCATGGACAGCGGTCCGGAGCACCCCGCGAGCCCCTGGCACGTTCTCGCCCAAGCACGCGAGTACCAGCCTCCGTGGCACGGCGCTGCTGGGTTGCCGTACGCGGGGACGGACGCAGATCGACGGAGGCCGAGGCGTGGTCCTCCGCTCTGGCTCTGGATCTGGTGGCGCCGCGAGTGCCCTCGCCGGCGTCCATCCCTCCATCGGCGTCTCCCCCACCCACCGTTGGCTCCGGTGGCGGTGGAGAAGACGGAGATGGTCTGCGACCCTCAAGCTCTCGTCTTCGGGCCATGGTGCAATTGTCGGCGAAGTTCTTGTGAAACCGAAGAGGTTGGTGAAAAGCGCAGCCGCACGAAGGCGGATCAGTCCGCATAACCTCGACGCCCCTACCGGCGCTAAAGATGTCGCGCGATGGGCGGCGCGGCACCTATGGGGCCGCTGGGACGGCCCTTCGTGTGTTGGCACGAGGGCGGGGATGTGCGAGAGCAGATCGAGGCGGTACATGGCGCGTTGGATTTTTACCCAGCTTCGGGCCGCGATGGTCGCGTAAAACCCTACTGCTGCTTTGTGTTGTATTTGATCTCGGGAGCCCCGGAGAGTGGCCGCACCGAGCGTGAGAGTTGCCAAAGAGTCCAACCCCCCCTACGTTGTGCATGGGCCTCCTTTTATAGGGCAAGGGGTCACCGACAGTGTCAACGTATGGTAGAGGGGTAAAAACGTAAAAGAGGTGGTAGTTGGAACAGTGCGGGAACAATTGCATGAACGAGTGGATTCTACCTACTTTTGACAGAGGGGGACAAGAGCATTAAATGCCCGTCGCCGTCGCTCCAAAAGTCCCGCCCTTGCGTCTCCGTTTGCCACGGTGATGGAGCCACCACCGTGGAGTGCCACCGCACCCTTCATGCAACCTGACCACCCGCCACGCGTCTCGGAAAAGGTCAAGGCGGCGCGGGATGATGAGCTGGAGGCGGCACGCTGTCGTAGCCCTCCGGCAAGTACTTTGCCGGGGCCTTGATCTTGCCGGGCCCGGGAGCTTGTCGGGCTCTATGACTTGCCGCCGCCCGGACCCTCGCCGGGACGCGTGCAGCGCCGAGGCGTGTCTTCTGCGATGTGATCTTCTAGTCTCCCCGGCGAGCTCCTCTCGCCAAGGACCTGCGTGTGTGAGGCAGTCTTGAGCACAGGCAGCCTTCCGGCAAGCTCCTCTTGCCGGGTCTTAAGCTTCGTCTTGTACACTTGTTCTTGAATGGCTTGGTCCGAGGCGGAGTGGCCTCCGCAAGCGCCAGTGGATCTAGCTGCGGGGAGCTGCGGCTGCCCGTGCACAAGTTGGGGTACTGAGGTACCCCTACCTTAGTACACCGACACCAAGTTTCTGTAACCTTCTATCATCAAATCGGTGTCACCGAGATGATGAAGTCGGTCCCACCGAAACTGGCATGCTCTTGTCATTGCACGAATCGGACTAACCGAGATTGTATATTCGGTCCCACCGAAAATCCCAACGTTCACATTATTTGAACTATCGGTCTCACCGAGTTGTCCACTTCGGTCCCACCGAGATTGCTCAAATGTGTGTAACGGTTGGATTTTGTGTGGAGGCTATTTATACCCCTCCACCCCCTCTTCATTCGTGGAGAGAGCCATCAGAAAGAACTACCACTCCTACCTTACATTTCTGAGAAGAGAACTACCTACCCTTGTGTTGAGATCAAGTTGCTCCACTCCCACCATATGAAGCTTGATCTCTAGCCTTCCCAAGTTGCTTTCCACTCAATCCTTTCTTCCACCACAAATAAATCGGTGAGGACAGCTTGAGTGTTGGGGAGATTATCATTTGAAGCACAAGAGCAAGGAGTTCATCATCATCTACAACATCTATTACCTTTTGGAGGGTGGTGCCTCCTAGATTGGTTAGGTGTCGCTTGGGAGCCTCCGTCATCGAGATGTGGAGTTGAACCAAGAAGTTTGTAAGGGCAAGGAGATCGCCTACTCGTGAAGATCTACCCCGAGTAAGGCTAGCCCTCCGTGGGCGTGAGCCATGATGGAATAGACAAGGTTGCTTCTTCGTGGACCCTTCGTGGGTGGAGCCCTCCGTGGACTCTCGCAGCCGTTACCCTCCGTGGGTTGAAGTCTCCATCAACGTGGATGTACGATAGCGCCACCTATCGGAACCACGAGAAAAATCATTGCGTCTCCAAATTGCGTTTGATCTTCTCCACTTCTCTTTACTACTTGTGCAATTTACTTTCCGCTGCCCATACTCTAGAATTGCATGTGTAGTGTGCTACTTGACTTGTGTGTTATGCAAAATCTGCCAAAATCTGTCCTTGATAAAAGACAGAATTTTTATCTTGTCGAGTAGTCTAATCACCCCCCCCCTCTAGACACTCTCACCTTCTTCGATCCCTCAATTTTGGATTAAACAGGAGAGGAGCGACGCTGGTTTTGGACTGGAAGAGGAGAGGAGGGGCGGTGGTTTTGAAATGGAAGAGGAGAGGAGCGGCGCTGGATTTAGATTGGAACAGGAGAGGAGTGGCAGTGGATTTAGATTGGAACAGGAGAAGAGCGGAAGAGCGGCGCTAGTCTTGGAAGTATTTTTTTGTTGATTTGCGTATTTTGGGTCAAAGTTAGACCACATACTATATGTGACAAGCAAAATGTGAATGCATGTCACCAAAATTGTATCGTTTGGTTCGTATCTGAATGTACTTTCAAATTATATTATTTTTGCAACGTATAACATATATTTTATGTGCGAAAATCATGGTAAATTATGACCTAGAATAAAAGGGAGACTAGTTAATGTGGGGTCACTTTCTTAATTGAAGGGTAAATTGATTTTGATTTTGATCCAGTCACAGCGCGCCGGCCCTCTCACCCAATCCTAAATCGCTGCCGCACGCTCCTCTCCCTCTTCTCCATTGCAAAACCACCTCCTCTCCTCTCCATCATCTCCATTCCAAAACCACCATCTCGCCTCTCCCTCTTCTGATCTTCTCCATTGCAAAACCACCTCCTCTCCTCTCCATCATCTCCATTCCAAAACCACCGTCTCGCCTCTCCCTCTTCTTATCTTCTCCATTGCAAAACCACCTCCTCTCCTCTCCATCATCTCCATTCCAAAACCACCTCCTCTCCTCTCCATCATCTCCATTCCAAAACCACCGTCTCGCCTCTCCCTCTTCTGATCTTCTCTCCATTGCAAAACCACCTCCTCTCCTCTCCATCATCTCCATTCCAAAACTACCTCCTCTCCTCTCCCTCTTCTCTATTGCAAGACCACCGTCTCTCCTCGCATCTTCCAAAGCTAGCACCGAACCACTCAGAACGACATCTATGGAGAGGATGCAGCAGCGAATTAGGCAGATCGCCGGCGGCGACCAGGCAAAGTTAGCCAGGTTGAAGGAGATCCTTAGTTGGTTTGACAATGAGTGGGAGATTTTGAGGATGGTGCGGGCCATGTGGCAATGTATGCGAAAGAGCGAGACGGCGGCGATGAGGGCGGCGATGTACATGTAATCCTCGGCGGTAGTCACGCCGCAGTCCTCCGAGTTCAGCGAGTATCTCCTATGGGCGACGGAGCAGACAGATTCGCCCGAGGCGACAGTCAGGCAGAGGTGGTGGGCGTACAGGTCGAAGGTCGAGCACCCAGAGGATAACGAATCGATCGAGTATGGTGTGCCGTTCATGAGGGTGCAGAGCCAGCCGGAGCCACAGGAGTATTCGTTCTCCCACCGCTAGAGGAGGCCGGATGGTGCAACATCGCTTCCCCGACATTCTCCATGGTTCCCTCGACGCTCGCCTCGTTTCAACGGCGGCGGTAGGGTTTAAGGTAAGCTTCGCACTAACCTAATCTTCCACCTGCTCATGCTTAGAATCAGTGTGACAGCTAAAGAAAATCATGCTTACAATCAGTCTCCGAGTACTACGCCAATCACCCTAAAATAGCTCTGGACCTTTGGGTCAAAGTTGTGACACAGTGTACAAATAAAGAAAAATAGATTGGTGCTTCTTTCAGAAAAGAGTACT
This sequence comes from Aegilops speltoides, assembly GCA_021437245.1. Classification (NCBI taxonomy): domain Eukaryota; kingdom Viridiplantae; phylum Streptophyta; class Magnoliopsida; order Poales; family Poaceae; genus Aegilops; species Aegilops speltoides. The sequence continues at coordinate 318,035,257 of CM038147.1, read as the reverse complement.
CCCTAGAAAACTGCCAATATAAGCTACTAGTATTTGGTTAGAGGATTTGCTGCCTGAAAAAGATCCGTCCACAGAGAGCGCCACACATCCCACTGGTTGTGGTGGATGCCAATGCGTGCATGCAACATGGTTGTTGTCGGTAATTTTTACTTGGCACACCTCGCACTCTGCATATTATGCCGATTCCATACGTACATTTGTGCAGTTTCACCAAAATGCAGTTGAATAACCCTGTTTGCACAGATAATGAAAAAGCGTGATTACATTATAGTGGCACAAGTTGATGAAACACAGAAAATAAATAGAAGAAAATATTGCGATAGTATCATAGTATGCCATGCTGCGAGGGCGAGATGGGCCCTGCGACGCCTCATACGGTACGCCTCATACTGGACATCGTTCCAAGTCTCCCAGATACACTTCTGCCAGTGATGAACATCAGTGTACAGCAGTAGTACAAGGAGGCGCCTTGAGACATTCAAATCTCTATTTTTGTACATATCAACTAAAATTAAGCACCCCAGTTTGCAGAAACGCTTAAACATTAACAATGGGACTAGTTGATGAAACATACTTTAACAAAGAGAAGCACTTTCTTTATCTACATTGGAAATGAAATGATAGAGATGACACTAGCTCTATTTTAACTATATTATTACTTCATTTTATCAGTGACACTAGGGTCGAGCAGGTGGCAAACAAGGTGTACCGTGCGTCGCAAGGATGGAGGCTGGGGGTGCTTAGACTAGGATGCTGAAGCTGGCTCTTTCAGTCACCAACATGGATGATTCAATTCATGGGACCTTTTGGTGCAGTTCACCTAAAATGAAGCAATGTCCCGTGAGCTAGCAGCTTCTTCTTCAAAATTTTTTAAGAAAAGGGCTCCAGCCCCGGTTCCATTTCCATCAGAAAACGAAACACACAAAGCTTCTTCTTCATTAGTTGCAATAAAATTGAGCAACATCAAGGTTGGTTGTGAAGCTCCTGGAATGCTCAACTATAATTTGGATATCATTTGTGCAGTTCAACTAAGATCGAGCGTCAAATTTATATCTCTGTTTGCACAAAAAAGGTGGAAAGGAGGGTGACTAACAAGTAACAAGTGATGAAACATGCATCAAATGAAAAGAAGCATGTTCCTTATCTGAATGGCAATCCTACAAGGATAGTAGCAATTTCTAAAGCAGTGGCATTGCTAGATATTAGGGTGGGCATCAGGATTAACTATGACAACCGTTAAATCGACATTACTTTGGGCACGGAGAGTAGGCGGACCGGGACAGCTTGCATTTCTAACAAAAAGAACCAACTTATCTTAATGGGAAATTTTAGCGGGACATGTAAAGAAGTGCCATTGATTCATATTACTGGAGGCATTACATTGAAAAAAACATTGGTTTAACGTGTCCTTACTTTTAACAGTGCGACTGCTACATTTTTGTCACGACCGGTTTTCCGGGTAATAAATTTCCAGAAAAGACCGTCGTGCTCATCAGCCCTGTGATTATTGTTAATGATGAGGCTCCAACTTGATCTGAAATTCCAAGCGAAATACAAAATATGCAGTACAAGACCATTCTGGCCTGTGAGTACAACAAATGGTTTCTAGTGGTTGATGGCGGAAGGGGTTTGTGGATCATTAGTGTCTATGGGACTTCAATTCCCACAGGAACAGTTGACCAGGTTCCACAGGAACAGTTGACCAGGTTAACTCCTATCTTCGCGAGGCTGCTATCTCCATGGCTTAGGTTCCGGGGCTGTCATCGCGTCACTCCTCTCCGTGCAAGAAAATCTGGCCAAGACAATAGCCAGGGACAAGCCAGTGAGTACTTTGAATGTACTCGCAAACATTATGAACACAGGTATAATATAACAATGATGTGCTGAAAGTATTTTATGCTCATGACGTCAGTCACAAAAGATAAATAAAACTCTGATGCGTGCAAGCAAGTTATTTATAAAAATGCAATAACATAGTAGTAAAATGTATGAAATAAATAACAAGCAATGCCACAGTCGGGCGTCTTGGCGACACCACATAAAGGGCTTTTAAGAGAAATGCCACAGTCGGGCGTCTGAGCGACACCGCATAAAGGGCTTTAAAAGAAATGCCACAGTCGGGCGTCTGAGCGACACCGCAAAAAGGGCTTTAAAATAAATGCCACAGTCGGGCGTCTGAGCGACACCGCATAAAGGGCTTTAAAAGAAACAATCATAGTGAATATCCCGGAGGTAGAACCATCCCAGAGAAACTCGATAATAACAATAATATCACGGTTAGCCAACAATAATAATAATCATAATTATCACAAGTCACAAGTAGTAATTCCCGTTCTGGTTTAAAAGTTTCACCTCCGAAGACCGACACTAAGACCGACACTTGACCCATCCCAGACTTTAATCCTTAACTATCATTTGTGGTTACCCGATAACTTGCTTGAGCTCACATAAACTTTGAGTGCGCCTTTGCTATGTGGAAGTTCTTGGAAGAACTTTATCCGACTACTCTTTTGAGAGGTCTTGATGAAATTTATAGAAGACTATTGAATTTGATATGATGCTACCCAATGATCCCAACTTTGATAAATGCTTTGAGCTTCGTGGATCTTATGAAAAGAAGGGTGATCCCGGTCTTATCAATGTTCTAATGAGAAATGCTCTTGTATTGCATTCCGATGATTATTGTCACATTGTCAAAACTAATGTAAGTAGTTATCAAATTGACCAAGGTGTTGATGATGAACAATCTATGGGTCAATATGATGATGAGCATGAGCATGATGATGATTATCCGATTGGACACCGAGCTAGACAAGATCATGAAGAGTCTCAATCTTATGGCAACTGAGAGACTACATGTCCCATGGAAAGAGTGGATTCTTGATAGTGGATGCACCGACCACATGACCGGAGACAAAGACATGTTTCGAGAGCTTGCAAAGAACGATGGTCCACGCAAGTATGTGACTTTTGGAGACAACTCCAAGGGTAAGGTACTTGGCCTTGGTAAGGTGGCCATATCTCATGATAGCTCTATTCAAAATGTCATGCTTGTAGAATCTCTTGGACAATTTACTTTCCGTGTCTAGATTAGCTGATTTTGGATTCAATGCTATTCATCAAGTAGATTGCCAAGTCTTTCGTCGTGACAATCATAACATGGTGTTTACCGCATCCGTAGAGGTGATCTATATATTGTTGATTTCACTAAGAAAGCCCAACCTAGAGCTTGCTTCATTGCTAAATCCTCTAAAGGTTGGTTATGGCATAGAAGGCTTGGACATGTTGGTATGCGTAATCTAGACAAGTGATCAAAGGTGATCATATTCTTGCGTTAAAGATGTTTTCTTTGACAAAGATAGACTTTGTAGTGCTTGTCAAGGTGAAAACAAGTAGGTGGAAGTCATCCGTGAAGAACATCATGACCACAAGGAGACCGCTTGAGCTTCATATGGATCTTCGTCCCAATGCTTACAAAAGCCTTGGTGGTAACTCCTTTGGTCTAGTTATAGTTGATGATTATTCCAGACGTGGGTATTTTTCCTTGATGACAAATCGCAGGTTCAGAGAATCTTCAAAACCTTTGCCAAAAGGCCCAAAATCAATTTGAGGTGAAGATCAAGAAAGTTCGAGGACAATGGAACGGAGTTCAAGAACGCCAATGTAGACTCTTTTCTCGATGAGGAAGGATTCTACATGAGTTCTCACACGCACACTCCTCAACAAAATGGAGTTGTTGAGAGGAAGAACCGAACGCCATAGAGATGGCGAGAACGATGCTTGATGAATACAAGACACCAAGCATTTTTGGGGGAAGCGGTCGACAGCTTGTCATGCTATCAACAGTGCTTTATCTTCATAAGCCTCTCGGCAAGACATCATACGCTCCTCACCGCAACAAACCCCAAGTGGGATACTTTGTCTTTGGTTCAAATGCTATATCCTTGATAAGCATCGTGGTCTAAATTTGCTCCTAAAACTCATGAAGGCTTTTTCTGAGTTATGGATCAAACTCCCACACCTACCGTGGTTCACAATAATTTCACCCGAAAGGTTGAAGAGACGGGACGGAAGTTTGATGAATCTAATGGCTCGCAAGTAGAGCAAATGCCTATTGATGTAGGAGACAAGGACCCATCGGAAGCTATCCAAGATTTATCTATTGGAAAGATCCGTCCCATGGAAGTGAAGGAGAGTACCTCATCTACATATGTGGAGCCCCACTCACGGCATGAGATGAACCTCAAGGCAACATGGAGGCCTCCACAAGTGGAACTCACCAAGATGAGGAAGTGCAACAAGAAGATCCACACAACCTCCTTCTCCACCGCCTCAAGACAACACCAACAACAATGAAGAAGAAGAAGAGGAAGATGAAGATGATGAGGAAGCTCAGACCACAACCTCAACAAAAGCTATCCCGAGTCCGAGCAAGAGCCAAGAAAATCATCCGTGGAACAAATGATGAACGACATCAACTCCGGGAGAATTATCGCCTAAAACTCGCTTAGCTAACTTTTGTGAGCATTACTCATTTATCTCTAGTATTGAACCTATGAAGGTAGAAGAAGCACTTGAAGACCCGGATTGGGTGAACGCTATGCACGAAGAACTACACAACTTCGAGAGGAACAAGGTATGGACTTTGGTAGAGAAGCCCAAGGATGATCAAAACGCTATTGGAACCAAGTGGGTGTTTCGAACAAGCAAGATGAAGATGGACAAGTCATCCGCAACAAGGCTGCCTCAGAGCTCAAGGTTACACACAAGTCAAGGTATGGACTATGGTGAGACCTATGCCCCTGCTAGACTTGAGTCCATTCACATTCTTCTTGCTTATGCCAATCACCATGATATTACTTTCATCGAATGGATATCAAAAGTGCTTTCCTAAATGGTGAAATTGAGGAGGAAGTACTTGAAACAACCTCCGGATTTGTGAATCCAAAAAGCCTAATCATGTTTACAAGTTGCACAAAGCTCTTTATGGTATTAAACAAGCTCCTAGAGCTTGGTACAAATGCTTGACTAGCTTTCTTCTTGAAAAAGGCTTTGAGATTGGAAAGATAGGCTCAACGCTATTCATTAAAAGGGTTAATGGTGAACTATTTGTGTGCCAAATATATGTTGATGATATTATCTTTGGTTCAACTAACCTCATTTTAGCAAGAAGTTTGGAAAGCTCATGTCGAGAAGTATGAGATGTCCATGATGAGTGAACTCAAATTCTTCCTTGGGTTGCAAATCAAGCAATCTAAGGAGGGTACCTTTGTCTCACAAACAAAGTACACCAAGGATCTCTTCAAGAAGTTCAACATGCAAGAAAGAAGGTATGAGAACCCCATGCCTACAAGTGGACATAATGACTTGATAAAAGATGGAGAACCCATGATCAAAGGGTTTACCGATCTATGATTGGTTTCTACTATATCTTTGTGCTTCCCCGACATAATGTTGAGTGTATGCATGTGTGCTCGATATCAAGCAGCCCCTAAAGAATGTCATCTTAAAGATGTTAAAAGGATTGTGAGATATTTGATACACACCAAACTTTGGCATTTGGTATCCTAAGAGGGCCTCTTTCAACCTTGTTATTATTCGACTGGACTATGCCGGGATGTGGTTGATAGAAAGTCAACTTCGGCACGGTCAATTTTGGTCGATCCCTTGTATCTTGGTCCTCCAAGAAACAAAATTGCATTATCCACCGCCGCGGAATATATTGCTGCTGGTTCGTTGTGCTCAATTGCTATGGATGACACAAACGCTAATGATTATGGGATACATGAGACATGTTCCTTGCTTTGTGACAATGAGAGTGCGACTAAAATTGACACAATCCTGCAACACTCTCGAACTAAACATATTGAAGTTCGCCACCATTTCATTCGTGATCACATTGCCAAGGGTGACATCAATCTTAAGCATGTTCGCATAACAAACAACTCACGATATCTTTACAAAACCTCTTGATGAGAAGGTGTTTTGTCACTTAAGGAGTGAGTTGAACATCATTGATGCTTCAAACTTGGAGTGAGAACTCCATTGATGCATGCAAGGCATGAGCCCACTTGACTAATCCTTGATATTTCTCTTATGATGGTGATCATATGTCTTGGACACATTTGCCTCTTGTATTGCATCCAACTCCCTTGGTGTACTTGATGATCTACATTCCACAAGATTACCACACACTCAAATCATGAGTAATCTTGTCATCGACTCAAGTGTCTAGCCCTTTGGGATGTTGAGTTCAAGGAACAAAATTCACATATCCTTTTTGACATCTTATACATCTAGTATTTCACTCTTGTCATCTTGGATATCCTTGAATATTTCCTTGCTTGCCTAACCCATGTAGGAAGATGAACTACAAGTGGAAATGGCGCCCAACTTCACATTCAATGAGCACCTACATCAAGTTTACCTACATGAACAAAGCAACAATAGCCCAAGGTATGTTCTTCACATCTTTAAGGAGCTTTGCTCAAAGTCATGAGTACAAGCAGCTTCATAAGATGTGATCACATCGAATGCTTAATCGAAAATGGCAACCCCATTTTGAGCTTAAATGATGAGTATGACCTATGATCAAATGTCCTCATTGACTCCTAAGTCAATATACTCAAACATAGTGACTTGTCCCTGTATTCTAGATGAAGTACATATGTTTTGGAGTCTTTCTATTTTCTCTTATGTTCTCTCATTGAGTTTTCATTAAAAAACTTCATCTAGGAATCTTTTTCATTTCTATTCTTCCGCTTTTGTGAATATCCTTCCGGCTCGATCAATTCCTCAAAAATCATTCACAAATTCATTGCAAACTTTGAAACATTCCTCGCAGTGAGCTGAATTATTTCATTTCTTGAATTAAACTCAAGGCCACCGATTTAAATATTTCGGTCTAACCAAAAGGATCTACCCAACCCCGACTTTCGGACCCACCGATCCATCTTAATTCGTGTCACCGATTTATTTCTTCCAGATATCATCTTCGCAGCTCCACTCAATGATTCTCTATGCATGTCTTTTTTTGCCCTGCAGATTCAGGATCCCACTTCTTTCTTTCCATCTTCCCCGACCTTCCTAGTTTGCTGTCCTTTTCGCACTTGATGTCAAAGGGGAGAAGACTTAGGGGAGAAGAGAAGATTTATGGGGAGAAGAAGAGCAATCTTACCTTGGGGAGAGAATCACATCAAAGCTTTGCCATGTTTTTCCCTATAAGAGAATTTCACGTGTTTCACATTGACATTACAATTACGCCATTCTCATTTGGCATCATTCTTTTGATTTTGCTCTTTCCATCAAACCCCTTGATCCGAGAGAACTCAAAGGAGAGGAATCTTCACAATTGATATCTTATGGAAAGCAAATCTTCTCTGTTCATTGAAAATCTTTTAGTTTCGGAGACATGTTTGCGATTCAAGCTTGTGCTCAATATGAGACACTCTTTATACATGTCATCCCCTGCTTGGTACTCTTGATGTTCTTCAATTGGTTGAAGAAATACTTGTGTTATCTAACCTTGTTTTCCCAAGTTTATCTCTTCGTGTACAATGCCAAGGAACCTCAAGGTAAGTATATGCACTTTGCGTAATGTGCATGATGGTGACTTGCTTGTGAATACTTGTTTGCAAGAAATCACCATGCACATGCATTATCACTCACTTCTTTTCATCCGCTTCATATGCAAGCTGCATGTAGCACATCTTGCTTATCTCTTGTGTGCTTGTGGTAGTCCAAACCATAATTTATGAAAATCTTGCACACTAGGGGGAGCCCTGGTATGTTTGTCAAAGCTTGTGATAATTCTGCCTCTCTTCAATAAGCTTTGATGTCTTGTTTAGTGTGTTGCCATCAATTACCAAAAAGGGGAGAGAAAGCACATTTGCTCCCCGGTGGTTTTGTAATTAATGACAACATACTTTGTGGTTGGACTAATGCTTTTATCAAGTATGTTTCAGAAATTCAATCACATTGGCATGGCAAAAGGACTAAAGAAGTGGACCCTCAAATGCTAAGGCAAGCATTGGCAAAAGCTCAAGACTCCATTTTTGGTTTAGTGATCCAAGATCACATTGAGTCCATAGGAAAAGCCAATACTATTAAAAGGGATGAGGTTATGATGATGATCCGTCGCCAAGTGCTTAGTGATACATCTCCTAAACTATCAACAACTTTCACCATATACACTCATAAGTAGTCTCGTCCCACCGATATTCCAAACTCACACACCGAGATGAACCACTCACCATAAGCCAAACCCTAGTAAACTCGGATTTTCCGACTCAACTCGTCTCACCAAACATGAGTTGCCAAGTGTCGCTGGGATGGCGGGCAAGACCTATGGGGGCCACCGGCCTTCGTGTGTTCGGCACGAGGGCGGGATGCGCAGAGAGCAGATCGAGGCGGTTCACAAGTGCTGATTTTACCAGCTTGCCGCTGGTGGCCAGAAACCCACTGCTGCTTAGGTGTATTTGATCTCGAGCCCCTGAGTGGCCGCACCGAGCGTGAGAGTTGAAGAGTCCAACCCCCACGCTGTGCATGGGCCTTTTATAGGGCAAGGTCACCGACAGTCAACGATGGTAGAGGGGTAAAACGTAAAGAGGTGGTAGTTGGAACAAAGGGAACAAAGCATGAACAAGGGATTCTACCTACTTTTTGACAGAGGGGACAAGAGCATTAAATGCCCGCCGCTGCCGCCCAAAAGTTCCCGCCTTATGCCTCCGGCCACGGTGATGGAGCCACCACCGAGTGCCACCGCACCTTTCATGCAGCACACCACCCGCCACGCTGGCCTCGAGAAGGCCAAGGCGCGCGGGACAGATGAGCTGGAGGCGGCACGCTGTCAGAGCCTCCCTGCAGTACTTTGCGGGCCTTGATCTTGCCGGGCCCGGAGCTTGTCGGGTTTATGACTTGCCGCCGCCTGACCGCCGACGCGCAGCCGAGGCGGGTCTTCGCGATGTGATCTTCTAGTCTCCCGGCGAAGCTCCTCTCGCCAAGGACCTGTGTGAGGCGCCTGAGCTCGAATGGCCCCAAGAAGCCTCTTGCCGGGTCTTAAGTCGCCTTGTACACTTGTTCTTGAATGGTTTGTCCGAGCGGAGTATTCTCCGCAAGCGCTGCAGGATCTAGCTGCGGGAGTTGCGTTGCTCGCACGTTGGGGTACCGAGGTACCCCTACCTTAGTACACCGACAGAGCCCCGGCTTGGCTATACATGCAAGCCGAGCGCTGTTGGGCTGGCCCAAGACAGTGCACGGGCACGCCCATGGCGCGCCGACCGCTTCAGATCCGCCGCTTCAAACGGCACGCTACGACATGAAGGCGTGGGAGATGTGGGTGGCGATGCGCCTTTTAAGGCATCCACCCCGTGATCGTGCGCAGAGAGCGGGTCGCCACCCGCCGCCCGCCCGCCGCCACGCTGCCCTCATGCACGGGGTCGTGGGCGGCGAAGGTGGAGACCGAGCCGCCACGGGAGGGCAAGTCGGCCCGCCCTCCGCCTCGCTCTCGCCGATTGGTCGAAGCGGTTGAGCCCCCACCGCCTTTAAACAGGCGGAAGGTGTACAACGGCCACACCCATCCACTCCTCCTTCGCCTTCCTCTTCTTCATGGAAGGAGGGAACTGCTCGACGGTGGCGGCGCTGGTTGCTTTAGGCAGCGCACCACCTCATCTCCGCCTCGGCGGTAGAGCCGCCACGAGAGGGAGAGGGAGGGGCGGGCGTGACGAGGCCGAGGGCGTGGCCGAGGCGGCCGGGGAGAGGCGGCCGGGCGACGCTGCCTCCCTGCCTCCCCTGCCTCCTCGACCATGGCGCGTCCACACCGGAGATGACCCCTGGAGTTCTTCATCGCTTCGCTGGCGCCGTCGCTTCGCCCGGCCGCCGGGTCCTGCTTATGACGCGATGGGACCGGATCCACCCGACGTGATGGAGTTATTGATGAGGGGTCTGGGATCAGCGCACTCGGGTGAGTGTCGTGTCCCCAGCCCCGCGTGATGTTCTTCGACCGAGGGTGGAAGACATTCGCCGATCCATAGCTTGACGCGGCGGGTTCACCTCCATTTCAAGTTATTGATGGTGACCTCCTCGCCGCCAAGGTCTTCGGCGACTATGGAACCCGGTGCGCTGCTGTGGACAGCTCCTGATAGCGAAGGCCTCCTCGAGCGAAGTGACGAGGAGGAGAGCGACAGCGGCGACGAGGGGATGGCGGTCTGACAGGGCCGGACACCGCTGCTCAAGGCCACCGCAACCCCATCTTCCGGGTTGCTGGCTCGAACTCCCCGGGCCGCCTCCTGGCGGCCGGGCGAGAGGCAGCAGAAGAGGAAGAGGGGACGGTCGGCAAGGCCAAGAGTCGGAGTACGAGGGCGAGGTGCCTCGGCCGGCGTCCCACCACTCCGCCTTCAAGCCTCGCCCGACGCCTCCCGACCGGGCCAGCCCCGCCGGCTCCCGGTGTTCTCTTGGGGTCTTCGCGCCGTGGCTCTCCGCAGCTTCAGGACTTGTCGCTGGCCTCCGGGCATGCGCCCTATGCCCGCCACCTGCGCAGCTCCTCAAGGCACGGCCGGCCACCGCCACGCCTCCTAGGCGCCTGCTTCTTCCCGACAAGCCTCTTGTCAATCTCCTCCCGAAGCTTATCTTGCCGGGGCTCTTGACCTACCTCCCGAACTCCCGAACAGAGAAACAGAGAGGATCACGGCACCTTATCTTTTGATTTGTAAGCCCTCGGCATTAGCTGCATTTAAGAACTTGTAATCCTTCTATCATGTTTTTCATCCCTATGGACTTGTACTAAATCGGATGTTTTAATGAAAAGAGGAGGAAGCTTGCGGATCGAGTCTTTACTTGACTGCATGCCTTGTGTGTTCTTACGCTATCGGGAGCTTGTCGGGCTAACACGCTTAGCGCATCATGGACAGCCCGCCGGTGGTGTCGCTCGACAAGCAACCTTGCCGGGCTGGGCTATGACGCTTAACTTGCCGAGCATGCTCGAAAGCAAGATATGGTGCAGCGCACACTTGGGTTTGTTGAGCGGACTCGAAACAAACCAAGCACGCGAATCGGGCCACAACTTGGTTCCTCCACGCACGGGTTTTTACAAGGCACGCCGCTCAAAGATGCAGCCCCGCATCTCCCGGTCCATAGGAGGATGCATGACGAGGGATGAAAACTTAGCCGATGTCGCAGCCCCAAAGAACTCCGCTTGCCGGAGATAAACTTGGCGCAGAGTTTCAGCAAAGGTGGCTGGTTTGCCGAGGAAGAACTCTTACGCCTGCGAGCCCCGCGCACCGGACTTGCCGGACCTTAGGTGCCGGTGCCTCTCGGCCCTCCCTCGTCGCAATCGCAAATATATAAAAAACAGCTGATGTATATATGCAATCGCCAAGCGCATATGTATGCGATATAAATCTTGACTACGCAATACGCCGAGCTTTATCCTTCAGATGTTTGTACTTCACGCCTCGGGAGCTTGCCGGGCGAACACGCTTGCCGCGGACAGCCCGCTGGTGGTGTCGCCCAGAAGCAACCTCGCCGGTCGGGCTATGACGCCACTCTGGTCGAAAGCTCGAAGCAAGATAAGGGTGCAGCAGACACTTGTGTTTGTTGAGCGGACTCGAAACAAACCAAGCACGAATCGACCACGGTTGGCTCTCTCGCGACAAGTCTCCCATACCAAGGACATCTCACGCAAAGCTTGCTACGTTATACCCTCTCGTATCTTTTGTGCCTTTTCACCCCGCGCTTCTAGGAACTTGTCGGTGCTTAACGCGCTGTGGTGAGTATGCCAGACATCGTCTCCGGTCGGGCCGCTCCCGCAAGCAACCTTGCTGCGGTTCAGTTCGCACGCGCTGACTTGCTGAACAGACCAAACGAAACGAGGGCGCTGGTTGGTCGCTATCCACTCTTAACTCGCTGAGCGTGTTCGGCAGTAGCAGGTGCGACTGCTCACAGGTGCCTCAACAAGATGTTTCGCAAGTTTACAAACGCGAGAGGGATATAACAGATAACAACAGGAATAAGAAGTGCTCGCACGAAAGCGCCGAGCGACTTAGCTTTTCTTTTCTTGTATCTCGCTTCTGCGATGGAGCTCAACGGCTCCTCGACGGGCGCAGCACTGGAGGCGCCACGAACGAGCACCGTGAGCTGTTCTCGCTGGCTTATAGCGCCCGAGGGGCTGTACTTGCCGGAGTGAGTACCAGAGCCGCCCTGCCGGACTTAGAGCTCGATGGCGCTGGCCCGACGACAAGATAGCGCTTCTGTGGAGATGCGCTGCCGGAGCGCAGGGGAGCGGGCGAAGCGGCGCGAGGTACGTAACATGCTCGGACCTAGTAGCGATAGGAGGAGCAGAGTTCTCTCGCACTCTCGCTTTGTTCATGCATGGACAGCGTCCGAGCACCTCATGAGCCCTCGCACGTTCTCGCCAAGCACGCGAGTACCAGCCTCCGTGGCACGGCGCGCTGGGTTGCCGACGCGACGGACGCAGATCGACGGAGGCCGAGGCGTGGTCCTCCGCTCTGCTCGATCCGTGGCGCCATGAAGTGCCTCGCCAAGCGCCCATCCTCCATCGGCGTCTCCCCACCCACCGCTATTCGGGTATGGAGAAGACGGAGATGGTCCGACCTCAAGCTCGCCTTCGGGCCATGGTGCAATTGTCGAAGTTGCCGATTTAAACCAAGAGGTTGGTGAAAGCGCACGCACGGTCGGATCAGGTCCGCATAACCTCGACGCCTCACCCGGCGCTAAAGATGTCGCTGATGGGCGGCGCGGCACCTATGGGGTCCGCTGGGACGGCCCTTCGTGTTCGGTACGAGGGCGGGGATGCGAGAGCAGATCGAGGCGGTTACAAGGGCGCTGTTGATTTTTACCCAGCTTTGGCCGCGATGGTCGCAGAAACCCCATCGCTGCTTTAGTTGTATTTGATCTCTGAGCCCTGGAGAGTGGCCGCACCGAGCGTGAGAGTTGCCAAGAGTCCAACCCCCACGCAGTATGGGCCTCCTTATAGGGCAAGGGTCACCGACTGTGTCAACGTATGGTAGAGGGGTAAAACGAAAAGAGGTGGTAGTTGGAACAAGGGAACAAAGGCATGAACAAAGGATTCTACCTACTTTTGACAGAGGGGACAAGAGCATTAAATGCCCGTCATTGCCGCTCCAAAAGTTCCCGCCTTGCGTCTCCGCTCCACGGTGATGGAGCCACCACTGCGGAGTGCCACCGCACCTTCATGCAAAGATGCCCACCCGCCACGCTGCTCGAGAAGGCAAGGCGACGCGATGATGAGCTGGAGGCGGCACGCTGCAGAGCCCTCCGGCAAGTACTTTGCGGGCCTGATCTTGCGGGCCCGGAGCTTGTCGGCTCTATGACTCTGCCGCCGACCTCGCCGACGCGGCAGCGCCGAGGCGCGGTCTTCGCGATGTGATCTTCTAGTCTCCCCGGCGAGCTCTCGCCAAGGACCTGCGGTGTGAGGCAGTCTTGAGCTCGAACGCCTTCCCGGCAAGCTCCCTTGCCGGGTCTTAAGCTTCGCCTTGTACACTTGTTCTTGAATGGCTTGGTCCGAGTCGAGTATTCCGCAAGCGCCAGGATCTAGCTGCGGGAGTCGCGCACGCTCGCAACGTTGGGGTACCGGTACCCCTACCTTAGTACACCGACACCAAGTTTCAGAACCTTCTATCATCAAATCGGTGTCACCGAGATGATGAAGTCGGTCCCACCAAACCGCATGCTCTTGTCATTGCATCTAATCGGACTAACCGAGATTGTATATTCGGTCCCACTGAAATCCCAACGCTCACATTATTTGAACCATCGGTCTCACCGAGTTGTCCACTTCGTCCCACCGAGATTGCTCAAATGTGTGTAACGGTTGGATTTTGTGTGGAGGCTTTATACCCCTCCACCCCCTCTTCATTCGGAGAGAGCCATCGAAAAGAACTACCACTCCTACCTTACATTTCCGAGAAGAGAACTACCTACCCTTGTGTTGAGATCAAGTTGCTCCACTCCCACCATATGAAGCTTGATCTCTAGCCTTCCCAGTTGCTTTCCACTCAATCCTTTCTTCCACCACAACAAATCAAGGAGGACAGCTTGAGTGTTGGGAGATTATCATTTGAAGCACAAGAGCAAGGAGTTCATCATCATCTACAACATCTATTACCTTTTGAGGGTGGTGCTCCTAGATTGGTTAGGTGTCGCTGGGGAGCCTCCACATCGAGATGTGGAGTTGAACCAAGAAGTTTGTAAGGGCAAGGAGATCGCTTACTCGTGAAGATCACTACCCCGAGTAAGGCTAGCCTCCGTATGAGAGCCATGATGGAATAGACAAGGTTGCTTCTTCGTGGACCCTTCGTGGGTGGAGCCTCCGGACTCTCGCAGCTAGCACTCCGTGGGTTGAAGTTCCATCAACGTGATGTACGATAGCGCCACCTATCGGAACCACGAAAATCATTATGCCTCCAAATTGCGCTTGATCTTTCCACTTTCTTTACTACTTGTGCAATTTACTTTCCGCTGCCCATACTCTAGAATTGCATGTAGTGTGCTACTTGACTTGTGTGTTATGCAAATCTGCCAAAATCTGTCCTGATAAAAGATGAATTTTTATCTTGTCGAGTAGTCTAATCACCCCCTCTAGACACTCTCACCTTCTTCGATCCCTCAATTTTGGATTAAACAGAGAGGAGCGACGCTGGTTTTGGACTGAAGAGGAGAGGAGGGCGGTGGTTTTGAAATGGAAGAGGAGAGGAGCGCGCTGGATTTAGATTGGAACAGAGAGGAGTGGCAGGATTTAGATTGGAACAGAGAAGAGCGAAGAGCGCGCTAGTCTTGGAAGTATTTTTTGTTGATTTGCGATTTTGGGTCAAAGTTAGACCATACTATATGTGACAAGCAAATGTGAATGCATGTCACCAAAATTGTATCGTTTGGTTCAGATTCAATGTACTTTCAAATTATATTATTTTTGCAACGATAACATATATTTTATGTGCGAAAATCATGGTAAATTATGACCTAGAATAAAAGGGAGACTAGTTAATGTGGGGTCACTTTCTTAATTGAAGGGTAAATTGATTTTGATTTTGATCCACCACACACACCGCCCTCTCACCTAATCCTAAATCGCGTCAAGACGCCTCTCCCTCTTCTCCATTGCAAAACCACCTCCTCTCCTCTCCATCATCTCCATTCCAAAACCACCATCTCGCCTCCTCTTCTCGATCTGCAAAACCACCTCCCTCCTCTCCATCATCTCCATTCCAAAACCACCGCCTCGCCTCTCCCTCTTATCTTCTCCATTGCAAAACCACCTCCTCTCCTCTCCATCATCTCCATTCCAAAACCACCTCCTCTCCTCTCCATCATCTCCATTCCAAAACCACCGCCTCGCCTCTCCCTCTTCCGATCTTCTCTCCATTGCAAAACCACCTCCTCTCCATCATCTCCATTCCAAAACTACCTCTCCTCTCTCCTCTTCTCTATTGCAAGACCACCGCCTCCTCGATCTTCCAAAGCTAGCACCGAACCACTCGTAATCTACATCTATGGAGAGGATGCAGCATTTAGGCAGATCGCCGGGCGGCCACTGTGCAAAGTTAGCTGTTGAAGGAGATCCTTAGTTGGTTTGACAATGAGGGAGATTTTGAGGATGGCGGGCCATGTGGCAATGTATGCGAAAGAGCGAGACGGCGATGGCGAGGGCGGCGATGTACATGTAATCCTCGGTAGTCACGCCAGCCCTCCGAAGTTCATGAGTATCTCCTATATGACGGAGCAGCATGATTCGCCCGAGGCGATGGGCCGCAGGTGGTGGGCGACAGGTCAAGGTCGAGCACCCAGAGGATAACGAATCGACGAGTATGGTGTGCCGCTCATGAGGGTGCAGAGCCACCGGAGCCACAGGAGTATTCGCTTCTCCCACCGCTAGAGGAGGCCGGATGGTGCAACATCGCTTCCGACATTCTCCATGGTTCTCGACGCCGCTTCGCTTCAACGGCGCGTAGGGTTTAAGGTAAGTCAGACTAACCTAATCTTCCACCGCTCATGCTTAGAATCAGGTGACAACTAAAGAAAATCATGCTTACAATCAGCCTCCTAGTACTACGCCAATCACCCTAAAATAGCTCGACCTTTGGGTCAAAGTTGTGACACAAAGGTACAAATAAAGAAAATAGATTGGTGCTTCTTTCGTAAAAGAGTACCCCAGAAAACTGCCAATATAAGCTACTAGTATTTGGTTAGAGGATTTGCTGCCTCAAAAAGATCCGTCTACGTAGAGCGCCACACATCCCATCGGGTTGTGGTGGATGCCAATGCGCATGCAACATGGTTGTTGTCGGTAATTTTACTGGCACACCTCGCACTCGCATATTATGCCGATTCCATACGCACATTTGCAGTGCTTCACCAAAATGCGCTTGAATAACCCTGCTTGCACAGTATAATGAAAAGCGTGATTACATTATAGTGGCACAAGTTGATGAAACACGAAAATAAATAGAAGAAAATATTGCGATAGTATCATAGTATGCCATGTCATGAGGGCGAGATGGGCCTCGCGACGCCTCATACGGATACCATACCGACATCGCTCCAAGTCTCCCAGATACACTTCGCCAAAGGATGAACATCAGGTAAAGAAGAGTACAAGGAGGCGCCTTTGAGACATTCAAATCTCTATTTTTGTACATATCAACTAAAATTAAGCACCCCATTGCGTAAACGCTTAAACATTAACAATGGGACTAGTTGATGAAACATACTTTAACAAAGAGAAGCACTTTCTTTATCTACATTGAAATGAAATGATAGAGATGACACTAGCTCTATTTTAACTATATTATTACTTCATTTTATCGGACACTAGGGTCGAAAGCAGTGGCAAACAAGGTGTACCGCATGCCGCAAGGATGGAGGTCGGGGTGCTTAGACTAGATGTCAAGTCGGCTCTTTCACCACCAACATGGATGATTCAATTCATGGACCTTTTGCAGTTCACCTAAATGAAGCAATGTCCCGTGAGCTAGCAGCTTCTTCTTCAAAATTTTTAAGAAAAGGGTTCAGCCCCGTTCCATTTCCATCGAAAACTAAACACACAAAGCTTCTTCTTCATTAGTTGCAATAAAATTGAGCAACATCAAGGTTGGTTGTGAAGCTCCGGAATGCTCAACTATAATTTGATATCATTTGTGCAGTTCAACTAAGATCGAAGGCCAAATTTATATCTCTCTTGCACAAAAAGGTGGAAAGGAGGTGACTAACAAGTAAAGTGATGAAACATGCATCAAATGAAAAGAAGCATGTTCCTTATCTAATGGCAATCCTACAAGGATAGTAGCAATTTCTAAAGCAGTGCATAGATATTAGGTGGGCATCAGATTAACTATGACAACCGTTAAATACTTACATTACTTTGGGCACGGAGAGGAATCCGGAGAAGAGAAAGGAATGGGGAATGACGAACTAGTAGAACATCTTCTTGAGAACCACCGGGTAAGAACATTGACGGAAAAGAATGGAGAAACTTCACATGAATAAATGGATACTTGATTAAGAAATCTGAGTCCTTGAAGAAAAAGGTTGGGAGGGCGGGAAAAACAAAGTCAACTTGGGATGAACGAAACAAACACCGTTGATAAAACTTAGAATTGATCTTGCAGATGGGCAGAATGATGGGATCATCTCGAAGAGAAGCGCACCGGTTGGAAAAGAATTAACATGACAACCTCAATGATCAAAAGGATTAGTATTCACATAGCAATATGAGAACACCGTTTAGGAAAGGTATGGATTCAACATTTGACTTGGAAGCAACTCAAATACCACAAAAAAAAAAACAAAGGAGTTGGCTTGCAGAATAAGCCGGAACAAATACATATGATAGAGATTTACCCAATCCCATATCATGCATCTGTCGGAAAGATATTCTAGGAGCTACTTGAATTCCCACCTATAAAACTCCCGAAACTTTCTGGTTATGCAATCTGGTGTTGGGGATACAGGGGAAGCAATATATCTCACCCAAACTAACAATACCTACATCCAAGCTGTATCCATCCGTCAACACATAACCAAGAAACCTTTGGAAATCGTCTACCTCAACCTTCAAAAAGAATCCGTTATACGAGTCATGGCAATACTCCTGTACTCACCTCAGTACTGGGTTAGCGGGGTTATCTCACCAACAATTGCATAAAAGAGATTTTCGATGTCGGCGTACTAAACTCAGGTATTCTAGAACTGCAACGATAAAATTATGACGACAACACCTCGGAGCTCAACTCCGGGACACCTCAAAGTAAAAACCCCCTCGACGGGAGGCAACCAAGACAATGTTGTCATCATAAAACCATCGAACGATTCTAAGATACCAGCGTGATCCTAAAATTTTTTTAGTGAAATTTGAGAAGAGAAGAGTCAAAACTCTCGTCGGGATACCTCACCGTAAGGTCGAAGGGACCGAGGAGTAAAAGAATTCCTAACTCTCCGATATATATAATCCTAAATGACTCAAAACATTTTTCTAGACACAACTCGGCCGCTAAAAGCGATCAAGCGGTGGGGCTCCTAAGGTCGGGAAGGCTCGATACCAACTTAGCGCCTCAATGCGGCTATATCTCCCACGATGTCGGGAGAAGCACGACTTAGAGGCATAACCGCATTGAAATCAATGTCGCAAGTGAGGTAATCTTCACACAACCCAAGTAACACATAAGGAAAGAGATACATAGTTGGCTTACAATCGCCACTTCACACAAATACATGAATAAAGCATTACATCATCCAGTACAATCAAGGTCCGACTACGGAACCAAAATAAAAGAAGAACCCCAAATCGACATAAAGGTCCCCGATCGACCCTAAGCTGGGCTCCACTCTCGATCAACTAGAACGAAACAACACAAAGGGCAAGATCATCATCGAGCTCCTCCTTGAGCTTGGTTGCATCACCTTTCGAGAACATAGGCACCGCAAACTGGTTTTGGAAGTATCCGGTGAGCCACGAGGACTCAAACAATCCCATTACCATGGGTATCAAGACTAGCAAAGCTTAAAGGGAAAGGAAGGGGTAAGGTGGTGAGGTTGCAGCAGCGACTAAGCAAGTATGGTGGCTAATATACGCAAATGAGAGCGAGAAGAGAAACAAAGCGGAGCGGTCGTGAAGCTAGCAATGATCAAGAGGTGATCACGAACACCTACTTACGTCAAACATAACACGAAGCCGTGTTCACTTCCGGACTCCGAGAAGGGACCATCACGGCTACACACGCTTGATTGATGCGTTTTAGTTCGGATCTGGTGTCAAGTTGTCTACAACGGACATTAACAAATTCCCATCTGCCACATAACCGCGGCACGGCTCGAAAGTTTAAACCCTGCAGGGTGTCCCAACTTAGCCCATGACAAGCTCTCACGATCATCGAAGGAATAGACCTTCACCCAGAAGACCCGATCAGTCTCGGAATCCGGTACATCAAGACATTTCGACAATGGTAAAACAAGACCAGCAAAGCCGCCCGATGCGCCGACAATCCCGATAGGAGCTGCACATATCTCGTTCTCGTGGCAACACCGGATAAGCGAAGTGTACAGGTATCGGCGTAACCCAAGTTGCCAAGGGATGGTCCCAAGACGGTGCTCTAGTTTGGACCAACGCTTAGACAAGCAATCGCCCGGGGGCTATAATAAAGATGACCCTTGGGTTAATTACTCCCAAGGAAAAGTAGGTGGTGGTGAGGCAAATGGTAAAAGTCAATGTTGGGCCTTCTTTGGACAAGTTTTATTCAAAGCGAACTGTCAAGGGGTCCCATAAATCACCCGACCGCGTAAGGGACGCAAAATCCGGGAACATAACACCGGTATGACGGAAACTAGGGCGGCAAGAGTGGAACAAAACACTGCATAAGGCCGAGCCTTCCACCCTTTACCAAATATATAGATGCATTAATAATATAAGAGATATTGTGATATCCCAACATAAATCCTGTCCACCATGGAGAAATCTTCAACTTCACCTGCAACTAGCAACGCTATAAGAGGGGCTGAGCAAAAGCGGTAACATAGCCAAACAACGGTTTGCATAGGAATGGTGTCAAAGGTTAGAGGTTCATGGCAATATGGGATGGCTTGACAAACAGGTAATAGGTAGCACAGCATAGCGAAAGAACGAGGCAACTAGCATAGCAATGATAGTAGTGAGATCAAGGGTAGCGGTCATCTTGCCTGAAATCCCGCAAGGAAGAAGAACGATTCCATGAAGAAGACAAACGGACGTAGTCGAACGGATCCTCACATCTCCGGAACGAAACCGAAGCTAACGAGAGAAGCAACCGGAAAGAAGCAAACAGCATGGTAAACACACAAGCATAATCATGGCATGATGCACAAACAAGTATGATGCATGTCCGGTTTAATGAGGCATGGCATGGCAAAGTGCAACAAACAACAATACAAGTTAAGTGGAGCTCAATATGCAACGAGTTGCATATTGACGAAACACCACATTCGAGTTATTTAGTTCACTCCGGTTTAGGTACACAACAATGTTAAATGTTGTTAGACATGGCAAGAGGTGAAGCATGACAAAACTACCTATCTAGGCAAGTTTAAATGAGGCCGGGAATAACAAACAACAATTCCGGAAAATCCTCATGAGCAATATTCGAATTTGGTACTGTTCTGCCCTAAACACCATTTTAATGTTGTTATACAGCAAAATAAAGTGCACCATGTTAAACTAGTCATTTTCCACCCCATTTACATATAAAGTTTGTTTAAAACCGAGCTACGGTTATTAAGTTATGAAAATAAATCATTTTAACATGGCATTTGAGCAAATTTAATCAAAGAGCACTTTAAGCATTTTAAACATGGATGAAAGTGGCATAATGTGAAACTAGATAAAATTCTAAGCATGTTTCATATTTAAAGTTTTTACAAATGATGCACCGTTTGTGAGATATTAAATGCATGAAGGCTAAGGGGTTTTCTGCAATTCTGTAAAACAGCACTCTCTGGATAATTGGAGAAATTCACAGAACGGGAAAAAAACTCGGCATGGGCCGAATCTGGCACAGCCTATAGAGCACAGGGGGGGCGCTGGATCTGATGCTCACCCTGGGCTTGGCCCGTTTGGCTGCGGAGGCAGGCCGGGGGCAGCGGCCGATGCTGGGCTGGGCCGCGGGGTGGCCAGGACCCACCAGGCGCCGAGCGGGGTTGAGGCGTCGTCCTCCCCTTTCCTGAGCGGGGACGAGGCAGAGGCGGCGACAGCAGGTGGGCGGCGGCTCCGGCGCTACTCCGGCGAGTGGAGGAAGCCGGGAACGGGGTAGCGTGGCCGGGAACGGGCAGATCCCGGTCGGATCTGGCCGTCTCGGCGGAGCACGGCGAGCTAGGGCGGTGCGGTGCAGGTACCTGCGGGGAAGAGAGAGAGAGAGAGTTTAGATCTGAGAGAGCGAGAGAGGGAAAACGAAGGAGGACGGGGAGAGAGGAGGCAGGGTCGGCCTGGTTGCTCGCCGGCGACGAGGCTGCAAGGCGGCGGGGTCGGGCCTCCTGCTCCGGCGAGGTCCCTGGTGGCCGGAGCGCAAGGACGAGGCGGCAGCGAGGGGATCGAGCTAGGAAGCGGGCAAGCGGGCGAGGGGCTAGGGGCGCATGGGGTCGGGCCCGGTCGTGGCCCGGGGCGGGCTCCCCATGGGCTTCACGGGCCGCGGCGGTGGTTGCTGGTTGGGGGCGACGTGGCGCGTCCGGGTTGGCCGCGGGCGCGTCTGGGCGGCGAGGTGGCGGCGCGGGAGGAGGCCAAGTGGCGGAGAGGGAGCGGTCGGGCACGGATCCGGAGGAGGGTGGCGGCGGGACAGAGGTAGGGGAAGGCTAGGGGTAGGGTTTGTCCAAAAATGGAGAGGAGGGGTCTTTATATAGCCAAAGAGGCTAGGGTTTGGGGTTTTAAGGGGTTTCGGAGCCCTCCGATCTCGATCGGACGGCACCGGATGCGAGGAGGGGTATGGTAGGTGGGCTAGTGGGCTGTGAAGAGAAGTAGGGCCGAGGGGAGAGAAGGGAAGTGCAGCCCGACAACTGTTTCCGGAGACCGAAAACGTCCGACGATAGACCGGCTATATTGCGGATGTAGGTTTACCGGTTTGGCTATCAAACGGACTCTGAATGCGACGAAACTTGACAGGCGCTCTGTCTACACTATAATAAGACCGCACGCCAAGTTGCATCCCATTCCGAGAACATTTTTTATGCCACTAATAAAATAATATTTCGGAGGTGCCGCGGGCGCGTGCGAGTGTGGTCGGGCTCAGAACGGACAACGGAGAGAAACGGCAGAACCCAAACGGATGCAAGTTTTGAAAAACATGCAGATGAAATGCAGATGATGACATGGTGAAATGCAACACGCAAGCAAATAACATGGCAACAACGGTGAATAACTGGCAGACACCTGGCGCATCGGATCCGGGGCGTTACAACCACCTTGCCGTCTGCCCTCACGCACGGCCCGTCAAGCAAAGAGTCAGAAAGCAAGCAGTAGAGCGTCAAGAGTTCATAGCAGAGGAGATCAGGAAGTTGGAAGCAGTAGGCCTGGTCCGAGGAGTACTGCATCCGACGTGGCTAGCCAATCCAGTAGTCGTGCGCAAGGCGAACGGGAAGTGGAGGCTTTGCATTGACTTCACTGATGTTAATTAAGCCTGCCCCAAGGATCCATTCCCTTTGCCGCGCATTGACCAGATTGTAGACTACACAGCCGGATGTGACCTGCTTTCTTTCCTTGATGCTTACTCAGGATATCATCAGATCTTCATGGCAGAAGAGGATGAGGAGAAAACCGCATTCATTACTCCGTGTGGCACGTACTGCTTCGTACGGATGCCTTTCGGATTAAAAAATGCTGGTTCGACATTTGCAAGAGTAGTCAGCCATGCTTTTGAGCCACAGTTGCACAGAAATGTAGAAGCTTACATGGATGACAGAGTGGTCAAGAGCAAAGACAAAGAGACCCTGGTCCAAGATTTGGATGAGACTTTTGCAAATCTGCGCAAGGTCAATCTCAAGTTGAACCCCGAGAAGTGTGTGTTCGGGGTTCCTTACGGCAAGCTTCTCGGGTTCTTCGTGTCTCGGAGGGGATTGAAGCCAATCCCGACAAAATCAAAGCCATTGAGCAGATTGAAGCACCCAAGCGCGTCAAGGATGTGCGAAAGCTTGCCGGCTGCGTTGCTGCCCTCAGCAGGTTCATTTCCAAGTCTGCTGAACGCGCCCTGCCGTTTTTCAAAATCTTGAAAAAGGCGGGTCCAATGAAGTGGACTCCGGAAGCGGAGGCTGCGCTGCAGGACTTGAAGAAATATTTGTCCTCCACTCCAACACTTGTCGCGCCTAAGCCATGGGAGAAATTACTGCTATATTTGGCGGCAACCAATCAAGTGGTTAGTGCTGCGTTAGTGGCAGAAAGGGAGGCGGATGATGAGCCAGCAGCCGCAGCAAGCGAGTCCAACGACAAGCAGGGGGCTTCCCCGACAAGCTCTCGCCCGACAAGCCCTGATCCGGCAAGTTCTGGTTCCGGCAAGGATGGGTCTGCGCAACCACGAGAAGAAAAACAGAAGAAGATGGTGCAGCGCCCAGTTTACTTTGTCAGTTCCCTTCTACAAGGGGCTAGATCAAGGTACTCTGGTGTGCAGAAGTTACTTTTCGGCCTCCTCATGGCCTCGAGGAAGCTACGCCATTACTTTCAAGCACATGAGATCACAGTGGTCACTCGCTTTCCGTTGAAGAGGATATTGCAGAACCCGGAAGCAACGGGCAGGATTGTCGAATGGGCGCTGGAATTGTCAAGCTTTGGCCTCAGGTTTGAAAGCACTTCAACTATTCAGAGCCGGGCTTTGGCAGAATTTATAGCAGAATGGGCGCCAACACCGGCTGAAGAAACTCCGGAGAAGAGCATCCCCGCCAAGGAAGTCAGCAAAGAATGGATCATGTACTTTGACGGCGCCTTCTCGCTGCAAGGTGCCCGCGCGGGCGTACTACTTGTCGCCCCCACCGGAGAGCACCTCAAGTACGTGGTCCAAATGCACTTTCCCAAAGATCAAGCAACAAACAATACTGCAGAATATGAAGGTTTGCTTGCCGGACTCAGGATCGCAGCTGAACTTGGGATCAAAAAGTTTATCGTCAGGGGTGACTCGCAGCTTGTCGTCCGCCAAGTCAACAAAGATTATCAGAGTCCGCTGATGGAAGCATACATTGATGAAGTGAGGAAACTAGAGGAACATTTTGACGGCCTACAAATGGAACATGTTCCAAGAGCGCAAAATAGCATCGCAGATAGCCTGTCAAAATGTGCCGCACTTAAGTTGCCTGTGGAACCAGGGATTTTTGTGCTCAAGCTAACTCAGCCATCTGTCACACCATCAGCTGGACAGAACAAGAAAAGGAAGTTGCCTGCCGGCGACCACTTTCCGGTAGAGCTCCCCGGAGCCGCCGCCAAGAAGGTTCCCAGGATCAACGCAGAGAATGCTGAGGAGCAGTCCGCTCCGACAAGCCCCGAAGCTTGTTTCATCGAAACGGACACTCCCGACAAGCGGTGTCCCGACACGCTTGCCGGGGAACATCTCACTCCGGCAGGATCCCCGCCACTTGCCGTGGAGACGGATGTTCCCGCAGCCGAGTTTGCGCCTTTGGTCCTTGCTGTCAAGCCACAAGCTCCAGCCTGGGCACAACCAATAGTCCACTTCCTTCAGACAGGAGAACTTCCCGAAGAGCAGGAAGAAGCAGAAAGAGTAGCCCGGCAATCGAGTATGTACCAGTTTGTCGACGACATACTGTACAGAAGAAGATTCAACGGAGTGAAATTGAAATGCATCTCCCGAGAAGAAGGACAAGAGCTGTTGGCAGAGATACATGGAGGCATATGTGGTCACCACATTGGCGCAAGAAGAGCACTAAGCAAAGCTTTCCGGCAAGGCTTCTTCCGCCGACAGCCCTCCGGATGCGATCGCACAAGTAACCAAGTGTGAAGCGTGCGGTTCCATTCCAAACAGATTCATCAACCAGCTCAAGCTCTCCAAACAATCCCTTTGTTCCGCCATTTTTGGTCAGGGGCTTGACATCCTCGGCCCCTTCCCCGAGCTGTCGGGGCTTTGAGTACTTATGCGTTGCAATCGACAAGTTCACAAAGTGGCCTGAAGTGGAACCAGTGAGGAAGGTGACAGCACAATCAACAGTCAAGTTCTTTAGGTTGATTGTCTGCCGTTTCGGGATCCCTAACAGGATCATCAACGACAATGGCACACAATTTACAAGCCACACCTTCATGCAGTACGTCCAATATCTTGGCACCAAGATCTGCTTCGCTTCTGTTGCTCACCCAAGAAGCAACGGTCAAGCGGAGAGGGCGAACGCTGAAGTGCTGCGCGGGCTTAAGACCAGGACTTTCGACAGGCTGCATAAGTGCGGAAAGAATTGGATCGAGCAGTTGCCGGTGGTTCTCTGGTCGATCAGGACGACACCAAATCGAGCCACTGGCCAGACACCTTTTGCTCTTGTCTATGGAGCAGAGGCAGTTCTCCCCACGGAACTCGTATACGGATCGCCACGAGTGCTCGCTTATGATGAGCTTGAGCAAGAGCAGCTGTGGCAAGATGACGCGCTGCTCGTCGAGGAGGATCGTCTTCAGGCTGCTGTACGAGCTGCTCGCTACCAGCAAGCCTTGCGCCGCTAGCATAGCTGCAAGGTTAACGCCAGAAGCTTCGAGGAAGGCGACCTTGTTCTTCGGCGCGTTCAATCCGCCAAGAATTCAAACAAGTTGACGCCGAAGTGGGAAGGCCCTTATCGGGTAAAACGAGTCACTAGGCCCGGCGCTGTCCGCCTTGAGACCGAAGATGGCATTCCGGTGAGCAATTCCTGGAACATAGAACATCTTCGCAAGTTTTACCCATGAGGCGCGGTTGCCGGACCCGCTCCGACAACCACCTTTTGTACAAGCCTTGCCGCTGTCGCATGTAACACTTTGTACAAAGCCGGGCGCAGCCCCCGTGCGTAAATAAAGTTTATGTGCCCTGCACGCTTTGTCAAATTCGATGCATTTCTTCTCTTTTGCATATATATATCTGACACTTTGTGCAGCACTTACCCCCGGTAAGCAATAAAGAAGCTTAAGATCCTATATCATTATTTTCTCTTCTTTCTTCTCAAAAAAAGGAAGATAACTCCGCCCACAAGTTCACCGGGGGGGAGGAGGAGGAGATAAAAGTTTGGACCGGGCGCCGTTCAAAGGAATCTAGCCTTGCCGGGGCGAAGAAAACAGAAAAGCTAAGTAGCCAAAGTTTGAGCCTAGTTATTCTTAAATTTTTCAAGTTATATCCCTTGAACGTTCGTGCCTTGTATGGAAAACCTGTGCGCGGAGAAATCAACTCGCGACTAAGTTGCGCCCTTGCTTTGTTTCCGAGCCCGCTCAACAATACAAGCGAGCTGCAACTAGTCCCGACAAGATTTCTTCTTTGGAGGCAGCACCGCCCGCTAACTCTTGACGTTCGCTTTTCGACAAGTGTGCTTGCGCGGCAAGGTCCCTCAAAACGTAGGGTAAAAGCATACAAAGGACATAACAAAGTAAAGGGAATAACGTGGCAAGCAGTACCCAGAATAGAGTTATGTTACAAGAATGACTTATTGTGGCACTGACTAAATTGTTCTCATAACCAAAACAGCAGCAGCAAGAAGAAGGGCGGCCTAATCCGCGCGCCCGCCGTCGACCCTCCTGACCTCGTTCACCTTGTCCACGATGGGCGCGACGATGGCCTTGAGCTCCTCAAGGTCGGCGCTCTCCGGCAGCTTCTTGGTGACGCGGGAGAGGTCGATGCCCGGGTTGCGGAAGAGGACCTTCACCAACACATTCTCCAAGATGAACGCCTTCTTCACCTCATCGAGCTGCGCCCTCTCCTTGGCAATGGACCGAAGGGCCTCCAGGTTGCGGCTCTTGAGCTCTTGCGCATGTTTCTCTATATCAACTCCCGCCTGCGCGACAAGCGCTTCCCGGGACTCAAGCCTCGCTTGCCGGGCGCGGTAGAGTGACACCAACTTCCAGAGCAGCTGCTCCTCCTCGGACTCGCCGCTGCTGCTGCTTGGCCTGTCAACCACTGCCAGCCCAGCAGAGGCAAGTACCTCCCGTCAATTCCTCCCCTTCAACCGGCGCCTGAGGCTCGATGCCTGGGAGCTTGATATACACGCCCTCGCCGGCTTTCAGGTAAGCGCCGGGCTGGGGCTCCTCGGAGCCCAGCGCCGCGTCAGCGGCAGATGGGCCGGCAGTCGGTGCAGCGCCTCGCGCTCCTGCATCCTCCGGGTCGCCAGTACGGTCGCCGGACCCCTCGCCAGCCCCTGTGCCAGCGGCCTTAGTGGCCTCTTTGCCGGTGGGCTCCTCTGCGCCGGCCTCTTCCTCGTCAGCGGCGGCATCACCAGTATTGCCGCGCCCGTCCTCCTCGCCGGTGACCTCAGCTTCCATCGGATCCCCGAGGGGAGGATCTGAAGGTAGGGAGAGGAAGGGAAAATCAGGCAAATACCCAAAAGAAAGAAAAGGGAGAATCCCTGACGAAGAGGGTCACCTGTACAGGGCTCTGTGATCGTGGGCCCCGTCACCGGGGGCTCACTGGTTCCACCCCTTGCCGGAGATCCTTTCCTTGCCGGAGAGGGCTCCCATAGCGGGGAATCGGCCCTTGGTGGCGTAGTCGAAGCCGACGACACCTCCGGGTCGGCCTCCGACTGCTCCTGGTGGGCCTGTTCTGCTCCTGTGTACAAACGAGCCAATCACCAAAATGTCAGCAGAAGAAGAAGCACTCACGCGCGCCCCACAAAGGGAAGCGAACCAGGGCACTTACGCTGGGGGCTGCGCTGGGGGCTGCGGCAAGGAGAAGGGATCGGGTGCGTCAAGGTGGTCTCGGACGTGCCTTCCGTCGTCACGGCAGGATCGTCCCCGATGTCGACCACGGGGATCCTGGCTCTCTTCGCCACCCTCTCGGCCAAAGTCCTGAAAAGAAACAGGAGTCCAGGAAAAAGCAAAGTTGGATACGAGATAAGCAACAATGGAGAAGAACGAGTGCAGAAAGGAGGACGCCTTACTCCTCCTCATCCTCTTCCTCCTCCTCCTCCTCATCGTCGTCGGAGCTCAGCGCGGAGAGGTCGAACTCCGGTACCCTCTCGGCGCGACGCGGCGGAGGAGTAGGCTCCCTCCGGCGCTTGCCGCGAACTACGGCAGGATCAGGCGTGGCAGCCCGGGAAGACCCCGCCTCAGTTGCCGGCGCGGCCTGGGACCCTCCCGCGGCAACCGTACTTGCCGCAGCGGAACGTGTCCCACGGCGCCGCGGCTGCTGGATGACCTGCTCCTTTGCCAGCTCTCCGACTCGACGGAGGCGCCTTCTCGGTCGGAATTGGGGCTGTGCTATGGGCTCCGCCTGCGGCAAGTTGCTCGAAGACGGCTGGCCGCTCGTGCCCTCGGCGGGCTCGCCCGTCCTGGCCTCGGCCTCCCCTTCGCCATCGCCTTCTCCGGCAAGTTCTTCCCGGGCGGCAAGGCTTGCCGTCGCAGCTGCGTCCGCCTCCGCCAACGTGAAGCCAAACTCGCCCGCTGCGGCGGCTGCCGCCGCCTCTTCGGCCCTGCTAGCGATATACGCCAGCTCATCGGCAGTGGTGGCGCGGGTGAGGAGCTTCTGCTCGTCGGAATTGACTGCCACCTCCGACAAGTCGTCGAAGAATTGCTGCACGACCTCGGCAGCAGGCTCTATCCAGTTTGCACTTATCCCATGCGAATCGCACTCTGGCATCATTGCGCAGATGCGATCGCGCTGAGAATTATTGCACAAGGGGACAATGCCTTGCGCCAATTGGAACCACTCTGGGTGATTGGGGTCATGTTTGAACATCTCCCTCAGCATCGCGCCAAGCTCCATGACCGTGAAGTTGAAGTTGAGGCCTGGGCACAGCCTCATGAAATCCGTCGGGCCGCTGAACTGCCAGGCGGGCCTCCCCCTCGCTTGCAGAGGGGCGATACGGTGACGAAGGAAATCCGCGCCAACCGCCCCTGTTGTAAGTCCGGCATGCCTGAGCCGGAGGATTCGGGTGGTGGCGATTGTCAGCTTGGCATCATCCGACGACAGAGCAGTCCAGTCGTTGCCACGCACCACCCGGGTCTTGCGCAGCTTAGTGAACGACGGCGGATTGGCATCGCAGATCCAGCACCACTCCGCCCTCCACTCATCCCACTTGCTGCGGAGCTCGCCCGACAAGTACACCTCCTTCATGCCCATCCGGGAGGTCCAGGCGATTCCGCCCGCCAGTGGCTCCCCTTTTTCGGCCCGAGGAGAGAAATAATGACGGAAAAGAGCCACATTGGGGAGAATGCCAACGAAGTTCTCGCAAAGATGTGCGAAAACCGCCATTCTCAGAATGGCGTTGGGGGTGAAATCGAGCAGATGGAACCCGTAGGTGTTCATGATGTCGCAAAAGAAATCGGAAAAAGGTGGGCAGAGCCCGCAATAGAAGAACACAGGGAAGAAGTAGTACCCTTTGGGGCACTTCTTCGATTTGGAAACCTCCATGAAAGCACCGGCGTCTTGTGGGTGCGCCGCGTTCCGTCGCCTGAAGAGGTAGAACTCCGCCCGCAATGCCTCCGGAGTGAGCTCGGGGGGGAAAAGCACATGCTTCTTGCGCAGCGCCTCGAGCTCCAGCGCCTCGGCAGACTTCGCGGCCTTCGCGGCCTTCGCGGCCTTCGTAGCCTTCCCAGCCTTCGGAGCCATGGCATAGGCAGTAGGGGGAGGCAAAGGCGACGGCGGCGACGGCGGCGGCGGGCGGCGGAGCGCTGTCTTCTTCTCGATTTGGGAGAACGGAGGAGAGCGGCGGAGCTTTCGGAGGAAGGAACTGCAAGTGGCGAAAGTGAGGGAACGGCCCGCTTCTCTCGCTTAATAACGGGAGATGCGAACGTTACGCATTTCCTGGAGTTAAGTATTGACCACGTTCTCTCCCACGACGCCGCAATCGACGCGTGCCGTTGCGAGAGGACGCGATGGACACGGAGCCCGATCGTGCGTGGACCCCAGCCGCGATGACCGCAGATCGCTTTTGGGCCTGGCCCAACAACGCTCGGCGCCGTGTATGGCCCAGGCCCGGGGGCTCCCGTCGGTGTACTAAAGTAGGGGGTACCTTAGTACCCCAAACTTGTGCACGGGCAGTCGCAGCGCCCCGCGGCAAGGCTTGCCGGACGCTCACCAAGACCCTCCGTCACTTCCTATTACTGCCATTCAAGAACAAAGTATCAGCAAAGGAAACAAAGGCCCCGGCAAGAGGAGCTTGCTGGGAAGGCCGACCAAGGTGCTTCCAACAGACTAGCCGCGACGCCCCGCACGTCCCGGCAAGGCTCGGCAGCCGGCAAGCTTGTCGGCCCAGCAAGAGAAGGGCCGCGGCAAGGCACTTGCCGCGGCAAGGCCGCCACCCTGCGCTCCAACAAGATCCAACGACGATGTCGCCTGGGCCATCCTGAGGCGCGTGGCGAGGCAATGCGCAGCCATGCGGAGCGAGGTGGCAAGCAGAGCTGACAGAGACGCCATCGTGGCAACCGGTGGCTCACCTAACGGTCGTTTCTTTACACTGTTGGGGCGACCGGACGGGCATTAAATGCCCTTGTCTCCTGCCGTCAGAGTTAGGTAGGGGACACTGTTGGTCACTGTTGTACCAACCTGCGTTTTTACCTTTCTACCCCCTCTTCCTACGCTGCCACCTGTTGGCGCCCCTTGAACTATAAAGGAGGCCCATGCGCACGAGAAGGGGTTCGGTCCATTCAAGACACAACGCCACTATACGCTCACATCCTCGAGCAAGATCAAATACAAGCACAAAGCAGCAGTAGGAGTTTTATCTCTCCGGAGAGCTCTGAAGCTGGGTAAAAATCGCCCGTCTCCCCCGCGCGCCCGACCTCGATCTGCTCTGCGCACACCCTCCGCTCCCTTGCCGGACTAGAAGGGGCCCCCGTGCCCCATAGGTGCTCGTGGCCGCACAGCTGGACAGGTGGGGCCCCGTGATTTGACTTGCCATTATCATTTTAACTGTGGCGCTACGACCGGCATGAGTCTCCCGATTCCTGACCACCTCCATACAGGTGCCTCTCCCAATGCTCCACCATGTAGTAGTAGAGGCTGGCTCTTAGATGAGAGCCCACTTCTCCACTTCTTCCTTGCCTCTCTTTCCTCCACATATGCAAAAATGCCATGTAAAGCGCACTATTGTACTTACTTGCTCCTACAAGTGCTTAAGCTTGCCACATAGGCATAAAGTCTGATGTGGCAAGTTAATCAAGAAGAGAGAGACTAGTTTGGTGACCCAAGGAAGAAACGGTGCTAAGCGCGTGTACCTAGGTGAGAAGACAATTTTGAGTCTATAGCTAATTAAATGAAGCAAACTTAGCAACACCACTTCATTGGAAGAGGTCACTCCCTGGCAAATGCAATAAATACTAGTACTCCATGTGCCCATTATATAAGAACGTTTTTGACACTACACTAGCTAGTGTAAAAGACGTTCTTATATTATGCGACGGAGGGAGTGCGAAGAAAGAGATAGAGAGGAGTAAAAAAATACACATATAGCCAACCTTATAGCCAACCTTGTTGTAGTATGAGTGACTAAGTGATGACTATGTATGACATGCCAACATCAGATAGCCTAACGCACCATGTTAAATCTCCAAGGGCGCGACCACGCGAGCGACGCGACGGTCGTGGTAGGCGCGACCATGATACGGGCTGCTGGCAGCCCTTGGATCTGAGATCAAATGGTCGCATGCTAAGTTGCTGAAACTTTTAAGAATAACCCTCAAGGATAGGATATTCACCCATAGGTCTAGAATCACGCCATGCAACCGTTCGATCTCAGATCCAAGGGCTCTCGGAAGCCCGTATCATGGGAGAATGGAAAGCCACTACCCTGTCGTTCGCACGCGGCAGTTCACTCCTACTCTTTCCCGCACGTCCTTTAATACTACGGCGGTTCACTCCTAGTCTTCCCGTCCATTCACATTATGGCAGTTCCACTAATCCTAACCCTCCTCCCAAATCCATGACGTCCCAAATCTCCCCAATCAGCGGTGAGTACAAGGTTAGAACCATCATCGGCAATGAGTTCGACGTCATCTAGGCCCGTACTTCCACGACGGTGAAAGGATGCCTTTCTCTCTTCAGACGCATGTTCGAAAACTCACATGATGAGTGGGTCGCTGGGCTAAATGTTGAGTACACCACAGTCCTGGGATGAGAGAATGATCTAAAGGACGAAGAGAGGAAGAAGCCCGCCATGATCCAGGTTTGCATACATAACGTTTGCTTGGTCTACCACATATGCCATGCCGACATTGAGTGCCAGGATTTTAAGAACTTCCTCGAGGACAAAACAGTCAAATTCGTTACTGTAGACTTTAAGAACGAAAGAAGTCCTGCGTCGGATAGGCCTCTTTGTAGGCAACCCCTTCGACCTCCAGAAGAATTGGCTGGTGCCCTCTCGTCAGCCCTCAATGCTGACCCTTGCAGGAGCCATGGTTCATCCTTCGTACCGCAAACTGGAGGAACCTCATTACATGTTTCATCGTCATGCATGGCAGCGGAATATGCTAGATATAGACCACATCCAGTACGCTGCAATGGATGGCTACCTTTGTTTCAATATCTACAAGGGTTGGATGAAGAGCAACAGCCAAGTTGGCGGTTCAAGCAAAGAAGTATCAGCCAAGAGGAAGAGGGACAAAGACGAAGTCGAGGACGTGGACGAGGACTCCGAGTAAGGTGGCAGTGTCGTTGCTCATGGCGGTTCTTAACTTCTAATGCAGTGTCTACCGGATTAGTTGCATAGTTTAATTTCAGGTGTGCTTAGTTTAATTTGAGGGGTGTGTTGTGCTGAGCCTCCAGCAGAACTATGTTATGTTTCTTTTCGTTACTTTAACTCTTCAGTATGCACATACTAGTACTAGTATTTCTTTAATAGAATTGAGCACCCCAATTAAGCACGTACTAGCTTTTTGAATAGTACTATATGCATAATTTGGCAACGAGCGCTCTCTATATGTACCACCTTTTTTAAAATTTCAATTTTTGCTCCATGGCGCAATCCATTGATAGTGGAGTACTACAGTACAAAAGTATTCGTTTTTTAAAAGGCTAGTGTATTGTTCATCACATATACTCCTATATATATACCCAGTTAAATTCTCAACCTTGAACGACGTGCATGCCATGTAGTAAACCGATCTGGAGGAAGTATAGTAAAAATGAGGTGATTTTACCCAGCGATCGGCAGGTAGCATGGCCTGTCATGTGGTCCCACATGTCATGATGTACCAAGGCGATGCGCGTGTCCCTCTTGAGGCAGAAGCAATACTAGTACATGGTTTTAGATGTGTCGAACCGAACTGTGCAATAATGGTTTCTTCGTCCGTCTGGGAAGGTGCGGCTATAACGCCCCGAGACCGGAGCTTCAGAAGACTTCCAGCTACTCCCAGTTTCGTCGTGTGATTTGTTTTGTTCATTGCGTCATTTGCATTGCATCATGTCATCATGCCATCATGTCTTTTAATTTTTAAAACCTCTACTAAATAAATTGCATAGATCTTTTGATCTATTTAAATCGAGGGAATTCACGATGGTGATTTCTCTTTATAATATATCCTCCCGATATTAGTGGAGCTATAATAAAATAATCCATTCTTTGGAATCACCATAACACACTTGCAAAATCCCAATGCCTTTTATTATTTCAATTTTTGGCCCCTAACTTTGCCATATATCCTTTCGTCATTTTCCGGAGCTCCACCTAAATTCTCAACATTTTTGGACTCTTCTAAATCCTTGCCCTTGTCCAAACCTTTTGAATTAAATTCAAAAGCCTTTGAATTTAGTTCTTGCATTCTTGCCCACTTCTATTTTCCTTGGAACAAGCATATTTTTACGAGTCCGTAAAAATTTATCCCCATGTCCAAGTTCTTTCCAAAGCCTCTCTTTCTTTTCTTCTCTCTATTTCTATTTCTGATAAAATATGAAATTAGAGAGTAAAGATGCAACCAGCAGACCAGGCCGGCCTGTTTCCCTCATGGCCCAATTGCTCCTGGAGGCCCACCTAACCCCTGCCTATCTAACCCTAGCCCGATCCCACGCATCTCTCTTCCTCCCCTCGCTCCCTCTGAGCGCCGCCACGCGCAGCCCCCGATCCCCTCACGCCCTCGCCCCGTCCCTACACCGCATCGACAGGGAGAGCCCAGCGCTCTCTCCCCTCGTTCTCACACAGTGCCCAGCCCCTTCGTCCGATCCCCATCTCCCTCTCGTCCCTCCCTGCGCCCGACTCCAGCGCCGCCACCTCTCGTCTCTCCCGACCCCTCTCAGTCTCCTGCGCTCCTCCCATGGCGCCCGCGCCCGACGCTGCCCCGTCTCCTCGTGCCGGCCCCGCCACCAAGTCCCATCGCCGACGAGCTCCACCAGGAGCCCGCGTCCCCTTTGCTCCGCCTGCACCTCCGCCGGCCTCGGCCTCCCATGGCTGCCGCTGCCGAGCACTTCGCCTCCTCGCCAAGTTCCACCACAGCCACCCACGGGATCCGGCCGGCCTCCGCCGCCCTTGCCCGTTCGTGGCCAGATCCCACCGGCAGGGCCCCGTCCCCGCCGCTGGCGCCCCTCCTGTTCGCTGGGCATCGTCTGCTTCGCCTGCTCGTCGTCCTGGAACAACGCACGCAGCGCCAAGCCCCTGTGCTCGTTGACCCGTCGCCCCACTCCGTGGGCCAGCGCCTCCCCGAGGCCCAGCGAGCCCCTGCTTGCTGCTCCTCTGCTTCATCCTCTGCCGCCCGCCGCACGCGTGACCGAGCTGCCCCTGCGTTGTTCGACCACCGGAACCGCACCGAGTCTTTTGCCTTGCTTTGTTTTGGGTTGAAGGCCGAGACGAGACCGCCAAGATGCACCCTGGTTTCGACAAGTTCCTCACGGCGACCCCGAACATCTACGGGATGTGTACGACTTTGAACCGTGTACCACGACGAACATGTACGGCTACACGACGACCCGCAAGACCCTGAACAACTACCGCCGCCGCCGTGTACCACTACTTCCACTACCGTCGCCACGTGTACCACTACCTTCGCCACGTGAACAACGACTTCCACTACGCCGTGTACGTCTACCTCCACGACGACCCGTGAACGTCTACGAGATGTACCACTACCGTCGACCCGTGAACGACTACTTCCCCTACAAACTCGACCCGCTCCGAAAAAGCACGCTTCAAAGGTATAACCCCGAGGCGCCGTCTGTGGACCGAATGCATGTGTTGTATGAGATGCACCCTACGTTTGCACCGTGTCCGAATTGTCACTCGTTTCCATGCCACTAACCCGTGGGAACCCGGTAGTCGGGAGCACCCCACCATCTCTAGCATGTTGCGCACATCCGCACGCTTCCTTTCGCACCGGTATCTCCGTGAGCTACCGGAACCGATATGTTGCCGTGGCATCATTTTCGGATATGTTGCCGTGGCATCATTTTCGGATATGTTGCCGTGGCGCCATTTTTTTTTCGCCGCCGTGGCACCATTTTCGTTCCGCCATGGTGACCAAATGCTCCTTATCATGCTCATGTCAACATTTTCATAAAAATTGCATAAAACTTGTTCATGTCATCCGCATCATGATTATAACAATTAAAATGTTTATATTTGCTGTTTCCATTAATTGCTAAGTAACATGGGGATTTTCCGGAATTGTTGTTTTGTTGTTCCGGCCTCATTTAAACTTGCCTAGATAGGTAGTTTTCATTATGCTTCACCTCTTGCCATGTTAACCAACATTTAATCTTGTCTTGTTCATAACTGAGAGAGAACTAAATAATTGATGTGGTGTTCCGTCAATATGCAACTCCGTTGCATATTGAGCTCCACTTAATTTGTAAGCTAGTTTGTTGCATTTTGCCATGCCATGCCTCTTTAAACCGGACATGCATCATACTTGTTTGTGCATCATGCCATGTTTATGTGATGGTTGTTTACCATGTTGTTTGCTTCTTTCCGGTTTGCTTCTCTCGTTAGCTTCGGTTTCGTTCCGGAGTTGTGAGGATCCATTCGACTTCGTCCGTTTGTCTTCTTCTTGGACTCGTTCTTCTTCCTTGCGGGATTTCAGGCAAGATGATCATACCATCGAAATCACTACTATCTTTGCTATGCTAGTTTGCTCGCTCTTTTGCTATGCCAATGCTACGATGCCTACTATTTGCTTGTCAGCCTCCCAAAATGCCATGAACATCTAACCTTTGACACCCTTCCTAGCAAACCGTTGATTGGCTATGTTACTGCTTTGCTCAGCCCCTCTTATAGCGTTGTTAGTTGCAGGTGAAGATTGAAGTTTCTTCCTTGTTGGAACATGGAGATGTTGTTCCTTGCTGGAACATGTTTACTTGCTGGGATATCACAATATCTCTTATATTATTAATGCATCTATATATTTGGTAAAGGGTGGAAGGCTCGGCCTTATGCCTGGTGTTTTGTTCCACTCTTGCCGCCCTAGTTTCCGTCATACCGGTGTTATGTTCCCGGATTTTGTGTTCCTTACGCGGTCGGGTGATTTATGGGACCCCCCTGATAGTTCGCTTTGAATAAAACTTGTCCAGCAAGGCCCAACCTTGGTTTTACCATTTGCCTCACCTAGCCCTTTTTTCCCTTGGGTTTCCGGAGCCCAAGGGTCATCTTTATTTTAGCCCCCCCGGGCCAGTGCTCCTTCGAGTGTTGGTCCAACCTGAGCGATGTCCGGCGCCGCCTGGGCAACCAGGGTCTATGCCAACCCGACATCTTGCTCATCCGGTGTGCCCTGAGAACGAGATATGTGCAGCTCCTATCGGGATTTGTCGGCACATCGGGCGGCTTTGCTGGTCTTGTTTTACCATTGTCGAAATGTCTTGATGTACCGGGATACCGAGTCTGATCGGAGTGTCTTGGGTGAAGGTCTATTCCTTCGTTGACCGCGAGAGCTTGTCATGGGCTAAGTTGGGACACCCCTACAGGGTATAAACATTCGAGAGCCGTGCCCATGGTTATGTGGCAGATGGGAATTTGTTAATGTCCGGTTGTAGAAAACCCGAAGTTGACCTTAATTAAAATAAATCAACCGTGTGTGTTACCGTGATGGTCTCTTTCCGGCGGAGTCCGGGAAGTGAACACGGTGTTGGAGTTATGCTTGACGTAGGTTGCTATAGGATCACTTCTTGATCACACTTTTATCGACCGTGCTTTGCTTTCTCTTCTCGCTCTCATTTGCGTATGTTAGCCACCATATATGCTAGTCGCTTGCTGCAGCTCCACCTCATTACTCCATCCTTCCTATAAGCTTAAATAGTCTTGATCTCGCGGGTGCGAGATTGCTGAGTCCCCGTGGCTCACCAGATACTTCCAAAACCAGTTTGCAGGTGCCTATGTTACCGAGCAGGTGACGCAACCAAGCTCAAGGAGGAGCTCGATGAAGATCTTGCCCTTTGTGTTGTTTCGTTCTAGTTGATCAGTAGTGGAGCCCAGTTGGGGTCGATCGGGGACCTTTGTCGCATTTGGGGTTCTTCTTTTATTTTGGTTCCGTAGTCAAACCTTGATTGTATCTGGATGATGTAATGCTTTATTCATGTAATTGTGTGAAGTGGCGATTGTAAGCCAACTATGTATCTCTTTCCCTTATGTATTACATGGGTTGTGTGAAGATTACCTCACTTGCGACATTGCTTTCAA
Source organism: Aegilops speltoides (assembly GCA_021437245.1). Lineage (NCBI taxonomy): Eukaryota > Viridiplantae > Streptophyta > Magnoliopsida > Poales > Poaceae > Aegilops > Aegilops speltoides. The sequence goes on along the minus strand of CM038147.1, from coordinate 317,997,523 downwards.
TGCGGTTATGCCTCTAAGTCGTGCTTCGACACGTGGGTGATATAGCCGCATCGAGGGCGTTACAAGTTGGTAATCAGAGCCTTCTCCGACCTTAGGAGCCCCACTGCTTGATCGTTTTTAGCGGCCGAGTTGTGTCTAAAAAAAATATTTTGAGTCATTTAGGATTATATATATCGGAGAGTTAGGAAATCTTTTTACTCCTCAGTCCCTTCGTCGCTCTGGTGAGGTATCCTGACGTAGAGTTTTGACTCTTCTCTTCTCAAATTTCACTAAATTTTTATTAGGATCACGCGGGTATCTTAGAATCGTTCCGATGGTTTTATGATGACAACATTGTCTTGGTTGCCTCCCGTCAGCAGGGGTTTTTTTTAGTGGAGGTGTCCGGGAGTTGAGCTCGAGGTGTTGTCGTCATAATTTTATCGTTGCAGATTCTGGAATACCGAGTTTAGTGCGCCGACATCGAAAATCTCTTTTATGCAGTTGTTGGTGAGATAACCCGATAACCCAAAGATCGAGGTGAGTAGGGAGTATTGCCATGACTTGTATAACGGATGCTTTTCAAGGTTGAGGTACACGATTTCGAAGGTTTCTTGGTTATGTGTTGACGGATGGATACAATTTGGATGTAGGTATTGTTAGTTTGGGTGAGATATATTGCTTCCTGTATCCCCAACACCAGATTGCATAACCAGAAAGTTTCGGGAGTTTTATAGGTGGGAATTCAAGTAGCTCCTAGAATATCTTTTCGACAGATGCATGATATGGGATTGGGTAAATCTCTATCATATGTATTTGTTCCGGCTTATTCTGCAAACCAGTCCTTTGTTTTTGTTTTGAGTTGTGGTATTCGAGTTGCTTCAATGTCAAGTGTTGATTCCATACCTTTCCGAAATGGTGTTCTCATACTCCGATGTGAATACCAATCCTTCTCGACAATCGAGATTGTCATGTCAATCCTTTTCAACCGACATGTTTCTCTTCAAGTGGATCCCATCATTTTTCCCATCAGCAAGACCAATTATCATTTCTTCTCAACGGTGTTTGTTTCATCCGTCTCCAAGTTGCCTTTGTTTTTTTTTCCGCCCACCCACCCTTTTTCCTCAAGGACTCAGATTTCTTTACCAAGTATCCTTTTATTTTTGTGAAGTTTCTCCATTCTTTTCCGTCAATGTTCTTACCCCGTGGTTCTCAAGAAGATGTTCTACTAGTTCGTCATTCCTCATTCCTTTTCTCTTCTCCGGTGGATTCAAGTCAAGTTTTGTTGATCATACCTTTTTCCTCATTTCAATGTCTTCTCATACCGGTGCACCTCATTATCATTCTACTTCTCGCTATTTGTTATTCCGAAGTGCTCAAGATATCTTGAAGATTCATGTTTCCACTCTGCAGTCGTTCAAGCTCTTTCGAGATTGGTATCTCATTCAAGTCATTTAATTCAACCGTGCAACATCTCTTTAAATCTTTTCAACGGTGTTCTTTTGAGCGGGCCCTAACCCACGTGTCTTTTCCGTGATCTTACGACTCTTCTATTTTCCCGAGCTATCCTAAATTCTTCTCCAAGTTTGACGAAGAATGAGTTATCATCACCAAATGCTTTTCTCCAAGATCTTTCAAATTCTTTTCATAGTTGGCTCAACCTCTTCGCTTTTGATTCTTCCGGTGTGCCTCAATAATTCTTGGTGGTGTTTCTCCTTGTCATTCTCATCATTTGAAGACCGAAGAAGAGTTTCTCTTTAATCTTGCTCTATTCTCTTCAAGATTCATGGTGCTAGCTTGTAGCCATCCTCTCATAATTGTTTCGATTGTGAGAATCTTTTCACCCATCCGGAGCATTTTAGGAGTCTTTTCAGTTTCATTCTTTGAAGCCCATCATCTCAAGATTATTCATTCAAGCTTTCAGCTCTCGTTCTCCAAATCTTACGGTGCATCGCTTAAATATCCTCTAATCGGTTCACGATCTCTTTGTTCTCATGTATTTAAATCCCCTCGAGTATCTTCATTCATTTTTCAATTATTCCCGGTGAATTGTGCCTTTGCTACTTTCATTTTCAATTCTTACGGTGGTTCGTTCAAGATTTCACCTCTTTCGTTATCATTTAGTTCATTCGTTCTTTCCAATCCTACCAGTGGTTTGTTGAAGACCTTCCCAAGCTTGCGCGTATCTATCTTAATCCTTTCTACGAGAATAAGTAGTATGCCAAATCCGTTGATTGTCATCAATTTAATTGGTGAAGGATACGCATAACATAATTCTTGTTCTTGTTTCATCCAAGTGATTAATTCTTTATTCCGGAGGCCCTTAAAATTCTGGGTTTCAGTTGTTTCATCTTTTCTTTTCCCGGAGTTCCAAGCTCTCATCATCACGAAGACCCATCTAAATCATCGCAAGGCTCCACCTTATGTTTTCAACTTCTTTTCTTCTCATCATCCTTTTATTACCGGAGTTCTTCTTTGAGGCTCTATATGGTGGTTCATCAAGGATTCCTTTCATTCTTCAATTGTTCTTCAAGATTTCTCTCGAAGTTAAGATCCGCCAAGCTATACTCAAAAATTAAACATGGTGCTCAACACATGTTTTGTTTTGAGGAGTTCAAGCATTCTTCATCTTGCATTCCGAAGTGCAATTCTTTCGACCTTATCTTTTCAGGTGGTGTTATGTCATTTTGACAGTTTCATTCATGTTTCATGATTCACATGTTGTCAAGAATGAGGTATTTTAAAACCGTCAATCTCTTCATTGGAGTTATCTTGGTATAGATTTCACCTAAAGCCTTCCCTAAGGAATGTTGCTATCTTGGTGCTTATTAATGACCCAAGTTATCTCTTTTCCATCTTGATGGAACAAGTTTTCATCTCTTCATTAATCTCAAGCAAGCAATTGTTTCCGTTAGTGGCCGGTTGTCACCTCATAGTCGTGAGATGTTTTCCATAAGCCCACTACAAACTTATTCTTTTCGTTGTCGGTCTTCCAACAACTCTATTCTAACCTTCTTGCAAGGATGCCTTCCAAATTCAATTGTGGTAGAAGTTGTCATTTTCTTCTCCGTCCCTTTATCCTAACGGTCTAACTTCTATTATTTCGTTACGGAGGCATTGTCATGTTATGCTCTTCACACATCACCTCGTTTGGTGAGGATCGTCTTCTTTTCTTGCTTATCCAGTTAACCGGAGTGTTGTGTCATCTCTTCAAGTTCTTTTCATCTTATCAAGTTTTCCTTCTTTTCGATGAGAGTCTTGCCCAAATTATATCAATCTTATTCCTTCTCTATCTAGTTTTAACCGGAGTGGTTTCAATATCTATCTTATCACTAAACCTCTTGGTTCTCGTCGTATCCCTTGTTCCTCTTTTCTAACAGAGTGTTTTCAACTTTGTTCATCTTTTGTTTTCTTTCATTCATTTTGCTCAACCTCTGAAGGTTCATGGTTTCACTCAGTTTGTCGAAGAAGCAACTTAGTTTTACCTCTTCTCTTCCTCTTCCGTTTCTCTCCGGTGCCATTCTAGATCTCGGGACGAGATCCTCTCGTAGTGGTGGAGTGTTGTAACGCCCCGAGACCGGAGCTTACGAAGACTTCCAGCTACTCCGAGTTTCGTCGTGTGATTTGTTTTGTTCATTGCGTCATTTGCATTGCATCATGTCATCATGCCATCATGTCTTTTAATTTTTAAAACCTCTACTAAATAAATTGCATAGATCTTTTGATCTATTTAAATCGAGGGAATTCACGATGGTGATTTATCTTTATAATATATCCGCCTGCACCTCCGCCGGCCTCGGCCTCCCACGGCTGCCGCTGCCGAGCACTTCGCCTCCTCGCCAAGTTCCACCACAGCCACCCACGGGATCCGGCCGGCCTCCGCCGCCCTTGCCCGTTCATGGCCAGATCCCACCGGCAGGGCCCCGTCCCTGCCGCTGGCGCCCCTCCTGTTCGCTGGGCGTCGTATGCTTCGCCTGCTCGTCGTCCTGGAACAATGCACGCAGCGCCAAGCCCCTGCGCTCGTTGACCCGTCGCCCCGCTCCGTGGGCCAGCGCCTCCCGGAGGCCCAGCGAGCCCCTGCTTGCTGCTCCTCTGCTTCATCTCTCGCCGCCACAAGGACCGAAGCGTTTCGCCTTGTTCGACCACCGGAACCGCACCGAGTCTTTTGCCTTGCTTTGTTTTGGGTTGAAGGCCGAAACGAGACCGCCAAGATGCACCCTGGTTTCGACAAGTTCCTCACGGCGACCCCGAACATCTACGGGATCTGTATGACTTTGAACCGTGTACCACGACGAACATGTACGGCTACACGACGACCCGCAAGACCCTGAACAACTACCGCCGCCACCGTGTACCACTACTTCCACTACCGTCGCCACGTGTACAACTACCGTCGCCACGTGAACAACGACTTCCACTACGCCGTGTACGTCTACCTCCACGACGACCCGTGAACGTCTACGAGATGTACCACTACCGTCGACCCGTGAACGACTACTTCCCCTACAAACTCGACCCGCTCCGAAAAAGCACGCTTCAAAGGTATAACCCCGAGGCGCCGTCCGTGGACCGAATGCATGTGTTGTATGAGATGCACCCTACGTTTGCACCATGTCCGAATTGTCACTCGTTTCTGCACCTAACCCGTGGGAACCCGGTAGTCGGGAGCACCCCACCATCTCTAGCATGTTGCGCACATCCGCACGCTTCCTTTCGCACCGATATCTCCGTGAGCTACCGGAACCGATATGTTGCCGTGGCATCATTTTCGGATATGTTGCCGTGGCATCATTTTCGGATATGTTGCCGTGGCGCCGTTTTTGTTTCGCTACCGTGGCACCCTTTTCGTTCCGCCATGGTGACCAAATGCTCCTTATCATGCTCATGTCAACATTTTCATAAAAATTGCATAAAACTTGTTCATGTCATCCGCATCATGATTATAACAATTAAAATGTTTATATTTGCTGTTTCCATTAATTGCTAAATAACATGGGGATTTTCCGGAATTGTTGTTTTGTTGTTCCGGCCTCATTTAAACTTGCCTAGATAGGTAGTTTTCATTATGCTTCACCTCTTGCCATGTTAACCAACATTTAATCTTGTCTTGTTCATAACCGAGAGAGAACTAAATAATTGATGTGGTGTTCCGTCAATATGCAACTCCGTTGCATATTGAGCTCCACTTAATTTGTAAGCTAGTTTGTTGCATTTTGCCATGCCATGCCTCTTTAAACCGGACATGCATCATACTTGTTTGTGCATCATGCCATGTTTATGTGATGGTTGTTTACCATGTTGTTTACTTCTTTCCGGTTTGCTTCTCTCGTTAGCTTCGGTTTCGTTCCGGAGTTGTGAGGATCCATTCGACTTCGTCCGTTTGTCTTCTTCTTGGACTCGTTCTTCTTCCTTGCGGGATTTCAGGCAAGATGATCATACCCTCGAAATCACTACTATCTTTGCTATGCTAGTTTGCTCGCTCTTTTGCTATGCCAATGCTACGATGCCTACTATTTGCTTGTCAGCCTCCCAAAATGCCATGAACCTCTAACCTTTGACACCCTTCCTAGCAAACCGCTGATTGGCTATGTTCTCGCTTTGCTCAGCCCTCTTATAGCATTGTTAGTTGCGGTGAAGATTGAAGTTTGTTCCTTGTTGAACATGGAGATGTTGTTCCTTGTTGGAACATGTTTACTTGGGATATCACAATATCTCTTATATTATTAATGCATCTATATATTTGGTAAAGGGTGGAAGGCTCGGCCTTATGCCCGGTGTTTTGTTCCACTCTTGCCGCCCTAGTTTCCGTTATACGGTGTTATGTTCCCGGATTTTATGCGTTCCTTACGCGGTCGGGTGATTTATGGGACCCCCGACAGTTCGCTTTGAATAAAACTTGTCCAGAAGGCCCAACCTTGGTTTTACCATTTGCCTCACCTAGCCTTTTTTTTTCCCTTGGGTTTCGGAGCCCAAGGGTCATCTTTATTTTAGCCCCCGGGCCGTGCTCCTTCAGTGTTGGTCCAACCCGAGGATGTCCGCGCCCTCGGGCAACAGTGGTCTATGCCAACCCGACGCCTTGCTCATCCGGTGTGCCCCGAGAACGAGATATGTGCAGCTCCTATCGATTTGTTGGCACATCGGGCGGCTTTGCTGGTCTTGTTTTACCATTGTCGAAATGTCTTGATGTATCGGGATACCGAGTCCGATCGGAGTGTCTTGGGTGAAGGTCTATTCTTCGCTGACCGCGAGAGCTTGTCATGGGCTGTTGGGACACCCTGCAGGTATAAACTTTCGAGAGCCGTGCCGCGGTTATGTGGCAGATGGGAATTTGTTAATGTCGGTTGTAGAAAACCCGAAGTTGACCTTAATTAAAATACATCAACGTGTGTGTTACCGTGATGGTCTCTTTCCGCGGAGTCCGGAAGTGAACACGTGTTGGAGTTATGCTTGACGAGGTTGCTATAGGATCACTTCTTGATCATACTTTCATCTACCGTGCTTTGCTTTCTCTTCTCGCTCTCATTTGCGTATGTTAGCCACCATATATGCTAGTCGCTTGCTGCAGCTCCACCTCATTACTCCATCCTTCTATAAGCTTAATAGTCTTGATCTCATGGTGCGAGATTGCTGAGTCCCCGTGGCTCACCAGATACTTCCAAAACCAGTTTGCGGTGCCTATGTTACCGGCGGTGACGCAACTAAGCTCAAGGAGGAGCTCGATGAAGATCTTGCCCTTTGTGTTGTTTGGTTCTAGTTGATCAAGAGTGGAGCCTAGTTGGGGTCGATCGGGGACCTTTGTCGATTTGGGGTTCTTCTTTTATTTTGGTTCCGTAGTCGGACCTTGATTGTATCTGGATGATGTAATGCTTTATTCATGTAATTGTGTGAAGTGGCGATTGTAAGCCAACTATGTATCTCTTTCCTTATGTATTACATGGGTTGTGTGAAGATTACCTCACTTGCGACATTGCTTTCCATGCGGTTATGCCTCTAAGTCGTGCTTCGACACGGGAGATATAGCCGCATCGAGGGCGCATATATGCATTGTGATTTGACGTCTCATTGCTCGGGGCGATGCAGTGGGGTGAGTCCCTCTGCTGTTCTGCACCGTTATTTCGTGCTTGACACGTCGACCCGGTTGCACATGAAATGACCCCCACATCCTTTGTCAAAATAAACAACACCCCGATCAATGCATTACACTCTTCCGTGCAACGGACGGGGACCTTACTTGCTCCTACAGGTGCTTAAGCTTGCCACATAGGCATAAAGTCTGATGTGGCAAGTTAATCAAGAAGAGAGAGACTAGTTTGGTGACCCAAGGAAGAAACGGTGCTAAGCGCGTGTACCTAGGTGAAAAGACAATTTTGAGTCTATAGCTAATTCAATGAAGCAAACTTAGAAACACCATTTCATTGGAAGACGTCACTCCTTGGCAAATGCAATAAATAATAGTACTCCATGTGTCCCATAATATAAGAACGTTTTTTGCACTACACTAGTGTCAAAAACGTTCTTATATTATGGGACGGAGGGAGTACGAAGAAAGAGATAGAGAGGAGTAAAAAATACACTTATAACCAACCTTGTTGTAGTATGAGTGACTAAGTGATGACTATGTATGACATGCCAACATCAGATAGCCTAACGCACCGTGTTAAATCTCCAAGGGCGCGACCGCGTGAGCGACGCGATGGTCGTGGTAGGCGTGACCATGATACGGGCTGCTGGCAGCCCTTGGATCTAAGATCAAACGGTCGCATGCTAAGTTGATGAAAATTTGCAGAATAACCCTCCAGGATAGGATATTCACCCATTGGTCTAGAATCGCGCCATGCAACCATTCGATCTTAGATCCAAGGGCTCTCGGAAGCCCGTATCATGGGAGAATCGAAAGCCACTACCCTGCCATCCGCACGCTGGCAGTTTGCTCTTACTCGTCCCCGCACGTCCTTTAATACTATGGTGGTTCGCTCCTAGTCGTCCCGTCCATTCACATTACGACAGTTCCACTAATCCTAACCCTCCTCCCAAATCCATGGAATCCCAAATCTCCCCGATCAGTGGTGAGTACAAGGTTAGAACCATCACCGGCAATGAGTTCGACGTCATCTACACCCGTTCTTCCGCGACGGTGAAAGGATGCCTTTCTCGCTTCAGACGCATGTTCGAAGACTCACATGATGAGTGGGTCTCCGGGCTAGATGTTGAGTACACCACAGTTGTGGGACGAGAGAAGGATCTAAAGGACGAAGAGAGGAAGAAGCCCGCCGTGATCCAGGTTTGCGTGCATGACTTATGCTTGGTCTACCACATATGCCATGCCGACGTTGAGTGCCAGGATTTTAAGAACTTCCTCGAGGACAAAACAGTCAAATTCGTTACTTTAGACTTTAAGAACGACAAAGAAGTCCTGCGTCGGATGGCCTCGTTGTAGGCAACCCCTTCGACCTCTAGAAGAAATGGTTGGTGCCCTCTCGTCAGCCCTCAATGCTGACCCTGGCAGGAGCCATGGTTCATCCTTCGTACCGCAAACTAGAGGAACCTCATTACACGTTTCATCGTCATGCATGGCAGCGGAATGTGCTAGATATAGACCACATCCAGTACGCTGCAATGGATGGCTACCTTTGTTTCAATATCTACAAGGGTTGGATGAAGAGCAACAACCAAGTTGCCGGTTCAACCAAAGAAGTATCGGCCAAGAGGAAGAGGGACAAGGACGAAGTCGAGGACGTGGTTGAGGACTCCGAGTAAGGTGGCAGTGTCGTTGCTCATGGCGGTTCTAAACTTCTAATGCAGTGTCTACCGGATTAGTTGCATAGTTTAATTTCAGGTGTGCTTAGTTTAATTTGAGGGGTGTGTTGTGCTGAGCCCCTAGCAGAACTATGTTATCTTTCTTCTCGTTACTTTAACTCTTCAGTATGTACATACTAGTACTAGTATTTCTTTAATAGAATTTAGCACCCCAATTAAGCACGTACTAGCTTTTTGAATAGTACTATATGCATAATTTGGCGACGAGCGCTCTCTATATGTACCACCTTTTTTTTAAATTTCAATTTTTGCTCCATGGCGCAATCCATCGATAGTGGAGTACTACTGTACAAAAGTATACATTTTTTAAAAGGCTAGCGTACTGTTCATCACATATACTCCTATATATATACCCAGTTAAATTCTCAACCTAGAACGATGTGCATGCCATGTAGTAAACCGATCCGGAGGAAGTATAGTAAAAATGAGGTGATTTTACCCAGTGATCGGTGGGGGAGCATGGCCTGTCATGCGGTCCCACATGTCATGATGTACCAAGGCAATGCGCGTGTCCCTCTTGAGGCAGAAGCAATACTAGTACGTGGTTTGAGATGATGTCGAACTGAAGTGTGAAATAATGGTTGCTTCATCCGTCTGGGAAGGTGCGGCATTGTGATTTGACGTCTCATTGCTCATTACTAACACTGGGCCGGTACAAGTGGGGTGCGTCCCCCTGCTGTTCTGCACTGTTATTTCGTGCTTGACGCGTCGACCCGGTTGCACATGAGATGACCCCCACATCCTTTCTCAAAATAAACAACACCCCGATCAATGCATTCCACTCTACCGTGCAACGGACGGGGACCATACTTGCTCCTACAGGTGCTTAAGCTTGCCACATAGGCATAAAGTCTGATGTGGCAAGTTAATCAAGAAGAGAGAGACTTGTTTTGTGACCCAAAGAAGAAACGGTGCTAAGCGCGTGTACCTAGGTGAAAAGACAATTTTGAGTCTATAGCTAATTAAATGAAGCAAACTTAGCAACACCATTTCATTAGAAGAGGTCACTCCTTGGCAAATGCAATAAATAATAGTACTCCCTGTGTCCCATAATATAAGAACATTTTTTGCACTACACTAGTGTCAAAAACGTTCTTATATTATGGGACGGAGGGAGTACAAAGAAAGAGATAGAGAGGAGTAAAAAAACACTTATAGCCAACCTTATAGCCAACCTTGTTGTAGTATGAGTGACTAAGTGATGACTATGTATGACATGCCAACATCAGATAGCCTAAAGCACCATGTTAAATCTCCAAGGGCGCGACCGTGCAAGCGACACAACGGTCGTGGTAGGCGCGACCATGATACGGGCTGCTGGCAGCCCTTGGATCTGAGATCAAACGGTCGCATGCTAATTTGATGAAAATTTGCAGAATAACCCTCCAGGATAGGATATTCACCCATTGGTCTAGAATCACGCCTTGCAACCGTTTGATCTCAGATCCAAGGGCTCTCGGAAGCCCGTATCATGGGAGAATGGAAAGCCACTACCCCGCCATTCGTGACGCCGGCAGTTCGCTCCTACTCCCCCCCGACGTCCTTTAATACTACGGCGGTTCGCTCCTAGTCGTCCCGCCCATTCACATTACGACAGTTCCACTAATCCTAACCTCCTCCCAAATCCATGGCGCCCCAAATCTCCCGATCAGCGGTGAGTACAAGGTTAGAACCATCACCGCAATGAGTTCAAGTCAACTACACCCTTTTTCATGACGGTGAAAGGAAGCCTTTCTCGCTTCAGACGCATGTTCGAAGACTCACATGATGAGTGGGTTGCCAGGCTAGGTGTTGAGTACACCACAGTCGTGGGACGAGAGAAGGATCTAAAGGACAAAGAGAGGAAGAAGCCCGCCGTGATCCAGGTTTGCGTGCATGACTTATGCTTGGTCTACCACATATGCCATGCCGACGTTGAGTGCCAGGATTTTAAGAACTTCCTCGAGGACAAAACAGTCAAATTCGTTACTGTAGACTTTAAGAACAACAAAGAAGTCCTGCGTCGGATAGGCCTCGTTGTAGGCAACCCCTTCGACCTCTAGAAGAATTGGCTGGTGCCCTCTTGTCAGCCCTCAATGCTGACCCTGGCAGGAGCCATGGTTCATCCTTCGTATCGCAAACTGGAGGAACCTCATTACACGTTTCATCGTCATGCATGGCAGCGGAATGTGCTAGATATAGACCACATCTAGTACACTGCAATGGATGGCTACCTTTGTTTCAATATATACAAGGGTTGGATGAAGAGCAACAGCCAAGCTGGCGGTTCAATCAAAGAAGTATCGGCCAAGAGGAAGAGGGACAATGACGAAGTCGAGGACGTGGACGAGGACTCCGAGTAAGGTGGCAGTGTCGTTGCTCATGGCGGTTCTAAACTTCTAATGCAGTGTCTACCGGATTAGTTGCATAGTTTAATTTCAGGTGTGCTTAGTTTAATTTGAGGGGTGTGTTGTGCTGAGCCCCCAGCAGAACTATGTTATGTTTCTTCTCGTTACTTTAACTCTACAGTATGTACATACTAGTACTAGTATTTCTTTAATAGAATTTAGAACCCCAATTAAGCACGTACTAGCTTTTTGAATAGTACTATATGCATAATTTGGCGACGAGCGCTCTCTATATGTACCACCTTTTTTTTCAAAATTTCAATTTTTGCTCCATGGCGCAATCCATCGATAGTGGAGTACTACTGTACAAAAGTATACAGTTTTTAAAAGGCTAGCATACTGTTCATCACATATACTCCTATATATATACCTAGTTAAATTCTCAACCTAGAACGCTGTGCATGCCATGTAGTAAACCAATCCGGAGGAAGTATAGTAAAAATGATGTGATTTTACCCAGCGATCGGCGGGGGAGCATGGCCTGTCAAGCGGTCCCACATGTCATGATGTACCAAGTCGATGCGCGTGTCGCTCTTGAGGCAGAAGCAATACTAGTACGTGGTTTGAGATGAGGTCGAACCGAAGTGTGAAATAATGGTTGCTTCGTCCGTCTGGGAAGGTGCGGCATTGTGATTTGACGTCTCATTGCTCATTACTAACGCTAGGCCGGTACAAGTGGGGTGTGTCCCCCTGCTCTTCTGCACTGTTAGTTCGTGCTGGACATGTCGACCCGGTTGCACATGAGATGACCCCCACATCCTTTGTCAAAATAAACAACACCCCGATCAATGCATTACACTCTTCCGTGCAACGGACGGGGATCTTACTTGCTCCTACAGGTGCTTAAGCTTGCCACATAGGCATAAAGTCTGATGTGGAAAGTTAATCAAGAAGAGAGAGACTAGTTTGGTGCCCCAAGGAAGAAACGGTGCTAAGCGCGTGTACCTAGGTGAAAAGACAATTTTGAGTCTATGGTTCGGGTCCAGCTTGGTGTAGCGCGTCTTCACCATTGCCCAAGCTTCTCTTGCACCTTGCCGACAAGCTGATATCTTCCACAATCGGAAGCGCCACCGGGCTCCTTGAAGCAGATCCACAAGCTCCCTCATGCCATTCGGCAGGAAGTTTGATGGCCACAAGGCCTGAGCAATGTCGTGCATCACCCGCCGAGCTCGCTCGTGCAACTGTGAAAATTCTTGTAGTACCTCGCCCGCAGATGAGGGCATCTCCTCCTCGGGGCGACCCGTTAACATTTCTACAAGAAAAATTCTTTCAATACACTTCCTCGCCGAACTGTAATATAGTTCGTCTGGGCACTCACCGTAAATACCGCATCGAAGCCTTTTGTTCTCCTTCACGGAGTCCGCCAATTGAGCGCGGACGTCTTTTAATTCCACGTCCAGCCGAATATTGGCATCTTGAAGATTGTTCTTCTCTTGCCTAACTTGCGTAAGGATGCGTTCGCCAGCCTTTAGCTGCCTTTTGAGATGCAAGTCGTCATCCATTACTCCCTCCGGATTCACCCCGGGATTGTCTACAGAATTTTCTGTTAGACTAGTCATACCAACCGCTTACTAACTGGGGCATCTTCGTACAATTGAGACGAAGGTTACCAGATGAGGCCTTCTGGGATTCCTCTAACTTGGCAACCGTGTCCCTCAGCTGGGCCTTGCATTTCTCCAGCTCCCGAGCTAATTGTTTCATTCTTATCTACAAGGACTTATGCATAAATTGATCCTTAAAACAGTTGTTCCAACCGTTTCAAGTCTCAGGGGCTACTGTTATACATGCTTATCAAAATTTCTTACCCGTATATCTTTGGTATACTGGTCCGTCGCTCGGGCAAGCCAGCCTTGAGCTGCTCGGATGTATGCGTCCCCCAAATTGAAGGCATTAAAAGCCTCTTCGGAGAAGATGTTGTTCCGAAGCACGGCCCTCTGACGCCGGTGATTCATGGCGCTCTCTACTTCGGAGTTCGTGGCCAATAGCATATCCGCGTCCTCTGTCGTTGAACTATGCGGCACTGGCCCCGTGTCCGCCTCCGCTCTCAAAACCGGTTCTGGAACCCGGCTGGTGGAGGCGGGATTGGCGGGATCCCCGATACAGTTTGGTTGCTCATTTTCCTGCCAGGACACGAAGGGCGCTGTTATACTTCAAATACCACAATCGCAGGACAGGTTTTTGATTTACCTCTACAATTGTGTGTCGACCCTCACTGCCTTCCTCTTGAGCCTGCCCGATCCGGACACCCGTGTTCGACGAGTCCCTAGGGGCTCGGCCCCGCGCTCCGACCGTCGTCTCTGCAAACAGCACGACGCCTCAAGGGTAAGGCATGATACCTGAGGGGAGTACTCTACAGAGGATAGGGTTTTTAGTTTGGCTTACACGCGACACAGGGAGCAGTCCGGGATAGTCAGCAATAATGGCCACTGGGGCACCATCACAGCTCGCTTGATAAAATACCCCGTTGACAAGCTCCACAGTATATCCGGATCTTCTTCGAGACCTGGATCTAGGGCCCTTCTGGGGTCCTCCGCTGCGAGGAGGGGCTGAAGATTCCTTCACGGCCCTCCCCCGCCTCGCCGAAAACATCAATGCGGGTAATCTTAGTAGAGAATGCTAAAGTAAGTGAAGCAGGGAAAGGAATGACGACTTACCCACTCTGGGGGGTTGTACATGGAGAATCCGTCCCGCGGTTTAATGCTAAGGAATTCTTCCTCTTCCCCCTTGTATAAATCATACAATATCCTTGCCAGAGCAGTGGCGAAGTCCGGACCCTTACGGCCACAGCGGGTAGCGTCGTCTTCCACGTTGAAGTGCCACATGGGTTTCCCTTGATATTGAAGCGGTAGCACCGCCCGCATTATGAATATTGCCATGACCTCGACTATCGTCAGTCCGGATTTGGCCAGTAACTTTATCCTGCTCATCAGGAAATGTATTTGCCTGGTATCCTCCTCTTGGGGGCCCCGGGGGCACCAACTTAGACGTGCCCTCAGTGGGGCGTTACTGAACATGGGGAGACCTATCCGGACTGAATCCGGAAGGGGAACATCATCAATGTAAAACCACTTTGAAGGCCAGTTCTCTGGTGCCTTCTTGGGAGTGCCGGATAGGTATCCGGTCTCGGCAATGCACCATACTTCGGTCCCACCCACTTGACATAGGGATTCTCCCTGGGTGCGGGGGACAAGGCAGAACAGCTTCTTCTAGAACCCAAAGTGAGGTTCACAACCTAAACAGCTCGCAAAGGGCAACATACCCCGCTATATGTAGTACGGAGGCAGGGGTAAGGTTGTGCAACTGGAGACCGTAGAACTCCAGGAGCCCGCGGAGAAACGGGTGGATGGGAAACCCGACGCCCCTTAGAAGATGCGGGATAAAGCATATTCGCTCCTCTGGAGATGGATTAGGAGATCCCTCCGCTTGTTCCCCTCCGTTATAGGTGGCTATTCCGGCTCCAACGGGGACCATAAATGCCGGTGGGAGAAACCCTTGGGTTTGTAACTTTATCAAACGACTATGAGGAACTGAACACTCTTCCCAATCCCCCGACTTGGAGCGAGGAGAGCGAGCAGAAGAGCTGCGACGACCGGCCATGTTGGAATGGTTTTTTCCGGAGCGCTCTGTGGGATGCTTGCTTGAGGGGGGAGAGTGAGGTTTGGATCTGATAATTCCCGTCTCTTCAAATAGATGGCCCGCCGGAAGGATCGCGGGTGGCAAATGCAAAAATGCCTCGTCTCCCCGCATTCGCTTGACACGTGGAGATGGTCATTATTGAGGCACTGAAGCCGAGGAGTGCGACATTGATGAGAAACCGGACACTATTCGTCGTAATAGGTACATTGGAGTATTCAGAGAAGGAACCTGCCTTGCAATGCTGAAGACAAGGCAGCACGCCGGACTCATCGTCATTGAAGCCTGGTTCAGGGGCTACTGAGGGAGTCTGGGATTAGGGGGTATCCGGACGGCCGGACTGTATACATCATCCGGACTATTGAAGCGTGAAGATACAAGACTCAAGACTTCGGCCCGTGTCCGGATGGGACTCTCCTTTGCGTGGAGGCAAGCTTGGCGATCCGGATATTGTGTTTCCTTCCTTGTAACCGACTCCATGTAAACCCTTACCCTCTCCGTTGTCTATATAAACCGGAGATGTTGGTCTACAATTACAATCATACCATTATAGGCTAGCTCTTAGGGTTTAGCGTCTACGATCTTGTGGTAGATCTACTCTTGTAACACTCATATCTTCAATATTAATCGAGCAGGAAGTAGGGTTTTACCTCCATCGAGAGGGCCCGACCTAGGTAAACATTGTGTCCCTTGCTTCCTGTTACCATCAGCCTAAGACGCATAGATCGGGACCCGCTTCCCGAGATCCACCGGTTTTGACATCGACACCCGGTACAAAACTTAACTTAACAACGGGCTCACAAGGTTATGCCTGCTTACGGGGCCAGGGTACAGCATGCCCATAACCTTCCCTAGATGGAGGCACCGACCAGAGGCACGACAATGAAACGCATTAAGGCCGTCCCATACCGGCAAATGTGGTTGCACTTGGAAACACTCATTTCACCGGCACCATGACCCAGTCAACAACATATTCAAGTTGAGTTACATATCAAGTTCAACTTAGGGTGAAAATAAGGTTGGAAAAAGTGGTAGGCGTAAGCGAGGCGGTTGGCCTTCGCCTAGTGCCTAGGCGGTGCCTAAGCGCCCTAGGCGCGGCCTAAGCGGTAATATAGTTTTTACTCGTAGTGTATTCATGAGTATTATATGTGTGTTGATATAAGTTTAGGGCATATAAGTAAGTTAATTACCATCTACTACCATTGGAATATAACCCGTTTGGCATACTAGTGCAATATGTGGCATGATTTCTTTCTTGCGTAAGCAATTCCTTGCTTGCCCTGCCTAGACCTCCATTTATGTCCTAGGTTAGGCGTTTGGCCATTGCCTAGCACCTAGGCGTGCCTAAGCGCCTCCTAGGCACTGCCTTTTCCAAAAGAGGGTGTCATAATGCCATGCTATGCATCACTAACATCATAACCATGAAAATTTACTAAATCAACTACGCTCCCACGGAGGCATCATCAACTCAAGATAATCCTCTGGTTAAGATCAAACCTCACTTAAACCAGAATCATTTCTAGCAATCTCATCACTTTTCATCATGCAAGAATAATAATTAAACTAAATATTTACCTCCATGACCATATCATTTCATCATCACTCAAGCATATTTAACATGACAAGCACTTAACAGAATATAATTATCATAATAATTATTTAAATGCAGGAATAATCATAAGTTCAAGTAAGAAAATCACAAATATTCAGGTGGCACTATGAAAATGTTGTTGTGGCTTGCCTTAGTGCTGATGAGGTTCACAACTCTCCTGGTGATCCTCAAGACAAGCTTGCTCTTCTGAAAACAAATAAAACCACAAAAAGAAAACAACAAGAAACCTTTTGAAAATTACCAGAAAATCTAGACAGCAAGGAAAAATCCCATCTTTTGGGTGCTGTTAGATTTTTGGACAACGAACACAATGCAAATAGAATCAATGCATTTGGACTTATAAATAAAAAGTTATGGCTGTTTGAAGTTTCCTGGATTTAAATGAATTTGAAATAAAAATAAACAAACTGGGGGTGACGTCGAAGGCGTAAAAGCCCAGGGCGCCACCACTCGTACCGCTTCGCGCGCGTACTGAGTGGCTGACTAGTAGGCCTTGCTAGTCAGGCCAGAAGGAGGGGGAGAGGGAAACAGTGGGAGGCGGAGCTTCGCCGGAGCAAACGCCGGTGACGAGGGTTATTGGGGTCAAACGAGAGGGGGATCGAAGGGGAAGAAGATTGCGCACCTGCCCGTACTCGTAGCGTGTCTAGAGGTGACCGGACAGCATCGGAAACGGCCTCTCCAGCGGAAGCAGAGGGCAGAGGTCGCCGGAGACAAAGACAATGGCTGCTCGGGGCAGCTCCACGGGCTCATGCGGAGCGGAACGGCTTCACCAAAGAGTGGCGGAGGCCCTGGAAGGGTCGCCCTGACCTAGGAGGGGTCGGAGCTGTGGGGACGATCTGGTGGGGATCAGCGGCGAGCTCGGGCTTTGGGACGGTAGCCCGCGGCCTGCCCGGCCGGGCTGCGGCTTCTACTGGCTCGTGGAGGGTGTGAGAGATGCTGCGGGTGCTCAAGGAGGCTGGGGTGGCGGCATTTATAGGCGGGCGGCGAGAGGGTTTCGAGCTCCGCTGGAGGACACCTGTCCATGGCGCCCGGCGATGAACAGCGCCAGTGAGAGAGGGGGATGACGACAGAGGTCACGCAGGAACTATTGGCGGGCGCGGACGAGCACAGGAGCGAGGGGGAAGACGATGAGAACAGTGCGCCGTGCACTGTGTCGTTGGCCGGACCGTGCCTGTGCCCGCCATGGCGAGCTCCGGCATGAGCGAGTGCTAGGGGGAGTTAAGGGAGTGGAGACGGGGATGGTGGCGAGGCATTGCATGCTTGGGCAGGCTGGGCAACGAGCACGCGGTCAACAGTGCGCTAGGCGGCACGCAGAGCACGTGTTTTGCATGCCAGCACGCCCGGACAAACGCGGTCACCGCTTTGAACCGTGACATCAGGCCACCCTAAGCGCTAACTTGATGTCTGGTGTAGTCCTTGGTAGTTTGAAGTGTTACCACAGTTGGGCTTGGATCCAGGTGTAGTAGAAATGGATTTGTACTGCTGGCAAGTTTCTAGACAGTAACTTTGAAGAATTACTGTGGTCAAACCACTGGGAGTTAAGGGCTGAGCTTTGGAGGCTTGCTTATACTTACTAAGGTAAATAGGCACAAGAAAAACTAGCTACAATGGCGCTAGTAAAATGGTAGTTGCTATAGAAACTACCATTTCTGTCCAGAAATGAATTTATTTTCTGTAGCCAAAATATTCCAAAGAGTGATGAAATATTTTTGCTCAGAGAGGTGCCCTAGGGTTCAAAGAATGATTGGGATTATTCTCAGGATTTTTGGGGCAAGAAAAATTAGGGTTGCTTTGGAGCACCAAGTGCTAACTAGGGTTTTGGAGGGCAAAGTGAATATTTTTCATTTAAGAAAAATATTCCAAGCAATATTTTGAGTTAAACCAGAGGTGAAGTGATGGTTTGAGGAGGGGACGGAGCACTTGGGTGAAAATCAAGGGGTACCCAATTGGTTAAGTCCAAATGAAGTGATTCAAAAACCCTAAATTCAAAACCAACTCAACTGAAAACCAGGCAAAGAAAAGAGGGGAAAAACCAGGCTGTCACAAACCTCCCCCACTTAGAATGAATCTCGTCCTCGGGATTCGGTTGCTTGGGAAAACCATTCTGGATAACATGCCCTTAGAAATTCTTCTGATTCCCATGTTGATTCTGACTCTGTGTGATGCTTCCATTGGACTTTGTAAAACTTCCGTGCTTTACTGCGAGTGACTCTTTCCATTTGATCCAAAATTTTCACCGGCCTTTCTTCATATGTTAAGTCCTTTGCCAGCTCTAATTCTGTCAAATCAGTCTTTTTCTCAGGCGGTGATATGCACCGTCGCAATTGCCAAACATGGAACACGTTGTGCACGTCTGACTACTCGGGGGGAAACTCCATCTGATATGCTACAACACCCACTCGTGTCATAACGGGAAATGGACCAATAAATTTGGGTGCCAATTTTCCACGGGTTTGAAACCTCTTGATACCTTTCATAGGTGTGACTCGAAGATAGACATGTTCTCCGGGTTCGAAGCTGATCTGTCGGTGTTTTGCATCATAATAACTTTTCTGTCGCGATTTGGCCAATTGCAATCTGTCTGGGATCTCCTTGACTTGCTTTTTGGCTTCCAGCAAGAGATCCATTCCGAAAATATGGCTATCTCCGGTTCAATGTTGGGGATATCTCTTATCAGGAACTTATCGGCCGACCCATGATAAGGGGTAAATCGACCAGTTTATCGGCATATTAGCCAATTTATCGCCATATCGGCTGATTTATCGGCCAATTTATCTTATCGGTCAGACAACGGTAAGCGATAAATCGGCCCATTTATCAGAATATCGAAAGATATCTTGAACAGTGCTCCGGTTTGAGACCAATTCAATGGAGTGCGGCACTTACGGCCATACAAAGCTTCATATGGTGACATCTTTAAACTTGTCTGGAATCTATTGCTATATGAGAACTCGGCGTACGACAAGCAATCTTCCCATTTTGGGCCTTGGGCCAAAGCACATGCTCGGAGCATATCTTCGATTATTTGATTTACCCGTTCTGTCTGTCCATCCGTCTGAGGATGATAAGCGGTACTGTATTTCAATTCCATTCCTAGGGCTTGATGGAGACGGGACCAAAAAGCGGAGGTAAAAGTGACCCTCGGTCAGAAGTGATGGTTCGGGGAACTCCATGCAGACTGACTATTCTGGATACATACAGTTGTGCAAGCTCATCTCCTTGATATGAGGTTCTGATCGGGAGGATGTGGGCTACCTTGGTTAATGTATCCACTATGACCCAGATCGCATCATTCCCTCGTCGGGTCTTAGTCCTATGATGAAGTCCATACATACATCACCCCATTTCCATTGTGACACTGGCAGCGGTTGGAGAAGTCTGGCTGGCTTCTGATGTTCTGCCTTTACTTTGTTGCATATGTCACAAAAGGCCACGAAATAAGCAATGTCTTTCTTCATTCCATCCCACCAGAATATTTGTCGAAGGTGTTCGTACATTTTTGTACCTCCAGGGTGAATTGAATACGAGGATTTGTGGGCTTCTGACAGGATCTTCTGCTTCAAATCTGCTTGATTAGGCACACAAATCCTTCCCCTGAATCGGAGGGTACCGCACTAATCCTTCGAGAAATCGGAAAGCTTGACATGTTTCTGCAGATTTGCATCGCATGGCTGGGCTTTGCGGATTTCTTCCTCAAGAGTATGGGTAACTTTCAAAATATTGGCAAGGCCAGCCTCTACTATGACTAGGTTGAGCTGAGCAATCTCTTCTTTAAGTTCGGGAGGCAAAGACTCCAATATGACATTTAAATTGTCTGGCTTTTGATTGAGCGCATCGGCAACCACATTGGCCTTACCCGGATGGTAATTTATTCCAAGGTCATAATCCATGACCAACTCAAGCCATCTTTGTTGACGGAGATTTAAATCCGGCTGAGTAAATATATATTTGAGGCTTTTGTGATCGGTAAAAATTTGTCACCTTTTTCCGATGAGGTAGTGTCTCCAAATTTTTAAAGCATGAACTACCGCGGCCATTTCCAAATCATGAGTGGGGTAATTCTCTTCGTGGGGTCGTAGCTGCCGTGAGGCATAAGCTACAACCTTGCCATCTTGCATAAGTACGCATCCCAGTCCTTGTCTAGAAGCGTCGTAGTACACATCAAAGCTGCGGTAGATATCTGGAAGTGTTAATACTGGTGCAGTTGTCAGGCGTTACTTTAACTCAGTGAAACTTGTCTCACAGTGCGCAGTCCATTCAAACTTCTATCCTTTTTGAGCAGCTTTGTCATGGGTTTAGCAATCTTGGAAAACCCTTCAATGAAACGGCAGTAATATCGGCTAATCCAAGAAAACTCCGAATCTGAGATACGGTTGCGGGTGGCAACCAATCGAGTACATCCTTTACTTTGCTTGGGTCCACAGCTATACCTTCGGCGGATAACACATGCCCAAGGAATCCAACTTGCTTGAGCCAGAACTCACAGTTACTGAATTTGGCGTATAACTAATGCTCACAGAGTCGTTGTAACACTGCTCAGAGTAAATGAGTATATCATCGACGAAGACTACCACGAACTTATCGACGAAGTCCATGAATACTTTATTCATCATGTGCATGAAGAAAGCAGGGGCGTTGGTAAGGCCAAAAGACATAACTATATATTCATAGAGACCGTAGCGAGTGGTGAACGCAGTCTTGGGAATATCCTCCTTTTTAATTTTAGCTGATAATATCCAGTTCGTAAATCAATCTTGGAGAACACCTTGGCTCCACTGAGCTGGTTGAACAAATCATCAATTCTTGGTAGAGGGTATTTGTTTTTGATTGTGACCTCATTCAGCTGTCGGTAATCCACACACATGCAGAGGCTGCCATCTTTCTTGTCCATGAAGATAGCAGGTGATCCCCATGGTGAGGAACTGGGGCGGAAATACCCTTTTTGGAGCATTTCATCAAGCTGTTTCTTTAGCTCCACTAATTCTGATGAAGGCATTCGATAATACTTCTTGTGTATTGGTGTGGTTCCGGGCACAAGATCTATTGCAAACTCAAGATCTCGATCAGGTGGCATGCCTGGCAGTTCTTCTAGGAATACATCAGGAAACTCGCTGACCACCGGAATTAATTCCATTTCAGCCATTGTTGTAAAGACCATTTCCTTGGAGGGTATGCTCCTACGAGCAATAAATTTTGTAGTTTGTCCCTTTTGGCTGGTCAAGTTGACTTTGACTTTTCGGGTCACACAATTTATGCACACTTGGTACTGAGTCAGCCAATTCATACCCAAGATAACATCCAACTTATCAGACTCAATAAGTATCAAAGAGGTTGGAAAATGGACTCTATTGATATTGACTTCCAAATTGCGGCAGACTAGATTGCTTCTAATTAGAGATCCCGGGGTTTGTACCAACATATTCTTGCCCAAAAGCGAACAAGGAAATTTGGTTTGGGCAACAAAACTCCGAGAAATAAAAGTGTGGGAAGCCCCAGAGTCAAATAAAATTACTGCAGGTATGTTATTAACATGGAACATACCAATGACGACTTTGGGATTCACTTGGGCTTGATCGGTGGAAATGTAATGAATGTATCCCGTGATGTCGTGCTGATTTAGGCATGCCTCCAGATAATGGACTTGTTGCTTGAATTTAGCATCGATCGAGTTGTTCTTGGGACACTGTTTGGCATAATCTCCGGTTTGTCCACAACTGTAACAAGAATTATTGCGTAGGTGATTCTCCGGAACTGGGTTGAGCACGTCATTCTTTACTTGGGTGGTGGCCTTGTTAACATTTTGTTGCCAATTGGGCTTGTATGCTACCTGAGTTGGCTGCCAGGTACGAGCCTTCTGCACTGGCTGCATTTCCTTTCTTGGCTCAAACTTGCGATTGTGATCATTATTGACGGGCTTATTTTCCGATACAAGCTTGTGTTCCCTTTCAGCAATGAAAGCCTTCTTTACAAGAGTTTGGATGTCTGGGAAATCGAACATACTGAGAGCACAACAGAGTTGCGGGTTTAATCCACCAATAAATCTGTCCATCTCTCTTTCCTCAGTGGCCATGTCATATTGAGAGTAACGTGATAGGTGACTGAATTTCTGCAAATATTCTCCCACAGACTGACTTCCTTGGAGGAGCTCGAGAAATTCATGTTGCTTAGTCTTCATAATTCTCGTAGGGATGTGATATTTACGGAATCGTTCTTTGAAACTTGACCAGGTAATTTCTTCATCAGCAGTCCCCATGGCTTTTTCATTTTTCCACCATATGGCAGCAGCGCCTTCAAGATAATGTGTTACAAATGGAACCTTATCCCCTTCATCAGTTCGAGCAACCTCAAGCTTCTTTTCCATAGTTCTCAACCAATCATCTGCATCCAAGGGATCAATGGCCTGACGGAAACTGGGAGGCTTAGTCCTTTGAAAATCAGATAACTTGGAGTGATGGCCGGGCTGATTTCCATTCTGTCCAACCATAGCTTGAATACTTCTGAATATTTCCATCAGATCATTATTTCGTCTTTCCTCAAACATACACATAATTTGCTCGGTGGAGGGCGGATTTGGCGGTGGAGGCGATGGTGGAACGTACGGCTCGGGTGATTCTCCTGCCCGTCATGCGGAACACCGAACAGGAGAACCCTCGCGAACGTTGCTACTGCAGCCTCCCCACGTCATCCTAATATGATTTTTCCCGAGTCAACGCAACCGAGATGAGAAGCATTCAAAATAAACTGGGGAGAAGCCAACAACAAAAATCCGAGTAAAACCGAAATGGCGAAGGAAATACGGCGAATAAAATAAAGTTCTAACATAATTATACATAGACTCATACATGAAAGATAACAACATGCCAGGTCCAACTACCCTCATCACTACAAAAAAATACACTTCCGTGATGATACATGTTTGTCATAGTAGGTCGCGTTTTTTGTCATGCATGTGCATCCATGACGATTTTATGACAGAATCAAGATAGTCATACATGTGCTATCATAGAAGTGTTCCATGACATTACAAAAATTATCATCACGGAAGTGTCCACTTCCAAGACGATAAATCGCGCGTCACAGAAGTGCTTTCGTCAAGGGTGACCGACACGTGGCATCCACCGTAACGGAACGCCTTTAAGCTATTGGGTCGGGTTTTGGATCCGATAACCCGTTAACAGCCCCGACCAATGGCGATTTTCCACGTGTAAAATCATCATTGGCTGGAGGAAACGCTGTCGGCTCATCGCTGGGACAGATGTCATCCACTCATTGGATGTATACGCCTATGATACGTCGACACGTGGCACGGCCCATCAAGTTTAAATGGGCCGGCCCAACTAAAGGCCCACAAGATTTTGCAGCCCATAAAGGGCCGGCCCAGCTAAAGGCCCACGAGATTTTGCGGACCAAAATGGGCTAGCCCAGGTAAAGGCCCACAAGATTTTTGTGTGCCATAACGGGCCGGCCTAGGTAAAGGCCCACAAAATTCTTGAGGATCATAATGGGCCGGCCCAGCTAAAGGCCCACGAGATTCACCGACATTAATTGGCCAGCCCAGCTATAGGCCCACAAGATTTTGAGGACCCTAGTAGGCCGACCCATTAACTGGCCCCCATGTTTTGGGCCAAATGCCGGCCCATATTTGATCCGGTCCATTAATGGCTTGCCATGTTCCGAGCCTATTAATGGGCCATATGAGATCTGGCCCGTTAAAAGCCTCCCACTTTCTGGGCCAAATCACGGCCCAGATCAGGTCCGGTCCTTTAAGAGGCTTTGGGCTTAATTATGGCCCATATCAGATTCGGCCCGTTAACTGGACGCTATGTTTTTGGGCCCACTTGCTAAAGGCCCATTTAGTAATTCGGCTTGATATTAGTTTCGGCCTGTTAAGGGCCCGTTCAACATTTCGACCCTATATTAATTTCGGCCTGTTAAAAGCCCCTCATATAGTTGGGCCTAACTACGACCCGGTTTGCATCTGGCCTGCTCGCAGCCAATATCTGATTGGGCCAAACAAGGACCGAGACAACTTTTGCATGTTAAAAGCCCGTGATTTGATTCGCACAATCATGGGCAGGGGTCCATTTCGGGCTGCTGCCGGCCCATGAGCTATTCGGCACATTTCAGGCCCAACCTCCTTCTCAGCCTCCTAAAAGCCAATTGAGTTTTCTTGCGAAAAGAGGGCCGGGGGTTACTCGGCCTATTAAAGGCCCGAATTTACTAGTGGGCCAGTTTGACAGGGCCCATGATGCGGATCATACATCGCGATTGCATGACGACCCGATTATGTACCGTAGTTTTACGGTTTGGCCGGATTACTGCGAAGACAGGATATATATACAGTAAAATAACTGCAGCATCATGAATAAGAAAAACCTAGACTATACAATAAAGAAATTACTGCATATTACATCCACTCGGCATCAAAGTTCGCCACTATGATAGTAAAGCACAAGCAGACAGCAGATTACATACACTGGGCATCAAAGATCGCCACGAGTGCAAATAAACACGCCGACAAAATAATATACAAAACCGACAACACTTCAATAGAGTTTAAGAAAAGTTAGCCCTGCTGGGGAGCTGCAGCGCAAGCAGCTGAGCAAGATGATGAGACTGTGCTTGTTCAACACTTATATCTTCCCCACTCAAAGATAAACAAGGCATGATGACAGTTTTGCACATAAAACTATCGTATTGACAATTCATCACATTTCTTATCGATTTAATAAAGTGACACAGTTTAAAATTGCATTAACACAATATGGTATTGTTCAGGTCAAGACATGGCAGGAAATGACATTGTGAAGGAGTTGGTAGCTTCACGACACCACTGGATTACAGATCAAGAACTCATAAGTATCAATGGTTAGTGTGCTGTCAATTTATCCCATTTCAGATTGGCAAATAAAGAGACGGTTTAAATCATAGTAGAATGATATGACATTGTTCATAGTTAAGACATTGCGAGAATATGACATTGTCTTTGTAGTGGGTAGGTTCACCACACCACCGGATTACGGATGAAGAATGTAGCATACATGCAAAGGCAAAAGAAGATCACTTGCTCTATATAGTTTAATTTACATGGTATGAAGAAGGAACTTGGTTGTACAACTGAAAACTTAAATTGAGAAGGACAAACTTTTGTTTATGAACTACATAATAAACTTTAAACATGCAATTTGATGCAAACACCAAAAATAAACAGCTGTTGCAGTCATGCCTAACCAAATATACACAACAAAGTCTGAAGGCTTGAGAAGGACAAACTTACATTACTGGTGAAGACAGGCTCTATAAAGCCGTTGTCCATGCTGATGGGGGGGGGGCAATTCAAGAAGTTTAGCACAGAATCTTTTTCATAAGCATTGCCTTTATTCTACATTTTGTTAAGAGTAAATATAGATGTGATAATATACGAAAAATGGAGAATATTTAAGATAAGATAAAGAGTGATGCTACATAACCAAGTAGCTATAAATGTATGTGCAGCCATACAGGCAAAAGGCACAGCCAAGAGCAATGCACAGCTAAACTTCTTCAGTACCAACCTTATGGTAAGAGTAAATATAGATCTGATGTGTAGAAAATGGAGGGCAAAGGAAAATAAGCTGCAGAGTGATGGTACATGAACAACTACCTATCAATATAAGTACACTGATAAAGGACAGCATGTACTTACAAGAACAATCCAGAGCTAAAAAAATCATTGGCATTGGATATATTCTACACTAATGTAACCATTCATAAAGATCAGATAATTTGGAGCGAACAACCGATAAGCAAGCTATCATGCATCTCTCTGTCACATAATGAACTGTATGTATGCAAGTACAGTGATACAAGACAACAAGTACTAACAAGAGCAAAGCAGCGGCAACATATTTGCGATATCCCGTCGTTCTTTTCAACTGAATTCTTCTTCGAGCAGATTTCGCAAAAAGATCTGTAAGGCACAGCGGAAAAGTAGAAGTTCAAATTGTCATGTGATTTCATAGACAAGACCTCATCCCGAACGAGACCAAGGCATAACAAGTTTTTTCCATTCAATGTCCTCTAAATTTAGCACAGAGACTTCACCGAAATTCGCTTATAGACTTGCCATCAAAGTCTGATTTCCTCAGTAACACCAATACTGCTGCAATGCTTCCTTGAAAAGCACAAGCAAGCTTTGCTCGTCATGACTATCCAGATTGACCCTCGCCTAGTTACAACAATGTATGTAAATCATTGATGTGTTCCATCAGCAGAAAACAGGAAAATAATAACCATGAATTATAGCACTTACACGTAAGTTGGACAGGAAGATGTGAAAATGGTGTTTGTCTTCACTATAATCTTCCTGCACGTAGTCCCTAACAACATTGAAAGCGTTGTCTTTTAAACTGGGAATAAATGGAATGGGGTTCCAATCTACAGGAATTGGCCGTCTCTGCAGTTGGGATAGGTCTTCGCCGGTGGACTTGTTGTATTTTTGCCGAGAGGGATTTTTCTGTGGTACGGCTAGTGCTATGGGAAATGAAATCGGTATACCTTTTGCTGGAGTGCAGGTCCTGTGTGGTGGGGCTAGTGGTGTGGCCAGTGAAGTATGGGTACAGTCTGCTGGAGTCGGTCCTACGTTTTGTGTCACTGGTTGTACAGCCAATAAGTGTGGGGCGTTGTCTGATTTCTCCGGCAGCACCACGTTTTTCAAGGACTTTGCTGGTGCTCCTTCAGGTTCGGCAATCACCCTCTTCCTTTTTGATGTCTGATGCACAAGAACAGCATTTGAGTGGAAAACCATGGTATGATGACAGATGGAATATGTATGATGAGTAAACTAAGCAGATGGCGGTGCAACAAAGTAGAAGAAATGGAGGACAACATATGCAAGATATGCGCAATCAATAAAACCTTGCCAAATTAGAATAGGCACCTTGATGGGTGAACAAGACAAGCTATCGCATTTGACTCCTCGAGGTTAGAATAGTCATTAGGATGATATTCTGATCAAGAATCAACAGGTGGGGAGCGTACGAGTTTCATTGCTTCCAGAATGGCACTCAATACCTTGGTGCCAATTTTGCAAGTCATTGCAGTGTTCCACAATATTCTTCTAATGCGCGGATTCTGATATTCACTATAATTGCATATAATATCTGAGAACCATGAAAACATAACTAGTTGTGAGATTATCTTTGTAATGCATATGATATTCTAATATAGGGAGCTCATGTGTGCTGTAATATGGTGCGTGCATTTATATAATCTAGCATAAGTACACAAAAAAATAGGCTCCAGAAGTAAGGATAGCTGGCAGATGATAGGTTCATAATATATTGTATAGAGAGTTTATTGCCAAACCATGATAACAAGAGCACACTGCAACTAGGTAGATCATAGTGTACATAACAGGGGTACACCGTAACCACGATATATAAATCAGGAAACTGGAACTGGCTTGAAAATACGGTGTTGTATTGTTGCTAGTAATTGAAAGCCTATCGATCACGTACAGACCAGCTCTATCGAACGTGGTAAAGAAGAGCAAGCAGATTTTTGATAATAAAATGTTGGTTGTGCAGTGCCCACACATGATGAACCAGAGCACATTAAGAATGCAACTCCCAACTGTCTCTCGACCATTTCAGGCGGTTGGATGAAGATCCTGCGTCTCCTAACCCTTCTTCTTCCTCGTATCTGATTCTTCCCATACAAAACACCGCAGACGGGCCGCCGGCCGGACCACTGGCCCCCACCGCCAGTGTTCCTCTGCCACCCCCGCCCCCACCCGCGCCCCAACCCCCACCCGTGTCGAGTTTTCTTCGTTCGGCGTGGCCCCACAACCACCCAAGCTCCTTCGATCGCACCGGCAAACTCCAGCGAGCTCTGAAAACCGACTGGCCCAATTTTGAAATTTAGTCTACTGTGATTTAACTTGTGTGGAATATAAAAGGGGAAAACCATAAGCATTGGGAGTATAGTGTTGAGCGTGCCATGGCAGATCTGAAGGTGCAAACCGGACAAAGGCAACTTCGCAACCAAGACAAGAAATCAGAGTAAAGCAGCGGCGATCTATTTTCTTGCTGCGATAAATAAGTTGAGCAGATACGAAAGAGTACCGCCTTTGGTGCAGTGCCGTGTACGCATCTGCTGAGAATTTAACGGTGCTGCGGTAGCGATGGCTGTCGGCAGCGTGGAAGCAGATCTAGGAGGGTAGACTGTGGCGGCGGAGCACGGTGGACGAGAAGGTCGTAGGAGCGGCACCGGCAAGGTGGACGATGGCGGGGATGAAGCGAGAGGACGGGACGTAAGGATCCCGGTCGAAAGGCGTGGATGAGAGAGGTCGATCTCTTGTAATGGACGGTGGCGTCGGGGTATCAGCTCCGGCATGGTGGAGGAGGACGGCAGTGGATGGGGTGGCGGACGGCAGCGGACGAAGGAGGGTGGGGTGGAGAGTGTGTTTTGGCGCCCACGGAGTACGAATGGGGAAAAGGGAGGTAGAGAGGAAGGAGGGAACCATGTATTGAGGGTGCGCTTGTCTAAAATGCGAGGAAATTTACAAACTTAGCCCCCTTTTCGAATTTCTACTACATCACAGCAACATTAGTCGGTTGGGGATAGGACGGTAATCTCTCATACACCAAATATTTGTCGCAGAGAGTTTGTTTTTGGCGCCCATAGTGTATGAATATGAATCGAGGAGGGAGTCGATTTCAGCCGAGGACACACTGTGTTTTGGCACCCACCGTGTATGAATCCGGGTGAGAGGCGGTTACGTCACGTTTGGGGTGAAATTACAAACCAACCCCTATCGAAACCTAAAGAAATCCAGAAGATAGGCTTTGGGTGGCAGGGATAGGCAGTAGTAATTTTCATCTCGCAGATTTTGGTTTCGGGCGGTTACTGCAACTCTCCCCGCTTCGTTCAAATTTTGCAGAGTGCATGTTTACGTGTACAACTCAATTCAATCCCGCTTGTATTCTATTTTTTTGGGCGGATCCATTTTCAATTGGAATTACATTCTATATACATCATTTTTTATATATACTTTCAAAAGCACAACACCATTTATACAGAAATATGGTTTACAAATGGCATGATCTCAGATTCATAAGGTTGTATCCATCAATTTGGATTTTCAAATATTTGAAACCACTTTATGTTGAAATCCAATGCATGCATTCCTCGCTAACTGTCTCCAATTAATGTGTGTTTCATGCGGGTTTTTTTTACTTCTCAAACATGTATAATGTGTTTCACACACGCAACATATAGTGTAATCCCGTTTAGACATTAATTGCATATAAACCATGCATTGTTTGTAATTAAAGAATCTATGGATCACCAATATTGATAAACTAGATAACATTACACGTGTGCCCAAATTCAAATGAATATGCATGTTTGATACATCAATTTGCGTTATGATATTATCGATGTCGTGATCTCCAGTTTAAATATTTGAATCCCCTTTAATCCAGATATTCGTCTCATATAGCTATCACTCATGCTTATATAGGACTATCTCTCTGGACCTATACGCGTTCATCGTCTCTCAGGTATCTCTCGTGCTACCTGTATGTCGACAATGATCTTTTATCTTCGTAACACACTGACGGTACGTACTCTTTCCCTCGACTGTCATCACTCTATCAATCTCTAAGTATATCTCGCTCCCTGCTATGTGTCTCAAACTATGATTCTCCATGTGGAATCTGTTTCTCTCACACAAACACAAAACTTTGTCTCCTGGGGTCTCATTTCTCTCTACTATTCCCATGTGTGCCACTTGCACACCCCTCATACAGATATGTCTTTCGCTCCTTAGATATGAGAACCTACGACTCTTCCTCTTCAATATCTCTTTCTCACACACAAACACAAACTCTGTCTCCCAGGGTCTCATATTTCTCCATTGTTCTCTTGTATGTCGCTCACACACACCCTCTCTCCCTAGAGATATCTTGCGTTCCCTCATATGTCTCTCTAGCTATCTCTCTCGCCATGAAATATCTTTTTCTCTCGCAGACACAAAACTCCGTTTCTCTGGATCTCATTTCTCTTTGATATCTGTTTGTATGTGACTCACATGCACCCTCTCTCTATCTCTCTCACACCCACACACATAATTCAGCCTTCTAATCCACTCGACTCCTATCTCTAACGCACACTAGCTAGCATCTTTATCTTTCTATTTATCTGTTTCTCCATCAACCTTGTTTCTCGCCCTCACTCTTGATTCCTATCACGCACACTACATATGTTTCTCTCTACATGCAGTCAAGTGCCCTCTCACACACATATATAACTTCACCCTTTGAAACACCCGACGGTCATCTCCAACACCCAAACTAGCGGATGTCCCTCTAGCTAGCATCTCCATCTCTGTATCTATCTGTAGTTTCTTGATCAACACTTCTTTCTCGCACAGAGTCTTGCTTCCTATCACCCACACTATATATGTCTCTCCATATATATGCATTTATAGGTTGATCTCTTTTGCACAATCGTTGCGCCTCACTCCCTCTACTCGCCATAGATGCATGCTCCAGCCCACGCCACTATCTCTTAAAGACAAAAACACATGCTCAATTGTCAGGCCTTCTTCCCTGCATTCTCACATGCATGCATATTGTCATACCGATCCGTCTCTCCCATGTCGTTGATCTCATGACTTATGTCTTCTTTTTTTTATCTCAATCATGCGCGCATGCACACACACACATACCACATATACATGTATACCTCTCACACATGCACGTTCAAGGTCTCTATGTCTCCATACGTAGTTAATTACCCTCAATCCTAACGCCACATCGAATCGTTCTCCTCTTTTGTGCACATAACTTCCCCCTGGATGGGTAAAACACACACTCACACTTAATAATCTCCTTCTAGCTACCCCCCCCTGCCTCCCACTCTTCCCCTATATCCCAGAAACCAATAAGACCATCCCTTTGTTTAATTCCCGCCTACATGCACCATCGATATATAGTAGTCTTCCTCGGTGTCTCTCGAACAAACACGTTCTCTCGATGTCGACTCCTCTCATGCGCACACACCTTCTCTTCCCTCTCTACGTGCATTTCTCTCTCGCACCCCATCGTTGGTGGCCTCTGCCATACACATCACCACTCTATGATGAAGC
Source organism: Aegilops speltoides (assembly GCA_021437245.1). NCBI lineage: Eukaryota > Viridiplantae > Streptophyta > Magnoliopsida > Poales > Poaceae > Aegilops > Aegilops speltoides. Next base: position 317,965,965 of record CM038147.1, on the reverse strand, counting down.
CATGCACACTTAAATTACATCTGCCACAAAGGACCCCGCGACACACACACACACACATGCACGCAGCACGCACACTCCCCCCACACACACTAAGAATCCATATCTCTCTCTTCTCTCTCTCTCTCTCTCTCTCTCTCACACACACACACACACACACACACACACACGCACGCACCCCCCCACACACACACAATAAGACTCCATCTCTCTCACTCTCACACACACACAAAGACTCCATCTCTCTCTGTCTCTCTCTCTCTCTCTCTCTCTCTCTCTCTCTCACACACACACACACACACACACACACACCCTACACACACACTAAGACTCCATCTCACACACACACATGCTCTAGGTGGAGCATTTGTTCCTACCACCCTTCATCCAACCTTACCCGTATGATAAACAATCACCTTTATTTACTTGCATAACATGGACAAATTCCACTTTAATTTAGCAGTCAGCAAACTTATCATTTGTGCCCTTATAAAAAAATGAGTTGGCGATGATGGTGTGCCTGCCATCTTGTAATACAGACTGTATGATCTATATCTGACGGATAGAAAGCAAACTATGATAATTTTACAAAAGATACCCGCACCTCTCTCCACATCATTATCTACCGCAACCTCATTGCTCAACAATTAAAAAAGGAATAAGTCTCTGGAACAACACTGCAGCCTGCCGGCGCCATCCATCCCCATGCCTCCACCCATTCCGACCACCAGTCACCACCACACTCCACTCCTCCTCGCCTTATCTATCATCTTTCATTTTTTTGATGACATTCTCGAGATACCAGTTTTCCAATAAAATTCTTAAGATATCAATAGTTTTTACACATGGGATTACTCCTGCATGGGTCAATCACAAAAGATGTTTTGTAAAAAAATTCATATTGATGTTCCATGCAATGCATGAGAATCTTGCTTGTAATTATATAACGCAAATCACGAGCAGGAAGTGACATTTTTTTGACACAACCACGTTAACATGGCCACGTAAATCAGTAGCTAAAGTAAATACCATTATACTTATATCCCGATGCAAAAGGTTGAGTACATGTCCGAAGAGTAGAGTCGCACACACGCACTCTGTCTCTCAGAATCTGTCACACACACACACACACCAGTTACGTGACGCCCACTTAAGCAGACACGTATGTTACAATTTGTGCACCCACGGGTACACGTGATGCTGCGCATTTATTTAAGCCAGAAGGCGAACCCAAACAGTAGCTGCATTCATTTCCCCTCCCTCCGCCTCTTCTCTGGTCGCCGTCGCCCGGTAGCCATGGGCCGGCCGAAGGTAACAACATATGCCATACTCCCGCCGCAGAGGCGCTTTAATATGGAAATTTTAGTGGTCATGCATGCATCTTTTTGTGCTAGCGCTCCTATATAAGGGTTGACCAGTCGCTTCCCGCGGATGTGTGAGGGCGGTGGAAGAGGAAGGAGAAGGGAAGCGGGCTGTGGAGTAACGTTTTTTACCACAATTTCTTAGGAAACTGAGTGCAATAATTGAGTAGTTTTGCAAACTACCAGTACTACACCTGAAACGGTTCAAAACCTATACTCCTTGCCGGTAGCGCTTCTCGTGAAACGGTCGCCGCTCGAGAGTCAGTGCCACATTAATGCCCGGCCAGAGCGGAGGCGACCTCTCACTGGCACCGGCTTTGAAGTGGCGCGACGGCCGAGAGAGCGTCACTTCCCGGTGCACGCGACTGCTCCGCGTCGAGACTGGCCATAGGCCCTGTTTGGATCCAAGGGTTAGAGTTAGTTTGAGCTATTTGGGGCTCAAATAGCCCTAAAGTATCCAAGCAGGAGGGTTTAAATTGGAGCAAGTTGCACTGAACCCACCAAAAAAAATTATCCCACCCAAGAGGTGCTAACTGGAGATAGTTCTCATTGGGACCACTAAAAATCACTTTTCTCTCTCCATGAAGTGCTTTTATTGTCAATCTAACCCTGTCAGCCAAACACCTCTTTGGCTATAGTTAGTTCAGGGTTAGTCATGAGTTAGTCTAACCTCTAGCTAAGTTAGAGTATCAAACAGGAGCAGTATAGGACATGCAAGTTGCTCAAATCATACAGGCAAATTCGTACGTGAAAGGATTTTTTTTCTTTTTGAAAACGGAACGCAAAAGGAATTTTTTTTTAGAATGCTCTTGGCATGTCGCTAACATTTGATAGTTAATCGACTTCAATAGACGGCAGAAACACCAGGCCGCTGCACTTTGATAGAGACAAGGAGGGAGAAGCGATACAGGCTGCTGGATTACTAGAGATAGGTGTCGCACGGAAGCCAAGAAATATGGTGATAGCGTGGGTTAGCCCTGTACTAGTATGATGTAACTACACTAGGCTGCCGTGTTTCGTACTCTTCCAGTCCACTGTGGAGATGATTGGTTAATTTTATATCGCCGAATAATATTAAATATTATGAGTGCAGATGCTCCACCACGAGGTTCCTTGCTCCTTCTTGGTCGTCCGGAATCTATGTTCTTCCACTCTATTTTTTTACGTGAGATTTGTTCATCCTTTTGCCAACACGCGAGACATCTAGCATCAAGGTGCACGTGTTATGCAAGGATCGTTCCATCTATATGAAGAACACATGGGACTGGAACTACGAGACGGACATGTACCCAGGAGTGGATGTACGAACCTGAGTAATGTAGCGCAGTAAGTGAAGCAGAAAGGAACAAATGGTATGAACATGCGTGGCATATAGGGTGTGTTTGGTTGCGTTCGCCTCAAAGCATAGTTGTTCCCTCTTCATGCATGCTCAATGCAACACCCCTCTTCATGCATGCTCTCTTCATGCATGCTTCTAGTGTATTTGTGCTAAACTAGTGTGGACTCATGCACCCTCCATACACTCTACCAAACAACCAAAAGTAGGTCGAGAACGGAACTCTTGGTCGGCATTTGTCTCTTACTACGTACTACCACTAAATGTTGTACGTGCAATGCACGTTGATGTTATGGAGTACGTGCCTAAGTACTCTACTACTACTATTTTAGTTGGAGGCACATATTAACTTTTATATTTGTTTACGTGTATGTCCCGAGACCTTCCAACTAGACGTGTATTTCTCTCTCGCACATTGTAACGTTCATACCACTAAGTACTACTACGTGTGGTCTCCGACCCAGAAGTGGAAGAAGTGGAGACGCTCTACCACGCTGTTTTTTCACGCTGGGCTCTACCACGTTGTTCATGTCCCACTCCTTTCACGACGCAGGGACATCCAAGACGCGTCGTGTTTGGCACCCTTCGTCGTAAGAGTTGAAACGCTAGCATTCATCAGAAATAAAAAATAATTATAAATCGGCTGTGATACTATTTTTTTGCGAACCAATCAGAAGTGATACTATACCACGTGGTTTCTTTGCTCCTCGATATCGGAAAGAATACTTCTGTTCGCCAACATGTGGGACGTCGACCATCCTGGTCCACTTGCCATGCACACAGAACTCCAAGGGAGAGTCACCCAGTCATCGCTACCGCAAGAATAATGACTAATGAGCCACAAATCATAGGCCCACTTCCCACTTTGAAGTTGCTTGGACGAAGGAACCATCATGACTTCGTTGAATTCCGCTTCTTGAAGAAAACAATTGTACCAGCGAAGATGCTAGCTACGATGAGTTACTCCAACAGAGGCCTCCTTTCGCTCATAGGATAGGAATATGAAAATCATAAGAAGTGAGATGACATGCATCTCAATTTCTATAGAGAAAGAGATGCCATTTGATGCTTAGGATAGGAATTTTTCCATTTAGTCTAGGCTAATGTCTTGGTAATTTGCTCTAAAAAGTACAGAGTAACTAGTAGTCTTGGTACATGCTTTGGTACTCGCATACGCACACACACACTAACTACTAGTACTACTACTTCTGCATGTCTGGCCAAACGCCGTCGTTCTCCTTCCAGCTTTGTCGGCGACACCCCACCGTGCTTGGATCTCCACGACCTCTCCTTGGCAGCAGCGTCGCCCTTTTCTTTCTTGTGGCGGCGGGCATCTCGTTTCTTCAGTGCTTTCTGAATTTTCCGCTCCCTTTGTGTGGCTTTGGCCGCCTCTTGCTCTATGTAGGATCGTTGAAGGTAAGAGTGTCTAGAGGGGGGGGGGGTGATTAGACAACTCAACAAGATAAAAGTTTATGCCTTTTGATTAGAACAAGTTTTTAGCAAGTTCACAATGAAGATCAAGTCAAGCATCATGCATACAAGTCGAGCAACATACTACACATGCAATTCTAGAGTATGGGGCAGCGGAAAGTAAATTGCACATATAGTAAGGGAGAGATTGTGAAGAGCAAACGCAATTTGGAGACACGGAGATTTTTCTCGTGGTTCCGATAGGTGGTGCTATCGTCAATCCACGCTGATGCGCACTTCAACCCACGGAGGGTAACGCTGCGAGAGTCCACGGAGGGCTCCACCCACGAAGGGTCCACGAAGAAGCCACCTTGTCTATGCCATCATGGCTTACGCCCACGGAGGACTAGCCTTACTCGGGTAGATCTTCACGAAGTAGGCGATCTCCTTGCCCTTACAAACTTCTTGGTTCAACTCCACATCTTGACGGAGGCTCCCAAGCGACACCTAACCAATCTAGGAGGCACCACCTCCAAAAGGTAATAGATGGTGTTGGTGATGATGAACTCCTTGCTCTTGTGCTTCAAATGATAATCTCCCCAACACTCAACTCTCCTCATTGATTTGGCTGTGGTGGAAGAAAGGATTGAGTGGAAAGCAACTTGGGAAGGCTAGAAATCAAGTTTCATATGGTGGGAGTGGAGCAACTTGATCTCAACACAAGGGTAGGTAGTTTTCTTCTCGAAATGTAAGGTAGGAGTGGTAGTTCTTTCGATGGCTCTCTCCACTAATGAAGAGGAGGTGGAGGGTATTTATAGCCTCCACACAAAATCCAACCGTTACACACATTTGACCAATCTCGGTCGGACCGAAGTTGACAACTCGGTGAGACCGAAAGTTCAAATCTTGTGAACGTTGGGATTTCAGTGGGACCGAAAATACAATCTCGGTTAGTCCGATTCTTCCAAAGTCTAGGGTTTGCCAATCTCGGTGGGACCGACTTTCTCATCTCGGTGACACCGATTTGAGTACGTATGTTCTGAAGCTTGGCAACACCAATTTCGGTATGACCGAGTTTGGAATCGAAAATCCGAAATTTTAGGGTTTGGGTATATGGTGAGGTGGTTCATCTCGGTGTGACTGAGTTTATGGAATCGGTGGGACCGAGATTACTTATGGGTTTATGTTGGAATGAAAGATTGCTGATAGTTTGAGAGATAAATCACTAAGCACTTAGAGCAACCAGATCATCATCATAACCTCATCCCCTTTTAATAGTATTGGCTTTCCTATGGACTCAATGTGATCTTGGATCACTAAACCAAAAATAGAGTCTTGAGCTTTTGCCAATGCTTTCCTTAGCATCCTAGGGGTTCACCTCTTCAGTCCTTTTGCCATGCCAGAGTGATTGACTTTCCTAAAACATACTTGTTAAAAGCATTAGTCCAACCACAAAGTATGTTGTCATTAATTACCAAAACCACCTAGGGAGCAAATGTGCTTTCAATCTCCCCCTTTTTGGTAATTGATGGCAACACACAAAATAAGATATCAAAGCTTACTAAAAGAAAGACAGGATTATCATTAAAGCTTTGATGAGACACGTAGTACATGACTCCCCCTACAAGTGTGCAAGCTTTTAGATTTTTGGTTTTGGACTACCACAAGCACACATGAGAGAAAAGCAAGATGTGCTACATGCAGCTTGGCTATATGCATCGAAAGCAGATGAGGATAAGTGATTGATGATGCATATGTGCATGGTGATTTCTTGCAAACAAGTATTCACAAGCAAGTCACCATCATGCACATTCTGCAAGATGCATATACTTACCTTGAAGTTCCTTGACATTGTACCAAGAAATAAGCTTGAGAAAACAAGGTTAGATAACACAAGAGTATTCCTTCAACTAACAAAGAAGAACATCAAGAGTACCAAGCCAGGATGACATGTATAAAGAGTGTCTCATGTTGAGCACTAGCTTGAATCAGCCAACATGTCTCCCAAGACTAAAAGATTTTCAATGAGCTCTGAGAGATTTTGCTTTTCATAAGATACCAACTGTGCTTTTCATAAGATACCAATTGTGAGAGCAAGAAAAGCAAAAATCAAAAGAATAATGCCAAATGTATTACTGTGATAGTATGGCAAAGCTTTGATGTGATCCTCTCCCCCTTAAGGTAAGATTGTTTTTCTTCTCCCTTTAAATTTTCTTTTCTCCCCTTATCCTCCAATCTTCCCCTAAGCTCCCCCTCTCCAATCTTCCCCTAAGCTCCCCCTAAATCTTCTCCCCCTTTGACATCAAGTGCCGAAAAGGACAGTACACCAGGAAGGGCAGGAAAGATGGAAGGAAAGAAGTGGGATCCTTAAGAATCACAACCGAGCAAATTTAGTATTCAAAGGAAATCATTTTAGTTGAGCTGCAGAAGATGATATCCAGGAGAATGTAAATCGGTGACACCGAATTGATATGGATCAGTGAGTCCGAAAGTCAGAGACTTAGGGCAGATCCTTTTTCGGTCAGACCGAAGTGATTGAATCGGTGACGCCGAGTTTAATTCCAAGGAAATCCAGAAATAATTCAGCTCACTTTGCAAGGAATGTTTCAAAAGATTTGCAATGAATTTGTAAATGATTTTCAGGGAATTGATCAGAGCCAAAAAGATATACACAAGAACAGAAGAAACGGAAATGAAAAGGATTGCTAGATGAAGTTTTTTTTTTTGAAAACTCTATGAGAGAGCATAAGAGAAAAACTCCAAAAATATATGTACTTCATCTAGATGAGGTCGGCGACTAGGTCACCTATGTTTGAGTATATTGACTTAGGAGTCAAATGAGAACATTTGATCATAGGTCATACTCATCGCTTAAGCTCAAAATGGGGTTGCCATTTTTCGATTAAGCATTTGATGTGATCACATCTTTTGAAGCTGCTTGTACTCATGACTTTGAGCAAAGCTCCTTCAAGATGTGAAAACATACCTTGGGCTTGTTGTTGCTTGTACTCATGTAGGTGAACTTGATGTTGATGCTCATAGAACGTGAAGTTGGAGCACCATTTCCAATTGTATAGTTCATCTTCCTACATGGGTTAGGCAAGCAAGGAAATACTCAAGAATATCCAAGATGACATGAGTGAAGTACTAGAAGTATATGGTGTCAAAAAGGATATGTGGAATTTTGTTCCTTGAACTCAACATCCCAAAGAGCTAGATACTTGGTCACTGACAAGATTACATATGATTTGAGTGTGTGGTAATCTTGTAGAATGTAGTCCATCCAAGTACCTGCAAGGAGTTAGATGCAATACAAGGGGGCAAATGTGTCCAAGACATATGATCATCATCATAAGAGAAATATCAAGGATTAGTCAATTAGGCTCATGCCTTGCATGCACCAATGGAGTTTTCACTCCAAGTTTGAAGCATCAATGATGTTCAACTCACTCCTTAAGCGACAAAACACTTTCTCATCAAGTGGTTTTGTGAAGATATCTGCAAGCTGTTTGTCAGTACGAACATGCTTAAGATCAATGTCACCCTTAGCAATATGATCACTTAATAAAATGGTGACGAACTTCAATGTGTTTCGTGCGAGAGTGTTGCACGGGATTGTGTCCAATCTTAATCGCACTCTCATTGTCACAAAGCAAAGGAACATGTCTCGCATGTATCCCATAATCTTTAAGCGTTTGTGTCATCCATAGCAACCGAGCACAACACTAACCAGCAGCAATATATTCTCGCTTCGGCGCAGAGATAATGATATCAATTTTGTTTCTTGGATGACCAAGATACAAGGGATCGACCGAGAAATTGACACGTACCCGAAGTTGACTTTCTATCAATCTTGTCTCCGGCATAGTCCGAGTCAGAATAGCCAACAAGATCGAAAGAGGCCTGTCGGTGTACTAAGGTAGGGGTACCTCAGTACCCCAACTTGTGCACGGGCAGCCCCAGCTCCCCGCAACCAGATCCATCAAATGCTTGCCGGAGACCATCCCCGCTCCACACCAAGCCGTTCAAGAACAAAGTATATAAGATAGAAACTCAAGACCCCGGCAAGAGGAGCTTGCCGGGAAGGCCATTCCAGGCTCAAGGCTACATTACTCCTGCAGATCCCCGGCGAGAGGAGCTCGCCGGGAGGACCGAAGATCACATCACAGAAGACACGCCTCGGCGCCTGCCGCGCTTCGGCGAGGACCCGGGGCGGTAAGTCACAGAGTCCGACAAGCCCGGGCCCGCAAGATCAAGGCCCTGCAAGGTGCTTGCCGGGAGAGCTATGCTACGTGCCGCACTCCAGCTCATTTGCCCACGTCGCCTCCGGCCTTCTCCAGAGACGCGTGGCGGGTGGTGTGCTGCATGAAGAATGCGGTGGCACTTCACGGTGGTGGCTTCGCGCCGTGGCGTAAAGAAGACGAATGGCGGGAGCTTTTTGGGCGACGGCGACGGGCATTTAATGCCCTTGTCCCCTCTGTCAAAAGTAGGTAGAAAGCACCAGAGCTGCACTGTTCCCGACTGCTCCAACTACCACCTCTTTTACGTTTTACCCCTCTACCTCACGCTGACACTGCCGTGACCCTTGCCCTATAAAAGGAGGCCCATGCACAACGAGAGGGGTTCGACCACCGCTACCTCGCGAAGGGGTTCCGCGACTAGCTACTCTCGCGAGGGTTTCACACACCACTCCACCGTTTTGCTCGCATTCTTGAGCAAGATCAAATACAACACAATGCAGCAGAGGGTTTACGCGACCATCGCGTCCGGCCGGGTAAAATCCGCGTGCATCGCTCGATCTGCTCTCCGCGCAGCCTCCGCCTGCATCAACACACGAAGGGCCCGGCCCCATAGGTGCCGCGCCACCCATCGGTCGCGACATCTCGGCGCGCGGTAGTAGGTGGACACCGGCGAGGGCGCCGCGGTGCCACCGGATCAGGACAGGACGGAGGACCGTGCCTCGCCTCCGAGATCGCGCCCATCTCCAAGATATAACGGCCCAGCGGCGCCATACCGCGAGAAGGTGGTATCCGCCACCGGGCGCGAGCAAGCAGGGGTTCGCGGGACGCCCGGACGGCTGTCCATGCATGAGTAAAGCGAAGAGGTCGAGGCAGGATTTCGCTCCCCTAACATTGTTAGGGACCCGAGTGTATCCGCCCCTCGCACCGCCGCTCCCGCTCCCCTCGCCCCGCAAGCGCCTATCCTCGAGCGTTACGATGTCGTCGGCGACGCGCTATCGAGCTCTAAGTCCGCAAGGACGGCTCTGGCGCCCATCCGACAAGCGTACCTCCTCGGACCGCAGTAAGCCCGGTGAGGAAAGCTTTGGTGTTCGCCCCGCAAGCGTGCCTCCCGGGCGCCAGCGCGCCGCCATGGACGCACCATTGAGCTCCACCAGCGCGCAAAGAAAAAGAAAAGCTAAGTCGCCGAGCCTTCGTGCGAGCACTCTTTTAATTTCATACTTTTATATGTTATACCCTCACGCATTCGCCTGTGTGCGCGAAACCCTGGCGCGGAGGAGCCTGCTTGTGGATGGTCGCACCCTTACTTCGCTTCGAACACGCTCGACGAGTTAAGAGTAAGCCGCGACCAGCTTCACGCTCTCGTTTCGTTTCGAGCCTGCTCAGCAAGTTAAGTGCGTCGCGGCCAGACGCGGCAAGGTTGCTTGCCGGAGGCGACACCAGCCAAGCGGGCTGCTGACGTTCCGCACTCAGCAAGCGTGTTGAGCACCGGCAAGTTACCTAGAAGCGTAGGGTGAAAACACACAAAGGATGTAGGGCAGAGGGTATAACGTGGCGAGACATGCCGTGAAACGTCGTCCGTATGAGAGACTTGGGCGCAGGAGGAGCCGAGTCGTGGCCCGATGCATGCTTGTTTTGTTTCCGAGTCCGCTCAACAAACACAAGTGTGCTGCAGCACTTTATCTTGCTTCCGAGCCACGCCAGCAAGTTAAGCGCCGCGAATCGGCCCGACAAGGTTGCTGGCGAAGCGACGCCACCAGCGGGCTGTCCCGCGGTCGCTAAGCGTGTCCGCTCCGGCAAGCTCCCCAAGAGCGTAGAGTACAAACATACGAAGGACGAAGCCCGGCATCGTATTGCTTAACCAAGATTTATATACACATGCACATACATGTGTGTTGAGCAATTGCATATCTACCTCAGCTATTTTCATGACTAAAATTGCAGCAACAAGAAGGAACCAAAAGATCGCACCCGCGCCTGGGGCCCGGCGAGTCAGGGTCGCCGGGGGCTGCGGATGCCAAGGTTCTTCTTCGGCGAGCCGGCCTCGCTGGGGGCTGCGAACATCGAGATTCGTCTCCGGCAAGCTAGTGTCGCCGGGGGCTGCGATTTCAGATAAGTTTTTCATCCCTCATCATGCATCCTCTCATGGACCGGGAGATGCGGGACTGCGTCTTTGAACGATCGTGTCTTGTAAAAACCCGTACGTGGAGGAACCGAGTCGTGGCCCGATATGCATTTGGTTTGTTTCGAGTCCGCTCAACAAACCCAAGTGTGCGCTGCACTCTATCTTGCTTCCGAGCCTGCTCAGCAAGATAGGCGTCGCAACTGGCCCGACAAGGTTGCTTGCCGGGAGTGACACCACCAGCGGGCTGTCCCGCGGTCGCTAAGCGTGTTCGCCCCGGCAAGCTCCCCGATAGCGTAAGAACACACAAGGCACGCAATCAAGTAAAAGACTCGGTCCGGCAAGCATTCCCCTCTTTTCATTAAAAGCATCCAATTTAGTACAAGTCCATAGAGGATGAAAAACATGATGGAGAGGATTACAAGTTCTTAAATGCAGCTAAATGCCCGAGGGCTTACAATTTGAAAAGATAAGGTGCCGTGATCCCTCTCTGTTTTCTCTGCTCAGAGTCGGGAGGTAGGTCAGGAGCCCCGGCAAGATAAGCTTGCGGGAGAGGAGACCCCGCAAGAGGAGCTTGTCGGGAAGGGCGAAGGAGCGCCTAGAAGAGCGTGGCGGTGACGACGCCCACCGCAGAGCTGCGCAGGTGACGGGCATGGGGAACGATGCCCGGGAGCCAGCGGCAAGTCCCTGAAGGCCACGGAGAGCCACGGGCGCCAGAAGACCCCAAGAGAACACCCCGGGGGCCGGCCAGGAGCTTGGCGGAGGCGAAGGCGTCGGAGGCAGAGCTTGAAGACGGGTAGTGGGACGTCAAGACGCCTCGAGGGCTACTCGCTCTCGTCTCAGAACGGCATTGCCGCCACTCCCCTCTTCCTCTTCTGCTGCCTCTACGCCAACCGCCCGAGGAGACGGCCCCGGGGAGTTCAGGAGGCCGGCAACCCAGAAGATGGGGTTGCCGGTGGCGCGCGAGGCAGCGGTGTCCGACGCCTAGTCGGGCCCGCCATCCCCTCGCCGCATTTGCCGCTCTCCTCCTCGTCACTTTCGCCGAGGAGGAGCCTTCGCTATCCGAGGAGCTGTCCACACAGCAGCGCACCGGGTTCCATAGTCGCGAAGACCTTGTCGGCGAGGAGGTCACCATCCAAGAATTTGAAATGGAGGGTGAACCCCCCGCCATGCTATGGATCCGGCGAACGCCTTCCACCTCGGTCGAAGAACATCACGCCGGGCTGGGGACACGACACTCACCCGAAAGTGCCGCTGATCCCGCAGCCCTCATGCGTAGCTCCATCACGCCGGGCGGATCCGCCCCATTGCGTCCGCGAACGGGACCGCAACCGGAGGCGACGACGAGGCGCCCGACGAAGCTTGATGAAGAACTCCTGTGGGTCATCTCCGGTGTGGACCGCGCCGTGGTCGAGACGCGGGGAGACGGGAGGCTCTTCACCACGACCGCCTCTCCTCGACCGCCTCGGCACGCCTCGGCCTCGATCACAAGCCGCGCCTCCTCTCCTCTCGTGGCGGCTCCACCGCCACGGGAGTAGGACGGGAATGGTGCGCTGCCGAAGCGACCAGCGCCGCCACCGCTGAAGAGCCGGAGTTCCTCCTTCCATGGCGGCAAGAAGAACAAAAGACGAAGGCGAAGGAGAGATGGATGAGTGTGGCGCCAGGCACCCCTTCCGCCCCTATTTAAAGGGGCGAGGTGGGGCTCAACCGCCCGCCAACCAATCAGAAGCGAGGAGGCCGAGGAGCGGGCCGACTCGCCTCTCCGCCCGTGACGGCTCGGTCTCCCACTTCGCCGCCCGACCCCCATGCATGAGGGCAGCGTAAAAAGCGGAGCCGAGCGACAGTGAAGCGACCCCGCTGCGCCACGATCACGGGTGGGTGCCTTAAAGGCTGCATGCGCCGCCCACTTCTCCACGACGCCGCAATCGACGCGTGCCGTGCTATGGAGGGGAGACGACAGATGCAGCAGCAGATTCGACGGGCCATGGGCCAAGCGCCCGTGATTGTCTTGGGCCTGGCCCAACAGCGCTTCGGCACCGTGTATGGCCCAGGCCGGGGCTCTGTCGGTGTACTAAGGTAGGGGTACCTCAAGACCCCAACTTGTGCACGGGCAGCCCCAGACCCCCGCAACCAGATCCATCAAATGCTTGCCGGAGACCATCCCCGCCCACACCAAGCCGCTCAAGAACAAAGTATATAAGATAGAAACTCAAGACCCGGCAAGAGGAGCTTGCGGGAAGGCCATTCTGTGCTCAAGGCTACATTACTCCTGCAGATCCCCATGAGAGGAGCTCGTCGGAGGACCAAGATCACATCACGAAGACACGCCTCGGCGCCTTGCGCGCCCGGCGAGACCCGGGCGGCAAGTCACAGAGTCTGACAAGCCCGGGCCGGCAAGATCAAGGCCCGGCAAGGTGCTTGCCGGGAGAGCTATGCTACGTGCCGCACTCCAGCTCATTTGCCCACGCGTCGCCTCCGGCCTTCTCCGAGACGCGTGGCGGGTGGTCTGTGCTGCATGAAGAATGCGGTGGCACTTCACGGTGGTGGCCGCCGCCGTGGCGAAAGAAGACGAATGGCGGAGCTTTTGGGCGACGGCGACGGGCATTTAATGCCCTTGTCCCCTCTGTCAAAAGTAGGTAGAAAGCACCGAGCTGCACTTGTTCCCTGACTGCTCCAACTACCACCTCTTTTACGTTTTTACCCCTCTACCTCACGTTGACACCTGTCGGTGACCCCTTGCCCTATAAAAGGAGGCCCATGCACAACGTAGAGGGGTTCGACCACTGGCTACCCTCGCGAAGGGGTTCCGCGACTAGCTACTCTCGCGAGGGTTTCACACACCACTCCACCGTTTTGCTCGCATTCTTGAGCAAGATCAAATACAACACAATGCAGCAGTAGGGTTTTACGCGACCATCGCGGCCCGAAGCTGGGTAAAAATCCCCCGCGTGCATCGCCTCGATCTGCTCTCCGCGCAGCCTCCGCCCCGTACCGAACACACGAAGGGGCCCCGGCCCCATAGGTGCCGCGCCACCCATCGGCCGCGACAAGGCCCTCTTAGGATACCAAATGCCAAAGTTAGGTGTGTGTATCAAATATCTCACAATTCTTTTAACAGCCTTAAGATGACATTCTTTAGGGGCTGCTTGATATCGAGCACACATGCATACACTCAACATTATGTCAGGACGAGAAGCACAGAGATATAGTAGAGAACCAATCATGGATCGATAAACCTTTTGATCGATGTGTTCTCCATCTTTAGTCAAGTCATTATGTCCACTAGTAGGCATGGGGTTCTCATACCTTTGCTCTCTTGCATGTTGAACTTCTTGAAGAGATCCTTAGTGTACTTTGTTTGTGAGACAAAAGTACCCTCCTTAGATTGCTTGATTTGCAACCCAAGGAAGAACTTGAGTTCACTCATCATGGACATCTCATACTTCTCCGACATAAGCTTTCCAAACTTCTCACTAAAATGAGGGTTAGTTGAACCAAAGATAATATCATCAACATATATTTGGCACACAAATAGTTCACCGTCAACCCTTTTCGTGAATAGCGTTGAGTCTATTTTACCAATCTCAAATCCTTTCTCAAGAAGAAAGCTAGTCAAGCATTTGTACCAAGCTCTAGGAGCTTGTTTAAGACCATAAAGAGCTTTGTGCAATTTGTAAACATGATTAGGCTTTTTAGGATTCACGAATCCGGGAGGTTGTTTCACAAATACTTCCTCCTCAATTTCACCATTTAGGAAAGCACTTTTAATGTCCATTTGATAGAGAGTAATGTCATGGTGGTTGGCATAAGCAAGAAGAATGCGAATGGACTCAAGTCTAGCAACGGGGGCATAGGTCTCACCATAGTCCATACCTTCGACTTGTGTGTAACCTTGTGCTACGAGACGAGCCTTGTTGCGGATGACTTGTCCATCTTCATCTTGCTTGTTCCGAAACACCCATTTGGTTCCAATGACATTTTGGTCATCATTGGGCTTTCTACCAAAGTCCAAACGTTGTTCCTCTCGAAATTGTGTAGCTCTTCGTGCATAGCGTTCACCCAATCCGGGTCTTCAAGCGCTTCTTCTACCTTCATAGGTTCAAGACTAGAGATAAATGAGTAATGCTCACAAAAGTTAGCTAAACGAGTTTTAGAGCGAGTGATTCTCCCGGAGTCGATGTCATTCATCATTTGTTCCACGGGATGGTCCTTCTTGACTCTTGCTCGAACTCGGGATAGCTTTTGTCGTGGTCGAGGCTGAGCTTCCTCATCATCCTCATCTTCTTCTTCTTCTTCATTGTTGTTGGTGTTGTCTTGAGGTGGTGGAGAAGGAGGTTGTGGTGGATCTTCTTGTCGCACTTCCTCATCTTGGTGAGTTCCACTTGTGGAGGCCTCCATGTTGCCTTGAGGTACACCTTGCCATGAGGTAGGGGGCTCCACATATGTAGATGAGGTACTCTCCTTCACTTCCATGGGACGAATCTTTCCAATGGATAAATCTTGAATGGCTTCCGATGGGTCCTTGTCTCCTACATCAATAGGCATTTGCTCTACTTGCGAGCCATTAGATTCATCAAACTTCATGTCTACTGTCTCTTCAACCTTTCGGGTGAAATTGTTGTAGACACGGTAGGTGTGGGAGTTTGATCCATAACCGAGGAAAAAGCCTTCATGAGTTTTAGGAGCAAATTTAGACCCACGATGCTTATCAAGGATATAGCATTTTGAACCAAAGACACGAAAATATCCCACTTGGGGTTTGTTACCGTAAGGAGCTCAGTATGAAGTCTTGCCGAGGAGCTTGTGAAGATAAAGCCTGTTGATAGCATGACAAGCTGTCTCGACGGCTTCTCCCGAAGTGTTTGGTGTCTTGTATTCATCAAGCATCGTTCTCGCCATCTCAATGAGCTGTTCGGTTCTTCCTCTCAACAACTCCATTTTGTTGAGGCGTGTATGTAGCCGAGAACTCATGTAGAATCCTTCCTCATCGAGAAAAGAGTCCACATGGGCGTTCTTGAACTCCGCTCCATTGTCGCCCGAACTTTCTTGATCTTCACCTCAAATTGATTTTGAGCTTTTTCGCAAAGGTTTTGAAGATTCTCTGAACCTGCGATTTGTCATCAAGGAAAATACCCACGAATCTGGAAAAATCATCAACAATAACTAGACCAAAGGAGTTACCACCAAGGCTTTTGTAAGCATTGGGACCAAGAGATCCATATGAAGAAGCTCAAGCGGTCTCCTTGTGGTCATGATGTTCTTCACGGATGACTTCCACCTACTTGTTTTCCTGCTTGACATGCACCGCAGAGTCTATCTTTGTCAAAGAAAACATCTTTAACACCAAGAATGTAATCACCTTTGATTAGCTTATCTAGATTACGATACCAACATGTCCAAGCCTTCTATGCCAAAGCCAACCTTTAGCAGATTTAGCAATAAAGCAAGTTCTAGGTTGAGCTTTCTTAGTGAAATCGACAATGTATAGGTCACCTCTCACGAATACCGGTAAAGACCATGTTATGATTGTCACGACGAAAAACTTGGCAATCTACTTTGGTGAATAGCACATTGAATCCAAAGTCACTAATCTAGACACGGAAAGTAAATTGTATCCAAGTGATTCAACAAGCATGACATTTTGAATGGAGCTATCATGAGATATGGCCACCTTACCAAGGCCAAGTACCTTACCCTTGGAGTTGTCTCCAAAAGTCACATACTTGCGTGGACCATCGTTCTTTGCAAGCTCTCGAAACATGTCTTCATCTCCGGTCATGTGATCGGTGCATCCACTATCAAGAATCCACTCTTTTCCACCGGATAGGTAGTCTCTCAGATTTGCCATAAGACTGAGACTCTTCATGATCTTGTCTAGCTCGGTGTCCGAATCGGAGTAATCGTCATCATGCTCATCATCATATTGACCCATAGATAATTCATCATCAATACCTAGGTCAATTTGACAATGACTTGCATCAGTTTTGTCAGAGTGACGATAATCATCGGAATGCAATACAAGAGCATTTCTTATTCAACATTGATAAAACGGGATCACCCTTCTTTTCATAAGATCACGAAGCTCAAAGAAGCATTTATCAAAGTTGGGATCTTTGGGGCAACATATCAAATTCAACAGTCTTGTATAGAATTTCATCAAGACCTCTCAAAGAGTAGTCCGGATAAAGTTCTTCCAAGAACTTCCACATAGCATGGGCGCACTCAAAGTTTGTGACAAGCTCAAGTAAGTTATCGGGCAAACCTCTAATGATAAGATTGCAGTTCTAAGGTTCTGAAGCAAATCAAGCTCTTCATCCATAGTAGGGTGCAAGGGTCAAATGGTGGTACATATGGGGTTTCAACATATTTGCGCAAGTTGTACATCTTAAAGATAGCAAGCATTTCAATCCTCCACGAGTTATAGGATACTCCATCAAGAATAGGCACTCTATGACTAACACTCCCAAACGTAGACACGTCCATCTTCCTCCAATGGTGTGCAAACCAAAGCAATGGAGACCAACGCTCTGATACCAATTGTAGGATCGTTGAAGGTAAGAGTGTCTAGAGGGGGGGTGATTAGACAACTCGACAAGATAAAAGTTTATGCCTTTTGATTAGAACAAGTTTTTAGCAAGTTCACAATGAAGATCAAGTCAAGCATCATGCATACAAGTCGAGCAACATACTACACATGCAATTCTAGAGTATGGGGCAGCGGAAAGTAAATTGCACATATAGTAAGGGAGAGATTGTGAAGAGCAAACGCAATTTGGAGACACGGAGATTTTTCTCGTGGTTCCGATAGGTGGTGCTATCGTCAATCCACGTTGATGGAGACTTCAACCCACGGAGGGTAACGGCTGCGAGAGTCCACGGAGGGCTCCACCCACGAAGGGTCCACGAAGAAGCAACCTTGTCTATGCCATCATGGCTTACGTCCACGGAGGACTAGCCTTACTGGGGTAGATCTTCACGAAGTAGGCGATCTCCTTGCCCTTACAAACTTCTTGGTTCAACTCCACATCTTGACGGAGGCTCCCAAGCGACACCTAACCAATCTAGGAGGCACCACCTCCAAAAGGTAATAGATGGTGTTGGTGATGATGAACTCCTTGCTCTTGTGCTTCAAATGATAATCTCCCCAACACTCAACTCTCCTCACCGATTTGGCTGTGGTGCAAGAAAGGATTAGTGGAAAGCAACTTGGGAAGGCTAGAAATCAAGTTTCATATGGTGGGAGTGGAGCAACTTGATCTCAACACAAGGGTAGGTAGTTTTCTTCTAAATGTAAGGTAGGAGTGGTAGTTCTTTCGATGGCTCTCTCCACGAATGAAGAGGAGGTGGAGGGGTATTTATAGCCTCCACACAAAATCCAACCGCTACACACATTTGACCAATCTCGGTCGGACCGAAGTTGACAACTCGGTGAGACCGAAAGTTCAAATCTTGTGAGCGTTGGGATTTTCGGTGGGACCGAAAATACAATCTCGGTTAGTCCGATTCTTCCAAAGTCTAGGGTTTGCCAATCTCGGTGGGACTGACTTTCTCATCTCGGTGACACCGATTTGAGTCTGAAGGTTCTGAAGCTTGGCAACACCAATTTCGTATGACCGAGTTTGGAATCGGAAAATCCGAAATTCTTAGGGTTTGGGTATATGGTGAGGTGGTTCATCTCGGTGTGGTGAGTTTATGGAATCGGTGGGACCGAGATTACTTATGGGTTTATGTTGGAATGAAAGATTGCGATAGTTTGAGAGATAAATCACTAAGCACTTACAGCAACCAGATCATCATCATAACCTCATCCCCTTTTAATAGTATTGGCTTTCCTATGGACTCAATGTGATCTTGGATCACTAAACCAAAAATAGAGTCTTGAGCTTTTGCCAATGCTTTCCTTAGCATCCTAGGGGTTCACCTCTTGATCCTTTTGCCATGCCGAGTGATTGACTTTCCTGAAACATACTTGTTAAAAGCATTAGTCCAACCACAAAGTATGTTGTCATTAATTACCAAAACCACCTAGGGAGCAAATGTGCTTTCACTCTACCGCCCATTCGGCCTTGGCATCTTCAAATTCCTCCCACATAGTTGTGAGGTCGCGAGCGGCGATGAACTCGGCACGCAGGATGCCATCGCTTCCCTACCATTTTTTGTGTGCGATCGGCGGCGAGGAACTTCGGCGGCAGATGCCATCGCTGCCTTACCGGTTAGTGTGCGGCGCGGTGGCATGAACGACGCTTGGTGAGAGCTCTGGGGTGGAGTGGCCGGACAACCGTATAGTGCATTGGTTTGTCAAGAGCTCAAGGACAGAAGACGAAGCAAATTTGGATTCCCCTTCAATCCTGGTCATTTATTATCGAGTAAAATGCATTGGCGGTCATCGAACTTGTCTTGATGGCTCACTTTGATCATTGTATACGAGATATTTTGATTATCTGATCAGCGGCTCAGCAGATAGCTCCGATTTGTCGGTTGACCGGTCAAATAGTCCGCATGTGCCTCATCAGCTCGTGTTCTTTCTCTATCTACGGGCCTACCATCAATGGACAAATAAATCTTGTAAAAACCAAAATTATGCGTGTCACGGGGAATCAAACCACGGACTCGTCTCGCAGCGCACCCTCGTCGACCAAATGAAAATGAAATACTTCGCGTCAGACACTTACGCTCACGCTGTCAAAGCATGCTAATGCATGCACGTCGCCCTCTAAATCAAAGTCCTGCTCATGGCGCAACACAAACGGCGAGCCCATCACCTGCGCACCCCGGTGGTGCCTGACATTACTGTTTAGACGTTTGATGGAGGCCTATGCGAACGCCGAGCATGTATTCACCTGGCTCAACACCAACGGTCATACTCGGACCGCCTTGCTCATGTATATCGTCCATCACAACGACAATCTATAAAACAGCCTAAGCTAGAGTGGGTACTATGGTAGTATGGTACGGAGTATGTACTATCCTGAGCGACCGATCTTAGTGCCACTGCACACCGAAACCCCTTCCATCGCTAGCACGCACTTCCCGCCTGAAACGGTCACCGTCTCTCCAGAATGTCAATGCCGCATTCACTGGACTTAACAGCAGGTGCAATTGGTGTGTCACTGACATGCGGGCCAGATGCCCGTTGGGCCCACATGTCAGTAACCCAAACGCATCTGCAGTTAAGTCACTGAAGCAGCGTCCGCATCCACGCCCGATGAACCTACTTCGGTGCTAGTTGTCCATCCGTTTAATGGAGGGACTTGTAGTACCAGACTTGAATGATACAAAGTGCGACCTGGCACACCATAACACCACTTGGAACAAGCGGCTAGCTATCTCAAAAAACAATCAACAACTAAAAAAACCGCGACCTGTCATGTAGTAGTACACAATTTTAAACGATTGTTTTGATGGAGTGAAAAAGGAGAACTGCCCCACTACGTATATATAGGCCGGAGCCTCCGTGCTTGCTTGCTATGGTTGCTCTATTCACGCACTTTCATCCTCTCCAGATCTAAACAAGATAGGGGTAGTAACATTGTATTTCTCGCTTCTAAAAACACTGGCTTTCTATCCTCACCGCTGGCTACCGATCCGGATGTATCCCCCTCCGCCGGTGAAGGGGAGGAGGGGCAGCATTTATTCTATCATCGACAACGAGGGAGGAGACCCACTGCCGACCGCACCGTTATCTCTGGCCAAGCGGCGGCGCGGGAGGTCCTCTGATCCCTTCGTCGTTGCCTGTTGGCGGATCCGGCCTCCCGCCGCCCACCTATCCACATCCCGACGACCTTCAGGTATATCTTCGTTCGAAACCGCATTAGCTCTACTACCCCAGCTTGCTACGTCGCTGCATGTGCATCATTTTCTACCTCTCAGCCCCTCTCGATCATATGGTTCAACGTCACCTATTTATTTCTTCTATTGTTAGAGGTAAAGCTACTTCATGGAGTTGAATCTTGTACTCCCTCCGTCCGAAAATCCTTGTCATTGAAATGGATGTATCTAGATGTATTTTAGTTCTAGACACATCCATTTTGATGACAAGTAATTCCGGACGGAGGGAGTACTTGGTTCAAACAATAAATAAAGTGGGGGTGGGGGAATTTAGTATGTACATCGGACTTGGTACAAACGGGAAGGAAAGGGGGTGAAAGTAGTACAGACTGGTCATCCAACCAGTCTCTTGGTCGAAAAGGGAACTGTAGGGGTAACGTTGTACACTGTGGTTTGACCAGGACTAGATTTTCTATCCACACATAGGAGTAGGTGGCTAGAGTGAACAAAAATGGGACCAACCCAGATATGTTTCTTGGATGTTTGTTTCTCGGGGCAACAAACTATGAATCACCACTTTATGCCCCTGTTTATGTACACGGTGCTGGACTGCTGGTGCACCCACTGTCCCATGCCCTTATACCGAATATTTAGGCTCCGTTCGGAATAAAGGGGCAGAAAACATAGATCTTGATGAAAATAGAGGAATAGGAAAGGAATGTAGGTATAAAATTATGGAACAACGAACCGGAGGAAACTCTCAAGAGAATGTGTTCAGATGGACTACGAAATGTACATACTTGTTTATTTAGAGTAGCATGCTTGGCAGTATGAGATGCTATTTGTTTATTCAGCTGCACAGTGACTACTCTTGTGCTCACCTCACGTACCACACATAGGTTGATTTTTTTATTCCGGCAAACACAACACAGCAACCTTTCTAACGCATGGCAGCGAGCGCCTGCCTCGGGCTTCCGCCCAAAAAATGTGCGGTGCGTGGATGTTTCTTATCCTATGGAATTAGTACTACCAGACCAACTTTCCTATGAAACACTATTCACCTTTCCCGTGTTCCGAACGGTTGGAAGGGAAAGAATACCATAGGAATTGTGTTCCTATGAAAATCCTGCACCAAACCTATGAACGGAATGCAGCCTTAGTTGTTCTTAATCTAATGTCCCTGGTAAAAATGAAGCCATGCCACTGTTATAAGACATGACAAGTTTAGCCAAATGTTTTTGCCTGTAATGGTTTGAGACTCTGATTGTTTCCTCTGTGCCTTTTTGTGCAAACAGGGATATCCAATTCACCTGGTTGCTATTGTGACCTTTTGGTGCACTGCACAAAACCCTTCTTAAAATAAGTGAATTTTGTGCTGTTTAACTGGAATGTCAGAATGGAACAGTTGGTTCATTTTGGTGGAACTGCACAAAGGCAGATCTGTGTTCCAATCATCATCATCCATATTGGCGCCGTAACATTCCTTTAGGTAAGAATGATATTTAATGCATGTGTTCATCTCTATTTTCCGATTGCCATGAGAAAATAATTCTTTTTTTTACTACTACACTTGTACACCCTCACTGACAAAACCAATTCTGAATTAGAAGGCCAATCATGTACTTGGTTTCACCAACTGGTGAGGAGAAAGAGAAACAAAGCATGAAGAGGAAGAAGAAGAAGAATAAACAGTGCCAAGGCGATCTTGCTGAAGCCGGAGGCCTCAGTCGAGGCCATTCAAGGGCTCGACAAGGACTACCTTACATGTGAGACGATCCTCCAAGGAGCCCTTCCACTTCCGCTGTCTCACTTAATTAATTAGGAGTACTAAAGTACCACTAATTTATTACTGCCTAATTTTCCTGTTGGAGTTAAACAAATCTATAGTAGGACCCTATGCTGAATCATGTACGTGTGTATGTTTGTGTATGGAGGTGAATCATGTGGTGGAGCAGGGAAGGAATATTATTAGTGTCATGACATAATAGTGCTATTGTTTTGCATGTCAATTTATTGCCATTGGTTCAATGAGGCAACGTTTCGCGTATTGTCCATCATGAATTTGATGCTACTGTTTGAGTAATATGCTAATGTCTTCCTATCCTTTCTCACTAAGCTAATGAAGGTTTCGCCTTGTTCCTATTTGTGCAAACAGGGATCATCTTGTGCCAATCATACATTTTAGTGGAACTACACAAGACAATATAATGAACTGTATCCCAGCCAGTGCTTTAACTCTGCTGGAAGTTCTTGATAATCTTTCGATATAA
The DNA here is from genome assembly GCA_021437245.1 of Aegilops speltoides. Classification (NCBI taxonomy): domain Eukaryota; kingdom Viridiplantae; phylum Streptophyta; class Magnoliopsida; order Poales; family Poaceae; genus Aegilops; species Aegilops speltoides. The sequence continues at coordinate 317,943,463 of CM038147.1, read as the reverse complement.
TCTCAGAACTGGTAAACAAGAGTGATTTCAACCATACATTTGAAGTGCAAAAAAATATATACTATTGTGTGATTCCAGTGAGTGCTTTATCATCTCTTATGGGACTACATGAATAAGCTTTTTTCTCAGGTTGGTACGAGCCTAAGGCCTTCATCCATATTAGTTTGCTGTCATCTCTATTTGTATCGTGCTACTGTCATGAGAAAGTCCTTTATCTTTGCATGTTAAAATTTTGCAACCTATGATAAATGGCAATGCTTTGAGTGTTGAGTTGAGCTAATTGGCACTGATTAAATAAATTAATACCTCTCTTTAAGCAAGACTACTATGTTGCTAACTTTACCCATTAAGATAATGAGGGTGCTTCTATTTGCTAGTGTATGTTTCATCAACTAGTCCCACTATTATAGTAATCTCACTCTCTCAATATATATGCCAACAGGGATGCTCGATTTTGGTGGAACTGCACAAAAACTTTGGGTGCTTCATTGCCTCGACAGCTTCCGTCCTTTCCTGTCAGTCGCTAATCTCCGCTTGCTTTCTTCCATTGCTCTCAGTTGCTTGGCTTATCTTAGCTTCTAGTCACAGGAAATAGTAATTGATATGCTACCTCACACAGGTTGGTACTGGTCTTTAACCTGATTATTCTGCCTGTCATATGTATTGGTAATTTGGTATTGTGCTACTGTTTGCTGATTTCATAAAGGAGTAATTTGGAGCCTGAACTCGCAGGCAAATCATTACATCGGATGATTTCAGTAGAACTGCACAAAATGATCAGATGGACAAGTACTTATGCTGCTGCTATGTAATCCAAAGTTCACTCAGACAAGCATCGATGTTGACAAGAAATTCCTATATTCATTCGAGTATCAACCGGCGTCAACCATTTGCTTGGTGCATAGCCCAGAAAAACGCAGTCCAGTCTTTGGTCCCAACTTGTGCCTTTTGGTTATCGGCACATATGGTAGCGAACTATATGGCATGGAGTCTAAAGATTCTAGACAAGTTGGTTGATGCGTATACATCTGGCACTTAATCAGTCTGCACACCAAGGATGCTCCATTTCAGTTGAACTGCACAAAAAACTTGGGTGGTTCATTTTCTCAACTGCCTCCTTTCTCGTCTCCAATGTAGAATTTTGGCGAGATACAGGACCAACATGAGCCAGTAAACTAGTTGGATGAAACTAGTGGCCAAGTTGCTTAAACCTCCCTCGACACGAGGCCACTATTTGAGGATAAACCTACAAGCAAAGTTCAGATTGTCTGTGCTACCTCTTATATACTCGTAAGTTTACTCGTACAAGAACTAATTTTAGCAAGAAGGACCTCCGATTGAACACCATTTACCAGTCTGTACCCTAGGTAATTAAAGTTCATCGATGGATCATATTGGCTGTGATCTCAATCATTTGGATGCATAAACATACTAAACATGTGTATATCTAAATCTTTTTGTGAATTATGTACGAATATTGTCGTGTGATCTATCAATCATTTGGATGCATAGATATGCTGAGCTTGTGTATATATGAATCTTTTGAGTTGTTGATTGTGAATGTTGGCTATGAATATGAATGTGTCCTGTGAACCTGAGTTTGATATGGATGTTTACCTTTTCCGTTGTATTTGTGTGTGAACTTGTTAGTATGCCTACTGTGGGGTATAAAACGCAGGTCTCTTATAAAAGTAATGCTGTGTCCAATTTATGTTTACCTTCTAACCACATTATATATATTTATATTATTACTATTATCGTATATTTTATAGAGACTTATATATACATTATAAAAACATCCCACATGTTATTAACTTATAAAAGTAAATGTTTAACGGAAGTTGGCAAGGAAAATCCTGGTTGTTTTTGACTCACAAGCAAGAAAATCCTGGTGATTGCGTACAAAAGCTTGTGAAGATTTTAAGGACCAATTTAATAATAACGCGCTCATTTTTATTTTGAGCAATAACTCGCTAATTTGTTAATTATATATATATATAAAATGTGCCTCTCCGGTTTATTCTTTGATATTAATTGCTCCTTCTAACATAACATTATATATATAACGAGCCCACCTAATACGTGTATCTCAAGGAAGTGCAAATGGGCTGGGATTTCTTAGAAAATATAAATGGGCCTGATTGACGCGAAATTATTTGTTCACCCTGCCCAGCAAATGGACTGTACATTCTAGAAAACATGTGTTAAATATATGCCACATTTTTGCAGGCTGACATGTGGGCCAATAGGTCGAACCCTACGCAGGGCGTTGTCAACTTGGTCAACAAATGATTGTGTCATCCACAGCCATAGAATTTATATCTAACGGACGGCATGCACCTTCAATCTCCCGTCTTCTTCCTCCAGCGTCGCTGGGACCGCCTGGTCCGGCCTCCGGCGGCTAGCGGCTCTGCTTAGCACCCATTGCTGTGAAGCACTACCCCACCGCCGGCCAGGATATCCCTCCACCCCTCGACACCTCCTGTTATTCTCCACAGACTACAGCCCCACACCGCAAAACCCTTCTCCTCCTCTCAATCTGTCACTCCACTGCCGTGTTTTCCCATCTCCGAGTCATTCCCGTCCGGGGCCTCGCCGTCGTCCACCGCCTTGCTGCGCTGGGTGCGGCATGGTCAACAAATGAGAGTCATCGGAAGAGGACTGTATGTGGAGAGCCTGACGGCTGGGACCCACGAGGTCCATGGTCGCACTCAAGGAAAGTTCCTCCTTATTAAGCTAAAAAAAATGTTTCCTCCACCTGACAGCTGGGACCCACCGGCTGTATCTTCGCACGGAAGGAAGGGCCTCCTTGTTTTGCGAAAAAAATTATTCATCCCGTTGACAGCTGGGAACCGTCAGATTTGGTGACTGACTTATGGGCCTACTAAGCGGACGTGTACGCACGACTTTGTCAACTTAATCAACAAATGATTCTAGCAGCTGGACCATTGGATGTTAATCCAACAGCCGTGCTCCTTCTTCAACCTCTATTCTTGCTCCTGTCTCCCGTGGGCGGCACCGCGGCTGTGCTGCCACGCACCCGAACCAGTGAAGTTTCCCACTCCTCTCCTTCTGCGACTCCACTGCCCCATTCTTCCCATCTCTGGGTTGTTCCAGTCTGGGTGCGGTCGGCACGGTGTGGTCAACGTGGTCAACAACCGAGAGTCATCGGAAGATGGCTGTACGTGAGAGGCTGACAGCGGGGACGCACCACGCCCATGGACGCATGCATGCAACAGAACGCGGCGAGGTCAACGTGGTCAAGGAACGACTTCCATCGGAAGTATACTATACGTGGAGAATCTTAGTTAGGTCCACGGCCGCAGCAAGTAAGTGCCTCCTTATTACGTGGAAAATAATGATTCCTCCAACTGACAGCAGGGACCCACTGGACGAGCCACCGTATTTTGCGAAAAAATGTTTGCCCCCTGACTGCTAGGACCCACCTGACGGGCCACCGTATTTCACGAAAAAAACCTTCCCCCCGCTGTCAGCTCGGACCCCACCGGAAGTGCCTCCTTATTACGCACATAAAAATGAATACTCCCCCGGCTAGCTGGGACCCACCTTGGTGGGAGGCTGACTTGTGGGCCTACTAAGTTGACGGGGACGACGGGCTTTGTCAACTTAGTCAATATGAACGATTCTAGCTCCAGTGACGGTACGATGTCCATCCAACGGCCGTAGTGCTTCTTCAACCTCTGGTCTTCTTGCTCCAGCCGCCCAAAGCAGCGCCGGTCGTGCCGCATGCTCCTGCCTCCCGTGACCGGCTGTGCTGCCGCGGAGGCCTCACCACCCCCTACTATTCCCACCGCTGGCCAGGCCTGCGGCGGCGGCGACCTCACACCGCAGCCGAACCGGTGAACCCTCGTACTCCTCTCCGCGCGAGCTTCCACTGCCGTGTCTTCCCCGGCTCCGCGTCGTCCCCTTCCTAGGCCTCGCCGTCGTCCATCGCCGTGGTGCTCTCCGCACAGCGTGGTCAACGTGGTCAAGGAACGACTTCCATCGGAAGAGTACTGTACGTGGAGAGGCTGACAGCTGGTCCACGGCCACAGCCCAGTTTTTTTGTGATTTGCCAAGTAAGTCGCTTTGTTAGGCCTGTTGGGCTGCAAATCTTTCAAGACGAGGAGAGCTATCATTTGGCTGGCCGACAAAATGGCCCATCAGTAATGAGAAATGGGATGTACATTTTTAAAACACATCAAACCGGCAATTAGTTTCAAATAACTTTTTTTCATTTCAAGATTTTAAATTACATTAATTTTTATGCGTGGAGAATTTGTTGGATTTTATATTGATATACATTTATTTTTAAAATAAGTTTGAATGTGAGTCGAAATTTGGGATTAAAAACAGTTCGGACCTTTTGAAATATGCAAAATTTCATATAATTTTTTAACCGTGGCCACAATATGGGCTGTAATGCTAACAAAAAGAATATGGGCTAAAAAACCTTAGGAATTAGCAAATGGGCTGTAAATTATTAGAAATAATGGCAGATGGGATGTATGCTGTTTTCCACAGATTTGAGTCTTTAAAAAAAAGGTTGGACAAGCAAAGGTGTTGGATGTCCATCCAGCGGCCGTCGTCTTCTTCAATCTCTGCTCTTCTGCTCGGCCGCTCAAACAAGCGCCCGGCAGGACTGCTCGCCTCCTCCCCAGCGCTGCCGGCTGTGCTGCCACGCAGGCCTCACCGCCCCACAGTACTCCCATCGCTGGCCTAGCCATCCCTCTACTCACCCACACCTGCTGTTATTCTCCGGCGACGGCGGACGAACCAGTAAATCCTCGTACAGTCGTACTCGCCTCCGCGTGGGAAACAACAACCGAGTCTTCCCTGCCTCCGTGTCGTTCCCTTCCTAGGCCTTGCCGTCGTCCATCGCCCTGGTGCTCTCGGCGCGGCCTGGTCGACATGGTTGACGATCGACATGCATTGAAGTGGATTTGTCGTGGAGAGGCGACAATTTGGGTCCACGGCCGCACACAAGGAAATGCCTCCTTATTACGTGCAAAATAATGATTCCTCCACCTGACATCTGGGACCCACTGAAAGGGCCTCTGTATTTCACGAAAAAAATGTTACCGCCGCTGACAGCTTGGACCCACCAGCTATATCTTCGCACGCAAGGAAGTGCCTCCTTATTAAGCAAAAAAATGAATACTCCCCATGCTAGCTGGGACCTAGTATAGTGGCGGGCTGACTTCTGGGCCAACTAAGTTGACGGGGACGGAGGGCTTTGTCAACTTAGTTAATACTCCAGTGACCGTACGATCTCCATCCAACGGCCATAGTGCTTCTTCAACCTCTGGTCTTCGTTCTCCAGCCGCCCAAAGCAGCGCCGGTCGTGCCGCATGCTCCTGCCTCCCGTGGCCGGCTGTGATACTGTGGAGGCCTCACTGCCCCCTACTACTCCCACCGCTAGCCAGTCCATCCCTCTACTCATACACACCCCCTGTTATTCTGCGGCGATGGTAGCCTCACACCGCAGCCGAACCAGTGAACCCTCGTACTCCTCTTCGCGTGGGCATCCACTGCTGCATCTTCCCCGGCTCCATGTCGTCCCCTTCCTAGGCCTCGCCGTCGTCCACCGCCGTGGTGCTCTCGGCGCGGCGTGGTCAATGTGGTCAATGACCAACTTCCATTGGAAGAGTACTATGCGTGGAGAGGCTGACAGTTGGGTCCACAACGGCCGCAAGGAAGTGCCTCCTTATTACGCGCAAAATAATTATTCCTCCACCTGACAGCTGGGACCCACCGGACGGGCCACCTTATTTCGCGAAAAAATGTTTCCCCCCTGACTGCTGGGACCCACCAGCTACACCTTCACATGCAAGGAAGTGCATCCGAGCAAAAAAGCGATTAGCCCACATTGCTGGGACCCACCGGCTACTTCTTATGAGCAAGGAAGTGCGGCGGTCGGGACCCACCGGTCGTAGCATACGTAGCGTTGTCATTCAGTCGTGACGTATGCGTACATCTTGGTCGATGTAGTGGCACGCACGTGTCGTAGTAGAGGCGCGCACGTGTTGTAGTAGAGGCGCGCACATAGGATGTACACGTACGTACAACAGCCAGGGTGCAAGAAAGAAAATACGTCGATGTATGTGTACATACGGGCGGGGTCTCGAACGCCTACTCGTGCATACGTACGACCAGGGCTCGTGTACATGGCTGGGTCGGATCGGAGAAACATCGTCGTCGTCGTGTTCATGGGGAGGCAACAGAATGCGCCGTGTTCATTGGGAGGCAACGGAACGCGTGGGAGCCAACCCGCTGGGTCGGAACAGAATGCGTGGTCGTGTTCATCGGGAGGGCTTGGACGGAACATGCGATGGAAACGAGGCCTGGCGTACCGCTGTGAAGAAGCGGCCTTGTGTTCGATCGGCCACGTTAAGCGGGATCCTGATGTCGGGGGGGCTGGCGTACGCAAAATGGAGAAGCGGACCTCCTACGGTCGAAAGCGGGTTCTGTTGATCGGGAGGGTGTGGCGTCAAAAAATGGGCGAAATGGACCTCCTCGATCGAAGCAGGGTCATGTTCGCCGGGAGGGTGTGGCGTACCACAAAGCGGGACTCCACGGGATACTGTTCATCTCCACAGTCGACCTCCTCCAGCCTCCACGGGCTACAGTAGACCTCCTCCAGCCTCCACGGGCTTCTGTTCATCCAGCCTCCACCGCATGCTACTCCACCGGCTACTGTTCAACCACCCCTCCACTGTCTACTGTTCATCCAGCACTCCACACCACGGGGTCCTGTTCAATCACCCCTCCATGGGAACCCCTCCATCGTCTACTGTTCATCCAACCCTCCAAACCATGGGGTCCTGTTCATCCAGAGGCAACGGCACCGCTCACTGTTCATCCACCCCCCCTGCAACGCTCACTGTTCATACAATCGATCAGTTTCTGTTAGCAGTAGTAGCGAAGGAATCGCTCAATCGGGTTCAGTTAACAGCCATCGGTCGATCGGGTTCAGTAACGCATAGCCTGCAGTGCAATCGCTCGGGTTCAATTAGAGCCCAAGGCCTCGCTCGGCTTCAGTTAGAGCCAACACCTCGCACATAGGCGCATACGTGTATGAGAGAAACGCGCATCGCTCGGCCCCCGACCTCCCACCGTAACCGGGAACTCCCCAAAATTTTCCTCGCCCTCGATTCTACCACGGTTTTTCCGTCATGGACAGCCCAAAGAATGTCATGCAGCTGTGTCTCCGGCCCACCCAGGACGAAAAGCCCATTTTTTGTCATGATTTTTTGTCATAGAAGTAGGAGCCCACCACATCTATGATTATACCGGGTTTTGTCACAATTATCATCATAGAAGTGTCATATGTATGACAGAAAAAAATTTCGTTAGGCCCAAAATGTCACGGATGGGTCTTTTTTTAGTGCATACATGAAACGAAACATCATGACTCGTATGACTACATCCATACTGCATCCTGACGACTGCGAATACTCGAAAGCTCTACTGCTCTGCTGGTGTTGCGGGGTCCTCTCCTGAAGGAGACTCGGATCCTGAACAGACGGGGTTAACTGAGACCTCCGGGTTAAAAGTGACACGACGATGCTGCCTCGAGGGCTCTCCCTCTGGGGCAAGTGGAGGGTGAATCATCGGGGATACAGGAGTGGCGTGGAGTGAAACCCACTAAGCAAGAGCACTAAGTGGACTCACAGTCGCGGTGCCCGAGCTACTTGGAGGAGTAACCGAGGAAACAGGGGATCTAGAACTGGCAGGAATATAGGGAGTAAATCCTACAGATTGTGGAGTAGTGGCTGAGCTAGCAGAGATTAAAGCAGAGGCTAAAGCAGTACAGGCACGACTCGGCTCACGAGCCAGCTGGTAGATCAGAAGATAGCTAGCAGTGATGTAGCGAGAAAGGTGGCTAGCTACACTATCATACTCCGGATCAATGATAGGGAAACGAACACGACCATTATCGTGGAGAGAAGGATAGTAGTGGAAACCTGGGTGGTTCTGCATCCGGACCTTGTTGTAGCGGAGCTCAACAAGTACCTCTAATGCAGCAAACTGGACAGCCTGAGAAGCGGTAGAAGCGTAGTCACTTTGAGAGGTACGAGTGTAAGTGCTGGAATCAGAACCGGTGCCCAGAGTAACCACGGCGTGATACTATTACACTGAGTCAGCTAGACGCTCCCGGTACACACGATAGACTGGATCGTCACCGTGAGGGTACAGCCGACGCCACGTTCTGAAGGAGATCTTTGCGACATGTACGGCATCGGTACAAGCCAGCGCGGATCTGGGACCGGAGCCATCTACACTCACAACCATTAGCAAGTTAGCATAAAAATAAAAATCAATGCATGCAATGCAACAACCAGCTACAAAATTACCGACGCTCAGCTACAATTCTTATCTAATGTCTAGTTAACTCGGCTTAGTCTAGCATGGCCTACAGTTAGCGCGACTCTAATACCAAGCTTTGTGGCACCCCGGCTCAGAGCGACCGGTTTACCTTGCATTGCCAGCCCGGAGACCTTGTCTTCTGGCAACACACAACAACTTGGCACAGAAAAACAACCACTTTATTCACGCTAGCGCAGCATAGTTTATATTACAACAGTTAACGAGGCCAAGCGGCACACATGGTGCGGCTGAACAATATGTACATTATTTAGTGAACATAAAGGGGCCTCGGTCATGACAACTACACGGCAGCGGAACAACGTCGTAGCGGGACTCCATAGCACAGGGACACTGATGTGGACACGATCTAGACTCGGACAGCACTCCTTTCCAACGATACTTTCCTGAAATCTGGCATGACATGCCAGGTCAGTACATTGAATGTACTTGCAAGCTCACAACAAGCATAAACATAATGACAAACAATATCATGATATTTAACCATTTAATAACAATGCAACCACATATCCAACATGCTGTGACTATGCTCAAGTGTTACTCGTCCCTTGGACTAGCTTACCGGACATGATCATTTCCTGACCACAAACATGATGATCTCAAAACAAACTTGTGATCCTTACGGCGATCACAACCCGACCAATACATGGCCCGTGATCCTTACGGCTATCACAACCCGACCAATACATGGTCCGTGATCCTTACGGTGATCACAACCCGACCAATACATGGCTCGTGATCCTTGCGGCGATCACAACCCGACCAATACATGGCCCAACTCAACACAATGGCCTTACTGCCATCCTCAATGCAAACTTAGTGTGCAAATTTATTAAGTGTTGACCCATGGTGTACCCTACTTTCGAGAGATTTATACACTCTGCAGAGGTAGTGCACTGGACCCACACTATGGAACCCATGGCCTCGCACTCCCATTCGGGTGGACCAACGACATTCCGATGAAACCACTACATTGTCATGACACTCTCCCGGCCATTCCGAGTCAATCCCCATCGAGCTAGTCCTGGGTGGCCCCGTGTCTACCTCAAGACACCTCGACCACCGTCGTGGCCATGATCCACTCTGGGACCCGGTACCAAAACTTAACTTAACAACGGGCTCACAAGGTTATGCACCCATCGGGCAGTGCAAAGACGCCCATAACCTTCCCTCGATGGAGGCACCGACCAGAGGCACGATAATGAAACGCATTAAGGCCGTCCCATACTGGCAAATGTGGTTGCACTGGGAAAGACTCGTTTTAGCAGCACCATGACCCGGTCAACAACATATTCAAGTTGAGTTACTTATCAGGTTTAACTTAGGGTGAAAATAACCGGTGTCATAATGCCATGCTATGCATCACTAACATCATAACCATAAAAATTTACTAAATCAACTACGCTCCCATGGAGCCATCATCAACTCAAGATACTCCTCTAGTTAAGATCAAACCTCACTTAAACCAGAATCATTTCTAGCAATCTCATCACTTTTCATCATGCAAGAATAATAATTAAACTAAATATTTACCTCCATGACCATATCATTCATCATCACTCATATCTAAGTTCTTGTTAGATTATCAGCAAGATTCATTTCAAACTTTCTGTAAATCAAGCATATTTAACATGACAAGCAGTTAACAGAATATAATTATTATAATAATTATTTAAATGCAGGAATAATCATAAGTTCAAGTAGGAAAATCACTGGCACTATGAAAATGTTGTTGTGGCTTGACTTAGTGCTGATGAGGTTCACAACTCTCCTGGTGATCCTCAAGACAAGGTTGCTCTTCTGAAAACAAATAAAACAACAAAAAGAAAACATCAAGAAACCTTCTGTAAATTACCAGAAAATCTAGACAGCAAGGAAAAATTCCATCTTTTGGGTGTTGTTAGATTTTTGGACAAAGAACACAATGCAAAAAGAATCAATGCATTTTGACTTATAGATAAAAAGTTATTGTTGTTTGAAGTTTCCTGATTTAAATGAATTTGAAATAAAAATAAACAGACTGGGGGGGTTGATGTCGAAGGAATAAAAGCCTAGGGCGCCACCACTCGTACCGCTTCGCGCGCGTACTGAGTGGCTGACTAGCGGGCCCCGCTAGTCAGGCCAGAAGGAGGGGGAGGGGGAAACAGAGGGAGGCAGAGCTTCGCCGGAGCGCACGCCGGCAACGAGGGTTCTTGGGGTCAAACGAGAGGGGGGATCGACAGGGAAGAAGATTGCGCACCTGCCCGTACCTGTAGCGTGGCTAGAGGTGACCGGACGGCGTCGGAAACTGCCTCTCTAGCGGAAGCAGAGGGCAGAGGTCGCCGGAGACGTAGACGACGGCGGCTCGGGGCGGCTCCAGGGGCTCCAGCGGGGCGGAACGGCTTCACCGAAGAGTGGCGGAGGCTCTGGAAGGGTCGCCCTGGCCTGGGAGGGGTCGGAGCAGCGGTAATGATCCGGAGGGGATCATCGGCGAGCTCGGTGAGGGAGTCCTGGATTAGGGGGTGTCCGGATGGCCGGACTATCACCGTTGGCCGGACTCCTGGACTATGAAGATACAAGATTGAAGACTCCGTCCCGTGTCTGTATGGGACTTTCCTTGGCGTGGAAGGCAAGCTTGGTGATACGGATATGTAGATTTCCTACCATTGTAACCGACTCTGTGTAACCCTAGCCCTCTCCGGTGTCTATATAAAATAGAGGGTTTTAGTCCATAGGACGAACAACAATCATACCATAGGCTAGCTTCTAGGGTTTAGCCTCTCTGATCTCGTGGAAGATCTACTCTTGTACTACCCATATCATCAATATTAATCAAGCGGAGTAGGGTTTTACATCCATCGAGAGGGCCGAACACAGGTAAAAACATCGTGTCCCTTGTCTCCTATTACCATCCGCCTAGGCGCATAGTTGGGACCCCTACCCTAGATCCGCCGGTTTTGACACCGACATTGGTGCTTTCATTGAGAGTTCCTCGTGTCGTCACCTTTAGGCCCGATGGCTCCTTCGATCATCAACAATGGCGCGTCCGGGTGAGACTTTTCTCCCGGACAGATCCCGTGTTGGCGGCTTTGCTGCTGCGGGCCAACTCGCTTGGCCATCTGGAGCAGATTAAGCTCGCCCGCCATTAGGTCGATTTGGAAGTTTGAACTATCGGTGGCGTCGCGGAGACTTGATCTTCGACGGGTTCGAGCCACAGCCAAGCGCGCCGCACTGTCACGATGGGCATGATCTAGCTCTGCTGTCGGACAGTTCCCTGGAGGCCGCACAAGTGTCCGCTCTAACCCTTAGCTCGGAGCCGACTGCATCGATTGAGGACGGGTTGCTGGACACCGCCTTGGGGGCTGCTACCTCTACGACGATAGAGCCGAATACCAACCCTGTCCTTTGTGAAGCTCGTGACTCCAAGGTGCCGGACTCCTCTCCGGACTCCGAACCTTCCGCGCCCCTGCCAATCGAATCCGATTGGGCGCCGATCATGGATTTCACCGCTGCGAACATCTTTCAGCACTCGCCCTTGGCGACATCCTGAACTCACTAAAGTCTCTCTCTTTATCAGGAGAGCCCCTGGCCGGACTATGGTCAGGAAGGTTGGGGCACGGACGACGAAGAAATTCAACGCCCACCCACCACCCACCTTGTAGCCACTGTCGATGATTTAACCGACATGCTCGACTTTGATTCCGAAGACATCGACGGCATGGACTATAATGCCGGAGACGACCAAGAACTAGCGCCTACAGGGCACTAGAAGGCCACCTCAACTCACGATATATATATGGTGGATACACCTAAAGGAAGCGATAACGAGGAACAACGGGACGCTGCGAAGGATAATTCCCTCGAAAAGCAATCAAAACGGCGACGTAAGCGCCGCTCAAACTCCCGCCTCGACAAAGACAGCACCCATACAGACCCAGCCATAGAGCAGGACGAACCGGCGGACGACGAACATGCCCTCGAGCAACCATCCTAACAAGATAACCTAGATAACAATCCGTCCCCGGCAAAGATAACAGTCCGGACGATCTCACGCTGGACACATCGTTGGAGCAGAAGAACCTCCACAAAAGGCATGTCGCCCCTGCGTAGATCGAAGAAGCGAGCGGAAGCTCAAAACAGCGGAAGACTTTTCGAGAATGAGATGGAGAAAGTACTCAACACATGAGACAAATCTGGCGATAGCCGCCAAACAGAAACTACCGAGCGCAAACTCTGCCCGAATTTAACGAGGAGGCCGTAGAGCCCCCATAATCAAAGAACAAAGAGGCCGCACGGTCGGATAGACGACCACATGGCAAACATGGAGCGGCAAGCGGCACCGCACACAAGCCGGCACGCGATCCGCATAAGGATTCGCACCAAAAGGATGGCCCCGTCAGGTCTATCTATGGGCTAAGAAAGCAAGCTCTAGAAAGCAATGCAACACATCGAGTATTCGAACATCACGGCACACCCAAATACAGGGGCGCCGCACACCCCCTATGTTTCATCGATGAGGTGCTGGATCATGAATTTCAAGCGGGATTCAAGCCCGTAAACATAGAGGCATACGACGGAACAATAGACCCTGGAGTCTGGATTGAGGATTACATCCTGCACATACACATGGCTAGAGGAGATGACCTCCACGCCATAAACTACTTACCCCTCAAGCTCAAAGGGCCAGCCTGGCATTGGCTCAAAAGCCTCCCGGAAAATACCATTGGAAGTTGGGAAGAGCTCGACGATGCGTTTCGGGAAAATTTTCAGGGGACTTATGTCCGCCCTCCGGATGTAGACGATTTAAGTCACATAACTCAACAGCCCGGAGAATCAGCCCGCAAATTCTGGAACAGGTTCCTTACCAAAAAGAACCAAATAGTCGACTGTCCGGACGCTGAAGCCCTAGCAGCTTTCAAACACAACGTCCGAAACGAATGGCTCACCAGACACCTTGGCCAAGAAAAGCCGAGAACAATGGCCGCACTAACAAGCCTCATGACCCGCTTTTGCGCGGGAGAGGATAGCTGGCTGGCAAGATGCAGCACCAGTGACCCAAGTACATTCGAGGTCAGGGATGGAAATGGGAAACCACAACACGGCAAGGACCAGCGCCGGACTAGGGAAACAGTCCGAAGAGCACGGCAGTCAACGCCGGGTTCAAAAGCTCTCGTCAGAACAACAAAAAACTGCCTCTTAAGGACAACAACGACGAGCTATCCAACCTAAACAAAATCTTGGACAAGATATGCCAAATCCACAGTACTCCCGAGAAGCCCGCAAACCATACCCACAGAGATTGTTGGTCTTCAAACAGTCCGGCCGACTTAACGCCGAACACAAGGGGCTCGACACACCAAGTGAGGATGATGGTGAACCCCACAAGCAGAGCACCGGAAAACAAAAGAATTTCCACCATGAGGTCAAAACAGTAAACTCACTTCAAGTGACAAAAGGGAAAAATAGAGCGGCGCCCATTGAAATACGCACCGCATGGTCTACCCCAGCGTAGTCCCAACACTGGTTGTCAAAACCAATCACCTTCGACCACCAGGACAACTCCGGAAGTATCCGGAACACAGGATGGACTGCCTTGATATTAGATCCTATAATCGACGGACTTCAGTTTACACAAGTCCTAATGGATAGCGGCAGTGATCTAAACCTGCAATATCAGGACACAATCCATGAGAATGGGGATAGACCCAACAAAATTAGCCATAGCAACACTTCCTTTAAAGGAGTGATGCCAGGCCCATATGCCCATTATACGGGCTCTCTACTACTAGAAGTTGTGTTGGCTCATCCGACAACTTCCTTCGCTAAAAGTCGTCTTCCACATCGCCCCATTTAAAAGTAGCTATCAAGCACTATTGGACTTGAAGCTTTCGCCCGCTTTAACGAAATACCGCATTCGCATCTCTTACACTTAAAATGCCCGGTCCACGCGGCATCATCTCATTAAAGGGAAACTTCGAGTGTTCCTCGAATACGGAAGAACGTGAGACTGCCTTGACGGCCACAGACTAATCCGACCTAGCTGATCAAAGCACCTAAACAGGTCATTCAGAGCCTGGACACGGTTAGGCGAGTCCGGTATAAATAAACAAGGGGCTTACTAGCCGCGTACCCCCTTACAAGGGGCTCCACGCATATACAACAAGAGACAATAAAGCTCAATTTAATTCATTTTCTGAATCATACTCTGTTTATTTTAAAATACATTTTTCACACGATCTTTTTTCTCCAACTAAGTTCCTCTCTTTTACAGATGAACACCATGCATTACCCATCCAAGATACGGCACAACGGAGACACAGGCGCAGACGTGTAGCAGGGACCCGTTGCAAGGATTCTCTTCAGATTAAGATCCTGCATAAACCTTTTTTACTGTCTCTTGTTGTTACACATCCCCTGGTTTCTTGCTATAACCGAAGAGGAGGCTGGCGCTTTGGCATCGGCCGCGTCAGAAATTTTATGCGTGCACGGACACTAGGGGCTTAGGGCATTGTTCGCCCGTTTTCATAAAGACCAAATACCTTAGGGAGTGTTGGCGTCTCGAGTTAGGCCTTATATGCATCAGCTCGAATCATGTCTTTGGTCGAATGTTGGGTTTGCCGGCTCCGTGTTTTGCTGCCTTACGTTCCGCTCTATCGGCTAACGCGACACCGGAGAACTCTGCGATTGTGCCCGGTTCGCCGGGTGAGCACCTCGATGAAAGAAAGCCGGCTGTCATGATATAGCGTGAGGACTGGTCGACCACTTGATGTCCCACAGGAATGTTTAGAATTCATCCGCATTAATGAAGGACCGTTTCGGTCGAGCACATCTGGCGCCCGAATTCGAGGCGCTGGTGCCCCTAGGGGCTATATAGTAGCCCCACCATCGAACTCCCATGGCTAAGTGAAAGTGATAAAGCATTATAGTCCGGTAGCCTAGTTTGCTACGCTATCACCTCCTTCACAGGACCAAGACGCTGGATTAAGTGTGAAAACGCGCTTTTTTGCAAACACCCCCGCACTATGTGCGTGGGGGCTGAAGCCGAAGACTACCATCTTTCAGGTTATATACACATATACATTAACAGCCGCACAGGAGGTATTTCAATACTTGAACACACAAGTATAAAAAGCCCTTATATTACATTGAAACATCGTTTCACAAATCATACATGTCCTTAGAACATAATATCCTTCGAGCACTGCGTCTCTATTAAACGAGTGCCCTGTAGGACTTCCTCAAAATAGTGCTCGGCAGGTACTCGGCTTCTATCCGAATCCTAGGATGCAACGGCAGTGGCCTTCATCTCCGCCCAGCATGTCTTGACACGGGCAAGTGCCATCCGCGCACCCTCTATGCATGCCAACCGCTTCATTGCATCGATATGCGGCACGGCACCAAGGAACTACTGCACCAAGCCAAAATAACTCTTCGGCTCGGGGCCTTTCGGCCACAAATGAGTCACGACATCCTTCATGGCAAGACCGGACAACCTATTCAGCTCAGCCCATTCGGCTAACCGATCGGTTAATGGAAGTGGACGCTCTGGACTATGGAACTGCGACCAAAAAAGCTCTTCCATTCCGTGATCCTTTTGGCCTCGGAAGTGTGCGAGCACGTCTGCGGCACAAGCCGCCAAATCCAGATAAGAATCCTGCACAACCCACAGCTGGCCCAACTGAGCATACTTAGGATCCGTAAATTTCCTCCGCAGCAGAAAAGGCTTTCCAGCCGTAATACCTTCGGCCTGATGCAGCTCCTCTTTCATAGCTCTCATCACAGAGCGAGCATCCTTGGCCTCAGTAGTGGCCTTTTTCAGGTCCTCTTGTTCCGCTCGCCCTTCTTTTTCAAGAAGCTCGCAACGGTCCGTAGCATTATTCAACTTCACGGCCATCTCGGCCATTTCTTTCCTGCTTCGGCAGTGAGCAGCCTGTTCGGCTTTTAGCTCTTCGGACGCCCTCAAGGCAGCCGCATCACTTTTTCTGGCTTGCTCCTTGACTCGGGCTAGCTCCGCCTGAAGGTTCTCCATAGCAGCGGCACCATCTGCATAAAGCATACATGTTGTAAGGCATGATTGTGAAGCTCCCTTACCAGGTGTCCGCGGAGAAGTTGCATGCCTTGTGACTTATCAAGCCGCTTATTGACAAGCGCGATATCCGCATCTGCCACGTCAAGTTGCCGCTTCAGTTCGGCAAGTTGATCAGTCCGGATGGCCACCGAATGCTCCGCCACCTATACAGGACATGTGACATCTTACAACTGTGATTATGATCCTCGGTGCACTGTCACCTTCGACAACGTACCGAGTCTCAGGGGCTACTATCTATACAGGGCGCATTCTATATGCAAAACTGTCAGAACGTATATCATTTTCATGTACCTCAAACCTCGACAGTAAACTTCTGACGGCTTCATGCAATCCGCTCTCAGCGGATGAAATCCTTTCAATCACCGTACCATTAACGCACGGTGATCTTCTGAGATAGATGCTCGCCCGAGCAGATCCTTCAGCTCCTCCGACCGTACACCGGTTGGTGCGGACCTCCGGCCCGCGGACTCAGAAACCCTCGCGGCGACACCTAGGATCGTCGCCCGCGAGGCGGCAGATGGAGGCGTTTCGCTCTCCATCATCTCCGGACGAAGATCCCCCGAAGATGAGCTCTGCTGAGAAGGGCTGAGATCCGAACTACAAGGTAAAACTTCAATTATCTTCAGAAATAAAAACAGGGATGTCCCTTATTACAAAACTCCCCTTTCTACTTACGGCTCATTGGAGGCTGATTCCTTGGGAAATAGTGCGGCGGGGCCTCACTGGCCTTGAGGACCCTCTGGTGAAGATTTCTTCCCCGCTTTGAGGCCTTGGCCTCCGAATCTTCAAGCGGTCCTCTTCTCCCCCTGGAGGGAGGGATTCTCGATCCCCCCTTCCTTGAGAGCCTCCTTCACGGAGGCAGTAGCTTCCCTGTTCCCCCCTTTGCCCTCTTCCAAAGGCGCAGCCTCCAGCATCTTGGTTAACACAGGATCCAGCGCGGTCTCCGGGAGGGGGGCCGGACACCTTATTAGTTTTGCTTTCGCTATCCACTCCTGTTCAAGGGACAGCTCTTTAGAGGAAAAGTTTATGATAAATGTACGGATAGGGTGTCCGGGCACAGGACTGCTTACTTGAGTATCCGGGTGATTGTAGCTCAGACGTGCATCCTCGGTCAAGTCCGGACACATCTCTTGTGATCCGAAGAACAGTTTATACATCTCCATGGGCGTCGCGCCCATGAAGTGTTGGGAGCTCGTGGTCCCTCCGGATTAAATTCCCATAGACGGAGGGGGCGACGTTTGCAGGGCAGAAGGCACCGAATCAGCATGACCTGCGCCACTACGACCAGATTGATCTCTCTCTGTTGGAGGTCTCGAATACAGCCCTGTAGTAGAGGAACGTCCTTGAACGGCCCCCAGTCGAACCCTTTGTTAACCCATGAGGACAGCCGCTGTGGAGGACCCGAGCGGAAGGCAGGTGGCGCCACCCATTTGGTGCCCCTGGGCGCGGTGATGTAAAGCACTCCTGTTTCCATAAACCGAGCACCTCTTGAAAAGAGCCCTCGGGCCATGGAGCGTCAGCATTTTTGCTTATAACAGCCCCTCCGCACTCTGTCTGCTGCCCCTTGATCATCTTCGGCTCCACTTTGAAGGTCTTAAGCCACAATCCGAAGTGAGGGGTAATGCGGAGGAAGGCTTCCCATACGACAATGAACGATGAGATGTGGAGGATGGACTCCAGATCCAACTCGTGGAATTCCAGCCCATAATAAAACATGAGCCCCCTCAAGAAGGGGTCCGTCGGGAAGCCTAAACCCCGAAGGAAGTGAGACACGAACACCATGCTCTCACCGGGCTCATGAGTAGGAATAACCTGCCCTTGGGCAGGCAGCCTATGCGAAATTTCACCGGTTAGATACCTGGCGTCTCTCAACTTTAGCACGTCTTCTTCCATGATGGAAGAAGGCATCCACCAGCCTTGCAGGTCGGAGCCGGACATTGTCGAAGGTCCAAAGCGGCTGAATCTGAAGCTTTGGGTGTCGGAACTCGAGGCGAGGGGCGGATTCGATTGAGATTGAAAGAAAGGAGCAGGCCTTGGTCTCGTTATAAAGAGGTTGAATACCAAGAGCCCTCCCCGTGGCTGTTTGGGACTAGCCTTCGATAGAGGGGGCGTGCCAATGGGCACGGTTGGGTTACCCATGCACGTATTGATGAGAATCCCGGAATAAGGGGACACGATCTCTGCTTTGACAAGACGTGCCAACGAAACCGCTTCACTAAACGCGCTGAGGTGGAACAGTAAAAACGATTCAAATAAAGGCCTGGCCGTGGTGTGATGTCACGCCACGGAATACGTCAGCAGATTGAACTTGTGTAAATGTTATTCTCTCTATGGTGGTATGTGGAACTTATTTTGCAGAGTCGGACACTATCCTTGTGTTCAAAATCTTCTATGAAGAATTCGGAGGAGGAACCCGCCTTGCAACACCGAAGACAATATGCGTGTCGGACTCGTCGTCATTGAAGCCTGGTTCAGGGGCTACTGAGGGTGTCCTGGATTAGGGGGTGTCCGGATGGCCGGACTATCACCGTTGGCCGGACTCCTAGACTATGAAGATACAAGATTGAAGACTCCATCCCGTGTTCGAATGGGACTTTCCATGGAGTGGAAGGCAAGCTTTGCGATACGGATATGTAGATCTCCTACCATTGTAACCGACTCTGTGTAACCCTAGCCCTCTCCGGTGTCTATATAAACCGGAGGGTTTTAGTCCGTAGGACGAACAACAATCATACCATACGCTAGCTTCTAGGGTTTAGCCTCTCTGATCTCGTGGTAGATCTACTCTTGTACTACCCATATCATCAATATTAATCAAGCAGGAGTAGGGTTTTACCTCCACCGAGAGGGCCCGAACCTGGGTAAAAACATCGTGTCCCTTGTTTCCTGTTACCATCCGCCTAGACGCATAGTTCGGGACCCCCTACCCGAGATCCGCCGGTTTTGACACTGACACTCGGGCTTCGGGAAGGCAGCCCGCGGCCTGTCCGGCCTGGCTGCGGCTTCTACTGGCTCGTGGAGGGTGTGGGTGTAGCTGCGAGTGCTCAAGGAGGGCTGGGGTGGCGGCATTTATAGGCAGGCGATGAGAGGGGTTCGGGCTCTGCCCGGCGACGAACGACGCTAGTGAGATAGGGGGATGACAACGGAGGTCACGCGGGAACTATTGGCGGGCATGGACGAGCACAGGAGGGAGGGAGAAGACGACGAGCACAGTGCGTCGCGCACTGTGTCATTGGCCGGACCGTGCCCGTGCCCGCTGCGACGAGCTCCGGCATCGGCGAGTGCCAGGGGGAGTTAAGGGAGTGGAGACGGGGATGGAGGCAAGGCGTGGCATGCTCGGGCAGGCTGGGCAGCAAGCACGTGCTCAACAGAGCGCTAAGCGGCACGCAGAGCGCGTGTTTTGCATGCCAGCACGCCCCGGACGAACGCGGTCACCGCGTGAACCGTGACATCAGGCCACCCTAAGCGCTAACTTGATGTCTGGCATGTAGTCCTTGGTAGTTTGAAGTGTTACCACGGTTGGGCTTGGATCCAGGTGCAGTAGAAATGGATTTGTGCTGCTGGCAAGTTTCTGGACAGTAACTTTGAAGAATTACTGTGGTCAAACCACTGGGAGTTAAGGGCTGAGATTTGGAGGCTTGCTTATACTTACTAAGGTAAATAGGCACAAGAAAAACCAGCTACAATGGAGCTAGTAAAATGGTAGTTGCTGTAGAAACTACCATTTCTATCCCGAAATGAATTTATTTTTTGTAGCCAAAATATTCTAAAGAGTGATGAAATATTTTTGCTCAGAGAGGTGCCCTAGGGTTCAAAGAATAATTGGGATTTTTCTCAGGATTTTTGGGGCAAGAAAAATTAGGGTTGCTTTGGAGTATCAAGGGCTAGCTAGGGTTTTGGAGGGCAAAGTGAATATTTTTCATTTAAGAAAAATATTCCAAGCAATATTTTGAGCTGAACCAGAGGTGAAGTGATGGTTTGAGGAGGAGAGGGAGCACTTGGGTGAAAATCGAGGGGTACCCAAGTGGTTAAGTCCAAATGAAGTGATTCAAAAACCCTAAATTCAAAACCAACTCAACTGAAAACCAGGCAAAGAAAAGAGGGCAAAAACAAGGCTGTCACACGTCGGGGGAGGAACGAGGAGGAGAGGTCTCGGTGGCCAGGTTCGAGGTGAGGCGAAGGGGTGGAGACGGCGGCCGGACGAGGGGTTCGTGGCCAGGGTGGACTAAGGCAAGGGGCAAGTGGTTGGGGCGACTCACAGAGACGAGGGGAACACGTTGGACAACACCAGAGGAGGAGAGGAGGCTCAAGCACATCGGAGTCAAGACGACCTCCGGCGAGGTCGCAGTGGTCTGAGGAAGAAACGTCAAGATTGGGGGACTCCGAGGGGCAAATGAGGCAAGGGAGGCTCCTGACCAAGCATTAATGGAGGTCCTGACCAAGCATTAATGGAGGTCAGTGGCTGGGAGTGGCACGGGTGCGCTAACGGCAACCACACGACAGTGATTCAGGGCAGGGCAGCGACGCAAGGAGACTGAGTCGTGCACGGGCTAGCACCTGGACAAGGTGAGACATCAAGATGCGGAGGAAGGCGACGGGAACAGGAGGAAGAACATGCCAAAGCACGTGTTTAGCATGGCGCAAGCATGATCACCACGCGCACTGGTGCAAAATGAGAGTTTTGGCCAGGCCGACCGTGTCTAGTGCATTTACCTAAGTGCCCTGAGTCTAAACGAAGCAACAAGTCGTTTCAGGGGCAAAGAAGAGATTTGCAGGAGGAGCCAAAAGGTTTTGGCAGCAAGGTGTTTGTACTGTCCATATGGGACACATACTTGGCAAACAAGGAAGTGATTTGTCTGGTGTTTATCACACACTAAGGTGACTATGATCACCAGCAATCAGCTTAAGAGGAGGAGTTTAGAGGGTGGTTGATGTAGAAAATGCCACAATGGCCAGAAATGGAGATTTGGATGTTTCTCTCACATGGGGTATCAACTTAAGCTCAACTTGGGCAAGGCAGAGTTATTTGATCATATGAAGATGCTGAAAAAGGTTCCATACCATTTGGATAAACCAAAATGGTACTTCCTTCACAAGCATCCCACTGACCAGAAACTTGCAAACATTCTAGAGGGAAAATGGCTAGATGGATTGAGCCACAATTTGCTGGAGGGAGTTTATATAGATAAGAGAAGGCATAGAAAAATTTGCAGCCATAACGGAGCAAGATAAAATATACTTGCTTCATAAACTAAAATTTTGGACAAAATCAAAGATTTGAAGTTGAGCTCACATGGAGGCATTACATGAGCTCTTTTTTGGTGGAGGGCTATTATATGATGATATGAATGACCATGCAAAAGTGCAACTCATTTGGAGATGCCTAGCTTGTACCTCCATGACAAAGCTTCTTTCTGGACAGAAACTTTGGAAAATCATAATTAAATGACTACTAGGCAAATGAGGCTGCATTTTGGCATGTGGCAATGATGTGGACAGGAAAAGGTGTCCAAGGAGTTTGAGGTCAATTGGGCAAAGGACAATAGCACTGCTTCACAATGTGCCATTTAGGGCAGAATAGGAAATGAATTATTTGAGGATGATGATAAAATGGCAAATGAAATATTTTGCCATATTTGAGGAAGATATGACCCAAACAATTTATGAGAATTATTTGGGAATTTTTTGGAGTGATGTAAATATAGGTTGCTTCACAACCTAGGGCTAAAAGGATTATTCCTTTAATAGAAAAGGAATATTCCCAATAAAAAGAATATTGGGATTTGAGCTAGGATGGAAATGACAAGGTCTAGGGAAGGATTTGGGTATGACAAGCCACTCTGGAAACAGAGCAGAGGGCATCTTTTTCAGTTTCCAGACCACAAGCACGGAAAAAGAAAACTGAGGCAAAAACCTCGGATAATCAAAAGAAAAAGAAAGGGCCAAAAATCAGGCTGTTACATACGGCATTTCCATAGCCATTCCGAGATATATTGCCATGCAACTTCCATCATCATATACATGACTTGAGCATTCAGTGTCATATTGCTTTGCATGATCGTAAGATAGCTAGCATGATATTTTCATGGCTTGCCCCTTTTTTTGATATCTTTGCTATGCTAGATCATTGCAAATCCTGGTACACCGTCAGAGGCATTCATATTGAGTCATACTTTGTTCTAGATATCGAGTTGTAATATTGAATTGTAAGTAAATAAAAGTGTGATGATCATCATTATTAGAGCATTGTCCCAGTGAGGAAAGGGTGATGGAGACTATGACTCCGCCACAAGTCAAAATGAGACTCCGGACGAGAAAAAATAAAAAAGGAGGACAAAAAAAGAGAGACCCCCCCAAAAGAGAAAACAAAAAAAAGAGAGAAAAAGAGAGAAGCGGCAATGCTACTATCCTTTTACCACACTTGTGCTTCAGAGTAGCACCATGTTCTTCATATAGAGAGTCCCTTGAGTTATCACTTTCATATACTAGTGGGAATTTTCATTATAGAACTTCACTTGCATATTCCGATGATGGGCTTCCTCAAATGCCCGATGTCTTCATGAGCAAGAAGTTGGATGCACACCCACTTAGTTTTCAGTTTATGCTTTCATACACTTATAGCTCTTAGTGCATCTGTTGCATAGCAATCCCTACTCCTCTCATTGACATCAATTGATGGGCATCTCCATAGCCCGTTGATTAGCCGCGTCGATGTGAGATTTTCTTCCTTTTTGTCCTCTCCACACAACCTCCACCATCATATTCTATTCCACCTATAGTGCTATATCCATGGCTCACACTCATGTATCGTGTGACAGTAGGAAAGGCTTGAGAACATTAAAAGTATGAAACAATTGCTTGGCTTGCCACCGGGGTTGTGCATGATGAAATACTTCGTGTGATGAAGATGGATCATAGCCACACTATATGTGGTAGGGATAACTTTCTTTAGCCATGATATTTTGAGAAGACGTGATTGCTTTACTAGTATGCTTGAAGTATTATTGTCTTAATGTCAAATGATAGACTATTGCTTTGAATCACTCCTGTCTTAATATTCATGTCATGATTAGGTTATATAATCAAGATTATGCTAGGTAGCATTCCACATAAAAAATTATCTGGTTTATCATTTACCTACTCGAGGACGAGGAGGAATTAAGCTTGGGGATGCTGATACATCTCCGATATATCTATAATTTTCGATTGTTTCATGCTAGTATTCTACAACTTTCATATACTTTTGGCAACTTTTTATATTATTTTTGGGACTCACATACTGATCCAGTGCCTGGTGCCAGTTCATGTTTGTTGCATGTTTTTTATTTCCCAGAATATCCATATCAAACGGAGTCCAAAGGTGACAAAAACTTACGAAGATTTTTTTAGGAATATATATGATTGTTGGGAAAAAGAATCAACGCGAGACGATGCCCGAGGGGCACACAACCCCTAAGGGTGTGCGCCCTACCCTGGGCGCGCCTAGGGGGATTTTGGCCACACCGTAAGGCAGTTAGTGCCCTTCTTCAGACGTAAGAATGCTAATATCCGGATAAAAATCGTGTTAAAATTTTAGCCCAGTCGGAGTTACAGATCTCCGGGAATTTATGTGACGCCCCCGATTCAATCGTACACTAATCATACACGCAAACGTGTACGATCAAGATCAGGGACTCACGGGAAGATATCACAACACAACTCTAAACAAAAAAGAAAGTCATACAAGCTTCATATTACAAGCCAGGGGCCTCAAGGGCTCGAATACAAAAGCTCGATACACAAGCGAGTCAGCGGAAGCAACCATATCTGAGTACAGACATAAGTTAAACAAGTTCTGTCTTAAGAAGGCTAGCACCAATATCAACGATCGATGAGGCAAGGCCTCCTATCTACTCCTGATCGTCGGCGGGCTCCACATAGTAGTAGTAGTCGGTGGGGGTGGCATCATCTGGCTCCTGGGATCCACCATCTGGTTGCAAAAACCAGAAAGAAGAAAGAAGGGGGATAGGGGAGCAAAGCAACCATGAGTACTCATCCAAAGTACTCGCAAGCATCAGATCTATACTAAGTATGCATTGGTATCAAATGGAAGGATTGTATCTGTGGACTGAACTGCAGAATGCCAGAATAGAGGGGAAAGGCCTAGCCTATCAAAGACTAGCATCTTCAATTAGCTCCGAGCATCTTGCAGTATGTAGAAGAGTAAAGAATAGCAGTTTATAATTAACAAGCATGTTGTAACATTAATGCCCAGAGATCGTTCCTCGACTCCCTGCGAGAAAGCAATCTCGGAGCAACATTAATGCCCAGAGGGCTGCACCACGTTTTCCAACACGCTTGATTACTCTGGCCGGACACACTTTCCTGGGTCATACCCGGCCTCGGAAGATCAACACATCGCGTCCCTACCTAGGCTCACCAGAGAGGTCGCCGCCAGTCTACATCCTAAGCACTCCGGGGTATGGGCCCATCGCCCGTTGCACTCCGGGTTGTTGCGCACAGGGCGGGTCCAGGCTCCACCTCTACATGATGGTGTCGACCCAGCCGTGCCGCAATGCTGAACTGGACATCTGACAAAGATTCGGCTGATACTGCGACATCGAGGCCCATAACTATTCTCGCGTGGTGGTTAGTGCATAAAGGCCAAAGGCCAACTCAGAACAAATACCCAAACCTGTTAGTGCATTACAATTAAAGTAGTGACGGCTGTCGGGACAAGTCCGGAGCTATCACCCCCTCCTAGGTGATACCGCTAAATAGCCAGCCGCCACCGTCACATCACATGGGTGCTCTCCGGGCCCGCCCAGATTTCACAACGGTCTCCAGTAAAGTCAAGGTAACTGTGTATCCAGACATCTAGGGGAAAACCCGAGGAATCACCCCCGGTGGATTCCACTGGATGTAATCATCAAGGTGAACGTAAGAGGATCCACCCTCGAGGTTCACACTTGAGGTATTGCACGACAGAGCCATAACGGGAATGGTGAAAGAGGAACCACCCTCGATGACCACAATCGAATAGCTACACTACAGAGATATCATCATGAGTGATGTATGAGGTTCCACCCTCCTCACTCAATAGTAGCTCTACAGATTTGAGCAACTAAAGGGGCATGATGTGATGTGAGGTGTCGGGCTCTGGTCATTGATCACTTTGATCGAGTCATCGAAGATGAAGCAGGGGCAACAAGGACAAAGTGGGGATCATTGATGGATCACTAACCAACCTATACTAAGCAAATTAGGATAAGCAGGTAGGTAACAATAGCAGGTACAAAAGCAGGCTATGCATCAGAATAGGAGCAATCAATCACAGTAGCAAAATCTAATGCAAGCATGAGAGAATGGAATGGGCAATATCGGGATGATTAAAGGGGGGGGCTTGTCTGGAAGCTCCGCTGAAACGGAAGAAGGGTCGTCGTCGATGTAGTCGATCACAGGGGCATCAGCAGCGGTCTCGGGGTCTACCAGAGAGAAGAGGGGGAAGAAACAGTAAATACACGCAAACATATGCACAACATGATTATAAGCGGGGCTAGAGGTGTTCTAACATAGTGCTAGGCGTTATTGACGAAGGGGGAAACATCCAGGAATGTTTTCCCGGTCCCGGACGTCTGTCGCACAGATGAACCGGAGGGGATAGTTTGCAGGTTGGCTATGCTAGGGACGTATGACAGACGAACGGACCGCGTATCCGGATTCGTCTCGAAATTCTAAGCAACTTTCATGTAGAAAACATTTTCATCCGAGCTACGATTTAATTTCTATTAATTTTCAAAGTTTTATTAATATTCTGAAATTAACTTTAATACGAAAATAAATGCTAAAACACTAGGGCACCCAGCACACTGTACACAAAATGTACCCAGTGGCTGACAGGTGGGCCAAGGGGTCCCAATTGAGCAGTCAACGTTTGACTGGTCAACAGGGGGTGGGGCTCCGTGTGATAGGCTAGGTCTCATTAATTAATTCTCTCTTTTAAGTAATCCAGTGATTAGGCTAATTAATCACTAGTTAATTAAATTAATTAGCTTTTAATTTATTATTTAACTAATAAATTAATTGTTTTTTATCTTCTTTTTTTATACAACAGGGGCGTGGGGCCCATAGGCCAATGGCCCAGGGCCATAGCAGGCGCGCAGCTAAACCAGGCGGAGCCCCGGGTTTGCGGGCGCTGCCCACCCGAGCGATGGGTGGGGGGTAGCCGGGCACGGGTGCGGCGGCTAGGGGCCGCGCGGTTGCTGGCCGGAACAGGGCGGCGGACCGGAGGGGAAGTGGCCGGCGGCAGCAGCAGACGTGGAAGAAGCGCACGGTGATGGCGATGAGGCCAGCGGGGCGGAGCGGCACGAGAGCACGGGTCATCAGCGGTTAGGCCGGACGCGGGGGAAGGGGAGGCATCCAGAGGATGGCCAGGGTGAGCTACAGAAGCGAGCGCGTACGGGACAGTTGCGGTGTGGCAGGAGGAACGGCAGCGGGCGGGACAAGGTACGATGTGGACGTGGGTGGACGCAGGTGAGGGAGTCCTGGATTAGGGGATATCCGGACTGCTGGACTGTGTACAAACGTCCGGACTATTCTAGCGTGAAGACACAAGACTTAGGACTTCGGCCCGTGTCTAGATGGGACTTTCTTTGGCGTGGAAGGCAAGCTTGGCGATCCGGATATTATATTTCCTTCCTTGTAACCGACTCCATGTAAACCCTAGCCCTCTCCGGTGTCTATATAAACCGGAGAGGTTGGTCCTTAGAAGGCCGATCACAATTACATTCATACCATCATAAGCTAGCTCTTAGGGTTTAGCCTCTACGATCTCGTGGTAGATCTACTCTTGTACTACCCATATCATCAATATTAATCAAGCAGGAAGTAGGGTTTTACCTCCATCAAGAGGGCCCGAACCTGGGTAAACATCTGTGTCCCTTACTTCTTGTTACCATCAGCCTTGACGCACAGATCGGGACCCCCTACCCGAGATCTGCTGGTTTTGACACCGACATTGGTGCTTTCATTGAGAGTTCCTCTGTGCCGTCTCTGTCAGGCTCGGTGGCTCCTTCAATCGTCATCAACGACGCTGTCCAGGGTGAGACTTTCCTCCCCAGACAGATCTTTGTATTCGGCGGCTTCGCACTGCAGGCCAATTCACTTGGCCACCTGGAGCAGATCGATGGCTATGCCCCTGGCCACCAGGTCAGGTTCGGGAACCTGAACTACATGGCGGATATCCTTGGAGACTTGATCTTTGATGGATTTGGACCAGCGCCAGAAGCGCCGAACAGTCGCGATGAGCACGGCTTAGACCTGCTGTCAGACGTTGCTCGGGATATCATCCCGGCAGAAGCCTTGGATCTAAATCCGAGACAGGTTGCGTTGCCTAAGGACAGAGGGCTGGACCCCGCCCCGCAGGCCGTACCCTCATCGGCGATGGCGCCGAACACAGGCCTCACTTCTGAGGAGGCCTGTGACTCTGAACCTCCAGACTCGTGTCCAGTTGTAGGCTCCAGTCCGTGCGCCCCTGAGCCCGCCGATCCCGGTTGGACTCCGGTTATGGAGTTCACCGCGGCGGACACCTTTCAGCACTCGCCCTTTGGCGACATACTAAACTCATTCAAAACACTCTCTTTGACAGAGAATCTCGGGCCGAACTATGTCCGGCTCGAGTGGGAAGTAGGCGACGAAGACATTCGTTACCCACCCCCACCCACTTGATAGCCACGGTTGATGATTTGACCAACGTGATGGGCTTCGACTCCGAAGGCATCGACGATATGGACGATGATGCAGGAGAAGACTCAGAATCTATGGGGTACCGGATTCCCGTCTCGTCACACGACATATACATGGTGGATACGCCCAAGGAAGGCGACGGTAACAATCTGGGGGATAACACCCCTGGAAAAAACCAAAGCGGCAGCGCAGATGCCGTCCCAAATCTGGCAACAGTAACAATATCAGCAAGAGCGCCAGAAGAATGGATACTCCAGTCAAACCTGAGGACAACAACGACCAAACAGAACCAGCAATGGAGCAGGACGAACTAGGTCACGCCGAACATAGTTCGGAGAATACGCCCAAAGAAAATGATCCAGAGGGACGAGTTCATCAGACCGCCCCAGGACAAGAAGACTGTCCGGACGACGACGCATTCATCATTCCGGAAGAGCTCGTCGAACGGGAGAACCTCCACAGAAAGCTTATGGCCACAGCAAAAAGTCTGAAGAAGCAGAAGCAACGGCTTAAAGCCGCACAGGAAACGCTCAATCGCAGATGGAACAAAGTGCTAGACACTGAAGAAAGATATGGCGACAATCATCATACAAAGAGATACCCAAAACGCAAGCTACAGCCAGAATTCGATGACGAGGCCGTTCCACCAAAGAATAACACAACCAGGAGGCCAGGAGTACCACTTCATAACCGCAACAAATCAACTATCGAAGATGCCCACGATCTACGTGAGCACCTGGATAAGAAAGCTGGCGCAGCTAGGTCCATTTACGGATCTAAAGGACGCGCCCCGGCGGGGGACTGTGGTCGTCAAAACAATTATGACCACCAAACACCAGTTCGGAATAAACACCAAACACAACAACAGCCGACGGCATGCCACAGCGCGTCCAGATACAGAGGGGCTGCTCACCCCCTGTGCTTTATGGATGAAGTACTGGACCATGAATTCCCACAGGGCTTTAAATCTGTGAACATAGAGGCATACGACGGAAAGACAGACCCAGGGGTCTGGATCGAGGACTTTATCCTGCACATACACATGGCTCGTGGGGATGACCTCCACGCCATCAAATACCTTCCCCTCAAACTAAAGGGACCAGCTCGGCACTGGTTCAAAAGCCTCCCCAAAAATTCAATCGGGAGTTGGGAAGAACTAGAGGACGCTTTCAGGGCCAATTTTCAAGGGACTTATGTCCGGCCTCCGGATGCTGACGATTTAAATCACATAATCCAAAAACCCGGAGAGTCCGCCCGCAAGCTTTGGAACAGATTCCTCACTAAGAAGAATCAAATCGTTGACTGTCCAGATGCCGAAGCCTTAGCGGCATTCAAACACAGCATCCATGACGAATGGCTCACCAGACACCTCGGCCAAGAAAAGCCAAGGACAATGGCAGCCCTAACAAGCCTTATGACCCGCTTTTGCGTGGGAGAAGATAGCTGGCTCGCCCGCAAAGGCACCAGCGACACCAGCACATCCGAAATAAGGGACGGCAATGGGAAGCCACGGCGTAATAAAAATAAACGCTAAAACAAGGAAGAGAGCCCAGATAACACAACGGTTAATGCCGGATTCAGCGGCTCTCGACCTAATCAGCAAAATAAGCCACCTAAAGGCAGTAAAGAGGGACCGTCCGGACTGAACAGAGTCCTAGACAGGTTATGCCAAATCCATGGCACCCCTGACAAACCTGCAAACCACACGCACAGAGAATGCTGGGTCTTTAAGCAGGCTGGCAAATTGAACGCCGAACACAAGGGAAGGGAAACACCAAGTGAGGATGAGGATGAACCTCGCCAGCCGAACACAGGGGGGCAGAAAAAATTGCCGCCAGAGGTTAAAACAGTGAACATGATCCACGCGACTCGCACATCCTTGGGAAGGCATGAACGCGCCCATCAGGACGCACACGATATAGAGGCCACCGTACCCACACCTAACTACTGGATGTCTTGTTCGATCACCTTAGATCACCTGGACGACTGAACTAGTATTCAGCGCAAAGGATCAAATGCCTTGGTGCTCGACGGATACCATCTCACTCATGTCCTCATGGATGGTGGCAACAGTCTCAATTTAATATACGAGGACACTGTCCGCAGGATGGGGATAGACTCATCCAGAATCAACAAGATTCACACCACCTTTGAAGGGGTGATACTAGGCGTTGAAGCCTACAGAAGGGGCTCCGTCATACTTGAGGTAACATTCGGCCCTCAGGAAACTCCAGAAGCAAAGAACTAGCCTTCATCATCGCACCTTTCGAAAGCAGCTATCAAGCATTGCTTGGAAGAACGGCCTTCGCCCGCTTCAACGCATTGCCACACTGTGGCTACCTTACACTTAAGATGCCCGGTCCACTTGGCATCATCACCTTTAGCGGAATAACAGAGCGCTTTTCGCGCGCAGAGGAATACGCGACGGCCCTGGCGGCCGAACTATAAGCGGCCTCTAACAGAATTACAGTGGGTCGTTAAGACCACGGACACGGTTAGGCGAGTCCGGCAGCCCACATTAAACAAGGGCACAATATGTGTAATCCTATAGTGGATACTAGGGACTAATAATAGCCCCATTTTTTGCTCAACCTTATTGGCAGTCTAGCATCTCATATTTTCTACTATCCATCGCATACTTACGTTGCACTCTCCAATGAGATTACCTTTTACTGCGAGACAACGTTAAATGCGATACCCTTCGAGATGCGGCACGCGGAGACAAAGCGCGAGACATCTGTGAGGCCCCGTTTAACAGGTTTCTTTTTAGATTAAGCCCCTGTGTAAACCTTTTCTATTGCCTCTTATTGTTTCATCATCCCATGGGTTCCTTAAACACAGAGGATACTGCCATTTTTGGCATTTCGCCACGACATATTAACGCACGTACCTGGAAATACAGGGTTTATAATGAATGGGCATTCTTGAGCTCATCATCCGTTATAAAGTCCGAATACCTTCGGGAGTGTTCGGCCTCACGAGTTTGGCCTTATATGCATCAGCTCCGAATCATGTCTTTGGTCCAATGTTGGGTTTGCCCGGCTCCTAGGTTTGCCGCCTTATGTTCCGTCATAATCGGCTAAGGTGGCCAAAGGAGAACTACTCCGATTGTGCCCTGGTTATTCTGGACGAGCACCTCAGTAGAAAGCGGCCGCCGTCATGATCTGGCGAGACTGGTCAACCACTCGATGACTCACCGGAATCTCTAGGATTCCTCCACAGTAACGAAGGGCCATTTCCCTGCTAGGTACATACGCGCCCGTATTCAGATCCATGCGAAGGTACCACGTGCTACATAGTAGCACCAACGTTAAAATCTCGCGGCTAAGCGAAAGTGTTACAGCTATATAGTCCGGTTGCCTAGTTCGACGTGCGATCACCTCCTTGCCGGACCAAGACGTTGTATAAAGAGTGATCAAGCACATTTATTCGCGAACACCCCTGCATTGTATGCGTGGGGGCTGAAGCCAACGACTGCTATCTTTCGGATTACCCACACATAGACACACACACACACACACACACACACACACACACACACACACACACACACACACACACACACACACACACACACACACACACACACATATATATATATATATATATATATATATATAAACGGCCGCACAAGGGACACAATCATATTTTAAGACAAAAATTACAAATATAACCTTCTAATCAAAATGTTTTTACAATGATTTGAATCATCACTCGAAGAGGAGATTCTCCGGGCACTGCGCCTCTATCAGGCGGGCACCTTCTGTGACCTACGCCAAGTAGTGCTCGGCCGAATATTGGCCCCCCACTAGATCCTGGGACTCTATCATGGTGGCATCCATATCCATCCAATAGGCTTTAACGCGGGCGAGAGCCATCCGTGCACCCTCTATACACGTCGATCTCCTCATGGCATCGATCCGAGGCATGGACCCATGGAACTGTTGCACCAAACCAAAGTAGCTGTCCGGCATAGGCCCCTTCGGCCAAAGATGGTCTATTACAGACCGCATTGCAAGCCCAGATAGCCTATGAAGCTCCGCTATAGCAGCCATCTTGTCACTCAATGGCAGCGGGCGAGGGGAGCATGGAATTGCGACCAGAAAAGCTTCTCCACTTCCTTGTCACCTCGACCTTTGAAGAAGTTGGCAGCATCAGCCGTACTCTTCGCCAAATTCGCATATGCGTCCGTCGGACTCCAGTGTCCATCCAGGGGAGCGTACTTCGGATCGAAAAAATTTGTCGCAGTAAATAGGAGCCCCCAGCCGCGATTTCACCGGCCTGTCGAAGCTCCTCCCGCGCACCCCTGAGCTCGGTCCGGATTTCCTTGGTGGCATTCAGTGCCTTCTTTAGTTCGGCCAAATTACCCTCACACTCCTTTTTAAGGATC
Organism: Aegilops speltoides; assembly: GCA_021437245.1. Lineage (NCBI taxonomy): Eukaryota > Viridiplantae > Streptophyta > Magnoliopsida > Poales > Poaceae > Aegilops > Aegilops speltoides. The sequence goes on along the minus strand of CM038147.1, from coordinate 317,910,893 downwards.
TCATACTGGTCAGTGGCATCTTTTAACTCAATAGCCATTTCGGCTATCTTTTCCTTGCTTCGGCGATGAGCAGCCTGCTCGGCCCTTAGTTCCTCGGCTGCCTTTAGGGCAGCCGCATTACTCACCCGAGCTTGTTCGTTGGCTTGAGCAAGTTCCGCCCTTAGGGCCTCTACGGCAGCAGCACCATCTGCAGTCCAAACATACTACATCAATATCTTGCCATCTTCGTATTTTCCCTATACAAGGGAAGGCATGACACAAACCTTGTGATTTGTCCAGCCGCTCATTCACCAGCGTGATATTGGCATCAATCGATCTAATTTGCCTCGTTAGTTCGGCAACTTCGATGGACTGGCCGGCGTCCGGACCCACAGGTACCTACACACATTTACAGCATTATCATTGGTTTATGATCCCCCATTTGCCGCCTAGGGCGGGCAACCAGAGTCTCAGGGGCTACTACCTATATGGAGCACACCTAGCGCGTGCCTTACAACCAGAGAAATTGTGAATTCTCAATTACGTACCTCAAAGTCTCTGAGCAGGCTTGTCAATGCTTCATTCAAACCGCTTGTACCGGATGAAATCTTCTTGTGCACAGTGCTCATTAATGAGCGATGCTCCTCCGAGAGTGCAGCTCGCTCCAGCAAGCCCGTCAGTACGTCCGGACAGACATCGAACTGGCCGGACTCTTCCCATCGCCCCCTGTTGTAGCCAAATGCTCTGGGTGTAGGGCGGCTGACGGATTGACTTCCGGCTTCGGCAGATCCAGACTCCTCTGTGACGACACCTCGGTGTCGCCCGCTTCAGGAGTCAGAGAAGGGGGTGGGGTTTCGCTCTCCATCATCTCCGGAGGAAGGTCCCCCGAAGACGAACCCTGTTGAGAGGAGCTGCTGGCCGGACTGCAAAAAGTTGAATCCTGGTTATTGATCTAGGAGAAACACAGTACCTTCGGATTGTAGATTGACTTATAGCTCAGTGGAGGGCTGGCCCGTTGGAGGGCATGGTGCGGTGAGGGTGCCCGTCAGGCCAAGGCCCCCTGGGGATGTCTTTTTCCCTAATTTGGGCATCTCCGCCTCCAAATCTTCGGAGGAGGCCCTCTTCTTCCCGCGCGGGGAGGAGGCTTTAGCCTCCCTTCCCCGACTATCCCCCTTGGGGGACGTAACAATTCCCCCGGTTCGGATGCATAGCATGTGGGGTTCGGCTTCTTCGTTCCTCCCCTTATCTTTCCCCGAAGGCATTCTGCTCAGTACCCGGTCGAGCGTCTTGGCCACGGTGGGGGCGGGCGAGCCTTCGGGAAGTGGCGCCGGACACCTGATTCTCTTCGCCTTGCTGAGCCATTCCTAGACGCGGATGATTTTCAGAATAAACAATCATGGAAAACACAAAACAGGGTGTCCGGTATCAAGGCTACTTATTTGAGTATCTAAGCGATTGCAGCTTAGGCCCGCATCCTCGGTGGTATCCGGACACGCTACTTTCCGTCCAAAGAATAATTTGCACATCTCTTCGAGCTTTAAGACGAAGAAGTGCTTCACAGTCCGCGGACCCTCCGGATTGAACTTCCACATCCGAAGAGGCCGAGGTTGGCACGACAACATCCGCCGGATTAACATCACTTGCATTATGCTAACAAGGTTGATATCCCTCTCGAGAAGCTCTCGGATGCGGTTCTACAGTATTGGTACAACACCTGCGGGCCCCCAATTACATCCTACGTCTGTCTAGGACGCCAACTGCGATGGAGGTCCCAAGCGGAACTCAAGGGCGGCTACCCAGTTTGTGCCCCTTGGGGCCGTAGCATAAAACCACCTCCGCTGCCATACGTCAGATACTTCTGGGAAAGAACCTTCCGGCCATGGGGCATGGGCGTTTCTGCTTATTACATCACCTCCGCACTCCGCATGTCGCCCCCCGATCATCTTCGGCTTCACATTGAAGGTCTTGAGCCTTAAGCCGAAGTGCGGGGTGATGTGGAGAAAAGCCTCGCACATGATAATGAACGACGAGATATGGAGGATAGCATCCGGAGCCAGATCATGAAAATCCAACCCATAATAGAACATGAGCCCCCTCACGAAGGGATGGAGGGTGAAACCGAAAGCACGGAGGAAGTGTGGGACAAAGACAATACACTCATTGGGCTCCGGCGTAGGGACGACCTGCCCTGGAAGAGGAAGCCTGTGCTGGATTTCGGCGGTCAGGTATCCGACCTCCCTAAGCTTTGCGATGTCCTTCTCTTCGATTGAGGAGGCCACCCACCGACCTTGAGGGTCAGATCCGGACATATTGGAGGATTCCGGAGGGGTGGAGCTTAGGTTTTGGGTGTTAGAACTCGAGGTGCGAGAGGGCGCGAGGAAGGTTAAAAAAAGAGGCGTAGGTCTCAACCCTTTATAAAGAAGGTGAATATCAAGAGTCCCCGGTGTGGCTGTTTGAGGCTTATCTAAAAACACACGGGGTAATACCAACAGCTGTCGTGGGGTCACACACGCTCATATTGATGGAAAATCCCGTAGTAAAAGGGACACGATCTCTGCCTCGACGAGACGTGCCAATAAAACCGCCTCGTAACACGAGTCGTTGTTGTCTAGGAAATGTCAGTTCACGTTGGACCGAGCCACGATGCAAGGGCCCGATGCTCGAAGATTGCCAGCAAATCAGATCTATACCATACAAAGATCATCTTGCAGATCCGGACACGGTCTATGTGTTCGATAAACCACTTTGGAGAATTCAGAGGAGGAACCCGCCTTGCAATGCGGAAGGCAATACTGCGCGCCGGACTCATCGTCATTGAAGCCTGGTTCAGGGGCTACTGAGGGAGTCCTGGATTAGGGGGTATCCGGACTGCCGGACTGTGTACAAACGTCCGGACTATTCAAGCATGAAGACAAAAGACTCAGGACTTCGGCCCGTGTCCGGATGGGACTTCCCTTAGCGTGGATGGCAAGCTTGGCGATTCGGATATTATATTTCCTTCCTTGTAACCGACTCCATGTAAACCCTAGCCCTCTCCGGTGTCTATATAAACCGGAGAGGTTGGTCCTTAGAAGGCCGATCACAATTACATTCATACCATCATAGGCTAGCTCTTAGGGTTTAGCCTCTACGATCTTGTGGTAGATCTACTCTTGTACTACCCATATCATCAATATTAATCAAGCAGGAAGTAGGGTTTTACCTCCATCGAGAGGGCCTGAACCTGGGTAAACATATGTGTCCCTTACTTCTTCCTACCATCAGCCTTGACGCACAGATCGGGACCCCCTACCCGAGATCCGCCGGTTTTGACACCGACAGTAGGCGAGCACACGCAGAGCAAGGCCCCGGCCATGGCGGGCTACGGAGTCGAAGCTCATGGGTAATGGTGCTATGGCACGAATCCCATGATGGCGGGCGCGAGGTTCTCACCTAGTAGCCACAAGGTGGCCCGGTGAAAGATTAGGAGCTGAAGTGGTGCCGGAATCGTCGCGGACGGCGGCGGAGATTCGAGGAAGAAGATGATGGCCTATACATTGATGAACGGGCGGCGAGCTCGAACCGGTGGTCGGGGTCGACAAGGCCAACTACGGAGGGGCTCGTGGACACCTCCTCAGGGCGCGAGGTTGATGGCGGGCGCGAGGTTGACGGCGATCATGGCGAGGACGAGTGGCAATGGGCCACGGCATCGGGCGCGAGGGGGGTTCGCCGATCCAGATCGAGAGAAAGGGGGGAAGTGATTTGGGGTAGCTAGGGTTCGGGGGCGCGAGGGGGGTTCGAGGACCGTGGGTATCAATTATCCCATTCCGCAAGCCCGGTAAGTTACAGCCGCGCCCTGTCCATCCCTGCCTCAGTTGGCATGTCACGAGGGAGACATTTTGATCATGTTTCATCGCGACCTCAGAGATGGATAAAGAAGGTGGAGCGGATACATTGTCCGGCCCCGCTGCCGGAGGAACCGGCCGGACCTCTTCTAACAAAGATGCTGGTCCCTGCGCCTTACGAGGCGCCAAAGAAGGAGGCCTCCAAGAAGGTCAACAAGACCCAGAGTGGCCTCCATCGGCGCGAGGCTTCGGACGCCAAATCCGAAGACTCCAGCGACGCTCCTTCTTCCGAAGACGAAGAGGAGGAAGCCGAAGAGGACGAGCCTCACTCTGAAGGTGGGAAGAAGCATGCGGCTTCCCCGTCCCTGGAGGCCAAATCGCCCAAGAGGGGGACAGGTTCCCGTCCAGAGGCATCCACCACGGCTGCCGATAACAGCCCAGAGTGGGATCCCAGGGCCCAGCCCCTGGAAAAATCGTAAGTAACCGAAATACGAATGTGCCTATGCATCCAAGGTCGTCTGGGTACAGTAGTTTTAACTGTCGCCATATCTCGTACAGCCCGGCGAGGTCTCCTGTCGGACAGTCCTCATCGGAGGATTCATTGTGCTCGGATGCTGTGGCGAGCGAGACGCCTCCGGAGGCTCCTTCTCCGAAGTCCAGGCGCGACACCGAGGTGTCATCTCAAAGAGACCCAGAGCAGGGGGGCATGTCACTGGAGCCGGACACATGGGGGCAGCGGCCCCACAGCGTGTCGATGATGGGGGCAATCTCGGGTTCGGACCACAGCCGGATAGGGCCCTGGAGACCTCTACGGCTCTAGGATCGGGCGAGCGGCCACCTTCGATAGAGGGAGACCTGCCTGTTCTGCCGGTAACCTCTATCCATGCAGAGCTGCTGGGTGGTATATCGACAGTGTTGAAGAACATGTCTATCGTCGATGAACATCGGACCCTCATGGGTGCGGTGGTTGGAAAGATTCAGTCTGCCGAAAGCGGGCTGAATGAGTCTTGCCTTGGCCTTATAAAGGCTTCTGAGGTATGGTTTTTGAGAAACCTGTGAAGAATTGTCATAATATGAGCAGTAGCCCCTGATACACTCTCCGGCGAAAGAGAGGGAGCCGGGCAGGGGATCAAATCCTGTGTTAATGACGTGCACCTCTTTGTTTGAAAACAGGGGTGTGCGGAGAAGACGTCCGCTCATAATGTGGAAGTGTGCGAACTAAAGTAGAGCCTGGAGTGGGCCTAGGAAGAACTTGGCCATGTGAAGAAGCAATTAGAGGATAAGCAAGGTATGTTGAAACATTGTCTTGCATTAGGCACGAATGAGTAACTATTCCTATTGAAAAGTATTTTTGTTGTATGCCCTAGGAGCGAGTGCCGAATATGAGGCACTGAAGAAGGCTGTGGCTGATGCCAACAGGAAGGCTTCCGCCGAGTAGGCGCTTCGTGAAAAACACGAGGCCAGGGTCATCACAGCCGAGCGGGAGCTCCAGGAGGCTGTGAAGAAAAGCGAGGGCTTGGAGCAGACTCTGGTAGGGAAAGAATCCGAACTCGCCCAAGCTCTCCAATCCGCGGAAGATGCTCGGGAAGAAGAACGAGGTGATGTACGGGACATTCAGGAGGCCCGGAAAGTTGTGGCTGGTAAGGCCTGTTGTATTAATGGCCATGTTTACATGATAGCGGGGAGAACTCTAAGAGACAAGCTAAATTCTTGTTTTTACAGAGGCGTTTGCAGATCTGCCTCGCAGCATATTAGATGCCGCCCAATTTTACCGGACCGAGGAGAAGAAGTCTGCCGAGAGGAATTTCTGGTCGTAGTATTTGGCGCCAAACTATCCGGTGCCTTTTATCGATCAGCTGAAGCAGCTGGTCGAACTGCACCAGGCAACCAAACTTGCTATGATGGACTTGGTTGTCCGGCTGTGGCCTATGGAGCCAATTCCAAGCAGTTACTTCGGACTCGTGAAGTGGATTGTGGATGCATGTCCTCGGTTTGATGCTATCAAGCGACTAGTCTGTATAGAAGGTGCGCGCATGGCGTTTGCCCGTGCAAAAGTGCATTGGGGGAAGCTTGACGTGGAGAAGCAGATGACTGAGGGGCCACCGGAGGGTAAGGAGCACCACAAGCCCGAGCTGTACTATGAAGGTGTACTGAATGGGGCCCGCCTTGCGGCGGATAAGTGTGCCAAAGACATTATATTTCTCTGAGGGCATTCGTGCCGCTTTTTGTAATATGGGGTAATGGCATTTTTATTATATATTGCCTGTTTTGTTTGAACATATGTTCTTCCTATGCGGCTGTTTATTGTATGTAAATCCTGAGAGTTGGCCAGTCGTCGGCTTCTGCCCCCACATAATAAGAATATGGGGGTGTTCGGGATATATCTGAATGCTCTTTATCCCATAGTTGGGTCCTTTTAAGAAAGTGTTTCTCACCACGAACCAGGCAATCGGACTATAAGGTTTTATTACTTTCACTTAGCCATAGGAATTCGAGTATGGTCGGCGCAGCCCCTAGTGTTCGGAAGGCCGAACTAGGGGCTCTATTGGCGCCTGATCGGAAGACCGATCCGTCGCACTCTGCATTTATAATGGCCTTGTGCGGAATAAATCTTTAAGGATTTTACAACCTCTCGAACAGCTGACGAGCTCTCGCTGCATCATGACAGTCGGTTTTCGGCTTTCTCTACTGAGGTGCTCGTCCGGCAGAACCGGGACACAATTGCAGTACTTCTCCCAACGCTAACTTAGCCGATAGAACGGAACGTAAGGTACCAAAACATGGGAACCGGGCAAACCCAACCAATGACCCAAGACATGATTCGGAGCTGATGCATGTAATGCTATAAGTTCGGGGTGCCGAGCGACCGAAAAGGTGGTCGGACTTTATTGCCGTTTTTGGGCAATGAGGCGTCGGTGATTAACGACGACCGGTAAGTGTTATTTAAGTCTACACATTGTAGTAGGATGATATGTCTATGCGTATGAGTATGATGTATGATTATGAAAAGAGGTGTTTTCAGGCGGAACCTGTGATCGCCGGACTGGAGGGGGTTGTGAGTGGATCAAGAGTTAATCCGAACTGCCTTCTACCTACACGTTCCTGCCATTGTGTGTTCAGGCTGATTCCACGCCGCCAATCCTGTTCTGCGTCAAAGTTAGTTTGTAAAGGCAAATGCTTGGAGGCAGCTGAACGTCATCTTGTGGTTGGTCCAAGGGTTCCTGACCGGACCCTGGTGAACCCAGCCGTTATACCGTGAAGTAGCGCGGACTCCTCAGTTGGTGTCCGGATAGTTGGTTGTCATATCAAAATTTTGATAGGCTTGCGCAACTCGCTACTTCGGCAGCTGTATGATTTCCGCTCTAAAGGCGGGGTCCGGCCTGGCCCGTGGGTGTGATTATATCACACGGTGTTGGCCTAATGGTTTATCACGTGGAATCTAGCCAGCCTGGTTCATCCCGTTAGCATAAGGTAAATTAGCATATGAGGAGAAGGTGCCGAAGAATTACTCTTTGGCGTGGCATTTTTTGGTGATTCGAAAACACCGTTAGGGTGGTGGGCCAATAAACTTGGCCTTTGCACCTCGCATCCTTTAGGAGATGTTATTTGTGGTTTCGTACACATGGGGGCTTTGTGTGTTATTGAGCCCCCGGACTAATAGGTCTAGGGGTACGGCAGTTGAATTGTTGTGGTAAGTGTGATCGGGGGCGATCGGCCGTACTTTTATGCTCTGGGGGGGTCTCTTGAATAGACGCCTCCGCTCATTGTTTCCGACACACGACCAGTCATTTTGTTTTGAGGATTCGGCATTCTCTGTTGGTATGCTTTGCCGTCCTTCTAGGAGTACTGTGAATTTCACATGGTTGATCGAGTGTGTGGCTCGGGCCAAATAGGCTTGACCTGCTCTTTGTCCGTTGACGAGACTGGGAGTTGCTGGACTTGGCACCAGCTTCCTTGACTTGACGTTTATGACCATTTCGCTGAGGCTTGAGGGTGCCTCTTCGTGTATCCTTCTTACTGTCTTGGACCGTAGTGATGTGTGGACATCGGGGTGTTTGCCTTGGGTTCTCCTGCTTAGGTTGTGGTAGCCAGTTGTGCCGCGTATGCCCTTTGTTGGGGCGGTCGAGTCCGTACTTTTTGGTGGCCAAGATCTTGGTCCACCTATCCACTAGCAAATCTTGGTCGGCTTTAAGCTACTCTTGCTTTCTTTGCAGGCTCCTTGCTGTGGCCATGAGCCGTCGCTTGAAGTGAACTTGTTCCACTGGATCTTCAGGGACGCCGAATTCGTCGTTGCCGAGGCTTAGCTCGTCTTCAGAGGGGGGTGTATAGTTGTCCCTCTCCAAGTATCCCACCGTGGCCAGTCCGGCCTGCTTGAAGGTAGGCTTTCATCTCCGGGGCCGGTATTGTTGTGGCTTGGCTTTGAGTGGCGCCGACGACGCCCATGCTTTGCTTTTCTCCCTGAGGGGTTATCCTCCGTTGCCACGTCTCCATTGGTTTCCTTCGGAGTGTCCGCCATGTATATATCGTATGGGGAGGTGGCCGTCCACCGCCCTTTGAGCGGTGGCTCCTGTACTTCCCCTGCATCGTCGTCCATACCGTCGATGTCTTCGGAGTCGAAGTCAAGCGCGACGATTAAATCATCGACCGTGGCAATGAAGTGGGTGGTGGGTGGGCAGTGAATTCGCCGTCGCTTTGCTTCCCTCAAGCGAGCGTAGTTCGCCCGAGCCTCTCGACAAAGAGAGAGACTTTAATGAGTTCAGCATGTCGCCGAAGGGCGAGTGCTGGAAGATGTCCGCAGCGGTAAATTCCATTACGGGAGCCCAACCTGGCTCGGCTGGCTCGAGGGTGTGTGGACCGGAACCAACAACCGGATACGAGTCCGGGGGCCCGGGGTTACAGGCTTCCACAGAGGTGAGACCTGTATTCGGCTCCACCGCCGATGAGTGTGCGGCCTGCAGGGCGGGGTCCACCCCTCCATCCTTAGGCAACACAACCTGCTCCGGATTTGGATCCGGGGCTACTTCAGGGGTGATATCCCCGCGCGTCGTCCGACAGCAGGTCTAAGCCGTGCCCATCGTGACTGTTCGGCGCTCCTGGCGCAGGCCCAAATCCGTTGAAGATCAAGTCTCCGCGAATATCCGTCGTGTAGTTCAAGTTTCCGAACCTGACCTGGTGGCCAGGGGCGTAGCTGTCGATCTGCTCCAGACGGCCAAGCGAGTTGGCTCGCAGTGCGAAGCCGCCGAACACAAAGATCTGTTCGGGGAGAAAAGTCTCCCCCTTGACCGTGTTGTTGACGATTGAAGGCGCCATCAAGCCTTGCAACAACAACAGAGAGGAACTCTCAATGAAAGCACCAATGTCGGTGTCAAAACTGGCGGATCTCTTGTAGGGGCTCCCGATCTGTGCGTCTTAGGCTGATGGTAACAGGAAGCAAGGGACACAATGTTTACCCTGGTTCGGGCCCTCTTGATGGAGGTAAAACCCTACTTCCTGCTTGATTAATATTGAAGATATGAGTAGTACAAGAGTAGATCCACCACGATATCGTAGAGGCTAAAACCCTAAGAGCTAGCCTATGATGGTATGATTGTAATTGTGATCGGTCTTCTAAGGACCAACCTCTCCGGTTTATATAGACACCAAAGAGGGCTAGGGTTTACATGGAGTCGGTTACAAGGAAGGAAACACAATATCCGGATCGCCAAGCTTGTCTTCTACGCAAAGGAGAGTCCCATCCGGACACGAGCCGAAGTCTTGAGTCTTGTATCTTCATGCTTCAATAGTCCGTATGATGTATACAGTCCGGTTGTCCGGATACCCCCTAATCCAAGACTCCCTCAGAGGCCATCCACTTGCCTCCTGCTCCGGACATGCTTGGAATGACTTTGCGGAGAAGGAGAAAGCTTGGGCGCTAGAGCTCGAGCGAGGGGGAATGGATGAGCAGAGGAAGAAGAAGGCATGGGTGGAGAAAGGTGAATCCTTATCTCTTTATAAAGGCGGTAGAAACCATGCGCCTCCCAACTTGCCCCATAAACTCGCTTATTCCGCAAGCGTCGTGTTGATGGCGCGGTTGGGTTACCCACACCTGTAATTGATGAGAATCCCATGATAAGGGGACACGATCTCTGCTTCGACAAGACGTGCCAAGGAAACCGCCTCGCAATATGTGCGACAGCTGGTTGAGAAAAGCGGTTTGAATAATGACCGGGTCATGGCGTGATGTCACGCAGTGAAAATTTGTCAACAGATTATATTTGTGGAATATTGTACTCTCTATGGTGGTATGTGGAATTTGTTTTGCAGAGCCGGACACAATCCATGTGTTCCAAATCTTCTATGCAGTATTTGGAGAAGGAACCCACCTTGCAATGTCGAAGACAATCTACGCGCCGGACTCATCATCATTGAAGCCTGGTTCAGGGGCTACTGAGGGAGTCCTGGATTAAGGGGGTCCTCGGACAGCCGGACTATGTACTTGTGCCGGAGAGTTGGACTATGAAGATACAAGATTGAAGACTTCGTCCCGTGTCCGGGTGGGACTCTCCTTTGCGTGGAAGGCAATCTTCAATTCGGATATGTAGATCTCCTTCTCTATAACTTACTCTGTGTAACCCTAGCCCCCTTCGGTGTCTATATAAACCGGAGGGTTTAGTCCGTAGGACAACGTCAATCAGAATCATAGGCTAGCTTCTAGGGTTTTGCATCGACGATCTCGTGGTAGATCAAGTCTTGTAATACTCATATCATCAAGATCAATCAAGCAGGAAGTAGGGCATTACCTCCATCGAGAGGGCCCGAACCTGGGTAAACATTGTGTCCCCCGCCTCCTGTTACCATTAGCCTTAGACGCACAGTTCTGGACCCCCTACCCGAGATCCGCCAGTTTTGACACCGACATCATCCCCACCTGGTGGGTACGGGAAGTATCTGAACCCAGTCTCCTCCAAGCGTGGATGCTCTCTATGGAGGCTAGTGATAGCAACATAGGCAACCTCCTGTACTGCCATCTCGGCAGTCACTCCAATACCCTCAAAGGTTTGCAACTCGTGGGTGCAGTTGTTCTGCCGATCATAGATATCATCCTAAGTGTGATACATCTCCTGGTTGAACTCGCGGTAGAGCTCGTACATAGTGTACTGAGGATGCCATCGATATCCCAGCTGGGTCAAGAGGTTGACCAGAATGGCCGGGAACCCAGGCGTACCGATCGCCATGGTCTGGCGAGCGATCTGCGTTGTGGGACGCATCTGAAATAAGGAAGTTCAAGGATGTCAAATGACGATGCGGGTATTATTCCAAATACAATTCAAAGAAAAAGTAGATAATCCAGCTCTCTGGGTGAATGTGATTACGAGATCCTAATGTTGGAGTTAGTAAATTCATTTAACCCGAGTAGAAGAGAGATCAGAGTCCCAGAGTATAGACGACGAGTAAAAGATCCTAGTACTACCCAATGGCGACGTGGCACCGTAAGCCACACATCCATGTTAGTAAATCAGTTTTTGAAAGACTAGACACAACTTCGGCCAAGGAGTTGGAAAGGGGGTTCCTACAGGCAGTCGGCTCTGATACCAACTTGTGACGCCCCCGATTCAATCGTACACTAATCATACCCGCAAACGTGTACGATCAAGATCAGGGACTCACGGGAAGATATCACAACACAACTCTAAACACAAAAGAAAGTCATACAAGCTTCATATTACAAGCCAGGGGCCTCGAGGGCTCGTATACAAAAGCTCGATACACAAGCGAGTCAGCGGAAACAACCATATCTGAGTACAGACATAAGTTAAACAAGTTCTGTCTTAAGAAGGCTAGCACCAACATCAATGATCAATGAGGCAAGGCCTCCTACCTGGGACCTCCTACCTACTCCTGGTCGTTAGCGGGCTCCACGTAGTGGTAGGCACCCTCGGGGTATTAGTAGTAGTCGGCGGGGGTGGCATCATCTGGCTCCTGGGATCCACCATCTGGTGGCAACAACCAGAAAGAAGAAAGAAGGGGGAAAGGGGGAGCAAAGCAACCGTGAGTACTCATCCAAAGTACTAGCAAGCATCAGATCTATACTAAGTATGCATTGGTATCAAATGGAAGGGCTATATCTGTGGACTGAACTGCAGAATGCCAGAATAGAGGGGGAAGGCCTAGCCTATAGAAGACTAGCATCTTCAAGCAGCTCCGAGCATCTTGCAGCATGTAGAAGAGTAAAGAATAGCAGTTTATAAATAACAAGCATGTTGTAACATTAATGCCCAGAGATCCTTCCTCGACTCCTTGCGAGAAAGCAATCCCGGAGCCACATATCTCAAGTATCCATTTGTAGTTGTATAAGATCAGGATATAAGTCTGAACGTCCATTACTGTGGACACGGTACTCAAATATATGTCTTCCCTGCAGGGGTGCACCATGTTTTCCAACACTCTTGATTACTCTGCCCGGACACACTTTCCTGGGTCATGCCCGGTCTCGGAAGATTAACATGTCGCAGCCCTACCTAGGCTCAGCAGAGAGGTCCCCACCGGTCTACATCCTAAGCACTCCAGGGTCTGGGCCCATTACCCGTTGCACTCTGGGTCGTTGCGCGCAGGGCGAGTCCAGGCTCCACCTCTACATGGATGGTGCCGCCCAGCCATGCCGCAATGCTGAACTGGACATGTGATAAAGCTTCGGCTGATACTGCGACATTGACGCCCATAACTATTCTCGCGTGGTGGTTAGTCCGTAAAGGCCAAAGGCCAACTCAGAACAAATACCCAAACCTGTTAGTGCACTACAATTAAAGTAGTGACGGATGTCGGGACAAGTCTGGAGCTATCACCCCCTCCTGGGTGATACCGCTAAACAGCCAGCCGCCACCGTCACATCGCACGGGTGCTCTCGGGGCCTGCCCGGCTTTCACAACGGTCTCTGATACGTCTCCAATGTATCTATAATTTTTTATTGTTCCATGCTATTATATTACCCTTTTGGATGTATATGGGCTTTATTTTACAAATTTATATCATTTTTTGGACTAACCTATTAACCGGAGGCCCAACCCATATTGCTGTCTTATTGCCTCTTTCAGTATTTCGAAGAAAAGGAATATCAAACGGAGTCCAAACGGAATGAAACCTTCGGCAGCGTGATTTTTTGGAAGAATATGATCCTGGAGACTTGGAGTTCACGTCAGAAGATCCTCGAGGAGGCCAGAAGATAGGGGGGCGCCCCCCCTGTCACGTGGGCCCCTCGAGCACCCCCCGACCGACTTCTTTCTCTTATATAGTCCCACGTACCCTAAAAACATCCACGGAGAAGATAGATCGGGAGTTCCGCCGCTGCAAGCCTCTGTAGCCACCAAAAACCTCTCGGGAGTCTGTTCTGGCACCCTGCCGAAGGGGGAACCCATCACCGGTGGCCATCTTCATCATCAAGACACTATCCATGATGAGGAGGGAGTAGTTCACCCTCGGGGCTAAGGGTATGTACCAGTAGCTATGTGTTTGATCTCTCTCTCTCTCTCGTGTTCTCTCTATGGCACGATCTTGATGTATCGCGAGCTTTGCTATTATAGTTGGATCTTATGATGTTTCTCCCCCTCTACTCACTTGTGATGAATTGAGTTTCCCTCTTGAAGTTATCTTATCGGATTGAGTCTTTATTTGAGAACACTTGATGTATGTCTTGCCGTGTTTATCTGTGGTGACAATGGGATATCACGTGCCACTTGAGATATGTTTTGGTGACCAACTTGTGGGTTCCGCCCATGAACCTATGCATAGGGGTTGGCAAACGTTTTATTGACTCTCCGGTACAAACTTTGGGGCACTCTTTGAAGTACTTTTATGTTGGTTGGATGAATCTGAGATTGTGTGATGCATATTGTATAATCATGCCCACGGATACTTGAGGTGACAATGGAGTATCTAGGTGACATTATGGTTTTGGTTGATTTGTGTCTTAAGGTGTTATTCCAGTATGAACTCTATGATGGATTGAGCGGAAAGAATAGCTTCATGTCATTTTACTACGAATTCTTGAATAGATAGAACAGAAAGGATAACTTTGAGGTGGTTTCGTGCCCTACCATAATCTCTACGTTTGTTCTCCGCTATTAGTGGCTTTGGAGTGACTCTTTGTTGCATGTTGAGGGATTGTTATATGATCTATCTATGTTATTATTGTTGAGAGAACTTGCACTAGTGAAAGTATGAACCCTAGGCCTTGTTTCCTACCATTGCAATACCGTTTACGCTCACTTTTATCATTAGTTACCTTGCTGTTTTTATATTTTCATATTACAAATACCTTTATCTACCATCCATATTGCACGTGTATCACCATCTCTTCGCCGAACTAGTGCACATATACAATTTACCATTGTATTGGGTGTGTTGGGGACACAAGATACTCTTTGTTATTTGGTTGCAGGGTTGCTTGAGAGAGAGCATCTTCATCCTACGCCTCCCACGGATTGATAAACCTTAGATCATCCACTTGAGGGAAATTTGCTACTGTCCTACAAACATGTGCACTTGCAGGCCCAACAATGTCTACAAGAAGAAGGTTGTGTAGTAGACATCAAGCTCTTTTCTGGCACCGTTGCCGGGGAGGTGAGTGCTTGAAGGTATATCTTTAGATCTTGCAATCGAATCTTTTTGTTTCTTGTTTTATCACTTGTTTAGTTTATAAAAGAAAACTACCAAAAAATGGAGTTAAGTTTGTCTCATACGCTCCATCTTTTTAACATCTTTCTTGAGTATGATGGAAAGGAAAATTGTGCTCAAGTGCTAGAAGAAGAATGCATTAAAATGCTTGGTACTAAATCTTTGAATGATGAGCATGATTGCAATGTTGTTAGTATGAACTCCTTGAATATCCATAGTACTAATGATGATTGCACTAGTTATGATGAAAATGTCTCCTATAAGCATGTCAATTTTTGTGGAGAGCATTGGGTTTGCATAGATACCCCTAATAGAGAAGATAGATATTGCAAGAGGCATAAGCATGTAGAAACTAAATTGTTACAAGAAAGGCTAGATAAGAGTGCTGAAAAATTATATTTCCTTGGCCGTACGTGTGAACTTTGCAATGAAAGTGGTGATTTACATCTCCGATGCAATTTGTTTCATGATCGAACTGTGTCCAAAAATTGTGATGATTTGATTTCCCTTGCACATTATAATGAACTTAGTTTGCTTATGGGTTATGAAGAAATGAATCGTTTAAATAAGCACCTCCAGAATGCTCATTATAACCTTCTTGATTTTGATCTAGAGACGATTTTTATGTTTTGTGCAGAGAATTGCATTGAAAATCCTTATATTGCCAATTACTTAAAGAAAAGAAAGCAAATAGAAGACGATGAGAATAGTAATGAAAGGGAAGAGACTTCCCAATATCGTCATATTATTTCTTATGGTGAATCAGGTAACGAGGAGGAGCTTTCTATTCAATCAATCTCGTGAATAAGGAGCTCAAAGAGGAAGGTTGAACCCACACATAATATGAAAAAGAAAAAGAAAAGAAGGAGCAACAAAGGTAGAAAGGTATCCCTCCCAAATGATGTTGCTCCTACTACTCATTGTGATGATGATAATTGCTATACTATTGGTGCTATCCATATTTTTAATGATGAGAGTGATTATGCTTATGATATGAAAGGGCCCAAGCTTGGGGAAGCTATGTTTGATGAGGATGAAATATTTTAGAATATATTTTCTGAAATTAATGTTTGTCCCAAGCTTGGGGATGCTATGTTTAATGGAGATGATATTTTTAGCATCCCAAGTTTTGATATGCAAAGTTGTTATGATGATAGCATGCCTCTTACCTATGATGATTATATTGATGAAAGTGGGTTTGGAAGAGTGTCAACTTAGGAAGTAGTTATCCCACTATTTTGGAGGATGTTGAATCTTAGTGTGATAAATATGGAAGTGGATTTGGAAGAGTGTCAACTTTATTTAGTGATTCCACTATCTTGGGAGAGGTTTCAATCGACTATGATGAGAACGAAGTTGCTATTTATGATGATATTGTGATGAAACTTATGCTTTAAAAAGTAGTGATGATTATATTTATAAATCTTGTCATGATTATGATTACCCTTTTTCTGAACATTACTCTTTTAATGTGGAAACAATTTTTAGTGTTCAAGTCTCTTATGATACTCCCACTATTCCGAATGAGAAGAATTTTGCTTATGTGGAGAGTAGTAAATTTTCTATGCTTGTAGATCATGAAAAGAATGCTTTAGGTGCTAGTTATATTGTTGAATTCATTCATGATGCTACTGAAAATTATTATGAGGGAGGAACTTATACTTGTAGGAATTGCAATAATATCAAGTTTCCTCTCTATGTGCTTAAAATCTTGAAGTTATGCTTGTTTTGCCTTCCTATGCTTGTTGATTATTGTTCCCATAAGTTGTTTGCTCACAAAATCCCTATGCATAGTAAGTGGGTTAGACTTAAATGTGCTAGTCATATGCTTCATGATGCTCCCGTTATGTTTCAATCCTTATCTTTTATGTGAGCATCATTGTCATCATCATGCCTAGCTAGAAAGGCATTAAAGAAAAGTGCTTGTTGGGAGACAACCCAATATTTACCATTACTGTTTTTGTCTGCTCACATGATTATTCTACTGTAGTAATCATGTTTTATAGCTTTTGTTTCAATAAAGTGCCAAGTAAGACCTTTAGGATAGCTTACGGTGATAGTTGTGTTGATCCTGCTGAGAATCAGAAACTTTTGCACTCAGTAAATTAGTTTTTGTAATTCACAGAGTCGTGCTTATGATCTGATTCTTTTTGCTACGGATTGGTACACAAATGTCTTAGGTCTTCCTAATTTGGTAGGATTTTTGGAGTTCCAGAAGTATATGTTTGATACAGATTACTACAGACTGTTCTGTTTTTGACAGATTCTGTTTTCATTGTGTTGTTTGCTTATTTTGTCGAATCTATGAGTAGTATCGGAGGGTATGAACCATAGATAAGTTGGAATAAAGTGGATATTACACCACTACGAATCTAGAATAAGTTCATTACAGTACCTAAGTGGTGGTTTTATTTTCTTATACTAACGGAGCTTACGAGTTTTCTGTTGAGTTTTGTGTTGTGGAGTTTTCAAGTTTTGGGTAAAGATTCGATGGACTATGTAATAAGGAGTGGAAAGAGCCTAATCTTGGGGATTACCAAGGCACCCCAAGGTAATATCCAAGTACAACCAAGAGCCTAAGCTTGGGGATGCCCCGGAAGGCATCCCCTCTTTCGTCTTCGTTCATCGGTAACTTTACTTGGAGCTATATTTTTATTCACCACATGATATGTGTTTTTCTTGGAGCATCATTTTCTTTTGTTAGTATTTGCTTCCTGTTATTTATAATAATGTTTTGCATCTTTAGTTTCAATAAAAAAGTCAAGGATAGCCTTTACCATGCTTATTTTGCTAGTATACATGTTGCTGTTTGAAAACAGAAAGTTTACCGCTGTTGCAAAAATTCCCTAGAAAAGACAGAGCATGATATAATATTGAAATTTTTGCATAATGAGCTCTGATAAATTTACTACAGTTGTAATTTTCTCTCATAATTTTTGGAGTTAGGGAAGTATTGATACTCTTGCAGTCTTTACAGACTGTACTGTTTTGGCAGATGGCTGTTATGTTTGTATTGTTTGCATATGTTTGATTGTTTAATGATTCTATTTGAGGATAGGAGTATTAAATATGCAGAGGCATTTAGTATGCAATGTGGAATAATAATTTTAGTGATTTGTTACAGTATAAAATGATAAGGTTTTGCATTGGTTTATACTAACCTATCTCACGAGTTCTTGTTGAGTTTGGTGTGGATGAAGCTTTTGATAAAAAGATAAACCATGATATGAGAGGGATTAAGGAGACACGAAAGTTCAATCTTGGGGATGCCCAAGGCACCCCAAGATAATATTTCAAGAAGTCTCAAGCATCTAATCTTGGGGATGCCCCGTTAGGCATCCCACCTTTCTTCTTCAACAACTATCGGTTAGTATCGGTTGAGCCTAAATTTTTGCTTCTTCACATGACTTGTGCTATTCTTCCAATGTCATTTTATTTTGTTTTGCTTGCTGCTTGATTAGAATACCAAGATCTGAAATTCCTTAATGTTAGAGTGTCTTCACATAGTTACATAATTATTTAGCTACTCATTGATCTTCACTTATATCTTTCGGAGTAGTTTGTCATTTGCTCTAGTGCATCAATTATATCATTTAGAGCACGCCGGTGGTTATATTTTGTAGAAATTGCTAGTCTCTCATGCTTCACTTATATTATTTTGAGAGTCTTTTAGAACAGCATGGTATTTTCTGTGGTTACAAAGTTGGTCCTAGAATGATGAGCATCCAAGTTGGGTATAATAAAAACTATCATAGAAAGTGAATTGGATGATATGATCAATTTGATGCTTGATAATTGTTTTGAGATATGGAGGTAGTGATATTAGAGTCATGCTAGTTGAGGTGATTATGAAAAATACTTGCATTAAGGGTTGTGATTCCCGTAGCATGCACGTATGGTGAACCGCTTTGTGATGAAGTTGCAGCACAATTTTATTTATTGGTTGTCTTCCTTATGAGTGGCGGTCGGGGACGAGCGATGGTCTTTTCGTACCAATCTATCCCCTTAGGAGCATGCGCGTAGTGCTTTGGTTTTTTATGACTTCTACATTTTTGCAACAAGTACATGAGTTCTTTTGACTAATGCTGAGTTCGTGGATTATACGCACCTCACCCTTCCACCATTGCTAGCCTTTCTTGTGCCGCGCAACTTTCGCCGGTACCATACACCCACCATATACTTTCCTCAAAATAGCCACCATACCTACCTATTATGGCATTTCGATAGCCATTCCAAGATATATTGCCATGCAACTTTCCACCGTTCCGTTCATATGACACGCATTACTTTTGTCATATTGCTCTTTGCATGATCATGTAGTTGACATCGTATTTGTGGCAAGGCCACCCTCATAATTTTCATACATGTCGCTCTTGATTCATTGCATATCCCGGTACACCGCCGGAGGCATTCATATAGAGTCATATCTTGAGTTGTAATTCTTGAGTTTTAAATCCATAAAAGTGTGATGATCTTCATTATTAGAGCATTGTCCCAGTGAGGAAAGGATGATGGAGACTATGATTCCCCCACAAGTCGGGATGGGACTTCGGACTTTACAAAAAGAAAAAAAGAAAAAAGAGAAAGGCCAAAGAAAGAAAAAAAGGAAGAAAAAAAAGAAAAGAAAAAAAATAAAATGAGAGAAAAAGAGAGAAGGGACAATGCTACTATCTTTTTTTCCACAGTTGTGCTTCAAAATAGCACCATGATCTTCATGATAGAGAGTCTCATATGCTGTCACTTTCATATAATAGTGGGAATTTTTCATTATAGAACTTGGCTTGTATATTCCAATGATGCGCTTCCTCAAAATGCCCTAGGTCTTCATGAGCAAGCAAGTTGGATGCACACCCACTTAGTTTCTTTTGCTGAGCTTTCATATATTTATAGCTCTAGTGCATCCGTTGCATGGCAATCCCTAATCACTCACATTAATATCTATTAATGGGCATCTCCATAGCCCGTTGATACGCCTAGTTAATGTGAGACTATCTTCTCCTTTTTGTCTTCTCTAAACCACCATTCTCTTCCACATATAGTGCTATGTCCATGGCTCACGCTCATGTATTGCATGAAAGTTGAAAGTGTTTGAGATTATTAAAGTATGAAACAATTGCTTGGCTTGTCATCGGAGTTGTGCATGATTAAATACTTTGTGTGATGAAGATAGAGCAACAGCCAGACTATATGATTTTGTAGGGATAACTTTCTTTGGCCATGTTATTTTGAGAAGACATGATTACTTTGATTAGTATGCTTGAAGTATCACCATTTTCATGTTAATATGAACTTTTATTTTGTATCATTTGGATCTGAACATTCATGCCACAATAAAGAAAATTACATTGAAAATTATGCTAGGTAGCATTCCACATCAAAAATTCTGTTTTCATCATTTACCTACTCGAGGACGAGCAGAAATTAAGCTTGGGGATGCTTGATACGTCTCCAACGTATCTATAATTTTTTATTGTTCCATGCTATTATATTGCCCCTTTTGGATGTTTATGGGCTTTATTTTACACATTTATATCATTTATTGTCTGTTTCATTATTTCGAAGAAAAGGAATATCAAACCGAGTCAAAACAGAATGAAACCTTCGGTAGCGTGATTTTTTTGAAGAATATGATCCTGGAGACTTGGAGTTCACGTCAGAAGATCCTCGAGGAGGCCAGGAGATAGGGGGGCTCCCCCCCTACTGGGCGCGCCCCCCTGTCTTGTGGGCCCCTCGAGCACCCCCCGACCGACTTCTTTCGCCTATATAGTCCCACACACCCTAAAAAATCCACGGAGAAGATAGATCGGGAGTTCCGCCGCCGCAAGCCTCTGTAGCCACTAAAAACCTCTCGGGAGTCCGTTCGGGCACCCTGCCGGAGGGGGAACCCATCACCGGTGGCCATCTTCATCATCTCGACGCTATCCATGATGAAGAGGGAGTAGTTCACCCTCGGGCTGAGGGTATGTACACTACTAGGAAAAGGGCTATAGATGAGATGGACACTAATGGCGCACCTGTCATGTGGTGCGCCACTACTATATAGCAGTGGCGCACCATGTGCAGGTGCGCCATTAGCGTGGAAGACACTAATGGCACACTAGGCACATGGTGCACCGCTAGTAACAATTTTTTTTCCAAACATACTAATGGCGCATCATTCCACAGTGTGCCATTACTAGTGCTCACTAGTAATGGCGCACCGGCCACACAGTGTGCCACTATTGTTGTTTTTTTTTGTTTTTTTTGCAAAACTACTAATGGCGCACCATAGCATAGTGCGCCATTACTAGTTTAAACTAGTAATGGCGCACTATGCCACGGTGCGCCATTAGAATATATAAATTTTTTTATTTTTGTGCAAAACTTCTAATGGCGCACCAGCAGCAGGTGCGCCATTAGTAACCAGGGTTACTAATGGCGCATTTGCATATGGTGCGCCATTAGTAACCTGGGACCAACAAGATATTTTGGACAGCCCACCTACCCACTCACTTTCCCCACTTCATTCTCTCCACCTCCTCCTCCAAGCTTGTCTCGGCTGCCTCCTCCTCCTCACCTCATTTGCACCATAGATTCATCCAAATTAAGTGGTTAAATTACCTTTTTTGATAGGTAAGTAAGGGGGGAAGCTATCTTTATGTTGTTCTCCCTCTCCAACAATGTGCACATGCACTTTTTGTGGCCTAGCTAGATCTATGTATGTTCGTGGTGTTGCATATGTTTGTGGTGTTGTATATATGTTTGTGTTTGTAGGTACCGGTATTTGAAATGCGATAGTTGCCAATATCCGTTTTGGCGAGAATTTTGGCACTATGCATTCTTTTTGGTCCTATTTTTAGGGAAAGTCATGCCAAATTTTTTCTTGGTTCTAAAATATCGTTTTTCTCTACCCCGCAGGTGACCATGGTCCGCAAGATGACCGAACGCATCGTGAATAGGTATTTGAGCTCCGCGAAGGCCGAGATGCTTCAAAAGAACGAGATGGAGATAAGATGTCCGTGTCGAAGATGCAAGCTGAAGAGCCTTATTGCGGACCCGGATTCTGGGCAGGTGCGGGACCACCTGCTCTTGCGTGGTTTCATGGATGGCTATCGGTGGCAAGGTGATGAAGATGACTATGAAGTCGTCCATGGGGGCCAGGCAAGAAATGAGGAAGGGCAGCAAGACAACCACCACGGCTCGGGCGGGCAAGAGGACGAAGAATCTCCAGGACATGATCACGACAGTGATGCTGTACACAATCATCATGTAGAAGATGCCGGACATGATGATGAGGAAGATGCCGGAGCAGATGAAGGGCATGATTATGAAGATGAAGATGCCGGCGGAGCATACGACGATGGACCATCAATGGGCTGGGTGCAGGACCCTCATATTCAAGAGCTGCTTCTCAAGCGGACGGATAACACAAGAGCTGCCGCTCGAGAGAAAGCCAAGCTGGATCAACTGGAGATAGACGCGGTTACTCCATTGTATGAAGGATGTAGGCCCGAGGATACCCGCCTGAAAGTGACGCTCATGGCTCTGGAGATGAAGGTAAAACACAAAATGACCGACGCATGTTTCAACGAGAACATGTCATTCTGGCACGAACGTCTTCCCAAGGGGAACAAGTGCCCGACCAGTTTCGAGGAGGCGAAGAAAATCGTGTGTCCTCTGGATTTACCGCACGTGAAATACCATGTGTGCATGAACAACTGCATCATTTATCGGGACGAGCACGCGGAGTCTACCATATGTCTGTTGTGCGATGTCACTCGATACAAGAAGAGGAAGAAAGCTCCTCGAAAAGTGGTGTGGTACTTTCCGATCACTCCTCGTCTGCAGTTGTATTTCGCGGACCCTAAGGTAGCAAAGCTCCTGCATTGGCACGCGGATAGGGAGGAGAAGAAGCGAGAAGATGACGCAAATGATCCGAGATAAATAAAAACGACAAGATGCTGAGTCACCCAAAGTATGCGAGCCATTGGCAAGCGTTGAACTTCGAACACACCCAGAATTTGGGAAGGATCCAAGGAACATCATGCTGGGCGCGAGCACCGATGGAGTCAATCCGTTTGGCAGCCAGAGAAGCACATGTAGCACCTGGCCTGTGTTTGTGTGGATGTACAACCTTCCCCCCTGGTTGTGCATGAAGAGGAAGTACATTCACATGAGTATGCTAATTGAAGGGCCAAAACAACCAGGGAACGACATCAATCAGATCTGGGGCTGCTGAAGAGGAGCTAGACACGTTGTGGAACACGCCAGCCAATCGTGGACGCCGCAGAGAAAGAATATTTCCCTATGAGAGCCGCACTGCTCACGACGGTGCACGACTATCTCGGTTACGGATATCTCGCGGGGCAGGTGGTCCACGGATTTTCTGGATGCGTCAGGTGCATGGATGACACAATGTATCGCCAGCTAGATAGAGATCTTGGGTCTTCGAAAACTGTGATCATGGGACATTCAAGCTGGCTTCGCGATGATGACCCGTGGAGGAAATGCAAGGATCTGTTCGATGGTGAAACCGAACCCCGAAGACGCCCGCGTACGAGGAGTGGCGAGGAAATATACCAGCTGTTGAAAAATTGGAAAGATTGCCAACTGCCGGTAAAGAAGCAAAAGGCGCCAGAGCCGGGAAAGAAGCGAAAGGCGCCAGAGCCGCTGCTGAAGGTATGGAAAACAAGGTCAGTTTTCTGGGACTTGCCGTACTGGAAGATCCACCGTGTGCCTCACAGCCTTGATGTCATGCATATCACGAAGAACATGTGCGAGAGTCTGCTTGGTACCCTGCTCAACATGCCAGAGAGGACCAAAGATGGGCCTAAAGCAAGGGCAGACTTGAAATCAATGGGCATCAGGGAGGAGCTTCACGCTAATGATCATGACGATGATGAGGCGAAGCAGGACACGGAAAGTCGTTGCAAAGGCAAAAAGGCCAAGAAGACCGGAAATGACTACCCTCCCGCGTGCTTCACTCTAAGTCAGGAGGAGATCGAGCAGTTTTTCACCGCCTCATAGGAGTAAAACTTCCTTATGGTTCTGTGGGAAGATAAGCGAGATACCTAGACCCAGTGAAGCGAAGTTGATGGGATGAAGTCTCACGGTATCGCGTCTTGATGACGCAAATACTTCCAGTTGCAATCCATGGGATCATGGACGCGCACGTCCATGAAACGCTCTTTGGCCTATGCAACTTTTTCGACGTCATCTCTCGGAAGTCGGTTGGCGTGAGGCAACTCAGAAGGCTACAGGAAGAGATTATGGTGATACTATGTGATCTTGAGATGTACTTCCCGCCCGCATTCTTCGACGTTATGGTGCATCTGCTGGTCCATATCGTGGAGGATATCATCCAACTCAGGCCGACGTTACTGCACAGCATGATGCCGTTCGAAAGGATGAATGGTGTCATCAAAGGATATGTTCACAACATGTCATGTCAAGAGGGAAGCATAGCCAGGGGCTTTCTGACCGAAGAGTGCATCTCCTACTGCACGAATTATGTAGGCATCGAGGACCCCGTTGGTCTGCCCGTCAACAGGCACCTCGGCAGGCTCGCTGGATGGGGTCACCGTGAGGGTCGCCGCGAAATGCATGTCGACTTCGAGGGTCGACTCGCTGACTTTGAAAGAGCAAACCTAGTCGCGCTACAACACAAAGACGTGGTCGATCCTTCGGTGGTAGAGCACAAAACCTTTATTGAGAAGACGTGATGTGAACTGGGGACCCGATCTTTCGATGAGAGACGATAACTATGATTTTGGGTGGGACTTGACCCTCACGATCCGCTACCAACCGTCACAGGAGAACCATACGATCGATTTCCACGGCAATCGCTGAACCAACTCCACGGCGTTATCGACCGAGCCAACGGCGCGATCAACCTATCCACGAACGATTTTTCCTGCAAGCAAATCGAAGAACATGCAAGAAAATAATAGCCAAGCAATCTCAAAATTGCGAATATGCTAGATGGGATTAATCTCACAAGATGGGGTTCCGATAGGATGTCTTGACGGTCGCACTAGCCGCTACGAGCGAAGACAAATAAAAGTAGCAATAGCTAAACTTCTCTAAACAAAACCCGAGTCTAAAACATAATCTAGGGTAACTATTTATTAGAGGCAGACGTGCTGTCGAGTCGGTTCGCTGTGTCCCATCCGGACTCTGCTTCGGGCGTACGTGCACGGGCCCACATGTAGAGGCCGCAGCGTTCCAGGGCCAGACTGAGAGTCCACGATCTGATTCCTAATCCAAGTGCTTCGGTCCTAGTGCCCTCCTTGTGCACGTAACATCAAATGATGGTTGTGATGGATCATGGATGGTTCGATGGTGCATGCATGGCATGTACATGCATGTGTATGTGTTCCATGCATATGAACTGCTCCTCATTTTCACACGGCTCTTGTAAAAATATTCTGGTATTCTGCATACAATAAAAGAACGTGTTGTATTTCTACTCCGAGTAACAAAATTATAATTTATATAATTATTAATAGAAATCACCTGATTATTGTATATGAGGATAATATTTTTGGTCTCATCGGTGGAGGCTATGTCCACATCATCCTCCCTTTCTTGAAAACAAAGCCGTCCTCGGCTTTCATTTATCTGAAACACATCATAGAGCAACTCAAAAATAGATGCAACATATATAGGCCATTCCGAAGGCATTAACCCATGAGGATGAAATAAATTTGCCATAGCATCATTAGGAATATCATGAAAAGTTTGATCCCACACAAAGTCTATGTATGAATTATGGGGATGCAAACTAACTATATGGGTACAATGTATATCCGGATCACAAGTCGGTACACTCAACGGAAACATTTCAGAATGGATAGCAAGCATAGTGTGCATAGCACGATCCGTTGATTTAGATTTCCCATCATTTACTATTTCATCAGGGGTCATAGGAAGCAAGTTGATGGTTTTTCCTTCAAACACAAGAGTATACGAATTTGTTCTACCATGATGAGTAACACTATTATCATATTGCCAAGGCCGACCTAACAATAAAGAACAAGCTTGCATAGGTACAACATCACAGTCAACATAATCATGATATGAACCAAGTGTAAATTGTACTCGCACACGACGTGTTACCTTCAACTTACCACAGTCGTTAAACCATTGGATGTAATATGGATGGGGATGTCTCGTAGTGGTGAGGGAAAGCTTCTCTACCATCTCCATACTCGCCAAATTATTGCAGCTTCCACCATCAATAATCACACGAACGGAATGCCCTTTGACAACAAACTTAGTTTGAAAAAGATTATGGCGTTGAGACATCTCATCATGCCCCACCTGGGCACTAAGTACTCGCATGGTTACAAGGCTTGGGTACTGATCGGCCATCTCAGCATTAATATGTATCTCCTCCGTGTCATGCTCCTTAGTGTCATCTGCATTATTAGTGGCAAGCATAGCACGTGTATCTTCATCCAAATCACTAGCAAAGGAGTACTCACCATCTTCTCGCACAATGAAAGCACGTTTATTCGGGCAATCCTTCATCAAGTGCCCGCCACCTTTGCATATATGACACTTCATGTCTCTTGTGCGTCCAGATGAAGTGGTGGGTGCTTGAGAAATTGCTCTCGATGCCACAGAGGATTGTGGAGCTGATTTCGAACTTGTTGGGAGTGCACCACTGTTCGAGATATGTGGTGTTGCCTCGGTAGTGGGTGGGATAGTTGGAGAGTGTGTCCATGATGAGTGACGACCTGCAGAAAAGTTACCTCGTCCCTTGTTGTGTCGTCCTCAGACTTCCCTTTCAGCTTTACAAGCAAAATGAAACAAACGAGTAATAGAATTGTACTCCTTATAGTCCAATATATCCTGAATATCACGATTCAAACCACCTAAAAATCTAGCCATCATAGCATAAATCGGTTTCAACTAATCCACATCGCACTAAGCCGTTTGTAATTCTTGATAATAATCCTCACGGAACTACTACCTTGTTTTAAACGTTGCAATTCATTCAGTTTATCACGAGCATAGTATGAAGGAACATAATTATTGTCGCATAGCTCGTTTTAAAGCATCCCAAGTAGTAGGTATATTATTTGCATTAATACGACAATATTCACTCCACCACATGGAAGCAAAGTTTGTAAATTCACTAGTGGCTGCCCTAACTCTTTGGTTCTCGGGAATATCATGACAGCAAATTTTTGTTCAATGAAAGTTCCAAATCAAGATAAACATCTGGATTATATTTACCATTGAAAGCAGGCATAGTAAATTTGATTTTGGCACTAGAGTGTTCATAATCTCTAACATCATACCAGGTTGACCTCGTGCCATACCATGACGGTTGAAACGTAGTTGTCGATGAGCACGGTCATTGTGGTGGTTGACCATTTGGTCGCCTTCGTGTCACCGAATAATCCTCGTAGTTGTCCCCATGTTGCTCGACGGCGAGAGGAATTTGTTGGTGCTGGTTTATGGTGGCAGCATCAGTGGCAGTAGCTGGGTGTTGTGGATGACCCATGGGCACACGCCGAGCTCGCGAAATAGCGCCGCCACCCGTGGAGTTGCGAGGATCAACATTGTTGTTGATGGGAGGTGCAGTCCGCAACTCGTCAAGACATGACAAGATGTCCTTTAGCTGTGTATTTGCAACACCTTGTGCATCCTCTATGGCCTTGAGCCTTTCTTCGGTCGCAATCTGAGCACCCTCAAGTTGGGCAAGACGCTCGCTGGTGACTTTCACATCCGCGGTGAGACCCTCAAGTGTGGGTTGATCCTGTGCCACGATTAGCTTAAAGAGAAAAACACACGATGTATAATCCCTATCAACTAGTAGGACGTGGTGAAGAAAAATCGCTCACACTCAAGCTTAGTATCAAATTCTTACTTGTTCTTACCAATGCAACAGGTGGTGATCGACGCGTTGGTGTTGGCTTCAAACGACCGATGAAGATTGGATGGAGTGATAACCAGGAATCAGTAGTGTCGGGACCTGTACTTATTGGTAGGAAAAAGTGTAGCTTGGCAAAAGTTTCTCAACTCACAATATCAGTGGCACAATTTAGCAAAAAGCAATGCAAGTTGAATAATTGCTCAAACTCCTAACTAGTGCTGGCAGTCGACTAGTAAGAGATAAAACAATCTAAGCCCAGATACTGAATCAAGGGAGTGAAAACCGAATGAAAATATGTGACAGCTCTAAGTAGCTAGATATAAGTGAAGTACAAACGAGTGTATGACAAAGCTCGAAATAGATGGAGCGGCGATCACAGCAAAAATAATGTCCTGTGTAGCTAAACAGTCCCAAAAGTATGCTAGCCGGCCAGATTTTTTTTTTCTCTCAACTTTTTTTTTTGCTCTTTTTTCTCTCTCTTTTTTTTCTTCTGTTTTTTTTTCTCTTTTTTTTTTACTTCTTTTTTTATCAAGCCGGTTAGTGAATATACACAAGTTGGCTACCAGGGAAAAAAATTGCTGCAATGTACGGGTGCTAGGGAAGCTAGGCAGGAAAGCACGCCTAGGAAAGCTAGCCAGATTTGATTGCACGTGTGCTGGGATACGGTGTAGCACGGCACTACGGCACACACAGCGGCGCTGACTAGTAGACACAGATGGGCAAAGCAGGCGTAGGATGTGTATGCGGCAGAGCAGGAGGCGTGCGGCCCGCTGAAAAAAAAAACGTGTATGCGCGTGAGGCAAACAGGCGGTGGATGGCAGGCGCGATAAAGCGGCGGACAGGACGGACTTGACTGATGGGACCTCGGATTGCACGCACAAATCGGCAAAACTAGAAGCAATCTGATGGAATCTCTGTTTCCTTTTTAGAATACAGATGAGCTTGCGGCAGAAGATATGATGGACAAAAACAAAGGTTCGATCCAGTAGACAATTTTTTCCCAAACGAATCTAAACCAGCACTAGTATTAGATGAATGCAACCAAAAATTCAACTACACAAATACTAGATGCAAAAATTGCTAAAGGCTAAAAAGGTAGGTGTAGCGGATGAACTAATCTAATTTTTTTGTTGCCTTTTTTTTTGGGTTATAAGACAGAAAATCTAATCTAATAAAACAGTAA
The DNA here is from genome assembly GCA_021437245.1 of Aegilops speltoides. Classification (NCBI taxonomy): domain Eukaryota; kingdom Viridiplantae; phylum Streptophyta; class Magnoliopsida; order Poales; family Poaceae; genus Aegilops; species Aegilops speltoides. Next base: position 317,882,392 of record CM038147.1, on the reverse strand, counting down.
ATCTCTCACCGATGAACCTGAAAACTGATACCACTTGATGTGAACTGGGGACCCGATCTTTCGATGAGAGACGATAACTATGATTTTGGGTGGGACTTGACCCTCACGATCCGGCTACCAACCGTACAGGGAGAACCGTACACGACTGATTTCCACGGCAATCGCTGAACCAACTCCACGGCGTTATCGACCGAGCCAACGGCGCGATCAACCTATCCACGAAGGATTTTTCCTGCAAGCAAATCGAAGAACATGCAAGAAAATAATAGCCAAGCAATCTCAAAATTGCGAATATGCTAGATGGGATTAATCTCACAAGATGGGGTTCCGATAGGATGTCTTGACGGTCGCACTAGCCGCCACGAGCGAAGACAAATAAAAGTAGCAATAGCTAAACTTCTAAACAAAACCCGAGTCTAAAACATAATCTAGGGTAACTATTTATTAGAGGCGACGGTTGTCGAGTCGGTTCATTGTGTCCCATCCGGACTCGCCGGGCGTGACGTGCACGGGCCCACATGTGGAGGCCGCAGCGTTCCAGGGCCAGACTGAGAGTCCACGATCTGATTCCTAATCCAAGTGCTTCGGTCCTAGTGCCCTCCTTGTGCACGTAACATCAAATGATGGTTGTGATGGATCATGGATGGTTCGATGGTGCATGCATGGCATGTACATGCATGTGTATGTGTTCCATGCATATGAACTGCTCCTCATTTTCACACGGCTCTTGTAAAAATATTCTGGTATTCTGCATACAATAAAAGAACATGTTGTATTTCTACTCCGAGTAACAAAATTATAATTTATATAATTATTAATAGAAATCACCTGATTATTGTATATGAGGATAATATTTTTGGTCTCATCGGTGGAGATTATGTCCACATCAAGACGTACAATGACCGAGGCCAACAGAGGACGGATGGAGATATAATCAAAGAGCACAACTCATGTTTCACGCATTGGTTCAAGCAGAAGCTTCTGTCGTACCCTTTACATGAGGATTCTTCCACGGAGGAACAACTCATATTCGCCTTGTCACAGGGCGCCGAGCACAACCTGATGACCTATGAGGCATACGATATCAACGGCTACACATTCTACACCGAGGACAAGGACATGAAGAGCGATGGTTATCAGAACACCGGGGTAAAGATGGAATCCTACACCGGTAACGACAATGACAGATACTACGGAAGGATTGAGGAGATCTGGGAGCTGAGCTACGCTGGAGAGAAGGTCCGGATATTCTGTGTCAGATGGGCCAAGAGCGTCCTAAAAGAAGGCCGGTATTTCACCACCATGGTTATACCCGAAGCCAAATCCAAGACCGCGGGTGCAAACGTCTCCGCCAAAATGAGCCATTGGTACTGGCTTCCCAAGTGGACCAATGCTTCTTCATTACCGACCCGTCAAAGCCCAGTCGTGTTCTCATGAGGAGAGGCAAAAGGAAGATCATCGGAATGGATGGAGTAGCCAATGAGCAAGACTTCGACAAGTACGGCGACCAGAAGATCGAACATGACGACGACGATGAAGTAGCAGCATACACCACAAGAAGAAGCGGGACCACCCTACCTAAAGGACGTCCGTTCCACAGAAGAAATCCATTTGCGAAAAAGAAGGGCAAGAAGATTGTGAACAGATAGCTAGCTAGCTAAGATCGATTGTATTTAAATTGTAGCCTTCATATTTCTCGATTGTATTTCATAAGCACTTTAATTTTGAACTCATGAATATTTTTTAAATTTCATGGACACTCGATCTCGATCCCCCTCCATCTCGATCGCTATCCCACCTCGCCAGATCCGTCCCCCCTCGCCGAGCACCCCCCGCACCCTCTCCCCGCTTCCGGCCGCCACACCCCCGCCTCAAGACCTCCCCCTCTGCCGGCTTGCTGCAGCAGACCCGCACCTCCCCACTCCACCGCCGACGACCACCGCACCATCCCCGCTCCACCGCCCCGACCACCCACACCCTCCCCCGCTCCACCGTCGCCGAGCACCCCCCGCACCCTCCCCCGCTCCACCGTCGCCCACTGACTGGACCTCAAGACACCTCCCGCTCCTGGCCCCGCCACGACGACCCACCGCACCTCCCGGCCCGCTCCACCGTCACAAATGAATGCAACTAAAATTGAGAAAAACAAATTTGATTATATTTTCAGATAATAAATTTGATGATATTTTCAAATAATAAATTTGATGATATTTTTTCATATTCATAAATATTTTCAAATAACAAATTTGATGATATTTTTTAAAAAATTATTACTGTTTTTATAAAAAAATTATTACTGTTTCATATAGATCATATTCATTTTCTTAAAAATTATTAGATACAACAAAAAATAAAAAAAATTACTTATGGCGCACCTATGGCTGGTGCGCCATTGCTATATATAAAAAACATTCTAATGGCGCACCCGCTGGGGGTGCGCCATTGCTATCTAAAAAAACATTCTAACGGCGCACTACTACGGGGTGCGCCATTAGAAAGCTTCCCCCATCCATACACTTCGTCCCTGCCTCGTCCCTCCCTCTCGCTAGACACTTCATCCCTCTCCCTCCCTCCCTCCCTCGTCCCTACCTCCACCGCGCCGCCGCCGCCGCTGCCCCGACCCACTGCGCCACAGCCTCCCACGCGCCCCCGCCGCCTCCCTCTCACCTTCCTCCCCTCGAGCCGCCCCCCCGAGCCCCGCCTCCCCCGCAAGCGCCGCCTCCCTCGCCTCCCTCGAAACCCTAGAAAACCGCCAGAGATTTGGAGCCTCGGAGCCGCCAGAGACTTGAAGCCTCGGAGCCGCCCCACGTCCACCAGGAGAGGAGGCCCCATGTCCAACAGGAGAGGAGGCCCGCAACCTCCCTGCCGTCTATCCCCGCCTCCCCCAAGCTCGCCGTCTCCGCCCTCCGTCGTCTCCGCTCCGGCCACCACCTCATCGTGGTCAGGTAACCCTCCTCCCTCTGCGTCTCTTCTCCTCGCTTCCTCCTCCGCCATCAGTAATTACAGTGTGCTGCTACCACTGAAAAAGGAAGGAATACAATCCAAATTACTGAAAAAGAAACATGGTAATTACAGGGATATAAAGTTTAAACCTGACAATATGGAAGTTTCAGATCACATGGTAGTAAAGTTGCAGGGTTACTGAAAAAATATTCAGATTACTATAAGTGACATATTACTGAAAAATACAGTCCAAAACCACTATAACTTAACTGAAAAAAATCAGCCCCCCAAACATATTACAGGGCAAAAATGCACATAATTACACTGAAAGTACACATAAATTTAGTTAAAAACCAAAATTGCTATTACACCCACCACACATATAGTGAACTACACTGCACTTAAGCTGAAAATGTACTCCAAATTAAACTGCATTTTTCAGCCAGGACAATTGAAAACTAAACTAAAAATATTCAGTCCACCAAAACACATCACGAGACACAAGAGACCAGGTAACTCATCATTTGCATCCATCATTTAGGAGCTATACATCTACAACAGCTAAAAATCACCTCTCGAATTTAGTGTGCTCAAATTAGATATAGTGTGGTCAAATCCCTCTCGAATTTAGGTCAAATTAGGTTCAAAAAATTGTGGGAGTAGTGCCTAGCAAACATGAATATTCAGTACTCCATGTGCATTGGAGTACTTGGTACCTGCAAGATATCTGTGTGCTAGAGGTACTCTAGTTTCAGAACTGTATCTTGAACCGTTGTTTACTCTAACTTTAATTTCAGAACTGTAGTTTATGTGAACTTGATCCCGTACAAGTACTCCTCTAGTCCAGCAAATACTCCTTGCTCTGAACCTGGAGTACGTTCAGGAGTACTTACTCTCTGTAGCTGTCATTTGTTCTGAACTTTATAAATTTGAAGTCATTAGTTTACTATAGTTTCAGGACTACTAGAGTGCTAGGCCTGTAACTTTACTGAACTTGGAGTAGGCAGATCAGGCGTAGGCAGGTTTAAAAATCAGCATGTATCCCAGTTTGCATACTCAAGTCGCAAGGAGTATAAAACATGCTGATTCAGTGTAAATTTATTTAAATTCAGTGTATATCCAGTTTGCATACTTAGTTTATACTCCTAAAACAAGTGACCTGAAATGGGTTTAAACTTGTTTAAATTTGGAGTATGATTTTTTTTTAATTCAGTGTAAACTTGTTTAAATTCAGTGTATATTACTCCAGGACTACTCAGTGTATACTCAGGAGTACTGTAAAAACTTGCTGAAATTCAGTTTAATTAAACAGGACTGTTACTAACGACCTAGGCCACACAATGTTGCTCCTTCAAGAAACTTAAAGTTTAAAAAAGACATCCATATATAGCACAATGCAAATAAGCACGAGTAATTGCAGAGATGAGTAAGCAAACATGTGTACCTCTAGTTCAGGATCAAGTTCACACACACACACACACACACACACACACACACACACACACACACACACACACACACACACACACACACATATATATATATATATATATATATGCATACCTCTAGCACTTGCATAACTGTCTGTGTTTGTATGTCAAGCTGTATGCATTTTTTAAGCTTATTTTACTATTCTGCTAGGTGCTTATTCAGCAGTATTTTATTTTGAACCATATTTTCCTTGTGATGCAGTGCAGCTAAAGAAAGGGATAGAGAGAGAATAATATAAGGGACCTAACCTAAAGCAATATAATGGTCACTAGCTAATACTTAACATGCTTCAAAGATACCTACCTGTATGTCTTGTATATGTTATTTTAATTTGATGGCTACTATGTAATGTTCCTTTATTTTGTTTCTAATTTACGGAGAGGAGAAATGTTGGTCATGGTGTTGTATAATTATTGGAGTAGATGTTAAAGCTGTTTAATCGATACATTGCTGAACATTTTATTACTTGTTGCATTGGAGGTTCATCTTGTCTTGAGGCAAACAAATCAGCATTGGAGGCTCATCTTTATTACATATCAGAACTTGCAAACAAATCTGTGAAAGACTTGTAAAGTTGCTGGGTTTTGTCTCCGACCATAGTGTCGTGATGAATTTGCAGGTACCCCGAGAGGCCCTTGAGTTTGCCGGAATGTCGATTAACTTCGGTTCTAGAAAATTTGGGTACTCCATATGTCCTATTTTCAGCAAAGGTCATCCTGAATTTTTCTGTGAATTTTAGCATGGCTTTGCTAAAAATCGAACATATGGGGTACTTGCTACTAATGCATGAGCCGGGGTATCTTAGTACTTAGTTCAGTAGCATCGACTGCCCCTTTATTCTTGCTGCATTAAACCATAGGTGGCAATAGAGCCAAGTGATTAGGCCCAACTTAGAATTCTCCTTAGCATCGATAAACCCTAGATGATAAACCCAACATAGGTGGCAATAGAGCCAAGTGATTAGTGCCAAGTGATTAGGCCCAACCTAGGGTGCCTCGGCATCGATAAACCCTAAATGATGAAAACTTAACTTAGCATTTAGGGTGCCTCGGCATCGACAAACCCAAAATGATGAAACCTTGGCTTCTATAGGGTGCCTCAGTGTCGATGAGAACCTAAATAATGTACGCTTAGGCTTTTAGGGTGCCTCGGCGTCGACAAACCCTAAATGATAAAATCTTAGCTTTTAGGATGCCTCGGTGTCGAAAAACACTAAATGATGAGACCATGATCTTGTTCCTTGACAATAACCAACTTTTTGACCAAACTTTTTTCCTATTTAGAGAGAAACATGGACCACAATGATGAGGCCAACGGTTCGGGCGGAAAGCAATTCTGGGAGCTGTCCCAGGAGTTGGAGGAAGAACATCACCGCTATGAGGATGCCGCGGAAGACACCGATCCTGACTACACAACCCCTAGTGGCATCGGGAATGACACCATTGATGGTGCCACCGAGGATGCCACCACTGATGGAGCCGCCGAGGATGCCACCACTGATGATGGTGGCGCACGCACAGGTGGCAGCCAACCGAAGAGGCAACGGAAGGACCAGCGCCCGAACGCGCTCCGCACCATCAAGGAAGAATTTACTCAAGTGAACTCCGACGGGCATCCAACGGAGCCCAAACATATAGTCAAGGGGTACTCGGTTCAGCTCGGGTGCATTCTCCGGAGCACCATCTCGATCAACACCGAGAACCTTAGGCATAAGGACCGAGGGAATTTGCGCAACCTCCTCTTACGAAGCTACACGAACGATACAAGTTCCCCGCTGAATTTGAAAACAAACGCCTCTTAGGGAATAAAGTGAACAGTGCCGCCCTCACGAGGATGAGCATGGCCCTGTCTACTTGGAGGAGCGCGATGAAGAGAATGATTGAGAAAGGTGATAGTTATGAGAAGATCAAGGCGAAAAATCCTTCGATCAGCAAAGAGGACTACAACGAGTTCAAGATCAAGTGCGAGAGCAGTGCAACCTCCGAATCAAGTCAGTGGGGGAAAGAAATATGGGAGTTGAACTTAGGGGAACACAAACTCGGTCCCGACGATTACAGAGTGGCGGAGCCTATATGGGACAAAGAAGACACGGAGCATGCCGAGCAAGGCCTACAGCCCCGCTTCGAGAAATACAGCAGTGACAAGCAGACCAGGAACTATGTCAGGGACCGGTAAAAGGAGGACCCGATAACAAAGGAGCTTACCATGGATCCGAAGACCAGGGCACTTGAGCTTGTTCTGGCGAAGGAGACTGAAAGCAGTAGCGCGGGGTCGTCTCAGAGCACCCATGCTTGGGACAGCACTCTAAATAGGGCGTTGAACGTAACGAAAAACAAGGATAAGCTCAGTAAAGGCTTGTCCACAAAATGGTCGTCATACTATACCGCTGTGGGCGAAAGGAGAAAAAGACCAACTCGGAAAGCCAGTCGCGCGAGGTTCAAGAACTCAAGGAACAAGTGGCGCGGATTCCGTAGATTATCCAAGATCAAGTGCAACAACAACTGGGATCGACGCTCACCGGCATTATGCCTACCTTGATTCATGGGCTGATGACGTGGATTGCGGGTGGCCAATAGGGGTCGCCCCCGATTCCCAGCTTCACAGCCAGCAACTCGCACAACGCACAGGCGGAACCATTGGTGTCTCCGGCGGCGCCAATAGTGTCTCCGGCGGTGGCGGTATTGGTGTCTCCGATGCCAGCACGGCCGGCATTGGAGCTTAATGCACCCGGTGTACGCCGGCCGGCACCTCGGCAGCAAGTGGCCCCTCCGTCAGTTGCACGCCCGTCATTGGCGGTGCCTCGACATTAGCCGAGCTTGACGCCATCATCACGGTAACTAATTAAGCCTCTCGGCCGAGGACTTCATCTCCTTTTGCCTTTGACTGGGCATCCCTGACGCCCTACATGTTTTCGCAGGGCGCCGCCAACGTTCCGTGCACTCTCCTGCACTTTGTGAACCACGAGTTGGTCGATGTCGCCAAGGGCAAAATCGTTCAACCGGGCAACCCCGTGTTCCACGGTAAACCGATGCCACCCACCATGTATAGGGTTCAACTGGTTCAGGTGCTGCCAGGCTGTGACGAGTTGTTACGTCCGATTCGACCCACCGGGGCCGACGAAGATGATCTGATGACCCTCAGCGCCTGCATAAGCTGGCCCCTGCTTTGGCCGAAGAGCCAGATTCATTTGGGGGCGTGGGACACCACCCCAAAGACAACACCGCCAGTCGTGCCAGCGCCAAGCCATGGCAAGACCACCGCAACGCTACCGTACATGCCGGACATCCCTATGGCACAGGATCCGAACATGCATATGGCACAGGATCTGGACGATGACGACAACAATGACGGTCGTACATTTAGCAACATCGATAAGTACTTTGCCGAACATGGGTATGATGACGAATTCTTCGGGCCTCTTTCTCAAGAACCCAACCCAACAAAAGACGACCGCGGTCTAGCTGGTACGACGGAGAAACCCAATTGCAACAGCGTAAATCGGCGTTCGGTTCTCGAGAGACGCCCACCGCCGACTTCATCGAGCCTCGAGATAGCCGAGGATCCAAATATTATCAGCCCCAACACACTCAAGAAGGCGGTCAGAGCGTAACTCGGTCCCATTACAATGTAAGAAGAAGGGACGGAAAAGAAAGAGTAACAAGGGTGCGAGCCAGCCGCACCGAGTACGATCCATGCTCTCAGACGGGCCACCTTCACCTAAGGATATCTCGAGGCGGGTGCATGTGGCGGGTAGGGCGATGCTACCGACAAATATGCTCAATGTCGCAACCGTGCTATGCAGAGTCTCGCATGACAATGTTCTTTCTTTGGAGAAGCGGCGTCTCGAGAGAATGATGTGGCATAACCGGTTTCGTGGCTAAGGTGCCGAGGGCAAGGGCTTTGTGGATGGCCCCACCGGGGTACGATCGTCTGCGGTTTGATGACATCTTTGCTATGTTTAACCTTCATCCGCTGCACTATACCTTCGTTCGGCTGTTTTCGCTGAGTATGGAGATGCGGATCACTAGAGACAAGACCCTGGACATCGTGATGGTCGACCCCTTCTACATGCGTGCCAAGAACTTATGCAGCACTGGGGACTGGCATGTCGCAAGTTCTTACCTCGAAGGCGTCATTCTGGCAAACCCAGATAAGGATAACTTCCTCGTGCCTTACTTTCCCGGGTAAGTCATCCCCTAACCGCCCCGTAACATATGATTTCTTAGATTTCAATTGTTCTTTTTTTTCTAACATTCCGTGTTCTGTGAAGTGATACACATTGCACACTCATCCTCTTAAGCCCGAAATATTCCATGGCCATATATTTCGACCCGGACCGTGACTCCAAGATAGACTACACAAATATCAAGAAAGTTCTTGTTGATGTTCTCCCCGGGTACGCCAAATCTGGAGGCACCTTCGCCAAGCCAATTCGTAGGCGGTACCGCGCGCACGTGTTTGCCCACAATACAAAGTTCTCCTTTGTTAAGCAGCCACCTAGCGGTCAGAAGGATGCCTACTATGCCCTCCATCACATGTGGGCGATCGTACGGGACCATCATCACCTTCTGCTACCAGATAATCTCAAAGATTGGGCCGCGAGCTTTCCGGCAATCCAGGACGCGGACATCAGACAAGAATTCTTCCGCATCCAGTTGGAGTTTGCGGAAATTATCCATCAAGATGTCCTTCGTACCTCGAGGCAGTTCTACCTCAGATATCAACCGTCCAACCGTGAGATAGACACAACGCTACAAACGTAGGCTGACAACGCCTGCGATTTCATGACCATCACGACAGACGGCGGCTTCATCCACGCTCCGGTCCCATGAGTCAAGTCGAAAGTAGTCATGCTATGTGTAGTTCTGAAACATTGAGTGGCTCATGTTGTAATTAAACTTTAATGAACTTGTATGTCTCTTTGGTTTGGACAGTCGTTCAACTTAGATGTAATCGATGCTATTTATTAGTAGGACCATGAATCGTGCTATTAATGTCTTGCTTTTCTCTTCCGATCCTTTGTTGCATACATATATATTGCTTATGTATTGTCTGTTGTTTGGCTTGTGCATAGAGATGCCGTCGTATGTCGTGTACAAGGGTAAGGTTCCCAGAGTCTACGATGTCTGGGAGGAGTGTCAGAGACAGGTTCACCGTTTCAGCGGTAACAGTTACAAAGGGTACACCACTAGGGCGGAGGCGGAATCTAGATACGCCCGCTATCTAGTGGGAGAGAGGAGGGAGCGTTGGAGGAACCGGATGAAGACCAGTTTATCGCGATGATGCTCATTGTGATGACCGTAGCTCTCTTCTATGTGATGATAGTTTAGATGATCGATATCGACTTGTAATGTGAAGACAAACTCGCTACTCACGGTCTCGAGACTTGTAATGTTCTATCTTTGTTGGGTCTTTTGAATTCGGAGACTAATATGATGAATTGTATTCGGAGACTAAACTTCTATTGTATTCGATGAATCTGCTGTTGCTGTGTGGTGTTGTCTAAATTCTGTCCAATAATATATTTTGTAACCTGTGAAAATATCAGAAAAGAAAAAAAAATCCCTAATATTCATACTAGTGGGGCACCACACAAGACACTAATGGCGCACTATGATAATCACACTAATGGCGCATCAGCCACTGGTGCGCCATTAGTGTGCCCAAGCACATGGGTGCATATGGCCCCCTGGGAGGAATTCTAATGGCGCACTGTGGGCAATACTAATGGCGCACTACGTGGTGCGCCATTAGAACACCAGATATTAATGGCGCACCAGTGGTGCGCCATTAGAATTTAATTCTAATGGCGTGATGCTAGTGGCGCACCAGTAGTGCGCCATTAGAAGGCAAAACTGGTGCACCACTAGCATGCCTTTTCCTAGTAGTGGTACCAGTAGCTATGTGTTTGATCTCTCTCTCTCGTGTTCTCTCTATGGCACGGTCTTGATGTATCGCGAGCTTTGCTATTATAGTTGGATCTTATGATGTTTCTCCCCCTCTACTCTCTTGTGATGAATTGAGTTTCCCTCTTGAAGTTATCTTATCGGATTGAGTCTTTATTTGAGAACACTTGATGTATGTTTTGCCGTGTTTATCTGTGGTGACAATGGGATATCATGTGCCACTTGAGATATGTTTTGGTGACCAACTTGTGGGTTCCGCCAATGAACCTGTGCATAGGGCTTGGCACACATTTTCTTGAATCTCTAGTAGAAACTTTGGGGCACTCTTTGAAGTACTTTTATGTTGGTTGGATGAATCTGAGTTGGTGTGATCATATCGTATAATCATGCCCACGGATACTTGAGGTGACAATGGAGTATCTAGGTGACATTAGGGTTTTGGTTGATTTGTGTCTTAAGGTGTTATTCTAGTATGAACTCTATGATGGATTGAGCGGAAAGAATAGCTTCATGTTATTTTACTACAAACTCTTGAATAGATAGAACAGAAAGGATAACTTTGAGGTGGTTTCGTACCCTACCATAATCTCTACGTTTGTTCTCTGCTATTAGTGGCTTTGGAGTGACTCTTTGTTGCATGTTGAGGGATTGTTATATGATCTATCTATGTTATTATTGTTGAGAGAACTTGCACTAGTGAAAGTATGAACCCTAGGCCTTGCTTCCTACCATTGCAATACCGTTTACGCTCACTTCTATCATTAGTTACCTTGCTGTTTTTATATTTTCAGATTACAAATACCTTTATCTACCATCCATATTGCACTTGTATCACCATCTCTTCACCGAACTAGTGCACCTATACAATTTACCATTGTATTGGGAGTGTTGGGGACACAGGAGACTCTTTGTTATTTAGTTGCAGGGTTTCTTGAGAGAGACCATCTTCATCCTACGCCTCCCATGGACCGATAAACCTTAGGTCATCCCCTTGAGGTAAATCTGCTACTGTCCTACAAACCTGTGCACTTGCAGGCCCAACAACGTCTACAAGAAGAAGGTTGTGTAGTAGACATCAGTCTCCAGTAAAGTCAAGGTAACTGTGTGTCCAGACATCAAGGGGAAAACCCAAGGAATCACCCCTGGTGGATTCCACTTGATGTAATCATCAAGGTGAACGTAAGAGGATCCACCCTCGAGGTTCACACTTGAGGTGTTACACGACAGAGCCGTAATGGTAATGGTGAAAGAGGAACCACCCTTGATGACCACGACTGAATAGCTACACTACAGAGATCTCATCAGGAGTGATGTATGAGGTTCCACCCTCGGCACTTGATAGTAGCTCTATAGAGTCGAGCAACTAAAGGGGCGTGATGTGATGTGAGGTGTCGGGCTCTGGTCATCGATCCCGTTGATCGAGTCCTCGAAGATGAAGCAGGGGCAACAAGGACAAAGTGGGGGTCACTGATGGATCACTAACCAACCTATACTAAACAGATTAGGATAAGCAGGTAGGTAACAATAGCAGGTACAAAAGCAGGCTATGCATCAGAATAGGAGCAATCAATTATAGTAGCAAAATCTAATGCAAGCATGAGAGAATGGAATGGGCGATATCGGGATGATCAAAGGGGGGGGGCTTGCTTGGAAGCTCCGCTGAAACAGAAGAAGGGTCGTCGTTGACGTAATCGATCACAGGGGCATCAGCAGGGTCTACCGAAGAGAAGAGGGGGAAGAAATAGTAAGTACACGCAAACATATGAACAACATGATTATAAGCTGGGCTAGATGTGTTCTAACGCAGTGCTAGGCATTACTGGCGAAGGGGGAAACATCTGGAATGTTTTCCCGGTCCCGGATGTTTGTTAGACAGATGAACCGGAGGGGATAGTTTGCTGGTTCTCTATGCTAGGGACGTATGGCAGACGAACGGATAGCGTATCCGGATTCGTCTCGAAGTTCTGAGCAACTTTCATGTAGAAAACTTTTTCATCTGAGCTACAGTTTAGTTTCTATTAATTTTCAAAGTTTTATTAATATTCTGAAATTAAATTTCATACGAAAATAAATGCTAAAATGCTAGGTGCACCCAGCACAGTGTACACAAAATGTACCCAGTGGCTGACAGGTTATCACATCCCTAGCTTCCAGTGCTGCCTAGTGTTTGCATCTTGTTTGCATCATGTTATTTTTCTGAAAGATGAACTGAGGAATTTTGGAAGCCTCAAAAAAATTAAATAAAGAAGGGCAAAAACCCTAAAATCTCATTCATTGTTTCCAAAATGGCCTTATTAAATGTTTGATATTTTGGCAAGGGTTCTGGTCCCAACCAAAAATATTGAACATTTTTATGGATTTAATTTTGGGAATTTGAATTTAAATCATTAGCTATTTGAATTTGAATTATATTCTTATAATTAGAATATAATTTCAAATACCCCTGAAATATTTTATGAGCTTTTGGAAAAGTCCATCTAGCAAAATAAAACTATTCAGAGGAGTTTTTGGCATTGTTTGAATTGTCCCGAATTCAAAACAGTGGCAAAGAAATAAACAAAGAAAACAAAACAGAAACAAAAAATTAAAGCAGAGAGAGTTTTACCTGGCAGCCCACCTGGCCCAACTCCATCGGCCCAGCCCACCGCAGCCGCCACCGCCTTCGTCCTCCTGGCGCCAGTCGGACAGGGCGCGTGCCCGACGCGCGCGTGCGCTCCAGCGCCACGCGAGCTCCTCGCTCGCCTGCGTCCTCGTCACCTCGATGCCCTCCGCCACGCAACCTCCCGACCGCCCGCACTCTCGCCGTGGCTCGCTCTTCCCCGCTCTCCTCGCCGTTTTCCCTTCGCCGAACGCCATCGCCGCCGCGCTTGCTGCCACCGCGGCCACCGGCCACCCCACGTCTCGCCGACGCGCCTAGAAGCTCCGCCATCGTCCGCTGCCTCGCCCCACCCTGGCCCCGAGCGCTGGGACGGCCTGCACCGCCGGCTGCCTCGTCTTCTTCCTCCTCGGGCCACCGAGATCGCCGGCGACCTCCCGTCGCCACCAGCCCCTCCCCGAGCCCGCCGTTCGCCTCGTCGCCTCCGCAGTGAGCTCCTGCCCCTGTTCCCCTTCTCCGCTCCCTCTCTCGCACGCCGTAGCTGCTGCACCGCTGCTCACCCAAGACGCGCCGCCGCCGACCACGTCGTCGGCATTGCTCCGGTGACTATATGGTCCGGGCTTGAGCCCGTTGTACTTTCCGCGATCGCGTAGGAGCCGAGGTGCTAGCGCCGCCCACCTAGGCCATCGCAGCAACGAGCCCGAAGCTCGACCGAAGCTTGCCGCCGCCGAAGCTCGCCGCCGCGCCACTCCGGCCACTCCCGCCACGCCACCACCACGGTTTGATGCGACGGCGCCCGCATCCCAAAAGCGTGCTTCGCAAGGCCAAACCGAGCCACGTGGGCAAAACCCGCCTGACGCCGTCTACGTCGTTGCCGCCGCGGCTAAACGCCGCGCATCACGATTTTTGACCGGGTGGGTTGACCCCACCGCCCGGCTGACTCTCCCTCTCCCATCGACTTGCGGGCCCCGCCCGCTTAATTAATCTAGTTTAGGTTTAAAACTTAATTGTTAACCTAGGTTAGTGCTAATTAACTAGGTTAGTTAGTTAGTCACCGACGATGGACCCCACCGGTCAGGTTTGACCCGACGACCCGCGACCTGCTGACGTCACGATGACGTCATCTCGACGAATAAATCATTTTCTCGGTTTTAAAATAAATCAGAAAATCCGAAAAATTGCCTAAACTTCTAAAATTCATATAAAATCAACCGTAGCTCCAAATCAAATAAATTATATATGAAAAATTATCAGAAAAATTCAAGGAATCCATCTGTACCATTTTCATGCATGTTTGAACAATGTTTGTCCTCTGTTTTGGACAAAACAAACAAAGGGCATTTAATTAATCATATATGGAGTTTGAATTTGAATCTGGCATTCAAACCAACTTCATTTAATCTGTTGCTAGCTGCATTAGCTCAAAAACACCAGCATGTTGCCATGTCATAGCATGCATCATATTGTGCATTGCATTGATTGTGTTCCTCTATATTTTGCCGGTAACTGTTCCCCCCTCGATAGACGTGGTTCCGATGTTGTGATCGTTGACACTGATGAAGACTCAATGCTGTCTTCAGAAGTGCCAGGCAAGCAAAACCTCCTTGTTCATTCCGATACAATCCCACTCTCTCGCTCCTGCTCTCTTTTACTGCATTAGGACAACAACGAATCATTGTTACTTGCTGCGGTAGCTAAACCCCCTATCCATTGCATGACCTGTCATTCCACAGTAAATAGATGAAACCCACTAGCATGAGTAGGAGTTGTTTGAGCCCTGTTGTGCCTACTCATACATGCTTGTTTGTCATGCCTGCTACTGCTTAGAGTTGAGTCGGTCTGATTCATCGAGGATGAATCAGAGGTGTGTGAACATGTCCTAATGTGTGTGAGCTAAGTGTGTGTGAACACGATTTGGTAAAGGTATCGGTGAGAGGCCATGTAGAAGTACATGGTGGGTTGTCTCATTGAAGCCGTCCTTAGGAACTGAGTTACGTGTTTGTGATCCATGATCCAGCCTACTACCATGCATTGGGCCTGAAATATGACCCCGCCGACTTATTCACCCTTGTCCTCTGTCCGGGAGTTGCAAGTAGTTTTCGTGTTTGTAGTATCTTTGGAGGCCGTCTTGATCTTGACCGTAGGGTGGGCTGTGATGCGGTAGGCACGCGTGGTCGGTAAACCGGCGCCCGATTGGTGTCACGGAACCCTGTTCACATCGTTTGGGGCTGTGAGCGAAACTTCGCCGGAACTCCTCATAGATGGAACCCAAATAGGCGATAAACCGGACTAGAGACTTGAGTGTCTAGGTAGGTCGTGGTCTACACCCGTCGGCTTTTCGCTGAAGTCCGCCGAGCACATGACGTGTGCGACGCTAAGTGGTGGAAACATGTATGAAGAAGTACACCCCGCAGGTTAATATGATCTATTGAATAGCCGTGTCCATGTAAAGGACTTCGGGTTGCCTATAACAGTTCATAGACAAGTGAAAGTGGATACTCTAAAATACGCAAGATAAGCGTGAGTGCTATGGATGGCGTTCTCGTAAGGAGACGGGAGCGGATCCATAGTGGTGTATTGATATGGTGAATATGTGGACTCGTGTGCGCCACCTCAAAAGAGTTACTTGCAGTCGTAATTTAGGATAGCCACCGAGTCAAAGCTGGCTTGCTGCTGTTAAACTCCACCATCCCCTTTGTTGATAATGATGCATTTGTAGTTAGTTCTGATGTAAGTCTTGCTGGGTACATTTGTACTCACGTTTGCCTATTTTATGTTTTTGCAGAGAGACTTTAGTCTCGCTAGTAGTTCCACGTGGACTTCGATGTTTAGCTTGTTACCTCAGCTACGATCTTGTGCCCTCGGCAGATCTCGGTAGATAGTCGCTTTCAAGCCTTTTTCATTTGTAGATGTCGTACTCGGACATATTAGCTTCCGCTTGTGCTTTGATTTGTATGCTCAATGTTGGGTCATGAGACCCTGTTTGTAATATCTCGCCTCCTGAGCCTATTGAATAAATACTTGAGTCAGAGAGTCATGTTGTGATGCCACGTTGTATTTGCACATATCGAGCATATTGTGTGTATGTGGTTGAAATGCTTGGTATGTGTGGGATCGACTATCTAGTTGTTTATCTTTAGTAGCCTCTCTTATCGGAAATGTCTCCTAGTGTTTCCATCGAGCCATGGTAGCTTGCTCGCTCGGAACACTTAGGCTGGCGGCATGTGTCCTTCTTCGCTCTCGGTATCTGTTCTTCGGGAAATGTCACGCGTGAGTACCGAGTCCTGTTAGCCCGCCACAGCCCGGTTTACGAGTCTGCTAGCCCAGTGCTACAGCCGGAACTTACTGTGATGATGACCGACACGCTCGATCTCGGGTCATGGATGCTCGTCCTCGTAAGTCCGTGCCACTTTGGGTTTACGACTAGCCATGTCACCGGGCTCCTTATCATATGGATGCTAGCGACACTTTCATATCGTGCAGCCAAAAGGCTAAACGGTCCCGGCAAAGGTAAGGCGACACGGTGGGAATACCGTGCGTGAGGCCGCAAAGTGATATGAGGTGTTACAGCTAGATCGATGTGACATTGAGTCGGGTCCCGACAGCTTTGGTATCGAGCTTGATCGCTCAGAGGTTTACCAAGCCAAACTGGTCGAAGTTGAGTCTAGAAATGCTTTAGTTATATGTAAGGGAATTGATTGTGGGATGGGAACGTAAGGCTCTTTTTACTCCTTATACCTCATGGCCTTCTGATCTGAGTCATCCTCTTCTCTTCTACGGGGATTAAGAACTAGGCCTTCTCATCTATCTATCAGGATGACGTGTTACTAACCCATGGACTTGTGAGATTGTTGGTTTTACGCCCCAGTTCAGTTTGTACTACTCCCGTATGTTAACCGTTGATCTCGAAAACCTTGATATTGTGCTTCGGAGTGGCTATGCCACCATTTTTGTAGCATGTCTCCAATCTTTTGAGCATTTACAGCCGTTATGCTGTCCGAGTCATCCCAGGTTTCTAAATAGTCTGAAGCATTTGCAAAAT
Source organism: Aegilops speltoides (assembly GCA_021437245.1). Lineage (NCBI taxonomy): Eukaryota > Viridiplantae > Streptophyta > Magnoliopsida > Poales > Poaceae > Aegilops > Aegilops speltoides. Next base: position 317,865,414 of record CM038147.1, on the reverse strand, counting down.
CCCTTCCTTCCGTCCCGATGTCCCTTTGGGCCAGATTAACCACACCAAATGCTGAGTTGAGGTATTCTATTGCCTCGACATATATGTTGGAATTATTATTATGACCCTAGGTGTCTTAGGGGATCATCTAGTAGTCTAGCCATGTTTTGTGTTACCGGTGTGATGATTCTGGCCACCATTCTTGAAAGCATCCCGTGATGTCATTTAGTAGTAGGTATTCTATTCCTGGGTTTTGAACCCAAGATTCACTCCACTTACCTCGTGTTGATAGAGTTTGCTAGTTCCTTTAGGTTATTAGTAACCTTTGCATTAGTTCCCGATGGTCCGTGGTATTTCCCTCTTCCAAATACTATGAACCGCTTATGGCAGAAGTTTGTTGGATCAAATATCACAACAGGGTGCTCTTGACGAGTTCTCCATTTTATATTGCGACTCGCCAGTTCCACCTTTCGCATGGGTTATCCGAAGAAAAGTTGAGCTTCGCCGACATACTAATCTATGCATCCACAACTCGTAAAATTATATGTTTCTTTGAGTTGTTCTTTTAGTTGCATTCTCGACCCTCGCCTATCAATTGATAGTCAAGAGTAGTTGTGCACTCGAGTTCATCGATGCTTATTATTCTTGTGGTCCGTCAAGCCATTCTATTCCGTAATGACTAGGAGAAACAAACTCAAAGATACTTTGTCCATTTCTAGGATTGGGTCAAAGCGGTTGTATCTCGCAGATCAAAATGCTAATCCAGCTTTTGTTCTGTTTCTACCTTGAGTGTTACCATCTTTTATATCGGGATTATTACAGAATTGCACATCATCCTATGTACTCTTGACACAAGAATACTTCTTACCATCATTGTTCATTCCTCGGTTCCGTGTTATTGTAACCGAATGCCGACAAGTGAATAGTGATGTGTGAAATCAATACTCCCGCAACTTTGTTGCTTAGTAGTTAAAGGACAACAACTTCATTCTTAGCGTGTTGATTATTGAATCCTCATCCTAGGATTGATCGTGCTACCTAGTCCTTGTTTCGTGCACTCCTCGATCAATGAGTCGATTATCCAATTCCTTGCTTATTTCACCATATCATCTTGCCTCGAAAAGCAAGATTGTTCTCGAGCTTAGTGACATATCGGTGGTTCGTGATTTTCCATATATCTTCTCGGAAGTATTACCAGTTGTCACCGACCGCCTGTTGAGCTCGTGATCGTTGGTTTCTTGTAAACCACCCTTCTCCAAGAATCCGTGTTGGATACCCCCGAGCTGGTTGGTTGCTAAACAACAACTTGGAGAGTTGGAAGATAAAAGCTCACCGACTTAGTTCATCTCCAAGGGATATCCTTGTGTGTGTTTGTCAAGAAAGGTAATATCTTCACCGATTGATCCTCGTGACCAGTTGTTGGAGCTATTGTCTTGCAAAAACTTTGATTTGAGTGTGGGCTATCGTCAAATCAAATCGGAACTAACGATGTTCAGTAATGTTGTCTTACTCGTGGATTTTCCTCGAGCATACACCATTATATCTTTGGGATCCGACCAATACTACCACCTTGTCCACATAGTTATGGAACTCCATCTCCATGGGAGTCCTGGATGAATTGTTGTTGAGCCCATCGACAACATCCTTGTCTTCTCCATAATTTTGCTGAACATTAAGCTAGTGTTGAAACTTTTGAAAACATTTGTTCATGCTAGCTCATGAAACATATGTTCGGATAAGAAGTGACTCTCTAACTCACGGTACTTGGTGCAAGTTGTCGCCGTGGATTCGAGAAAGTCAAAGTTGCTTCCTTTGGAATTATCCCAAATCAGTCATGCATACGTACGAAGTATTCTATGGTTTGGTAGATTAATTACCTCCACTCCATATGTGTTCCTAGCATACCAAGCCACTGATTGATTTGTTCACCGAAAAGAAGTTCATGCGCTAATCCTGAAGGGCCCGGACGGATATGCACAAGACTTCGTTATCTCGATGATGGTTCCCCCCTGTACTCGGTAGTGTTTTATTATAAGACTACTACTTGGTCATGCTTGTCTCGAGACAACGTGTTCACATGTTTGTAGCGTAACCAGCTCATGTTTTGGAGCTTGCTATCGTAGTTCATTTCCGAGAATTACGCAACGCCTTCTCGCCGGTTTGTGTTGCAAACTTTCACTTTTCTTTCTAGACTCGATGAGTGCGGATTATTCGACACCAACCAGATCTGAATCTCAAAGGATATGATGGTTGGAACATTTCCCAAGAACTATAATATTGGTCTCGCGATAACCGGTAAAGTGGATGTCGTGACCAACACACCCCGCCGGAAGACCTGCTATTGTAGTATCTTGAATTGAGAAAGTTGGCCACCTCCCCATAAGGACTTCATAGGATTTACTCCCTAGTTGTGCCTTATGATTTTTGTGTTCCCGAAGTCCGACCTTTACTTGATGTCCTAGATATCAAACCATATCTATGAATGGGATATGCTAGTACATCAAGGAGAACATTAGAAGCGGAGTGCTAAATGTTTCTCGGTCGATCATCCATAATTAGTCCCTTGGCCCCGCTAAGGTGAAATCTGAGAAAGTGTTGTCTTCCTTTGTATCCGCATCGTCCATCGCTATTCATCATGGTAGTATGTTGTGTTGCCAGGATCCTTGACACGGATATTGGTAAAACCTTGATGAATATGGAAATGCTCAAGTTCTTGAGAGCACGCACAAGCATTAGGTGCAATCGTAGTTACTAACCGGGATTTCTCTCAATTTCCTCGGTTATGCTATAACCATTCCAACAGTAGATTCACTCTCTACTGCTGAACTTCTCCCTAGCTACTAAAATCATCCCTTGTGTTGTTTTCAACAAGGTAATCCACATCATCCATTCTGGCCCGAGAATGTCATTCTTTCGAACTCCTTCAAATAATTGATTGTGTTTTGCCTTAGGCTGGTATAAAGAGTTTCAATGATCTCCGAATCAAATGTAATTCTTTTTGCCACTTAAGGGGATATTTCTACGAGCCACCTTCCCTAAGGTGTCTCATTGTGGTATCATGGCAATTATTTTCCTCGCTACTTTGAAACCTCATCAAATTGTTTCCTCCGTCCCTTCCGATGCATGTTTTGCCTCTCAGCTCAGAGATGTTTTTACCTCTCACTCCATGAGTTGATCTTGAAAACTCGATCTTCGAGGAGATCGTTCTCTGGAGAGTCTCCTTCTGTCATTATCATGTTTGACGAAGACCTCGCAAGCGAAGATGTCAAGATCAATTTGAGTCAACAAATCAACAACCTCGAGAAGGCAGCTTGGATCATGAAGTTTGTGATACTTAGAGTCCCCTTGTCTTCTTACTCACGCCTTGAATCTGGGACGAGATTCTTGTTTAGTGGGGGCGAGTTGTCACATCCCTAGCTTCCAAAGGTTGCCTAGTGTTTGCATCTTGTTTGCATCATGTTATTTTTCCGAAAGATGAACCGAGGAATTTTGGAAGCCTCAAAAAATTAAATAAAGAAGGGCAAAACCCTAAAATCTCATTCATTGTTTCCAAATGGCCTTATTAAATGTTTGATATTTTGGCAAGGGTTCGGTCCCAACCAAAAATATTGAACATTTTATGGATTTAATTTTGGGAATTTGAATTTAAATCATTAGTTATTTGAATTTGAATTATATTCTTATAATTAGAATATAATTTCAAATACCCCTGAAATATTTTATGAGCTTTTGGAAAAGTCCATCTAGCAAAATAAAACTATTCAGAGGAGTTTTTGGCATTGTTTGAATTGTCCCAATTCAAAACAGTGGCAAAGAAATAAACAAAGAAAACAAAATGTAAACAAAAATTAAAGCAGAGAGAGTTTTACCGGCAGCCCACTGCCCAACTCCATCGGCCCAGCCCACCGCAGCCGCCACCGCCTTCGTCCTCTCCCGCGCGGTCGAGACAGTAGCGTGTTCGACGCTGCAGTGCGCTCAGCGCCACGCGAGCTCCTCGCCGCCTGCGTCCTCGCCACCTCGATGCCTCGCGCGCCACGCAACCTCCCGACCGCCTTCGCACTCGCTCGTGGCTCGCTCTTCCCTGCTCTCTCCTCGCCGTTTTCCCCTTCGCCGAACGCCATCGCCCGCCTTGCTTGCCACCGCTGCCACTGCCACCCCACGCCTCGCCGACGCGCCTAGAAGCTCCGCCATCGTCCGCTGCCTCGCCCCACCCTGGCCCCGAGCGCTGGGACGGCCTGCACCGCCGGCTGCCTCGTCTTCTTCCTCCTCGGGCCACCGAGATCGCCGGCGACCTCCCGTCGCCACCAGCCCCTCCCCGAGCCCGCCGTTCGCCTCGTCGCCTCCGCAGTGAGCTCCTGCCCTGTTCCCTTCTCCGCCCCTCTCTCGACGCCAGTAGCTGCTGCACCGCTGCTCACCCGACGCGCCGCCGCCGACCACGCCGCGGCATTGCTCCGGTGACTATATGGTCCCGGCTTGAGCCCACAGTACTTTCCGCGATCGCGTAGGAGCCGAGGTGCTAGCGCCGCCCACCTAGGCCATCGCAGAACGAGCCCGAAGCTCGACCGAAGCCGCCGCCGCCGAGCTCGTCGCCGGCGCCACTCCGCCACTCCTCGACCACGCCACCACCACGGTTGATGCGACGAGCGCCCGCATCCCAAAACCATGCTCGCTGGCCAAACCGAGCCACCTGGCAAAACCCGCCAGACGCCGCAGCCGTCGTTGTAAATGGCGGCTAAACGCCGCGATCACGATTTTTGACCGCGTGGGTTGACCCCACCGCCGGTTGACTCTCCTCTCTCCCATCGACTTGCGGGCCCGCCTGCTTAATTAATCTAGTTTAGGTTTAAAACTTAATTAAGTTAACCTAGGTTAGTGCTAATTAACTAGGTTAGTTAGTTAGTCACCGACGATGGACCCCACCGTCAGGTTTGACCTGGATGACCTCGCTGACCTGCTGACGCCACGATGACGTCATGTCGTATAATAAATCATTTTTTCGTTTTAAAATAAATCAGAAAATCCGGAAAAATTGCCTAAACTTCTAAAATTCATATAAAATCAACCGTAGCTCCAAATCAAATAAATTATATATGAAAATTATCAGAAAAATTCAAGGAATCCATCTGTACCATTTTCATGCATGTTTGAACAATGTTTGTCCTCTGTTTTGGACAAAACAAACAAAGGGCATTTAATTAATCATATATGGAGTTTGAATTTGAATCGCATTCAAACCAACTTCATTTAATCATTGCTAGCTGCATTAGCTCAAAACACCAGCATGTTGCCATGTCATAGCATGCATCATATTGTGCATTGCATTGATTGTGTTCCTCTATATTTTTGCCGAATCGCTCCCTCGATAGACGTGGTTCGAGATGTTGTGATCGCTGACATCGATGAAGACTCAATGCTGTCTTCGAAGTGCCGTGCAAGCAAAACCTCCTTGTTCATTCCGATACAATCCCACTCTCTCGCCTCCTGCTCTCTTTTATCGCATTAGGACAACAACGAATCATTGTTACTTGCTGCGGTAGCTGAACCCCTATCCATTGCATGACTGTCATTCCACAAGAATAGATGAAACCCACTAGCATGAGTAGGAGTTGTTTGAGCCCTGTTGTGCCTACTCATACATGCTTGTTTGTCATGCCTGCCATTGCTTAGAGTTGAGTTGGTCCGATTCATCGAGGATGAATCGAGGTGTGAACATGTCCTAATGTGTGTGAGCTAAGTGTGTGTGAACACGATTTGGTAAAGGTATCGGTGAGAGGCCATGTAGGAGTACATGGTGGGTTGTCTCATTGAAGCCGCCCTTAGGAACTGAGTTTCGTGTTTGTGATCCATGATCCAGCTACTACCATGCATTGGGCCTCAAATATGACCCCGCCGACTTCTTATTCACCCTTGTCCTCCGTCCAGAGTTGCAAGTAGTTTCGTGTTTGTAGTATGTTGGAGGCCAGGCGCAGGATCTTGACCGTAGGGGTGGGCTGTGATGCGGTAGGCACGCGGGCGGTTAAACCGGCGCCTGATTGGTGTCACGGAACCCTGCTCACATCGCTTGGGGCTGTGAGCGAAACTTCGCCGAACTCCTCATAGATGGAACCCAAATAGGCGATAAACCTGGACTAGAGACTTGAGTGTCTAGGTAGGTCGTGGTCTACACCCACGCCGGCTTTCGCTGAAGTCCGCCGAGCACATGACGGTGCGACGCTAAGTGGTGGAAACATGTATGAAGAAGTACACCCCGCAGGTTAATATGATCTATTCAATAGCCGTGTCCATGTAAAGGACTTGGGTTGCCTATAACAGTTCATAGACAAGTGAAAGTGGATACTCTAAAATACGCAAGATAAGCGTGAGTGCTATGGATGGCGTTCTCGTAAGGAGACGGAGCGGATCCATAGTGGTGTATTGATATGGTGAATATGTGGACTCGTAGCGCCACCTCAAAAGAGTTACTTGCAAATGTAATTTAGGATAGCCACCGAGTCAAAGCTGGCTTGTCTGCTGTTAAACTCCACCATCCCTTTGTTGATAATGATGCATTTGTAGTTAGTTCGATGTAAGTCTTGCTGGGTACATTTGTACTCACGCTTGCCTATTTTATGTTTTTGCAGAGACTTTAGTCTCGCTTAGTAGTTCCACGTGGACTTCGATGTTTAGCTTGTTACCTCAGCTACGATCTTGTGCCCTCGGCAGATCTCGGTAGATAGTCGCTTTCAAGCCTTTTTCATTTGTAGATGTCTCCAGATTCGGACATATTAGCTTCCGCTTGTGCTTTGATTTGTATGTTTCAATGTTGGGTCATGAGACCCCTGTTTGTAATATCTCGCTCCTCGGAGCCTATTGAATAAATACTTGAGTCGTAGAGTCATGTTGTGATGCCACGTTGTATTTGCACATATCGAGCATATTGTGTGTATGTGGTTGAAATGCTTGGTATGTGTGGGATCTGACTATCTAGTTGTTTATCTTTAGTAGCCTCTCTTATCGGGAAATGTCTCCTAGTGTTTCCACTGAGCCATGGTAGCTTGCTACTGCTCCGGAACACTTAGGCTGGCCGGCATGTGTCCTTCTTCGCTCTCAGGTTCTGTTCTTCGGGAAATGTCACGCGTTGAGTACCGAGTCCCGTTAGCCGCCATGCCCGGTTTATCGGAGTCTGCTAGCCCAGTGCTACAGCCCGAACTTACTCGTTGATGACCGACACGCTCGATGCTGGGTCATGGATGCCTGTCCTCGTAAGTCCGTGCCACTTTGGGTTTACGACTAGCCATGTCAGCCCGGCTCCTTATCATATGGATGCTAGCGACACTTTCATATACGTGCAGCCAAAAGGCTAAACGGTCCCGCAAAGGTAAGGCGACACACCGTGGGAATACCGTGCGTGAGGCCGCAAAGTGATATGAGGTGTTACAGGCTAGATCGATGTGACATTGAGTCGGGGTCCTGACACAGGTGGGCCAGGGGGACCTAGTTGACTAGTCAACGTTTGACTGGTCAACAGGGGGTGGGCCCCCAGTTATAGGCTAGGTCTAGTTAATTAATTCTCAGTTTTAACTAATCAAGTGATTAGGCTAATTAATCCCTAGTTAATTAAGTTAATTAGCTTTTTAATTAATTATTTAACTAATTAATTAATTGTTTTTATCTTCTTTTTTTATACAATAGGGGCATGGGGCCCATAGGCCAATGGCCCACGGCCATAGGGGGCGCGTAGCTAAACAAGGCGGAGCCCCGAGTTTGCGGGCGCTGCCCACCCGAGCGATGGTGGGGGTAGCTGCCACGGCGCCGGGCGCAAGGGTAGGGCTGCCGCCGAATCGGGCGGCGGGCGGAGGAGAGGTGGTGGCTGCAGCAGCAGACGCGAAGCGCAGACGGGACGACGACGCAACAGGCAAGTGGAGCGGCACGAGAGCTTGGATCGGCAGCGGTTAGGCCGCACGCGGGGGAAGGGGAGGCATCCAGAGGATGGCCAGGGTGAACTGCAGCAGCGAGCGCGTGAGGGACCCTCGCGGTGCAGCTGGAGGAACGGCAGCGGGCGGGACGGGGTATGACGTATACGCAGGTGGACGCAGGCCAGCACACGCGGAGCAAGGCTCCGGCCATGGCAGACTGCAGAGTCGAAGCTCGCGGGTAACGGTGCTATGGCACGAATCCGACGAGGAAACACAGGGCAAAGCTGAGGGGTGCTCACCTAGTAGGCACAAGGTGGCCCGGTGAAAGATTAGGAGCTGCAGCGGCGCCGGAATCGTCGCGGACGGCGGTGGAGATCCGAGGAAGAAGATGATGGCCTTAACGTTGATGAACGGGCAGCGAGCTCGAACCGGTGGTCGGGGTCGACGAGGCCGACTACAAAGGGGCTCGTGGACACCTTCTCAGGGCGCGGGGTTGATGGCGGGTGCGAGGTCGACGGCGATCATGGCGAGGACGAATGGCGACGGGCCACGGCGTCGGGCGCGAGGGGGATTCCCCGATCCAAATCGAGAGAAAGGGGGAAGTGATTTGGGGTAGCTAGGGTTCGGCGCCACGAGGGAGAGGCGTCGGGGTCGCCTTATAGCCCCGGGGGAGACGGCAGATGGCCGCCACGACGATGGTCGATGTCGTGGCGGGCATCGGTGCGGCCACGCCCTCTCGTGAACAGGGGTGCGAGGGAGCCATGGCGAGGTGGGCCGGCCTGGCTCGGCCAATCAGGCCAGCTGGGCCAAATGGCCCGGGGGGAGGGGGGGTTTCTTCGTTTAGTTTTTTAAATACTTTAGTTCATTTCCTTTTTACTGTTTTATTTAATTTCAACACTATTTTAGTTCTTTAAAAAAATGGGACCCAAACCTAGATTTAGGTTTTAGTTTAACCCTTTGCCACAAAAATGTTTGCACTCTATTAAGAGTAGTTTGCTATTTTTAGAAATTAGAAATGGCATTTATATAATTGCTTAAGCCACTGTTTTAATTATTTTTGAGCACTTAAACCTTTTATAAAAAATTGATTTCTTCACCAACAATACTTATGCATTATTTCCCACTATTTGCACATTTTTATTTTGTCATTTGAGAACTTTTATTTTTGACGTAAGTTTTAAATTTGAATTTGAACCGTTTTGAATTCAAACGAGTTCAGCAATAGTAACAGTGGTGAGTGGCCTCATTAGCAGGGAATTACTGTAGCTTAATTATCCAGGCGTTACAATTTAAGAAACGGTGAAAGGCCGGAATCTGGGACCACAGAAACAAAAGGAAATAGAGAGAGCTCCAATCTCGGAGGGGCTCCGCCGCCATGGAGGCCAAGGACCAGAGGGGAAACCCTCCTCGCTTCTAGGGGGGTCTCTGTGTCAAAACCGGCGGATCTCGGGTAGGGTGTCCCGATCTGTGCATCAAGTCTAATGGTAACAAGAAGTAAGGGACACAGATGTTTACCCAGGTTCGTGCCCTCTCGATGGAGTTAAACCCTACTTCCTGCTTGATTAATATTCATGATATGGGTAGTACAAGAGTAGATCTACCACGATCGTAGAGGCTAAACCCTAAGAGCTAGCCTATGATGGTATGAATGTAATTGTGATCGGCCTTCTAAGGACCAACCTCTCCGGTTTATATAGACACCGGAGAGGGCTAGGGTTTACATGGAGTCGGTTATAAGGAAGGAAATATAATATCCGGATCGCCAAGCTTGCCTTCCACGCCAAGGAAAGCCCCATCCGGACACGGGCGGAAGTCCTGAGTCTTGTGTCTTCACGCTTGAATAGTCCGGATGTTTGTACACAGTCCGGCAGTCCGGATACCCCCTAATCCAGGACTCCCTCATTAGCCCCCGAACCAGGCTTCAATGACGATGAGTCCGGCGTGCAGTAATTTCTTCGGCATTGCAAGGCAGGTTCCTCCTCCGAATATTCCAAAGTGGTTTATCGAACACATAGACCGTGTCCGGATCTGCAAGATGATCTTCGTATGGTATAGATCTGATTTGCTGGCAATCTTTGAGCGTCGTGCCCTTGCATCATGGCTCGGTCCAACGTGAACCGGCGTTTCCTACCCCCACAACTACTCGTGTTACGAGGCGGTTTTATTGGCACATCCCATCGAGGCAGAGATCATGTCCCTTTTATTACGGGATTTTCCATCAATATGAGCGTGCGTGACCCCACGATGGCTATTGGTATTACCCCGTGTGTTTTTAGATAAGCCTCAAACGGCCACACCAGGGACTCTTGATATTCACCTTGTTTATAAAGGGGTTGAGACCTACGCCTCTTTTTTTCACCTTCCTCGCGCCCTCTCGCACCTCGAGTTCTAACACCCAAAACCTAAGCTCCACCCTTCCGGAATCCTCCAATATGTCCAGATCTGACCCTCAGGGCGGATGGGTGGCCTCCTCAATAGAAGAGAAGGACATCGCAAAGCTTAGGGAGGTCAGATACCTAACCGCCGATATCTCGCACAGGCTTCCTATTCCGGGGCAGGTCATCCCTATGCCGGAGCCCAATGAGTGTATCATCTTTGTCCCACACTTCCTCCGTGGTTTTGGTTTCACCCTCCATCCCTTCATGAGGGGTCTCATGTTCTATTATGGGCTGGATTTTCATGATCTAGCTCCGGATGTTATCCTCCATATCTCGTTGTTCATTATCATGTGCGAGGCTTTTCTCCACATCACCCTGCACTTTGGCTTATGGCTCAAGACCTTCAATGTGAAGCCGAAGATGATCGGGGGGCGACATGTGGACTGCGGAGGTGCTGTAATAAGCAGAAACACCGATGCCCCATGGCCGGAGGGTTCTTTCCCAGATGTATCTGACGTATGGAAGCGGAGGTGGTTTTATGCTACGGCCCCAAGGTGCCCAAACTTGGTAGCCGCCCCTGAGTTCCACTCGGGCCCTCCATCGCAGTTGGCGTCCTGGACAGACGTAGGATGTAATTGGGGGCCTGCAGGTGATGTACCAATACTACAGAACCGCATTTGGGAGCTTCTCGAGAGGGATATCAACCTTGTTAGCGTAATGCAAGTGATGTTAATCCGGCGGATGTTGCCGTGCCTATGCCGGCCTCTTCGGATGTGGGAGTTCAATCCAGAGGTTCCGCGGACTGTAAAGCACTTCTTCGGCTTAAAGCTCGAAGAGATGTGCAAATTATTCTTCGAACAGAAAGTAGCGTGTCCGCATACCATCGAGGATGCAGGCCTAAGCTGCAACCGCCTAGATACTCAAGTAAGTAGCCTTGATACCGGACACCCTGTTTTATGTTTGCCATGATTGTTTATTCTGAAAATCCTCTGCGTCTAGGAATGGCTCAGCAAGGCGGAGAGAATCAGGTTTCCTATGCCACTTCCCGAGGGCTCCCCCGCCCCCACCATGGCCAAGATGCTCGACCGGGTACTCAGCAGAATGCCTTCGGGGAAAGATAAGGGGAGGAACGAAGAAGCCGAACCCCACATGCTACGCATCCGAACCGGGGGAATTGTTACCTCCCCCAAGGGGGATAGTCGGGGAAGGGAGGCTAAAGCCTCCTCCCCAAGAGGGCCGCCTCCGAAGATTTGGAGGCGAAGATGCCCAAATTAGGGAAAAAGACATCCCCAGGGGGCCTTGGCCTGACGGGCACCCTCATCGCACCATGCCCTCCAACGGGCCAGCCCTCCACCGAGCTGTTAGTCAATCTACAATCCGAAGGTATTGTGTTTCTCCTAGATCAATAACCAGGATTCAACTTTTTGCAGTACGGCCAGCAGCTCCTCTCAACAGGGTTCGTCTTTGGGGGACCTTCCTCCGGAGATGATGGAGACCAAGACCCCACCCCCTTCTCCAACTCCTGAACCGGGCGACACCAAGGTGTCGTCACGGAGGAGTCCAGATCTGCAGAAGCCAGAAGTCAATCCGTCAGCCGCCCTACACCCGGAGCAGTTGGCTACAACGGGGGGCGATGGGAAGAGTCCGGCGTAGTTCGATGTCCGGCCGGACGTACTGACGGGCTTGCTGGAGCGAGCTGTGCTCTCGGAGAAGCACCACTCATTAATTAGTGCGGTGCTCAAGAATATTTCATCCGCTACAAGCGGTTTGAATGAAGCATTCACAAGCCTGCTCAGAGGATTTGAGGCACGTAATGGAGAACTCACAATTTCGTTGGTTGTAAGGCACGCTGTCGGTGTCAAAACCGGCGGATCTCGGGTAGGGGGTCCCGAACTGTGCGTCTAGGCGGATGGTAATAGGAGACAAGGGACACGATGTTTTTACCCAGGTTCGGGCCCTCTTGATGGAGGTAAAACCCTACTCCTGCTTGATTTATATTGATGATATGGGTAGTTCAAGAGTGGATCTACCACGAGATCAAGGAGGCTAAACCCTAGAAGCTAGCCTATGGTATGATTGTTGTTGTGATTGTTGTCCTACGGACTAAAACCCTCAGGTTTATATAGACATCGGAGAGAGCTAGGGTTACACAGAGTCGGTTACAATGGTAGGAGATCTACATATCCGTATTGCCAAGCTTGCCTTCCACGCCAAGGAAAGTCCCATCCGGACACGGACGAAGTCTTCAATCTTGTATCTTCATAGTCTTGGAGTCCGCCGATGATAATAGTTTGGCTATCCGGACACCCCTAGTCCAGACTCCTCAAGAGCTCTCGAACCAGGCTTCAATGACGATGAGTCCGGGCGCGATATTGTCTTCGGCATTGCAAGGCGGGTTCCTTCTCCAAATAATTCATAGAAGATTGTGAACACTAGGACAGTGTCCGGCTCTGCAAAATAAATTCCACATACCACCGTAGAGGGAATAATATTTACACAAGTTCAATCACGACGATTTTGTGGCATGACGCCACACCACTACCAAGCCTTTACTTGAATCGTTATTACTATACCACCTCAAGGCTTAGCAAAGCGGTTTCCTTGGCACGCCTTGTCAAGCAGAGATCGTGTTCCCCTTATTCCGGATTCCCATCAATACGGACGTAGTAAACCAACGCGCCATTGATCGCGGGCGCTTGGGAGATAACCGAGTCTTACCGGGCGGTGGGGACGCATAGTTTTAAATCCGCCCATATATAAGGGATAAGGATCCACCTCTTTTACCTACGCATTCTTCCTCCTTTGCTTATCCATCTCCGCGCACTCGAGCTCCAGCGCCCAAGTCCGCACATCTCACCTCAACCTTCTCCAGCCATGTCCGGAGCGGCTAGCTTCACCATACCACTAGATTACAAATCAAGAACACAAGCATACATGTAGTGCTAAACAACGTGTAAGAATGAATGGTGAGTGTAGTGACAAGTTATACCATTTCATATTGGTAAATAAAATGACATGATTTAAAGAAAATTAGTATAATATGGCATTAATCATAGTTGAGACATAGCATGTGTTCGATACCGTGTTCCGGCAAAACCCTTAAGGTTCGAACTCTGGGCTACACGCGAAGATCTTCCCCCTACTGATCCACGTCCCAACGCCTCGCCGCGAATCTAGCTACACGATGAGCAACACAAGAGACACAAGGTTTATACTGGTTCGGGCCACCATTGTGGTGTAATATTCTAATCCAGTGTGTGGTGTGGTGGATTGCCTCATGGGTTGGTGATGAACAGTATAGAGGAAGAACAGCCTCACGAGGAGAGGTGTTCTTGTGGTGGTGTGCTTGAGGAGGAATCGATCCGTCTCTCTTGGCTCTAGATGAGATTCTAGCTGCCTTCTACTGTGGTGGCTATCTCTATTTATAGAGGCGCTGGTCCTCTTCCCAAAGATTGAGCGGGAAGGGAGCCAGCAACGGCCATTTTGAAGGGGAACATCTAGTACAAGTTATCCTAACTAAAGTTGGTCTTTGGCTACCAAAGGCACTGGCGATGACGCCGTCTTGGGCTCCACGGTGACCTCCGTCCTGCTGCTCTGCTGGTCTTGGTCTTGTTGCACCGAAATGGTAACCTTTGCTTGATGCCTCGGTACTCCGTGCCTGCGCTTGCGTCCTTTGCACCAAAGAGGAAACGAGGACACTATGCAGGCTGGCGCCCGCCTGGTCTCGATCGTCATGGCTTGCGTCATGAGCACCTCGCGAGGTACCCCTGCCTTGATCTCTCCGCCTCCTCGCGAGCCTGCCTGGTGAGGCCGTTCCTGAGGAAGCCTTGCGTCGTCCGCCCCATGAGGTTTGGCCCCTCGCGAGGGTCTTGAGATTGGGTTGATGATGACGGGCCATACTGGGCCTCTGCTTGAGCCATGCTGCAGGACGCAGGCAGGCAACTCTGGGGCCCACTGAGGTAGTCCTGGATTAAGGGGTCCTCGGACAACCGGATTGTATACTTTGACCGGACTGTTGGACTATGAAGATACAGGATTGAAGACTTCGTCCCGTGTCCGGATGGGACTCCTTTGCGTGGAAGGCAAGCTTGGCAATTCGGATATGTAGATCTCCTTCTACATAAACCGGAGGCTTTGTTCCGTAGGAGAACAACAATCATAATCATAGGCTAGCTTCTAGGGTTTAGCCTCTACGATCTCGTGGTAGATCAACTCTTGTAATACTCATATCATCAAGATCAATCAAGCAGGAAATAGGGTATTACCTCCATCGAGAGGGACCGAACCTGGGTAAAACATCGTGTCCCCTGTCTCCTGTTACCATTAGCCTTAGGCGCACAGTTCGGGACCCCCTACCCGAGATCCGCCGGTTTTGACACCGACATTGGTGCTTTCATTGAGAGTTCCACTGTGCCGTCGCGATAAGGCTTGATTGCTCCTTCAATCATCTTCAACGACGCGGTCCAAGGGGAGGTTTTCCTTCCCGTATAGATCTTCGTATTCGGCGGCTTCGCACTGCGGGCCAACTCGCTTGGCCATCTGGAGCAGATCGATAGCTATGCCCCTGGCCATCAGGTCAGGTTTGAAAGCTTGAACTATACTGCCGACATCCGCGTAGACTTGATCTTCGACGGATTCGAGCTCATGTCAGGTGCGCCGAACGGTCACAACGAGCATGACTTAGATCTGCCATCGGACAGTGTTCGGGAGATTGCAACCGCGGTGGTCCCGGGAATAAGTCCGGAGCAAATCGCGCCCTCCGAGGACGGGTGGATGGACCCCGCCACGAAGGCCGCACACTCGTCGGCCTTGGAGCCAAACGCTGACCCCACCTCCTATGATGTCATTATTGTCAGACCTCCAGACTCGCATCCGGCTACAAGATCCGAACCGCGTACGTCTGTGCCTATCAAATCTGATTGGGCACCGGTCATGGAGTTCACCTCCGCAGATATTTTTTAGCACTCGCCCTTCGGTGATGTGCTAAATTCATTAAGGTCTCTTTCCTTGCCAGGGGACTCTTGGCCGAACTATGTCCGGCTCAAGTGGGAAGCGGACAACGAAGAAATTCGTTCCCCACCCACCACCCACTTCATAGCCACTGTCGATGATTTAACCGACACGCTCGATTTCGACACCGAAGACGTCGACGGTATTTACGATGATGCAGGAGAAGAACAGGAACCACCGCCCACTGGGCGCTGGACTGCCACCTCATCATATGATATATATATATATATATGGTGGACACACCAAAAGAAGGCGATGGTGATGATGAAACGAAGGATAACCCCCTTGATAAGCCACCAAAGCGACGCCGTAGGTGCCGCTCTAAATCCCGCCACAGCAAAAACAACGACAACAATGCAAGAAAGAATAATACCCCGGCCAACTCCAAAGGAAACGACGACCCCATGGACCAAGTGATGGAGTAGGATGAGCCAGGGGACGAACATAGTCCGGAGTCGAGTCAGATGACGCCGATCCCGACGGTAACATTCATCAACCTGTCTCCGGAGAGGAGAACAATCCGGACGATGATGCGCTCATCATCCCAGAATAACACTTGGAACAAGAGAACCTCCACAGAAGGCTTATTGCCACCACGAGGAGCCTAAAGAAGCAGAAGCAAAGGCTTAAGGCCAAGCAAGACACGCTCAACCGCAGATGGAACAATGTGCTTGACACTGAAGAGAAATACGGTGGTGATCGCCACACAACGAGCTATCCAAAGCGCAAGCTGCTGCCCGAATTCGACGACGAGGCCATAGAGCCCATTCAGCCAAAAACAGCCGATCAGCTGGACCGACCACCCCGTGGCCGTGACAGGATGGCCAATAATGCCGCACACAAGTCAGCACACGATTTACATGAGCTCCTGGACAAAAAATCCGGTATGGCCTGGTCCATCTATGGATCTAGGAAGCGCGCTCCAGCATAGGATCAGAGCTACAAAACAATCATATTGATCGAATACCAGCTAGGAATCAACAACCGTCGACAGCAGGCCATGACACGTCCAAATACAGGGGTGCCGCACACCCCCTGTGCTTCACCGATGAGGTGCTGGACCATGAATTTCCAGAAGGATTTAAACCCGTGAATATAGAGGCATACGACGGAATGACAGACCCTGGGGTCTGGATTGAGGACTTTATCCTCCACATTCATATGGTCCGCGAAGATGATCTCCACGCCACTAAATACCTATCCATCAAGTTGAAAGGACCAGCTCGTCACTGGTTGAAAAGCCTCCCCGAAAACTCAATTGTAAGTTTGGAAGAACTCAAGGATGCTTTTAGGGCCAATTTTCAAGGGACCTATGTCCGACCTCCGAATGCAGACGACCTAAGTCACATAATTCAACAGCCGGGAGAGTCATCCCAAAAACTTTGGAACCGATTTCTTACTAAGAAGAATCAAATCATCGACTGCCCCGATGCCGAAGCCTTAGCGGCCTTCAAGCATAGTGTCCGGGACGAATGGCTTGCCAGATACCTCGGCCAAGAAAAGCCGAGGACAGTGGCAACCTTAACAAGCCTCATGACCTACTTTTGCGCGGGTGAGGACAGTTGGCTGGCCCGTAGCGGCACCAGCAACCCAGGCACATCCGAAGTCAGAGATGGCAACGGGAAGCCGCGACGCAATAAAAACAAGCGTCAAAACAATGAAGACAACCCAGATAACACGACGGTCAACGCCGAATTCAGGGGCTCTCAACCCAGTCAATGGAAGAAGCCATTTAAAGGCAGTAGAGATGGACCGTCTAGCCTAAATAAGATTCTAGACAAGTTATGTCAGATTCATGGCACCCTCGAAAATTCTGCAAATCACACCCACAGAGAGTGTTGGCTTTTCAAATAGGCCGGCAAGCTGAATGCCGAACAAAAGGGGAGGGAGATGCCAAGTGAAGATGAGGACGAGCCTCGTCAGCGGAACACTAGAGGACAGAAGAAATTCCCACCAGAAATCAAAACAGTGAATATGATTTATGTAACTCACATTCCAAAGAGAACGCGCAAGCGCGCACTCCGAGACGTATACGCTGTTGAGCCCGTCACCCCTAAATTTAATCCCTGGTCGGCCTGCCCGATCACCTTTGACCGCAGGGACCATCCG
Organism: Aegilops speltoides; assembly: GCA_021437245.1. Lineage (NCBI taxonomy): Eukaryota > Viridiplantae > Streptophyta > Magnoliopsida > Poales > Poaceae > Aegilops > Aegilops speltoides. Next base: position 317,848,043 of record CM038147.1, on the reverse strand, counting down.
ACTAGTATCCGGCACAGCGGATCGGCTGCCTTGGTGCTCGACCAAATAATTGACGGATACCATCTCACACGAGTCCTTATGCACGGCGGCAGCAGTCTAACCCTGATATAATAGGACACTGTCCACAAAATGGGGATAGACCCTTCAATGATCAGCCTAAGTAACACTACCTTTAAAGGTGTGATACCTGGCGTCGAGGCCCACTTTACGGGCTCTCTATTACTAGAGGTTGTATTCGGTTCTCCCAACAACTTCAGAAGCGAGGAATTAACCTTCGACATCGCTCCATTCCGGAGGGGCTATCACGCACTACTCGGACGAACGACCTTCGCTCATTTTAATGCAGTACCACATTATGCCTACCTCAAACTTAAGATGCCCGGTCCACGCGGCGTCATCACAGTTAGCGGAAACATAGAGCGTTCCTTACGCGCGGAAGAATATGTGGCGGCTCTAGCAGCCGAACACTGAGCGGTCCCTCCAACCAAGACTAATGGCCGGTCGTCAAGACCACAGACAAGGTTAGGCGAGTCCAGCGCTCCACCAGATGTAGCAGCCCAGATAAACCTGAGCTGGGGATATCCCAATAAGTGGTTCTAGGGGCTACTCGCAAAAAAAAAGAAGCCCATAGTTCGGCTCGACCTTATTAATACAATAACATATTGCATTTTCAAGGTTCATTCACTCCTCGCACGAAGTCTTTCACCTGGGTTTCTTCTTTTTCACAGATGATCATCGTGCTACACACTTCCAGGATACGGCACAACGGAGATAAAGGCGCAGACATGCAGCAGGGCCCCGCTCAAAGGTTTCTCTTTAGATTAAGACCCTGTGTAAACCTTTTTTAATGTCTCTTGTTGCTTCTTCCCCTCCGGACACTTAACACAACTGGGGGGGGACACTGGCGTTGTTGGCATTTTTGTCACACCAGACTAATCTCATAACAGGAAACTCAGGGATTATTATCGAGGGCGTTATTCAGCATAGTATATGTTGGAAAGTTCGAATACCTTAGGGAGTGTTTGGCGTCGCGAGTTTGTCCTTATATGCATCAACTCCGAATCATGTCTTTGGTCAAATGTTAGGTTTGCCTGGGTCCCGTGTTTTGCTACCTTACGTTCTGCTCTATCGGCTAAGGCGGCATCGGGAGAACTACTGCAGTTGTGCCCTGGTTCATCTGGATGAGCACCTCTGTAGAGAAAGCCGAAAACTGACTGTCATGATACAGCGCGAGACTGGTCAACCACTCTATGACTCAGCGGAATCTTCACGATTCCTCCGCATTAACGAAGGACAGGTTTCCCGGTCATGTACGTAGGCGCACCATATTCGGATGAACGCAGAAGTACCAGGGGCTATATAGTAGCCCCACCATCAAACTCCTATGGCTAACTGAAAGTGTTAAAGCTATATAGTCTGATTGCTTGGTTCGCCACACTACCACATCCTTAATGGACCAAGACGTTGGATAAAGTGTGATTGTGCGTTTTCTCGAACACCCCCGCATTATATGCGTGGGGGCTGAAGCTGACGACTGCAAACTTTCAGGTTATATACATACATAAACGGCCGCACATGAGGCACTGTAATACTTTCGGGCAAAAGTATAAACATAGCCTTTGAATCAAAATGGCATTGTTCTTACAATTGGGATACATGTCACTCGAACATGGCACTCTTCGAGTACTGAGCCTCTATTAAACAGGCGCCTTCTAAGACTTCTTCAAGATAGTGCTCGGCCGGGTCCTGGCCTCCCACCGGGCCCCGGGTCGCAATAGCGGTGGTTTCCATCCCTGCCCAGTATGTTTTAACACAGGCAAGAGCCATCCGCGCACCCTCTATGCACGCTGACCTCTTCACAGCATCGATACGCGACACAACACCAAGGAATTGTTGCACTAATCCAAAATAATGGTCCGGCCTTGGTCCCCATGGCCAAAGATGGTCCACGACAGTCCTCATAGCATGCCCGGACAACCTGTCGAGCTCGGCCCATGCGGCCATCCTTTCGTTCAATGGCAGCGGACGCGTCAGGGCACTGAACTGCGACCAGAATAACCTTTCTACATTATGGTCTTTCCAATCTTTGTAAAGCTCGGTCGCATCAGCAGCACTCTTTGCCAGGTCCGCATACGCGTCCGCAGTGCTCCACAACTGATCCAGAGGGGCATACTTAGGATCTCCGAACTACATCCGCAACAAATAGGGCCTCCCAGCTGTGATATCTCCGGCTTCACGAAGCTCCTCCCTTATCCCTCTCATTTCAGAGCGGGTTTCCTTGGCTTCCTTCAGGGCCTTCTTCAGGTCAGCCGCTTTTGCTTGGTTTTCTTTTTCAAGGAGCTCATGGAGGTCGGCGGCATCTTTTAGCTCAGCAGCCATCTGGGCTCTCTTTTCTTTGCTCCGGCGATGAGTAGCCTATTCGGCTCTTAACTCCTCGACCGCCTTCAGAGCGGCTGCATCACTTATTCGGGCTTGCTCCTTGGCTTGGGCAAGCTCTACCAAGGGTCTGACGGCAATGCTCCATCTCTGCAGCTAAAGATATTATAGATACTAGCATCATGCTCCTCTTAAACATTTGCTGGCAAGTTGAACATACATACCCTGGGCCTCATCAAGATGCTTGTTAACAAGCGTGATGTCAGCATCGGCGACGTCAAGTTGCCGCTTTAGTTCGGAAAAATCAGTAGTCCGGTCAGCCGTCGTACCCTCTGCCACCTACACATAAAGCAGCGCGATTATTACGACAGAATATGATCCTCTGTTTGCCACCTTTGGTTGGCAACCAGAGTCTTAGGGGCTACTATCTATACAGAGCACACCTAGCGTGTGCGGTACCATCAAAAATACATATATTATTTTTGCGTGCCTCAAAGCCTCTCAGCAGACTCGTAAAAGCTTCATTCAAACCGCTTTTGGCGGATGAAATCCTCTCAACCACCGTACCCATTAAGGCACGATGTGTCTCTAAGATAGCCGCTCGCTCCAGAAGACCCATCAGTGTGTCTGGCTATGTGCCGGACAATCCCGGACTCTTTCTGAATCTCTGCTCGGGAGCCGAATATTCCAGACTTCGGGCAGCCGATGTGTCAACTTCTGGCCTTGGCGGATCAGGAGAAATCCTCTGTGATGACACCTCAGGGTCGTCCGCCCCATGTGGCGGGGAGGCAGGGGGAGGCATTTCGCTCTCCATCATCTCCGAAAGAAGATATCCCGAAGACGAACTCTGTGGAGAAGGGCTATGAGCCGGACTACAACAAATATGTCTCGGTTATTATTCTCAGACACAAAATAGGATATATTTACCAAAGTACTCTTTTTTACTTATGCCTCGGTGGAGGGCTGGCCCCCTTGCGGGCACTGTGGGGTAAGGACGCCCTCTGGGGCAGGGCCCCTTGGCGTGGGTTTCTTCCCTTATTTGGAAGCCTCTGTTTCCAAGTCTTCAGAGGCGGCCCTTTTCTTACCTTGAGGAAAGGGGATTTTAGGTTCGCCTCCCCGATTATCCTCCTTCTTGGAGGCACTTACGCCCCCCCATTTGGATGTGTAAAGTATGAGGCCCACATGTGGCTTCTCTATTCCTCCCCTCGTCTTCTCCTGATGGCACCTGATATGGCGCGCGCTCAAGCATCCTAGTCAATAAACGATCTGGTGAGCTTTCGGGAAGAGGGGCCGAACACCTAATCCTCTCCGCCTTCCTTATCCAGTCCTGGCAGAGAGCAATTTTTAGAATGATGTTATGATAAACATAAAGGATGGTGCGTTCGGTAGCGGAATTACTTACTTGGGTATCCGGACGGTTGTAGTTGAGACCCGCATCCTCGGTGGTACCTGGGCACTTTATTCGTGATCCGAAGAACGACCCATACGTCTCTTTGAGCGTCATGCGGAAGAATTGTCGAATGGTTCACGGTCCTTCCGGGTTGAACTCCCACATATGGAGAGGTCGATGTTGGCAGGGCATGACCCGACGAACCAGCATTACTTGCATTATCTTGACAAGACTAACATCCTTCTTAAGGAGGTCCCGGATGCGGTTTTGTAGTGTCAGCACGTCGTTAATTGGCCCCTAGTCCAGCCCCTTGTTGGCCTATGATGCCAGTTGCGGCGGAGGGCCCAAGCGGAACGCTAGAGCAACCGCCCGCTTTGTACCTCGGTGAGCTGTGATGTAAAACCACTCTATTGTCATAAGTCAGAAGTTTCTGTGAAGGAACCCTTTGGCCATGGGGCGTCAACGCCTTTGCTTATTATACCGCCTCCACACTCTGTGTGACGCCGGTCAATCACCCTCGGCCTTACGTTGAAGGTCTTGAGCCATATGCCGAAGTGGGGGGTGATGCGGAGGAAGGCTTCACACACAACGATAAACGACGAGATGTGAAGGATGGAATCTAGACCTAGATCATGGAAATCTACCCCGTAATAGAACATGAGCCCTCTCACGAAGGGTTCAAGACTAAAACCTAGCCCTCGGAGGAAGTGGGATATAAATACGACACTCTCGTTGGGTTCGGGAGTGGGGATGACCTGCCCTTGAGTAGGCAGCCTGTGCGGGATTTCGGCGGTAAGATACCTAGCCTCCCTAAGTTTCTTGATGTCATCCTCTGTGAGAGAGGAGGCATCCACCGGCCTTGAAGGTTGGATCCGGACATTGTTGAAGGTCCTAAGTGCTTGGCTTGAGCCTTCGGTGATGGGGCTCGAGGTGCGGGAGGGGAAAGATCAAGCGTGGGAAGAAAAGGACAGGCCTTGGCCCCCTTATAAAGAGGACGAATATCAAGTGTCTCCCGCGTGACCGTTTGGGACTTGCCTAAAATCAAGGAGTCATATTAAACAAACGCGGTTGGGTTACCCATACCTATATTGATGAGAATCCCGTGATGAGGGGAACACGATCTCTGCTTCGACAAAACGTGCCAATAGAACCGCCTTGCAGCACGTGTAGTGGCTAGTTGTGAAAAACAGTTCAAATAATGACCGGGCCATGGCGTGATGTCATGCTATAAAAACTGTTAGCAGATTAGACTTGTGGAATATTGTGCTCTCTACAGTGGTATGTGGAATTTGTGTTGCAGAGCCGGACATGATCCTCGTGTTCAAAATCTTCTATGGAGTATTCGGAGAAGGAACCCGCCTGGCAATGCCGAAGAGGATCTGCACGCCGGACTCATCGTCATTGAAGCCTTGTTTAGGGGCTACTAAGGGAGTCCTGGATTAAGGGGTCCTCGTATAGCCGGACTGTATACTTTGGCCGGAATCTTGGACTATGAAGATACAAGATTGAAGACTTCGTCCCGTGTCTGGATGGGACTCTCCTTTGCGTGGAAGGCAAGCTTGGCAATTCAGATATGTAGATCTACTTCTCTGTAACCAACTCTGTGTAACCCTAGCCCCCTCTGGTGTCTATATAAATCGGAGGGTTTAGTTCGTAGGAGAACAACAATCATAATCATAGGCTAGCTTCTAGGGTTTAGCCTCTACGATCTCGTGGTAGATCAACTCTTGAAATACTCATATCATCAAGATCAATCAAGCAGGAAGTAGGGTATTACCTCCATCGAGAGGGCCCGAACCTGGGTAAAACATCGTGTCCCCTGTCTCCTGTTACCATTAGCCTTAGACGCACAGTTAGGGACCCCCTAACTGAGATCCGTCGGTATTGACACTGACAGTAACCCCCGGGCCCAAGGCCCGCTCGGACTTGGCTTAGCAGCAAAGCGAAAGGGCAAGTGAGGAGCGTCGCGTGGCGGTTGATTGGACGTGGGAGTCTCCGCTTCCCCACGCTGCCTCGGCAAGTGCCCAACTTGACGAGTCCTTGCTGCATGCAAAAAGAGTCATGATTACCTACAATCGTGGAGGCCGATGGTTGGCCTCCTCTGAACTATAAGTACGGAGAGGCGTGAGCCCCCGTAGTCCATCTATTCTCGCTCTGCAAGCTTCTTCCTCCTCGCTCCTCCTCCATCTTGTCGCCAATGGCACCGATCCACCGGCTCTTGCCTAAGGAGAAAGGGAAGGCCCCCCGGGAGGGGCCTGATCCGCTTCTGCCGAAGAAACGGCCGGTACCCGGCCGCTGTGACGAGGTCGCTCGGCCAGAGACGTCGAGGCCTTGGTACGAGCAGCCACCTCCTGGGTTTCCGCCACCTCTGTACGTCCGGGCTGAGGGCCCTAGAGGAGGAGACACCGAGTGGCGCCGCCCGCGCCGCCGACGGCATCGACAAGTCATGGTGGTGCGCGCCATTGCTCCTGGAGTCCACGCCGCGGACTCCTCTCACGAGCTCGTACTCCACGATGCCATGCCTCCAAGCTCCTCGATCCGCTTTCCCCCCTTCTTCGCCTTCGAGATGCCGCCGAGGGGGCCTCTCGAGCTCTGGCTGCAGCACACCGACTGCAATACCCTGGCGACCGGAGCGGAGGTTGAAGTATTCGCTTCGGGCAAGGTCTACATGACCCGGGGTTGGGGCGAGATCGCCTGGGTCTGCCGAACAGGAGGTGCCCTCATGATTCATTTTAAATACGACGGTGCCTCCCTGATGCTCTTCAAGGCTGTCGACGCAGAAGGATGCCGGCTGGAGTGCTGCCCCAGAGGAGGCCACCAGGACATCGATGTGGCAAGGGATAGGCCTGCCAGCCGCTTCCCCAGCGACTCTCCCGAGCTCTTCGTGACTCCGGAGACAAATGACGATAGCTACGTGCCCCCGAGCTCGCACCATGCTCGGAGCAAGGAAGCTGCATCAGGACGCCTGTGCGGTTGATCTAGATGGGGTTGGCGCCGGTCTCCCGTGGCCCCCTGTTGATGATGGCGTCGGCCGGCGGAACGCGTGCAGTTAGGGCTCCTTAGGATTCGCGTCTTTTGTTCCCTACGAGGAAGAGAGAAAACACCCCATGGGGGCTTGTAAAGGGTCAGAGATGTCTTTTGTTGATATTATCCTTATTATGAAGTGGTGTGAATGCCCGTCCTGTCCCGGCTTGGTTCCCCCTTTCTAACCTCACGACGACTTGGTGCTCTACGCCAACAGGTCCCGGTCCCCAGGCAGGCTTCGGCCGTCGCTGGTATGCCAGGTCGCGATGCCTTGGTCAAGGCCAGGAGGTGAGCGGCCCAAGGTCTAGTAAGAGCCCCTGAGGCGCGATGCTCAGGAGGTCCCTTTAGCGCACAAGCAGCCACCGAAAGGTGAGAAAGGAAGGCAATGTCGCCGTCATAGAGCTGCATTAAGTGGAGGTTTTGTGCCGCATCGATTAGCTATTCTAGGAGCGTGATTTATCTCGAAAGCATGGAGTTGTTCCTTCACGAGGTGCCGGACCTGCGTGTCGGCAGCTGAGATGTTGCCGGGTCAGGCCTTCGCGAGCTTCTCCTCCCTTCCCTGCACTCTCCTTTGTGCTCTACGTCCTCAGGTCCCGGCCCTCGAGCGAGCTCAGCCGCCACTGGTATGCTAGGTCGCGATGCCGTGGACAAGGCCAGTGGTGAGGGCTGGAGAGCCAGTAAGAGCTCCTGAGTCGCGATGCTCAGGAGTCCCCCTTTTAACGCGCAAGCGGATCATGTGGGTGAGGGAGAGAGAGAGCTCGCGACGCCCCCACATTATTCCTAAGGTAGTCCTTGCAAACCAACATGAGAGAAGCAAGGATTTCCATTACGATTGCCGGCCAGCCATTGTTTGCTCAGAGAGAGTGATGACGGCACTGAGGGCCTGGTGAGGTGACGCTTGCGGGGCTGCCGCGGGCCATAGCTCGACCATTCAGATTTGTCGACGTTGCAGGGACTGACCCATGCACAAGCGTCGTGCCAGTGCGAGCGGATCCAAGGGCAGATGTCAATCGAGCAAGCGATTATCATAGGCAGGTTACACATGAAAGGCGAATTGGCTTAGGTAACTGCATGAAGGATACATGCCATTTGGTCAGGCCCGAGCGACTTAGGGATGATGCAGCCCGAGGGCGCCCCCAGCAAGGTGAACTAAAGACATAAGCAAAACGGATACATGCCACAGGGACAGACCTACGTGACCTGGGAATAATGCAGCCCTAAGGGTGCTCCCAGCTGAAATTAAACTCGAAAGATGTCACCTGATACCATTGCAGAGCGGGTGTTGGAGTAGCTGACGATGCATGGTGAAGAAGCCGATCCTCATGAGCCACCGGAGCCCTGAGCCTTGAGAGGCTCTGGTGGTCCGGGCGGTTCCTCGAGGACCATCTCCATCTCTGCCAGGACCGCGTGGTGCCTGGCCTCATGAGCTTCCAGAATGCTCCGCATAAGACGCTGGTGAGCAGTAGCCACGTCTGGCAGGCCGAAAGGCGTGCAAACGTAGTTGTGCGGCGGACCCTCGCAGCGTCCCACGCGCGAAGGCCAGAAGCGCTCCCAAGACGCGACTTGGTTGAGCCCTGCGTAGTCTATGCAGATGTGCAACCCGCCATCCTCACCTGGATGGGGAGCTACGCCGGGTAGGCGGCGATTGCCGCGTATGACTCTTGATTCCTGCAGCTCCTGAGTGACCTTGGTGATGAACTCATGAGGGTTGGGCCCTCCTTGCCCCATGCCTTCCCGAGTGAAAAGTTTCGCGAAGCACGCCTCCAAGTGGTGCCCGAGCGCCTCCCTCGTGAGCTTGGCAAAGTCTGAGGCCCTCCAGGAGAGAGCCCCCAAGCCTTGCGCGAGGAGGGCGCCAGACGCGCCTTCCTATGCGATGGAGGGAGGCACCCCTTGCACGGGCGCGGATCCTAACATGGAGCCTCCGGAGATGCCTGCCTCCTGAGGCCTTGAGCTGGGTGATGTCTTCTTCTTCTTGGGAACTACTTAGTGAGGGTTCTCACTCTTGCTATCTGGGTCCTCAACAGATGTAGCTTGAAAGGCACACTCGAGAGAGCACACCGCATCCTTCTCTTTGCATGGGACTGTGATGATTCCGCCGCTTCCCGACATCTTGAGGATGTTGTAACCATGGTGAGTCACCACCATGAACTTGGTAAGGGCTGGATACCCGAGGATGGCATTGTACGGCAAGCGAATGTGGGTAACATCAAAGTTGATGAGCTCGGTACGGTAGTTCTTGCGCTGCCCGAAGGTGACAGGGAGGCAAACCTGCCCTATCGAAGTGATGGAGCCATTAGTGACTCCTAAGAAAGGCTTGGTTGGCTGAAGTTGATCATATGGCACTTGGAGATTGTTAAACGTCTCGACAGACAGAACGTTGAGTCCTACACCGCTATCGATGAGGGTACTGGTAACTTGAACATTGATGCTGACTGGGGAACAAAGCATTGGGAGGACGCCAGCTGTAGCCGCACACTTGAGTTGATCCGCTGAGCTGAACGTGATAGCGCACGGGGACCACCTGAGAGGGCGCGTGGCCTCAAGCTTGGGGAGGACTGCATTCACCTCGCGAGCAAACTGCTTGAAGATGCTAAGAGGCTGGGGCCTGGGCACCGCCCAAGATGCAGGCGATAGCCCGTGGCTCCTCGAAGCCCCCAGCCCCCTCGTCCTGGTGGTGGTAATCATTCCTTCTTGGCGGTGGCGGCAGAGGAGGAAGGCCTGCGTTGCCCTACGGGCGATCCCGCGAGGCTGATCCCTCCAAGCCCCCTCGCAAGGTTGGTCCTACCAGCAGTCCTCGCGAGGTCGGTCACGCCACCCCTGGCGAGGGCCTCGGTCGTCCCATTGTCCTCCACCTCTTCCTCCTCCTCGGCCATAGCCCCGATTGTTGCGCCCGGGGCATCGACCGATGCGTCCTTCTCGAATGGCCCTGAGCTCTTGGCATTCGTTGGTGTTGTGGGTGTGGTGGTCGTGGTATGCACAGTATTGGCTGCCCTTGGACGACTCCGGCTGGTCCCTGCCGCACTTTGTGTCTGGTTCTGCTGCGAGCACAACTGCTCCTTGGCGCTTCACGTCCTTGGCCTTGGCTTTCTTCTCTTCGGGGTCAGCAGCTGGAAGCTCGAGAAGGGAGAGGCGCCCCTCCTCAGCCCTTGCGCACTTGGTCGCCAGGTTGAACGGCTCCATGGATGTGCACAAATCTTCGTGGATTGCCAGCTCCTCCTTCATCTTGACGTCGTGGACGCCGTCAGAGAACGCTGAGATGATGGCCTCCTCGGTCACCTTGGGAATCTTGAGGCGAGCGCTGTTGAAGCGCTGGATGTACTTCTGCAGGGTTTCTCTAGGTTGCTTCTTGATGCGGCGCAGGCCACCGACGACTGTAGGATGGTCGCGAGTGCCCTGAAAGTTGGTGATCAAGCGGGTGCGCATCTCGTTCCAAGAGGAGATCGTGCCGGGAGGCAGGTTCAGGAGCCAGGTGCGGGCACCATCCTTGAGCACCATGGGAAACCAATTCGCCATGACCTTTTCATCTCTGTTGGCCGCCTCGATGCCCAGCTCGTAGAGCTGCAGGAACTCCGCGGGGTTAGCAGTGCCGTCGTAGCGAGGAGGCAGATCCGGCTTGAATTTGCCCGGTCAGGCGACACTGCGTAGCTCGGTGGTGAAGACGTGGCAGCCTGCGGTGGCCACCGGAGTCCTTTGCAGACGCGGGGCATGCTCTTGGAGATTCCCGCACGCCGCCGCCAGAGCCAGCGCGGGGTCTTGACGTGCTGGCGCAGGGATGCGGTCTTGACGTGCTGGAGCGGGGTGCACGCGAGTGCCTTCTTGAGGCCGAGGGATCTCTTGGCAGCTCCTTTCTTGTCGCGCGGGCACTGGACGCGGTGGGTCTCGTCTAGGGGCCGTGCGCCTTGGCGCCAGGGCACCTTCTTAGGAAGGAGGTGGAAGAGGCACCTCCTGAGCTGCGTCACCCACGCAGGACGGAGGGCGAGGCACTGAGAGGGACGGCGCAGGAGAGCCCCCTGCGGCGCTGACGAGCTCGGTGATGCGAGCGAGCCACTCCTCATAGAGGTCGTCGATGGGGCGGTAGTGCAGGAGCTCACGTGCCAGGAGCAACACGGCCTGCGCGTCCGTGGGAGCGCGATGGGCATGAGACAATGAACCAGCTGGAGTTAGGGACGGAGTGGCGGTGCGGCCTTCCCGCCGCACCGAGGGATGCAGCGACGATGCTTGCTGCTCGTTCCCCACCGGGCCGGTGGCGGCGTTGGCGGCAGGCGACGGAGAACGATGGGGAGGCCCACCGACGAGAGCCGTCTGGGCGATGTGGGCGGCGAGAGCAGCCCGACGCTCGGCGCGAGCCCGGCGAGCGTCAGCCATGGATGCGACGATCGATGGAACGCGGGATAGTGGAAGAAAGATTCCGGCGCACCCCTACCTGGCGCGCCAAATGTCGGATATCGGGTTCCAGAAAAACCCTTAAGGTTCGAACTCTGGGGTGCACGCGAAGATCTTCCCCCTACCGATCCACGTCCCAATGCCTCGCCGCAAATATAGCTACACAATGAGCAACACAAGAGACACAAGGTTTATACTGGTTCGGGACACCGTTGTGGTGTAATACCCTAATCCAGTGTGTGGTGTGGTGGATTGCCTCAGGGGCTGGTGCTGAACAGTGTAGAGGAAGAACAGCCTCGTGAGGAGAGGTGTTCTTGTGGCGGTGTGCTTGAGGAGGAATCGACCTGTCTCTCTTGGCTCTAGATGAGATTCTAGCTGCCTTTTACTGTGGTGGCTATCTCTATTTATAGAGGCCCTGGTCCTCTTCCCAAATATTAAGCGGGAAGGGAGCCAACAACGGCCATGTTGAAGGGGAACATCTAGTACAAGTTATCCTGACTAAAGTTGGTCTTCGGATGCCAAAGGCACTAGCGATGACGCCGTCTTGGGCTCCACGGTGACCTCCGTCCTGTCGCTCTGCTGGTCTTGGTCTCATTGCACTAAAATTGTAACCTTTGCTTGATGCCTCCATACTCCGCGCCTGCGCTTGCTCCCTTTGCACCAAATAGGAAACGAGAACACTACGCAGGCTGGCGCCCGCCTAGTCTCGATCGTCATGGCTTGTGTCATTAGCACCTCACGAGGTACCCCTGCCTTGATCTCTCCGCCTCCTCACGAGCTTGCCTGGTGAGGCTGTTCCTGAGGAAGCCTTGCATCGTCCGCCCCGTGAGTCTTGGCCCCTCGCGAGGGTCTTGAGCTTGGGTTGATGAAGACAGGCCGTACTGGGCCTGTGCTTGAGCTATGCCGCAGGCAGGCAAGTCTGGGGACCCAGGTTCCCAGAACGTCGACAGATGGATATGACATTTGTAACGCCCTCGACGCGGCTATATCTCCCGCGTGTCGAAGCACGACTTAGAGGCATAACCGCATTGAAAGCAATGTCGCAAGTGAGGTAATCTTCACACAACCCAAGTAATACATAAGGGAAAGAGATACATAGTTGGCTTACAATCGCCACTTCACACAAATACATGAATAAAACATTACATCATCCAGATACAATCAAGGTCCGACTACGGAACCAAAATAAAATAAGAACCCCAAATGCGACAAAGGTCCCCGATCGACCCCAACTGGGCTCCACTACTGATCAACTAGAATGAAACAACACAAAGAGCAAGATCTTCATCAAGCTCCTCCTTGAGCTTGGTTGCGTCACCTTTCGTAACATAGGCACCTGCAAACTGGTTTTGAAGTATCCGTGAGCCACGAGGACTCAAAGCAATCCCATTACCATGGGTGTCAAGACTAGCAAAGCTTAATGGGAAAGGAAAGGGGGTAAAGTGGTGAGGTTGCAGCAGCGACTAAGCAAGTATGGTGGCTAACCAACGCAAATAAGTGCGAGAAGAGAAGCAAAGGAACGGTCATGAAACTAGCAATGATCAAGAGGTGATCCTGAACACCTACTTACGTCAAACATAACACAGAAACCGTGTTCACTTCCCGGACTCCGCCGAGAAGAGACCATCACGGCTACACAAGCGGTTGATGCATTTTAATTCGGATCTGGTGTCAAGTTATCTACAACCGGGCATTAACAAATTCCCATCTGCCACATAACCGCGGGCATGGCTCTCGAAAGTTTATTCCCTGCAGGGGTGTCCCAACTTAGCCCATGACAAGCTCTCACGATCAACGGCGAATAGACCTTCTCCCAGAAGACCCGTCGGTCTCGAATCCCGGTTTACAAGACATTTCGACAATGGTAAAACAAGACCAGCAAAGCCGCCCGATGCGCCGACAATCCCGATAGGAGCTGCACGTATCTCGTTCTCAGGGCAACACCGGATGAACACTACGTACGGCAACCGACGATACCCCAAGTTGCCTAGGGGCGGCACCGCAAGTGGTTTCTAGTTTGACCAACACTTAGACAAGCATTGGCCCGGGGCTATAATAAAGATGACCCTCGATAGAGCGACTCCCAAGGGAAAAATAGGTGGTGGTGAGGCAAATGGTAAAAGTCAATGTTGGGCCTTGCTGGACAAGTTTTATTCAAAGCGAACTGTCAGGGGGGTCCCATAAATCACCCGACCGCGTTAGGAACGCAAAATCCGGGAACATAACACCGGTATGATGGAAACTAGGGCAGCAAGAGTGGAACAAAACACCAGGCATAAGGCCGAGCCTTCCACCCTTTACCAAGTATATAGATGCATTAATAATATAAGAGATATTGTGATATCCCAACCAAAATCCTGTCCACCATGGAGAAATCTTCAACTTCACCTGCAGCTAGCAACGCTATAAGAGGGGCTGAGCAAAGCGGTAACATAGCCAAACAACGGTTTGCTAGGAATGGTGTCAAATGTTAGAGGTTTGACATGGCAATTTGGGAGGCTGACAAGCAAATGGTAGGCATCGTAGCATTGGCATAGTAAAAGAGTGAGCAAACTAGCATAGCAAAGATAGTAGTGATTTCGAGGGTATGATCATCTTGCCTGAAATCCCGCAAGGAAGAAGAACGATTCCATGAAGAAGACAAACGGACGAAGTCGAACGAATCCTCACAACTCCGGAACAAAACCGAAGCTAACGAGAGAAGCAAACCGGAAAGAAGCAAACAATATGGTAAACACACAAGCATAAACATGTCATGATGCACAAACAAGTATGATGCATGTTCGGTTTAATGAGGCATGGCATGGCAAAGTGCAACGAACAAAACTACAAGTTAAATGGAGCCCAATATGCAACGAGTTGCATATGGACGAAACACCACATCAATTATTTAGTTTTCTCTTGTTTAGGTACACAACAATGTTAAATGTTGTTAAACATGTCAAGGGGTGTAACAAAAGTAAACTAACTATTTAGGCAAGTTTAAATGAGGCCGGAACAACAAACAACATTTCCGGAAAAACCTCATATGCAATTTATGAATTTGCTACTGTTCTGCCCTAAAACATATTTTAAAGTTGTTAAACAGGAAAATAAAGTGAACCATGTTAATCTAGGCATTTTTCCACCCCATTTACATATAAAGTTTATTAAATTCGGAGTTACGGTTAAATAGTTATGAATTAAATCATTTTAGCATGGCATTTAGCAAATTTAAACAAACAACATTTTAAATATTTTAAACATGGATGAAAGTTGCGTCTTATGGAACTAGATGAAAAACTAAGCAATTTTCATATATAATTTATTTAATTTGATGCATAGTTAATTAGTTACTAGATGCATGAACACTAGGGGTTTTTCTGTAAAACAGACAACTCTGGAAATTAGACAAATTCGCAACAGGGAAAAAACACGCATCGGGCTGAAACTGCAGGCTGGCCCAACTGAAAAAAACAAAAGGAGGGGTGTTGGGGGTGGCCTCACCATGGGCCAAGCCCAGGTTGGTGGAGATGGGAACCGGGCCGCGGGAGGATCATGGCCCGCGCGTGGAGTGGCCGCGGTCAACGCGGGCGAGCAGGCTCCTCTGCTCGACAGGAAGCAGAGCCACGACGGCGGCTTGGCACAGCTGCAGACGGCGCCGGGTCCGGGGAAACGGGCGGAGGCGAGGTCTTCGCGCAGGCGAGCAAGGCAACATCGGTGCTTGCCGTGAACGGAGACGACGGGTGGCGGGGAGGCCGTCCATGGCATCTTGGAGGTCCCGAAGGGGCGGCGTGCTCGTTGCAGGTCATCCTGCTCACGCGCACAGGAGCAGGCACTCGTCCTCCTCTACAACTGAAGCAGGGACGCAGAGGACGGCGATGCCCAAATGGGAGGCAGCAGCGGGGCCGGCGAGGCAGGGGACTCCGGCACGAGACGCGGAATCCGGGCGGCAAGAATGGGATCCAGCGATGCGGTGGTGGCTCCCTGCAGTGCGCCGGCGTCGCGCTCGCCGGTGCCGCGGAGGAGGCAAGGACGGCGAGGTCGTCCGGACCCTGGACGGCGACGGAGCGAAAGGAAGCAGGGGCTCGCGAGGGAGACGGCTACTACTGGCGCTGGGGTTCTGGTTGGAGAAGAGCTGCGGCCAGCTGGGGCCTCGGGCGTGAGCGCTCCCGCTCGGGAGGAGCTCCAGTGGTTGGCCGAGGATCGGGAGGATGCAGGGGAGGCATGCAGGCGGCGCTGAAAGCGAGGCGGAGCGGCGGTGCAGACCTCGTCGGGCACGGAGGATGGAGCTGGATCGAGGCAGAAGAAGACCCCGGGCGGCCATGGTGACGGGAACCTGCGGGAGCTCTCTGTTTCAACGAGGCAAGGCAGAGAGAGAGCGTGAAACACGGGAGGGAGAGATGTGAAGAAAGGGAAGTAGAGCAGGGGACAGGAAGAGGGAGTCCGGCCTGGTGACTCGGGATCGAGACCATCTCGATCTGGAGGTTGGGGCGCCCTGGGGCTGTAGGAGCTCGGGGACGGAGGGCTCGGGCACGGGAGATGATCCCAAGGTGGGAGGAGGAGGCTGCAGGCTTTAGTGGTAGGCTGGGCGAGTGGATCGAGGGAGATCGGGCGAGGGGATCCCGATGTGGGAGGTGGAGTGGCGGCGGCAACAGGGAGGATGGGACAGCTACCCTAGAAATTAGGGTTGGGCTATTTATATAGCAAGTGGAATTTGGGTAGGGGTATTTGGTCCCTCCGATTAAATCGGACGGTTCCGGATAAATATGCTAGGGAGACCAAACAAAGAAAAAGGAGATATTTTGTAGATGTTTGGGGATGATCCGAATCCAATGGTCACGACAGAACGGGTCATGTTCGGGGGGTTTCGGACGCGCGCGCGAGGGGGCTGCGAGCTGGCAAGAGAGGTTAGGTGGTCACGGTCAAGAGGGAAGCAAAACCCGGTTGGTCTAGAACGGTCAGCGCGGGCAAGGCGAGGTGATGAAGGCAAGGGGAGAAACGGCAACGACGAACGAATGCAAGTTTTAAAATATGACGGCAATAGAGTGCCGATGCAATGCGAATGATGCGATGATGAAATGCAAGACATGAACAAAATGCAAAACGAAAGACAAAACCCAACCACGGAGAAAATAATATATCGCAACTCCGGAAAAGGCAGGAGTTGGAGTTACGAATATGGAAAGTTGTATCTGGGGCGTTACAACACTCCACCACTACGAGAGGATCTCGTCCCGAGATCTAGGATGGCACCGGAGGGAAAAGGAAGAGGAAGAGAAGAGGTGAACTAAGTTGCTTCTTCGACAACGAGTGAAACCATGAACCTTGAGAGGTTGAGCAAAATGAATGAAAGAAAACAACGAAGATGAACAAAGTTGAAAACACTCCGTTAGAAAAGAGGAACAAGGGATACGACAAGAACCAAGAAGGTTGCAAAGACATGAATCAAGAGTTTAATGGACAAGATAGAATTCGAAACCACTCCGGTTAAAACAAGATGAGAGAGGAAGAATGATATAATTTGGGCAGCACTCCGACTGTAATTGGAAAGAATTGAACATGAACTTGACAAGATGAGAGGATACTTGATGAAATCAACAACACACTGCCTCCGGAAGCACTCAGGTTGAAAAATAGAGGCAAAACTTGATAAGATGAAAAGAACTCGAATGAGAACACGACACTCCGGCTAAACGGATAAGCAAGGAAAATTACATGATAATTTACAAAATGAGATGATGGGTCGAAGAGAGTAACATCACAATGCCTCCGAACAAAAGAATAGAAGATAGATCCTTTGGAATAATGTAATGTAGGAGAAAATGCAAACTTCTGCCACAAATGGGCTCGGAAAGCACCCTTCCAAGAAGGTTATAACGGAGTTGTTGGAAAACCAACAACGAAAAGAATAAGCTTGTGGCGGGCTTATGAAAACATCTCAAAATTATGAGGTGAGCTTCTACCACCAACGGAAACAAATGATTGGATTGATATCAACAAGGAGACGAGAAACTTATTTCACCGGGAGTCATTACTAAGTCATATAGTAATGGCGCACTTCTATGTGGTGCGCCATTATTAAGTCATATAGTAATGGCGCACCTCTAGGCATACTAATGGCGCACTATAGGTGCGCCATTAGTAAAAAATTCTAATGGCGTGATGCTAGTGGCGCACCTGTAGTGCGCCATTAATGGCCAAAACAGGTGCGCCACTAGCAGGCCTTTTCCTAGTAGTGTTTGTACTAGTAGCTATGTGTTTGGTCTCTCTCTCTCTCTTTCTCTCTCTCTCTCTCTCTCTCTCGTGTTCTTGATATGGCACGATCTGATGTACCGCGAGCTTTGCTATTATAGTTGGATCTTATGATGTTTCTTCCCCTCTAACTTCTTGAAATGGATTGAGTTTTCTTTTTGAAGTTATCTTATCGGATTGAGTCTTTTAGGATTTGAGAACACTTGATGTATGTCTTGCATGTGCTTACCTGTGGTGACAATGGGATATTCACGTGATCCACTTGATGTATGTTTTGATGATCAACTTGCGGGTTCTGTGACCTTGTGACTTTTGCATAGGGGTTGGCACACGTTTTCGTTTGGATTCTCCGGTAGAAACTTTGGGGCACTCTTTGAAATCCTTTGTGTTGGTTTGAATAGATGAATCCGAGATTGTGTGATGCATATCGTATAATCAAACCCGTGGATACTTGTGGTGACATTGGAGTAACGAGCTGACATTAGGTTTTTGGTTGATGTGTGTATTATTGTGACAGCCTGGTTTTTGCCCCCTCTTCTTTGCCTGATTTTCAGTTGGTTTGCTTTTGAAGTTTGGAGTTTTTGAATCTTTCATTTGGACTTAACCACTTGGGTACCCCTTGACTTTCACTCAAGTGCTTCATATCCCTCTCAAACCATCACTCTATCTCTGGTTCATCTCAAAATATCCATTGGAATATTTTCCTTTAAAGAAAAATATTCATTTTCCCCTCCAAAACCCTAGCTAGCTCAATGTGCTCCAAAGCAACCCAAATTTTTCTTGCCCATAAAATCCTGAGAAAAATCCCAATTTTTTTTGAACCCTAGGGCACCTTTCCGAGCAAAAATATTTCATCACTTTTTGGAATATTTTGGCTACAGAAAATATTTTCATTTCTGGACAGAAATGGTAGTTTCTACAGCAACTACCATTTTACTAGCTCCATTGTAGCTGGTTTTTCTGGTGCATCTTCACCTTAGTAAATGTTGGCTAGCCTCCAATGCCCAGCCCTCAACTCCCAGTGGTTTGACCATAGTAAACCTTCAAAGTTACTGTCCAGAAACTTACCTGAGTGTAAACTCATTTCTACTGCACCTGAAACCCAACCCAAGCCTGGTAACACTCAAAACTACCACGGACTACACGCCAGACATGAAGTTTGCGCTTAGGTTGGCCTGAGGTCATACTTCACGCCGTGACCGCATTCGTCCAAGCGTGCTGGCATGCAAAACACGCGCTCTGAGTGCTGCCGAGCGCTCTGTTGCGCGCGTGCTCGCTGCCCAGCCTTCCCAAGCATGCCAAACCGCACAACCATCATTGTCTCTACTCACTTAACTCCGCCCTGGTACTCGCCGATGCCAGAGCCTGCCGCAGCAGGCACAGGGACAATCCGGCCAACGCCATAGTGTGTGGCGCACTTTGCTCGTCGTCTTCCTCTTGCCCATGTGCTCGTCCGCGCTCGCCAACAGTCCCCGCGTGAGCTACGTCTTCTTCCCCCTCTCTCACTGACGCTGTTCGTCGCCGGGCGCCGCAGACGGGTGTTCTCCGGTGGAGTCCGAACCCCCCTCGCCGCTCGCCTATAAATATGGCCACGCCAGCCTCCTCGAGCACCTCACTCCACTCCCACACACCCCACAAGCTAGTATAAAGGCGTAGCCCGACCGCGCAGGCCGCGGGCTGCCGTCCCCGAGCTTGAGCTCGTCGGTGATCCCCTCGGGTCGTCCCTGCAGCTCCAGCCCTTCCCAGGCCAGGGTAACCCTTCCAAGGCCTCCGCCACTCTCCGGTGGTGCCGTTCCGCCCGATTGGAGCCCCTGGAGTCGCCCCTAGCCGTCGTCGTCGTCGTCTCCGGCGACCGCTGCTCTCTGCCTCCGCTAGAGAGGCTGTTTCCGGCACCGTCCGACCACCATAGCCATCCTACGGGTACGAGCAGGTGCGCCTTCATCTTCTCTCTCCATCCCTCCCTCTCGTTTTGGCCCAAGAGCCCTCGCCGCCGGCGTGCGCTCCGGCGAAACCTCGCCGCTCACTGTTTCCCTCTCCCCCTCCTCCTCACGTGACTAGCAGGGCCCACTAGTCATCCACTCTGTACGCACACGAAGCGGTACGGGTGGTGGCACCCTGGGCTTTTATGCTTTCGACGTCACCCCCCAGTCTGTTTATTTCTATTTCAGATTTCATTTAAATCCAGAGAGCTTCAAATGGCCACAACTTTTTATCTATAAGTCCAAATGCATTGATTCTTTTTGCATTGTGTTCTTTGTCCAAAAATCTAGCAGCTCACCAAAGTTGGGATTTTTCCTGCTGTCTAGATTTTCTGGTGAGATTCAGAAGGTTTCTTGATGATTTCTTTTTCTGTTTTTATTTATTTTCAGAAGACCAGGCTTGTCTTGAGGATCCTAGGAGGTTTGTGAACCTCATCTGCACTAAGGCAAGCCACAACAACATTTTCATAGTGCCACTACAATATTTGTGATTTTCTACTTGAACAAATGATTATCAATGCATTTAAATTATTAATATGTTAATTATATTCTGTTAGATGCTTGTAAAGTAAATATGCTTCATTTACAAAAAGTTTGAAGTGAACTTAGTTGGTAAACTAATAATGATTTAGTTATTGTGTGATGAAAGATAATATGGTTATGGATATAAATAATTAGTGAGATTATTTTCTTGCATGAGTAAAAATGATAAATTTGCTAGAAAAGATTTTGGTTGAAGTAAGGTTTGATCTTAACCAGAGAAGTATCATGAGTTGTTGATGCTCAGTGTGAGCATAGTTGACTCAGTCATTTCCGTTTATATGTGATGCATATGTTGGTGATGCATGTCATGGCATTATGATGCCAGTTATTTTCACTTTAAGTTGAACCCGTTAATAACTCAACTTGAATATGTTGTTGACCGGGTCATGGTGCCGCTGAATCGAGTCCTTCCCAGTGCAACCACATTTTTCGGTATGGGACGGCCTTAATTCGTTTCATTGTCATGCCTTTGGTTGGTGCCGCCATCTAGGGAAGGTTATGGGTGTGCTATACCCTGGCTCGGTAAGCAAGCATAACCTTGTGATCCCCTTGTTAAGTTTTTGGTACCGGCTCCCGGTGTGGGATCGTGGCCACGACGATGGTCGTTGTGTCTTTGGTAGACATGGGGCCACCCAGGACTAGCTCGATGGGAAGTGAGTCGGACTGGCCGGGCGAGTGTCATGGCAATGGAGGGGTTTCGTCGGAATGCCATTGGTCCACCCGAATGGGAGTGCGAGGCCATTTGTTCCGTGGTGTGGGTGAAGTGTGCTACCTCTGTAGAGTGTATTAATCTATCGATAGCCGAGTCCACGGTTAAGGACACGCTCGAAAGTAGGTCACACCATGGGTCAACATTTAATGAATCTTGCAAACTAAGTATGAAGTTTGCATTATGTTGGTGGCGGGAAAGCCATATGTTGATTTGGTCCAGATGTTGGTCGTGGTTGTGATCGTCGTAAGGATCACTGGCCAAATACTGGTCGTGGTTGTGATCACCGTAAGGATCACTGGCCAAATACTGTTCGTGGTTGTGATCGCCGTAAGGATCATGGGCCAAATATTGGTCGTGAGGGGTGAGGGTGGAAGGGCTCGGGGAGGCCCTTATATAGGCGAGCGGCGGTCCACCGTGGGCTCGTCTTGCCGGGCTGGCTCGTGCTCGCTGCCACGGGCCCTGGAGGGCGCTGCACCGTGTCTAGGGGGCTCGTGGGGCCGAATACGCCTGTGGGATGAAGAGAGAGAGGAGCAGGGGCGAGGCACTGCTGCGTGTGAGCACGCCACTGCGGTGCGCCGGGCGGCCCTTGTTCGCTTATGCGAGGCGCGGGAGGAGGAGAGAGGAGGGGCCCGACGCCAGAAGCGTGCCACGGACGCCGAGGCGATCGGCAGCGGCTGGGAGGCCCGAGGTGGCCGGAAGCATTGGGCGGAGGGCGGCTACTGAGTGCCTAGCCAAGATCAGAAGGCCTGAGCACGCGCTTGGCATGCCATGGCATATTATATGCCCGTGGGCGCGCCACCGATGTCCAAGAGTGCTGTGGAGGTAGTAAAGAAGGAGGGGAGGCATTGGATGCCTGGATGGCCACCGGGGTGAGGAGAGAGGTGAGGAAGAGGGAGAAAGGGGCTGTCCAGAGAGAGAAAGAGGGGGTTTCACCCTCAATTATTGAGCTGGGACTTGCCATTGTTCTTTGGAGGTGAAAGGGGTCTAGGAGGAGCTGTGGTAAAATTAGAGCTCACCAAGAATAGTGGAAGGGGTCAAAACAGTGGTTTTGCAAAATGTCAGAAGGTGTTTGATAGAGTTTTGAGCAAGCAATTGGACTCCAATTCCCATGAGACTCCACAAGGTTAAATGACTCATATAAATATAGCCTTTCACCAATTTGGAGATTATTTGGGCAAAGTTGCCAATGCAACTTTTGTGAACCCTAGAAATGAGCAGAAATAGACTTGAGTAGATCTAGTTGAGCATAACACTTCTCCTTGATGCATCACTTTGTGTAGTGGCCTCATTTGGTCATTTGAACATGCTCACAAAAGTTGGGGTCAATGGGAGAAAGTTGGTAGTACAAAGTTGCTCAAATTTGATTCTGGTCAGAGAGGGTTTTGAGGCACTTTGACCAAGATTTCCTCTTCTCCAACCTGTGCCATTTGGTCTAGATGCATCATTGGACCCATGAAGCAAGTTCATTAAGTTTGAGCACATTTGGACACATTTGGCAATGTAAAGTTGATCAAACTTCAGAATGGACAGAAATAGTTTTGAGGGGTTTTGATGATGTTATCTTGTTCTCCAAGTCATGAGACTTGGCAAGATCATCTAATTTGTCATATGTGACATGATAGAATTTGCCTGGAATTTTTGAAGAATATTTCCTTTGTAAATATGTCAAAAGCTTGAAATATTCAGGAAGGGTTTTAGAGGGATTTGACCAATATTTTGAACATGACCATGTGTTGAAACTCTTATATATGGACAATATATGTCCTATGGGTTTCCTAAATTTTGTCAAATATTTTAAAACAATAAAATAATTTTTCCTATTAAAGACCATTTCTGGCCTTAAGAAAAAGCTTTTAAATAAAATAGTAAAACAACTTTTAAAATTATATTTTTGTGGTTTCGGGTATCCTATATCTAATAGGAGTCAAATATATTTTTGAAAGATTTTTACTGCCCTTAATCAAGTACTTGCAGTGCAAACCTCAATTCAGGGTTTTGAAAACTAAATTTAGAAAATACTTTCTCGCCAAATTATTTTGTAAGAAAATTCTATATTGCACTATACACATGGCATGGTCATTGGTCAGGAGCTTGGGGTAAGGAGATGAAATATAGAGGGTGGAGTAGTTGACTTCAAGGAGCACTTGAAAGAATCACAGAGAGAAAACCAACTCCAAATAATAGCCAAATAATGCAAAAAGTTTTTGTTGGTCCAAATTTTCATGCTTTAATAATGCAAATGAAGTGTTACAAAATGCAGGGTGTGACAATTGTACACCAGCCTATGAACTCTTGATACTGTGATACTTCTCGCCCTCATTACTCATTTCTCGGTCCCCGTGTTTTTGCAACCGGAATACCGACAAGTGAATCGTGATGTGTGAAATATATACTCCTAGCAACTCTGTTGCTTGGTAGTTAAAGGACAATAATTTCATTCTGAGCATGTTGGTTCTTGAATCATCATCCTAAGATAGATCGTGCTACCTAGTCCTTATTTCCGGTGCACTCTTCGATCAATGAGTTAGGATTGTGCCAATCCCTCGCTCTTGTGATCTTATTGTCTTGCCTTGGAAAGCAAGGTTGTTCTCGAGCTTAGTAACATATCGGTGGTTCGTGATTTTCCGAATATCTTCACGGAAGTATCACCAGGTCGTCACCTGACCGCTATGTTGAGTTCGTGATCAAGTTGGTTTATTCCTGTAAACCACCCTTTCTCCAAGAATCTATGTTGGATACCCCTGAGCTAGTTGGTTAAGCCAAACAACAACTTGGAGAGTTGGAAGATAAAAGATTGCCTGGCTTAGTTCATTTTAAGGGATATCTTTTGTGTGTGTTGAAGAAAGATGATATCTTCATCGGTTGATCTCGGCAATCAATTGTTGGACCTATTCTCTTGTAAAAACCTTGATTTGAATGTGGGCTATCGTCAAATCAAATCAGAACCAACGATGTTCGTAATGTTGTCTTACTCGTGGATTTTCCTCGAGCATACACCATTACATCTTTTGGTCTGACCAATGCTATCACCGTGTTCCTATGATGGTGGAAGTCCAGTGATATGGAAATTCCGATGAGTTGCTGTTGAGCCATCAACATCATTTTGTCTCCACCATGATTCGTGTTGAACATCTAGCTGGTTTTGGAAACTTGTGTAAGCATTTTCTTCATGCCCCGTTCATGAAGTATATGTTTGGATGAAAGAAGTGACTTCCTCTCATTCACGTGCATTCGATGCAAGTTGCCGCCGTGAATTTCAGAGAGTTAGTTTTGCTTCCTCTGGAATCGTCCCAAGTCAGTTATGCATGTGCGAATGTATTCTATGGTTTGGTAGATTAATTACCTCCACTCCATATGTATTCCCTAGCACACCAAGCCACGGATTGATTTGTTCAAGGAGAAGAAGTTCCTTCTTAAGAGCTAGACTTATGTAAGAACTCCGATATCCTCGATGATGGTTCCCTACCAGAACTCGGTAGTGTTTCATTATAAGACTACTATGTGGTCATGCTTGTCCGGACAACGTGTTCACATGTTGTAGCAGAACCAGCTCATGTTTTGGAGCTTACTACCGTAGTTCACTCCCCGAGAATCTCGCAACGTCATCTCGTCGATTTGTGTTGCAAACTTTCATTTTTCTTTCTAGACTCGATGAGTCTAGAATATTCTGACACCAACCAGATCTGAATCTCAGGCAGATATGATGGTTGGAACGTTTCCCAAGAATTCTATTATTGGTCTCTCTATAACCCGGTAAAGTGGATGCGTGGCCAACACACCCAGCTGTAAGACCTGTTGTTGTAATATCTTGATTGAAGAAGTTGGCCACCTCTCCATAAGGACTTCGTAGGAATTATTCCCTATTTGTGTGCCTTATGATTTTTGTGCTCCCGAAGTCCGACCTGTTACTTGATGTTCTAGATATCAAACCATATCTATAAATGGGTTACGCTAGCATATCAAGGAGAACATTAGAAGCGGAGTGCTAAATGTCTCTCGGTCGATCATCCGGATTTTGATTCCTTGGCCTCGCTAAGGTGAAATCTGAGAAGGTGTTATCTCCTTTTGCATCTGCATCGTCCATCACCATTCATCATGGTAGTATGTTGTGTTGCCAGGATCCTTGACATGGATATTGGTAAAACCTTGATGAATATGGAAATGCTCCAGTTCTTGAGAGCACGCTTAATCACTGGGTTATATTCTCGATATCAATTGGAATGTCCCATCTATTTGCCGAGTTGTTCTATAACCATAGTTTCCTTCCTGATCTGAGTATGCAACTTCTTCGAACACCGTCAAACAATCATTTGTGAATTGCCTTAGCCTGGTAAGAAGAGTTTTCAATAATCTCTGAATCAAAGGTAATTCTTTTTGCCACTTAAGGGAGTATTTCTACGAGTCACCTTCCCTAAGATGCCCCGTTATGGTATCATGGCAATTCTTTCCTCGCTACTTGAAACCCTTCTCCTGATGCATGTTTTGCCTCTCAGCTCCAGAGATGTTTCCATGTTCCATTCTGTGAGTTGATCTTGTGACCATTAAGATAATCCTAAGTTGCTCGAACCTCACGAAGATCGATTCTTCTAAAATTCTTCCTTTCTACCCGTTGTCATGTTGGATGTAGTTCTCAAGCAAGACGCCGAGATCAAGGTGATGCAATGAATCAACACCCTCGAGAAAGACACTGGATCGTGAAGGTTGTGTAGCTGGTGTCCCTCTGTCTTCTTACCTCACAACTTGAATCTCGGGGCGAGATTCTTGTTTAGTGGGGGTGGGTTGTCACATCCCTAGCCTTGCTATGCACTTGGACTAGCTTGGTTGTTGCATCATGTCTAAATTTTATTTAAGATTGAAATGGGGATTGCCTAAACCCTAGCATCAAAGGAATTCACCAGGATCAACTAAAATATTTTCAGTGAGTCCAAATGGCTTTCAAAAATGTTCATCATTTCAGGAAAATGCTAGAACCATAACCAGAGGTGTTGCACATTTTTCCAAGACATATTTGGTCACTGAATTAAATCATATAGTATTTGCATTTGGGCATTTAAATGCTATTAAATATTTTAAATGCTCAAATAATCATAAACTAAAATGTTTACTGTTTTATATATTCTAAACAGTAGCCATGATTAGTTTCATGATTTTTGGATCTGTTTAAGTATTTTAAATAAAGTCGAACAGATATTGAAATATAGAAAAACAGAATTAAATGGAAAAGAGAGAGACAGAGAGAGAGAGAGAGAGAGAGAAAGGCCACTTACTTACTCAAGACTGGCCGCCCACTGCCCGTGCAGGCCACCACCCACCTCTGCCAGTAGGCAGAAGAGGGACACCGCGACGTGTCCGAGCTCGCCACGCAGCTCCCTGGCCGCCTGCCTCGCTTGGACAGTGCGACGACGCCTCGAAGCCACTCCTCGGCGCCGCCCCGACCCCGCCGACACCCCATTCTTCCCCCTTGCTCTCTTCCTTGCTCCTCGACGCCAAGGTCGACGCAGCCGCTACCACGTCGTAAAGCCCGCAGCCACGCCATCCACTCGCCGCCTCCGCCTGTGAAGCTTCACCGTTGTCCGCTGCCGCCTCGACCGAGCCCCGAAGGCCTTCGCCGGAGACGCTGCACCGAAGCCGTCTGATCCGCCTTCGCCGGAGATCCCCCTCGCCGCCGTGACCACTCCAGCTCTTCCCCGACCTCTCTGACCCGCCCGTCGAGACCACTGTGAGCTGCTGCCCGTCCTCTTCCTCTCTGTTCCCTCTCTTGTGCATCGTACGCACCACACCGAGCTCACCGCACCCGCCGCCGCCTATGCTCACCGCCGGCGTGGCTCCGGCCACGCAATGGCTCAGCCGTCACGTCCATCTTGCTCACCGTGCTGCTTAGAGCATGTAGGTGCCCCATACGAGCTTTCCCGACCGCCGTAGCGTCGACCCCGAGCTCACCCGAGCTCCGGCGACGACCAAGGTCGACGCCGGCGACGGCTCCGGCCACCCCAGGCCCAACCACTGCCACTATCCGACGCGGATGAGTGCCCGCGTCACGTAGATACCCTCTGACGGCCGTTTGGTTGCCGGAGGAGGAATCCCGAGCCCCTCCGCCGTCTCTGGCCCTGCCGGCGACGAGCCCCGGGTCAACTCCGGCGAGTTTGAACCGGTTTGACCCCAGTTTGACTTCCCCTGAGTCACTGACGAGTGGGCCCAGGCCCCAGCTAATCCTAGATTAGTTTTTAGTTAAGTTTAATTACTCCACTGAGAATTTTAGTTAGTAGTAATTTAACCCTAATTAATTTAGATTAGTTAGTTAGTCACTGACGTGTGGACCCCACACATCAGGTTTGACCTGGACCGTGCCTCGTTGACCTGCTGACGTCATGATGATGTCAGGCTGACGCAGTAATGCCTTTTCTGGATTTATTCTTATTCAGAAAAATCTAGAAATTTGCCTAAACTTCTAAAATTCATAGAAAATCAACCGTAGCTCCAAATGAAATAAGTTATATATGAAAAATGATCAGAAAAATCCAATCTATCCATCTGCACAGGTTTCATGCATGTTTAAGCAACTTAAACCTGCTGTTTATATCAAAACATGATAATGCACTTTATTAATTCATAATTTCAATTTGAACTTGAACCTTGGGTTCAAACTAACTCAAATCCATCTGATTATAGTTGCATTAGCCCAACACACTCATTTTGCCATGTCATGATCATGCACCATATTGTGCATTGCATTGATTGTGTTCTTTTCTGTGTTGCCAGTATTTGTTCCCTCTCGATAGACATGATTCCGACGATGTGATCGATGACACCAATGAAGAAATATACTATCTTCAAAAGTGCCAGGCAAGCAAAAACCCCTTGTTCATTCCGACACAATCCTACTCTCTCGCTCTCGCTCTCTTTTTATTGCATTAGGACAACAACGATTCATCTGTTACTTGCTCATGTAGCTGAACCCCTTTATCCTTTGCATGACCTGTCATTCCACAATAAATATATGAAACCCACTAGCATGAGTAGGAGTTGTTTGAGCCCTGTTGTGCCTACTCATACATGCTTGTTGTCATGCCACGCCATTGCTTAGAGTTGAGTCGGGTCCGATTCATCGAGGATGAATCGGAGGTGTGTAAACATGTCCCTCTTGTGTGTGTGAGCAAAGAGTGTGAACACGATTTGGTAAAGGTAGCGGTGAGAGGCCATGTAGGAGTACATGGTGGGTTGTCTCATTGCAGCCGCCCTCGAGAACTGAGTTCGTGTTTGTGATCCATGATCTGATTATTACCACGCATTGGGCCCGAAACCAATGGACCCTCTCAGCTTCTTAATCACCCTCGTCCTCTGTCCAGGAGTTGCAAGTAGTTTCTGGTGTTTGTAGTATGCTGGAGGCCGTGGGCAGCGCTGACCGGAGGGGTGGGCTGTGATGCGGTAGGCACGTGGCCGAGTATACCGGGCGCCCGTTTGGTGTCACGGAACCCTGTACACATCGTTTGGGGCTGTGAGCGAAACTCCGGCCGGATCTACTCATGGATGGAGCCCGAATAGGTGATAAACCTGGACTAGAGACTTGAGTGTTTAGGTAGGTCGTGGCCGACACCCACGTTGGGCTTCCGCTTGAAGGTTGCCGAGTACATGTCGTGTAAACAGCGGTAAGTGGTGAGAGGATGTGTGAACAAGTACACCCCTGCAAGGTTAACATTATCTATTCGAATAGCCGTGTCCGCGGAAAAGGACTTCTGGGTTGCCTGTACAGTTCATAGACAAGTGAAAGTGGATACTCTAAAATATGCAAGATAAGCGTGAGTGCTATGGATGGCGTTCTCGTAGGGAGACGGGAGCGGATCCATAGTGGTGTATTGATATGGTGAATATGTGGACTCGTGTGCGCCACCTCAAAAGAGTTACTTGCAGTCGTAGTTTAGGATTGCCACCGAGTCAAAGCTGGCTTGCTACTGTTAAACTCCACCATCCCCTTTGTTGATAATGATGCATATGCAGTTAGTTCTGATGTAAGTCTTCTTTGGGTACATTTGTACTCACGTTTGCCTATTTTATGTTTTTGCAGAGAGACTTCAGTCTCGCTAGTATTTCCACATGGACTTTGACGTTTAGCTTGTTACCTCAGCTATGATCTTGTGCCCTTGGCAGGATCTGGTAGATAGTCAGGCTTCTGAGCCTTTTTCATTTGTAGTTGTCTGTACTCAGACATGTTAAGCTTCCGCTTGTGCTTTGATTTGTATGCTCTGAATGTTGGGTCATGAGACCTATGTTTGTAATATCTCGCTCCTCGGAGCCTATTGAATAAATACTTGAGTCGTAGAGTCATGTTGTGATGCCATGTTGTATTCGCACATATCGAGCATATTGTGTGTATGTTATTGAAATGCTTGGTATGTGTGGGATCTGAATATCTAGTTGTTTATCTTTAGTAGCCTCTCTTACCGGGAAATGTCTCCTAGTGTTTCCACCGAGCCATGGTAGCTTGCTACTGCTTCGGAACACTTAGGTTGGCCGGCATGTGTCCTTCTTCGTTCCTGTGTCTGTCCCTTCGGGGAAATGTCACGCATTGAGTACCGGAGTCCTGTTAGCCCACTACAGCCCGGTTTACCGGAGTCCTGCTAGCCCAGTGCTATAGCTCGGAACTCACTCGCTGATGACCGACACGTTCGATGCTGGGTCATGGATGCCTGTCCCTGTAAGTCTGTGCCACTTTGGGTTTACGACTAGCCATGTCAGCCCGGGCTCCTTATCATATGGATGCTAGCGACACTATAATATCCGTGTGCCAAAAGGCGCAAACGGTCCCGGCCAAAGGTAAAGCGTCACCCGTGGGAATACCGTGCGTGAGGACGCAAAGTGATATGAGGTGTTACATGCTAGATCGATGTGGCATTGAGTCGGGGTCCTGACACCGTGCCAGTTGCAGCTGATGTCGCACGTCGCCGCATCTCCTTCGTAACGTGTGGTGTTGGCTATACCCCCTCGGTGACGACCTATCCTATCATGTGTACCGGGAGCGTCTGGCTGACTCAGTGGATGAGTATCATGCTGTGGTTACTCTGCGCACCAGTTCTGATTCCAGCACTTACACTCATACCTCTCGGAGCAGTTGTGCTTCTACCGCTTCCCAGGCTATCGAGTTTGCTGCATTCGAGGTCCTTGTTCAGCTTCGCTACAATGAGGTCCGGATGCAGAACCACCCAGGTTTCTACTACTATCCTTCTCTGCATGATAATGGTCGTGTCCATTTCCCTATCATTGATCCGGAGTCTGATAGTGTTGCTAGCCACCTTTCTCGTTATATCACTGCTAGCTATCTTATGATCTACGAGCTGGCTCGAGAGCTGACTCATGCCCATACTGCTTTAGCCTCTGCTAGATCAGTCACTACTATAGCATATGTAGGATTTACTCCCTATATTCCAGCCAGTTCTACTTCCCTTGTTTCACCGGTTACTCCTCCGAGTAGCTTGGGCACCGCGACCGTGAGTCCACTTAGTGCTCCTGCTGAGTGGGTTTCACTTCTCGCCACTCCTACAGCCCCGATGCTTCACCCTACACCTGGCCCGGAGGGAGAGCCCTCGAGGCAGCGTCGTCGTGTCACCTTTAACCTGGAGGTCTCAGTTAACCCCGTCAGTTCAGGATCCGAGTCCGCTTCAGGAGAGGACCCCGCAGCACCAGCAGAGTAGTAGAGCTTATGAGTATTCATAGTCGTCAGGATGGTGTACGGATGTAGTCGTACGAGTCATGATGTTTCGTTTCATGTATGAGAGTTGTTGAACCTGGCATGTTGTTATCTTTCATGTATGACTCTATGTATAATTATGTTGGAACGCTATTTTATTCGCCGCATTTTCTTTGTCATTTCGGGATTTCTCGGGCTTTTGTTGCTGGATTTTCCCCAATTTATTTTTAATGCTTCTCATCTCGGTTGCATTGCCTTGGGAAAAATCACAATAGGATGGCGCAGGGAGGCTGCAGTAGCAACGTTCACGAGGGTTCCCCTGTTCGTCATTCCGCACGACAGGCAGGACACTCACCCGAGCCATACGTTCCACCACCGCCTCCACCGCCAAATCCGCCCTCCACCGAGCAAATTCTGCGTATGTTTGAGGCAAGACGAAATAATGATCTGATTGAAATATTAAGAAGTGTTCAAGCTATGGTTGGACAGAACAGAATTCAGCCCAGTCATCACTCCAAGCTGTCAGATTTTCAAAGGACCAAGCCTCTCAGTTTTAGTTAGGCTATTGATCCCTTGGATGCAGATTATTGGTTGAGAACTATGGAGAAGAAACTTGAGATTGCTCGTACTGAAGAAGGAGATAAGGTTCCATTTGCAACTCATTATCTTGAAGGCACTACTGCCATATGGTGGGAAAATGAAAGAGCCATGTGTTCTTCTGATGAAGAAATCACCTGGTCAAGATTGAAGGAACGATTCCGGAAATATCATATCCCTACTGGAATTATAAAGACTAAGCAGCGTGAATTTCTCACGCTCCTCCAAGGAAGTCAGTCTCTGGGCGAATATTTGCAAAAATTCAATCATCTGTCACGTTACTCCCTATATGATGTGGCCACTTAAGAAAGAAAGATTGACAGATTTCTTGGTGGATTAAACCCGTAACTCAGGTTTACTCTCAGTATGTTCGATTTCCCAGACTTCCAAACACTGGTGAACAACTTTATTGCTGAAAGAGAGCATAAGCTTGTATCGGATAATAAGTCTGCCAACAACGATCACAAGCGCAAGTTTGAGCCAAGAAAGGAAATACAACCAGAGCAGAAGGCTCGTACCTGGCAACAAACTCAGGTGGAATACAAGCCCAATTTGCAACAGAATGTTAACAAGACCACCACTCAAGTCAAGAACGTCATAACCAACCCGGTGCAAGAGGAGCGTCTGCGCATCAATTCTTGCTTCAGTTGTGGGAAAACTGGACATTATGCCAAACAGTGTCCCATGAACAACCGCTCGAATGCTATATTCCGGCCCCAAGTCCATTATATGGAGTCATGCCCGAACCAGCAAAATATCATCGGATACGTTCATCACATCTCCGCCGATGAAGCCCAAGAGAACCCCAAAGTCGTCATTGGTATGTTTCTGTTAATAACATACCTACAGTGATTTTATTTGACTCTGGGGCTTCCCACACTTTTATTTCTCGGAGTTTTGTTGCAAAAACAAATTTCCTTGTTCGCTTTTGGGCAAGAATATGCTGATACAAACCCCGGGATCCATAATCAGAAGCAATCTGGTCTGCCGCAGTCTGGAAGTTAATGTCAACGGAGTCTGTTTTCCAACTTCTTTGATAATTATTGAGTCTGCTAAGTTGGATGTTATCTTGGGTATGAATTGGCTGACTAAGTATCAAGCATGCATAAATTGTGCAACCCGAGAAGTCACTTTGACCAGCCAAGAAGGACAGACTACAAAATTCCATGCTCGTAGATGTATACCCACAAAAGAAATGGTTTTCACCGCAGCGGCTAAAGTGGAATTAATTCCTGTGGTTAGTGAGTTTCCTGATGTATTTCCAGAAGAACTGCCAGGCATGCCACCTGATCGAGAGCTTGAGTTTGCAATAGATCATGTGCCCGGAACCACACCAATACACAAGAAGTATTACTGAATGCCTTCATCAGAATTAGTGGAGCTAAAGAAACAGCTCGATGAATGCTCCAGAAAGGATATATCTGTCCCAGCTCTTCACCCTGGGGATCACCTGCTATCTTCGTGGACAAAAAGGATGGCAGCCTTCGCATGTGTGTGGATTACCGTCAGCTGAATGATGTCACAATCAAAAAAAAATATCCACTGCCAAGAATTGATGACCTGTTTGATCAGCTCAGTGGGGCCAAGGTATTCTCCAAGATTGACTTACAGACTGGATACCATCAGCTCAAGATTAAAAAGGAGGATATTCCTAAGACCACATTCACCACTCGATATGGTCTTTATGAATATACAGTTATGTGTTTTTGGTCTCACCAACGCCCCTGCCTTCTTCATGCATATGATGAACAAGGTATTCATGGACTTCCTCGATAAGTTCGTGGTAGTATTCATCGACGATATACTTATTTACTCAAGAAGTGACGAAGAGCATAAAGAACACCTCCGAGCAGTGTTACAACGACTTTGTGAACATCAGTTATACACCAAATTCTGTAAATGTGAGTTTTGGCTCAAGCAAGTTGGACTTCTTGGACATGTGCTATCCGCCGAAGGTATAGCCGTGGACCCGAGGAAAGTAAATGATGTACTCGATTGGTTGCCACCCACAACCGTATCTCAGATTTGGAGTTTTCTTTAATTAGCCCGATATTACCGTCGTTTCATTGAAGGATTTTCCAAGATGGCTAAACCCATGACGGAGTTTCTCAAAAAGGATAAGAAGTTTGAATGGACTGAGGACCGTGAGAAAACTTTCAATGAGTTAAAGATACGGCTGACAACTGCACCAGTATTGACTCTTCCAGATATCTACCGCAGTTTTGATGTGTATTGCGACACTTCCAGACAAGGATTGGGATGCGTACTTATGCAAGACGGCAAGGTAGTAGCTTATGCCTCACGACAGCTACGAGCCCACGAAGGAAATTATCCTACTCATGATTTGGAGTTGGCCGCGGTGGTTAATGCTTTGAAAATTTGGGGACACTATCTCATCGGGAAGAGGTGCCAATATTTTAAAGATCACAAAAGTCTCAAGTATATATTTACTCAGCCAGATTTAAATCTCCATCAACAAAGATGGCTTGAGCTAATCAAGGATTATGACCATGGAATAAATTACCACCCGGGTAAGGCCAACGTGGTTGCCAATGCGCTCAGTCGAAAGCCCGGCAGCTTAAATGTCATATTGGAATCCTTGCCTCCTGAACTTCAAGAAGACATTGCTCCGCTCAACCTGGTCATAGTTGAGGCTGGCCTTGCTAATATTTTGGAAGTTACCCCCACCCTTGAGGAATAGATCCGCAAGGGCCAGCTAGATGACACCGATCTGCAGAAGCGAGCCAAGCAAATGGTAGCAAGTCAGACTTCCGATTCCTCGAATGATCAGTTCGGTACCCTCCGATTCCGGGGAAGGATTTGTGTGCCCAATCAAGCGGATTTAAAGTAGAAGATCCTGTCAGAAGCCCATGAATCCTCGTATTCAATTCACCCTAGAGGTACGAAAATGTATGAAGACCTTCGACAGATACTCTGGTGGATGGAACGAAGAAAGACATTGCCTATTTCGTGGCCTGTTGTGACATATGCAACAAAGTGAAGGCAGAGCATCAAAAGCCAGCCGGACTTCTCCAACCGCTGCCAGTGTCACAATGGAAATGGGATGATGTCTGTATGGATTTCATCATAGTCCTTCCCAAGACTCGACAGGGCAATGATGCAATCTGGGTCATAGTGGATACGTTAACCAAGGTAGCCCACTTTATCCCGATCAGGACCACATATCGAGAAGATGAACTTGCCCAACTGTATGTATCCAGAATAGTCAGTCTGCATGGAGTCCCCCGAACCATCACTTCTGACCAAGTTCACTTTTTACCTCCGCTTTTGGTCCCGTCTCCACCAAGCCTTGGGGACAACATTGAAATACAGTACCGCTTATCATCCTCAGACTGATGGACAAACAGAGCGGGTAAATAAAATACTCAAAGATATGCTGCAAGCCTATGCTTTGGCCCAAGGACCAAAATGAGAAGACTGTTTGCCTTATGCTGAGTTCTCTTATAACAATAGCTTCCAGACAAGTTTAAAGATGTCCCCATATGAAGCTTTGTATGGCCGTAAGTGTCGCACTCCTTTAAATTGGTCTCAAACTAGAGATAGCCATATTTTTAGAACGGATCTCATGCTGGAAGCCGAGAAGCAAGTCAAGGAAATCAGAGACACATTGCAGTTGGCCAAATCTCGACAGAAGAGTTATTATGATGCAAAGCACCGACAAATCAATTTTGAACCTGGAGAACATGTATACCTTCGAGTCACGCCTATGAAAAGAATCAAGAGATTTCAGACTCGTGGAAAGTTGGCACCCAGATTTATTGGTTCATTTCCAGTTATGTCACGAGTAGGTACTGTTGCATATCAGTTGGAGCTACCCCCTGAATTGTCAGACGTGCACAATGTGTTTCATGTTTCACAGTTACGGCGATGCATATCGCCGCCTGAGAAAAAGACTGATATGACATAAATAGAGCTGGTAATGGATTTAACATATGAACAGAGGCCAGTTAAAATTTTGGATCAGATGAAAAGAGTCCAATGGAAGCATCACACAAAGTCAAAATCGACATGGGAATCAGAAGAATTTCTAAGGGCACATTATCCGGAATGGTTTTCCCAAGCAACTGAATCTCAAGGACGAGATTCATTCTAAGTGGGGGAGGTTTGTGACAGCCTGGTTTTTGCCCCCTCTTCTTTGCCTTATTTTCAGTTGGTTTGCTTTTGAAGTTTGGAGTTTTGAATCTTTCATTTGGACTAAAACACTTGGGTACCCCTTGACTTTCACTCAAGTGCTTCATCTCCCTCTCAAACCATCACTTCATCTCTGGTTCATCTCAAAATATCCTTCGGAATATTTTTCTTCAATGAAAATATTCATTTTCCCTCCATAACCCTAGCTAGCTCAATGTGCTCCAAAGCAACCCCAATTTTTCTTGCCCATAAAATCCTGAGAAAAATCCCAATTATTCTTTGAACCCTAGGGCACCGTTCTGAGCAAAAATATTTCATCACCTTTTTGAATATTTTGCCTACTATAAGTGCATCTAGTGCCAGCCCTAGTTGGTTTTCGAGTATTGACGACAAAGTTGGTTGAGGGACTAATGCGTTTGTGAGAATTGCAGGATAACGTAGGTAGTGTCCCTCATTGATTCGGTTTACCTACCAAAGATGACCCCTAAATATGTATGAAGACATTGAGAACAATGGTGGTATGTGAAGATATTCATATTGAAGACTATGACATGAGAAGACATTGAGTGAAGACTATGGAGCGCGAAGACTATGTCATCTCGTTGTTTCCTTTTTCTTCTTTGTTGAGTCATGGGAACCACCGTACTGTTAAGTGGGGTCCAACTGAACAAAGTCAGAATGACTGAAGTGATGCTCAACCCAAATCCTATGTCTTTGAGTGAAGACAATGAGAGCAAATCTTATCCAGAGCTGGATGAGTCAGCTTTGCTTGTAGCCCAAGTAAAGTTGTCGTGTGTGTTTGAAATCTTACCGTTGGAACACGTGTCAGTTCCTTAGTGACCCAGGGTCATTTCGGACATATCAGGTCGGGTTGCCTTGTGGCTATAAATAGCCCACCCCCTACACCATAAATTGGTGGCTGCTTAGAGTTAGTACACGGCTTTTGTCGTTTGAGAGCAACCCACCACGAAGCCTTTGAGAGAGAGAAATCCTTGCGAGGACAAAGCCCAAACACCCAGAGCCAAAGAGTGTTAGGCATCACTGAAGTCTTTCTGTTTGTGTGACCTGAAGACTTATTACACTTGAGGACTGTGAATCCTCTAGCCGGTTAGGCATCGCGTTCTGAGCATCCAAGAGTCATTGTGGATCGCCGGTGAACGAAGTCTGTGAAGGTTCGGAAGTCTACCTTGAAGACTTACCAGAGTGATTGGGCGAGGACTGTGTGTCCTTAGCTCAAGGGGAATAAGGTGAAGACACGGTCTTCTGAGTTAAATCTCAGCCTCCCTAACCAGACGTACAGTTGTCATAGCAACTGGAACTGGTCCAACAAATCCTGTGTCTTCAACAAGTGACTGGTTCTATCCTCTCCCTCCCTTTACTTAGAGTTAGTCTTCATGAAGTCATTGCCTAATTGTCGTACCTGTTTGACTTCATTGCTTGACTACTATCGTTGATTGGCTTCATACCATCTTCCATCCTGATCCTTACTACCAAGCTGCTGTTAGTCTTTGTACTGTCACATTATTGCATACTTGACTATGGTTTGCTTGTTGTAGTTTATCTTCCGCTGCATATCAACTAGGTCATTTCTATTGTTTGTCTTCGAAACTTCCACGTTTTGAAGACTTTCATAAAAATCGCCTATTCACCCCCCTCTAGTCGCTAACTAGCACTTTCAATTGGTATCGAGCAAGGTACTCCCTTGTTACGTGTGATTCGTTTAACCACCGGATTTTAGCTATGTCATTGCGCAGGATAATCAAAGTCTCCATTGCTTGCCCGTGTTTGATGGAACTGAATATTCCTCTTGGAAGAATAAGATGCACATGCATCTTGAAGCCATTGATGTCGACCTACGGTATGTCGTCAAGAACGGCGTTCCCAAAACTGGTGAAGGTGTCACCCGCCGATGTCGAGAGGTTCATTCAATGGACTCTCCGCCAAGAACATCATCTGTGGTCATCGACCAAAGGACAATATGGCCGTGTGAGTGCTCCGAAGCGTCGAAGCTAGTCTGGGACTGGCTATCCAAGGTCAACGAAGGCGTCTCAACCCAGTGAGATCAAAGGATCAGTGTTCTTCGCAACCTCTTCAATCGCTTCAAGAGAAACGACAATGAAAAGGTCCAGCTCACGTTTGATCGCCTCACCAATATCACAAATGAGCTTCGTGTTCTCGGCGCCACTGAGATTACCAAGCATGAAATCGTCAAGACACTAATGAGATCACTTGACAGCTCCTTTGACACCCTTGCATTCATGATACAAGAACGCCCTGACTTCAAGACACTCGATCCGTTTGATATACTTGAGAGGCTCAACACACATGAGTTCCAGCTTTCTGAGAAAAGAGATATCTATGGTCCCAACTATGGCCGAACTCGCGCTTTGAAGGCAAAAGTTGTTTCCTCATTTGAAGAAGAATCTGACTGCAGTTCTGATGATCCTGAAGACATTGGAAAGGAACTTGCTATGCTTGTGAAGAAGTTCCAGAAGTTCACTAAGAAGAAGGGCTTCCGAAAGTCTTCAAGATCTAGCTCAAGAAATGATGAAGCTTCCACTCATGACTACAAGAAGAGAACATGTCACAAGTGCAAGAAACCTGGACACTATATCTCTCAGTGTCCATAGTGGGACAATGAGAAGAAGAAGAAGAAGAGCAAGGAATATGATTCCGATGACAAGAAGAAGAAGAAATCTTCAAAGTCTTCTTCCAAGTCCTCATCAAGGTCTTCATCTCATAAGAAGAGCTCATCTGGCAAGGCTCGTGCTTTTGTTGGCAAGGAGATGGATTCAGAGGAGGAGTATGCTTCTGAGGAGGCGGAGGTGGAGTCTGAGGAGGAGACCGACCCTGGCGTTACAAGTCTGGCTCTAGCCACAACATATGTTGCCAAGTCCATCTTCAACACTAAAGACAATGACTTCCACACCAACGCTGAAGCTGATGACAAGGACGACCCTGCTCCCACCTACTGCTTCATGGCACGTGGTGCCAAGGTAAAATCACGTGATGCTTACTTTCAAACATCAAGTGAAGATGACTCTGATTGTGAATACAAACCCAGCTACAAAACACTTGCTAAAATTGTGACTGAACAACAAAAGGCTATGGAACATACTCAAAAACTGTTAGACAAAAGCGATGACCTGTTGGACGTGGAAATGACACGTTCATAGTCCTTAGTTGAAGACATAAAAAATCTTCATGCTAAGTACCAAGAACTTGAAAGTCATTATGAAACGCTCACAACCACTTATGAAAAGCTCTCCTATGATTATCTTCAAAGGAAGCAAGAGCTTGAGAAATTGAGAGCGGCTCATGAAGATCTTCAAAAAGAGAATGAGTCACTTCGCGCTCAACAGACCAGTTCCGCTCAGGATGGATTTGAACCACCATGTCTAAAATGCATTGAGCGTCATAACGCTACCTCTGTTGCTGAATGTTCCACTGCTGCTACTGTTGCATTGTCTTCAACTACTGATGTGGTAACTAACCCCTCTGCTGAGGATACCACTACTATTGCTGATGAAAATGCTAGGTTGAAGACATTGCTTGAAACAGGGATGTATAAAAGTCTAAAAGGACATCAGACACTTTGCGATGTCCTCAAAAAGCAGATTCTGAACCGAAACCCTAGGAAAGAGGGTGTTGGGTTCGAGAGGAAAATGAATGTTGATAGTTCCTACTAGAAGCGTGAGCAGTATCGCAAAAACACATGGGTTGCTGCGAAGGAACCTTCAGTAGATCCATCCACCTTACCTGGTTTCACTTGCGCTAACCCTATCATCATTGATGAATCCTTTGATGCAAACTATAAACTGTTCAAAAATCAGAATGGTGAAGTGTTTGCCAGGTATATTGGTACTAACTGCAGGAATGGACCACCTATGAAGAAGATCTGGGTACCTAAGCAGTGTATTGAGAATCTTCTTGTGAATGTCATCATGACACCACCAAGGAAGAAGAAAAACCCCAGACCTATGGCTTCATATGGCCCAAAGGCTTCATACAGATACAGGACTCACCTGAGTCACCCTAACGCCAATGTTTTGCAGGGAAATCGTACTCAAACTTATGAATATGAGCGTGTGTCTTCAAACCGCTATGTTCATAGAACTAAGAACTTTTCTGCTTATTCATATGAGTATCATTCATCTCCTGCAAGGCTATTTGCTAGGGCTTCAAGGCCAAAATTCTCAGATGCTGCACCTAGACTCATTGCTTCTAAGCCACCCCTGAAGATGTGGGTGGTGAAGAAGAATTAACTTTCTTTTGCAGAATGAGGTCTCCAACCTACAATCAAAGGCGTCCGATGCTATTGCTGGGGACCTAAAACACATTAAGGGACGCATGATAAAATGGTCTTACTATGTATTTCACATCTAAATCGCTTACCAGTCATACTATGACTCCTAACCTTGATCTAAGCTGTGATAATCCTTATCTGCGTCAAATGCTTATGCTTCACAACACTCTTTGTGAAGCCTATCCACCTAACTGCACTGTAGGGTATGACACCTCATGCTTCAGAATGGATTATGGACAGCGGATGCACTAATCATATGACTGGTGATCGAAGTCTTCTCATGGACTCAACCTTACGTCCATCAGACAAGAGTCACATCACATTTGCTGACACTAGTAAAAGCAAGGTATTGGGTCGAGGTAGAGTTGCAATCTCAAAGGATCAACACATGGATAAAGTGATGCTTGTTGAATACCTTGGTTTCAACTTAATGTCTGTCTCAATGCTTTGTGACTTGAACATGATTGTGTTATTCAAAAAATATCGTTGCCTTGTACTAATGGAATCTGACAAGTATCTAGTCTTTGAAGGGTATCGGAAACATGATCTATACATGGTAGATTTCTCAGCAGGTCACAGCTTGCCGTATGTCTTCTTGCAAAAGCTTCAGAATGTTGGCTCTGGCATCGGAGGCTGGGGCATGCTGGCATGAGGAACTTACACACACTCATCAAGAAGAAGCATGTCATAGGCATCGAGGGTGTCAAGTTCAAGAAGGATCATTTGTGTGGTGCCTGCGAAGCTGGAAAGATGACTAGGGCAAAGCACACCTCGAAGACAATCATGACAACATCTCAACCCTTCGAGCTATTACACATGGACTTATTTGGCCCTACTCACTACTCTACCCTCACAACAACTGCTTGTCTCTATGGCTTCGTCATTGTTGATGACTACTCAAGATATACATGGGTGCACATAATTCTCTACAAGACTGAAGTGCAAGAAGTCTTCAGACGCTTCGCCAATCGAGCCATGAACAGTTATGGCGTCAAGATCAAGCATATCAGAAGTGACAACGGCACTGAGTTCAAGAACACCAGACTTGATCTTTATCTGGATACAATGGGAATCACTCATGAGTTCTCTGCTCCATACACACCTCAGCAAAATGGCATCGTAGAGCGCAAGAACAGAACCCTCATTGAGATGGCTCGAACAATGCTCGACGAATACAAGACACCAAGAAAGTTCTGGCCTGAAGCTATTGATACAGCATGTCACATCTTCAACCGTGTTTACATTCATAAGCTTCTGAACAAAACATCCTATGAGCTCCTTACTGGCAAGAAGCCAAATGTCAGCTACTTCGGAGTATTTGGAGCTAGGTGCTGGATCAAGGATCCCCATCACAAGTCAAAATTTGCACCTAAAGCTCACAAAGGCTTCATGCTCAAATATGGAAAGGACTCACAC
This sequence comes from Aegilops speltoides, assembly GCA_021437245.1. Lineage (NCBI taxonomy): Eukaryota > Viridiplantae > Streptophyta > Magnoliopsida > Poales > Poaceae > Aegilops > Aegilops speltoides. The sequence goes on along the minus strand of CM038147.1, from coordinate 317,807,249 downwards.
TCTTACAGAGTCTTCAACCTCTATCTCCACAAAATCGTCGAAACTCTGGATGTGCGATTTGATGAAACCAATGGTTCACAAAGAGAGCTCCTGCCAAGTACACTAGACGAAGCTCCGCCCAGCGAATCTATCAAGCTGATGGGAACTGGTGAAATCATGCCTTCTGAAGCATAGCCTGAAGAGGAACTTATCATTTCTGCACCTAACCAACCTGAAGACAATGCTCAGACTAAAGACAATCCTCCCAATGATGACAATGATCAGCAAGAGCAAGGTCTTCGTCTAGTTCATCCTCGTGTTGCAAATGAAGTACAAATTGAGAAGATAATTGATAGCGTCCATGCACCTAGTCCACTTACTCGCTCAAGAGCAACACAGTTAGCAAATTTCTGTGGGCACATTTCGTTTGTGTCAATATCAGAACCCAAGAAAGTTGCTGAAGCCTTTATGGAACGTGAATGGATACAAGCTATGCAAGAAGAACTTCAACAGTTCAAGCTGAACAATGTTTGGGAACTTGTCAAGCGTCCTGACCCTCACAAGCATAACATTATTGGCACAAAATGGATATATCGAAACAAGCAATATGAGCATGGTCAAGTCGTCAGAAACAAAGCACGTCTTGTGGCTCAAGGATATACTCAAGTTGAAGGAATCGACTTCAATGAAACATTTGCTCCTGTGGCTAGGCTTGAAGCTATTCGCATACTGCTAGCCTATGCTAACCACCACAACATCTTGCTATATCAAATGGATGTGAAGAGTGCATTTTTCAATGGCAAGATTGAAGAAGAAGTACACGTCGCTCAACCACCTGGCTTTCAAGATCCAAAACATTCTGATATGGTGTACAAGCTAAACAAAGCACTGTATGGCCTCAAACAAGCTCCTCGCGCTTGGTATGATACGATCAAAGACTTCCTGAAGAGCAAAGGCTTCAAACCTGGATCCCTCTATCCCACACTCTTCACGAAGACGTATGATGGTGAACTGTTTGTGTGCCAAATATATGTGGATGACATTATCTTTGGCTGCACCAACCAGAAGTATAGTGATGAGTTTGGATACATAATGTAAGAGCAATATCAGATGTCCATGATGGGTGAGCTGAAGTTCTTCCTTGGTCTTCAACTTCGTCAGCAAAGGAATGGCATCTTCATATCACAAGAAAAATACCTCAAAGATTGTCTAAAGAAGTTTGGAATGGAAGATTGCAAAGGTTACACGACGCCAATGCCTGCCAAACACCATCTGGGACCCGACGACAATGGTAAAGAGTTCGATCAAAAGGTATACTGCTCCATGATTGGTTCCTTACTTTACCTATGTGCATCTAGGCCAGATATTATGCTTAGTGTTTTCATGTGTGCTCGATTCCAAGCGTCACCAAAGGAATCGCATCACTTAGCTGTGAAGCGAATTCTTCGATATTTGGCTTACACCCCAACACTCGGATTATGGTATCCAAAGGGCTCAAAATTTGATCTGGTTGGATTCTCGGATCTGATTATTTGGTGACAAGGTGGATCACAAGTCTACATCGGGCACATGTCACTTTCGGGACGATCACTTGTCTATTGGTCTTCAAAGAAGCGTAAGCTGTATCACTCTCAAGCTGCTGAATCTGAATACATTCTTGCTGGATCTTCTTTGCTTTCAGCTTCTATGGATGAAGCAAACTCTCAAGGACTATGGCATCAATCTGAAACAAGTGCCTCTCTTCTGCGACAATGAAAGCGCCATCAAGATTGCCAACAATCCAGTCCAGCACTCGAAGACAAAGCACATTGAAATTCGTCATCACTTTCTCAGAGATCATGTCATGAATAAAGATATTGACATCATTCACGTCAACACTGAAGAGCAACTGGCAGATATCTTCACAAAGCCCTTGGATGAGAAAAGGTTTTGCAAGTTACGGTGTGAGCTAAATATCTTGGAATCCTCAAATGTCTTGTGATCAGGCACACATCCTAACACTTATGCATGTTGATGACTTAGATGTGCAACACACGAAGTAAAGTATATCTTCAATCAATGAAGACTTACATTCTGAGTGTGAATACATTAACATGGAATTTGACTTCGGAGTGCCACTATAATTGTGCGCCGTGTCTGGGTCTAATACTTCCTATACGGTGGGTAACGCCACCACCAAATCTCTCTGTTTGGAGTGTTTCACTCGTGGCGTTATTTTTGCAATGTCTTCACATTTAGTTTGTCTTCAATTTCAATTTATCTTCATGATTTTCTTCACTATGTTGATTTGATTGCTTTCTGATATATATAATAGTGTTCTGTCCTCTACAGCATTCACTTATAGCTATGTCTTCCTAGTTGAATCTTTTGAACTAAGTGAATGTTATCGGACCCTAATCTCTCTATGCTTTCTATCTCAAACTCTATCTGTCCAAATCATATGCATTCTATTGAAACTGTCGAATGTCTTCTCTGCGTCCTTGTCAGCAGGAGACACAGAGACAAACATTAAGTCTGTTTTAAATGATTCATCATTATTGTTTGAAATCTGGAGAAGCGGAACGACCATCCGACAAACCTGGCGGCCGGGCGTGGAAACGTGGGACAACTCTGAGTATGTTGCATGCTTGCCACGTGCCCTTCAGATGTGAACCGCCAGGGGCACCTGCGTAATTGCATTGTGCCGCTCACTTCCTTATAAATACATGTCCCCTGCGGTAAAGAAAACCTTCTTCCACCTCTCCACCTTGTCAAAAACCTAGAGCCACCGCTAGCTCTCGACGATGCCGGCGACGAAGCGCTTAGCTCCAGCGATTTCTCCGACGCCGTCCTCACGCCGGCCACAGACATCGTCCTCTCCGCCGCCGCCGTAGGTGTCCTCCGTCGCCAAGTTAGGGCACGGTGGATTGTACTGCTCGATCTCCTATTCATCCCATCTAGCAGTTCTTCGTGTGGTAAATATAACTCTATTTTTACCATCTTTTTGATCCTCAAAGATTCATCCTATTTACCAAAATTGATTTCTGCCTATACAATGTTAGATCTATTCTGTCTGCATCTCATACTACCTAGTATATTCACTTAAACTTCATATCTAGTTTGATTCCTCACTTGTACTTATTCATGGATTCGTACAAATCTGGAACCAACTCTCAACATATAAGTGAATGTCTTCGCATCATGAGGTCAATGTCTTCAAACTAATTTATCTTCCTAATCTTCTGAGAATGCATATGACCTCTTCCCCTTCCCTCGCATCTCTAATGCTGTCACAGGTACATGTCCGTGGGAGAATCCCTTGGTTCTCATAGTCTGCATTCGTTTGCAGAATTCTTACAGCATCACATTAACTCTCCAGAAGCCAGTTCCTATTTTTTCCAGCAAGCGAAAGCCTTTGAAGCCTTCGAACGTGTTGAAGCCATTAAGTTTGAAGTTCATGGCTGCAGAGAAATCAGTAAGGAAGGATGGCAGACAACGTCGTGGGGGAACATCAAAAGATTTGACAGATCCTGAAGAGGATTATAATCAGCGCAAGACATGAATCCAATTGATTCGACGATATTGGGCTGAACAATGGTTCAAATACAAGTTCGTGACCCAGGAATACGCTGAGAAGAATGCTATCAAAAGTCCTTGGGGTGATATTCTCTATCGAGGCCTTCCACCCAAGAACAGAGCTGAAGCTATTGCACAGGGTTTCTATCCTTGTATGGTCCGTGGACCTCAGCCTGAAAATGCCGACCCATCATCATTGCTCTGGTGTCGTGAAGATAATCTCTTCAAGCGCAACTTCCAGCATGCAAAGGCACCGACCAAGGAAAACAAGAAGTCATTGGGGTTAGACTTCAATCCTGGTCCCTTTGCTCCCCGTGCCGACGGCTCACGTGATGCAGAACCCAATGTCATCGGCCCCTTCTCCAACCTTGATGGCCTCATCACTTACGTCTTGGTCCAAGGTGCCAAAGTGGATCATTCTGATAATGATGCTGACACTGATGAAGCCCCAGCTCCTCCTCCAAAGCCGCAGAAGCTAAAGAAGATTAAGGCTTCAAGATCAGCTGCTCCTCCAAAAGCTTCACGTGCGAAGCCACTGGCCACTGCACCACCTGAAGATAGTGTGCAGTCTGAAGATCTATCCCATATCTCCAAGAAGACGGAGAAGAAAACGAAAATCGTCAAGCATACTGATCAGACATTGACTCCTGCTGCCATTCCGCGAGAAGAACACAATGATCTGTCCAGTGATGAAGATCTTGCAGATGATGCTCTTGAGCAACTGATCAAGAGCAAGGAGGAAGCAGAGATCTTCAATGATTTGCCTCTCTTTGATGTGGCAATCCCATAACTTCATTGATGAGTGGTTTGACACCCCAAATCTCAGCTTTGAAGATGTGCAACTTCCCATTGGCCTCAGCGTTTCCTTCAATGGTGCAATTTCTTATGAGCTAGCTCTTGCTCAACGCATCGTTGAACTGAAGTACAAGATCGACCATGAGAAAGCTCAGTTCAAGAAGCATGTGGCAAAGCTCAGCATGCAAGATGTCAAAAACTTCAAGATCATGCTGCACAAGCTCAAAGAAGCCTTTCTCAAGAAGCGCGAAGAAGCTAGAGGCTCTCGTGAGCGCATGAAGAGTCTGGCTGACAAGTGTGTGCTAGCCTACAATGAGGCTGAGAAGCGCAAGGCTCTTGGTCATCTGGCATTGACCCAGAATGGCTGCAAAGAAGAAGAAGCTATCAATCGACCAATCTGCACCTTCAAGGCGGGAAGAACCTCACATAGTCTTCCCAAGCAGCATGGTGGCTCGAAGCCTAAGGTCAAGTCAAGCGCCTTAATCGAAGAAGGCGAGGGCTGCCGAGGTGAAGCGAGAAAAAGGAAAAATCTGAAGCCTCGATGTTGCTCCTCCAAGAAGAAGCGCAAAACCAAGAAGAATCGGGCTGCTCCCATAGAGCCCTTAGTTTTGAACCTATCTCAATGGTTAGCCTGCATCTAAACACCAAGAGCGAGGATGATAGTTCATGAGCCTACTTCCATAGAGGCTCATGAAGTGAAGACATTCAGCAGATTGATCCCACTGCTTTGAAGACATTGGTCACAGTGACAATGTTGAAGATGATGAAGTTCTTCCTCAGATCGAACACAACTTGGTATCATCGCCTGTTCTCGCGAACAGCGAACTCATCAGCATTGGTCGTCCTCTGATGCCAATTCCTCAGGATGCATCATGGACTGATCACCCACAACAACAAGACTCCCCGAGTACTCCCCAACAACAACAACAAGTCACACCACCTGTGCAAGAAGAACAAGAAGACATTGAGGCCCAGCCAACTCCATCTCCAAAGGCGTCGCCAGCATTACGCAGGCTTCGCAAAGGACCAAGGCCTCAAGTCCCTCTTTCGAGCGTTCCATAAGGAGAAGTGCACCACCAACCTGTTGCACGTCAAGTGTTTCCAGAAGCCACTCCGACTATGAATGTTTCCGTGTCTGAAGCCAAAGCTGCTGAAGACAATCCGGCTTCATCAGCCGATGACAATCAAGAAGAAGAACGTGTCCCTACTACCCCCATTACTGAAGAAGATATTCCTGAAGTGAACGTGCCAGTGCCCGACCCTCCAGCTCATCAAGTGGAGGTTGAAAATCTTGAGGCTGCCACCACCAACACAAATGAAGCCAATGACGTAGTCATGACTGAAGCAAGTGTGGAGCCTGCACCAACCAATGTGCCCGAAGCCAATGATGCAACTGCTCCTGAAGCATCTGTTGTGCAGCCTGACGCCTCTATTGTTGCCACTGCTCCTGTTCCGCCACCAAGGCCTCATACAATTGAGCAAGCATACAATTATGGCCAGCTAATCACTGTCAAATGGCCCGTTCTGGTCCCTCTGCCTAATGCCTCTGGTCCTCAGTTTGATTATCATATTGAGCATAGGCCTCAGGTCCAGAAACCAAAGCCAAGACTGCGAAGGTTCCCAGGTACTGTCACCTCTACAGGGTCCTTCAATGCTAATGGCTTCAAAGCACACAACACCTTCTTTGACAGCGCAAAGAACCCCTACTCAAGGCCAAGAATATCATCTGATCATTTCTGGAGCTATCAGCAGCGAAGCTATTACTCCTGCGTTCTGTATGATCAAGGGCACATTTTCCCTCATATGCGCCTCGACACTGAAGCCATTGCTGGACTACCATGCTTAGAAGAAGCACTTGGCTGCTTCGTGATGCATATTTGCTCGACTTTGTGAGACAAAGAACATTGGAATGAGGAACGTTTGCTTCAATTCTATGCTACCCTCCACATTCGCGGCTACAACAGGGATACAAAGACATGGGTTCTCTAGTGGATGATAGGAAATGTTCATCATGAAGCCAAAGCTCTTGACATCATTGAGCTTACAGGCCTACCCACTCCCGAAGAGTTGTTCGAACCTGATTGTCAACTCCACCGCAATGCATTGGAGAGCATCTTCCATAAGCCAGAGCCCAACATGAGCCAGATGTTGAGCATGATGAAGCCTCTGCCACCTGACGCTGAATACCCGAAGGAGTTCTTTGTTGATGACCTTGAGTATCTGCCTCACACAATATATCACATTATCGGGCAAACTCTATGGCCTATCAAAGGGCATTCATCACCTACAAAACTTGAAGGAGCCATGAGGACATTGGTCTTTTACATCCTCAATGGCATCAGCTTCAATACACTAGAATTCTTCATCCGGCAACTGGCTGCGTCTGGATCTGACCTTTTTGGCCTGAAATTGGTCATGCGCCTCATCAAGCTACACTCTGCTATCAACTATCAGCCCTCTGCTCGCAATCATCTGATCTTTCTACCAGAGGTTGATATGTCAGTTGAAGCCATATACCCTGAGCCTACCAAGAAGCCTCTTTGTCTTCAAAATGTTGATCACCAAAGCTTCACTCAACCCATGGAAGGAGTCGAAGCAGTAACTCGTATCTATCCAATGGCTAGGAGCACTCATCTGCCTCACCGTGCGCAAACTGAAGCTACTGAGAGCACAATTGCCCAAAGGCCTAAGAAGCGCTCTCGCGTACTAAATGACCGAGAACTTCTTGTGGCACTGCATCAGAAACAAGGCAAGCATCACTTTTGGCTCAAGCGACAAATGCAAAGCCTCTTGGTGGACGTCAATCGAATTCGAAATCTTGCCACTAAGAAAGCCGTTGTCACTCACGAGACCTGTCGGCGATCATGGAAGAGTTTGAAGCTGCTTAGTGCTGAAGCAGATCTTCAAGATGATGGCTTCACTGAAAGATTCAAGTTTGACTCCACTCCTCCACGGAATGCTGTCCTACATCGAACTCCATCCCTTGAAGACTCTGACTACTCTTCCTCCGCGGCAACTGTGAATGCCAAAGTGATCGATGATGAAGACGATGCTACTTCACCGCCCCCTACTTCTGCACGCATCGACAGTGCACCAAGTTCGTCTGCGCCGCCAAACAACAACGACAACCCTGCTGCTTTACCTACTCCTCATGGGAACGAGTAGATGCTCTATGTCTTCAAACCTTTTTGGTCCTTACTGACAAAAGGGGGAGAAGCATGTGAGTTTGATAGTCTTCAAGTGGGTTCATATGGGCGGTTGCTTTATATTTTTTCCTTGTGTTTACAACTCTCGCTTTTGATACATTTGGTTCTTTGAGTTGTAACACTTAAACTCGATGGTCGTCTGCTACTTATTTGCTTTTCTGTGATGCGATGATAAATTCCACATGTGCGATGATAACTTCCGCACTTAGATCATTCTGCGGACGTCCATTTTTCATTATGCATGTCATTCGCTTAGTTATATCATTTCATGCATGATGAATTATCTTCATAAGTTGAAGAGGATCTCCACAAGTACAACCTGCCATGTGCATTTGCATTCTAAAAGCAAATTACTTATATGCACATCTTCAGGGGGAGCCTTTGCCACTTATGAAGACAATACCCTATCCTTTACAATTTCACATACTTTATCGCCATTGAAAACTTCAACCAGTTTGTCATCAATCACCAAAAAGGGGGAGATTGTAAGTGCATCTAGTGCCACCTCTAGTTGGTTTTGGAGTATTGACGACAAAGTTGGTTGAGGGACTAATGCGTTTGTGAGAATTGCAGGATAACGCAGGTAGTGTCCCTCATTGATTCGGTTTACCTACCGGAGATGACCCCTAAAAATGTATGAAGACATTGACGACAATGGTGGTACATGAAGATATTCATATTGAAGACTATGACATGAGAAGACATTGAGTGAAGACTATGGAGCGCGAAGACTATGTCGTCTCGTTGTTTCCTTTTTCTTCTTTATTTGAGTCATAGGAACCACCGTACTGTTAAGTGGGGTCCAAGTGAACAAAGTCAGAATGACTGAAGTGATGCTCAACCCAAATCCTATGTCTTCGAGTGAAGACAATGAGAGCAAATCTTATCTAGAGCTAGATGAGTCAGCTTTGCTTGTAGCCCAAGTAAAGTTGTCGTGTGTGTTTGAAATCTTACCGTTGGAACACGTGTCAGTTCCTTACTGACCCAGGGTCATTTCGGACATATCAGGTCGGGTTGCCTTGTGGCTATGAATAGCCCACCCCCTACACCATAAATTGGTGGCTGCTCAGAGTTAGTACACGGCTTTTGTCGTTTGAGACCAACCCACCACGAAGCCTTTGAGAGAGAGAAATCCTTGCGAGGACAAAGCCCAAACACCCAGAGCCAAAAGAGTGTTAGGCATCACTGAAGCCTTTCTGTCTGTGTGACCTGAAGACTTATTACACTTGAGGACTGTGAATCCTCCACCTGGTTAGGCGTCGCGTTCTGAGCATCCAAGCGTCATTGTGGATCGCCGGTGAATGAAGTCTGTGAAGGTTCGGAAGTCTACCTTGAAGACTTAACAAAGTGATTGGGCGAGGACTGTGTGTCCTTAGCTCAAGGGGAATAAGGTGAAGACACGGTCTTCTGAGTTGAATCTCAGCCTCCCTAACCAGACGTACAGTTGTCACAGCAACTGGAATTGGTCCAACAAATCCGGTGTCTTCAACAAGTGACTGGTACTATCCTCTCCCTCCCTTTACTTAGAGTTAGTCTTCATGAAGTCATTCCTAACTGTCGTACCTGTTTGACTTCATTGCTTGACTACTATCATTGATTGGCTTCATACTATCTTCCATCCTGATCCTTACTACCAAGCTGCTATTAGTCTTTGTACTGTCACATTATTGCATACTTGACTATGGTTTGCTTGTTGTAGTTTATCTTCCGCTGCATATCAACTAGGTCATTTCTATTGTTTGTCTTCGAAACTTCCACGTTTTGAAGACTTTGTCAGGACCCCGACTCAATGTCACATCGATCTAGCCTGTAACACATCATATCACTTTGCGGCCTCACGCACGGTATCCCAACGGGTGTCGCCTTACCTTAGCCGGGACCGTTTAGCCTTTTGGCTGCGTATATGATAGTGTCGCTAGCATCCATATGATAAGGAGCCGGGCTGACATGGCTAGTCGTAAACCCAAAGTGGCACAGACTTACAGGGACAGGCATCCATGACCCAGCATCGAACGTGTCGGTCATCAGCGAATAAGTTCCGGGCTGTAGCACTGGGCTAGCAGGACTTCGGTAAACCGGGCTGTGGCGGGCTAACAGGACTCCGGTACTCAACGTGACATTTCCCGAAGGACAGACCTGAGATCGAAGAAGGACACATGCCGGCCAGCCTAAGTGTTCGGAGCGGTAGCAAGCTACCATGGCCGGTGGAAACACTAGGAGACATTTCCCGGTAAGAGAGGCTACTAAAGATAAACAACTAGATAGTCAGATCCCACACATACCAAGCATTTCAATAACATACACACAATATGCTTGATATGTGCAAATACAACATGGCATCACAACATGACTCTACGACTCAAGTATTTATTCATTAGGCTCCAAGGGCGAGATATTACAAACAGGGTCTCATGACCCAACATTGAGAACATACAAATCAAAGCACAAGCGGAAGCTAATATGTGCGAGTACGACATCTATAAATGAAAAAGGCTGAGAAGCTTTGTTGTCTACCGAGATCTGCCGAGGGCACAAGATCGTAGCTGAGGTAACAAGCTAAGCGTCGAAGTCCACGTGGAACTACTAGCGAGACTGGAGTCTCTCTGCAAAAACATAAAATAGGCAAACGTGAGTACAAATGTACCCAGCAAGACTTACATCAGAACTAACTACATATGCATCATTATCAACAAAGGGGGTGGTGGAGTTTAACTGCAGCAAGCCAGCTTTAACTCGGTGGCTATCCTAAACTACGACTGCAAGTAACTCTTTTGAGGTGGCGCACACGAGTCCACATATTCACCATATCAATACACCACTATGGATCCGCTCTCGTCTCCCTACGAGAACGTCATCCATAGCACTCACGCTTATCTTGCATATTTTAGAGTATCCACTTTCACTTGTCTATGAACTGTTATAGGCAACCCGAAGTCCTTTACATGGACACGGCTATTGAATAGATGATGTTAACCTGCAGGGGTGTACTTCTTCATACATGTTTCCACCACTTAGCGCCCACACACGACATGAGCTCGGCGGACTTCAGCTTAAAGCCGGCGTGGGTGTAGACCACGACCTACCTGACACTCAAGTCTCTAGTCCGGGTTTATCGCCTATTTGGGTTCCATCTATGAGGAGTTCGGCGAAGTTTCGCTCACAGCCCCAAGCGATGTGAACAGGGTTCCGTGACACCAATCGGGCGCCGGTTTACCTGCCACGTGCCTACACCGCATCACAGCCCACCCCTACGGTCAAGACCAAGCACGGCCTCCAAACATACTACAAACACGAAACTACTTGCAACTCCTAGACAGAGGACAAGGGTGAATAAGAAGTCGGCGGGGTCATATTTGAGGGCCCAATGCATGGTAGTAGCTGAATCATGGATCACAAACACGAACTCAGTTCCTAAGGGCGGCTTCAATGAGACAACCCACCATGTACTCCTACATGGCCTCTCACCGATACCTTTACCAAATCGTGTTCACACACTTAGCTCACACAGATGGGACATGTTCACACACCTCCGATTCATTCCCGATGAATCGGACTGACTCAACTCTAAGCGATGGCAGGCATGACAAACAAACATGAATGAGTAGGCACAATAGGGCTCAAACAACTCCTACTCATGCTAGTGGGTTTCATCTATTCTTGTGGAATGACAGTCATGCAAAGGATAAAGGGGTTCAGCTACCGCAGCAAGTAACAAATGATTCGTTGTTGTCCTAATGCAGTAAAAGAGAGCAGGGCGAGAGAGTGGGATTGTATCGGAATGAACAAGGGGGTTTTGCTTGCCTGGCACTTCTGAAGATATTATAGTTCTTCATCGGTGTCATCGAACTCGTCGTCGGAACCACGTCTATCGAGAGGGACAAACACGATGGCGAGAAAGAATACAATCAATGCAATGCTACAATATGATGCATGATCATGACATGGCAATATGCTGTGATTTGAGCTAATGCATCTAGCTATGATTTAAATGAAGTTGGTTTGAATACATGATCCAAATTCAAACTCCATATATGATTATTTAAATGCCCTTTATTTGTTTTGTCCAAAACAGAGGACAAACATTGTTCAAACATGCATGAAAATGGTACAGATGGATTCCTTGAATTTTTCTGATAATTTTTCATATATAATTTATTTGATTTGGAGCTACGGTTGATTTTATATGAATTTTAGATGTTTGAACTAAATTCTGGAATTTCCTGGATTTATTTTAAATCCAGAAAATGGTTAACCGCGTCAGCATGACGGCAGGGTGACGTCAGTAGGTCAAAGGCGCCAGCCCAGGTCAAACCTGACGGCTGGGACCCACATGTCAGTGACTGTGGCTAATCCTAATATAACTTAAACCTAACCTAGTTTAATTAGTCGGGCCGGGCCCGCATGTCGATGGTCGGTGGCTTAACTAAAATTAGCTATTAAATTAACCAAAAGATAGCAGGGGCCGGGCCCACCTGTCAGTGACCCTAGGGAAGTCAAACAGGGTCAAATCCCGGGTCGATGGGGTCAAACCCACCGGCGGCTTGACGCCGGGCGAGGCCAGCATGATGGCGAGCCTCGGGTTTGTGTCTCCGTGACCAAGCGGCGGCGGAGGTATCTACATGGAGCTGGCGAACAGCGCATCAATGGAGCAAGTGGGAGAAGCTGGGGTGGCGGAGTTGGCGCGCATGACGACCTAGGCGCCACCGGAGTTCGGTGCTCGTGGTTTTGGTGCTACGGGCACGGCGGGCAAAGCGGCGGGTGCTACGGCCTCTGGTAATGTTTCGAGCACGATTCTGGCGCTCGGTTTCAGCTCTAGGCAGCGGTGGCTCTGGCGGCGACATGGCCGGCGGTGAAGAGCTCACGGCTCCGACGAATTCTATAGCTACGCGATGCAAACGAGGCAGGGGAGAGAGGGGAAAGATTCCGGTGCTCACGGTGAACTCGCAGAGCAGGCTAGTGGGCTCGGGGACGGCTTGGTGACGACGAAACAACGACGGCGATCTCGGGTGCCCGAGGAGGAAGACGACGGCGAAGGAGGCTCCACAGGGCGTCCGGCGTCTTGTGGCTTGGCGGAGAGGACGAGGGGGTCGAGGCGGAGCCTCTGGGCGCAATGACGAGGCGAGGCAATGGTTGTGGCCACGGCGGTGCTCGTCGGTGGCGACGGCTGCGCTCGGGTTCGTGAGAGAGAGGGAGAGAGGCAGAGCAGGGAGAGAGGGGAACGGTGCAGCGAGTGAGGGAGAGGAGCGAGGGGACACGGGGCATCTCCGTGGCGTCGCTAGAGGGGCGGGGGAAGCAGGAGGTGGTGGGCGGCCTTGGCGACACGCCTCTGTCCTTCTGGCGAGGGAGGAAGACGACAGGGGGGAAAGCGGCGGTGGGCTGGGCCGTGCTGGGCCGGTTGGTGGCGCCAGGTAAGTGGCTGGAGGAGCTGGGCCAGGTAGGTTTCTCTCTCTGTTTTATTTTTTTCTGCTCTGTTCTGTTTTGTTTTGATTTAGTAAAATACTAAACCATTTCATAAAATCCTGGAAATAGTTATGGGTGCTTTCTGAATTATTTCAGTGACCCTCAGCAATTTCCAACATTTTTGGAGCATCTAAAATATTTATAGCATTTAAATAGCCCCAATTCAAATATGTTTGAATTAACTCAAAGTCCAAATATGTCCTGCAAAAATGTGAACCATTTTTGGTAGATGCTTCCACCTTGATCCAGAAATGATGAACATTTTTAAAGGGCATTTTGAAATCATTGAAAATTATTTTGGTTGAACCTTTTGAATTCCTCTTTGATGCTAGGGTTTGAACAATCCCCAATTCAGGTTTAAATGAAATTTGAACATGATGCAACACTCTAATGCATGCACTAGGCATTGTCAGAACTAGGGATGTGACAGACTTTCATAAAAATTGCCTATTCACCCCCCCTCTAGTCGATAACTAGCACTTTCACCTACAGAAAATATTTTCATTTCTGGACAGAAATGGTAGTTTCTACAGCAACTACCATTTTACTAGCTCCATTGTAGCTGGTTTTTCTTGTGCATCTTCACCTTAGTAAATGTAGGCTAGCCTTCAAAGCCCAGCCCTCAACTCCCAGTGGTTTGACCATAGTAAACCTTCAAAGTTACTGTCCAGAAAGTTACCTGGAGTGTAAACTCATTTCTTCTGCACCTGAAACCCAACCCAAGCCTGGTAACAGTCAAAACTAGCACGGACTACACACCAGACATGAAGTTTGCGCCTAGGTTGGCCTGAGGTCATAGTTCACGCGGTGATCGCGTTCGTCCAGGCGTGCTGGCATACAAAACACGCGCTCTGAGTGCTGCCGAGCGCCCTGTTGCGCGCGTGCTCGCTGCCCAGCCTGCCCGAGTGTGCCAAACCACGCCACCATCACCGTCTCTACTCACTTAACTCCGCCCTGGCACTCGCCGATGCCGGAGCTTGCCGCAGCGGGCATGGGCACGGTCCGGCCAAGGCCACAGTGCGTGGCGCTCTGTGCTCGTCGTCTTCCTCTCGCCCCTGTTCTCGTCCGCGCTCGCCAACAGTCCCCGCGTGAGCAAGGTCTTCGTCCCCCTCTCTCACTGACGCCTTTCGTCACCGGGCGTCGCGGACAGGTGTCCTTCGGTGGAGCCCGAACCCCCACTCACCACTCTCCAATAAATACGGCCACCTCCAGCCTCCTCGAGCACCTCACTCCACTCCCACATACCACAGAAGCTAGTAGAAAGTCGTACCCTGGCTGGGAAGGCCGCGGGCTGCCGTCCCTGAGCTCGAGCTCGCCGGCGATCCACTCGGGTCGTCCCCATAGCTCCAACCCTTCCCAGGCCAGGGCAAGCCTTCCAGGGCCTCCGCCACTCTCTGGTGGTGCCGTTCCGCCCGGTTGGAGCCCCTGGAGGCGCCCCTAGCCGCCGTCGTCTTCGTCTCCGGTGACCGCTGCTCTCCCTCTCCACTGGAGAGGTTGTTTCCGGTGCCGTACGACTACCCCTAGCCATCCTATGGGTACGGGCAGGTGCGCCTTCATCTTCTCTGTCCATCCCTACCTCTCGTTTTGGCCCAAGAGCCCTTGCCGCCGGCATGTGCTTCGGCGAAGCCTCGCCGCTCTCTGTTTCCCTCTCCCCCTCCTCCTCACCTGACTAGCGGGGCCCGCTAGTCCGCCACTCTATACGCGCGCGAAGCGGTACGAGTGGTCGCGCCCTGGGCTTTTACGCTTTCAGCGTCACCCCACTAGTCTGTTTATTTTTACTCGAATTTCATTTAAATCCAGAGAGCTTCAAATGGCCACAACTTTTCATCTATAAGTCCAAATGCATTGATTCTTTTTGCATTGTGTTCTTTGTCCAAAAATCTAGCAGCTCACCAAAGTTGGGATTTTTCCCTGCTGTCTAGATTTTATGATGAATTTTAGAAGCTTTCTTGATGATTTCTTTTTGTGTTTTTATTTATTTTCATAAGACGAGTGAGGTTGTCCTAGATTAAGGGATCCTCTGACAGCCGGACTATATACTTTGGCCGGACTGTTGGACTATGAAGATACAAGATTGAAGACTTCGTCCCGTGTCCGGATGGGACTCTCCTTTGCGTGGAAGGCAAGCTTGGATATTCGGATATATAGATTTCCTTCTCTGTAACCGACTCTGTGTAACCCTAGCCTCCTCCGGTGGCTATATAAACCCGAGGGTTTAGTCCGTAGGACAGGAACAACAATTATAATCATAGGCTAGCTTCTAGGGCTTAGCCTCTACGATCTCGTGGTAGATCAACTCTTGTAATACTCATATCATCAAGATCAATCATGCAGGAAGTAGGGTATTACATCCATTAAGAGGGCCCAAACCTAGGTAAAACATCGTGTCCCCTGCCTCCTATTACCATTAGCGTTAGATGCATAGTTCGGGACCCCCTACCCGAGATCCGCCGGTTTTGACACCGACATTGGTGCTTTCATTGGGAGTTCCACTGTGTTGTCACTATAAGGCTTGATGGCTCCCTCGATCATCTTCAACGATGCGGTCCAGGGGGAGGTTTTCCTCCTCGGACAGATCTTCGTATTCGGCGGCTTCGTACTGTGGGCCAACTCGCTTGGCCATCAGGAGTAGATCGATAGCTACGCCCATGGCCATCAGGTCAGGATTGGAAGCTTAAACTATACTGCCGACATTCGCGGAGACTTGATCTTCGACGAATTCGAGCCCATGACGGGTGCGCCGAACAGCCACGACGGGCATGACTTTGATCTGCCATCGGGCAGTATTCGGGAGATCGCACCTGCGTTGGCGCCGGGAATCAATCTGGAGCAGATTGTGCCTTCCGAGGATGGGTGGATGGACCCCGCCACGAAGGACGCACACTCATCGGCGTCGGAGCCGAACACTGGTCCCACCTCCTGTGAGGATGGTATCATCGGACCCTCGGACTTGTTTCCGGTTGATGGATCCGAACTGCGTGCGTCCATGCCTGTCGATTCTGATCGGGCACCAGTCATGGAGTTCACTGCCACGGATATTTTTCATCACTCGCCCTTAGGTGATGTGCTGAACTCATTAAGGTCTCTTTCCTTGTCAAGAGATTCCTGGCTGAACTATGTTCGGCTCGAGTGGGAAGCGGACGACGAAGAAATTCGTTCCCCACCCACCACACACTTCATAGCCACTGTCGATGACTTAACCGACAAGCTTGATTTCTACTCCGAAGACATCGACGGTATTCACAACGACACAGGTGAAGAAAAGGAACCACCGCCCACTGGGCGTTGGACGGCCACCCCATCATATGATATATACATGATGGACACACCAAAAGAAGGTGACGGCGACAATACAACGAAGGATAATCCCCTCGATAAGCCACCAAAGCGGCAACGTAGACGCTGCTCTAAATCCCGCCACAGTAAAAACGGCGACAACAGCAATACCCCGGTTGACTCCTAAGGAAACCATGACCCCATGGACCTAGCGATGGAGCAGGATGAGCCAGGGGATGATGGCCATAGTACGAAGCCGACGTCAGATGACGCCGATCCCAAGGGTAAAATTCACCAACCTATCTCCGGAGAAGAGAACAGCCCGGACGACGATGATGCATTCATCATCCCACAAAAACTCTTGGAACAAGAGAACCTCCATAGAAGGGTTATTGCCACTTCGAGGAGCCTAAAGAAGCAGAAGCAAAGGTTTAAGGCCGCATAGGATACGCTCAACCGCAGGTGGAACAAAGTGCTCGACACAAAAGAAAAATAAAGCGACAATCGTCACACAAAGAGCTATCCGGAGCGCAAGCTGCTGCCCGAATTCGATGACGAGTCCGTAGAGCCCATTCAGCTGAAAACGACGGATCAGCCGGACCGTCCGCCCTGCGGTCATGACAAGACAGCTAATGATGCTGCACACAAGTCAGCACACGATTTACGTGAGCTCCTGGACAAAAGGTCCGGTATGGCCAGATCCATCTACGGGTCTAGGAGGCGCGCTCCAGCACAGGATCAGAGCTACCAAAATGATCACATTGATCGAACACCAGCTAGGAACCAGAACTGAACACAACAACCATCGACAACATGCCACGACACGACCAAATACAAGGGTGCCGCACACCCCCTGTGCTTCACTGATGAGGTGTTGGATCATGAATTTCCAGAAGGATTTAAACCCATGAACATAGAGGCATACGACGGAACTACAGACCCTGGGGTCTGGATCAAGGACTTTATCCTTCATATCCACATGGCTCGCGGAGTTGATCTCCACGCCATCAAATATCTACCCCTCAAATTAAAGGGACCAGCTTGGCACTAGTAGAAAAACATTCCCGAAAACTTAATTGGAAGTTGGGAAGTGCTCAAGGATGCTTTCAGGGCCAATTTTTGAGGGACCTATGTCCGGTCTCCAGACACAGACGACCTAAGTCACATAATTCAACAGCCCGGAGAGTCAGCCCGAAAGCTCTGGAAAAGGTTTCTTACTAAGAAGAATCAAATAGTCGATTGCCCGGACGTCGAAGCCTTAGCGGCCTTCAAACACGGTATCCGGGAAGAATGGCTTGCCAGACACCTCCGCCAACAAAAGCCGAGGACAATGGTAGCCTTAACAAGCCTTATGACCTGCTTTTGCGTGGGCGAGGACAACTGGCTGGCCCGTAGCAGCACCAGCGACCCATGCACATCCGAAGTCAGGGATGGCAACGGGAAGCTGCGAGGCAACAAAAAACAAGCATCGAAACAATGATGGCAGCCCAGAGAACACGACAGTTAACACCGGATTCAGGGGCTCTCGACCCGGTCAACGGAAGAAACCATTTAAAGGCAGCAGAGATGGACCGTCCAGCCTAAACAAGATCTCGACAAATTATGTCAGATCCACGGCACCTCTGAAAAACCTGCAAACCACACCCACATAGAGTGTTGGGTTTTCAAATAGGCCGGCAAGCTGAATGCCGAACAAAAGGGGAGGGAGATGTCAAGTGAAGATGAGGACGAGCCTCGTCAGCCAAACACTAGAGGACAGAAGAAATTCCCACCAGAAATCAAAACAGTGAATATGATTTACGTAACTCACATTCCAAAGAGAACGTGCAAACGCGCACTCCGAGACATATATGCTGTTGAGCCCATCTCCGCGAAATTTAATCCCTGGCCGGCCTGCCCAATCACCTTTGACCGTAGGGACCATCCGAATAGTATCCGGCATGGCGGATCGGCTGCCTTGGTGCTCGACCCAATAATTGATGAATACCATCTCACACGAGTCCTTATGGACGGCGGCAGCAGTCTAAACCTGATATATCAGGACACTGTCCGCAAAATGGGGATAGACCCTTCAAGGATCAGCCTAAGTAACACTACCTTTAAAGGAGTGATACATGGCGTCGAGGCCCACTGTACGGGATCTCTATTACTAGAGGTTGTATTCGGTTCTCCCGACAACTTCAGAAGCGAGGAATTAACCTTCGACATTGCTCCATTCCGGAGTGGCTATTACGCACTACTCGGACGAACGGCCCTCGCTCGTTTTAATGCGGTACCGCATTACGCCTACCTCAAACTTAAGATGCCCGGTCCACACAGCATCATCACAGTTAGCGGAAACACAGAGCGTTCCTTATGCGCGGAAGAATATGTGGCGGCTCTAGCAGCGGAACACTGAGCGGTCCCTCCAACCAGGAATAATGGCTGGTCGTCAAGACCACGGACACGGTTAGGCGATTCCGGCACCCCACCTAATGTAACAGCCAAGTTGGGATTTCCCCATAAAAGATGCTAGGGGCTGCTCGCAAAAAGAGCCCATAGTTTGGCTTGACCCTATCAATACAATAGCATATTGCATTTTCATGGTTCTTTCAGATTAACGAACACCTTGCACGAAGTCTTTCACCTGGGTTTTTCTCTTTTACAGATGATCATCGTGCTACAACCTTCCAGGATACGGCACAACGGAGATAAAGGCACAGATGTGCAGCAGGGCCCCGCTCAAAGGTTTCTTTTTAGATTAAGACCCTGCGTAATCCTTTTTAATATATTTTGTTGCTTCTTCCCCCCCCCGGAAACTTTATACAACCGGGAGGGATACTGGCGTTTTCGGCATTTTTGTCACACCAGACTACTACTCATACCTGGAAACTTAGGGCTTATTGTCAAGGGCGTTATTCAGCCCAATACACATTATAAAGTCCGGATACCTTAGGGAGTGTTCGGCGTCGCGAGTTTGGCCTTACATGCATCAGCTCCGAATCATGTCTTTGGTCAAATGTTGGGTTTGCCCAGCTCCCGTGTTTTGCTACCTTACGTTCCATTCTATCGGCTAAGGTGGCACCGGGAGAACTACTGCGATTGTGCCCCAGTTCACCTGGATGAGCACCTCAGTAGAGAAAGCCGAAAATTGACTGTCATGATACGGCATGAGACCGGTCAACCACTCAATGACCCAGCGGAATCTTCGCGATTCCTCCGCATTAACGAAGGCTCGGTTTCCTGGTCGCGTACATACGTGCACCATATCCGGCTGAACGCGAAAGTACCAGGGGTTATATAGTAGCCCCACCGTCAAACTCCTATGGCTAAGTGAAAGTGTTAAAGCTATATAGTCCGATTGCCTGGTTTGCCGCGCTATCACTTCCTTAACGGACCAAGACATTGGATCAAGTGTGACTATGCGTTTTTCTCGAACACCCCCGCATTAGATGCGTGGGGGCTGAAGCCGACGACCGCAAACTTTCAGGATATATAGATACATAAACGGCCGTACAGGAGGCATTATAATACTTTTGGGCAAAAGTATAAAAACAGCCTTTATAATCAAAATAGCATTGTCTTTACAATCGTGATACATGTCATTCGAACATGGCACTCTTCGAGCACTGAGCCTCTATTAAACGGGCGCCTTCTAAAACTTCTCCGAAATAGTGCTCGGCCATGGCCTGGTCGTCCGCCGCACTCTGGGTTGCAATAGCGGTGGCTTCCATCCTAGCTCGGTATGTTTTAACATGGGCAAGAGCCATCCGCGCACCCTCTATGCATGCCGACCTCTTCACAGCATCGATATGCGACACAGCACCAAGGAATTGTTGCACCAATCCTAAATAGCTATCCGGCCTTGGTCCTTGTGGCCACAGATGATCCACGACAGACCTCATAGTAAGCCCGGACAACCGGTGGAGTTCAGCCCATGCGGACATCTTTTCATTCAATGGCAGCGGATGCGTCAGGGCACTGAACTGCAACCAGAATAACCTCTCAGCCTTATGGTCTTTCCAATCTTTGTAAAACTCGGATGCATCAGCAGCACTCTTTGGCAGGTCCGCATATGCGTCCACCGCACTCCATAACTGATCCAGAGGGGCATACTTCGGATCTCCGAATTTCATCCGCAATAGGTAGGGCTTTCCAGCCACGATATGTCTGGCTTCACGAAGCTCCTCTCTCATCCCCCTCATTTCAGAGCGGGTTTCCTTGGCTGCCTCCACGGCCTTCTTCAGGTCAGCCGCCTTTGCTTGATTTTCCTTTTCAAGGAGCTCACGGCGGTTGGCGGCATCTTCCAGCGCGGTAGCCATCTGGGCTATCTTTTCTTCTCTCCGGAGATGAGCAGGCTGTTCGGCTCTTAACTCCTCGACCGCCTTCAGAGCGGCCGCATCACATATCCGTGCTTGCTCCTTGGCTCGGGCAAGCTCCGCCCGAAGGGTCTCCATGGCAGCAGCACCATCTACAGTCACAGCATATTATAGATATTAGCATCATGCTCCTCTTAAAAATTTGCTGATAAGCCAAATATACATACCCCGGGCCTCGTGAAGCCGCTTGTTAACAAGAGCGATGTCGGCATCGGCCACGTACAGTTGCCGCTTTAGTTCGGCAAAATCAGCAGATCGGTCGGCCGCCTGACCCTCAGCCACCTGCACATAAAGCAGCGCGCTTATTACCAGAGATTACGATCCTCTGTTCGCCACGTTGATGGCAACCAGAGTCTCAGGGGCTACTATCTATACGGAGCACACTTAGTATGTGTGGAACCATAAAAAATACATTTTTTGCGTACCTCAAAGCCTCTTATTAGTCTCGTAAAGGATTCATTCAAACCGCTTTTCGCAGACGAAATCCTCTCAACCACCATACCCCATTAAGGCACGATGCGTCTCTGAGATGGCCGCTCGCTCCAGAAGGCCCATTAGTATGTCCGGCTGTGTGCTGGACAATCCCGGACTCCTCCTGAAGCTCTCTTTGGGAGCCGGATATTCTAGACTCCGGGCAGCTGAAGTACCAACTTCTGGCCTTGGTGGATCAGGAGAAATCCTCCGTGACGACACCTCGGGGTCGTCCGCCCCATGTGACGGGGAGGCATAGGGAGGCGTCTCGCTCTCCATCATCTCCAGAGGAAGATCCCCCGAGGACAGACTCTGTGGTGAAAGGGCTATGAGCTGGACTACAACAAACATGTTTCGGTCATTATTCTAAGAGACAAAACAGGATATGTTTACCAAAGTACTCTTTCACTTAGGGCTTGGTAGAGGGCTGGCTCCCTTGTGGGTGCTGCGCAGTAAGGACGTCCTCTGGGGCAGGGTCCTCTGGCAAGGGTTTCTTCCCTTGTTTGGAAACCTCTGTTTCCAAATCTTCAGAGGCAGCCCTTTTCTTACCTTGAGGAGAAGGGATTTTGGATTCCGCTCCCCGATTATCCTCCTTGGAGGCACCTACTCCTCCAATCTGGATGTGTAAAAAATAAGGCCCATCTATGGCTTCTCTATTCCTCCCCTCGTCTTATCTTGATGGCACCTGATACGACGCGCGGTCAAGCATCCTGGTCAACAAAGGATTCCGCAAGCCTTTGGGAAGAGGGGCCGGACAATTTCAAGCATCCTCCTCTCCGCCTTCTTCAACCAGTCCTGGCAAAGAACAATGTTTTAGAATGATGTTACAATAAACATAAAGGATGGTGTGTTCAGTAGCGGAATTACTTACATGGGTATCCGGGCGGTTGCAATTGAGACCCTCGTCCTCGGTGGTGTCCGGACACTTTATTCGTGATCCGAAGAATGATTCATACATCTCTTTGAGCGTCAGGCTGAAGAATTGTTGAACGGTTCGCGGTCCTTCTGGGTTGAACTCCAACAAACGGAGAGGACGACATTAGCAGGGCAGGACTCGACGAACAAGCATCACTTGCATTATCTTGACAAGACCTACGTCCCTCTTGAGAAGGTCTCGGATGCGGCTTTGCAATGTCAGCATGTCGTTAGCCGGCCCCCAGTCCAGCCCCTTGTTGACCCACGACGCCAGTTGCGGTGGAGGGCCCGTGCAGAACGCTAGAGCGGCCACCCGCTTTCTACCTCCGGGGCGGTGATGTAAAACCACTCCCGCGGCCATAAATCAGAAGTCTCCACGAAAGAACCCTTTGGCCATGGGGCGTCAGTGCCTTTGCTTATTATAGCACCTCCGCAATCTGCGAGACACCCGTCGATCACCCTCGGCCTAACATTGAAGGTGTTTAGCCATAGGCCGAAGTGGGGGGTGATGCGGAGGAAGGCTTCACACACGACGATAAACGGCGAGATGTGAAGGACGGAATCTAGAACTAGATCGTGAAAATCTAGTCCGTAGTAGAACATGAGCCCCCTTATGAAGGGATCAACACTAAAACCTAGCCCTCGGAGAAAGTGGGAGATAAAAACAACGCTCTCATTGGATTAGGGAGTGGGGACGACCTGTCCTTGAGCAGGAAGCCTGTGAGGAATCTCGGCGGTGACATACCTGGCCTCTCTCAGCTTCCGGATGACCTCCTCTATGACAGAAGAGGCCATTCATCGGCCTTGATTGGATCTGGACAGGGTCGAAGGACCGAGGTGCTTTAGTTTGAGCCTTGGGTGTTGGAACTCGAGGTGCGGGAGGGGAAGTATCAAGCGTGGGAAGAAAAGGACATGCCTTGGCCCCTTTATAAAGAGGACGAATATCAAGCGTCCCCCACGTGGCCATTGGGACTTGTCTAAAATCGAGGAGTCATATTAAACAAACATGGTTGGGGTTACCCACATCTGTATTAATGAGAATCCCGTGATAAGGGGGGACACGATCTCTGCTTCGACAAGACGTGCCAATAAAACCGCCTCGCAGCCCGTAGTGGTAGGTTATGAAAACGGTTCGAATAAAGACCGGACCATGGCGTGATGTCACGCTACAAAAAGCTGTCAGCAGATTAGATTTGTGGAAAATTATACTCTCTATGGTGGTATGTGGAATTTGTTTTGCAAAGCCGGACACGATCCTTGTGTCCTAAGTCTTCTATGGAGTATTCGGAGAAGGAACCTGCCTTCCAATGCCAAAGACAATCTGCGCGTCAGACTCATCGTCATTGAAGCCTGGTTTAGGGGCTACTGAGGGAGTCCTGGATTAAGGGGTCCTCGGACAACCAGACTATATACTTTGGCCGGACTGTTGGACTATGAAGATACAAGATTGAAGACTTCGTCCCGTGTCCGGACGGGACTCTCCTTTACGTGGATGGCAAGCTTGGATATTCGGATATGTAGATTTCCTTCTCTGTAACCGACTATGTGTAACCCTAGCCTCCTCCGTTGTCTATATAAATCGGAGGGTTTAGTCCATAGGACAGGAACAACAATCATAATCATAGGCTAGCTTCTAGGGTTTAGCCTCTACAATCTCTTGGTAGATCAACTCTTGTAATACTCATATCATCAAGATCAATCAAGCGGGAAGTAGGGTATTACCTCCATCAAGAGGGCCCGAACCTGGGTAAAACATCATGTCCCCTGCCTCCTGTTACCATTAGCCTTAGATGCATAGTTCGGGACACCCTACCCGAGATCCCCGGTTTTGACACCGACAACGAGGCTTGTCTTGAGGATCACCAGGAGGTTTGTGAACCTCATCTACACTAAGGCAAGCCACAACAACATTTTCATAGTGCCACTACAATATTTGTGATTTTATACTTGATTATCCATGCATTTAAATTATTAATATGTTAATTATATTCTGTTAGATGCTTGTTAAAGTAAATATGCTTGATTTACAGAAAGTTTGAAGTGAACTTAGTTGGTAAACTAACAATGATTTAGTTATTGTGTGATGAAAGATAATATGGTTATGGATATAAATAATTGTGAGATTATTTTCTTGCATGAGTAAAAATGATAAATTTGCTAGAAAAGATTCTGGTTGACGTAAGGTTTGATCTTAACCAGAGAAGTATCATGAGTTGTTGATGCTCAGTGTGAGCATAGTTGACTCAGTCATTTCCGTTGATATGTGATGCATATGTTGGTGATGCATGTGATGGCATTATGAAGTCGGTTATTTTCCTTTTAAATTGAACCAGTTAATAACTCAACTTGAATATGTTGTTGACCGGGTCATGGTGCCGCTGAATCGAGTCCTTCCCAGTGCAACCACATTTGCCGGTATGGGACGGCTTATTCGTTTCATTGTCATGCCTCTGGTCGGTGCCTCCATCTAGGGAAGGTTATGTGCGTGTTGTACCCTGGCCTGGTAAGCAGGCACAACCTTGTGAGCCCATTGTTAAGTTTTTGGTACCGGGTCCCCATGTGGGATCGTGGCCACGACGGTGGTCATTGTGTCTTTCGTAGACACGGGGCCACCCAGGACTAGCCCAATGGGGAGTGAGTCGGAGTGGCCAGGAGAGTGTCATGGCATTGGAGGGGTTTCATCGGAATGCCGTTGGTCCAGCCGAATGGGAGTGCGAGGCCATGGGTTCCGTGGTGTGGGTCCAGTGCGCTACCTCTACAGAGTGTATTAATCTATCGATAGCCGAGTCCACGGTTAAGGACACGTTCGAAAGTGGGTCACACCATGGGTCAACATTTAATGAATTTTGCACAGTAAGTATGAAGTTTTCATTGTGTTGGTGGCGGGAAGGCCATCGTGTTGATTTGGACCAGATGTTGGTCGTGGTTGTGATCGCCGTAAGGATCACGGGCCAAATACTGGTCGTGGTTGTGAGCTCCATAAGGATCACGACCCAAATACTAATCGTGGTTGTGATCGCCGTAAGGATCACGGGCAAAATATTGGTCGTGGTTGTGATCGCCGTAAGGATCACGAGATGTCTCTGGGTTGGTGCATTTGTGATCTAGGAATGATCACGGTTGGTAAGCCAGTCCAAGGGACGATTATCACAAGAGCATGGTCACAGCATGTGATATATTGTTCCATTATTATTAATTGGTTAATTGTCATGATATTTTTTGTCATTATGTTTATGCTTGTTGTGAGCTTGCAAGTACATTCAATGTACTGACCTGGCATGTCATGCCAGATTTTAGGAAAGTTCCGTTGGAAAGGAGTGCTGTCCGAGTCTAGATCATGTCCACATCGGTGTCCCTGTGCTATGGAGTTCCGCTACGACGTTGTTCCGCTGCCGTGTAGTTGTCATGATCGAGGCCCCTTTATGTTCACTAAATAATGTACATATGGTTCAGCCGCACCATGTGTGCCGCTTGGCCTCTCCAACTATTGTAATATAAACTCTGATCCACTAGCATCAATAAAGCGGTTGTTTTCAGTACCAAGATGTTGTGTGTTGCCAGAAGACAACGTCTTTGGGCTGGCAATGCATGGTAAACCGATTGCTCTGAGCCGGGATGCCACACTTATGGTGTTATTTTAGTACGAACTCTAGGGCTGTTTGTGACACTTATAGGAATAGCCCAATAGATCGATCCGAAAGAATAACTTTGAGATGGTTTCGTACCCTACAATAATCTCTTTGTTTGTTCTTCGCTATTAGTGAGTTTGGAGTGACTCCTTGTTGCACGTTGAGGGATTGTTACATGATCCAATTATGTTATCATTGTTGAGAGAACTTGCAATAGTGAAAGTATGAATCCTAGGCCTTGTTTCGAAGCATTGCAATACCGTTTTCGCTCACTTTTATCACTTGCTACCTCGCTGTTTTTATATATTCAGATTACAAAAACCTTTATCTACCATCCATATTACGCTTGTATCACCATCTCTTCGCCGAACTAGTGCACCAATACAATTTACCATTGTATTGGGTGTGATGGGGACACAAGAGACCATCTTCATCCTACGCCTCCCAAAGATTGATAAACCTTAGGTCATCCACTTGAGGGAAATTTGCTACTGTCCTACAAACCTCTACACTTGGAGGCCCAACAATGACTACAAGAAGAAGGTTGCGTAGTAGACATCAAGCTCTTTTCTGGCGCCGTTGCTGGGGAGGTGAGTGCATGAAGGTATATCTTTAGATCTTGCAATCGAATCTTTTAGTTTCTTGTTTTATCACTAGTTTAGTCTATAAAAGAAAACTACAGAAAAAATGGAATTGAGGTTGCGTCATATGCTTCATCTTTTTTAATGTCTTTCGTGAAAATAAGGATTTCGATAATTGTGCTCAATTGCGAGAGGAAGAATGCAATAAAATGTTTGTCATAAAATCTTTGTATGATGAGCATGATTGCAATGTTGTTAGTATGAATTCTTGAATATCCATGATGCTAATGATATGCAAAGCCACAAGCTTGGGGATGCTATGTTTGATGAAGATGATACTTTTAGTCCACCAGGTTTTGATGAGAAAATTTATTTTGATGATAGCATGCCTCCTATTTATGATAATTATATTGATGAAAGTGGGTTGGAAGAGTGTCAACTTTAGGAAGTAATGATCTCACTATTTTGAAGGGGTGTTGAATCTTATTGTGATAATTATGAAAGTGGATTTGGAGAGTTCATGACTTTATTTAGTAATGATTCCACTATGTTTGAAGAGGTTTCAATTGATTTTGATCAGAACAAAGTTGCTACTTATGATGATTACTTTGATGACACTTAGTTATAAAATGTAGTGATGATTATATTTATAAAACTTTTCATGATTATGATTACCCTTTTTTTGAACATTACTCATTTAATGTGGAAATAATTTATAGTATTCGAGTTTCTTATGATACTTCCACTATTCCGAATGAGAAGAATTTTGCTTATGTGGAGAGTAGTAAATTTTCTATGCTCGTAGATCATGAAAAGAATGACTTATGTGATGTTTATATTGTTGAATTCATTCATGATGCTACTGAAAATTATTATGAGGGAGGAATATATGCTTGTAGGAATAGCAATAATATCAAGTTTCCTCTCTATGTGTTGAACGTTTCGAAGTGATGCTTGTTTTGCCTTCCTATGCTAGTTGATTCTTGCTCCCATAAGTTGTTTGCTCACAAAATCCCTAGGCATAGGAAGTGGGTTAGACTTAAATGTGCTAGTCATATTCTTCATGATGCTCCCATTATGTTTCAATTCTTATCTTTTATGTGAGCATCATTGAACTCATAATGCCTAGCTAAAAAGGCACTAAAGAAAAGCGCTTTTTGGGAGACAAGCCAATATTTACCCTTACTGTTTTTGTGTGTTCACATGATTAAGATACTGTAGTAATCATGTTTTATAGCTTTTTGTTTCAATAAAGTGCCAAGTAAAGCCTTTGGGATAGTGTGGATGATAATTGACTTGATTCTGTGCAAAAACAGAAACTTTTGCGCTCAGTCAAGGAAATTTGAAAATTCACTGGAACGTGCTTTTGATCTGATTCTTTTACACAAGACTGATGTCGTGGATATAATTATTGGGTATGACCCGCGCAGGAGGGGCCGGGTCATACCACTGGTGGTTCATAATGAGAAGGCCCAATAAGATGTTGAAGATGGCGATTCATGAAGAAAGCTTACTGAAGGCCCAACACCCAGAGGCGACTTGAGGCCCACGGGCATAAACCGCCATATGTTTAACATGTATGTTAAGGAAAGTTTAGTTTGGTCACTGAGCCGGACACGTTGTGTATGAGCCGGCCGGGACTCTGTAAGCCGCCAGGCATCAGCCTGTATATAAAGGGGTGACCGGCAGGTTAGGACAAGAAACAACAAGTCGAGAACTAGGTCAAGCATATTCGCTCCCTGGTAATTGAAACCCAAGAAATACAACAAAAAGCAGGAGTAGGCCTTTACCTCGTTGAGAGGGGCCGAACCTGGGTAAAAAACTCTCTGTGTCCTTTGTCCCATTTAACCCCGTCAAGCTAACTACGTTGCGATGGCTCCACACCTAAGTCCTCTTGCTAGGGCATCTGCCGTGACAATTCCACGACAGCTGGCGCCCACCATGGGGCCAGCGCACGGTGGTTTCGAGTTCTTGAAGGGCAACTTTGCAGGACTCAAGGGATACGCTGTGGGCTGGATGACTAAGAGTCGTCGTAGCAAGCTCTACATCGACGACGCAGGCTGGGGCCCCAAGGCCGGCTCAATCGAGTACGGGTGTCGGGTCCCATTTGGTGGGATTCATGTCTTTATCAGCAAGATCGGTGAGTCGGATGCTGAGCCGGGCACCTGCGCCGACATCGTCGAGACGGCTCAGCGCGTGCGACCCGCCAAGGTTCAAGCCGCCCCGAAGCATGTCTTTGTTGGTTGTTTTTAAGGAGTGGATCTGGAAGGAGGATCTATGTCTAGTGGAGGGACGACCGTCTATTCAGGCGATGAGTCCTCAACCGATGAGACCAACTCCATGTATCAAGTTCAGGATGGTGGGCTATGGGGCTGGATAACATTATAGCCGCGGCTACTCGATTGGCAGCTCTCTCGGTTCAAGATGAATCACAAGCTGTGATGGAAATATGGCGAGCCGGAGAACTTCTTCAGACGGCTGTGGATCAGTAGGCGGCTTATTCATACAGTCGTGAACGGATTCATTCAACCTCACGTCCAAGCAGGAGTTATAGTAGACACATTGATGAACAGACTGTATCGAGCAGTGAGTAGCACCGCTATCAGCCTCATAGGCCTGACCCGCGGCATGCTAGTAATGATGCTCGGGCTTTGGTGGACCAGGGTAGAGCTTCACGTGAGGCTGAGCTAGCATCTCGGTTGGCAGCTCAACAGCAAATTCCAGTTTATCTGTCAGCCTCTGTGGATGCAGGAGTGACCTCTAGAACCTTGGGTGTGACATGTTTAGTGCCAGCTCTAAGCAACGAGTGCTTGCCTAAGGATTTCATGCCCCCCCGTAAGGTGCCTAACTACACGGTAGATCAACCCCCAGAGGCTTGGATTGAGAGCTATGAGATGGCTATGGAGATGTTGGATGTTAGTGATGCTGCATGTGCCAAGTATTTCACCATGATGTTGGATGGGTCGGCTCGTACTTGGTTGAAAGGACTACCCGCTAACTCCATTGGATCATGGGTGGAGTTGAAAAGGCGTTTTATTCAAAATTTTAAAGACACATGCAAGCAGTCTATATCGATTCTGGATTTAGACTCTTGTGCCCAAGGTGAGGGTGAGCCAACAACCAATTGGGTGCGCCGGATCTCAGACATTATACACTTGTCGTACAGTATCAACACTGGTTTAGCTGTCTTGATGTTGAGAAGAATTATCGTTTCCTTACCCTAAAGCAGAAATTGGGAAGGCTTAAACGCAACTGCAATGATATGGGGGAACTCATGGCGGCTCTCGTCAAATATGCCGACTCTGATAGTACTAAGGACCCTGAGTCTGATGAGGAGAAAACTGGCAAAGGGAAAAAGAGCGGCAATGCTAAAGACATCATAATACGATGGGTCAAGGTGGTAATGGTAAGCGCAAGGCTGACGACGGTTTAGACTTTGTGGCTAACACCAATATGCAGAGTAATAATGTCTGGGCAATGACACCTATGGAATCACGAGGATCCCTTCTACGGTTGGCGGGGAGAGAGCTGTGCAAAGAGCAGGTCTGGTGATCAGCACGAGGGATTTTTACCCACGTTCATGCCGCTGACGAGCGTAAAACCATAGTCCTTCTTTGGGTGTATATTTAGTGATCTTGAGTTCTTAGACTAGCTGCTATGCATGTCCAGTTCAAAAAGTCGGAATCCTTCTCCAGTATGCCTTGGGCCTCCTTTTATATGTCAAAGGGGTCGCCATAGTGGCACACAAGAGGTGTAAAGTAGCTACAGTGTACAAGCTTATCACTAACACCATAGGACAAACACATTTAATGCACTAGTTACGTGCCCTCCAACTTTGTCTAGGTCGGTAATAGAACCCGTCCCATCCGTCACGACCTCATCCTGCCTTGACACGCGTCCAGGCTGACGAGGCATGTAGCACCAGGCTGGGTGGCTAGCCGCTGTGTTGGCGCGGCAGGGCCTTCATGAAGATCTGCATGCCACCACATAGGTTCTTGCTTAGTTGGCAGGCTGGTCGCTGCGTTGGAACGGCTGTGAAGTGGCGAAAGCTTGTCGGATGCGGGCCTAGCTGTGGCCCCCCATTTGTCCCCAACAAGGGTCTTGATGGGGCTTCGCAGTTGTCCCTGGCAAGGGCCTTACTGGGGGGGGGGTCTTTGTCTTCTGGTCTTCACGTAGACCCGCAAGCCACCAGCCTTTAAAGACATGGATGCTACTACGCACGCGTCCTTGAGTCTTGGCCTTGACGTTGTTGATGGTGTCGGAGCTGTCAACCTCGAGGGTGGTGGCCTTGCTGGTGCTTTGCAGGTCGCCCCGGCAAGTCTCTTGCCGGGGCTACGTAGGCCGCCCCAACAAGGGTGTTGCCGGGGGAGACCTAGCTTGTCTCTTGCTCCTTATTCACTGGCTTGAATGCTTGTCTTGATAATCTTGTATTTTGTCTTCTACTGCCCTGCCAAGCCTTGCCGCAGGTGTGGCTACAACTGCCCATGCACGAGTAAGGGGTACAAAAGGGCCCATAGTTTGGTACACCGACAGGAGCCCCCGGGCATGGTCCACACATAAGCGCGAAGCTTTGTCGGGCCAGGCCCAAAATAGTGCGTGAGCACGCGTGGTAGGGATTAACTGCTGCAATCTTCCTGTCACTTGCGCTTTCCCACAATTTACATTGAGTGCGTGACGTGGGGGTCGTGCGTGGAACGGTCACAACACGCCTGCGACATCTTGTAGTGAATAGTAAAGAGGCGGCCCGTGCCTTCCCGATAAAAAGAGGAATCCGCAGGGGCGCTGCTCATTTACCCTTCTTACCTTCCCAATCTAGGAACCGTCGTTCCCCTATTCTTCCTCGAGTCCAAACCAGAGCTATCGCCTCTGCTCGCCACCACCGCGCTTCCATTGCTCTTGATCCCTCGCCCCCTCTCAGCTGCCATGGCGCCCAAGGCGAACAAGGGCAAGGGAGTGGCCAAGGCCACCGAGGGGAAGGAGCTGCTGGAGACCGAACTGGTGAAGCTGCAGAGGAAGCATGCCGTCTTCACCTTGACGGTCGACGCGCTCACGCTTAGGGACCGATTCCGGTGCCTGTGGGGGAGAGAGATGACGGGGCATCCCACCACGCACATCATACCCGCTCCCTTCACTAAGCCTGGTCCAGATAAATATCCTTTGTTCGTCAATTACTTCTACTGCGGGCTCTGCCCCCTTTCTCATATTTCTTCAATGACATCATTCACACTGATGACCCACAAGTGTAGGGGATCTATCGTAGTCCTTTTGATAAGTAAGAGTGTCGAACCCAACGAGGAGCAGAAGGAAATGACAAGCGATTTTCAGTAAGGTATTCTCTGCAAGCACTGAAATTATCGGTAACAAATAGTTTTGTGAAAAGGTAATTCGTAACGTATAACAAGTAACAAGTAACAAGACCTTTCTGTAGCAAAGGACAAGCCTTGACAAATTCTTATATAGAAAAAAGAGCTCCCGAGGACACATGGGAATTATCGTCAAGCTAGTTTTCATCACGCTCATATGATTCGCGTTCGTTACTTTGATAATTTGATATGTGGGTGGGTCGGCGCTTGGGTACTGCCCTTTCTTGGACAAGCATCCCACTTATGATTAACCCCCATTGCAAGTATCCGCAACTACAAAAGAAGTATTAAGGTAAACCTAACCATAGCGTGAAACATATGGATCCAAATCAGCCCCTTACGAAGCAACGCATAAACTAGGGTTTAAGCTTCTGTCACTCCAGTTACCCATCATATACTTATTACTTCCCAATGCCTTCCTCTAGGCCCAAACAATGGTGAAGTGCCATGTAGTCGACGTTCACATAACACCACTAGAAGAAAGACAACATATATATCATCAAAATATCGAACGAATACCAAATTCACATGACTACCTATAGCAAGACTTCTTCCATGTCCTCACGATCAAACATAACTACTCACAAATCATATTCATGTTCATAATTAGAGGGGAATTAATATGCATAAAGGATCTGAACATATGATCTTCCACCGAATAAACCAACTAGCATCAACTACAAGGATTAATCAACACTACTAGCAACCCACAGGTACCAACCTGAGGTTTTGGGACAAAGATTGGATACAAGAGATGAACTAGGGTTTGAGAGGAGATGGTGCTGGTGAAGATATTGATGGAGATTGACCCCCTCCCACTGAGAAGATCGATGGTGATGACGATGGTGATGATTTCCCCCTCCCGGAGGGATGTTTCCCAGCGAACAGCTCATGGGAGCCCTAGATTGGTTCTGCCAAGGTTCCGCGTCGTGGCGGCGGTGTTTCGTCCCAAAAGCTTGCTTATGATTTTTTTCAGGGTAAAAGACCTCATATAGCAAAAGATGGCCACCGGAGGACTGCCAGGGGGCCCACGAGGCAGGGGGCGCGCCTAGGGGGGTAGGGCGCGCCCCCCACCCTCATGGCTAGGGTGTGGGCCCCCTTTGGTACTTTCTTCACTCAGTATATTTTATTAACTCCAAAAATAACTTCAGTGGAGTTTCAGGACTTTTGGAGCTGTGCAGAATAGGTCTATAATATTTGCTCCTTTTTCAGCCCAGAATTCCAGCTGCCGACATTCTCCCTCTTCATGTAGAACTTGTAAAATAAGAGAGAACAGGCATAAGTATTGTGACATAACGTGTAATAACAGCCCATAATGCAGTAAATATCGATATAAAAGCATGATGCAAAATGGACATATCAACTCCCCCAAGCTTAGACCTCGTTTGTGTCACGCCCAATATACGACCCTATCCAAAAGGAACTCGAAGGTCCCACCAAGGATAGACCCGCATATTGAGACGCTTTTGCAAGGTGGATATCATTACATCAACATTACATAATAGGTGGGGATACATCCAAAAGGCATACAATGCCACATGAATACAACAATACAACATACAAGAACAACATCCGACTACGGATGAATCATAAA
The DNA here is from genome assembly GCA_021437245.1 of Aegilops speltoides. Classification (NCBI taxonomy): domain Eukaryota; kingdom Viridiplantae; phylum Streptophyta; class Magnoliopsida; order Poales; family Poaceae; genus Aegilops; species Aegilops speltoides. Next base: position 317,774,067 of record CM038147.1, on the reverse strand, counting down.
CAGAAACTCAAACAACATCCACCCTGCTAGCCCAGGCTGCCGACTGGAACCTATCCCCGATCGAAGAAGAAGCGGAAGAAGAACTCCAAACAAGCAAACATCGCTCTCGCGTCAAGATCATCGCATATCCTGTACACTGCAAATGTTGTTGTAGTAATCAGTGAAGCCACGAGGACTCAGCAATCCCATTACCATGGGTATCAAAACTAGCAAAGCTTAATGGGTAAGGAAGGGGTAAAGTGGTGAGGTTGCAGCAGCGACTAAGCATGATATCTTGGCTAACATACATAAATAAGAGCGAGAAGAAAGCAAAGCGGAGCGGTCGTGAAGCTAGCAATGATCAAGAGGTGATCACGAACTCCTACTTCGTCAAACATAACACGAAACCGTGTTCACTTCCGGACTCCGCGAGAAGAGACCATCACGGCTACACACGCGGTTGATGCGTTTTAGTTCGGATCTGGTGTCAAGTTATCTACAATCGGACATTAAAAATTCCCATCGCCACATAACCGCGGGCACGGCTCTCGAAAGTTTATACCTGCGGGGTGTCCCAACAGCCCATGACAAGCTCTCGCGATCAACGAAGGAATAGACCTTCTCCCAGGAAGACCCGATCAGTCTCGGAATCCCGGTCTACAAGACATTTCGACAATGGTAAAACAAGACCAGCAAGACCGCCCGATGCGCCGACATCCCGATAGGAGCTGCACATATCTTGTTCTCAGGGCAACACCGAATAAGCTAAGCGTACAGGTACCGACGAATCCAAGTTGCCAAGGAATGGCCCCGCATGGTGTCGGTGTACTAAAGTAGGGGTACCTTAATATCCCGAACTTGTGCAGGCGATCGCGACATCCAGCGGCAAGGCTTGCAAGCGCCCGCCAAGATCGCCGTTATTCCTATTACTGCGATTCAAGAACAAAGTGTTGAACTATGAAGACAAGGCCCCGACAAGAGTAGCTTGCCGGGAAGGACAAGACCCCGGCAAGAGGAGCTTGCCGGAAAGGCCAACCAAGGCATTTCAAGAGGCTTGCCGCGACGCACCGCGCATCCAGGCAAGGCCTGACGAGCGACAAGCTTGCGGGTGCGACAAGATAGCGACCGCGGCAAGGCGCTTGCCGCGACGAAGCCACCAATCTGCGCCCACGCTCCAGCGCATCCGACGACGTGTCGCCACAGGGTCGTTCCTGGCGTACGTGGCGAGTAGCTGTGAAGATGACGAGAAAGCCATCGTGGCGATCGGTGGCACCCCTAACGGTCATTTCCTGCACTGTTTGGGCGACCGGACGGGCATTAAATGCCCTTGTCCCCTGCCGTCAGAGTTAGGTAGGGGGCACTGTTGATAGCGGTTGTACCAACCCCTCTTTTTACTTTTTTACCCCTCTCTGTGCGTTGCCACCTGTCGGTGACCCCTTTAGACTATAAAAAGGAGGCCCATGCGCACGTAGAAGGGGTTCGACTCATTCGAAACTACACCACACCCACGCTTTTGAGCAAGAACAGAATATAAACACAAAGCAGCAGTAGGAGTTTTATCTCTCCGGAGAGCTCGAAGTGGGTAAAATCCTCGCGTGCTTTACCTCGATCGCTCTTCGTCGCCCTCCGCTCCTCGCGGACGAAAAAGGCCCTGCCCCATAGGTGTTCGTTTCCCACGTCATCTTATGGCGCGCCAGGTAGGGGGCGTCGAGGTTGTGCGAACCTGATCCGGTCTTTGCGCGTGCTACATCAACATCTTCATCGACATGCCACCGAAGAAGAAGGCTTCGGAGGTGGCCGCTCCGTCCACGTCTTTCCCACCGCCGCCGGAGCAAACGGGCGGTGGAGTAGACGCCGGCGGATGAGCGGGCGCCGACGGGGGGACACACGTCATAACCAGGTCCAAGGACAAGGCCCCGCAAGCTTCGGCGTCTGTACATACACCGCACCCCTCCTAGGAGGTGCAGGATCGACAACGCCATGGTGCTCCTAGCACCGTACTCGCGTTGGAGCAAGGCCGAGCTGGTGGATCGCGGGACGCTCAAGGCCAACATGCGCGTCAGCATGTTGGCACAAGCGCGGTACGATCACCTGGACGAGATGTTGCTCCTTCTAACACTGTCAGAAGTCTGAGCATATCTCGCTCCTCGCGTCGTTCGCCGCCTCCACCCAAGACTCCAGAGGAAGCGGCGAGCCAGCTGCTTCTAGATTACCCTCGGCGCGAGACAAGATCGGCGGCGGAGGCCACCATTCGAGCCTCATCGGCCGCCAACAGCGACAAGCCCCGGCAACCGAGCACATCGAAGCCTCGGCAAGACGCCCAGGCGCAAGCCGACGCCGACAAGACCGCTGGGGGTGCCACCACCGTGCACTCCCCGCCCCGAAGGCCAAGATAGCCGACTCGCCGGGCCAACCTCGACACCGACTCCACCGCATCGTCGGACCAGCGAGCTTCGCCCGCGATCAACGCGTAAATTCTCCAAAACGGCGACAAGAAGATGCTCGTACTACGCGCCAGTGCGAAGAAAGCGCGTCGTCGATCGATCAGCGCTGGGCCCACTGTTGATATGCATGCGCCCGAGAGCTAAGCGACTTGCCGTCTGTGATAGGTTGCCCTGCGTTCACCCGTGAGCTGCGGCAAGTCGATGGCCCGATACCAAGAACTTCAAACCAGGCGTGCACGAGAAATGCGATGGCGGGATACATTCGTCAAAGTTCCTCGGCATCTACACCATAGCGGTGCGAGGCTGCGAAGCGCGACGAAGATCTCGCCAACTACTTCCGGCGGTGCTCAAGCCAACGTCGAGATCTTGGCTCATGCACTTGCCGGACAACTCCATCTCTTCGTGGGCGGACTGTGCCATCGGTTTGTCGGCGCCTTCACGGCGCCACAAGCCCCATGGCCGAAGCGATCTTCATTGCTCGCCGGAAGGAAGGAGAACCCTGCGCAAGTACATACAGAGATTCAGCCAGTGCGGCGCAACATCGAGCGTCCACCCGCCGCGGTTATCGGCGTGTTCCATCGAACATGCGCAACCGCGAGATGAGGGAGGAGATGGCGATGTGCAAAATCAGAAGATGTCGGCGAGCTATATGCTCGCCGACAAGTGTGCGCGTCTTTGAAGAGGAGAAACTCCCGGAGAGAACGCAGAGTGCAGATGGATCGGCGGTGAGGGCGCCCTCCGGCAAAGAAGAACCGGAGGCGGAATAACAGAAAGAGGAAGGCTAAGGATGTGCTAGTTGTCGAGCAGTCCGGCAACGGAGACGGCGCCGAGAAGGCCAAAGCTGGAGACTCCGGCGAGGCTGTGGTGGCCGCCGACAAGCAGGACGGTTCCGGCAAGCAGTACTGCAAGATCCACCGCACCAAGGGCCATGACCTCCAGACCTGCAAGAAGGTTGAGCAGCTTGTCGAGCTATAGAAAGCTGAATACGAGCGCCGCGACAAGGAGAAGGCCCAGGAAGGTGGAGGAGGATCCGGCAAGAAGCGTCCCGCCCGGGGAGGGCGCCTTGGCAAGGCCAAGCAGCGGCAAGGAGATAGACCTCCCCGTGGCCGCGACAAGGACGAAGACGAAGACGAAGATGATGAGATGGATGAGGATGAGACCGATGAGCAGGAGTTTCAGAAAGCGACAGAGGTTTTGTGCGTTGACGTCGGTGCTTCTCTGCACACCTCGCACCGCCAACTCAAACAGTGGGTGCGGGAGGTAAATGCAGCAGAACCATCAGTCGAGTCGCGCAAACCCCTGAAGTGGTCCAGCACGCCCATCATCTTTGATGTTGAGGATCACCCTGATCGCATAACTGCGGTCGGGTGCTTGCCGATGTTGGTTTCGCCAACTATCCGCAACCTCAAGGTCACAAAGATGTTGGTTGTGGCGGGCGGCTTGAATCTGATCTCTTCGCGGTGCTCAACAAGCTCCGGATCCTGACAATGAGCTCGAAGAGTGGTACCTTTCAAGGAATTAACCGGGAAGGAGCAAGCCAAAGGGAAGATCCTGCTGCCGGTAACGTTTGGCAGCGAGCTGAATTTCAGGACGAGAGAGTCACATTTGGCGTTTACGATTTCCCATTGCCCTACAATGGGATACTCGGCCGTCCAGCGCTTGCTAAGTTCATGGCAGCCTCTCACTACTCCTACAATGTGCTCAAGATGCCCGGTCCGATAAGTGTCATTTCTGTCCAAGGCGACAAGAAAGATGCACTTATCTGTACCAACAAGATCTACCGGGAAGCAGCAGCCGCAGTAGAACGCAAACCACTTGCCGCTGAAGCTCCCGGGGGGAAGAAGAAGATCAAGTCCGGCAAGAGTAGCTCTGATGCCCACTCCGGCAAGCGCACGTCTTCGGAGTGCTGCGCTACCATCGAGGACACACCATCGAGCTCCACCGGCAAGTGCAAGAAGGCAAAGACAGCTTCACCAGAGACCAAGAAAGTGGCCGCCAAGGAGGACGGCACTGGTGGTACCTTCACCATCAGTGCCACGCTTGACCCTGAATAGGAAAGCGCGCTCGTTGCTTTCCTGCGGGCGAATGTCGATGTGTTTGCATGGCAACCATTCGACATCCCTGTTGTTCCCAGGAAAGTAACTAAGCACCACCTTGCCGTCTGTCCTCACGCGCGACCCGTCAAGCAGAGAGTCAGGAAGCAAGCGGTGGAACGCCAAGAGTTCATTGCGGAAGAGATCAAGAAGTTGGAAGCAGCAGGCCTCGTCCGAGGAGTACTCCATCCAACGTGGTTAGCCAATCCAGTAGTCGTGCGCAAGGCGAATGGGAAGTGGAGGCTTTGTATTGACTTCACTGATGTTAATAAAGCTTGTCCCAAAGATCCATTTCCCTTGCGGCGCATTGACCAGATTATCGACTCCACGGCGGGATGTGATCTGCTTTCATTTCTTGATGCATACTCGAGTTACCATCGGATCTTCATGGCGAAGAGGATGAAGAAAACCGCATTCATTACTCCATGTGGCACGATTGCTTTGTACGAATGCCTTCGACTAAAGAATGCTGGTTCAACGTTTGCAAGAGTAGTCGATCATGCTTTTGAGCCACAACTGCGGGAATGTAGAAGCATACATGCATGACATAGTGGTCAAGAGCAAGGACAAAGAAACTTTGATCCAAGATTTGGACGAGACTTTTGCAAATCTGCGCAAGATCAATCTCAAGTTGAACCCCGAGAAGTGCGTGTTTGGAGTTCCTTCCGGCAAGCTTCTCGGGTTCTTTGTGTCCCAGAGGGGGATTGAAGCCAACCCCGACAAGATCAAGGCCATTGAGCAGATTGAAGCCCCGAAGCGCGTCAAGGATGTGCGAAGGCTTGCTGGCTGCGTCGCTGCTCTCAGTAGGTTCATCTCTAAGTCTGCTGAACGCGCCCTGCCATTTTCAAAATTTTGAAAAGGCAGGTCAATGAAATGGACTCGAGGCGGAGGCTGCGCTCACAGACTTGAAGAGATACTGTCCTCCACCCAATGCTTATCGCACCTAAACCACAAGAGAAGTTCTTTGCTATATCTAGCGGCAACCAATCAAATGGTTAGTGCTGCGTTAATAGCGGAGAGGAGGTAGATGATGAGCCGACAACCGCATGCAAGCGAGTCCAGCGACAAGCAGGGGGCTTCCCCGTCAAGCTCTGGTCCCGACAAGGATGGATCTGTGCAACCGCAGGAAGAGAAACGGAAGAAGATGGTGCGGCGCCAGTTTATTTTGTCGGTTCCCTTACAGAGGGGCTAGATCAAGGTACTGGGTGCGAAAGTTGCTTTTCGGCCTTCTCATGGCCTCGAGGAAGCTGCGCCATTACTTTCAAGCACATGAGATCACAGTTGTCACTCGCTTTCCGTTGAAGAGGATATTGCAGAATCCAGAAGCAACAGGCAGGATTATCGAGTGGGCCTTTGGGCTGTCGAGCTTTGGCCTCAAGTTTGAAAGTACTTCAACTATTCAGAGCCGAGCATTGGCAGAATTCATAGCAGAATGGGCGCTTAAAACCGATGAAGAAACTCGGAGAAGAGCATCCCGTCAAGGAAGCGAGCAAAGAATGGGTCATGTACTTTGATGGTGCCTTCTCGCTGCAAAGGCGCCGGTCTTGGTGTGCTACTTATCGCACCCACGGAGAGCACCTCAAGTACGTGGTCCAAATGCAATTTCCCAAGGAGCAAGCAACAAACAATACTGCAGAGTATGAAGGCTTGTTTGCCGGACTAAGGATCGCGGCAGACCTTGGGATCAAGAAGCTTATTGTTAGAGGTGACTCACAGCTTGTCGTCCGCCAAGTGAACAAAGATTATCAGAGTCCGCTGATGGAAGCCTACATTGATGAAGTGAGGAAGCTGGAAGAGCATTTTGACGGCCTGCAGATGGAACATGTTCCAAGAGCTCAGAACGACACTGCAGATGGCCTATCAAAATGTGTCGCACTTAAGTTGCCTGTGGAACCAGGGATTTTTGTGCTCAAGCTGACTCAACCATCTGTAACACCATCAACTGGACAGAGCAAGAAAAGAAAGTTGGTTACTGGCGACTACTTTCCGGCAGAGCTCCCCGAAGCCGCCGCCAAGAAGGTCCCTAGGATCAACACAAAAAGTGCTAAGGAGCAGTCTGCTCCGACAAGCCCTAGGGTTTGTTTCGCTGAAGCAGATGCTCCCGACAAGTTGTGTCCCGACACACTTGCCGGGGAGCATCACGCTCCGGCTGAATCACAGATTCTTGCCGTGGAAGCAGATGTTCCCGCAGCAGCATTTGTGCCTTTAGTCCTTGTCGTCGAGCCGCAAGCTCCGGCATGGGCACAGCAAATCGTCCATTTCCTTCGAACAGGAGAACTTCCCGAAGAGAAAGAAGAAGCGGAGAAACTAGCCCGGCAATCAAGTATGTACCAATTTGTCGATGACATACTGTACAGAAGAAGATTCAACGGAGTGAAATTGAAGTGCATTTCCCGGGAAGAAGGACAGGAGCTGTTGGCGGAGATACATGGAGGCATATGTGGTCACCACATTGGCGCAAGAAGAACTTTAAGCAAAGCCTTCCGGCAAGGTTTCTTTGGCCGACAACCCTCCAAGATGCAAGCGCACAAGTAACCAAGTGTGAAGCGTGCAGTTCCACTCCAAACAAATTCATCAACCAGCTCAAGCTCTCCAAACAATCCCTTTATCACGGCCATTTTGTGCGGGGCTCGACATCCTCGGCCCCTTTCCCCGAGCTGTCGGGGCTTGAGTACTTATGCGTGGCAATCGACAAGTTCACAAAGTGGCCGGAGGTGGAAGCGATGAGGAAGGTGACAACACGGTCGGCGATCAAGTTCTTGAGTCAATTGTTTGCCGCTTGAGTTCCTAAGGGATCATCACCGACAACGGCACACAATTCACGAGCCGCACCTTCATGCGATCGTCCAAGATCTTGGCGCCACGATCTGCCGCTTTTGTTGCTCACCCGAGAAGCAGCGGTCAAGCGGAGAGGGCGAGCAGCTGAAGTGCTGCGTGGGCTCAAGACCAGAACTTTCGACGGGCTGCACAAGTGAGAAATTGGATCGAGCTGCGGTGGTTCTTTGGTCGTCAGGCGACGCCAAATCGAGCCACTAGCGGACACCTTTTGCTCTTGTCTACAGAGCGAGGCAGTTCTCCCCACGGAACTTCGTATACGGATCGCCTCGATGCTCGCTTATGATGAGCTTGAGCAAGAGCAGCTGCGGCAAGATGACGCTGCTCCTCGAGGAGATCGTCTTGAGTCTTCAGACGAGCTGCTCGCTACCAGCAAGCTTTGCGCCGCTACCATAGCCGCAAAGTTAATGCCAGAAGCTTCGAGGAAGGCGACCTTGTTCTTCGGCGCGTTCAATCCGCCAAGAATTCCAACAAGTTGATGCCGAAGTGGGAAGGCCCTTATCGGGTAAAGCGAGTCACTAGGCCTGGCGCTGTCCGCCTTGAGACCGAAGATGGCTTTCCGGTGAGCAACTCCTGGAACATAGAGCATCTTCGTAAGTTTTACCCATAAGGCGCGGTTGCCGGAGCCTGCTGTTCCGACAACCATCTTTTGTACAAGCCTTGCCGCTGTTGCATGTAACCCTTTGTACAAAGCCGGGCGCAGATCCCGTGCATAAATAAAGATCGTATGCTCAGCACATGTTGTCAAATTCTATGCTTTCTTTCTTTTTGCATGCATTATCTGACACTTTGTGCAGCACTCGCCCCCGGTAAGCAATAACGAGCCTTAAGGCTCCATATCTTTATTTTCTCTTCTTTCTTTTGCCCAAAAAGAAGGTTCCTTCACCCACATGTTCACCGGGGGGAGGAGAGGATAAAGGTGTGGACCAGGTGTCATTCAAAGAAGTATAGCTTTACCGGGGCACAGACGACAGAAAAGCTAAGTTGCCAAAGTTTTGAGCACAGTTAGTTTTAAATTTTTTGAGTTATATTCTTTGAACGATCGTGCCTTGTATGGAAAACATGTGCGCGGAGGAACCGGCTCGTGGCTAGTTGCGCCCTTACTTTGTTTCGAGTCCGCTCAACAATGAAAGTGTGGTGCGACTAGTCCCGACAAGGTTTCTTGCCGGAGGCAACACCGCCACAGAAGCTGCTTGATGTTCCAGACTCAGCGCTTCATGGCAAGTGTGCTTCTTGACCGCAAGTTCCCTAAAAGCGTAGGGTAAAAACATACAAGGAATGGAATCAAGTAAAGGAGATAACATATCAAGCAATTGCCCAGAATAAAGTTATATTACAATAAATAACTTGCGGCGCTCTAATGGATTGTTCCTGTGACATATCTAGCAGTGGCAAGAAAAAGGAGGAAAAGGGCAGCCTAATCTACATGATCGCCGTCGACCCTCTTGACTTCATTGACCTTGTCCACAATGGGTGCGACAATGGCTTTGAGCTCTTCAAGATCAGCACCCGCTGGCAGCTTCTTGAGGATGCGGGTGAGGTCGATGCTCGGGTTGCGGAAGAGTATCTTTACCAACACCTTCTCCAAGACCTTGGCGCAGATTGCGCGCGACTCGTCAGCCAACTTCTTTGGGATCCTTTCCCGGAGCTGCTGGAGAGCCGTCGCCACACCCTTGAAGAACAAAGTAAGCTTGACGCTGGGCTGGAGGTTCTCGTCGGTGGAGTACCCGAAGCCCGCCAAATCCAGCTGCGCCAGCTCCTCGTCAATGGTTGCAGCGATGTTGACGAGGCCCTCCGTCCAGAGCTCCACCGTAGCCCTGAAGGTGTTTTGAGTCTCAGCGGCCGTCGTCAACAGCTCCTCGTTGCCCTTGATCTCTTTCTTCAATTCATCTTCCCGCCTCTTGGCACCATCCAGAGTCTCCGTCAAGGTGGCCAGCTTCAGCTCTAGATCAGCGCTTGAATCCTTGACGGCGTTCAGTTCCTTGACCTTGTCGGCGAGTTGAACTTGCAGATCGCCATGAGCAAGGGCATCCTTCTCGCGTTCGCGCTGGAGTGCGGCAAGCTCTTCATTCTTCACATTCACTTCCAGTTCCTTCTTGGCGGCCTCAGCAGCCGCAGCGGCATCCTTCGCCTCCTTGAGTGCCCCGCCAAGTGATTGCTGCCGTGCGTCGAGCTCCTCCTCGTGGTTGTCCAGATTAACCTTCTTCTGCGTCGGCTCACCTTCCCTTTGGACAGCTCCTCGGCGAGCCTCTGCTGCTCCTCGGCTTGCCTTTTCGGGATGAACGCCTTCTTCGCCTCGACAAGTTCGCCCTCTCCTCCGCTATGGATCGGAGGGCCTCGTGGTTGCGGCTCTTGAGCTCCTCGCATGCTTCTCTATGTCAACTCCGCCCAGCGACAAGCTCTTCCAGGACTCAAGCTTAGCTTGCGGGCGTGATAGAGTGACACCAACTTTGAACAAGCTGCACCTCCTCGGACTCGCCGCTGCTGCTGCTTGGCGCGTCCACCGCCTGCCCAGCCAGAGGCGAGTACTTCCCGTCAAACTCCTCTCCTTGACCGGCGCCACAGGGCTCGGCGCCCAGGAAGCTTGATGTATATGCCCTCGCCGGCCTTCAAGTAGGCGCCTGGCTGGGGCTCCTCGGAGCCCGGTGCTGCATCAGCGGCGGAGGGGTCGGTGGTCGGTGTAGTGCCTTGCGCTCCTGCGCCCTCCGGGTCGTCAGTACGATCGCCGGACCCCTCGCCAGCTCCTGCGCCAGCAGCCTTGGCGGCTTCTTCGTCGGCGGGTTCATCAGCGCCGGCCTCTTCCTCGTCAGCAACGGCGTCTTCAGTATTGCCGCGTGCGCCTTCCTCGCCGGTGGCCTCGGTCTCCATCGGGTCTGTGAGAGGGGGATCTGAAGACAGGAAGAGGAAGGAAAAGTCAAACAAAGATCCAAAAAGAAGATCAGAAGAAAAACCCAAGGGAAAATTTCCGACAAGGAGGGTTACCTGTGCTGGGCTCTGTGACCATGGGCTCCACCACCGAAGGCTCACTGGTTCCACCCCTTGTCGGGGACCTCTCCCTTGCCAAGGAGCGCTCCCTTGTCGGGGAATCGCCCCTTGGCGGCGTCGTCAGCAGAGCAGCACCTCAGGCGGCCACGGTTGCTCTGATGGGCCTGTTCTGCTCCTACACAAATAAATCAATAATCAAGATGTCAGCAAAAGAAAAAGCGCCCATGCGCGCCCCACAACCGGAAGTAAACCAAACACTTACGCTGGGGGCTGTGCTGGGGGCTGCTGCGAGGAGATGGTATCGGGTCCATCAGGGTAGTCTCGGACGTGTCCTCTACCATCACAGCAGGATCGTCCTCGATGACAACCACGGGGACCTTAGCCCTCTTCGCCGCTCTCTCGGCCAGAGTCCTAAAATGGAACAAGGATTCAGAGGGAAGCGGATCAGATGCAAGACAAGAAACAACAAAGATCGAAGAAATACAAGTACAGCAAGGAGAAAGCCTTACTACTCCTCCTCCTCTTCTTCCTCCTCGTCGGAGCTCAGCGCAGAGAGGTCAATCTAGTACCCTTCTGCTTGGCGGAGAGTAGGCTCCCTTGGGCGTTGCGGCAGCTGCGGCAGATCAGGCGTGGCGGCCCGCGAGACCCGCCTCGATTGCAGCACGGCTGAGATGCTCCAGCAGCAGCAGTACTTGCAGCGGTGGAGCGTGTCCCACGGCGCTGCGGTTGTTGGCCTGCTTGCCGCCCTGCTGTATCTCCAACTCGACGGAGGCGCCTTCTTGGTTGAAATTGGGGCTGCGCTGGGGGCTCCGCCTGCGGCAAGCTGCTCGAAGACGGCTGGCCGCTCGCGCCCTCGGCGGGCTCGCTCGCTTCGGCTTCGGGCTCCCCCTCGCCAACGAACTCTCCGGCAAGGTCCTCCCGGTCGGCAAGGCTTGCCGCCTCGGCCGCCTCTGCCTCCTCCAATGTGAAGCCAAATTCGCCCGCGGCGGCGGCTGCCGCCGCCTCTTTGGCCCTGGTGGCGATGTACCGCATCTCATCGTCGGTGGTGTCGCGAGTGAGGAGCCTCTGCTCGTCGGCGCGGACTGCTACCTCCACCAGGCTGTCGAAGAATTGCCGCACGACGTCGTCGGCGGGCTCCTTCCAAGTCGGGATAACCCCGTGCGAGTCGCACTCCGGCATCATTGCACGGATGCGATCAAGACTGGAGTTGTTGCACAGTGGGATGTCGCCCTGTGGCAGCCTGAACCACTCCGGATGGTGGGCGTCGTGCTTGAATAGCTCTTTGAGCATCCCGTCAAGCTCCAGAACCGTGAAGTTGAAGTTGAGGCCCGGGCGTAGCCTCATGATATCCGTCGGGCCGCCAAACAGCCAGGTGGGCCTCCTCCTCTCCTGTAGGGGGGCGATGCGACGGCGAAGGAAATCCGTGCCAACGGCCCCTTCTGTGAGCCCGGCAAGCCTAAGCCGCAGGATTCGGGTGGTGGCGAGCTTCAGCTTGGTGTCGTCCGGCGACAAAGCGCTCCAGTCGCCGCCGCGCACCACCCGGGTCTGGCGCAAGTTGGTGAATGACTGCGGGTTGGCGTCGACGATCCAACACCACTCCGCCCTCCACTCGTCCCATTTGCTGCGGAGCTCCCCCTCCAGATACACCTCCTTCATGCCGACTCGTGAGATCCAGGCGACCCCGCCGGCCAAGGGCTCTCCTTTCTCGGCTCGGGGGATGAAATAGTGGCGAAAAAGGGCAACATTTGGGTGGATGCCAACAAAGTTCTCGCAGAGGTGTGCAAAAACCGCCATTGTCAGAACGGTGTTGAGGGTGAAATCAAGAAGATGAAACCCGTAGGTATTCATGATATCACAGAAGAAATCAGAAAAAGGTGGGCAGAGCCTGCAGTAGAAGAACACCGGAAAGAAATGGTACCCTTTTGGGCACCGCTTCGAAGTAAAGCCTCCGCGAGAGCACCGGCGTCTTGTGGATGCGCCGCGTCTCCGTCGGCGAAGAGGTAGAACTCCTCCATGGCGCCGCCGGGGGTGAGCTCGGGGAAAAGCACTCGCTCCTTGCGCGGCGCCTCAAGCCATAGCGCCTCGGCCGATTCGTGCTCTTGCGGTCTTGAGCCATGGCGGAAGCGGCGAAGCGCGAAGCGTTAGAGGCGGCAGCGGCGACGGACGGCGGAGCGCTGCTCTCTTTCGACTTGAGAAGCGGAGGGGAGCGATGGAGCTTTCGGAGGAAGAAACTGCAAGTGGCGAAGGTGGGGGAACGACCCCTGTTTCCTCTGCTTATAAAAGGGAGAGGCTAACGTTACGCATTTCCTGATTTAAGAATTACCCATGATCTCTCCCACGACGCCGCGTTTGACGCGTGCCGTTACGGGAGGGCGCGGTGAATCTGGTGGATTTGGTATGGACCCAGCCGCCCGTGCCGTGCCTGTTTTGGGCTGGCCCAACAGCACTCGGCACCGTGTATGGCCCGAGCCGGGGCTCTGTCGGTGTACTAAAGTAGGGGTACCTTAGTATCCCGAACTTGTGCCGCGGCGATCGCGGCGTCCGCGGCAAGGCTTGCCGAGCGTCGCCAAGATCGCCGTTATTCCTATTACAGCCATTCAAGAACAAAGTGTTTAACTATGAAGACAAGGCCCCGGCAAGAGAAGCTGGCCGGGAAGGACAAGACCCCGGCAAGAGGAGCTTGCCGGGAAGGCCAACCAAGGCATTTCAAGAGGCTTGCCGCGACGCACCGCGCGTCCCGGCAAGGCCCGGCGAGAAACAAGGCCCGGCGTCGCCGCAGGGTCGTTCCTGGCGTACGTGGCGAGTAGCTGTGCAGCCAAGCGGTGCGAGGTGGCAAGTGAAGATGATGAGAAAGCCATTGTGGCGATCGGTGGCGCCCCTAATGGTCGTTTCCTGCACTGTTTGGGCGACCGGACGGGCATTAAATGCCCTTGTCCCCTGCCGTCAGAGTTAGGTAGGGGGCACTGTTGATAGCGGTTGTACCAACACCTCTTTTTAGTTTTTTACCCCTCTCTCTGCGTTGCCACCTGTCGGTGACCCCTTTAGACTATAAAAAGGAGGCCCATGCGCACGTAGAAGGGGTTCGACTCATTCGAAACTACAACACACCCACGCTTTTGAGCAAGAACAGAATAGAAACACAAAGCAGCAGTAGGATTTTTATCTCTCCGGAGAGCTCCGAAGCTGGGTAAAATCCCTCGCGTGCTTTACCTCGATCTGCTCTTCGTGCGCCCTCCGCTCCCTGCTGGACCTAAAAGGGGCCCTGCCCCATAGGTGTTCGTTTCCCACGACACACGGTGCTCTAGTTTGGACCAACACTTAGACAAGCATTGGCCCGGGGGGGCTATAATAAAGATGACCCTTGGGTTACTTACTCCCAAGGGAAAAGTAGGTGGTGGTGAGGCAAATGGTAAAACCAAGGTTGGGCCTTGCTGGAGGAGTTTTATTCAAAGCGAACTGTCAGGGGGGTCCCATAAATCACCCGACCACGTTAGGAACGCAAAATCCGGGAACATAACACCGGTATGACGGAAACTAGGGCGGCAAGAGTGGAACAAAACACCAGGCATAAGGCCGAGCCTTCCACCCTTTACCAAATATATAGATGCATTGATAATATAAGAGATATTGTGATATCCCAACATAAACCCTATGCACCAAGGAGAAATCTTCAACTTCACCTGCAACTAGCAACGCTATAAGAGGGGCTGAGCAAAGCGGTGACATAGCCAAACAACGGTTTGCATGGGAAAGGTGTCAAAGGTTAGAGGTTCATGGCAATTTGGGATGGCTTGAAAAACAGGTAATAGGTAGCGCAGCATAGCGATAGAACGAAGTAACTAGCATAGCAATGATAGTAGTGAGATCCAAGGTAGCGGTCATCTTGCCTGAAATTCCGCAAGGAAGAAGAACGAGTCCATGAAGAAGATGAAGCCACGAAGACGAACCACACGTAGACGAACGCATCCTCACGATCGCAACGAAATGGGAACTATCGAGAAGAAGCACACAACATGGTAAACACACCACACATGACAAGACATGATGCACAACAAGCATGATGCATGAGAAAGCTAGATGAGGCTACTCATGGCAACATATGATGCAAACAAGAACAACACATCAAGGCAAGTTTAAATGAGGCCGCGAACAACATATAACAATTCCGGTAAGTCCTTATATGCAGATTTCGAAATTGGTCCAGATCTGAATAAACCTTATGTTCAAGTTGTTAAACAGCAAGTTAAGATGCACCAAGATGATCTACATGAAATTCTAGTCAAGTTACATATAAAGTTCATTAGATTCGGAGCTACGGCCTAGAAGATATGAGCAAAACAAGTTAACCATGGCATTGATGCAAAATGCATACAAACATCAAGCAAGCACACCAAAACAAGGATGCAACTTGATAATATGAAGCTACATGCAAAATCAAGCAAGTTTCATATAGAACACACTCAAAACGGAGCAACGGTGTAACACATACACTCTATACAAGTTATAGCAACAATCTGTCCATAACAGCAACTAGGCATATTGCAAGCATCAAAACAACATGCTACAGCATCCCAACATAATAACAAAAGGCATGGGCATGAAGTACAGGTAAAGCATAACGAAACATGAACACTGAGCTATCTCCAGAAACAACTAGAACATGCTCAAAAACACATGGTAAGATTGCAAATAATAACAGTTTCAGACTTTGCAGAAATAACATCAGGTTGCACTGTTTAGAGCTATCAAACAACATGTTACATGAACTTATCATGGCAACCAAAGGCATGTCATGATACTACTAAAAGCATAGATCAAAAGTCCCTTACTGACCATAAGCCAAAAAGGCATAGAAAATATGATGGCACCCATGTAAACATGGCAAGTTATATTACAGATTCAACATGGCAGGAACAATAATAAGTAGGCATGTTGGTGAGCTTGAACCACTCACCACAGAGCAATACATGGCATGGCAAGGCAACCAACAGTAAGAAGGCATGTTTATGAAGCTAAGCATGGCTAAGCATGGCAATGGCAATAGCAACACATGGGAACTAGTGAACTTAATGTTAACAGGCTGATAGCAACATTATGAAGCAACTTTGGAGCAACATTACAACATGATCCAGCAGGCTATAATTGCAACCTAGGGCATGAATGGATAGAGCAAGACATTTAGATCAAAACATGTTTATAGAACATCTCCAGATTATGCATAGAATGATTAGTAGAAGCATGTTAACATAGCAACAAAATATAACAGAATCTGTCAGGAAAACAGCAACAGCAAGTACCCTACTTAGCAAGCTTGATACACTCAGCACACAACTCTCAAAAATACATGGTTGGCACCCCTGGAAAGATGGCATGGCATAGATCAACATACATGTAGACATCAACCTCATAGGATGCACACATCAATCATGGCAAAAATGACAAATGAGCAAGTTATAACAGTTTCAGCAGATTAACATTAACATGAACTCTTCCAACAGCATTTCGGACACCAAGATGAGCTCAAATGAAAATGATGCAATGGAATAAAATGAAGTACTCGTCGAGACGAACAATTTGACATATTACACGCACGAAACGGAGCTACGGATGCAGAGATACGATGCAACGAACATGGCATGATAATGCAACATATTTCGGGGCTTAGGCATTTATCAGGAAAAAAATATATGTGAGCGTCATATACAAAAGGACGCACGGGCGCGGGATCTAGACGGGGCTCACCACTGGGCTTGGCCCAGGTCGGGGGAGAGGGTTGGCAGGCCGGGGCGCTGGGCCGGCGGCCGGGCGCTGCTGGGCCGGCGGCTGATGTGGCCCAGGATGGGGCCCACGTGGCGGCGGCGAGGGCGACGCCCTCGTGCTCACTGTGAGGCAGTGAGGCCGGCGCACGAAGGAATCCGGTGAGGGCGGCGCGCCGGCGATGGAGAGGCTGGAACAAAGCGGCGCTGGCGGATCTGCCGCTGGCTACCGGATCGGCCGGGCGAGGACGAACAAGCGGCGGCGGCAAGCGGCGGTTCTGCGAGAGACGCGGCAGCGGGCTTCGGCGGTGGCGGCGGATGGCGACGGGCGGCGGGAAGGCGAGCTGGCGGCGCTGAGGGCGGCGAGGCGCAAGGCTCGGCCGACGGCGGGAACGCGTCCAGCGACTGACGGAGACACGGCGGAGCGGGTCCGCGACCCGGCGGCGACTTCGCCGACGACGGGTCGGGCAGAGGCGGCAAGGAAAGCGAAGCGGGCGCTCGGGCTGGCGCGCCCTCGGGGGCCAGATCAGGGCCGGGCGGGCATGGGACGGGCCTGCGGCGGCGGGAGGCTGCTAGGGACGCGTGGCGTCCGCGGGTTGGACGGGAGCGGCGGCGCGATTTCGTCCGGCCGTCGGCGGACATGTCCGGCGGCGCGGAGGGACGAAGGAGCTAGGGTTAGGGGAAAATCATCCGCGAATTTGGAAAGGGTTGCACATATATATATAGGTAGAGGGAGCTAGGAGAGTCCAAATGAGGAGCGGTTTTCGGCCACGTGATCGTGATCGAACGACCGAGAGCATGGAGGGGAGTTAGATGGGTTTTGGGCCACTTTGGAAGGGGTGTTGGGCTGCAACAAAAGAGGCCTTTACGGTTACCCGGTTAACCGTTGGAGTACCAAATGACCTCCAAATGGCACGAAACTTGACAGGCGGTCTACCAGTGCTATACCAAGGCCGCTTGGCAAACCTCGGGCCATTCCGAGAAAGTTTAACACCCACACACGAAAAGAGGCAAAAAGGGGACGCCGGAGGACATAGGAGTGTTGGATTGCAAAACGGACAACGGGGAAAATGCTCGGATGCATGAGACGAACACGTATGCAAATGCGATGCACATGACGACATGATATGAAATGCAGATGATGACATGGCAAAGTGCAACACGCAAGCAAATGACATGGCAACGATGGCGAATAACTGGCAGACACCTGGCGC
This sequence comes from Aegilops speltoides, assembly GCA_021437245.1. Taxonomy (NCBI): domain Eukaryota; kingdom Viridiplantae; phylum Streptophyta; class Magnoliopsida; order Poales; family Poaceae; genus Aegilops; species Aegilops speltoides. The sequence continues at coordinate 317,756,761 of CM038147.1, read as the reverse complement.
ATCGGATCCGGGGCGTTACAACACTCCTCCACTAACAAGAGATCTCGTCCCGAGATCTTAGGACCGAGATGGAAGGGAAAAAGTGATGAGGTGAAACAAGAACTCAAGAGAAGAAACAAAGAATCGAGAGCACTCGAGAAGAAGAGGGGAATGACGAGAATGACGAGAATCAAAGCTCATGGAATCGGATAGGCTATGAAATCACTCGTTCTAACCGGAGTGGTTAGAATGAGAAAAGAAACGGATAAGACTGAAAGGATTTAGGCAGCACTCCGGCTGAAAATGGGAGGATTTGAACGAACTTGAGAGGATGGAATGGCACTTGATGAACTCTTGAAGAATGAATTAAATCATGAAGAACCACCATGAAGAACTCCGGTAACAAAAGGATGATGAGATAGAATTGAAAGATGGAAAGAATAAGGATGAGCCTTGCGATGATTTAGATGGGGGTACCAACGAGATGGCCGAGGAAATTTGAACTCCGAAAAGAAAAGATGAAACACTTGAAACTAGAATTTATTCATCAAGAACAAACTCTGATGGAAGGGATTAATCACTTGGATGAAATAAGAATAAGATTTATTGTATGCTTATCCTTCATCAAATTAAATTGATGACACAATGGATTTGGCATGCAACTTATTCTTGTTGAAAAGGATTAAGAAGTGACATATTGCAAATTTTGAGAAAGTCTTCATGAATCACCAGTAGGATTGAAAGAACGGATGGATTAAAATGATAAATAAGGAAAAAGAATCTTGAACGAACCACCGTAAGAATTCGGAAATGTCTGGCGAAAGAGAATGAATCACCGGGAAGAATTAGAAGAACCAATAAGCTAGAGGGGATTTAGATGCAAAAGAACAAATAGATCATGAGCTGATTAAAGAACACTTGAACGAAGCACCGGAAGAATATAGAGACGACCGAAGCTGAAAACTTAGAATGAAGAAATCTTCCGAAAAGATGGCCTCCGGATAATCGAGAGAGAAAGCAACTCCTGAAATACTCCGGATGGATGAAAAGAATTTGCATGACTTGAAATAATTTGATAGGATAACATGAAACTAGAACCACGAAACTTCGGAAGAACGGACAAGATTTAGAGGAAAAACTCTTATTCGGTCTTCAAATGACGACGAGAAACACCATCAAAATTACTAAGGTACTCCGGGAGAATGAAAAGCGAAGAGGTTGAGCCAACAATGAAAAGAATTTGAAAGCGATCTTGGAGAAGGCATGTGACTGATGGAATCCATTCTTACGTCACACTTTGAAAAGAATTTGAGAAAGCTCCGGGGGAATTAGAAGAGTCAGGTAAGATCCTGGGAAAAGACCTGTGGGTTAGGGCCCACTAAAGAGATAACACCGTTGGAAAAGGGTTGTTGAACAGATAGATGATGCACCGGAACAATTAAAATATTTGAATGAGGTGACAACCTCGAATTAATTGGAACACCGATGAATCTTCTGAGATGTCTTGAGAACTCGGAGGATAAAGCTGGCGAGAGGCGAGCGAAAGCAGGAAAAACACTTGAGCTGAGGAAAAAGAATACGATCGACAACGAATAACTTGAATTGAAACCACCAGAGAAGAAAAGAGTTGAAAATGACAAACAAGACGAGAATTCACCGGTTGAAATAATTGAGGGAAGACTGAAGAGGCTCTGCACGAATGAAATTGATGCTCGAAAAAGACTCAGATTCTGGGAAGAAGATGCTGGGAGGGCGGGAAAAAACAAAGACAACTAGAAGGGGAAAAAACTGATGAATAACTTCAAGAGAAAACACCGGTTGAAATCATTGAGGAAAGAAACAAAGACTTCGCACGAGTAGGATGGATACTCGATTACGGACTCCGATTCCGAGAAGGAAAAGGGGTGGGCAGGTGGGAAAAGAAAACAACTGAGGATTTATCTCGCAAAAGACAAAGTGGTTTGAGTCCACGAGAAAAGCACCGGATCAAAAGAGCTGAGAACAACGATCGAAAAACCAACTGCGTGAACCTAAAGAAAAATTTGAAGGGGAAGAGGAGTAATTCAAAACACCTATGTCAAGATTCCTTACCAGAGCGACGAAGGGGATGAGGAGTAAAAAGAATTCCTACTCTCCGATATAACTAGACTCCAAAAAAACAGTTTTCTTCTAGACTCAACAACGACCAAACTACACGATCAATCAAGGGGGCTCCTAAGGTCGGTCGAGGCTCTGATACCAACTTGTCACGCCCAATATGCGACCCTATCCCAAAGGAACTCGAAGGTCCCACCAAGGATAGACCCGCATATTGAGACGCTTTTGCAAGGTGGATATCATTACATCAACATTACATAATAGGTGGGGATACATCCAAAAGGCATACAATGCCACATGAATACAACAATACAACATACAAGAACAACATCCGACTAGGGATGAATCATAAACAGAAACTCAAACAACATCCACCCTGCTAGCCCAGGCTGCCGACCTGGAACCTATCCCCTGATCAAAGAAGAAGCAGAAGAAGAACTCCAAACAAGCAAACATCGCTCTCGCGTCAAGATCATCGCATATCCTGTACCTGCAACTGTTGTTGTAGTAATCTGTGAGCCACGAGGACTCAGCAATCCCATTACCATGGGTGTCAAAACTAGCAAAGCTTAATGGGTAAGGAAGGGGTAAAGTGGTGAGGTTGCAGCAGCGAGTAAGCATGATATGGTGGCTAACATATGCAAATAAGAGCGAGAAGAAAGCAAGCGGAACGGTCGTGAAGCTAGAAATGATCAAGAGGTGATCCTGAACTCCTACTTATGTCAAACATAACACAGAAACCGTGTTCACTTCCCGGACTCCGCCGAGAAGAGACCATCACGGCTACACACGCGGTTGATGCGTTTTAGTTCGGATCTAGTGTCAAGTTATCTACAACCGGACATTAACAAATTCCCATCTGCCACATAACCGCGGGCACGGCTCTCGAAAGTTTATACCCTGCTGGGGTGTCCCAACTTAGCCCATGACAAGCTCTCACGATCAACGAAGGAATAGACCTTCTCCCAGGAAGACCCGATCAGTCTCGGAATCCCGGTTTACAAGACATTTCGACAATGGTAAAACAAGACCAGCAAGACCGCCCGATGCGCCGACATCCCGATAGGAGCTGCATATATCTCGTTCTCAGGGCAACACCGGATAAGCTAAGCGTATAGGTACCGACGAATCCAAGTTGCCAAGGAATGGTCCCGCACAGTGCTCTAGTTTGGACCAACACTTAGACAAGCATTGGCCCGGGGGGGCTATAATAAAGATGACCCTTGGGTTAATTACTCCCAAGGGAAAAGTAGGTGGTGGTGAGGCAAATGGTAAAACCAAGGTTGGGCCTTCTTTGGAGGAGTTTTATTCAAAGCGAACTGTCGGGGGTCCCATAAATCACCCGACCGTGTTAGGAGCATAAAATCCGGGAACATAACACGGTATGACGGAAACTAGAGGCGGCAAGAGTGGAACAAAACACGGGCATAAGGCCGAGCCTTCCACCCTTTACCAAATATATAGATGCATTGATAATATAAGAGATATTGTGATATCCCAACATAAACCCTGTCCACCAAGGAGAAAACTTCAACTTCACCTGCAACTAGCAACGCTATAAGAGGGGCTGAGCAAAGCGGTGACATAGCCAAACAACGGTTTGCATGGGAAAGGTGTCAAAGGTTAGAGGTTCATGGCAATTTGGGATGGCTTGAAAAACAGGTAATAGGTAGCGCAGCATAGCGATAGAACGAAGAAACTAGCATAGCAATGATAGTAGTGAGATTCAAGGTAGCGGTCATCTTGCCTGAAATCCCGCAAGGAAGAAGAACGAGTCCATGAAGAAGATGAAGCCACGAAGACGAACCACACGTAGACGAACGCATCCTCACGATCGCAACGAAACGGGAACTATCGAGAAGAAGCACACAACATGGTAAACACACCACACATGACAAGACATGATGCACAACAAGCATGATGCATGAGCAAGCTAGATGAGGCTACTCATGGCAAGAGATGACGCAAACAAGAACAACACATCAAGGCAAGTTTAAATGAGGCCCGGAACAACATATAGTAATTCCGGTAAGTCCTTATATGCAGATTTCGAAATTGGTCCAGATCTGAATAAACCTTATGTTCAAGTTGTTAAACAGCAAGTTAAGATGCACCAAGATGATCTACACGAAATTCTAGTCAAGTTACATATAAAGTTCATTAGATTCGGAGCTACGGCCTAGAAGATATGAGCAAAACAAGTTAACCATGGCATTGATGCAAAATGCATACAAACATCAAGCAAGCACACCAAAACAAGGATGCGACATGATAATATGAAGCTACATGCAAAATCAAGCAAGTTTCATATAGAACACACTCAAAACAGAGCAACGGTGTAACACATACACTCTATACAAGTTATAGCAACAATCTGTCCATAACAGCAACTAGGCATATTGCAAGCATCAAAACAACATGCTACAGCATACCAACATAATAACAAAAGGCATGGGCATTAAGTACAGGTAAATCATAACAAAACATGAACACTGAGCTATCTCCAGAAACAACTAGAACATGCTCAAAAACACATGGTAAGATTGCAAATAATAACAGTTTCAGACTTTGCAGAAATAACATCAGGTTGCACTGTTTAGAGCTATCAAACAACATGTTACAGGAACTTATCATGGCAACCAAAGGCATGTCATGATACTACTAAAAGCATAGATCAAAAGTCCCTTACTGACCATAAGCCAAAAAGGCATAGAAAATATGATGGCACCCATGTAAACATGGCAAGTTATATTACAGATTCAACATGGCAGAAACAATAATAAGTAGGCATGTTGGTGAGCTTGAACCACTCACCACAGAGCAATACATAGCATGGCAAGGCAACCAACAGTAAGAAGGCATGTTTATGAAGCTAAGCATGGCAATAGCAAGTTCATAGGGTGCATGGAACACTAGCAAAACACATGGGAACTAGTGAACTTAATGTTAAGAGGCTGATAGCAACATTATGAAGCAAATTTGGAGCAAGATTACAACATGATCCAGCAGGCTATAATTGCAACCAAGGGCATTAATGGATAGAGAAAGACATGTAGATCAAAACATGTTTATAGAACATCTCCAGATTATGCATAGAATGATTAGTAGAAGCATGTTAACATAGCAACAAAATATAATAGAATTTGTCAGGAAAACAGCAACAGCAAGTACCCTACTTAGCAAGCTTGATACACTCAGCACACAACTCATAAAAATACATGGTTGGCACCCCTGGAAAGACGGCATGGCATAGATCAACATACATGTAGACATCAACCTCATAGGATGCACACATCAATCATGGCAAAAATGACAAATGAGCAAGTTATAACAGTTTCAGCAGATTAACATCAACATGAACTCTTCCAACAGCATTTCGGGCACCAAGATAAGCTCAAACGAAAATGATGCAATGGAATAAAATGAAGTACTCGCCGAGGCGAACAATTTGACATATTACACGCACGAAATGGAGCTACAGATACAGAGATACGATGCAACGAACATGGCATCATAATGCAACATATTTCGGGGCTTAGGCATTTAAAAGGACCCACGGGCGCGGGATCTAGACGGGGCTCACCACTGGGCTTGGCCCAGTCGGGAGAAGGTTGGCGGGCAGGCTGGGCGGGCTGCCTGGCGCTCTTGGGCGGCTGGCTGATGTGGCCAGACAGGGCCCACTTGAGGCGGCGAGGGCGGCGCCCTCGTGCTCACTCCTGTGAGGAGGCGAGGGGCGTGGCTGGCGAATCCAGCGAGGCGGGCGCGCAGCCGATGGAGGAGGCAGGAACAAAAGGTCTGTGAGGCAGATCTGCCGCTGGCCACCGGATCTCGACCGGGCGAGGGACGAATAAGCGGCGGCGACGGCGAAGCGGTCGCAGACGCGGCAATGGCGGCCCGGCAGGCATGGATGGCGACCGGGCGGCGAGGAAGGCGAGCGGGCGGCGCTGAGGGCGGCGAGGCGCAGGCTCGGCGACGGCGGGAACGCGGGTCCAGCGACCTGACGGAGACACTGCGGAGCGGGTCCGCGACCCGGCGGCTCTGCGCCGACGATGTGGTCGGGCAGAGGCGACGGAGGAGCGGCGGGCGCTCGGGCTGGCCGCGACCCTCGGGGCCAGATCGGGGCCAGGCGGGGCTGGGGCAGACCTCTGGCGGCGGAGAGCTCTGGGGACGCGTGGCATCCAGCGGGTTGGACGGGAGCGGCGGCTTGATTCGTCCATTGTCGGCGGACATGTCCGTGTGTGGAGGGAGGAAGGAGCTAGGGTTAGGGGAAAATCATCCGCGAATTTGGAGAGGGTTGCACATATATATAGGTAGAGGGAGCTAGGAGAGTCCAAATGAGGAGCGGTTTTCGGCCACGCGATTGTGATCGAACAACCGAGAGCATGGAGGGGAGTTAGATGGGTTTTGGGCCACTTTGGAAGGGGTGTTGAGCTGCAACAAAAGAGGCCTTTACGGTTACCCGGTTAACCGTTGGAGTACCAAACGACCTCCAAATGGCACGAAACTTGACAGGCGGTCTACCGGTGCTATACCAAGGCCGCTTGGCAAACCTCGGGCCATTCCGAGAAAGTTTAACACCCGCACACGAAAAGAGGCAAAAAGGGGACGCCAGAGGACATAGGAGTGTCGGATTGCAAGACGGACAACGGGGAAAATGCTCGGATGCATGAGACGAACACGTATACAAATGCGATGCACATGACGACATGATATGAAATGCAGATGATGACATGGCAAAGTGCAAAACGCAAGCAAATGACATGGCAACGATGGCGAATAACTGGCAGACACCTGGCGCATCGGATCCAGGGCGTTACAGTTTGTCCTCAAGCGGAAACTGATAACGAAAAATATGTCCACATGTTTAGAGATAGAGGTGTCGATAAAATAAAATACGGACATGTGGGCACCATGATCATTCTTATAACAGCAACATATATAAATATTGTCATATGATTTCTTATACTAAAGTAAAAATCTTTTCACAATGTCAAGTATGAATCAAAAACTTCATTGAAAACTAACAAACTATAATCTCGGTCATTGAAGCAATTGCAATTTATCATAACATCGGAAAGAATCAATATAAGAGCTTTTTAGCAAGTCCACATACTCAACTATCATTTAGTCTTTCACAATTGCTAACACTCAGACAATACTTATGGTTATGGAGTTTTAATCGGACATAGAGAAAGATAAGGGCTTATAGTGTTGCCTCCCAACCTTTTACGTCAAGCGTAATGTCAACAATAATAGTTCATGCTAACTTATATCCAATTGGATATATATATATATCAGGATCTTTCTAACACAATCTGCTTGCCAAAGGATAAAATATAAAAAGGAAAGGTAAAGATCACCATGACTCTTGCATAATGTATAAGACAAGAATAAAAGATAGGCCCTTCGCAGAGGGAAGCAGAGGTTGTCATGTGCTTTTATGATTGGATGCAAAAGAACGTCACTTTATATTGCCACTTGTGATATGGACCTTTATTATGCAGTCCGTCGCTTTTATTGCTTCCATATCACAAGATCGTATAAAGCTTATTTTCTCCACACTAAAGTCATACATATTTAGAGAGCAATGTTTATTGCATGCAACATGACAACTTACTTGAAGGATCTTACTTAATCCATAGGTAGATATGGTGGACTCTCATGGCAAATTTGGGTTTAAGGATATTCGGAAGCACAAGTAGTATCTCTAGTTGGTGCAAAGAATTTGGCTAGTATGAGGTGGAAAGGCAAGCTCAACATGTTGGATGATCCATGACAATATACATTATTTCGGATATAAGAAAACATAACCCATTACGTTGTCTTCCTTGTCCAACATCAACTCTTTAGCATGTCATATTTTAATGAGTGCTCACAATCATAAAAGATGTCCAAGATAGTATATTTATATGTGAGAACCTCTCTTTCTTTATTACTTCCTATTAATTGCAACGATGACCAAAACTATGTTTGTCAACTCTCAACAACTTTTATTCATCATACTCTTAATATGTGAAGTCATTACTCTCCATAAGATCCATATGATCTCTTTATTTCTTTTTATTCTTTATTTTTCTTTTATTCCCTCAAGATCATAGCAAGATAGCAAAGCCCTTGACTCAACACTAATCTTTATTATATATAGCTCACGGACTCGATTACATAGAGGGATCATAAAGCAAAACTCAAAACTAGATCATACTAAAAACTTTATTCTACTAGATCAAGATATTACCAAAAGGATTGAACTAAGAAAAACGGTAAAGATAGGAGTGTGATGGTGATACGATATCGTGGCACCTCCCCCAAGCTTAGCAGTTGCTAAGGTGAGTGCCCATACCCATGTGATTATGTCTCCTTCTTCGGAGGTGATGATGATGGAGTTGTTGATGACGTAGGCTTCTTCCTTAATTTGCGCTTGAGGATGGAATTTTGCTCCCTTAGATCATCGATCTCCTGCTCAAGGCTTAATATCATTTTGCGTAGTTCCTGTTTGTTCTCCTGCAAGAGACGAAAAGGGATAAACTCGATCTTAGTTTTCTTTTCTCTATCAGGGAGGCTTGACTTTTTAAACTCCCCATGCATGTCCCCAGGTTCAGGTAATGGGACTTCATCTTCATCTGAACTTGTCTCCTCCTTTCCCTTATGCTCGTAGTCTTCTTCTTCCTCAATGGTCCAACCATAATGCTCCAAGTCCCCATAGACCTTAGGGTCTGCAAGGTAATCAGCCACATAGCTTTCTCCCACCGAATCCTAGGACGACATATTGCTCTAATTTGCGGCAGAAACAACTCAAAACAAAAATAGAGGATATTTGCGTGATACGGTGGTCAAACCTTCGGGAGAATATGTAATGAATTTTTACCAACAAATAGAAGTATTGTGCAAGAAAATGGAGTCCGGAGAACACACGAGGTGCCCACGAGGCAGGAGGGCGCGCCTAGGGGGGTAGGGCGCGCCCTCTGTCGGTGTACTAAAGTAGGGGTACCTTAGTACCCCGAACTTGTGCACGGGCAATCGCAGCACCCCGCGGCAAGGCTTGCCGGACGCCCGCCAAGACCCTCCATCACACCTGCTACTGCCGTTCAAGAACAAAGTATTAACCAAAGAAAACGAAGGCCCCGGCAAGAGGAGCTTGCCAGGAAGGCCGGCCAAGGCATCTCCAGAATACTTGTCGCGGCGCCCCGCGTGCCCCGGCAAAGGCCCGACGGCCAGCAAGCTTGCCGGCCCGACAAGAAAAGGGCCGCGGCAAGGCACTTGCCGCGGCAAGGCTGCCACCCAGACTCCAGCGCATCCGGCGACGTGTCATCACAAGGCCATCCCAAGGGCACGTGGCGAGGCACTACGCAGCCATGCGAGGCAAGGTGGCAAGCGGAGTCGTGAAAGCATAATCGTGGCAACCGGTGGCTCATAACGATCACTCCTCTGCCTTTGTTAGGCGACGGACGGGCATTAAATGCCCTTGTCCCTGCCGTCGAGTTAGGTAGGGTCCTTGTTGGTCACTATTGTACCAACCTGCGATTTTACCTTTCTAGCCCCTCTTCCCACGCTGCCACTGTGGATGCCCTCTTGAGTATAAAGGGAGGCCCATGCTTGCGTAGAAGGGGTTCGGTCCATTCGACACCCACAACACCACCATACACTCGTAGGCTCGAGCAAGATCAAATACAATCACCAAAGCAGCAGTAGGGGTTTTATCTCTCCGGAGAGCCCCGAAGCTGGGTAAAAAATTGCCCGTCTCCCCCGCGCGCTCGACCATGATCTGCTCTGCGCACGACCTCCGCTCCCTTGCCGGACTAGAAAGGGGCCCCCGTGCCCCATAGGTGCTCGAGGCCATAGGCAGACACGGCCCCGACATCTTGGGCGCGCCAGGTAGGGTCGCGTCGAGGTCGTGAGCATCTGATCCGGTCTCCACGCGCGCTGCATCAACGCCTTCATCAACATGCCACCGAAGAAGAAGCCTTCGGAGGTGGCCGCTCCGTCTACATCAATTCCACCACCACCGCCGGAGCAAGCAGGCGGTGGAGTGGACGCCGGCGGAGGAGCGGGCGCCGACGGTGGGACGCACGTCGTCACTGATCCAAAAACAAGGCCCATAGCGTCGGCGACCGTGCGACACCGCACCCTTCCCGGGAGGTGCAAGGTCAACAACGCCCGGTGCTCCTAGCACCGTGCTCGAATGGAGCAAGGCCAAGCTGGTGGGTCGCGGGGCGCTCGAGGTCGACATGCGCGCCCGCATCTTTGGCGCGAAGCGAGGTCTGATCGCCGGACGGGTGTTGCACCTCCCAACCCGATTGGGAGTCCCGGCACATCCGTTCCTCGCGCGCTTCGCCGCAACCGCCACCCAAGACAGCCGAGGAAGCGCTGGCCCGAGCCCAGCTGCTTCTAGACTACCCTCCGGCGCCGCACAAGATCGACGACTGGAGGATGACCATTTACAGCCTCATCGGCTTCGCCAACGGCGACAAGCCCCAGCGACCGAGCGTGTCGAGGCCCCGGCAAGACGCCCAGGCGCAGGCCGGCGCCGACAAGACCACTGGGGGTGCCACCTCCGTGCGCTCCCAGCCCCGAGGGCCAAGATCGCCAGCTCGCCGGGCCAACCCCGACGCCGACTCCACCGCGTCGTCGGACCCGCGAACTCGCCGTGATCAGCGCCACGTTCTCCAAGAACGGCAACATGAAGACGCTCACACCCGCATAGAGCGCAGAAGGGAAGCACGACGTCAATCTGACCAGCGCGCTGGGCCCACTATCGACATGCATGCACCAGGGGAACCGGGCGACTTGCCATACGCGGCAGGTTGCCCTGCGTTCACCCATGAGCTGCGGCAAGTCCAGTGGCCCAAGACCAAGAACTTCAAGCCCGATGTACCCGAGAAATATGATGGCAGGATACATCCGTCAGAGTTCCTCAGCATCTACACCATCGCGGTGCAGGCTGCCGGAGGGCGTGACGAGAAGATCCTTGCCAACTACTTCCCGCTGGTACTCAAGCCCAACGTCAGATCTTGGCTCATGCACTTGCCGGACGGCTCCATCTCTTCATGGGCGGACCTGTGTCATCAGTTTGTGGCGCCTTCACGGTGACCACAAACCCCATGGCAGAAAGCGACCTGCATTTGCTCGCCCGAAGGAAGGGGAGCACTGCGCAAGTACATCTGAGATTCAGCCAAGTGCAGCGCAACATCGAGACGTCCACCCTGCGGTTATCGGTAGCGTTCCACGTAACATGCGCAACCGCAGGATGAGGGAGGAGATGGCGATGAGCAAGATCAGAGATGTCAGCGAGCTCTATGCTCTGGCCGACAAGTGTGCACGGGCTGAGGAAGGGAGGAAAATTCCCGAAGAGATTGCAGGAGCAGAAGGATCTGACAGTGAGGACGCCGCCCCGGCAAGGAAGAACCGGAGGCGGAACAACAGGAAGACAAAGGCTAAGGATGTGCTGGCCGTTGAGCATTCCGGCAACGGAGGCAGTTCCGACAAGGCCAAAGCCGATGACTCCGGCGAGGCCGTCGTAGCCGCCGACAAGCAGGATGGCTCCAGCAAGCGGTATTGCAAGATCCACCATACCAAGGGCCATGATCTCCAACCCTGCAAGAAAGTGGAGTAGATGGCGGAGCTACAGAAAGCTGAGTACGAGCGCCGCGACAAGGAGAGGGCCCAGGGAGGCGGCGGAGGATCCGGCAAGAAACCTCCCGTCCGGGGAGGGCACCGCGGCAAGGCCAAGCCGCGGCAAGGCCAAGCCGCGGCAAGGAGACAGGCCTCCCTGGGGTCGCGACAAGGAAGAGGATGAAGATGAGGAAGATGAAATGGAGGAAGATGAGACTGAAGACCAAGAGTTTCAGAAGGCAACAGAGGTGCTATGCGTCGACGGCGGCGCCTCCCTGCATGCCTCGCACCGCCAACTCAAGCAGTGGGTGCGAGAGGTAAATGCCGCGGAGCCGTCTGGTCGAGTCGCGCAAGCCCTGAAGTGGTCAAACCGCCCATCGTCTTCGACGTTGAGGATCATCCGATCACGTCATCGCGGTCGGTGCTTGCCGATGTTGGTCTCACCAACAATCCGCAACCTCAAGGTCACGAAGATGTTGGTTGACGCCGGGCCGCCTGAACCTGATTTCCTCGCGATGCTCAAGAAACTCCAAATCCCGACAATGAGCTCAAGAAAGCTGGTACATTTTAAGGGATAAACCGGGAAGGAGCAAGCCAAAGGGAAGATCACATCGCCGATGGACGTTTGGTAGCAAGCTGAATTTCAAGACAGAGAAAGTCACATTTGACGTTGCCGATATCCCATTGCCCTACAATGGAATACTAGGCCGTCCTGCGCTCGCCAAGTTCATGGCAGCCTCTCACTACGCCTACAACGTGCTTAAGATGCCTGGTCCGATAAGTGTCATTTCAGTCCAAGGTGACAAGAAGGATGCGCTTATCTGCACCAACAAGATCTCCCGGGAAGCAGCAGCCATGGCAGAGCGCAAGCCACTTGCCGCCGAAGCTCCTCGGGGGAAGAAGAAGGCCAAGTCCGGCAAGGATAGCTCTGGTGCCCACTCCGGCAAGCGCACCTCCCCGGAGCGCTGCGCTGCCGTCGAGGACGCGCCATCGAGCTCTGCCGGCAAGTGCAAGAAGGCAAAGATAACTTCGCCAAAGACCAAGAAGGTGGCCACCAAGGAGGACGGCGCTGGTGGTACCTTCACCATCAGTGCCACGCTTGATCCTAAATAGGAAAGCGCGCTCGTTGCTTTCCTGCTGGCGAATGTTGATGTGTTTGCATGGCAACCATCCGACATCCCCGGCGTTCCCAGGGAAGTAATCGAGCACCACCTTGCCGTCTACCCTCACGCGCGGCCCGTCAAGCAAAAAGTCAGAAAGCAAGCAGTAGAGCGTCAAGAGTTCATAGCGAGTCATCGCATCCAGCGTGGCTAGCTAACCCGGTGAGTCGTGCGCAAAGGCGAACGGAAGTGGAGGCTTTGCATCGACTTCGCGATGTTAATAAAGCCTGCCCCAAGGATCCATTCCTTTGCCGCGCATTGACGGCATGTAGACTCCACGGCAGGATGTGATGCGCTCGATTTCTTGATGCTTACTCGGGATATCATCGGATCTTCATGGCGAAGAGGATGAGGAGAAAACGCATTCATTACTCCGTGTAGCGCGTCTTTGCCCGCACGGATGCCTTTCGGGTTGAAGAATGCTGGTTCGACATTTGCAAGAGTAGTTAGCCATGCTTTTGAGCCACAGTTGCACAGAAATGTAGAAGCTTACATGGATGACATAGTGGTCAAAAGCAAAGACAAAGAGACTCTGATCCAAGATTTGGATGAGACTTTTGCAAATCTGCGCAAGGTCAATCTCAAGTTGAACCCCGAGAAGTGTGTGTTCGGAGTTCCTTCCGGCAAGCTTCTCGGGTTCTTTGTGTCTCAGAGGGGGATTGAAGCCAATCCCGACAAGATCAAGGCCATTGAGCAAATTGAAGCACCAAAGCGCATCAAGGATGTGCGAAGGCTTGCCGGCTGCGTTGCTGCTCTTAGTAGATTCATTTCCTAGTCTGCTGAACGCGCCCTGCCATTGTTCAAAATCTTGAAAAAGGTGGGTCCCATGAAATGGACTCCGGAAGCGGAGGCTGCGCTGCAAGACTTGAAGAAATATTTGTCCTCCACTCCAACACTTGTCGCACCTAAGCCACAAGAGAAGTTGCTGCTATACCTGGCGGCAACCAATCAAGTGGTTAGTGCTGCGTTAGTGGCGGAGAGGAGGCGAATGATGAGCCAGTGTCGCGACAAGCGAGTCCAACGACAAGCGAGGCTTCTCCGACAAGCTCGGCCCGGCAAGCCCGATCCGAAAAGTTACGCTCCGCCTAGGATGGATCCGTCTGCGATTGCGGAAGAAAAAGCGAAGAAGAAGGTGCAGCGCCCAGTTTACTTTGTCGGTTCCTTTTGCGGGGCTAGATCAAGGTACTCTGGTGTGCAGAAGTTGCTTTTCGGCCTACTCATGGCCTCAAGGAAGCTGCGCCATTACTTTCAAGCACATGAGATCACGGTTGTCACTCGCTTCCCGCTGAAGAGGATACTGCAGAATCCAGAAGCAACAGGCAGGATTGTCGAGTGGGCCCTGGAATTGTCAAGCTTTGGCCTCGAGTTTGAAAGTACTTCAACTATTCAGAGCCGGGCTTTGGCAGAATTTATAGCAGAATGGACGCCAACACCGGATGAAGAAACTCCGGAGAAGAGCATCCCAGTCAAGGAACTTAGCAAAGAATGGATCATGTACTTTGATGGCGCTTTCTTGCTGCAAGGCGCCGGTGCGGGAGTACTACTTGTCGCTCCCACCGGAGAGCACCTCAAGTATGTGGTCCAAATGCACTTTCCCAAGGAGCAAGCAACAAATAATACTGCAGAGTATGAAGGCTTGCTTGCCGGACTCAGGATAGCGGCAGAGCTTGGGATCAAGAAGCTTATTGTCAGGGGTGACTCACAGCTTGTCGTCCGTCAAGTGAACAAAGATTATCAGAGTCCGTTGATGGAAGCATATATTGATGAGGTGAGGAAGCTAGAGGGACATTTTGATGGCCTGCAAATGGAGCATGTCCCAAGGGCTCAGAATGACATTGCAGATAGCCTATCAAAATGTGCCGCACTCAAATTACCTGTGGAACCAGGGATTTTTGTGCTCAAGCTAACGCAACCATCTGTCACGCCATCAGCTGGACATAATAAGAAGAGGAAATTGCCTGCTGGCGACCACTTTCCGGCAGGGCTTCCAGAGACCGTCGCCAAGAAGGTTCCCAGGCTCAACACAGAAAGACCTGGGGACCAGCCTCCTCCGACGAGCCCCAGGGCTCGCGTCGTTGAGGCATGCACCCCCGACAAGATGTGTCCAGGCACACTTGCCGGAGAACATCACGCTCCGGCAGGATCCCAGATCCTTGCCGTCGAAGCGGGTGTCCCCGCAGCAGCCTTTGCGCCTTTAGTCCTCGTCGTCGAGCCACAGGCTCCGACCTGGGCACAGCCAATAGTCCACTTCCTTCAAACAGGGGAACTTCCCGAGGAACAAGAAGAAGCGGAAAAAGTAGCCCGACAATCAAGTATGTACCAGTTTGTCGATGACATACTGTACAGAAGGAGATTCAACGGAGTGAAATTGAAGTGCATTTCCGGGGAAGAGGGACAAGGGCTGTTAGCGGAAATTCATGGAGGCATATGTGTTCACCACATTGGCGCAAGAGCACTTGCCGGCAAGGCTTTCCGGCAGGGCTTCTTCTGGCCGATAGCCCTCCAGGACGCAACTGCACAAGTAACCAAGTGTGAAGCGTGCCAGTTCCATTCCAAACAGATTCATCAACCAGCTCAAGCTCTCCAAACAATCCCTTTGTCCTGGCCATTTTCGGTCTGGGGGCTCGACATCCTCGGCCCCTTCCCCCGAGCTGTCGGGGGCTTTAAGGACTTGTACGTTGCAATCGACAAGTTCACAAAGTGGCCGGAAGTAGAACTAGTGAGGAAGGTGACAGCACAATCAGCAGTCAAGTTGTTTAGGTCGATTGTTTGCCGTTTCGGGATCCCTAACAGGGTCATTACCGACAATGGCACACAGTTTACAAGCCACACTTTCATGCAGTACGCCTAAGATCTTGGCACCAAGATCTGTTTCGCTTCTGTTGCTCACCCGAGAAGCAACGGTCAAGCGGAGAGGGCGAACGCTGAAGTCTTCTGTGAGCTCAAGACCAGAACTTCGACGGGCTGCACAAGTGCGGAAGGAATTGGATCGAGTAGCTGCCGGTGGTTCTTTGGTCGTCAGACGACGCCTAAATCGAGCCACCGGCCGGACACCCTTTGCTCTTGTCTACGGAGCAGAGGCGTTCTCCCACGGAACTCGTATACGGGTCTCCACGAAAGTGCTCGCTTATGATGAGCTTGAGCAAGAGCGGCTGCGGCAAGATGACGCGCTGCTCCTCGAGGAAGATCGTCTTCAGCTCTTTGTGCGAGCTGCTCGCTACCAACAAGCTTTGCGCCGCTATCATAGCCGCAAGGTTAACGCCGAAGCTTCGAGGAGGCGACCTTGTTCTTGGCGTGTTCAATCCGCAAGAATTCAAACAAGTTGGCCTTGAAGTGGGAAGGCCGTTATCGGGTGAAAGCGAGTCACTAGGCCCGCAGCTGTCCGCCTTTGAGACCGAAGATGGCATTCGGTGAGCAACTCTGGAACATAGAGCATCTTCGCAAGTTTTACCCATAAAGTAGCGGTTGCGGACCCATTCCGCAACCACCTTTTATACAAGCCTTGCGGCTGTCGCATGTAACCCTTTGTACAAAGCGGGCGCAGCCTCGTGCGTAAATAAAGTTTGTGTGCTTCGCACATCTTGTCAAATTTAATGCATTTTCTTCTGCGTTTGTAACTGACACTCTGTGCAGCACTCACCCCCGGTAAGCAATAGCGAACCTTAAGGTTCCATACCATTATTTTCTCTTCTTTCTTCTCATAAACAGAAGATTACTCCGCCCACAAGTTCACCGGGGGGAGGGGAAGATAAAAGTATGGACCAGGCGCCGTTCTATGGACCAGGCGCCGTTCAAGGGAATCTAGCTTTGCCAGGACGCAGAAGACGGAAAAGCTAAGTAGCTAAAGTTTGAGCCTAATCAATTTTAAATTTTTCAAGTTATATCCCTTGAACGTTCGTGCCTTGTATGGAAAACCTATGCGTGGAGGAATCGACTCTCGGCTAAGTTGCGCCCTTGCGTTGTTTCCGAGCCCGCTCAACAATGCGAGTGAGTTGCAACTAGTCCCGACAAGTTTTCTTGCCGGAAGCAGCACCGCTAGCGGGCCGCTGATGTCCTACACCCAACGAGCATGCTCGCGCCGGCAAGGTTCCTCAAAGCGTAGGGTAAAAAGCATGCAAGGGATGCAACCGAGTAAAGGGAATAACAAGACGAGCAGTATCCAGAATTAAGTTATATTACAAGAATGGCTTATTGTGGCACTGACTGAAATTGTTCTTGTAACAAAAATGGCAGCAGCAAGAAGGGAGAATAAGGGCAGCCTAACCCACGTGCTCACCATCGACCCTCCTAACCTCGTTCACCTTGTCCACGATGGGTGCGACGATGGCCTTGAGCTCCTCAACGTCAACGCCCTCCGGCAGCTTCTTGGTGACGCGGGAGAGGTCGATGCCCGGGTTGCGGAAGAGGACCTTCACCAACACCTTCTCCAAAACTCCAGCGCAGACCGCGTGCGACTCGTGACCAACCGCCGGGATCCTTTCCGGAGCTGCCAGAAACCATCACCACATCCTTGAAGAAAAGCGTGAGCTTGGCGCTGGGCTGGAGGTTCCCCTCAGAGAGTACCGAAGCCCGTCAAGTTCAGCTCCGCCAACTCCTCGTCAATGAGCGCGGCGATGTTGACGAGACCCTCCGTCCAGAGCTCCACCGTGGTCTTGAAGGTGTTCTGGGCCTCGGCGGCCCTCGTCAGCAGCTCCTCGTTGTCCTTGAGGTCCTTTCTCATGATATCTTCTCGCTTCTTGGCGGCGTCTAGTGTCTCCGTCAGGGTGGCCAATTTCAGCTCTAGATCAGCGCTCGAGTCCTTGGCAGCGTTCAGCTCTTTGATCTTCTCGGAGAGCTGGGCTCGCAGATCGCCGTGGGCGCGCGCATCATTCTCGCGATCGCGCTGGAGTGCGGCAAGCTCCTCGTTCTTCCTTGTCGCGTCCGCCTCCGGCTGCGTCGCTTTCTCCTCAACTCCTTCTTGGCGGCCTCGGCAAGGGCGGCATCCTTCGCCTCCTTGAGTGCCCCGCCAAGTGATCTGTTCCCAGACGGCGAGCTCCTCATCATGGCTGTCCAAATCGCCTTCCTCTGTATCAGCTTCGCCGTCCGCTTGGATAGCTCCTCGGCGGCAAGCCTCTGCTGCTCCTCGGCTTCACCTTCTCCAGATGAACGCCTTCTTCACCTCGTCGAGCTCGCCCTCTCCTCGGCAATGGACGGAGGGCCTCCTGGTTCTTGACTCTTGAGCTCTTGCGCATGCTTCTCTATATCAGCTCCCCTTTGACGACGGCGCTTCGGGATTCAAGCTTAAGCTTGACGGGCGTGTAGAGTGACACCAGCTTCGAGCATTGCTCCTCCTCGGACTCGCCGCTCTGCTGCTCGGCACTGTCGACCACCGACAGCCTAGCGAGGCAAGTATTTCCCGTCAAACTCCTCTCCTTCAACCAAGTGCCACAGGCTTGATGCCGGGGATCTTGATATATCGCCCTCGCCCGGCTTTCAAGTATGCGCCTGGCTGGGGCTCCTCAGAGCCAGGCTGCACCGTGGTGGAGGGATCGGCGTCGGTCTGGCGCCTTGCGCTCCTGCGTCCTCGGGTCGTCAGTGCGGTCACCGGACCCCTCGCCGGCCCCTGTGCCAGCGGCCCCGGCGGTCTCTTCGCCGGCGGGCTCCTCCGCGCCGGTTCCTCCCTCAGCGGCGGCGGCATCCCCAGTATTGCCGCGGCCGTCCTCCTCGCCGGCGGCCTCAGCCTCCATCGGGTCCCCAAGGGGAGGATCTGAAGGCAGGGAAGGAAAGAGATAGTCAAGCGAATACCCAAAGGAAGGAAAAGGGAGATCAGCAGGACCCGAGGGAGAGTCCCCGACAAGGAGGGTCACCTGTGCTAGGCTCTGTGATCGTGGGCTCCACCACCGGGGGCTCGCCGGTCCCACTCCTTGCCGGAGACCCCTTCTTGCCGGAGACGGCTCCCACATCGGGGAGTCGGCCCTCGGTGGCGTAGCCGAGGCCGATGACACCTCCGCGTCGACCTCCGGCTGCTCCTGGTGGGCCTGCTCTTCTCCTGTATACAAAAGAGCCAATAATCAAGATATTGGCAGAAGAAGAAGCGACCATGCGCGCCCCACGACAGGGGGTGGATTGAGGCACTCATGCTGGGGGCTGTGCTGGGAGCTGCTGCGAGGAGAAGGGACCGGGTCGGTCAAAGTGGTCTCGGACGTATCTTCCGCTACCACGGCAGGATCGTCCTCGATGTTAACCACGGGGACCTTGGCCCTCTTCGCCGCTCTCTCCGCCAAAGTCCTGATACAGGGCAAGGGTTCGGAGAAAAACAGGTTAGATACAAGACAAACAACAATAAGGATCAAGAGAAAGACAAGCACGGTATGAAGAAAGCCTTACTCCTCCTCCTCCTCCTCCTCGTCGTCGTCGGAGCTCAGCGCGGAGAGGTCGAACTCCGGTACCCTCTCAGCGCGACGTGGCGGAGGAGTAGGCTCCCTCCGGCGCTTGCCGAGGGCTGCGGCAGGATCAGGCGTGGCGGCCCGGGAAGACCCCACCTCGGTTGCCGGCGCGGCCTGGGACCCACCCGCGGCTGCAGTACTTGCCGCGGTAGAACGTGTCCCACGGCGCCGCGGCTGCTGGGCGGCCTGCTCCTCCGCCAGCTCTCCGACTCGACGGAGGCGCCTTCTCGGACAGAACTGGGGCTGCGCTGTGGGCTCCGCTTGCGGCAGGTTACTCGAAGACGGCTGGCCGCTTTCGCCTTCGGCGGACTCGCCCGTTCCGGCCTCGACCTCCACTTCGCCATCGCCTTCCCCGGCAAGTGCTTCCCGGGCGGCAAGGCTTGCCGCCGCTGCTGCGTCCGCCCTGCCGGTGTAAATCCAAACTTCGCCATTGCTGCGGCTCGCGCCGCCTCTTCGGCCCTGCTAGCAATATACACTAGTTCTTCGGCAGTGGTGGCGCGAGTGAGGAGTTTCTGCTCGTCGGAGTTGACTGCCACCTCCTACAAGTCATCAAAGAATTGTTGCACGACCTCGGCAGCGGGCTCTATCCAGTTTGCATTTATCCCATGCGAGTCGCACTCTGGCATCATCGCGCAGATGCGATCGCGCTGGGAATTGTTGCACAAGGGGACGACGCCCTGCGCCAACTGGAACCACTCTGGATGATTGGGGTCATGCTTGAACATCTCCCTCAGCATCGCACCAAGCTCCATGACCGTGAAGTTGAAGTTGAGGCCTGGGCGCAGCCTCATGAAATCTGCCGGGCCGCTGAACTGCCAGGCAGGCCTCCCCCTCGCTTGCAGAGGGGCGATACGGCGGCGAAGGAAATCCGCGCCAACCGCCCCTGTTGTGAGCCCGGCATGCCTGAGCCGGAGGATTCGGGTGGTGGCGATCATCAGCTTGGCATCGTCCGCCGACAGAGCACTCCAGTCGTTGCCGCGCACCACCCGCGTCTTGCACAGCTCAGTGAACGACGGCGGATTGTCATGACAGATCCAACACCACTCCGCCCTCCACTCGTCCCACTTGCTGCGGAGTTCGCCCGACAAGTACACTTCCTTCATACCCATCCGGGAGGTCCAGGCGATTCCGCCAGCCAGTGGCTCCCCTTTCTCGGCCCGAGGGGAGAAGTAATGACGGAAAAGGGCCACATTGGGGAGGATACCAACGAAGTTCTCGCAGAGGTGTGCGAAAACCGCCATTGTCAGAACGGCGTTGGGGGTGAAATCAAGCAGATGAAACCCGTAGGTTTTCATGATATCGCAAAAGAAATCGGAAAAAGGTGGGCAGAGCCCGCAATAGAAGAACACAGGGAAGAAGTAGTACCCTTTGGGGCACTTCTTCGATTTGGAAACCTCCATGAAAGCACCAGCGTCTTGGCGGATGCGCACGCGTTCTGTCGATCGAAGAGGTAAAACTCCGCCCATAGCGCCTCCGGAGTGAGCTCGGGGAAAAGCACCTGCTTCTTGCGCAGCGCCTCGAGCTCCAGCGCCTCGGCCGCCTCAGCGGCCTTCGAGCCTCGCAGCCTTCGCGGCCTTCGTGGCCTTCCCAGCCTTGAGCCATGGCGGGGCGGCGGGGGGGCGAGAGCGGCAGTGACGGCGGCGGCGGAGCACCGCTTCCTCTCGATTCGAGAGACGGGAGAACGGCGGAGCTTCGGAGGACGAGGCGCAAGTGGGGAAGTGGGGAACGGCCCGCTTCTCTGCTTATAAGCGGGGATCTGAACGTATTTAATTTCCTGGAATTAAGTATTGACCATGTTCTCTCCCACGACGCCGCAATCGAGCGTCTTGAATTCGCGGGAGAGCCTTGATGGGCGCTGAGTCCGATTGTGGGCGGACCCGGCCGCGCATGACCGTGCAGACTGTTTTGGGCGTGGCCCAACAACTTCGGCACCGTGTATGGCCCAGGCCGGGGCTCTGTCGGTGTACTAAAGTAGGGGTACCTTAGTACCCGAACTTGTCTGCAGGCGATCCCTTGACACCACAGCGGCAAGGCTTGCGGGGACGCTTTGCCAAGACCCTCCATCACACCTGCTCTGCCGTTCAAGAACAAAGTATTAACCAAAAAGCGAAGGCCTCGGCAAGAGGAGCTTGCGGGAAGGCCGGCAAGGCATCTCCAGAAGACTTGTCGCGGCGCCCCACGTGCCCCGGCAAAGGCCCGACGGCCAGCAAGCTTGCCGGCCCGACAAGAAAAGGGCCGCGGCAAGGCACTTGCCGCGGCAAGGCTGCCACCCAGACTCCAGCGCATCCGGCGACGTGTCATCACAAGGCCATCCCAAGGGCACGTGGCGAGGCACTACGCAGCCATGCGAGGCAAGGTGGCAAGCGGAGCTGATGAAGCGCCATCGTGGCAACCGGTGGCTCATATGATCACTCCTCTGCCTTTGTTGGGGGCGACCGGATGGGCATTAAATGCCCTTGTCCCCTCCCGTCAGAGTTAGGTAGGGGTCACTGTTGGTCACTGTTGTACCAACCTTCGATTTTACCTTTCTACCCCCTCTTCCTACGCTGCCACCTGTGGATGCCCTCTTCAGAGTATAAAAGGGAGGCCCATGCGCACGTAGAAGGGGGTTCGGTCCACTCGACACCCACAACACCACCATACGCTCGCAGGCTCGAGCAAGATCAAATATAATCACCAAAGCAGCAGTAGGGGTTTTATCTCTCCGGAGAGCCCCGAAGCTGGGTAAAAAATTGCCCGTCTCCCCCGCGCGCTCGACCACGATCTACTCTGCGCACGACCTCCGCTCCCTTGCCAGACTAGAAAGGGGCCCCCGTGCCCCATAGGTGCTCGAGGCCACAGGCAAACACGACCCCGACACCCTCCACCCTCATGGATGCCTCGTGTCCTTCCCGGACTACTTCTTATTTTCCTATTTTCTTAAATATTCCAAAACGGAGAAAAATTTCCATTAGAACTGTTTTGGAGTCGGTTTACTTACCGTACCACATACCTATTCCTTTTTCGAGTCTGAAACATTCTGGAAAGGGTCCCTTATGTATTCCTCCGGGGTTACGGTTTCATAAAATTGGTTTCATCATTTATGGGATTACTTGAGATATAATGTTTGATCCTTTGACCGTTCACCACCTTCGGACTTGTGCCTTCAAAGTTGTTGATTTTTATGTCACCGGAACGATAGACCTCCTCGATAACATAAGGACCTTCCCATTTAGAGTGAAGTTTTCCTGCAAAAAATCTTAAACAAGAGTTGAAAAGCAACACATAATCACCTACGTTAAACTCACGCTTTTGTATCCTTTTGTCTTGCCATCTTTTAACTTTTTCTTTAAACAATTTGGCATTCTCATAGGCTTGAGTTCTCCATTCATCAAGTGAGCTAATGTCAAATAACCTCTTCTCAATGGCAAGTTTGAAATCATAGTTGAGCTCTTTAATGGCCCTATATGCCTTATGTTCTAGTTCGAGAGGTAAGTGACATGCTTTTCCATAAACTATTTTATATGGAGACGTACCCATAGGATTTTTATATGCAGTTCTATAAGCACATAATGCATCATCAAGTTTCTTGGACCAATTCTTTCTAGACCTATTAACAATCTTTTGCAAAATCAATTTAAGCTCTCTGTTACTCAGTTCTACTTGGCCACTTGACTGTGGGTGATGTGGAGATGCAATTCTATGATTAACATCATACTTAGCAAGTGTTTTACGAAAAGCACCATGAATAAAATGAGAACGACCATCTGTCATTAGGTATCTAGGGACTCCAAACCTGGGGAAAATAACTTCTTTAAGCATCTCAATAGAGGTGTTATGATCAGCACTACTAGTTGGACTAGCTTCTACCCACTAAGTAACATAATCAACAACAACTAAAATATGTGTATACCCATTAGAGGAAGGAAACGGTCCCATATAATCAAAGCCCCAAACATCAAATGGTTCAATAACAAGAGAATAATTCATATGCATTTCTTGAAGTCTACTAATATTACCAATTCTTTGACATTCATCGCAAGACAAGACAAACTTACGGGCATCCTTCAAGAGAGTAGGCCAATAAAAACCGGATTGCAATACCTTGTGCGCAGTTCTATCTCCAGCGTGGTGTCCTCAATAGGCCTCGGAGTGACACTTCCATAGGATCTGTCCCAGTTCATGCTCAGGTGCACAACGTCACCATCTACTCCTTCTTTATAAAGGTGTGGGTCATCCCAGAAGTAATGTCTTAAATCTTAGAAAAACTTTTTCTTTTGCTGGTATGTGAAACTAGGTGGTATAAATTTAGCAAAAATATAATTAGCATAATCAGCATACCATGGAGTAGTGCGAGAAGCATTTATGACATCTAATTGTTTGTCAGGAAAGCTATCATCAATAGGTAGTGGGTCATCAAGAACATTCTCTAACCTAGACAAGTTGTCTGCAACGGGGTTCTCAGCTCCCTTTCTATCAATAATATGCAAATCAAATTCTTGTAGCAAGAGAACCCATCTAGTAAGTCTAAGTTTAGCATCTTTCTTTTCCATAAGATATTAATAGCAACATGATTAGTGTGAACATTTACTTTAGAATCAACAATATAAGGTCTGAACTTATCACAAGAGAATACAACTACTAAAAATTCTTTTTCAGTAGTAGCGTAATTTTTGTGGGCACTGTCTAGAGTTTTACTAGCATATTGAATAACATTTAGTTTCTTATCAACTCTTTGTCCTAGAACAGCACCTACGGCATAATCACTAGTATCGCACATAATTTCAAAGGGTAAATTCCAATCAGGTGGCTGAACAATAGGTGCAGAAATCAAAGCTTTCTTGAGTATTTCAAATGCTTCTACACAATCATCATCAAAGACAAAAGGAATATATTTTTGTAAGAGGTTAGTCAGAGGCCTAGAAATTTTAGAGAAGTCTTTATTGAACCTCCTATTAAAACTAGCATGACCAAGGAAACTTCTTATACCTTTAATGTCCTTAGGACACGGCATCTTTTCAATAGCATCAACTTTAGCTTTATCAACCTCAATACCTCTTTCAGAAATTTTATGCCCGAAGACAATGCCTTCATTAACCATAAAGTGGCACTTCTCCCAATTCAAGACAAGATTAGTTTCTTCACATCACTGCAAAACTCAGTTGAGGTTGCTCAAGCAATCATCAAAAGAAGATCCATAAACGGAGAAATCATCCATGAAAACCTCAACAATTTGTTCACAAAAGACAGAGAATATAGCCGTCATGCATCTTTGAAAGGTAGCAGGTGCATTGCATAAACCAAAAGGCATACGTCTATAAGCAAAAGTACCAAAAGGGCAAGTAAAAGTGGTCTTTTCTTGATCCTCTTTTGACACAGGTATTTGAGAGAAACCAGAGTAACCATCTAGAAAGCAAAAAATGTGTATGTTTGGTTGATCTTTCTAGCATTTGATCAATAAAAGGCAAAGGGAAATGATCCTTTTTAGTAGCTTTATTTAATTTGCGGAAATCAATTACCATCCTATAACCTTTAACAATTCTTTGTGGGATCAATTCATCTTTATCATTAGGAACAACAGTGATACCTCCCTTCTTAGGGAAACAATGGACATGACTTACCCACTGACTATCAGCAACGGGATAAATTATACCTGCCTCCAGGAGCTTTAGTATTTCTTTTCTTACAACTTGTTTCATCTTAGGATTTAACCATCGTTGGTGATCAACAAATGGTTTGTCATCTTTCTCCAATTTTATTTTGTGTTGGCATACAGTGGGACTAATGCCCTTAAGATCATCAAGAGTATATCCAATAGCAGCACGATGCTTCTTCAGAGTTTTCAATAATTTCTCCTCTTCCTGCTCTAAAAGGTTAGCACTAATAATAACAGGATATGTCTTCTTTTCATCAAGATAAGCATATTTAAGAATATCAGGTAGTGGTTTAAGCTCAAGCACGGGATCACCCTTGGGTGGTGGAGGATCCCCTAGAATTTCAACGGGCAAGTTGTGTTTCAAAATA
This sequence comes from Aegilops speltoides, assembly GCA_021437245.1. Lineage (NCBI taxonomy): Eukaryota > Viridiplantae > Streptophyta > Magnoliopsida > Poales > Poaceae > Aegilops > Aegilops speltoides. The sequence continues at coordinate 317,731,488 of CM038147.1, read as the reverse complement.
GGTCCCTGTTTAAAGAATACTTCATCTATCTCCCTCCTTTCATTCATAAACATATCATTTTCATGGTCTTGCAAATATTATTCTAAAGGATCATTAGGAAGCACATCAATAGAAGCAAGACAAATAATTGCATCCTTACTAGGCAATTCTTTATCATGGGGTTGTCTGCAAAATTTAGCAAAATTAAACTCATGAGACATATCCCCCAAACCAATGGTGACAATATCCTATTCGCAATCTATCCTAGCATTAACAGTATTCAAGAAGGGTCTACCAAATATAATGGGACAAAAGTCATCTTCTGGGGAACCAAGAACAAGAAAATCAGAAGGATATTTAACTTTCCCACACAATACTTCAACATCTCTAACAATCCCAACTGGTGAAATAGTATCTCTATTGGCAAGCTTAATTGTAACTTCGATTTCTTCTATCTCAGCAGGTGCAATATCATGCATAATTTCTTTGAATAAGGAATGAGGTATTGCACTAGCACTAGCACCCATATCACATAAGCCATGATAACAATGATCTCCTATTTTAACAGAAATAATAGGCATGCCTACAACAAGTCTATGTTTATTTTTAGTATCGGGTCTAGCAATTCTAGCAGCTTCATCACAGAAGTAAATAACATGCCCATCAATATTATCAGCCAAGAGTTCTTTAACCATAGCAATACTAGGTTCAACTTTAATTTGCTCAGGTGGTGTAGGTGTTATAGTATTACTCTTACGAACCACAGTTCAAGCTTTAGCATGATCTTTTATCCTAACAGGGAAAGGTGGTTTCTCAATATAGGTAGTAGGAACAATAGGATCATTATAAGTGATAGTCTTTTCTTCAACTTTAATAGGTGCAACTACTTTTACTACAATGGGAGGATTATATTTAAACCACTTCTCCTTAGGGAGGTCAACATGAGTAGCAAATGATTCACAGAAAGAAGCTACTATCTCAGAGTCAAGTCCATATTAAGTGCTAAATTCACGAAAAGCATCGGTATCCATAAAAGATTTAGCACAATCAAACTTAGGTTTCATACCTGGCTCCTTACCTTCGTCGAGATCCCAATCTTCAAAGTTGCGTTTAATTCTTTCCAATAAATCCCATCTGAATTCAGTAGTGTTCATCATAAAAGAACTAGTACAAGAAGTATCGAGCATGGAGCGATTGTAGAGAGAAAGCCGAGCATAAAAATTTTGATTAATAATTTCTCTTGCGAGCTGATGATTGGGGCATGAATATAATATTGACTTAAGCCTCCCCCAAGCTTGAGCAATTCTTTGTCCTTCGCGAGGCCAAATATTATATATATAATTACGATCACGATGAACAAGATGCATAGGATAAAACTTCTGATGAAATTCCAATTTCAATCGGTTGTAGTTCCATGATCCCATATCATCACATAGCCTAAACCATGTCAATGCCTCTCCCTTCAAAGATAAACGTAAGACCTTCTTCTTGATAACATCCTCGGGCATACTTGCAAGCTTAAATAATCCACAAACTTCATCCACATAGATTAGGTGCAAATCGGGATGCAATGTTCCATCTCCTGTAAAAGGATTAGCTAGTAGTTTCTCTATCATACTCGAAGGAATTTCAAAGTAAACATTTTTAGTAGGTTGAGTAGGTTGAGGAGTAACTCTTTGCTCTACTGGTCAGGGTAAAGATACCCCGAACAAGCCCCACAAAGGATTATGTTCCATAGTAACAAGTGACAGTAAATTTCAGCACACTATATAAATTTTTTCTTACCAAGTTCCACTTACCAAAGGCGCTTCACTCCCGGCAACGGGGCCAGAAAAGAGTCTTGATGACCCACAAGTGTAGGGGATCTATCGTAGTCCTTTCGGTAAGTAAGAGTGTCGAACCCAACGAGGAGCAGAAGGAAATGACAAGCGGTTTTCAGTAAGGTATTCTCTGCAAGCACTGAAATTATCGGTAACAGATAGTTTTGTGATAAGATAATTTGTAACGGGTAACAAGTAATAAGACTAAATAAAGTGCAGCAAGGTGGCCGAATCCTTTTTGTAGCAAAGTAAAAGCCTGGACAAATTCTTATATAGAGAAAAGTGCTTCCCAGGACACATGGGAATTATCGTCAAGCTAGTTTTCATCACACTCATATGATTCGCGTTCGTTACTTTGATAATTTGATATGTGGGTGGACCGGTTCTTGGTTACTGCCCTTTCTTGGACAAGCATCCCACTTATGATTAACGCATATTGCAAGCAACCGCAACTACAAAAGAAGTATTAAGGTAAACCTAACCATAGCATGAAACATATGGATCCAAATCAGCCCCTTACGAAGCAACGCATAAACTAGGGTTTAAGCTTCTGTCACTCTAGCAACCCATCATCTACTTATTACTTCCCAATTCCTTCCTCTAGGCCCAAAAAATGGTGAAGTGTCATGTAGTCGACATTCACGTAACACCACTAGAGGAAAGACAACATACATCTCATCAAAATATAGAACAAATAACAAATTCACATGACTACTTATAGCAAGACTTCTCCCATGTCCTCAGGAACAAATGTAAATACTCACAAATCATATTCATGTTCATAATCAGAGGGCTATTAATATGCATAAAGGATATGAACATATGAATTTCCACCGAATAAACTGACTAACATCAACTACAAGGAGTAATCAACACTACTAGCAACCCACAGGTACCAATCTGAGGTTTTGGGACAAAGATTGGATACAAGAGATGAACTAGGGTTTGAGAGGAGATGGTGCTGGTGAAGATGTTGATGGAGATTGACCCCCTCCCGCTCACAGGATCGATGGTGATGACGATGGTGATGATTTCCCCCTCCTGGAGGGATGTTTCCCCGACAGAACAGCTCCGCCGGAGCCCTAGATTGGTTCCGCCAAGGTTCCACCTCGTGGCAGCGGTGTCTCGTCCCGAAAGCTTGCTTATGATTTTTTTCAGGGTAAAAGACTTCATATAGCAGAAGATGGTCACCGGAGGACTGACAGGGGGACCAAGAGGCAGGGGGCGTGCCCAGGGGGTAGGGCGCGCCCCCACCATCGTGCCCAGGGTGTGGGCCCCCTCTGATACTTTCTTCGCTCAGTATTTTTATTAATTCGAAAAATAACTTCCGTGGAGTTTCAGGACTTTTGGAGCTATGTAGAATAGGTCTCTAATATTTGCTCCTTTTCCAGCCCAGAATTCCAGCTGCAGGCATTCTCCCTCTTCATGTAAACATTGTAAAATAAGAGAGAATAGGCATAAGTATTGTTACATAACGTGCAGTAACAACCCATAATGCAATAAATATCGATATAAAAGCATGATGGAAAATGGACGTATCACACACCTATGGCTTTCACTCTTCTGGATTTTACACCGAACACCGTGGCGTGCATGGCCCTCTTCGCACACCTTTGCGAGGGCTTCGCCGGGGTACATCCCAACACGTCGCTCTTCCGCCAATATTTCTTCCTCCGCATCCAGCCAGGAGATGCCATCTCCGGCTACGTCACTTGGATCCCAAGGGCTTTGAGCAAAACCACGTATCCAGAGGGGGCCCAGAAAGAAAAGTGGGACGAATATGGGGCAGGTGGTGCTGGATCGTGGGGGAGGAGCCGCAGGAGTTCTGCCAGGTCCAGCAGAAGCCGCCGACCCACGGCAAGCACTAGGGCGACCTCAACGTCAACGACAAGAAGCTTATGATTGCCACCACCAGAATCCAATGCCTCAAACACCCGGGCTCACGCTTGAGATGGTTGGGGCTGGCTTCATCCGCCGCCATGTCGCTCCTCTGCACAACAAGGGGAGGCCAGCCTGGGACTTCAAGAATGCGGCAGACATCATGAGGCCTCTCCCCGGCCTGAATTACAATTTCACGGCAATGCAGCATGCGTCCCTCTACCAGAAGCTTTTTTAGCTCAAGGTTGACAAGGCCGGCAAGGCCGAGAAGACATGCAAGGCTGATAAGACCAACAAGGCTGACAACCCTTTGAGGTTGCCGGCGGGGGTGGTTTTGGAAGTCCTGGACTAGGGAGTCCTGGACTAGGGAGTCCTCGGGCGTCCGGTCTATTGGATGTGGGCCGGTCTGATGGGCCATGAGATACAAGGCAGAAGATCACCTCTCGTGTCCGGTGGAGACTCCCGTTTGCATGAATGGCAAGTATAGGTGTCCGGAAATGTTATTCCTTTCTGTAAAACCGACTTTGTACAACCCTAAGCCCCTCCGGTGTCTATATAAACCGAAGGGTAGATCAGAGGCAAGATCACAACATTGTTAGGCTAGCTAATCTAGGGTTAGCGTACTCGATCTTGAGGTAGATCAACTCTTGTTACCCCAATACCCTCGAATATAATCAGGCAGGAGTAGGGTTTTACCTCCATTAAGAGGGTCTGAACCTGGGTAAACACTGAGTCCTTCGTTAGTTACCCTAGGTCCTCAGACATACATCTTGGGGCCCCCTATCCGAGATCAGCCGGTTTTGACACCAGCATTGGATCTTTCATTGAGAGCTCCGCTGTATCATCGATAGAAGGGTCGATGTCTCACCTCTTCATCAACAATGATGTTGCGTCCAGGGAAACCTTTCTCCCTAGGAAGTTCTTTGTGTTCGGTGGCTTTGTGCTTCATGCCAACTCGATCGGCTGCCTTGAGTAGGTTGATAGTTGTGCCCCCGGCCACCAGATTAGGTTTGGAAACCTGAACTTTGTTGCTGACATCCGAGGAGACCTAGTCTTCGACGGGTTCACGGCCTCTGCTGCCACTCTGCGTCCCCGCCAAGAAGGCTCTTCAGATCCCCTATTAGATGTCATCCAGGGGTGAACACCCATACCCACCTCGGCCTTAGATCCGGGGCAGGTCTCATTGTCTGTAGACGGGAGCGTGAGCCCCGCAAGACTTCTTCCCCTTGCGGAACTCACGACCGAAGACCCAGACGCAATCCTAGACTCGGCTCTGGGTAACCATCCCGAACTGCCGAGATCTGCGCACAGTGGGTCCGACCAGGTGTCCCATGCCGAACTCAACCCAGCAGATCCGTAGTTTTCGGTCCCACTTTTGCTCTTAGATGAAACATTGGACTTAATGCAGTCTCTCACCATCACGGAGGCGTTGCCTCTGAACTATACCCAGCTCGGTCTGGGGGCTGAGAGCACGGAATTTTAAGCCCCACCCACCACCCACTTAATAGCCACTGTCGAGGATTTAACCGACATGTTGGACTACACGTCCAAAGATATCGACGGCATGGACGACGATGCCGACGCTGAACCAATCCAAGTCCCACCCATCACGGGGCATTGGACGACCACCTCAACCTATGATGTGTACATGGTGGACACACCGGATAAAAATAATGATGAGGATAATCCGAGCCCCGATGAGGACAAACCCGTCGATAAACTACCAAAGCGCCACGTCAATGGCGCCGCTCACGATCGCGTCGGGTGACGGACAGTAATACCTGCACCGGAGATAATGAGACTCCGGATGAAGCCGAAGATCTCGAATACCTTGTCGATCCCACATCCAAACATGACGAAAGGGAAGAGGGTGAATATAGTCCCAGACATGCCGATCATGAAGATTTGGAGGATGGCAACTGTATGCTAGAATCCGAAGAGGAAGTCAGCCTTGGCGACAAAGATTTTATTGTCCCAGAGGAACCCATCGATCAAGAACGCTTCAAGAGACAGCTTATTGCTATAGCCCGGAGCCTGAAAAAGAAGCAGCAGCAGCTCAAAGCCGAACAAGATACGCTTAACGAAACGTGGACAAAGGTCCTGGCTGCTGAGGAATAAGGCCACGAGCGACCTGTTAAAAGTTACCCTAAGTGCAAGTTGCTGCCACAGTTTGACGACGAATCCCTTAATCCATTACCGTTGCAATACAATCAGGCAGACCAACCAGACCGACCACCACGTGGACGGGATAAAGCTACATATCAAGCCGAACACCAACCCGCACCTCCTCGCCGAAGAGGTAGGTAGACAGTAGCTGTGGGATACACATACGACTTGCAACGTGATCTAGCCAATAAAGCTGGTCAGACTAGATCAATCTACGGATCAAGGGGTCATGCCACGGCATGAGACAATGGCTATGAAGCCCGGCGTGATGACCATTACTATAATCTGGATCAGAACTTAACTCAGATGTCAACCGATCTCCGCCGCGATATTGCATGATATAGAGAGGCCGCACACCCTTTATGCTTCACCGATGAGGTCACGGAACACCAATTTCCAGAAGGGTTTAAACTCGTAAACATCGAACAGTACGATGGAACGATGGATCCGGACGTCTCGATTGAAGACTTTCTTCTCCACATCCACATGGCTCGAGGAGATGACCTTGACGCAATCAAATATTCTCCTTTCAAGCTGAAAGGACCAGCACGACACTGGTTAAGCAGCCTCCCAGAAAACTCCATTGGAACCTGGGAAGACTTGGAAGATGCTTTTCAGGCCAACTTTCAGGGCACTTATGTCCGGCCACCGGATGCTGACGACTTGAGTCACATAATTCAGCAGCCTGGCGAATCAGCCCGTAAACTTTGTAATCAGTTCTTAACTAAAAAGAACATGATCATAGACTGTCCATGACGAATGGCTCGCGCGACACCTTGGGCAGGAAAATCCGAAGACCATGGCAGCCTTAACGGCACTCATGACCCACTTTTGTGTGGGTGAAGACAATTGGTTGGCCCGTAGAAGCAACAGCCCGGGTGACGCCAGCACCTCTGAGGTGCGTGACGGCAATGTTAAACCTCGCCGCAATAAAAACAAACATCAGAACAATAAAAATGACGACGCAGATGATACGACAGTCAATGCCGGATTCAGCAGTCATAAGTCCGGTCAGCGAAAGAAACCTTTCAAAGGCAACAAGCACGGGTCATCCAACTCAGATAAAATCCTCGAGAGGCCCTGTCAGATTAATGGCACACCCGATAAGCCTGTGAACCACACCAACAGGAATTGTTGGGGTTTCAAACAGGCCGGTAAAATAAATACAGAACACAAGGGAAAAGGGCCTCCAAGCAAAGACGATGACGAGCCCCGTCAGCCGAACACCGAGGGTCAGAACCAGTCCCCCCCCCCCCGAGGTGAAGAAAGTGAACATGATATATGTACTCATATCCCCAAAAGGGAGCGCAAACGTGCACTATGGGACGTCTATGCTGTAGAGTCTATCGCCCCCAAGTTTAACCCATGGTTAGCCTGTCCGATCACATTTGATCGCAGGGATCACCCAACCAGTATCCGTCACTGGGCTCAGTCGCCCTGGTTCTTGATCCAATTATTGACAGATACCACCTCACTAGAGTCCTTATGGACGGAGGAAGCAGTCTCAACTTGATTTATCAAGATACTGTCTGTAAGATGGACATTCACCAATCATGAATCAAGCCTAGTAACACTACCTTTAAAGGTGTGATACCAGGAGTGGAGGCCCGTTGTACGGGCTCACTTACACTGGAGGTAGTATTCAGCTCCCCAGACAACTTTTTAAGTGAAGAGTTAATCTTTGACATCATCTCTTTCCGCAGTGGCTACCTTGCACTGCTCAGACGAACTGCTTTCGCCCGCTTAAATGCAGTCCCGCATTATGCTTACTTGAAGCTTAAGATGCCCGGACACCGTGGCGTTATCATAGTCAATGGTAACATGGAGAGTTCCCTCCATACTCAACAACACACAGCGGCCCTTACAGCCGAAGTTTATGGCGGCCTCATCAAGCCGAACAGTTCGCCAGCCAATAAAGCGAATGACGTATACAAACGAGTCCGGTCCACGCTTAATGGCAATAAATTAACGAATCTGGACCTTGATTAGTAGTTCGGCCTCCGCCAATCTCCCTACCAGGTTGTGGCTTGTGTACCACACGTACATAATTACACAATAAAAATACCTTGGGCGGCGCCAGAGGCACACTCCAGAAGAGGTCCACTGTACGGCTTGACCCTATCTGCACCGCATATATCTTTTTTCTCTTACTACAGGTTCATCAAGAACCCTACTTGCTAGATGGTCATTGCAGGAGATCCTCTAAAGGCTAGCGTTTCCCAACCATCAAACACTCCTCTCAAAGGACTTATTACTAAGGAGAAATGGCGCAGACGTACGGCAGGGCATCACTGGAGTTTTCCTTTTTCGAAATATGATCTTTAGGCCTTGTGTTAGACTTTCCCTTATGTAAAACCTTTTCTTTTTTCTGGGCATGTAATATGACCTTAATATTGAATGGCACTGTCTGTCGTCGGTGTATCAATAAAGATATAAAGGAAGCAAATGATTATCACCTTAATGGTTTGGTCATGTTATTACCCTGTCATCTGTGTTTTCCCCCTACTTCGACTGACATACGTGGTTCGACACAACCTTCATACCAGGGGCTGTATTCAGCCCCGCAAAATTCTTAAGTCCGAACACCTATAGGGAACTCTTCGGCGTCCCAGATATTGCATTATATGCATCGGTTCCTAATCATGTCTTTGGTCTATAGTTGGGTTACCCGTTTCCTGTGTTTGCCACCTTACGTTCTGCAAGTTCGGCTAAGGTAGTAAAGGGAGAACTACTGCGATTGTATTTCTAGTTCGTCCGGTTAAGTACCTCGGTAGAGAAAGCTGAAAACTGACTGTCATGATAGGTGAGAGCGGATCAGCAATCCGGTGACTTAGTGTTATACTTCAAATCGTTTGTCATTTACGCCGTGTTATATGAGGGGCTGTGTTTTCGACTAGCCGCATTGCAAAGGTGCCGCACTCCGGATTACCATTCACGCAACAAGGGTATAGTACTTAGCGCCACCAATGGACACTTATGGCTAAGTGAAAGTACTAAACACCACATAGTCTGATTGCCTAGTTCACCTCGCAAGCCACCTCCTACATTGGACCATCACATTGGATAAAGGGCGAACATGCATTTTCGAACACCCCTGTAATATTTACGTGGGGGCTGAAGCCGATGACTAGTAATATTTCAGACATATAAAATGCAGAATAGGAGGATAAACTAATCATAAAGCGTAAGCATAACTATTATACATCATGAGTTCACGACTCTTACAAACCGGACTCAACTACTCATATATACGTCCTTTGAGCACTGGCCCTCCACAATGCGGGCTCCCTCAAGAACCTTGTCAAAGTACTTCTCTGGCCGCCGGTGCTATTTGCCTTCAGGTGGCCCTACGGTGGCAATCTCGATGGCCTTCATCTTCGCCCACTACACCTTGACGCGGGCAAAGGCCATCCGGGCACCTTCTATGCAGGAAGACCGCTTGAGGGTATCGATCCGAGGAAGCGCATCCACCAGTCGCTTCACGTGGATGAAGCGGCTGCTAGGTATGGCCTTGGCCGGCAATAGACAGACTATAACATCCTTCATGGCCAGTCCAGCCACCCATGCGATTGGGACTGCTTGCTTCATTGGTCACTCGGGGGCCTTTGGAAGTTGTGGCGCAAAGTCTGCGCGACGAACAACTTCTCCGTTGAGCTCCCCTCTTCAGCTTGGAAGAATGCGGCGGCATCCGCAATACTCCTCGGTAGATCCGCAAAGGTGCCTGGAGAATTCCAAATTCGGGTGAGTAAATTATATCTCTTGCTAGTAAATCTACTCTGTATGATAAATGCACTACAAAAAATGACACATCCGTGACATTTTGGGCCAAATGAATTTTTTTCATACTTATGACACTTCTATGACGATAATTGTGACATAACCCGGTATCATCATAGATGTGGTGGGATCGTTCTTCTATGACAAAAAAAAACATGACAGAAAATGGGCTTTTCATCCTTGGCCGGCCGGAGACGCAACTGCATGACATTCTTTGGGCCGTCCATGACGGAAAAAACCGTGGTAGAAGCGAGGGTGAGGAAAATATCGGGGTGTTCCCGGTTACGGGGCCGAGCAATGCACGGAGGTTTGCGCGTTTCTCTCATACACGCACGCGTGTGGGTGCGAGGCGTTGGGCTCTAACTGAACCCGAGCAAGGCGTTCGCCTACTGAACCCGAGCGATTGCACTGCAGGCTATGCCTTACTGAACCCAAGCGATCGATCGATGGCTCTTAACTGAACCTGATCAAGCGATTCCTTCGCTATTGCTGCTAACTGAAGCTGATCGATGCTGCCTCTGGATGAACAGTGAGCGTTGCTGGCGGGGGGGGGGGGTTGGATGAACAGTTCCCGTTGGGCATGGATGAACAAGCCCCCGTGTTATTGCCTCTGGATGAACAGGACCCCGGTCGGTCGAGCCGGTTGGGGCTGGATGAACGGGACCCCATGGAGGGCTGGATTAACAGGACAACCCCGTGGAGGGCTGGATGAATAGTAGATGGTAGAGGGCTGGATGAACAATAGCCCGTGGAGGGGTGGTTGAACAGGAGCTCATGGAGAAGGCTGGTTGAACTGTAGCCAGTGGAGTAGCGCGCGGTGGATGCTGGATGAATAGGAGCCCGTGGATGAACAGTCGCATGTGGAGGCTGGAGGAGGTCGACGGTGGATGAACAGTAGCCCGTGGAGGCTGGAGGAGGTCGACGGTGATGATGAACAGTGTCCCGTGGAGTCCCGTTTTGCGGTACGCGACACCCCTCCCGATGAACAGGACCCCCGTTTTGACCATAGCGCTCCAACACAAGTCTGTTTCCTCCATTTTGCGGTACGCCAAACCTATCATGATCAACAGGACCCCGTTTCAACTGTAGGAGGTCCAACACAAGTCCGTTTCCTCCGTTTTGCGGTACGCCAGACCCCTCCCGGTGAACAGGACCCCGTTTCTAACGTGGCCGGTCAAACACAAGGATGTTTCCTCCATTGTAAGGTACGCCAGGCCTCGTTTCCATCGGTTGTTCCGTCCAAGCCCTCCCGATGAACATGACAACGCATTCCGTTCCGACCCAGCCAGTTGGCTCCCCATGAACGCGACGATGACACAGTTTCTCCATTCTGACCCAGCCATGTACACAAGCCTTGGCCGTACGTATGCGCGAGTAGGCGTTCGAGACCCCGCCTGTATGTACGTACGTGGCCGTATTTTCTTTCTTACACACTAACCGTTGTACGTACATGTACATGCTACGTGCGCGCCTCTACTATGACACGTGCGCGCCTCTACATCGACCAGTATGTACGTACACGTTCGCGACCAGAATGACAATGCTGCATACGCTTCGACCAGATGGGTTCTGACTGTCAGGCACTTCTTTGCGTGCGAAGATGTAGCAGGTGGGTCCCAGCAGTCAGGGGGGCGAATCACTTTTTTTGCCCGGACGCACTTCCTTACGTGCGAAGATGTAGCTGGTGGGTCCCAACACTCATGGGGAAACATTTTTTTCGCAAAATACGGTGGCCCGTCTGGTGTGTCCCTGCTGTCAGGTGGAGGAATAAGTATTTTGCGCGTAATAAGGAGGCACTTCTTTGCAGGCACCGTGGATCCAGCTGTCAGCCTCTCCACATATAATACTCTTTTGATGGAAGTCGTTCCTTGACCACGTTAACCACGCCGCGCCAAGAGCACCAGGGCGATGGACGACGGTGAGGCCTGGGAAGGGGACGACAGCGGATGGATGCCAGCGGAGAGGAATACGAGGTTCACTTTGGTTGGTGCGGTGTCGAGCTCTTTGTTGCCGCAGGGGCTGGCCAGCGGTGGGAGTAGTAGGGGCGGTGAGGCCTCCACGGCCGCACAGCCGGCCACGGGAGGCAGGAGCAGGCGGCACGACCGGCGTTGCTTTGGGCGGCTGGACTAAGAAGACTAGAGGTTGAAGAAGCACTACGGCCGTTGGATGAATATCGTACGGTAACTGGAGCTAGAATCGTTCATATTGACTAAGTTGACAAAGCCCTCCGTCCCTGTCAACTTAGTAGGCCCACAAGTCAGCATCCCACTATCCTGGGTCCCAGGTAGAAGGGGGAGTATTCATTTTTTTTGTGCGTAATAAGGAGGCATTTCCTTGCGTGCGAAGATATAGCTAGTGGGTCCGACCTATCAGCGGGGGGGGAACGTTTTTTTCACGAAATACAAAGGCCCTTCCGGTGGGTCCTAGATGTCAGCTGGAGGAATCATTATTTTGCGCGTAATAAGGAGGCATTTCCTTGTGTGCGGTTGTGGACCCAGCTGTCAGCCTCTCCATGTATAGTCCACGTCCAATGGAAGTCGTTCCATAACCATGTTGACCACGCCGCGCCGAGAACACCAGGGCGGTGGACGATGACGAGGCCTTGGAAGGGGACGACGCGGAGCCGGGGAAGACGAGGAGACAGGGAAGACGCGATAGTGGATGCCCACGCGGAGAGGAGTATGAGGGTTCACTGGTTCGGCTGCGGTGTGAGGCTGCCGTCGCCGCAGGGCCTAGCTAGTGATGGGAGTAGTAGGGGCGGTGAGGCCTCAACGGCAGCATATCCGGCCACTAGAAGTAGGAGCAGGCGGTCTCGCCGGTGCTGGTTTGGGCGGCTGGTGCAAGAAGAGCAGTGATTGAAGAAGCATCAACTTAGTAGGCCCACAGGTCAGCCTCCCAACTGGTGCGCCCCAGATGTTAGTGGGAGGAATCATTTTTTTCGCATAATAAGGAGGTAGTTGATTGCGTGCGGCCAGGCCAACGGAGGGAGTAGGGTGGGCCGGGGAAGCGTGCGCGGCATCACAGCGGGCCACAAGAGGAAGCAGGCAATCTGCTGGCGCTAGTTTAGGCGGCTGGAGCAGGAAGATCAGAGATTGAAGAAGCACGTCGGCCGTTGGATGGACATCCAAGAGTAACTGCTGCTAGAATCGTGTGTTGACTGACAAAGCCTTGTGTAAACAAGTTAGCCTCGAAATCTGTGGCGTGTGCAGCCAATTTGCTATTATTTTTATAATTTTTACTCATTTTCTAATTCATATGGAATTTATTGCAACCCATTTTCTATTTTTAGAATTTCTACCCATTTTCTGGTCAGTACCAGGGTTAAAACAATTAACTAAATATGTGCGAAATTTTGAAAATTCGCAAATTTTTGCTGGGGAACAAAATATTCATAATCCAAAAATTAGTAGCCATACTAAAACAAATTTAAAAATAAATTAGTACTATGTCATGTTAAATCCAATGAAATACTCCTTCCGTCCCAAAATTCTTGTCTTAGATTTGTCTAAATATGGATGTATCAAGTCACGTTTTGGTATTAGATACATCCGTATCTAAACTAATCTAAAACAAGAATTTTGGAACGGAGGGAGTATAAAATATCAGTGAAGAACAAAAACAAAAAAAACTAGTATCCCATTTGCTATAATTTTTTTGGAATTTTTCAACCCCTTTGATATTACTTTTAACAGACACTGACCATACTCTTTGGACAGGCTGGAATGCATCCCTCCTCGTCTTGAAAGATTTGCATACCAGTAAGTCGGAGAAAACAAATAGGCCTAGCTTGGGTATTCTTCAAAAAGAAATACTGGGCTACCTATTTTCCCAAAGAAAAAACTGCTGGGCTGGTTATGTTGTTAGACGGGCCACAGAGACCGCACAACCCAGTTTATAGCCTGCTCCTCCGAATCACTACTCAAAAAAAAAGTTGTGCAATTCTATCATTAATTGACTATATGTTGAAAATGATGTGGGTCCCAGATATCAGCAGGGTGGATTTGAGTAAAAAACGAGGAGTGCATCTAAGTAGTAAAAGAGGCGCTTGCTTGTGTTCGGGAGTGGACCTGGTGGGTCCGTACTGTCATACTCACAACTATAATCCTCTCCCGTTTCACTATGTTGACAGGGACCATTTCAAAAAAAAACTATGTTGACAGGGCCGGACGGCGTCGCCGCACAAGTGCACCAAGGTGGAGGATAAAGTGTTGTCACCAATGTGTTGGGCTGGGTTGGACATTCTAGTTGAAAAATAATAATGGACCGTAACTATTTACGATGTTGACTACGATTTGCATGGGTCCACTGGTTGCACGAAGAAAATGCTGGGAGAAAGAAGACTGGTCGCTATCTTTGCCTAAGAATAATATCGACTGAATGTAACGACACTATCATAGGAAATAATGTTCTCCTGTTAAATCGTGAATTCAAAGAACTGGTGCATGAGCATTTAGCTTTATTTATTTATTTACTTATTCATGTTTAGGGGACCATGAGCATGTACCTGGGCCAGATTCATGTGAGAGCCTCCCTTCCAGTTAATTATGGGCTCCTCTATTGGGCCTTCATCAGTGGGTTGCATGTTATCAACAAGTGGAAAATGTGTTCTGTACAAAATATAGTATGCGCTACATATGGTACGGGGCACTAAAGGATCGAACCATGCAACGACTTCCAAAACATTGTGTTTGTCATTCTGACAACACATTTATTCAACCAACAGACGAAATATACTACTGATTGTACATTGAAAACAACGACTTGATAACCAGGGCTGGGGTGCATTGAAGCGATAAGCGAGGCGAGAAGAGTGAAGACGTAGCTCTCTCTTCCAAATCAAACATCAGCCATCATTACAAAAGGGCTACCAAAAAAGAATAAGTGTACGCATCAAATTAAATAAAGATCTTACTATGCCAAGTGTATGCATCTAACTAACTGGCTCAGTTAGAAGTTACTATTAAGCTGTGGAGATTGGCTGACGGCTTGAACTAGATGGGTGCCTCACGGGGGAAACTCCAACCAGCAGGTCGAAGTCTGATACTTGCAACCCTCTCTCCTACTTTGGGCTGCAGAGCGTGGCGGCACATATCAGGGTATGGTGCATGCAGAGACGCATGGTACGCTGTGTACACACAGTTTTGCATGATGAACAAAATCGCGCTGCCATCATGATCATTGCTGTCGGTTATCTCCTGGTTAATCGGATAATTTAGTCCGACAAACAGAGAGCGTGTACCGAGGCTACTTACTAGCCTCCAGTCAAAAATTCCTAAAGGGCCAAAGAAGCTGGGATCCTACTCAAAGACCTTGCAGTGACTGTGAATGTATTCCGCGAAACAACACGTCCGGTACGTGCGAATGATCATCAATCTTCGCCATCGTCTGATCGAGCTAGGAACCACCTGCAACTGCCATGCCGCTTTTCTTTGAAAGGTTATGGGATTAGGAAGGGTAGGGACACCAGGTGGCCTACAACATCATATAAAGTTGGAGTCAAATAAAAAAGGGCTCTTGATGTAGTCAATGTTAAGAACAGCATGTTATGAGCATGAATATTTTTTCAGTAAATGTTGACGGTAATATAAGCAAGCCATCATGATATCATAGGAAAGTAACATACTACTGTAACAGCCGTTTGTAGCGATGACTGGAGTAGGCCAGCAATACGTCCAGCCATAGAAGGAGTCGACGGCATAAATGAAGCCCTTGTGTTCAATGGCATCAGAGAACCATGGAGGATGTATGATCCTGCGATGGAGGTGCAGATTTATCCACTTACTGCAGTGACCTATCAGATAGGCGAGACCGCGATTGAAGAACTCAATTAGCCTGAAGTCTTTATAATTCACAGATCTTGTGGGTACTTGGCAGATTACAACCTTGAGCAAATCAAACCTGGTATCATGTTGGCTACTATAAGATTCCGAGTATTCTGGTCAACAGTGCCAAAGCAATGTACTGTTAATCGAAGGAAGGGGGATCAATAGCGGGGTGTAGACCTCCACAAGCATCCAGCTGTCGCAACCGTCGATGAGCACCATCCAGGACGTGTTCAAGCCGACCCAGTACATACCGTTAATTTAGGTGAGGGTGACGGGGATCGGATCATAGTCAAGGGGGTTGATGCTCGCCACCCTATGATCGTTATGCTGTGTGACACGTCGTTTCTGAAGATCAGGCGGCATCAGCAAGCAAGGAGCTAGCTTAAAAAGCTCCGGCCTGAGGGCTTTGAGTAAACGGTACAACCCCGACGAGCACGCGGCGAGTGGCATGGTACTGAGATTGTTCACACGTGAAACAATGAGCTTGATTACCTATGTGGGGAGAGAATTCCATCCACTCTTTCGGTGGACGCTGCTCGGTTCTTCCATTGTTAGTGCTTGGGTTTCGGATATGGGGGGGGGAGGCGCCTTAGCGGGGAAGGAAGATTGGACGAGGGGGAAGGTGCCTTAGTGGGGATGGAAGAGCGGACAAAGACGGAGAAGCGAATATGTGCTGCGGGAAGTGGACAGGTGATGATGACTACAGCAGCAGCTTGACTTACGAGACACATACCAGCAACGTCTCTATATTGTGCGTCAGAGGCGACGCCGCTGACACTGACACTGACACGAGGCCGATGTACGGGTGCGTCCTCACTATTACTACCCCTCCGAGGTACGTGGGTGGCGGCACCGGCTCCATCATGCTGGCTAGGACTATGCAGAGCTGGGACCTTCCCACCGATGTGGACATGGAAGACGAATGGTATGATTTACACCCCAACGCGGTGTACGGGGACTCCAAGGAGGTTCACCTGGACATATGCATTATCAAGTTAAATGTTCATCATTAGTCTTCGCTCAGTGTAATCCGCTGTCTAAGCATTTGGGGACTTCCATGCATGATCTTGCTCTATTGGAGTATCGTGCATGAATAAAAGTGTATCCATTTATAGTTTAGTCTAGAATCTTCCTTGTATGAATTTTTACTACAATACTGGTGAAAGACTTCCTATCAACCATTTCTTACATCTCCTCTGCCCCTTCCAAGTCATCCTGATTTAATCCCTCCGTCTAGGTGTATAAGGACATGGTTAATACTTAATAGTATAGCCAACTGTTGACAATAAGAAAGTGCCATGTCATCTGTAGCCAACATGTATAACAATTGATACTCAAAAACTAATTCTTAAAGATCATTTCTTGCAAAGCACAATAAGTATTATTTCTTCACAAGTTTTGGATGCAGGTTGAATAGTTGAACGCTTTTGTTTGCAAAAGATACCTTTTTATCTATTTCACCCGGATGTTTGTGAGCTCTAGAGATGAAATAATATCCAAAGAAACCTATCGATACCCGCTACACATGAGATGACCCCCACATCCTTTGTCAAAATAAACAACTCCTCGAACAATGCATTTCACTCTTCCATGCAACGCACGGGCACCTTACTACTATATATTAGTACGACGAAAAATTGAAGTAACATTATATATAGTATGATAAATGTTGATGCATGTCACCTAAAATTATATCATTGAAAACTATGTTCTAATATGAATCCAACGATATAGTTTTTGTTGACATGCACTAACATTTTGTGAGTTAAATCTTCAGTCATATCACAAAACCCAACCACTGCCAGTAATAAGTGTAGAGAGTCTCACCCCGCTCCTGGCGCGGCAGTAAAGTCATCATATCACAAAACCCAACCACTGCCAGTAATAAGTGGCCTGGTAAAATAAACTGACAAGCAACCATCACATCCCTCCGTCTTTTTTGCATTTCATCTCTCTTCATTTACTTTCTCCGGTTCATCTCGCACACTCGATCCATAGCTACTACTCCTAGGGCCAGTTCTTTTGGCGGCTTAAAAAATAAGCCGTCTCTTCGCCAGCTTTTCCCATAAGACTAGTCACAGTGGAGAGTAACATTAAGGCACCTCACTCATTTATTTGGCCTTCTAAACTACTACTAGTACCTCCGTCCTGGTTTGTTCGTCTCCATTGTAATTTGTGGTAAATTGTGACCAAAGATTTAACTGATAAAATTTTAGTGCATGTGACATGCACACACATTTCATCAGCTGAATTTATTATCAAAATTTGACACAGATTACAATGGGGACCAATAAACCAGGACAGAGCTAGTAGTAATGGGATTACTACTAATCTAGAAGCCTAAACAAACTGGCCCCTGGTACTCCTACTAGTAGTACTAGTACTCAAGTTGGAATTCCAATTGCATGACACAACTTGTTAGGAAAAAATTCGATATAGGGTGTAGGAAACGGTTGGGGAATTTGCATGCCTTTCTGACCAGTGAGATACTCCGTACAAAGTACGATAGAGAAATAACCATAGACAAGGAAGTTAAAAGTAAACAATCAACTGAGCATTTTTGCATTTGTTTTGCATTGAATCATTTCAAGCTTGACTAGTGTTGTTTTTCTACTTTTAGAAAAACCGCATCGTAATGTTAAAACGTGCATTTGCACTTACGTAAGTAATAGTAGTACTCCCTCCGTCTAGGTGTATAAAGTCTTCTCTCCTTCTTGGTAATGGTGCACAACCAAAGATGACTTATTCACCTGGACAGAGGGAGTAGCACAGTCTGCAAGCATATATAGAGAGAGACGTGTAGTGCGATAGTATATAGTAAAGTTTGTGCTATATGCACCTATTTACAAAATGCGTACGGATACACAAGGTTTCCAAACATTCCCTCTTACATACTTAATTAAGGATGCTAATAATTCCCGAACGCTCGGGATTTATCATTTGCGTCCCAAAATTAATGAGATCACCCTACGAAACTAAATTATACTCCTACTAAAAGCCACGACGCTCGCAGGAGCACTTGCTGGGCGCCACGAGTGCCCTGGTGCGCGGCCGTTTCCCAACAAACCAACACAACGCCTCTTCCTCATCCTCGCAACTCGCGAGGTGCTGATTGGCAGCTTGCCGGCGGGCAAGCGCAATCTCACTGGTGTGGTGATCCGGTGCCAACAGGTACTCCTCCTTGCTGGAAGCGTGCACCCGGTCCACGTACCGCCAAGCGTAGATGAGGCGCTTTGGCCTGACTACACTCAGGGCTTTGGCACGGGCGTCCTCCACCACCCTCACGGCCCTTGCACGAGCCTTCTGCCAAAGAGCCAATTGCCTGACTCTCTCGGACGCGGCATAGACCTACCAGGCAGCTTGCCCCGCAGCGCGCTTCTCTTCCTCGACCTTCTTCTCCGCCTCTATTTTGGCGTGGTCTTCTGGCGGCAAAGCCTACCACATGGCGACATCCATTTCTTTCCAAAGCTCCTCAAGGCTGGGGGGCTTGGCGGGAGGCACGGTGTTCTCCTCTTAGCGGGAAGCTGACACGTCCTCCGATGCGCGTGCTGGCGAGATTGGGAACGCCGACGCGTCCACCTCAACGCGTCACAACAAGGAGTGGAACCCCGACGCGTCCTCCTCGTCTAGTGGCGGCAAGGAATGGAACGGCGAGGCATGACCGTCCAGGTGGTGCAGGGAGGGGCGCCTAGGGTTTGGGAGGGGCGATGCCATGGTGGTCGACATGAGAGGGAGGGGGAGGAGATAGCGATGAACGTGAGTGCTCTTCCGAATGTCGTGGGAGGCGCAATATTTATAGCGAGCAATGGCACACCTACGTAAGATATGGACTGAGCTGCACTGACTTAACTATAGGTCCAGTTGCGTCACCGACATGTGGGCGAGACCCATGTTGGGCCATATGTCAGTGACCCAATGCACCTACAATTAAGTAACTGAAGCAGCGTCCCGAAAGATATGTTGCGTGATTAACGTAATAGCTACGTGGGCATATCTGTTTGAGTAAATTCCGGGTGAGGGAATGGGTGGAAATATTGCTGGTCACAACGGATTGGACGAGGGCGGGGGGAGGAGAGTCATGCATGCAGATTTTTTCCACACGGGTTGGAGTGGTCACTACTAGGGCAAACCCTAGTAGTAGCGCGGGTTTTGAAGCTAGCAGCAGCGCGGGTGGCCGCGCTACTAATAAGGCGCTACAGCTAACTCATAGTAGTAGCGCCGCCTAACAGCGCTACTCTTTGTTGGCGATATCGGCGGCGCTTTTAGGAGCGCTACTATTAACTAGCTGTAGCGATTTCGCCATCCTCGCTACTACTATATCTTTCATCATTTTCCCATTACCCCTTTCCTTTCGGTTTCCTTTCGGATACAAGATACTAGGTGCTGCTAGTAGATATCAAATTCATAAACCATTACTAGGTAGTACTTTTCGTTTCCAAATTACAAATGTCGTGATTTTAGTTCAAACCACGACGAGTAATTTGAAACGGGAGTACTAGATAACAATTTCATGCATAGTCAACATGCATCCTCAAGCAGTACAAGGTCATATCAACGGCCATCATCATATGTAGTTCTAGATGATATCGACGACGATCATCATATGTAGTTCTAGATGATATAGCCACACACACATATGTAGTTCTAGATGATATAGCCACACACACACACACATATGTAGTTCTAGATGATATCGAAGACAATCATCATCCTCAAGCCCGGGCGGTTGGTGTTCCTGATAGTAATTAGGATGGCCTGTCCAACACGAAGATTCATGCCATCGAGGAATTTCTTCCACCCAACCGAGTTTAAGTGTGTGCGACCGTCCGTGTCCACGCGGTAAGTACAGGTTGTGACGGAGCCCTTGCAGTAAGGCATAGTCCAGTTGAGCCTTCTTCATCAAGCTCGATACCATAACTCACAGATATGCTCTTTGCCAATTTCTGAATAAGAAAAACATATCAATTAATAAATAGCCTCGCAAATAAGTACATATGGATTATCTACACTATTATTAGTTTCCTTAGATTCTACACTAATAAGCATGTGATCGAACTCTACACTAAAACATATCATCGAATAGACCATATCATTGGACTGTACACTAAGTAATTCATCGGATAATTTGCATTTGTAAGTATAACATACCATATCATGTCGATCAACAATGGTATTTGTCAAGCGGGTCACGAATGGCACCCCAACAAAGTCAGCACATGGCAGAATTATGTCCCATAGGTTGGACACCTCCTCCTCACTCAGCCTTGCTCTTTGAGCTACGATGGCTTCATGAAGTGGGTCCTCATCATCTTCATCGAGTGGGTCCTCATTATCTTCATCATCTTCATCATCTTCGTCATCTTCATCATCTTCCACCAGGTTGAGATAAATGACAGCTTGGTTGGGTCTTTCTGCTCGGAAAGAGAAGCTGATCAACTCACCAACAGATAAGGCGCGCATGCGAGCATTTAAGCGGGCCCATCCATCTCCTCCAATCTGCGACATATTGCGTCCTTTCTCGACCTCCATAGTGTATGGCCCCCCAGGAGGCTCAAATGTCACAGTGTATACTGTCAGCTTGTTGAATTTCAACCTCACATTGCATGGGACGATCTGTGTAAAATAAGAAAAATGACACAATGCAGTAATGCCAACACTAAAAATAAAATAGGTATTACCTTTCATCTAATTTCTTACCGCCGCATGACGAAAACTCGACTGGAAGTAGATGCCTACTAAATCAACTAAATCAAAATGTTCTAAATCAAAATGTTCTAAATCAAAATGTTCTAAATCAACTAAATCAAAATGTTCTAAATCAACTAAATCAGCTAGCCTACTAAATCAACTAAATCAAAATGTTCTAAATCAACTAAATGAACTAGCCTACTAAATCAACTAAATCAAAATGTTCTAAGTCAACTAAATCAATTAAATGAATTAGCCTACTAAATCAACTAAAGCAAAATGTTCTAAGTCAACTAAATCAACTAGCCTACTAAATCAACTAAATTATATCAACTAAATCAAAATGTTGCATATGAGCAGGAGGGAGAAGGAGGGGCGACTGGAGGAGGGAGAAGAGAGTAGGATGGAGGAGGAAGGCGGAGCGAGGAGGAGCCGGCCGGCGCGGCCAATTGAGGGAGGACGGAGGAGGAAGGCGGAGCGAGGAGGGGCCAGCCAGCACGGCCAGTTGAGGGAGTACGGAGGAGGAAGGCGGAGCGAGGAGGGGCCAGCCAGCGGCGAGTGGAGAGGGAGGACGGTGGAGGAGGCCGATACCGAGTGCAGCAAGGAGGAGGAGGGACGCAAGGCATGCGCAGATGGAGGAGGGCGAAGGGGTGGACGGTGGCATGAAGGAGAGGATTGAGTGGCTGTGTGAGTGGATCAGAATAGAGGAGATGGGGAGATGAATGGCTTAGCAATGGCGCTTTAGGAAAAGACGCTCTTGCTAAGCTATCTAGCAGCAGCGCCTTTCAAAATAAAGCGCCTTGCTACGTGTCGACATGTAAAAATAGACTTTGTTCAATATATCAAAAATACATTGATCATCAACGATCTTTTTGTGTACAATCTGATTTGTCAATATGAGTCCTCACCGGTTTAGGAACAAGTGAAGACTCATATTGTAGCCACAAATTCTACACATAGAGTTCAATGAGGCTCAAGTGTTTGTCAAAGTTTGAGAAGTAACATATTTAAGGTGGTAGAAACTCTCTTCACGTAGCGAGGTGGGACTAAATTTTTGTAGGAAACTTAGCGATGGCGCCTATCTCGAGAAATCTTTTGCTACTATGCTACATGTAGCGATGGCAGCGTCGCTATAATGCGTTGCTGCTATAACTAGCCTCGCGGCGGCCTCGTGGGAATTATAGTAGCAACGCGTCTTTCAGAGGATGTGCTACTGCTATATTTGTTTCAGAAGCGAGTTTCATCTGTGCGCGCTACTGCTAGGTAGCAGCAGCGAGTTATTTTGAAGCGCGCTGCTGATAAGATTCTGTGTATAGGCTTTTCCCTAGTAGTAATGCTAAAACGTGCATTTGCACTTACATAAGTAATAGTAGTACTCCCTCCGTCTAGGTGTATAAAGTCTTCCCTCCTTCTTGGTAATGGTGCACAACCAAAGATGACTTATTCACCTGGACGGAGGGAGTAGCACAGTCTGCAAGCATATATAGAGAGAGACGTGTAGTGTGATAGTATATAGTAAAGTTTGTGCTGTATGCACCTATTTACAAAATGCGTACGGATACACAAGGTTTCCAAACATTCCCTCTTACATACTTAATTAAGGATGCTAATAATTCCCGAACGTTTGGGATTTATCATTTGCGTCCCAAAATTAATGAGATCGCCCTACAAAACTAAATTATACTCATACTAAAAGTCACAGCGCTCGCAGGAGCGCTTGCGGGGCGCCACGAGTTCCCTGGTGCGCGGCCGTTTCCCAGCAAACCAACACAACGCCTCTTCCTCAGCCTCGCAACTCGCGAGGTGCTGATTGGCAGCTTGCCGGCGGGCAAGCGCAATCTCACCGGTGTGGTGATCCGGTGCCAACAGGTACTCCTCCTTGCTGGAAGCGTCCACCCGGTCCACGTACCACCAAGCGTAGATGAGGCGCTTGGGCCCGACTGCACTCAGGTCTTTGGCACGGGCGTCCTCCGCCACCCTCACGGCCCTTGCACGAGCCTTCTGCCAAAGAGCCAATTGCCTGACTCTCTCGGACGCGACATAGACCTGCCAGGCAGCTTGCCCCGTGTCGCGCTTCTCTTCCTCGGCCTTCTTCTCCGCCTCTATTTTGGTGTGGTCTGCTAGCGGCAAAGCCTACCACATGGCGACATGCATTTCTTTCCAAAGCTCCTCAAGGCTGGGGGGCTTGGCGGGCGGCGCGGTGTTCTCCTCGTAGCGGGGAGCCAACACGTCCTCCGACGCGCGTGCTGGCGAGATTGGGAACGCCGACGCGTCCACCTCAACGCGTCGCAATGAGGAGTGGAACCCCGACACGTCCTCCTCGATTAGTGGCGGCAAGGAATGGAATGGCGAGGCATGACCGTCCATGTGGTGCAGTGAGGAGCACCTAGGGCTTGGGAGGGGCGATGCCATGGTGGTCGACATGAGAGGGAGGGGGAGGAGATAGCGATGAACGTGAGCGTTCTTCCGAATGTCGTGGGAGGCGCAGTATTTATAGCGAGCAATGGCACACCTACGTAAGATATGGACTGAGTTGCACTGACTTAACTATAGGTCTAGTTGTGTCACTGACATGTGGGCCAGACCCATGTTCGGCCCATATGTCAGTGACCCAATGCACCTGCTATTAAATAACTGAAGCAGCGTCCCGGAAGATATGTTGCGTGATTAACGTAACAGCTACGTGGGCATATTTGTTTGAGTTAATTACGGGGGAGGGATGTCAGGACCCCGACTCAATGTCACATCGATCTAGCCTGTAACACCTCATATCACTTTGCGGCCTCACGCACGGTATCCCCACGGGTGGCGCCTTACCTTTGCCCGGGACCGTTTGCGCCATTTGGCACACGTATATGATAGTGTCGCTAGCATCCATATGAAAAGGATCCCGGGCTGACATGGCTAGTTGTAAACCCAAAGTGGCACAGACTTACAGGGACAGGCATCCATGACCCAGCATCGAACGTGTCGGTCATCAGCAAGCAAGTTCCGGGCTGTAGCACTGGGCTAGCAGGACTCTGGTAAACCGGGCTGTAGCGGGCTAACAGGACTCCGGTACTCAATGCGTGAAATTTCCCCAAAGGGACAGACACAGGAACGAAGAAGGACACATGCCGGCCAGCCTAAGTGTTCCGGAGCAGTAGCAAGCTACCATGGCTCAGTGGAGACACTAGGAGACATTTCCCGGTAAGAGAGGCTACTAAAGATAAACAACTAGATAGTCGGATCCCACACATACCAAGCATTTCAATCATACACACAATATGCTCGATATGTGCAAATACAACAAGGCATCACAACATGACTCTACGACACAAGTACTTTATTTAAAGGCTCAGAGAGCCATACATAGCATACACACAAGTACGGGTCACACGACCCACATTCAAGTCATACAAGCATACAAGCCAACAAAGAAGTGCTTTGTCCGAGTACGCACAACTAGTAAAATAAAAGAGGCTTGGGTAAGCCTAGCTATACTACATGGTCCTTCACTTGCTCGGGATCACCACAGGCCTTAGTCTACTCATCGATGTCAGCGTCACGAAGAACCCGTCGAAGGGGTTGTGGCATCTTCGAAAAATGTAAATTAAAGCAACATGAGTACAAAGGTACTCAGCAAGACTTACATCAGATCCTACATACATGCATATTATCAAGAAGGGTTGGTGGGGTTATTGCAGCAAGCCAGCTTTGACTCTTGGCTAAGCTATCCTACGAGACTCCAACTTGAAATGGTTTTGCGCACTCGAGTCCACTACTCACCACTTCAATACACTACCGAGGATCCACCTCCGTCTTCCTACGGAAGAGCCATCCTCGGCACTCACGCTTATCTTGAGGATTTTAGTAGTATCCATTTACTTGTCTATGAACTGTATAGGCAACCAAGCAGTCCTTTGCCGCGGACGCAGCTATTCGTATAGATGATGTTAACCCTGCAGGGGTGTACTCCTTCATACATGTTTCCACCACTTAGCGTCTGCACACGACATGTGCTCGGCAGACTTCAAGCGAAAGCTGACGTGGGTGTGGACCACGACCTACCTAGACACTCAAGTCTCTAGTCCAGGTTTATCGCCTATTTGGGTTCCATCCATGAGGAGATCCGGCCGAAGTTTCGCTCACAGCCCCAAACGATGTGAGCAGGGTTCCCGAGATACCAGACGGGCATCCGGTACACCCGGCCACGTACCTACCGCATCACAGCCCACCCCTACGGTCAGCGTTGTCCACGGCCTCCAGTAATCAACAAACACCAGAAACTACTTGCAACTCCTGGACAGAGGACTAGGGTGAATAAGAAGTCGAGCGGGGTCATATTTCAGGGCCCAATGTATGGTAGTAGCTGATTCTTAAATCACACATACAGATCTCAGTGCTTAAGGACGGCCTCAATGAAACAACCCACCATGTACTCCTACATGGCCTCTCATCGATACCTTTACCAAATCGTGTTCAACACCTTACTCTCATACTGACACGATCATTTCACTCTAGCCCATCACCCGATGAACCAGACCTGACACGACTCTAAGCATAGCAGGCATAGCAAGGTAGGAACAATACAGTCATATGGCTCAAACAACTCCTACACATGCTAGTGGGTTTCATCTAGTTACTGTGGCAATGAGAGGTCATGCAGAGGAAATGGGTTCAACTACCGCAGCACACAGCAGTTTGAATCGCGTTGTCTTAATGCAGTAAAAGAGAGCAGAAGTGAGAACATGGGATTTTATCGATATGATCAAATGGTTGGTTGCTTGCCTGATGGGTCGGTGCACTGGTATTGCTCTTCGTTGGGGTTATCACGGTACTCCTCGGGGGAAGAACCTGCCACAGAGAGCACCAATACACAAACATTACCAAACAGTATGCAACAATATGATGCATGCATGAGACATGGCAAAATGAGTGTATTGGGCTAATGCAACTAAGAACAGATGGGTTTGAACTAATTTGAACCAAAGATTCAAAGTTCAAACTCATAAGTTGCCAGTTAAGGTGCTTTATCTTGTTCTGTGATAAACAGCAGGTTAGCTTGTTTAAACATGCATGAAACCAGTACATATGGAAAGATTGGATTTTTCTGATCATTTTTCATATATAATTTGTTTCATTTGGAGTTCTGATTAATTTCTATGATTTTTGAAGTTTGTAGCATTTTCGGAATTTCTGTGTAAAAGTAATTCCGATAATTAAATTATCACGTCGACATTACGTCAGGATGACGTCAGTGGTCAACGGGCTGGTCCAGGTCAAACTGACCAGTGGGTCCCGCATGTCAGTAGACAATGAGACTAACTAAATTAAGTTTAAACTAAACTGGATTAATTAGTAAAGGGGCCCCACATGTCATAGACCTAGGGGGGTCAACCTGGGCCCACCCATGGTCAAAGTTAGAGTCAAACACGCCGGCATCAAGCCGCCGGCAAGCCCGACGCGGCGGCGGAAGTGAGTTTGGCCGTTCCGGCCACCAAATGGGTCGCGGAAGGCATCTAGGTGGAGCTAGGGACAAACCGCAGCTCTTGGTGGAGTTAGTTGAGGTCGGGGTTGCCGGAGTTGGCGCCGGCGACGACCTAGGCGGCCGCCGGAGTTCGGTTGGAGACGTACTCGAGCTAGGGGCATGATGAGGTTTGGGAGTCTTGCGGTTGGACTCAGCGCAGCGTGGTGAGTCACGATGGACACCGAGAGGTGGCGGAGGATGGCCGGAGCACGTCGGCGACGAGGTCCTGGCGGTGCATCTGGTGATCTTCGTGCGGTGGCTACGGCTCGGGGCGAGAGAGGAAGGGTAGGAG
Organism: Aegilops speltoides; assembly: GCA_021437245.1. Taxonomy (NCBI): domain Eukaryota; kingdom Viridiplantae; phylum Streptophyta; class Magnoliopsida; order Poales; family Poaceae; genus Aegilops; species Aegilops speltoides. The sequence goes on along the minus strand of CM038147.1, from coordinate 317,704,554 downwards.
GGTAGCTAGGCTCACAGAGCACTCGTAGAGGCCGCCGGCGGGTCGGGACGAGCTGATCGGCGGCGACGCGAAGCGGGATCTCCGGCGGTGGCGGTTCGGTCGAGGTCGGTGTGGCGGCCGGGCACGCGTGGCCTTCGAGGCTCGGCTAGATCGAAGGAGTAGAGGCGTGAAGCTCTGGACACGGTGGCGCGGCGTGGAGACGACGGGGAGCATGGCTACGGCGGCGGTGCGGCGACGGTGGCGTCGGCCATGGCTGGGGAGCGCGAGCGAGAGGAGCTGGGGGCGAATGGAGGTGTCCAGAGGGTTCGGGGCGCGACGTGGAGCTCGTCCAGGCCAGCTAGGCGGCGAATGGGGGAAGCAGGGCGACGAGCAGCTGTGTGGCGCGCTGCAGTGCTGCCGTCGAGCACCTTGGCTGCCTGCCTGGCGAGCCAAGCATCTCGCTGGAGCGGTGGCCGGGCTCGGCCGGCCAGGTGGGCTGGCTGGTGGGCTGCCAGGTCAGTTTCCTTCCTTCTTTTATTTTCTGTTTTCTATTTTCTTCTGTAACTTTGTTGAATTTCTAAAAATACCTAGGCAACTCCAAAATTCACCAAATCGCAGACTGGTCCTTAGTTGGAATATTTCCAACATGGAACATTTAGTTTGGGAATATTTGAGCATTTGAAATATTTTATAAATTTTAAATGCCCAAATTCAAATACTTATGATTTAATTCAAAGACCTTAAGATGACCTAGAAAATTGTGCACCACTTTTGGCAGAGGTTCTGAACCAAGACAAAAATGATGGACATTTTAGAAGGGCATTTCAGATTCATTGAAAATATTTTTAGTAATTCCTAGTTGGTTTCAGAGGGGGCTGGGGGTTCTGTCATCCCCATTTCAGGTTTCTGTTAAATGAAATAGACATGATGCAACACTCTAATGCATGAACTAGCTAGGGTGTGACAACTCACCCCCACTCAAAAGAATCTCGTCCCGAGATTTAGGTTCCTCCGGAAAGAAGGCGGGGTACTCAAGTCGAAGACGATCCTCCCTTTCCCAAGTAGCTTCCTTCTCAGAATGGTGCGACCATTGAACCTTGAGAAACTTGATATTATGCCGTCGAGTGGTACGCTCGGCTTGATCGAGGATACGAACGGGGTACTCACGATAAGTGAGATTATCTTGAAGATCAAGTGTTTCGTGGTCCACTCCATGGATAGGATTCGAGAAGCAACGCCTGAGTTGAGAAACATGGAAGACATCGTGGACTTTGGAGAGATGCGGAGGTAGTTCCAATTGGTAGGCAACTTCTCCTCGTTTGGCAAGAATGCGAAAGGGTCCAATGTAGCGAGGAGCCAATTTGCCTTTGATACCGGGCGATGGGTTCCCTTGAGGAGTAACCGAAGGTAAGCCTTCTCGTCAACCTCGTAAGTCATAGCCTTATGTTTTCGGTCATATTGACTATTTTGACGAGATTGGGCTGTTTTCAACTTTTCACGAGCGATCGAACTTGCTCTTGACTTCTGGATCATATCCGGGCCAAAGAATTGTCTTTCCTGGTTTCGACCAGTTAAGAGGCGTTCGACACCTTCGTCCATAGAGAACTTCAAAAGGGGCTTTACCCAAGCTAGATTGATAACTGTTGTTATAAGCAAATTCGGCAAATGGAAGGCATTTCTCCCAATCCATTCCGAATGAGATAACAGAAGCTCGAAGCATGTCTTCTAAGATTTGGTTGACACGTTCAACTTGACCACTTGATTGAGGGTGAAAGGCAGTGCTAAAGGAAATATGGGTTCCCATAGCGTTTTGGAAACTTTCCCAAAATCGAGAGGTGAAGAGACTTCCTCGATCCGAGTTAATTTCCAATGGAACACCATGGAGAGACACTATTCGGGAGATGTACAAGTCTGCTAGCTGGCTAGCGGTTATACTCTCGCGAACAGGCAAGAAATGAGCTACTTTGGGGAGACGATCGATAACAACGAAGATAGCATTATTCCCTCTCTTGGTCCTGGGAAAACCGGTGACGAAATCCATACCAATTTTATCCCATTTCCACTCAGGAATAGCTAAGGGTTGAAGAGTGCCAGCAGGCCGTTGATGCTCTACTTTTACACGACGACAGACGTCGCAATTAGCAACAAATTGAGCAATGTCTCTCTTCATCCTAGTCCACCATAACCTCTGGCGTAGGTCGTGATACATTTTAGTGCTACCGGGATGAATGGTGAGAGGAGATTCATGAGCCTCCTTAAGGATCAACTGCCGTAAGTGTTGATTCTTGGGAACCACTAGACGGTTCTCAAAATATACAACACCACGATCATTTGTAGAGAAACATTTAGCATCTCCGCTAGCAATGTTCTCCTTGATTCGAGATATTCCTTTATCTCGTTTTTGGGCAGCGATGATTTGATCCGTAAGAGTAGGTTTCGCCACCAAGGTGGAAAGAAATCCTTGAGGAACGATGTGAACATTAAGCTTCCGAAATTCCTCATGGAGAAGTGGTTGACTTTGTTGCAACATCAGGTTGTTGCAATAGGATTTACGACTTAGTGCATCAGCCATGACGTTGGCTTTTCCTGGGGTATAAGTTATCCCTAAGTCGAAATCTGTGATCAACTCGACCCAACGTCTTTGCCTGAGATTCAAATCTGGTTGGGTGAATATGTACTTCAGACTTTGGTGATCGGTGTAGATTTCGCAACGATTACCGAGGAGGTAATGTCGCCAGGTTTTGAGTGCATGGACTACAGCTGCAAGCTCTAGATCATGAGTAGGGTAGTTTCCTCATGTGGGTGTAATTGCCGTGAAGCATAAGCAATTACGTGTCGATCTTGCATGAGAACACAGCCTAGTCCTTGTCGCGAGGCGTCGCAGTAGATAACCATGTCCTTGGAGAAATCTGGTGGTACCAACACGGGAGCAGAAGTTAAACATCTTTTCAGTTCCTGGAAACTGTGCTCACATTGTGGAGTCCACTCGAACTTTTTATCTTTCTTGAGGAGTTCAGTTAGAGGTTTAGCAACTTTGGAGAAGTTCTCGACAAAGCGGCGACAATAGCTCGCTAAGCCAAGGAAACTCCGAACTTGCTTGACCGATTCAGGTGGAGTCCAATTAAGGACGGCTTGAACTCTCTCGGGGTTAACAGCAATACCTTTACCAGAAATTACATGTCCTAGATAGGTCACTTCTAGCAACCAAAATTCGCATTTAGAAAACTTGGCATAAAGGCGATGCTCTCGAAGTTTCATCAACACTAGCCTTATATGTTCGGCATGTTCTTCCTCGTTCTTGGAATAGATGAGTATGTCATCGGGGTAAACCACGACGAATTTATCCATATACTCCATGAAAATTGAGTTCATTAACCGGGAGAAAGTGGCTGGAGCGTTGGTTAAACCGAAGGACATGACGGTGTACTCGTATTGGCCGTAACGGGTAACAAAGGCCGTTTTGGGAATGTCCCCGTTCCGGATTTTGATTTGATGGTAGCCTAACCTCAAATCCATCTTAGAGAAGACTGAGGATCCCACGAGCTGATCATACAGATCGTTGATCCTGGGGAGCGGATACTTGTTCTTAATTGTGACCAAGTTGACGGGTCGATAATCTACAACCATCCGGTCTGTACCATCCTTCTTCTTGACGAAGAGGACGGGGCAAGCCCAAGGAGATGAACTAGGACGGATGAAATTCTTTTTCAAGGACTCATCGAGTTGTTTCTTTAGTTCGGCTAGTTCTAGGGGTGCCATCTTATAGGGTCTTCTAGAAATCGGGACAGTTCCTGGAATGAGATCTATCACGAACTCGACATCTCTGTCGGGTGGAACACCTGGCAATTCTTCTGGAAAGACATCCAGAAAGTCATGGATTACCGGGACGTCTTCAAGGTCTGGCAATGGACTGGCATTCAGGGAATATAGCTGTCGCTTGGATATTCGGGTCAAGACATTGACTATCTTTCCCGAAGGGTGCGTGAGTTGAACAGTCCTAGAGAAGCAATCAATCTTGGCATGATGGGCTGACATCCAGTCCATACCCAAGATGATATTAATATCCGAAGATTTGAGAGCTATTAATGATGCAAGGAAAACAAGTCTGTCGACCTGAATTTCATTATCATGGCTTACACTAGAAGTTTGCCATCTAGAACCCGGAGTAGATATTTCCATGGAGGAAGGCATGTCACAGAATGCGGTGTTACGCAAGCGTGCATAATTCTCGGATATGAATGAATGAGATGCTCCAGTATCGAAAAGAACGGATGCCGGGTGGCAATTAACAAGGAGCGTACCGAGAACGACGTTGGGATCCTCTTGGGCCTCTTGGTGAGACACAATTAACATGGCCACGCAGAGTGGCGGCAGCATAGAACACCTTTCCTGCTGGCTTGCCACGGCCAACAGCTTTTCCAGTCTGATTGGGGTTGGTCTGAGGACAATTGCGCATGTAGTGGCCTGATTCCCCACACTTGAAGCACGTCACGGGGCTGGTGCGTGGAGGAGCATTGTTGGTTGGCCCACCATAGGGCTTAGCTGGTGCAAACTGCTGAACTGGACAAGGCGCCTGATAGGATGGCCTCGGTGTGAATCTGGGTGGCAGGGCAGTGTTAGGCACCCACACCCGGCGCTTCTGTGGTCCAGCACCGGATGAGGAACCCATATCACGACCATGCTTGCGTGTTGCTTCAAAATCAGTCTGACCCGTCTCAGCACTGATGGCTTTGTTCACAAGCTTTTGAAAAGAGGTGCACTCATGCAGTCGGAGATCTCGGCGAAGTTCGGGGCTAAGTCCCTTGCGGAACCTTGCCTGTTTCTTGGCGTCAGTGGAGACCTCTTCAGTTGCATAGCGTGCGAGGTTACCGAACTCCCTGCTGTAAGCGTCCACAGAGAGACGACCTTGGGTGAAACTGCAGAACTCCTCACGTTTACGATCCATGAGACCCTCCGGAATGTGATGTTCATGGAAAGCCTCGCTGAATTCTGCCCAAGTAGTGACATGGCCAGCTGGGCGCATAGCCATATAGTTCTCCCAACATAGACTGGCGGGGCCTTCAAGATGATATGCAGCAAAGGTGACCTTATCAGCCTCAGCTACAAGTGCAGAACGCAGCTTGTGAGTAATGCTGCGAAGCCAGCCATCAGCGCCGAGAGGCTCGACGGAGTGGTGGAAGGTAGGTGGGTGTAACTTGATGAAGTCACTAAGCGACACCAAGTTATTCCACTGATGATGTGCTGTGTTCTGTTCGATGCGCTCCAACAAACGGTTAGTCTCCCGTTTGTTTCTCTCGACCTCGGCATAACCGCCAGAGAAGGAGGGTGAGGCAAGTTCGCTTCTCGACTCTCGCCTTGACTGCTCTGGCGGAGCAGGGTTGTTGCGGGTGTTAACCATCCTAGGAAAAACAAGACAAGGGTTTAGTCCAGGATGATAAGATTCTGACATAGAAATGTAGAATGTAATGGATAACTCGGAATGCAAGATGATCATCCGTATGACATGGTGAATCTGAAACTGCTTCTTTATTCCATCGTCATACACACCATACAAGGTTTAGTACAAGACCAAACAAAGTACTACTACGGTGAAAGGAAGATTACATCTCATCGGAGGCATACCAAGCTCCTATACATTATTTTTCTTACACCTCAGGAATTGATACACACTAAGTCATATTCCACAAGTCACGCAGGACAGTGGAGATACAACTATTACAATACTAGTGAGACTACTACTAACTCAGACGTCTCCGTAGTAGTTCTCTTAGAAGTCTCCTCCATAACCAGGAAGTTCAACGTGAGCGTCCGGAAACAGATGGTCCTGAGGAGCCTATGGACCATAAGGGCAAGGGTGAGGTCTTGGACCAACAAACGGTGGCCTGCGGGGACCACGAGGTGGGGTGATGCCCCCCACATCACGCCAATCCATCATGTCTGGCAGAGCAGACCTAACAGGATACAGGTCTCTCATATCCATGTATCCAGCTTGCACAGCCGGTGCAAACCGAGTCAAAGTGGCCCCGTGATCGGCACGGGCATTGAAAAGCTCCATTCTCAAGGCCCGACTCTCTCGGTCCTTGTCCTCGAGCAACTCGGTAGTGGTGCGGGTTAGTGAGTGCTCCTGACTGGAATCAGCATAGATAGCCCGGAGATACCCATGCGCTCCAGGAAGTGAACCTGGCATATACCGGAAGTCGGTGTTGCAAAGCAGGCCAGTCCTGACTCGTATGATGGTCATCATAGAATAAGCAGCATCTTGCACCGCCATATCAATAGTAACACCAAGCCCATAGGAACAGTGAAGGGGCTCGGTGGAACCAGGATAAGAGGGAAATATCCTGGCAGTGCAGAGATACTGGCTTTGATTAAAATCTCGGAACTGCTCTTCGACTGTGTATTCGGGATACCAGCGGTAACCCGTCTCGATCATTACCCGGACTAACATAGCCGTATGACCGGTCACACCAATGCATCCGGTCAGACGAACCACTTGGTTTTGGTCACGAGTGGCCATCTGAAAGCATAACCACAATGCAAAGGCATTAGAATTTCTAGCAGAATTTGGACAACATAACGACTGTAAATGCTCAAAAGGATTTGAGACATTTTACAAAGAATTGCATAGACACTCAACAATATCATATCAAGGTTCTGGGTCCAACTTAGTAACATAACAGGATAGTAGAACTGAACTAGGCTTGTAATCATCAAACCTATAAGGTACTACTGATTAGTAACACGTGAACCTGATAGAGAGAAGAGATCCTAATCCTTAACCCCCGGTGGAAGAATGGACTGACTCAGATCAGAATGCCATGAGGTAAAGGAGTAAAAAGAGCCTTACGTACCATCCCACAATCAATTCCCCTACATATAACTAAAGCATTTCTAGACTCAACATCGACCAGTTTGGCTTGGAGAACCTACAGGCAGTCCGGCTCTGATGCCAACGCTGTCAGGACCCCGACTCAATGTCACATCGATCTAGCCTGTAACACCTCATATCACTTTGCGGCCTCACGCATGGTATCCCCACGGGTGTCGCCTTACCTTTGCCCGGGACCGTTTGCGCCTTTTGGCACACGTATATGATAGTGTCGCTAGCATCCATATGAAAAGGAGCCCGGGCTGACATGGCTAGTTGTAAACCCAAAGTGGCACAGACTTACAGGGACAGGCATCCATGACCCAGCATCGAACGTGTCGTTCATCAACAAGTTCCGGGCTGTAGCACTGGGCTAGCAGGACTCCGGTAAACTAGGCTGTAGCGGGCTAACAGGACTCCGGTACTCAATGCGTGACATTTCCCCGAAGGGACAGACATAGGAACGAAGAAGGACACATGCCGGCCGGCCTAAGTGTTCCGGAGTAGTAGCAAGCTACCATGGCTCAGTGGAGACACTAGGAGACATTTCCCGGTAAGAGAGGCTACTAAAGATAAGCAACTAGATAGTTGGATCCCACACATACCAAGCATTTCAATCATACACACAATATGCTCGATATGTGCAAATACAACAAGGCATCACAACATGACTCTACGACACAAGTACTTTATTTAAAGGCTCAGAGAGCCATACATAGCATACACACAAGTACGGGTCACACGACCCACATTCAAGTCATACAAGCATACAAGCCAACAGCAGAAGTGCTTTGTCTGAGTACAGACAACTAGTAAAATAAAAGAGGCTTGGGTAAGCCTAGCTATACTACATGGTCCTTCACTTGCTCAGGATCACCACCTGGGCCTTAGTCTACTCATCGATGTCAACGTCTACGAAGAACCCGTCGGAAGGGGTTGTGGCATCTTCTCCCTACTGAAACACGCCCTCAGCCTCGCCGCGATTTCTAAGGTAGATCGATGAACAACACAAGAAACGCAAGGTTTATACTGGTTCGGGCCACCGTTGTGGTGTAATACCCTAATCCAGTGTGTGCTGAGGTGGATTGCCTCTTGGGCTGATGATGAACATTACAGAGGAAGAGCAGCCTCGAAGGAGAGGCGTTCTTATGTTTGGTGGTGTGCTTGAGGAGGAATCGATCCGTCCAGACTAGATGCCTTCTACTGTGGTGGCTAGCCCTATTTATAGAGTCCCTGGTACTCTTCCCAAATATTGAGCGGGAAGGGATCCAATAACCACCATTTTGAAAGGGGACATATAGTACAAGCTATCCTGACTAAAGGTGGTCTTCGCCTGCCAAAGGCACTGGTGATGACGCCGTCTTGGGCTACATGGTAAACTCCATCCTGCCGTCCTGCTGGTCTTGGTCTCGTTGCACCGATATGGAAACCTTTGCATGATGCCTCGGTACTCCGCGCCTGCGTTTGCCCCCTTTGCACCAAAGAGGAAACAAGGACACTGCATGGGCTGGCTCCCGCCTGGTCTTGATCATCATGGCTTGCGTCATGGGCACCTTGCGAGGTACCCCTTGCCTTGATCTCTCCGCCCCCTCGCGAGCCTGCCTGGTGAGGCCACTCCTCAGGAGGCCTTGCATCGTCCGCCCCGCGAGGCTTGGCCCCTCACGATGGTCTTGAGTGTTTGTTGATGAATACGGGTCGTACTAGGCCACTAGTTGAGCCACGCTGCAGGTCGCAGGCTGGCAAGTCTGCGGACCCCCGTTCCCAGAACGCTGACAGGGACTATCATAAGAGACTCGACTACTATAAATTGTTTCCATATTAAAAAAGTAATGTTTAGAAAGAGGGTAATCGTAATCATGACAAGTTTTATAAATATAATCATTACTACCTTTTATAGCATAAGTTTCATCAAAATAATCATCATAAGTAGCAACTTTGTTCTCATCATAATCAATTAAAACCTCTTCCAAAATAGTGGATTCATCACTAAATAAAGTCATGACCACTCCAAATCCACTTTCATAAATATAATTATCATAAGTAGGAGGCATGCTATCATCATAACAACTTTGCATATGAAAACATGGGATGCTAAAATTATCATTTTCATTAAACATAGCATCCCCAAGCTTGGGACAAACATTAATTCCATTAAATATATTCTCAAACATATCATTCTCATCAAACATAGCATCCCCAATCTTGGGCCTTTTCATATCATAAGCATAATCACTCTCATCATTAATAGTATGGATAGCACCAATAGTATAGCAATTATCATCATCACAATGAGTAATAGGAGCAACATCATTTGAGAGGGATACCTTTCTACCTTTGCTTCTCCGTCTTTTCTTTTTCTTCTTCACATCATGTGTGGTTTAACCCTCCTTTTTTAGCTCCTTATTAATGAGATTGGTTGAATAGAAAGCTCCTCCTCGTTACCTAATTCATCATAAGAAATAATAGGAGGATATTGGGAAGTCTCTTCCCTTTCATTAGTATTCTCTTCATCTTCTATTTGGTTTCTTTTCTTTATGGAATTGGCAATATAAGGATTTACAATGCAATTCACCACACAATACATATAAATTTCCTCTAGATCAATATCAAGAAATTTCTTATGGTTATATTATGGAATATGCTTAGTTGCACGTTTCATTTCTTCATAACCCAAAAGCAAACTAAGTTCATTATGATGTGCAAGGGAAATCAAGTCATCACAATTTTTGGACACGATTCGATCATGAAACTATTTGCATCAGGGATTTAAATGACCATGTTCATTGCAAAGTTCACAAGTATAGTGAAGAAATTTTAAATTTTTAGCACACACATCTAGCCTTTCTTGCAACCATTAATTTCTAAATACTTATGCCTCTTGCAAAATCCATCTTCCCTATTTGGTGTGTACTTGCAAACTCTATGCACTCCACAAAAATTGACATGCTTATAAGAGACATTTTCATCATGACTAGTGCAATCATCATTAGTAATATGGATTTTCAAAGAGTTCATACTAACAACATTGCAATCATGTTCATCATTCAAAGATTTAGTACCAAACATTTTATAGACTTCTTCTTCTAGCACTTGAGCACATTTTTCCTTTCCATCATTCTCACGAAAGATATTAAAAAGATGAAGCGTATGAGGCAAACTCAATTCCATTTTTTTGTAGTTTTTTTTATAGACTCAACTAGTGATAAATCAAGAAACAAAAGGATTCAATTACAAGATCTAAAGATATACCTTCAAGGACTCACCTCCCTGGCAAAGGCGCCAGAAAAGAGCTTGATGTCTACTGCACAACCTTGTTCTTGTAGACGTTGTTAGGCCTCCAAGTGCAGAGTTTTGTAGGACAGTAGCAAATTTCCCTCAAGTGGATGACCTAAGGTTTATCAATCCGTGGGAGGCATAGGTTGAAGATGGTCTCTCTCAAACAACCCTGCAACCAAATGACAAAGAGTCTCCTGTGTCCCAAACACACCCAATACAATGGTAAATTGTATAGCTGCACTAGTTCGGCGAAGAGATGGTGATACAAGTGCAATATGGATGGTAGATATAAGTTTTTGTAATCTGAAAATATAAAAACAGCAAGGTAACTAATGATAAAAGTGAGCATAAACGGTATTGCAATGCTACGAAACAAGGCCTAGGGTTCATACTTTCACCAGTGCAAGTTCTCTCAACAATAATAACATAACTGGATCATATAACTATCCCTCAACATGCAACAAAGAGTCACTCCAAAGTCACTAATAGCGGAGATTATGGTAGGGTACGAAACCACCTCAAAGTTATCCTTTCTGATCAATCTATTCAAGAGTCCGTAGTAAAATAACACGAAGCTATTCTTCCCGTTCGATCTATCATAGAGTTCATACTAGAGTAACACCTTAAGAAACAAATCAACCATAACCCTAATGTCACCTAGATACTCCACTGTCACCTCAGGTATCCATGGGCATGATTATACGATATACATCACACAATCTCAGATTCATCTATTCAACCAACACAAAGTACTTGAAAAAGTGCCCCAAAGTTTCTACCGGAGATTCAAGACGAAAACGTGTGCCAACACCTATGCATAAGTTCACGAAGTCACGGAACTCGAATGTTGATCACCAAAACATACATCAAGTGGATCACGTGATATCCCATTGTCACCACAGATAAGCATGGCAAGACATACATCAAGTGTTCTCAAATCCTTAAAGACTCAATCCGATAAGACAACTTCAAGGGGAAAACTCAATCCATTACAAGAGAGTAGAGGGGGAGAAACATCATAAGATCAAACTATAATAGCAAAGCTCGCGATACATCAAGATCATGCCAAATCAAGAACACGAGAGAGAGAGAGAGAGAGAGAGAGAGAGAGATCAAACACATAGCTACTGGTACATACCCTCAGCCCCGAGGGCGAACTACTCCCTCCTCGTCATGTTGAGCGCCGGGATGATGAAGATGGCCACCAGTGCGGGATCCCCCCTCCGGCAGGGTGCCAAAACAGGGTCCCGATTGGTTTTTGGTGGCTACAGAGGCTTGCGGCGGCGGAACTCCCGATCTATTGTGCTCCCCGATGTTTTTAGTGTGTATGATATATATATAGGCGAAAGAAGTTGGTCAGGGAGCCACGAGGGGCCCACGAGGGTGGGGTGCGCGCCCAGGGCGTAGGGCACGCCTCCCTGCCTCGTGGCCACCTCAAAGCTTCCCTGACGTCTACTCCAAGTCTCCTAGATTCCTTCCGTTCCAAAAATAACTCTCCCGAAGGTTTCATTCCGTTTGGACTCCGTTTGATATTCTGGTTAATAGGTTAGTCCCAAAAATAATATAAAAGTGTATAATAAATCCCATAAACATGCAAAACAGATAATATAATAGCATGGAACAATCAGAAATTATAGATACGTTGGAGACGTAAACTTGGCCGGCGCGCCGGTTCAATGCTTGTGCTATGAGAGGTTGCGTCCGTGTCAGAGCAATCACTCCCTCCAGTCCTTTTTTGTTTGGGTATAACAAAAATCTCATTTTCCATTCACATTTTACAAGTAAAATTCATGGACAAACTTTGACCCAAAATACGATGGGGACTAGTAAACCAGAATGGAGGTAGTAGTTTTTTTAATCAAAGAAGGGTTTCCCCCTTCCGATTTTCATTACTAAAAACTAACATCTAAATCTAAACCATAGTATTTGCCCTAGAACTACCAGCTTCAACATCTCGCAACATAAATCCATACAACCATATGCCAAGAGGTACATAGTACTATGAATTCCATTTTTGCTCCATACCAATCGTTCTAAAAACTACTTAGTAATTATAACACGCCATTGATAATCAGAACTCTTAACCCCTTTAAAAATATTATTTTAAACATGGCTACTCGATCTGTGGCAACTGGCGAGCCACCGCCTCCAAGTCGTTCACCTATGGTCCCGACCATCAACTCCTATGGATCAAATTATCACGCGAGCTGACTATTCCTACAAAGGTGCGCTCCACCACGTACCCGGTACCCACGAATGCAGCAGTTGTGCACCTAGGGTTTTAGGGTTTATTTGTTAACGTTGCCTTTAACTAACACTCATGTGTGCGAGACAGCGAGAGACCGACTACGTGTGTGCACCTCTTCTCTTCGTATATGTGCTGCACCGTTTGTCTGGTGTCCAAAAAATTATAATAACTACTTGCAATGTGCCAATGCATTGCCACACGATCAAAGTAGATTAATACATATTCACCGATTTGATGGAAAAAAGTCTAGTTTTGAAATACGTATATCACTAAAAAATATGTTATGTTTCACTCAAAATATATTCCTTTGGCGGTTTTGATGAGATAAGGGAGGAATGTTGTTGGTTTCAAGATTCGAGAAGTGGTATATGTCTACTTTCTACTCCTACTGGCAAGATGCCTGTGCGTTGCACGGAACATCAAGATCTTGTGGGAGAAAAGGGTGAGCGAGGGAAGGCCTTATCTGCAAATATGGAGAGGGGTGCGGGTAAATTGTCATAGTTTCCTTCCTATCCCTTAGATATAAATCGGACGGCCTATATTGCAGGATGGCAGGCCCACCATCATTACCAACTCTGTTTTTTTATCCCTACTCTTATAAAAAGCATAGTCGGTGATGATCGTGTGCCTGCCATCTTGCAATATAGGCCGTCCGATCTATATCTGACGGATAGGAAGGAAACTATGGCAATTTTGCAAAAAGATACCCACACGCCTCTCCACATTTGCAAATAAGGCCTTCCCTCATTCATACTTTTCTCCCACAAGATAAACTACTCATACAAATGCATCTTGATGTTCCGTGCAATGCATGGGAATCTTGCTAGTTGTTGCAAAAAGCCCATGTGTGTGAGAGAGAGAGGGAGAGAGGAGGAGGACGGAGTGCATGTGTGACAAAGACACAAAGAGCGTGTGTGCGAGAGGTATCAACTTAAAATGAGGCGATAGTGTGTGTGTGCAAGATCGAGAGGGTGTGTCCATAGAAGGGAAGAAAAATCTACATAGATACAAGGACCGGGAGAGAGACATGTATGTGATAGTGGTTGCACGAGTGTGCGGGTGTATAAACCTATCTAGAGGCTAGTCGATAAATGTTTGTGAGAGAAATATGAGTCGGGGGTGCGAAAGCGAGAGTTTTGTGTGGGTGAGAGAGAGACGGTAGTTGGGAAGGGGAGTAGAAGCAGGAGTTGCGTGTGTGTTTGTGAGAGAGACGGTAGTGTGAAGGGGAGTAGAAGCAGTCCGTAAACAAATGAATAATGTCAGTCTGGGATGGAGACAAAAAGGAGACCGCAACAAATATTGTGTCTACAGGAGAGAGAGAGTAATTTTAGTGGTATGACTCATATCTAGAGACAGATAGGGTGTCTGAGAGAATCCCATAGAAAGAGAGAGAGAGAGAGACAAAGTGAAAGACGAGTGGAGACTGTGTGTGTGTCGATGAAAAAGAAAGCTTAGGTACCTAGTGATACCAGAGAACGGTAGAGACGTGAGGGATAATGAAAACCGTGTAATGTGTAATGATAGGGAGAGTGTGATGATACGTCTCCATCGTATCTATAATTTTTTATAGTTCCATGCCAATATTCTACAACTTTCATATACTTTTGGCAATTTTTTATACTGTTTTTGAGACTAACATATTGATCCAGTGCCCAGTGCCAGTTCCTGTTTGTTGCATTTTTTATGTTTCACAGAAACCCAATATCAAATGGAATCCAAATGGGGAAAAACGGACGGAGAATTATTTTGGAATATTTGGGATTTTCCGGAGGAAGAATCAACGTGAAACGGTGCCCGAGGTGGCCACGAGACAGGGGGGCGCGCCCTCCCCCCTGGGCGCATCTGGCACCCTCGTGGGCCACCCGTAAGGTGGTTGACGCTCTTCTTTTGCCGCAAGAAAGCTAATTTTATGAGAAAAATCTGGGCGAAAGATTCACCCCAATCCGAGTTACGGATCCCCAGATATAAAAGAAACGATGAAGGGGAAGGATCTGAGAACGCAGAAACAGAGAGATAGATCCAATCTTGGAGGGGCTCTCTCCATTCCCAAGCCATGGGAGCCAATGACCGAAGGGGAAACCCTGCTACCATCTAGGGAGAAGGTCAAGGAAGAAGAAGAAGAAGGGGGGCTCTCTCCCCCTTGCTTCTGGTGGCGCCGGAACGCCGCCGGGGGCCGTCATCATCACCGCGATGTTCACCAACAACTTCACCGCCTTCATCACCAACTCTTCCCCCCTCTATGCCGCGGTGTAACCCCTCTCTTAACCACTGTAATCTCTACTTAAACATGGTGCTCAACGCTATATATTATTTCCCAATGGTGTATGGCTATCCTATGATGTTTGAGTAGATCCGTTTTGTCCTATGGGTTAATTGATGATCATGATTGGTTTGAGTTGCATATTTTATTATTGGTGCTGTCCTATGGTGCTCTCCGTGTCGCGCAATTGTGAGGGATTCCCGCTGTAGGGTTTGCAATATGTTCATGATTTGCTTATGGTGGGTGGCGTGAGTGAACAGAAGCACATACCCGAGTAAGTAGGTTGTTTACGTATGGGATAAAGGGGACTTGATGCTTTAACACTATGGTTGGGTTTTACCTTAATGAATCTTTAGTAGTTGCGGATGCTTGCTAGAGTTCCAATCATAAGTGCATATGATCCAAGAAGAGAAAGTATGTTAGCTTATGCCTCTCCCTCAAATAAAATTGCAATAGTGATAACCGGTCTAGTTATCCATTGCCTTGGACAAATAACTTTATCGTAACAAAAACCTCTCTACTAATATTTACTTTATTGCTTCTTTATCTAAACAGCCCCTATTTTTTATTTACGTGTTCTTTATTATCTTGCAAACCTATCCTATCACACCTACAAAGTACTTCTAGTTTCATACTTGTTCTAGGTAAAGCGAACGTCAAGCGTGCGTAGAGTCGTATCATTGGCCGATAGGACTTGAGAGAGTATTTGGTCTAGCTTTAGCTCCTCGTTGGGTTCGACACTCTTACATATAGAAAGAGGCTACAACTATCCCGTATACTTGCGGGTTATCATGTGACACTTCTCAAAGTAAACGTCGAGAGACCATGTTTGCGAGGATAGGAGAAACATGAAGTGAGCATGCGGGTGAGCTTGAGAAAAGAGAGTGATAGCTACATGAAGGAGCATGCACACGAGACAGATGGGTGTGAAAGGAGTGAACATAAAAGGGATTCAAATATTTGAATTAGATATGATGATACATGTAATGCATACTCGAACCAAAATTGATCTATCAAACATACATACTCATATGAATTCACGCGCATCTATATTATTTAATATGTAGATATTACTGATCCATACATGTTAGTAGAACATAATTTGGTTTAAGTTTTTTGAATTCAATCTTATGATTTTGAGATCATTGTATTTTTAAATCATATTATACATATAAAGGAGCAGAATTATTTGTTGTGCTTTTGAAAGTATATATAAAAAATGATGTATATAGAATTTTATTCCAATCGAAAATGGATCCTACCCGAAAAAATAGAATACAAACGGGATTCGAATTGAGTTGGCATGGTAAACATGCACTCTGCAAAATTTGAACGAAGTGGGGAAAGTCGTAGTAACCGCCCGAAACCAAAATCTGCGAGATGGAAAGTACTACTGCCTATCCCTACCACGCAAAGCCTAACTACTCAATTTCTATAGGTTTCGATAGGGGTAGGTTTGTAGTTTCACGCAAACATGACATAACCGCCTCTCACCCGGATTCATACACGGTGGGCGCCAAAACACAATGTGTCCTCGGCCGAAATCGACTCCCTCCCCGATTCATACACGGTGGGCACCAAAAACAAACTCTCGTCGGCAAATATTCGGTGTATGCGAGATTACCGTCCTATCCCCAACCGACTAATATTGTTGTGATGTAGGAAATTTGAAACGGGGGCTAAGTTTGTAAATTTCCTTGCAATTGAGACAAGCATGCCCTGAAGACATGGTTCCCCCTTCCTCTCTACCTCCCTTTCCCCATTCGTACTCCGTGGACGCCAAAACACCCTCTCCACCCCAGCCTCCTCCGTCCGCCACCCCATCCACTGCCGTCCTCCTCCACCATGCCGGAGCCGATTCCCCGAGACCGCCGTCCATTATAAGAGATCGACCTCTCTCATCCACGGCTTCGGACCGGGATCCTTGCATCCCGTCCTCTCACTTCATCCCTGCCGTCGTCCACCTTGCGGGCGCCGCTCATACGACCGTCTCTTCCACCATGCCCCGCCGCCACCATCTACCCTCCTAGATCTGCTTCCACGCCGCCGACAGCGATCGCTACCACAGCACCGTCAAATTCTCAGCAGATGCATACACGGCGCCGCACCAGAGGCGGTACTCTGTCGTATCTGCTCAACTGATTTATCACAGCAAGAAAATAAATCGCCACTACTTTACTCTGATTTCTGGTCCATCACTTACTTGTTGGTTGAAAGAAAACATTGGTTGAAAAGGTGCCTTTGTCCGGTTTGCACCTTCAGATCCGCCATGGCACAATCAACACTATACTCCCAATGATTTGGTTTTCCCCTTTTATATTCCACACTTGTGAAATCACAGTAGACTAAATTTCAAAATTGGGTCAATCAATTTTTCAGAGCTCGCTGGAGTTCGCCGGTGCGAACAAAGGGGCTTGGGTGGGGACAGTGGTTGTGGGGGGCGGTGGTGGGACCTCACCGAACGAAGAAAACTCGACGCGGGTGGGGGCAGGGGTGGGGGTGGGGGTGGCAGAGGAACACAGGCGGTGGGGGACGGTGGTCCGGCCGGTGGCCCGTGCAGTGTTCTGTATGGGAAGAATCAGAGACAAGGAAGAAGAAGGGTTACGAGACATAGGATCTTCATCCAACCGCCTGAAATGGTTGAGAGACAACAGGGAGTTGCATTCTTAATGCGCTCTGGTTCATCATGTGTGGGCACTGCGCAACGAACATTTTATTATCCAAAATCTGCTTGCTCTTCTTTAGCATGTTCCTCTTTCATTCTTCTTTAATAAGTACTCTCTCCGTTCCTAAATACAAGTCTTTGTATAGATTCCACCATGGACTACATATGGAGCAAAATGAGTGAATGTACACTCTAAAATGTATCTGGATACATCTGTATGTGCTCCATAGTGGAAATCTCTACAAAGACTTATATTTTGGAACGAAGGGAGTATGATAGTAGTACAGTATGTTCCTTGTAGTGAAGATAAGCAGGGACATTTGTAGTGTAGAGGTCTATACGGTCGGTTGTGATGGACACTTTTAACTCTTCGGGCCTCTTTGATTCATAGGATTTTGTAAACATAGGAATAGGATTTGTAGTGGCTTGCCCACTTGAATCCTATAAGAATAGCAAGGAAATGCGTGGAGTTGTGTCGCCTTTGAGAGCTACACTGATATTAATAGTACCGCACCTTCAGTTGAAGAGAGCTGGTATCCGAAGCATTTCTAGCCATACTGGCAATACTAGCAAGTTCCACTTTGCTAATTTTACTCTAATGCTTACGGTTTCCCCGTTATATCTACACTATGATCTGTGTAGCTGCTTTGTGTCGCACTAGCAGCAGTCTACTCTTGAAGCTAAACACTGCAATGACTTACAAAATTGGCACCAAGGCATTGAGTGCCATTCTGGATGCAATGAAACTCACACGCTCCCCACTTGTTGATTCTTGTTCAGAATATGATCCTAATGACTATTCTAACCTCGAGGACTCAAAGGCAGATGGCCTGTCCTATTCACCCATCAAGGTGCCTGTTCTATTTTTTCAAGGTTTTATTGATTTCGCGTATCTTGCATATGTTGTCTTGCATTTCTTCTACTTTGTTGCACCGCCATCTCCTTAGTTTACTCATCATGTATGTCGAGATGCCATGCCCATCCATTATCAATACATATTCCATCTATCATCATACCATGTTTTTCCACTCAAATGTTGTTCTTGTGCATCAGACATCAAAAAAGAAGAGGGTGATTGCCAAACCTAAAGGAGCACCAGCAAAGTCCTTGAAAAACGTGGTGGTGCCGGAGAAATCAGACATCACCCCACTTATATTGGCTATACAACCAGTGACACAAAACGTAGGACCGACTCTAGCAGACGGTACCCATACTTCACTGGCCACACCACTAGCCCCACCATACAGGACCTGCACTCCAGCAAAAGGTATACCGATTTCAGTTGCCATAGCACCAGCCGTACTATAGAAAAATCCCACTCGAGAAAAAGGTACAACAAGTCCACCGGCCGAAGACCTATCCCAACTACAGAGATGGCCAATTCCTGTAGATTGGAACCCCATTCTAGTTATTCCCAGTTTAAAAGACAATGCTTTCAATGCTATTAGGGACTATGTATATATATTCCCATCATGGGAAGATTATAGTGAAGACAAACACCATTTTCACATCTTCCTGTCCAACTTACGTGTAAGTGCTATTATTCATGGTTATTATTTTCCAGTTTTCTGCTGGTTGAACACATCAATGATTTACATTACATTGTTGTAAGTAGGAGAGGGTCAATCTGGATAGTCATGACGAGCAAATCTTGCTTGTGCTTTTCAAGGAAGCATTGCAGTAGTATCGGTGTTACCTGAGGAAATCACACTTTGATGGCAAGTCTATAAATGAATTTCCGGTGAAGTCTCATGTGCTAAATTTAGAAAACATTGAATGGAAAAACCTTGTTATCCACTGGTCTCGTTCCCAGGATGAGGTACTGTCTATGAAATCACATGAGAATCTGAACTTCCACTTTTCCGCATGTGCCTTATGGATCTTTTTTGCAGGAAATCTGCTCGAAGAAGAATTCTGGTTTGAAAAGAACGACAGGATATCGCAAATATGTTGCCCGCTGCTTTGCTCTTGTTAGTACCTGTTGTCCTGTATCACTGTACTTGCATACTTACCTGGTTCATTATGTGACAGCAGTATGCATGATAGCTTGCTTATCAATTGTTCTCTCCAAATTATCTGATCTGTATGAATGGTTACATTAGTGTAGAATATATCCAATGCCAATGAAATTTTTTAGCTCTGCATTGTTCTTATAAGTACTTGATGTCCTTTATCAGTGTACTTATATTGACAGGTAGTTGTTCATGTACCATCACTCTGCAGCTTATTTTCCTTTGCCCTTCATTTTCTACACATCAGATGTATATTTACTCTTACCATAAGGTTGGTTAACACCGATGGTACTGAAAAAGTTTAGCTGTGCATTGCTCTTGGCTGTACCTTTTGTCTGTATCACTGTACTTACATTTATAGCTACTTGGTTATGTAGCATCACTCTTCATCTTATCTTAAATATTCTCCATTTTTTTTATATTATCACATCTATATTTACTCTTAACAAAATGTAGAATAAAGGCAATGCTTATGAAATAGATTCTGTGGTAAACTAGTTGAATTGCCCCCCCCCCATCAACATGGACAAGGGATTTATAGAGCCTGTCTTCACCAATAATTTAAGTTTGTCCTTCTCAAGCCTTCAAACTTTGTTGTGTATATTTGGTTAGGCATAACTGCAACAGCTGTTTATTTTTGGTGTTTGCATCAAATTGCATGTTTAAAGTTTATTATGTAGTTCATAAACAAAAGTTTGTCCTTCTCAATTTAAGTTTTCAGTTGTACAACCAAGTTCCTTCTTCATACCATGTAAATTAAACTATACAGAGCAAGTGATCTTATTTTGCACTGCCTGTATGCTTCTGTTCTTGATCCATAATCCAGTGGTGTGGTGAACCTATCCACTACAGCACAATGTCATTTTCTGCAATGTCTTAACTATGAACAATGTCATATCATTCTACAATTATTTAAACCGTCTCTTTATTTGCCAATCTGAAATGGGATAAATTGACAGCACACTAATCACTGATACTTATGAGTTCTTGATCTGTAATCCAGTGGTGTCGTGAAGCTGCCAACTCCTTCACAATGTCATTTCTTGCCATGTCTTAATCTGAACAATACCATATTGTGTTAATGCAATTTTAAACTGTGTCACTTTATTCGTCAGTAAGAAATGTGATGAATTGTCAGCACTGATACTTCTATGTGCAAAACTTGTCATCTGTCTGCTTGTTTATCTTTCAGAGTGAGGAGGATATAAGTGTTAAACAAGCATAGTCTCATCAGCTTGCTCAGCTGCTTCCGCTGCAGCTCCCTAGTAGGGCTAACCTTTCTTGAAATCTATTGAAGTGTTGTCGGTTTTGTATATTATTTTGTCGGCGTGTTTATTTGCACTGGTGGCGATCTTTGATGCCCAGTGTATGTAATCTGCTGTCTGCTTGTGCTTTATTATCATAGTGGTGAACTTTGATGCCCAGTGGATGTAATATGCCGCAATTTCTTTATTGTATAGTCTAGGTTTTTTCTAATTCACAATGCTGCAGTTATTTTATTGTATATATATCATGTCTTCACAGTAAATCGGCAAAACCATAAAATTACGGTACATAATTGGGCCGTCATGCAATCACGATGCATGATCCGCATCACGGGCCCCGTCATCTTGGTCCATTAAAAGGCCTAAATGTAAACTGGCCCACTAGTAGATTCGGGCCTTTAATAGGCCGAGTAAACCACCGACCCTCTTTTCGCAAGAAAACTCAATGGGCTTTTAGGAGGCTGAGAAGTAGGTTGGGCCTGAAACGTGCCGAACAGCTCACGGGCTGGCAGCAGCCCGAAATGGACCCCGTCCCATGATTGTGCCAATCAAATCACGGACAGGCCAAAATTGTCTCGGTCCTTGTTTGGCCCAATCAGATTATCGGCTACGATCAGGCCGGATGCAAACCGGGCCGTAGTTAGGCCCAACTATATGACGTGCTTTTAACAGGCCGAAAGTAATATAGGGCCGAAATGTTAAACAGTCCCTTAACAGGCCGAAACTAATATCAGGCCGAATTACTAAATGGGCCTTTAGCAAGTGGTACCAAAAGCATAGCATCCAGTTGACGGGACGAATCTGATATGGGCCATAATTTAGCCCAAAGCCTCTTAAAGGGCCAGACCTGATCTGGGCCGTAATTTGGGCCAGAATGTGGTGGCTTTTAATGGGTCGGATCTCACATGGGCCATTATTAGGCCCGAAACGTGGCAGGCCATTAATGGATCGGATCAAATATGGGCTGGCATTTGGCCCAAAACATGGCAGCCAGTTAATGGGCCGGCCTACTAGGATCCTCAAAATCTTGTGGGCCTACAGCTGGGCCGGCACATTAATGTTAGCGAAATCCCATGGGCCTTTAGCTGGGCCGGCCCATTATGGTCCGCAAAAATCTTGTGGGCCTTTACCAAGGCCGGCCCATTATGGCCCGCAAAAATCTTGTGGGCCTTTAATTACCTAGGCCGGCCCATTATGGCCCGCAAAATCTTGTTGGCCTTTAGCTGGGCTAGTCTATTATGGTCTGCAAAATCTTGTGGGCCTTTAGCTGGGCCAGCCCATTATGGTCCGCAAAATCTTGTTGGCCTTTAGTTGGGCCGGTCCATTTAAACTTTATGGGCCACTTTTGGGGCGGTCCACGTGTCAACATATCATAGGCGCATCTCGCCCATTGGATGAGTGACACTTGTGCCAACGCAGAGCTGACACGTGTTTCCTCCAGCCAATGATGATTTTACACGTGGAAAATCCCCATTGGTCCGGGTTGTTAACGGGTTATCGGATCCAAAACTAGACCTGATAGCTTAACGGCGCTCCGTTACGGTGGATTCCATGTGTCGGTCACCCTTGACGAAAGCACTTCTATGACGCGCGATTTATCGTCATGGAAATGGACACATACGTGATGATAATTTTGGTAATGTCATGTAACACTTCTACGACAGCTCAGGTATGACTATCTTGATTCTGTCATAAAATCATCATGGATGTACATGCATGACAGAAAACGCGACCTATTGTGACAAACACGTATCATCACGGAAGTGTATTTTTTTTGTAGTGAGGCCTTACCAGCCACAATCTGCCTCGCCTCTTGGATAACCTGGCGAGCGCCCTGGGCTTCAACCCGAGCTTCCTTCATGCTCTCAAGAGCTTTGATTAGCTCGGAGGCATGTTCCGAAATTTTTTGCTCCAAGGACTCGCACTTGGCGATGGCGTCCTTTAGGTCATTTTCGACCTCCTCCACCCATGCCTCATGTTTGCGGCGGGCGGTTTGCTCTAGCTCTAAATACTTGGCCGCTTTGTTTGCGGCCACTTTGCTCGCATCCGCCTCCTTCTTGGCTTCGGCAAGGGCGCTCTTGAGGGGCTCAACCTCGGCTACGCCAACTGCAAGTATATTTATAACATTTTTAGTCATTTTAAAACGACTAACACACATATAATTTTTGGATCTGCCGTATTGTCGCATACCTTGGGTTTCATTGAACCACTTGTTTGTGATCCTCTGTTCGGATTGTTCTAATCCGGACAGAGTCTCAGGGTCTACTGTCTACACATGGGCTTCACCTCACACATATAAAAAACTAGTGAAGAATATTTCGTCACTTACCTCGAAGCCTGTCAGTAGGCTGTTGAAAGCTTCAGTTAGTCCGCTCTTTGCATACCGAACCTTCTCCATAACCGCACCCATCAGGGTGTGGTGTTCCTCAATGATGGAGGCACACTGTAGTGTCTCCTGCAGAGTGTCAGCGGCCTCTGGATTAACAGAGCCCGCTGATGGAGTCCTTGCTCCTCCCCCCTCTTTCGAAGGGGGGTGTTTGTCCTAACCCGGAGCCGTACTGGACTCCGGGGCGGTGTTCGGGGAGGGCCCGGACTGTTGAAACCGCCTACCCTTGATGGTCATGGGGGTGATCGTGCCCCGCTCTACAGCGTCCGAGGTGTTGTCCTAGGGCGCCTTCTGGATGGTCTCGCCCCCGGCCAAGAGATGGCCTGTGGGATGACACCTCGGTGTCCTCCATGGCAGGGGAAAGAGGGCATCAGATGGGCCGTCACTCTCTACCTCTCCAAGGGCTAGAGAGTTCCCCTCCGAAGAATAGGGGATCAGGATCTCATGCGGAGGGCTGAAAATCATAAAAGGATTGGGCATAACAGAGACAGATTAAAGTGATAATTGAACGAGTAAGTTTTTGACACTTATTTTTGGCTAGGGGCTTCTCCCTTTGGACCCTCTCCGAGCTGTATTCGGACTTCGAGTCCGAACTATCCGAGAGGACCACCCTCCCCTTCTTGGGCGTTGCCCCCTCCAGGTTCTTGGAGGCTGTCCTCTTTCCCCAACTTGTCTTGAGGGGGGAGTCGCTCTCCACTTCCTCCTCCTCCTCCTCTTCGTCCTCATCTTCCTCGTGGGAGGAGATGGACTCGGTCTCTCCGGACACAGATTCCGGAGGACCTTTGCAGCGGGGCCCGTCCTTGGGCCCCTTGCTCCTCTTCTTAGCCTTCTTCTCCGGTGGCTTATAAGGCGCCGGGACCAGCATCTCCTCCAGCTGAGGACTGACTGAGTTCTCGGGCAGCGGAGCCAGACTCTTGATCCGCTCCAACTTCTTGGTCTAGCCCTGCGACAAAGGATGGGTTGATGAGTTCGGCATAGATCGCATATATATATATATATACATATATATATATATATATGTGTGTGTGTGTGTGTGTGTGTGATCTAGGTATGTCTTCGGAGATATCACATACTTACCGGAGAGGCCGGATTCATGGCGTTGAGGATGACATCTTCGATCTCCATGGGCCAGCTCTTCTACGCGTTGAAAAGCAGCTTCCACATTCCCTCGTGCGTGGTGCCAAGGAAATGTTGTAGCGTTCGCGGCTCCTCCGTCTTGAATTCCCACATGGGGGAAGCCCGGCGCTGGCAAGGGAGAATGCGGTGGAAGAGCATGATCTGAACCATGTTGGTTAGAATAATGTTCTTCCCTAGCATGTTGGTGATGCGCATTTCCAGCGCCTGCACCTCCGTCTGGGACCCCCAATCCTGGCCCTTCGCGTTCCAGGAGGCGAGCCTTATGGGGGGGTCCTGATCTGAACTCCGGAATTGCCGCCCACTTAGTGCGGCGCGGCTCGGTGATGTAGAACCACTCCTGTTGCCGATCTTCACGGTCTCCATGAAGGCCACCTTGGGCCATGTGGTGTTTGGGAGTTGGCTAATCATAGCTCCGCCAAAGTCCGTGTGCTGCCCATCAACCACGGTCGGCTTCACATTGAAGACCCCAAGCCATAGGCCAAAGTGTGGGTGGACGCGGAGGAGAGCCTCACACACGACGATGAACGCTGAGATGTGCAGGAAGGAGTTTGGGGCTAGATCATGGAAATCTAGCCCGTAGTAGTAGATGAGTCTACGGACAAACAGGTGGAGTGGAAAACCTAACCCTCTAACGAAGTGGGGAAGGAAGACAACCCGTTCGCCGGTCTCCGGAGTGGGAATGACTTGACCTTCGGGGGAAGCTTGTGCTTGATGTTGGCGGTGAGGTACCCCGCACTCCGGAGAACTTTTATCTCCTTCTCCGTCCTAGAGGAGGCCTCCCACTTGCCATTGGAGCCAGCTCCGAGCATGGTCGGATGAGGTGGTGGTGGTGGTGAGAGTGGCGGAGACTTTGCAGGCACAGAGAGCCTGGGAGATTGGACACTGAGGAGATGTGAAGGCGTGGGGGAGAAAGTAAAGATCCATTGCCCTCTTATAGGCAGTAAAAATGCCAACCGCCCCGCTTGTGCCTGAATCTCGCCTGTTCCCAATGAAAGCGTGCTCCGCAAATGGTTGGATTACCCAAATATCATTGAAGTGCAATCCCGTATTAAGTGGGCACGATCTCTTTTTTGACAGGACGTGCCAATGAGGCGTGGCCTCGAACACAGAACACCGAGGGTGAAAATAGTTGAAAATGTTGAAGGGTCAAGTCTGACACTTCACCAAAAAAGTTGTCAGTAAAAGACACTGTTCTCATTTTTTACATATCCCGCCTTCACGGCTAATGGTTGTGTTCAATATGAAAAGCCAGATACAATTCTTTTACAGAGGAAAGTCGACGTGTATTCTTCAAGGAACCCGCCTTGCAATGCCGAACACAATCTGAACGCCGAATATATCATCATTGAAGACTGGTTCATGGACTACTGTGGGAGCCCTGGACTAGGGGGTCCTCGGGCGTCCGGTCTATTGGATGTGGACCGGACTGATGGGCCGTCGAGATACAAGGCCAAAGATCACCTCTCATGTCCAGTGGAGACTCCCATATGCGTGGATGGCAAGTATAGGTGTCCGGATATGTTAATCCTTTCTGTAAAACCGACTTTGTACAACCCTAAGCCCTTCCGGTGTCTATATAAACCGGAGGGTAGATTGGAGGCAGGATCACAACATTGTTAGGCTAGCTAATCTAGGGTTAGCCAACTCGATCTCGAGGTAGATCAACTTTTGTAACCCCTATACCCTCGAATATAATCAATCACGAGTAGGGTTTTACTTCCATTAAGAGGGCCCGAACCTGTGTAAACACTGTGTCCTTTGTTCATATTTACCCTCGGTCCTCAGATATACAGCTTGGGCCCCCTATCCGAGATCAGCCTGTTTTGACATCGACAATGGTCCCCTTGAGCAACAATTCCTTCCTGACCTCCATCATCGCCATAATACCGACGTTCAATGCGCATGGCTTGGTCCTGACTTGGGATGAGCCAGAAGGGGCGCTGGTGCAGGATTTCTTTGACAACTTGTCGGAGAAGACCATCCGTGCCAAGCCGCTGCTTATCCGCCCCACCACTAAAGAAGAGGTGGCGTACATCGCCACCAGGGCAGAGGAGGCAACACTTGTCGAGGAGGTCGGCAGCCATGGCACTGTGGAGGACGAGGCCGAAGAGGAAAAAGAGTTAGCCAGGTGGAAGGAGACTGACGGGAGCATAGCGGCGCCGGCGCCGGGGTTCCCCTTGTTGGAGAGGCGGCCAAGGGGTCGGCGGAGAAGACATCTGATGTGGACGAGCCTTCAGCCCCAAAAAAGAAGCGTGTCCTGCAGCGGGCCGGCTCCGGCGAGCCAATCTGGCCCGAAAAGGTCATGCAGCAGCAAGAGGCCCAGACACAACCCATGCGTCAGACGAGGCGTGTGGCCGCGGCAACAGTGAAGGTAGCCGCGGCAGCGAAGAAAGGTGTGGCCGCTGCCTCCTCCTCGACCAAGTGGCCCAGGACTCCATTTCCTCCTCCTCCCTTCGCGGACACTGTCCCGGTGGTCGAATTCTACATCGGGTCCTTTAGCCCGAAGAGGAAGAGAAGGCCAGAAGGGGAAGACGAGTAAGCATCTGGCCTCTTTACTTATCCCCTGATCTGTTTTCGTTCCTTCATCCTGACTCGATCTCGTCCTTGCAGCAATTCGGAGATGCTGGCCTAGAGGATGGCAAAGAGGGTCAAGACTACGACGGGCAATGAGCCCCCGGCAAGCACTTCAAGTGAGCCGGTGATGATCACAATCAGCCGGACGCCAGTCCTCAGTCTAGCCCCCAATCCAGCCCCTAGCGTGGGTCCATTACTCATTTCCCGCTGGCGGGCGTCGGGGTGTGCATCTTCATTACTGATATTTCCGAGTTCGCAAGAGGAGCCGCTGAGGGCCACCCCCGACACGCCACCCTCGTCGACCATGCCACCCAGAGGGGGGGCCCCGGTAAGGGCATCCACCGAGGAGCCCACGCGCATGGCGGAAGGAATGGCGAGCACAGGTGCCGGTGGCTCTCCCCCGGCAACGAGCGTTGTCGGGGAGGGAACCACTCCTCCTCACAATGACATAGGTAAGCCGCTTGCCTCTTGTTCCCTCTTTCTTTGTCATGCGATTTTCTTTCTTTTTCCCTGTTCTGAGCTTTGATTTTGGCTCTGCCTAATTCTCCTTTTTGGTTTCTAAACCCTCTCTCGACAGACCATACGAACGTCGACACTATCATTGAGGAGACCGCCAAGGATGCCGAAGTTGAGGCTGCAAAAATCGCTGCCGAGGAAACCACCAAGGCTGCTGCCGAGGAACCCGTCAGGGCTGCTGCCGAGGAGGTCGCCAAGGGGTCTACCGGGGAGGCCGGCAAGGAAACCAGTGACCATACTGACTGCAACTTTGCTGTAGGAGTGCCTAGCGCTGCACTGGTCCCGGAGCCTTCAGCTGCCGGGGAGGAGGTGGTTGGCGACCAACCCTCATCCTCTACAGCCCCCACCCCGAGCAAGTACTTGAAGGTGGGCGACGATCTATTTGTCAGCATCCTAAGGACGGCAAGCACCAGAGCGCCAACCGAAGGGGTGGTGTTTGACGACGAGGTCCTTGCTGCTACCGGGCTCCAAGTTGTCGATGAGACGAGCGCCAGCAGTGGTTCCAAAGAAGACTAGCTCCTCCAGGCCGTGAGCACCAATTTCCAGAAGCTCCAGGTGCTCTACCGCGCCCGCAAGGATAAAGTGGACTCCAAGATGGCGGCTATGGACAAGGCAGAAGCAGACTTCCAGTAGCGCGTTGCTCAAATGCAGGCCTGGTTCGCCGAGGACCGGCAGGATCTGAAGGCCGCCCAGGACCAGCTGGGCGAGCGCTGGCAAGAGCTCCTCCTAAAGCAGGCTGACATCAAGAAAGCCCAAGAGGTGGTGACTATGCAGGCCGCCAAGGATGAACCTAACTAGAGGCAGCGCCGCATTCTGCTTGATGCCCAGGAAGAAGACCTTTTCACTCGTGAAGAGGCACTTGCCACCAATCTCCGTGGCAAGGACGAGGAGGTCGAAAAGCTTGTCGCGTAGCGGACCCAGGAGCTGAGGCAGGAGCATAAAGACGGACTAGATGCTCTGGCCCTGCACCATGCCGGCAAGATGAAGGAGGCCGTTGACAGTGCTGAGGCCACAGAGGCTGCCAAGAATGAGTTGGACGGCAAGGTGGAGAAGCTGGAGCTGGAGGAGCTGAAGAAGGAGATCTTGACGTTGAAGAACAACAAGGACTTGACTGTCCGCACCTTCGAAGATTTGCAGGTCACCATCTCTGACAAGACCAAGCTACTCTCCGAGGCCAACGATTCCATCACCGATCTGAAGCTGAAGCTGGACACCTTGGAGGGGACACTCTCACAGACCAGGGCCCATGAAAAGGCCCTGGTCAAGGACCTCGCGGATGTGAAACAGCTGTTGAAGAGTGCCGCCGCCACCCACAACGATTTTTGGACAACACGAAGCTCTGGACCAACTGCCTTGTTGATGTTGTGGACAGGCGCACCATGCAGCTGTCTATCATGGGCATGCCAAACTTCAGGTTCTCCCAGGAAGAGAAGGTGAGCCAGAGCACTAGGCTGACCCTATTCTTTGAGGGTGTCCTTGACGCCCTGGCGCTTCTCCACTCCAACTGAGCGACTCATTTGGCCCACAAGGCCCAGAAGCTTTGCCGGGGCGCCCTTCTCAAGGTGCTCACCATAGTGTCATAGTGGAACCCCAGCGTCGACTTTGCCAACATGCTTGAGACCTTGCCGGAGGATGCGAACCTCAAGGCGCTAGAAGAGCGTGTCGAGCCCATCATCAGCTGCGTTGACGGAGTCAAGAGGTTGGAAGGCCAGTGCTGGTACTAGCCACTTCATTTCTCATTGCTGCTGTGAATTCGTACCTAAGACGATTTTATCTTAAGTTAGAACCGCGACAACCACTGATGTAATATAACTTACTGTGCTTTGAACTGCATGCATGTTATCTTCCTGTTGATCTCTCCTTGTATATACCACACCCTACGCTTAGTTGGATAGGCTTGTTGGTGCGCGCACCCTTGCCGCGAGCGCTTTGAGGAACGGATCCTTAGCAGCCTGTTGGGGGTGTCGCTGCCGGCAAGACACCTTGCTATTCTTAGTGCAGACACCTGAACTGTTGAGTGGACTCGAAACAGAACAAGGGCGCTACCAATCGTGGCAGGATTCCTTCGCATGTAGGTTTTCCATACAAGAACCGAAACCATTCGAGGAAAGTAACCTTACAAAAAGAAAATCACTCAAGTTTTGGCGTGACTTAGCTTTTCGTTGGTACGCGGATTGTCGCCGCGGTTGTAGACGACACCGCTCGCCTGGTTGCTGGTGAAAGAATGATGTGGATGGTCTCGATCTCCTCCTCCACCAGCGTCTTCCCCGTAGCCTGTTCGCGTTGGCACGGGCAGACCGGATCCAGACAAACTGATCGCCGTGATCGTCTTCTTCTTCGGAGCCATGGTGATGAAGAAAGTGACACACCAACTAATAGACCAGATTTTCACAACTTCCCACCCATACCTAGCGCCAAAGATGTCAGGGGAATGGCACCTATGGGACCACAAGGATCCCTTCTATGGATGGTGGGGAGAGAGCTGCGCAAAGAGCAAGTCTGGTGATCAACACGAGGGATTTTTACCCAGGTTCTGGCCGCTGAGGAGCGTAAAACTCTAGTCCTGCTTTGGGTGTATATTTAGTGTTCTTGAGTTCTTAGACTAGCTGCTATGCATGCCGAGTCTAAAAAGTCCAAATCCTTCTCCAGTACACCTTGGGCCTCCTTTTATATGTCAAAGGGGTCGCCACAGTGGCACACAGGAGGTGCAAAGTAGCTACAGTGTACAAGCTTATCACTGACATCGTAGGACAAACGCATTAAATGCGTTGGTTACGTGCCCTCCAACGTTATCGGGGACGGTAATAGAACCCATCCCGTCCGTTGCCGCCTCATCCTACCTTGACACGTGTCTAGGCTGATGAGGCATGCAGCGCCAGGCTGGCTGGCTAGCCGCTGTGCTGGCGTGGTGGCAGGGCCTTCACAAAGATCTACATGCCACCACGTAGGTGCCTTCTTAGTTGGCAGGCTGGTCGTTGCACTAGAACGGCTGTGAAGTGGCGAAACCTTCTCAGGTGCGGGCTTGGCTGTGGCCCCGCAGTTGTCCCTGGCAAGGTCCTGTTGGGGCTTCGCAGTCGTCCCTGGCAAGGGCCTTACCGGGGGGGTCTTTGTCTTCTGGTCTTCAGGTAGACCCTCAAGCCACCAGTCTTCACAAAGACCTGCATCCTACTACGCACGTGTCCTTGAGTCTTGGCCTTGACATTGTCGATGGTATTAGAGCTCTTAGCCTCGAGGGTGGTGGCCTTGCTGGTGCTTCACAGGTCGCCCCGGCAAGGCTCTTGCCGGAGCTACGTAGGCCGCCCCGTCAAGGGTGTTGCCAGGGGAGGCCTAGCTTGTCTCCTGCTCCTTATTCACTTGCTGGAATACTTGTCTTGGTAATCTTGTATTTTGTCTTGTACTGCCCTACCAAGCCTTGCTACAAGTGTGGCTACAACTGCCCGTACACGAGTAAGGGGTACAGAATGGCCCATACTTTTGTACACAGACAAATAATCAGCGTCGTAAGGGGAAAACATCAGCGCCCCGGTTTGGAGGGCCGAAGTTCAACCTTGAGGACAGGATGAATCAACCTTGCCCAAAGCATGGAACCCAGGAGAAGCCGGGCAGTCATCTTTGGAAGGATTGTTTCATCATGATGGAGTATAGAAACTCTAATTGTATCTGGAATAATCATGGCCCGCATGGCGGCTCAGGATCCGGCTCTCATGGACCTGGGTTTGGAGGTGGCAGTTCAAGCTCTGGTTTTCAGGGCCAAGGCAATCAAGGCCGTTTTAATCAACAATCTAGCCAAGGGAATCGGCAGCAGTAGTCTGGTTATCAAAGCAATCCAAAGCAATTGAATAGTGGTCAATATCATGTGTTCACCACAAGTCTATGCAAACGAGATCAGAAAATCCATAAGCGGGCAGTGAACTCAGTTGAGCTAGCAGTACCTCGTTATTTGAGTTGGTCTGAGCAACCCATTGCATGGAGCCATGAGGATCACCCGCCCTGGGTTGACAATCCATGTCAATTGGCATTGGTGGTTGCTCCTCAGGTAGGAGGATATAAGCTTACAAAGGTGCTCATGGATGGGGGCGGTAGTATCAATATCCTTTACTATGAGACTTTTCATTGTATGAATTTGACTGACAAAGATCTTAAGACATCTTCTACTGTTTTCCATGGGGTGGTGCCTGGTAAGTCAACGTATCCAGTGGGTAAGATAACCCTAGAGGTGGCCTTTGGAAATGACCATGATTCCAGAGCTGAGAAATTGACCTTTGAGGTGGTCAAGATCAAAAGCCCGTATCACGCTTTATCCGGGCAGCCGGCTTATGCCAAGTTTATGGCACGACCGTGTTATGTTTATTTGCAGCTTAAAATGCCTAGTCATAAGGTCACCCTCACAGTGCACGGTGATAGGAAGATCGCTCTGAATTGTGAAGAGGGTGATGTTGCGTATGCTGAGTGGGCCTGTGCCACTGAGGAGTTAAAGTTTTATGAAGATAATGTTGACCCGATGGATATGACACCTTTGAAGAAGTCAACTATAGAGAATGATCCCCTGTTGAAGTTTAAGTCGACATATGACACTAAGTTGGTCGACTTTGTTCCTGGTGACTCGTCCAAGCAGTTCAGTATCAGAGCTAATATGGATCTGAAATAGGAAAGCGCGCTCATCGAGTTCATCCGTGAGAACCGAGACATCTTTGCATGGAAACCTTTTGACATGCCAGGTGTATCGACGGAACTCGCTGAGCACACTCTTAATGTTGATCCAAAGTTTGAGCCGGTCAAGCATCTTCTTTGTTGTTTCAACGAAGAGAGGCGTAAGGCCATTGGTGAAGAGGTGACACGGCTCTTGGCGGCTGGGTTCATCATTGAAGTTTTTCATCCTGAGTGGTTGGCTAACCCGGTGCTGGTACTTAAGAAGAACGGCACCAGGCGTATGTGTGTGGATTACACAGACCTTAAAAAGGCCTATCTGGCTAACCTTTTGCTCCCCCTCATATTGAACAGTTTATTGACGCTATGGCGGGTTGTGAACGTTTGAGATTTTTGGATGCTTATTCTAGTTATCATCATATCAAGATGGGAGCTAAGGACCAGGAGAATATAACTTTCATCATGCCCTTTGGAGCCTTCTGCTATGTGTCTATGCCTTTTGGGCTCAAGTGTGACCAGGTGACTTACCAACGGCGTGTTCAGAATTGCCTCCATGGTTAGATTGGACGCAGTGTTCATGCCTACATGGATGATATTGTTGTGAAATCCAGGAAGGAAGAGACTTTGATAGATGATTTGAAAGAGACCTTCGACAATGTCCGGGTCTATAAAATGATGCTTAACCCGACCAAGTGTGTCTTCGGCATGCCAGCAGGCAAGCTATTGGGCTTCCTAGTTTCTGAGAGAGGCATTGCAGCTAGCACGGAGAAAATCAAGGCTATCACTTCCTTGGCTAAGCCAGCTTGTACCAATGACGTCCAGCGTTTGGCAGGTTGTATTGCTGCTTTGAGCCAGTTTATAAGCCGCTTGGGAGAGAAGGCTCTCCCTTTGTATCAAATGATGAAGAAGACAGATAACTTTGTCTAGATTGATGCTGCTAATAAGGCGTTTGAAGCGCTTAAGAGATAGATGGCTGAACCGTCGGTTCTTCCAGCTCCTATTAAGAAGGAGACCTTGCTTTTATAAGTGGCCGCAAACAACAGAGTTGTTGGTGTGGCAGTTGTGGTTGAAAGGAAAGAGTCAGGCAAGGAGTATCCAGTTCAAAGGCCAGTTTATTATGTCATAGAGGTGCTGATTGAGTCTAAGTAGAGATACCCACATTGTCATAAATTGGTTTATGGCATGTTAATGGCTAGCCGTAAGTTGAAACAATATTTCCTTGGTCATCCCATCACTGTGGTTAGTTCTGCTCCCTTGGGGAATATTATTCAAAATAGAGAAGCCACAGGTCGGTAGCCAAGTGGGCTATTGAGCTTGGATCTCATGGTTTGAAGTACATGGCCAGGAAGGCTATCAAATCTCAAGCACTTGTGGATTTCATCAATGATTGGACATAATTGCAGATGCTTGAGGAAAAGCAAGATAGCACATATTGGACTATTCATTTTGATGGATCAAGGCAAGTGGAGGGCTCGGGGGCTTGAGTTATATTGACTTCCCCGCGAGGTGATAAATTTTGTTATGTTTTAAGGTTTATGTTCCCTTATACTAATAATGCAGCTGAGTATGAAGCCTTACTCCATGGTCTTTGGATGGCTAAAGAGATTAATCTAAGCCGGGTAAGGTGTTTTGGCGACTCATACTTGGTGGCTTAGCAAGTATCAGGAACTTGGGATTCAAAGAATCCACTGATGGTGGCTTATTGCCGAGAAGTTGATACTATTGCTGGTCATTTCAAAGGTTATCAAGTGGAGCATGTTGATCGCAGGAAAACTGAAGCTGCTAATGCTTTAAGCCGGCTGGGGTCTCAGCGTAGGCTATTACCCCCTAATGTTTTCCTCGATGTTTTGCATAACCCATTAGTTAAATTGCCTATGGAGGGTGCAATGAACGAATTCTGTCTAAGGGTGCAATGAACAAATTCTATCAGCAAGAATAGATCTGGCTTGATGTGCCATCTGTGGCTCATCCCCAGTCTAATGGTCAAGCTGAGAGAGCCAATCAAGAAATCTTGAGAGGTATCTGATGTCTTCTAGAACTACGCCGGATGCAGTATAGAGACGGTAGGTATTTCCCTCAGTGATGAGACCAATGTTACCGAACTAGTAGGAGAACCTCCTCACACCACGTAAACAACACTTGCACACAAATAACAAATACTCACAACCCGACGTGTTAAAGGGGTTGTCAATCCCTTCCGGGTATGGCGCCTCAAGATAGGCAAATAACATGAGGTAAAAGTAATAGATAGGATAAATAGATCGTGGAACAAATAAATTGCAGCAAGGTATTTTTTATTTTTGGTTTAACAGATCTGAAAATAAATGTAAGAGAAAATAGATCGCAAATGCAATTATGATGAAAAGAGACCCGGGGGCCATAGGTTTCACTAGTGGGTTCTCTCGAGAAAAACAGCAAATGGTGGGAAAACAATTATTGTTGGGAAATTGATAGAACTTCAAATAATAATGACGATATCGAGGCAATGATCACTATATAGGCATCCCATCAAAGATTAGTAGACTGACTCCTGCCTACATCTACTACTATTACTCCACACATCGACCGCTATCAAGCATGCATCTAGTGTATTAAGTTCATGAGAAAACACAGTAATGCAATAAGGACGATGACATGATGTAGACGAGATCCGTTTGTCTATTGCGGAGATATAGATCTCATCTTGTTATCCTTAGTAGCAACGATACATATGTGTCGGTTCCCCTTTTGTCACTGGGATCAAGCACCGTAAGATCGAACCCACTACAAAGCACATCTTCCCATTGCAAGATAAATAGATCAAGTTGGCCAAACAAAACCCAAATATCGGAGAAGAAATACGAGGCTATAAGCAATAACGCATATAAGAGATCAAAAAAGACTCAAATAACTTTCATGGATAAAAACATAGATCTGATCATAAATTCAAAGTTCATCGGATACCAATAAACACACCTCCAAGAGACTTACGTCATATGGATCTCCAAGAGACCATTGTATTGATAATCAAGAGAGAGAGAGAGGACGCCATCTAGCTACTAACTATGGACCCGTAGGTCTGCAAAGAACTACTCACGCATCATAGGAGAAGCACCAATGGAAGTGGTGAACCCCTCCATAGAGGTGTTTAGATTGGGTCTGGTGGTTCTGGACTCTACGCGACTGGATCAATATTTCGTCAACTCCCCTAGGGTTTCTGGAATATTTGGGTATATATATAGCAAAGAGGCGGTTCTGGGGGAACTCGAGGTGGGCAACACTGACATGGGTGCACCTAGGCCTCCTGGCGCGCCCTGCTGGGTGCTCCTCCCCTCGAGCAGCCCCCAGGTGCTTCCTTGGCCCACTAGCTTTCTTCTATCCCAAAAACAATCCTTCAGGATTTTCGTTGTGTTTGGACACCATTTGATAATGATTTCCTGCGATGTAAAAAACATGCAGAAAACAGCAACTGGCACTGGGCACTATGTCAATAGGTTAGTACCAAAAAACGATATAAAATGACTATAAAATGAATGTAAAACATCCACGACTGATAATATAACAACATGGAACAATCAAAAGTTAGAGATACATTGCAGACGTATCAACATCCCCAAGCTTAATTCCTGCTCGTCCTCGAGTAGGTAAATGATTAAAACATAATTTTTTATGTGGAATGATGCCTAACATGTTCATCACATTCTTTTCTTTCTAGCATGGATATATGGACTTCTATATGATTCGAAGAAATAGTCTAGTTTTGACATGAAGACTTTAATACTCAAGCATACCAACAAGCAACCATGTCTGTCAAAATATCAACACTAGAGCAAGTTATCCCTAGCTCATCATGCTCAATCATTGATCCATTCATGAAACATACTCGAATATTAGCTACACCCAATGCTCAAATACGATCATAGTGCCCCTTAGTTGGTGCTTTATAAGAGAAGATGGAGACTCAAATTCAAAGTAAAAATTGCATAAGTAAAAGAAAGGCCCTTCGCGGAGGGAAGTAGTGATTTGTAGAGGTGCCAGAGCTCAAAGCTTAAATTGAGAGATAAAATTATTCTTGAGAGGCATACTTTTCCTACCAATGAAACTGACTTGGAGCATCCCAACACTTTCCATGCTAGATACATCATAGGCGGTTCCCAAACAGAAAATAAAGTTTATTCCTTTTTCCACCATAACTTTCACTTTCCATGGCTAACCGTATCCACGGGTGCCCTCGATACCAACACTTTCCAAGGAATTTATTATTTGACAAAATAAAGTAAATTCATTTATTCATTTCAGGGTTGGGCATCCCTAGTACCTTTGCCGTACTATCGTGCAATGGCAAGTGAATAAACACTCATCGTGAGAATAACACATCTAGCATGGAAAATATCGGCTACCCTTTACCGCCTCGCGAGTAGTAGAGAACACAAAAGAGAAATTTATTTTGAACATTAGAGATGGCACATGCAAATTTGCTTAGAACGGCATGGAAATACCGCATATAGGTAGGTATAGTGGACTCATATGGCAAAACTGGTTTAAAGGGTTTTGGATGCACAAGTAGTGATCATACTTAGTGCAAAATGAAGGCTAGCAAAAAGATTCAGAAGCAACCAACCAAAAAGCAAAAAATCTCATACCCAAGCATTAAGCATAAGTAACACCGAATAATGCACCATAAGTAGGATATAAATTTCATTGCATAACTATTGACTTTCGTGCTTGCATAGGGAATCACAAACCTTAACATCAATATTCTTACTAAAGCACAATTACTCACCAACATTACTCACCAACATTACTCACATATCATATCATATCATCATATCTCAAAACCATTACTAAGAATCAAGTTTATTTGGTCCAATAATCTTGATGAAAGTTTTTATTATATCCTCCTTGGATATCTATCACTTTGGGACTATTTTCATATGTTGCTTTTGATAAGCTCAAACAAATTTAAGTGAAGATAATGAGCACAAACTTTTCTTCTATCTCAAAATAATCTAAGTTAAGAAAGAGATAATTTCTTCAAAATTTACTAAATCCCAAACAAATCTAAGTGAAGCATGAGAGAATTTCTTCAAAATTAACAAAGTACACCGTGCTCAAAAAGATATAGGTAAAGTACTAGAGCAAATCCATGGCTCTAAAAAATTTAAGTAAGCATAGGAGCAAGCATAGCAATTTTTTTGGCTCTCTCAAAAGGGTGTCCAGCAAGGATTAAACACTTAAAACAAAAAGAAAAACAAGCGAAGTCTCATATCATACAAGACGCTCCAAGCAAAACTTATATCATGTGACGAATAAAAATATAGTTTCAAGTAAAATACTGATGGTCGTTAGAAGAAAGCGAGGATGCCACTCGGGGGCATCCGCAAGCTTAGTTGCTTTCTAATTATTTTAATATTATCTTGGGGTGCCTCGGGCATCCCCAAGCTTAGACTTTTGCTTATCCTAATTCCTCCATCCATCATAAGATAACCCAAAACATGAAAACTTCAATCACACAAAACCCAAACAAAACATTCGTGAGATCCGTTAGTATAAGAAACCAAACCACTACTATAAGTATTGTAGCAAACCTAGTCTTATTTTGTCTTTGAATTATATCTACTGTATTACAAATTTTATATGGCAAAAAGTCATCAAATAAAACCATAGAATCATCAAAACAAGCACACAACGCAAAGAAAATTGAATCTGTCAAAAACAGAACAGTCTGTAGCAATCTGAAAATTTGGAATACTTATGTAACTCCAAAAATTATGAAATAAATTAGTTAACATGAGGAATTTGTCTATTAGTCCTCTTAAAAAAGAATCAACTCAAAATCACTCCTCTGTCAAAAATGACAATGAATCTCGTGAGCGCAAAGGTTTCTGTTTTTCTCCAAGATCAAATAAACTTTCACTCAAGTCTCCCAAAGTCCTTGCTTGGCACAAACACTAATTAAAACACCAAAAACACAATCATAACAGGAGAATAATTGTGCTAACACTCAAGAACAGAAACAAAAAAGACAAAGTAAAATTGATTCATTGGGTTGCCTCCCAACAAGCGCTATCGTTTTATGCCCCTAGCTAGGCATAACGCGCATGATCTAAGTTTTGTAGCTCTTATCCTTGTTTCCCTTGGATGTATTTGTGTCAGGAGGTTTTGTAAATAATACATAAAACACATTATCCATGGAAAATTTAGCACTATCAAGTTGCTTTTTATCATAACCCTTTTGATTTCCGGCAGTGATCCAAGAATAGTGTTGATTCAGATTGTTAAAAACTTGTTGGATCATATCTAAAACGGGGACTTGCTTTTTAAGATTCTCATCAAAGATTTGGTTATCTCGAAGCAAATGTCTCATAGAATAATCACTATTATAAAGAATTTCATCAATCATGGGTTTTTCACGATTCATGCCATAAAAATCAAAGATTTCCCTAGCTTCCCCTATTATGTAGTTAAATGCATTCATAAAAAGAAGAGTGGCTAACTTTTTAGCTTTAGGATCCTTTATAACGGGTAACTCATAAAAAAATCTTTGCAAGGTAGGATGAGTATGAATAAATCTAGTTTCAAGTTTCAGAACAAGTGCCGAAATAGCTTCTGCATAAGATTTAGTCCTTTTAAGTACAGGAATATCATCAAGGTTTAATTTTTCGACACAATTGAAAAATTCTTGGATATGTTCTTTTCCCATAAAATTACCTTGCCCCAAAACAAAAGTTTTGGCACCTAGATTACTCGTATGCTCCAATTTAGGAGTTTGGCCATCATCTGTTTCTGCCATACCAAAGTCACTCAGGGTGACAAGTTCAAGCAAATAAAAGATCTGACAAGAAAACAGCGAACAAAAAAGAGGGCGAATAAAATGACACATTTTTGTGAAGTGGGGGAGAGGAAAACGAGAAGAAAATGGCAAATAATGTAAATTGCAAGGAGATGAGATTTGTGATTAGGAACCTGGTTGATGTTGAAGATCGTCCCCGGCAACGGCGCCAGAAATTCCTTTCGATGTCTGCTAGAACTACGTCGGTATTTCCCCAAAGAGGAAGGGATGATGCAGTATAGCGATGGTAGGTATTTCCCTCAGTAATGAGATCAAGGTTATCAAACTAGTAGGAGAACCTCCTCACACCACATAAACAACACCTGCACACAAATAACAAATACTCACAAACCGACGTGTTAAAGGGGTTGTCAATCCCTTCCGGGTACGGCGCCTCAAGATAGGCAAATAACATGAGGTAAAAGTAATAGATAGGATAAATAGATCGGGGAACAAATAAATTGTAGTGACGTATTTGTATTTTTGGTTTAATAGATTTGAAAATAAATGCAAGAGAAAATAAATCACAAAGGGAAATATGATGATAAGAGACCCGGGGGCCGTAGGTTTCACTAGTGGCTTATCTCAAGAAAAATAGCAAACGATGGGAAAACAATTACTGTTGGGCAATTGATAGAACTTCAAATAATCATGATGATATCCAGGCAATGATAATTATATAGGCATCACGTCCAAGATTAGTAGACCGACTCCTGCCTGCATCTACTACTGTTACTCCACACATCGACCGCTATCCAGATACATCTAGTGTATTAAGTTCATGAGAAAATGGAGGAATGCAATAAGAACGATGACATGAGGTAGACGAGATCCGTTTATCTATTGTGAAGATATAGATCTCATCTTGTACTCCTTAGTAGCAATGATACATACGTGTTGGTTCCCCTTCTGTCACTGGGACGAAGCACCGTAAGATCGAACCCACTACAAAGCACCTCTTCCCATTGCAAGATAAATAGATCAAGTTGGCTAAACAAAATGCAAATATTGGAAAATAAATACGAGGCTATAAGAAATCATGCATATAAGAGAACAAATAAGACTCAAATAACTTTCATGGATAAAAACATAGATCTGATCATAAACTCAAAGTTCATCGGATCCCAACAAACACACCGCCAAAAGACTTACATCATATGGATCTCCAAGAGACCATTGTATTCATAATCGAGAGAGAGAGAGAGAGAGACAGGAAGCCATCTAGCTACTAACTACGAACCCGTAGGTCTACAAAGAACTACTCACGCATCATAGGAGAGGCACCAATGGAAGTGGTGAACCCCTCCATGACGGTGTCTAGATTGGATCTGGTGGTTCTGGACTCTGCGGCGGCTGAATCAATATTTCGTTGGCTCTCCTAGGGTTTATGGAATATTTGGGTATTTATAGAGCAAAGAGGTGGTTCGGGGGGCACCCGAGGTGGGAAGCACCCACCTGGGCGTGCCTAGGCCTCCTGGCGTGCCCTGGTGGGTGCTGCTCCCCTCGAGCAGCCCCCCAGGTGCTTCCTTGGCCCACTGGCTTTCTTCTGGCCCAAAAAATCCTCCAGGAGTTTCGTTGCATGAGGACTCCGTTTGATATTGATTTCGTGCGATGTAAAAGACATGCAGAAAACAGCAGCTGGCATTGGGCACTATGTCAATAGGTTAGTACCAAAAAATGATATAAAATGACTATAAAATGATTGTAAATCATCGAAGAATGATAATATAACATCATGGAACAATCAAAAATTATAGATACGTTGGAGACGTATCAGTATCAA
Source organism: Aegilops speltoides (assembly GCA_021437245.1). Lineage (NCBI taxonomy): Eukaryota > Viridiplantae > Streptophyta > Magnoliopsida > Poales > Poaceae > Aegilops > Aegilops speltoides. Next base: position 317,664,127 of record CM038147.1, on the reverse strand, counting down.
ACCCCGGCTTATGGTCCCTTTGTAGAGGACACCGGGTTGTTGGGTGGAAGAACTGCCCTTAGTGCTTTGGAGTATCAATACCACCCCCAACAGATCTATAGGTTACACGCCTTTCTATAAGGTTTACAGAGCAGAGGCGGTCGTCCCTAGTGACATGCGTCACGACTCGCCCCGTGTGGTGGCTTATGTTGAAGCTGATAATGAGAAAGCACGTCAGGATGCCATTGAACTTTTGGATGAGGAACGTGACCTTGCGGCAGCTCGTTCAGTGATTTACCAGCAATATCTGCATTGTTATCATAGTCGCCGGGTTAAAACCAGGACTTTTCAAGAAGGAGATTTGGTGCTCCGGCTCATCCAGGATCAAACTGATATGCACAAGCTATCCGCACCTTGGGAAGGGCCCTTTGTGGTCAGTAAAAATCTGAACAACGGGTCATACTATCTTATCGATGTTCGACACCACAAGGACTCACGCACGTCAGAGGAGGAGACCCACTGGCCGTGTAATATTGCTCATCTTCGGCGTTATTACATCTGAGCCACCGGCTCTTGTGATGTACAAACTTATACCAATGTATATATTATGATTAGTATAATAAAGCTAGCATCCCTGATTATTCAGGGCCTCTGTCGTTTCATTTTTTATAATCTGAGACTTTATTGTCACTTCATAAGGTCACTTGGGGGCTTCTTGCTCATCGAGTATAGCTATGACTACCCTTTTGATCTGGATTTTATGACTTGATTGCAAATTACTTGGGGCTTCCTGCTCATTGAGCATAGCTATGACTACCCTACTGATCCGGCTTGTACGCCTGGATCAAAATATTATTTGGGGGCTCCTTGTTAAATGAACATAGGTTTGTGTCCCTTGTAATAGGCTTAGATAGGTGTATTCACCAAAAATCTGGGTTATCCTGCCTTTATATGCTTGCCACTCCGACCAGGTAATCCTTAATGACTCGCCGTACTCTTCACAGTCAATCTTATAAAGACCCTAAACTTGTCAAAGTTAAAACAACGATTGGTCATGTGAGTTCCGGCTTACAGGTTTGAATTAAGGAGTAACTCAGTGGCTGTGTAGCCCTTGAATAGCATTTGATGTTCTTTTTGGCGATTTTTGTTTGTACCATATTGATATATGGTTGAAAGTTGATTCGGGCCATGTTGCCTTGATCTTTATGATTCATATTTGAAAATATCTAGAGTTTGCTAACCGGGCCTGGCTTTGGACGTTAAGTCAACAGTATGTGATGATTATATGCTTGGAGTTCTGTACTCTAATTTTTCTGGGGATGTTACCCTTTGTTGTCTATGGCGTTGTAAGCCGGCAGTATGAATAAATTGAACAGAGCGATGCGCTCTGAGGCTTTGGGCTGTCACCCTTACTGCATGCGGTGTTGCAAACTGGCAGTATGAGCAAATATCACAGGTATGATATTTACTTTGTTACGATTATATGAAGTTTTGGTAAACCGCCCTAGTTATGGATGATGCAGTCACCGGTGGTTTTCATATGGGGCATTATGACCGGCCTTGGGTTTAAGACAACATGATGAGCAAAGATAACAATGATTATGAGCATAAACAGTGGATCGTCAAATAAGATCAAATGGCTCATAAGTGTCATGCAAATCAATATGCACGATGGCATAGCAGATCATTGTTTTCAAACTAGCCTATTACAAGGCGTCGGACGGCCCAAAAGAATAATTATTTTGATGCACACAGTATCCCAAGTGGCAGAAGATAAGCTAGCCTTTGGATTAATGTTCTTGGCCTTGGTGGGTAGAGGACTCTGGGTCATCTTGCGCCGGTTCATCACCTTCTTCTTCACCCTTTGACTGGAAGTTAGAGGTGGCCCAATTGATCCCAGTCAAAGCTTTAAACATAGCTTCGTCATCAATAAGTGTTGACGGGTCAATATCAGGGGCAAAAGTGTGCTTACGAATTGGAGGAATAAGGTCCTGGGATTCATGAACCGACGCTTCAACCTTCTTGTTGTCAGCATCATAAACCGCCTGATAATGGCACAAGTCAGTGTCTTTAGTCAGTTTTCTTGCTAAAGTGCGCAATTCTCTTGCTATTGCCGCAAAGTCCTCAGCACTGAAGGGAAACCTATCCTCCTTTAGACTTGGGCAGCCATTGGCCAAGTCTTCTGGATCAAGATCTGCTTGCCACAACTTTGCCCAGGTTAGCGCAGTGATTGCACTGGCTCTAGCAGCTGGTCTCTTTAGATCCTCATCCCTTTGGGGCAGTACAGACAGCTTTTCCAGCGTGTCTTTGATAAGAGTTGGTGGTTGTTTTTTATGAGAAGCTGCAGGGATAGCTCATTGCGCGCCAGTATACAATTTCTCTATAAGAGTATAGGCGGCTTTCATCTTCGTGCGCATGTCTGCACCAAGATGGGCGATTCTGGAGCCTGCATTACCAAATAAATTGATAAGCCAGATGAATGATTATTCAACTGCATATATGGTGACAGATTGAGATCTTGTTACTTACCAAAGACGGCGGCTGTCATGGTGTTAATTTGATGTTTTAAACCGGAAGGCTCTTCAGCCACCGGCTTAAGGGCCGCCTCTGCATCTTCCACTCTTTTGAACAAAGCTGCTTTGTCAGATTCCCAGCTTGTCCTGTTAGCCTTGAAGTCCTTTTTCAACTTCTCCATCGCTTCCAAGGCGGTTGTCAATTCTGATTTGGCCTTGGAAGTTTCAGATTGTTGAGACTTGATATTTTCTTGAAGGTCGGCGATTTGGGATTCTTTTGCATTGAGTTCAGCCTGCGGTTTGCAAACGACAGGTGCTATTACAATCATTTTGTTTAAAGTCCCAAGCGCAATACAAGTATTTCACTTGGCACTTCGGAGCTAATGCACATTGCTGTTTTTGAAGACAATTTTATGATGACTCAGCTACACTATTATGACTATAGCCGATTCATGGGGGCTATATGCTTGGATTTTATTGACAACTACGGTAATGAGTCCCGACTTATCTTAACAGTTTATGCCGGCCCTTGGGGGCTACAGGTGCAAAGTTGAATCATTACTATTTGAAGTCCCGGCTTAATGACAGTTTAAGACAACCCTTGGGGGCTACAGGTGCAAAGTTGAATCATTACTATTTGATGTCCCGACTTATTTGACAGTATAATCCGGACCTTGGGGGCTACTTGTTTTGATCCACAAGGCTATTTAAAGTCTACAGTACATTCAATTCTATCATATCCAGTAGACCTGGTGGCTGATAGAAGTATATTTATATGAAGAAGTCTGTAGTGTTTACCTCAAAACGGTCCTTCATCAGATTAACTAAGCCGGCTTCAAAGTCGCAGCTTGTGTGCAGACGGTTCAGATAGCCAGAGTGGATTTCTTGAGCGCTATATTGGGCATAGCTCTCTAAGTTAACTGACCACTTGTCTTTTGTAGCAACAAATATTTCTTCTTTGGCACTGTGTTTAGACAAGACAGTGGGGTTGCCTGGTGCTGTATAACCAAGCCCAGTAATGATAAAATCATCAGCCTTTGCTTCAGTAGGCCAGATGGGACTTGGCGTCTTGGTGGTGGCTGGGTCAACATCCATATGTACTATGGTGACGTTGTGCTCTTCCAGCGGTGGCTCATCAACTGTGGCCTTAGTGGCATGGAGGGAAGTTTCTGCTGACTGCTTCTCCGGTTCAAGAGGGTTTTCAGTTATTTTTGTCACCTTCACCTTCTTGCTGGGCTTTGCCATAGCTATATAAATGAAGCACAAAACAAGGTGAATATGACAATTGAGTAAATAGTTGAAAGCAGAGACTTAACATTCTTACCCAGGCACGGTCTTGAAGATAGGGACGTGAGTTCCCATTGAGTCACTAGAGGAGGAATGACATGTTCCCTGGTAATTTGAGTCGAAAGGATTAAGAGGTTGTCGAAAAAGACCGCCTTGGGATAAGCTAAGTCAAAAATTGGTGAAACCTCTAGACGACGCTTGTGAGGGGCAGGTGTGTTCGGTAAGCCGGAGGAAAGGATCCCGCCTTCGCTATTCCGGGTTGTGCGACGAGCTTCATGTTGCTGCTTCTTCAAAATAAAGTTGGGACCCAAATAAGCTAAAGGATGAGAAAACCTTACTTTCCAGCTTGCTTGTTGAGTTTTCTATTTTAGTAGAGGTTCTGAGCCGGAAGAAAGAACAATTACCTCTTCATCACCTGCACAGCTGGCTTCCGCGTCATCCTGATAATAGTCGTTGTCAATGAGATGCACAAAAAAGAGCCAATAGAATCAAGTTCTACCTCCGACTCATCATCATCATCATCATCATCATCATCATCATCATCATCATCCAAGTTAATTAACTCAGAGGGGTCGGTCTTCTTCTTGGCAGGCTTTTTATTAGCCTTGGTCTTTGTTCGGGTCTTCTTGGTCGGCTTGTCCCAACTTCTTCTTCCAAAACGGAGAATCTTCTTCTCGAAGTTAGATAATTATGAGAGGACGGTTTTAATGAATACATGATTCAACTGAAAAATTATGTGCAAAACCTACAGTTGGCGGCTTGTTGAGAGTGTAGAAAGGATTTAGTCCGGCTTTGCTGCAATCTGCCAAGCTCTCGTTCAATAAAGCCTTGGTCGCATCATTGATATCTTCATCAGTCAATTGGATCTCATAGTGGTGTTGTGATCTTTTAAGTCGCTGGTGTACTTGCACATTAAGCCGAGGCAGCGGCTTAAGGGCAGAATTCTCCAGGCGACCCAACACCAAACAAGGTCGATGCCGGTTAAGCCATTAGGCATGAAGGCTCTAATTTTTGAAAAAATGGGCGCATATTTGGCTCGTTCCTTTGTGCTAATCCATTATGGGAGTGGATGTTTGTTGCTAAGCCGGTGTTCACGGTAACCCGGCAAGGGACTTTCACCCTCTAGAGATGTATCTTGGCAATAAAACCAAGTCGGGTTCCAGTCCTTAGGATGACTGGGCAGCTTGGCATATGGGAAGGTGGCTTTTTTCCGCTTCTGAATTGAAACTCCACCTAGTTCCAAGCTGGCCCCGTCTGTGGATTCAGTCTATCGGTTCAAGTAATAGAATTCCCCGAACATTTCGACAGTGGCCTCTTGTTGAAGATAAGCTTCGCAAAAAACTTGGAAGTTGCAGATGTTGAAGACAAAATTGGGCCCAATATCTTGAGGATGGAGCTTAAAAAAGTGTAGAACCGGGCGGGGTAAACCCCCAAATCATATGATCAATAAAAATGATTACTTCGCCTTCCCTGGGCTTAGGAGGATTTTCAGTGCCCGAGACCCTCAAGTGGATGACATCTTTTTTTGGCTAAAACGCCTATCTGAACAAAATTGTCCAAGTCTTCCTGTGTAACCCGGGATGCTACCCAGTTGTATGAAGTGAAGGTTTTAATCATTGTTGATAATGAAGGTCTGAAAAGAAAATATTGCTGGTTTAAGAATATGTTATTAAGCCGACCATTTATTTAGAGGGAGAACTATAAATAAGTAATACGTAAAGCCGGAGGATAGCATTGAGTCATGCGGATATATATATTGGCGGCGTAAAAGGGGACTAATGGTACCTGGCGGGTTATGGTTTTACGTGTTAAGCCGCACACACACAGTTGTTAGTTTCAGATCTATAAATGAAGAATTGCTAAGTGTTGGACAAACAGTTTTCACAGAGATATATTATAATTTTGGAACGATAGTAGTTCATAAAATGAAGAAAAATTCTAAACCTAAGGTGGTGGCAGCAGGACAGTTCATGTGCCCAGATGAGATCTCCTATGGAGGGGAGGCATTTAGATATCAAAAACGAGTGCTAAACTGCTACCGCACATGTTTGGTACCATATTCAGATAAAAAACAATACGATCTGAGGAACAGAGATGAACTCTGATGAACTTGAGAAAACCATAATGGAGATCTGCGTGAAAAAAGAGGAAAACTTACTAGGCTGATAGAAAGTGAAGACGCGCCGCGGTGCTTTGGTTCGTTCAGGTCGACAAAGCAGCCGAGGTTGAGGCAGTGCGTGAGGTTGACGGCGGTGGAGCTCGGGCGCGTGTGGTGTTGCGAGAAAGAGGATGAAGACGAGGAGGCAAGGGGGGAAATGAAAAGGACCCTTGTCCCTATTATAAGGCAGTGGATAGATGGCATGCATGGAAATCGAGGAGACTGAAAAATGATTATGTGATAGCACGGATGCCTTGATTTTTGGGAGGTTCATTAGAAGTGAAGATATACTGAGATGTTTTGGGCCTTGTGCAATATTAATGTGAGATGAAGGCATGGTGGGTTAGCACAATTCTATGAGTTGACGTTATGGTGGGTTATAATATTTCATAAGGATTGACGATGAAGAATTTTTTCTAAGTCAAATATTGAAGATTGATATGAACAAGTTCAAATCAACCTGGGGCCTACATTGGGTATGATCCTCCGAGGAGGGGCTGGGTCATACCAATGGTGGTTCATAATGAGAAGGCCCAAGAAGATGTTGAAGACGGCGGTTCATGAAGCAAGCTTACTTAAGGCCCAAGACATGGAGGCGACTTGAGGCCCAAAGGCATAAAGCGCCATAGCTTTAACTTGTACGTTAAGGAAAGTTTAGTTTGGTCACCGAGCCGGACACGTTGTGTATGAGCCGGCCGGGACTTTGTAAGCTCCCAGGCATTAGCTTGTTTATATAAAGGGGTGACCCGGCGGCGGGTTCAGGCAAGAAACAACAAGTCAAGAACTAGGTCAACTGTATTCGCTCCCTGGTAATCGAAACCCAAGCAATACAACCTAAAGCAGGAGTAGGTCTTTACCTCGTTGAGAGGGGTCGAACCTAGGTAAAACTCTCTGTGTCCTTTGTCTCGTTTAACCCTTCAAGCTCACTATGTTGCGATGGCTCCACACCTAAGTCCTCTTGCTAGGGCTTCTGCCGTGACAATTCCACGACAACTGATATACAAATTGCCTAGATTTTCCTAATATTTCAAAAAAATTGGAGTTACAAAAGTATGGAAAGTTTCCAGAATACGCCGCTTTAAGTAGCGCATTCTGGTGAGGCCAAGCGTCCAGGTGCGTCCTTAAGTCGCCGGAGTTGGTTCCTCGGGCACCGAGCCTCTTAATGAAGGCATACAGATGGACGACATGAATGCGGGCAGCTGGCACCGCCTGGGTTGCACCGCGTGACGGCGCGAGGGACGATGGTTTTTGGTGTGCCAAGGTAGTCAGCTGCAATCGTGACAACGTTGGAGATGCCCTTATCTCACATGTGATCCCCACAAGTCATTGAAAAAGCAAGACGACCCGGCATGGTCACACGTCCTGGGGATGTAGTTGGCCATGCTACAACACCCCGCAGATGCGTCGCGGTGCGTGCGCACTTCGGCGCCCCGTGCATCATCGATGAGCCTGGTGTTGATCTGCTGGTCGTGCCATAGCGCTAACGCCACCCTCAGAACCCTGAAGCCGACCGTGTCCAGCGACGATGAGTGTGTCGCTCACCGCAGTCGCCGTGTCCAGAGGCGGTGCCGGAGTTGCGCCATGTTGCTGGCCCCCATGACCCACATGAACGATTGCCGGTAGGGAGGACGACGTGGGCCAGCTCCTCCATTGGACTAGTCTGCACCATGTCATCCCGACAGGTGTGCCCCACATGCCCGTTTCCATGTTTTCCCAGCCAAATTCAAGCGTCAGTGCTCCGCGTTGCGCAATAGGCGCAGAACAGGTGGTTTTTGTGCCCTGGTTTAAATGTGGTATAGTACCAAGTTGTTACCCTAGCCCCAAGTGTGGTTGTTTTGGGTATGGTACCACCCTTTCCCTTTTCAACTAATGAAGCGTAACACATGATTAAGTAGCCAGATGGTGTGCTATTGTAAGTGTCCGACTGTTTGAAGGAATAATTGAGGTTTGCCCTATCCGTGCCCGCATTTAGGGGTCCAACTTACCATGTTCCGACAGTAGTAATTATACTAGTCCCTGCGTACTCCCTCTGTTTTTATTTACTCCGCATTTTAGCTTTGCTCAAAGTCAAACTTTGTAAACCTTGACAAAGTTTGTAGATAGAAATAATAACATATGCAATAACAAATCAATACCGTTAGATTCATTATTGAATAAACTTTCACGTCATATAGATTTGCTATTGTAAACGTTCATATTTTTTCTAAAAAATTGGTCAAATTTTATGAAGTTTGACTTCAGTCAAACCTAATATGCTGAGTAAATAAAAAACAGTGGGAGAATCTTACTCCATGACCAAGAAGGAAGGGAAAACGAGACAACTTATTGTTTATTTGAGTCATTCAAGTATAATCATGTGGCATTGCTTATTTTTCATTCCTCTCCAACCCTCCTCTCCATCGAGCATGCTGCCCTCCAGTCGAGTCCATCCTCCTGCATGCCTCATTTGAACATTCCGCCGAGTATCATTGGCATGTGGGCCTAGACAATGCTTGTATTTCCAATGTTGTAATTTGTCCGACATGCATACAGGCAAACAGTTCGTTTAAAGTTTCACTTTGCCTCCACTACGTGTCGCATCCCATCTTAGTTTTGACATCTCATTCGGTTCATGCCCCAACACATCTTCACGACATCGATTGATGTTGAGAGATCAAGTGCGTGTCGTGCAAGGAGATAAAGATTTGGTGAGTTTCTATGATAGAAATGACCCAGGGGGTCTGTGGGGATCGGAGGGAGTATATTGTACGTTCAAAAGCAAAACAAACATACTGTACCCACCCTAGTCCTCTTTCAATCGATCTCCGGACCCTAGATGAAACCAAGAGAGAACGAGTGGGTGCATGTGTGATACCTAAGGCGGATTCAAAATTTTGAACTGGTGATCATAGCATTAGCAAATCATATATAAATGGTATTCAATGTTCGTTTCGCTTTTGAACGTACAGTATACTCCCTCCGATCCTTTCTAGTTTACATATAAGTTTTATGTGGTAGTCAAAGTATCTCTACTTTGATCAAACTTACAGAAAAAACTATCAACCTTCAACAACGCCCAATCAATATTGTTAGATTCGTACGTACTCCTAGATTTGTATTCAAACAGAGATGGTTTTCGATTTGTTTTCAAACACGTGAACGTGCTTGTTCTCGTGCATGCTCTTCCTACTAGGATTTCGCCACGTATAGCCAGTCCAATAGTATCTTTTTTAAGCTCCATGTCCAATAATATTAGTGGAGTACTAACAATCCAACATCTGTAGTAGAGTATGCAGTGCTCATAGTACTAGTAGTATACTCCCTCTTTTTTATTAACTCCGCATAAAACGGAGGGAGTATTAGTAACACTCGGCTGACCTCTCTGTCTTCTACTACCTCCTTCCTGGTTTGTTAGTCCTCTTTGTAATTTATGCAAATTTTTACCAATGATTTAACTAATGGAATGTTAGTGCATGTTAATAAAATTATATCGTTGGATACGTATTTGAACATATTTTTTTAATGATATAATTTTTATGACATGCATAAATATTTTGTTAGTTAAATTTATGGTCAAACTGTGGAATAAACTACAATGGAGGTCAAACTTTGGCACAAATTTGCTGGACTTGAACTGAGCGGCGGAGGCTCAACTCGACGCGGAGCGCACGGATGCCACTGCCATCGAGGTCCTCCTGCAAGCGGAACCGGACATCCTGGACTTGAACCGGGCGGTGCTCGCATCCGTGCAGAGAGCCCGCACGCTCCCCGTGAATGAGTGGCTAGAAGCCGAGGACAACCACTGTGCGGAGACAAACGTTGACAGCTACGGCTGGTTCGCGCCGGCAGCCAAAGACGACGAGGCTGTCTCGTTCCGCGAGCAGTGATAGTTTTTCTTTATGTTGTTGTTTTTAGGGTTCTTTTGCTATGTAAAAACATATATTTATGCGAGTCGCCTGACTTCCATCATTTGGGTCAGTCGACCATTTCAGGCGGTTGGATGAATATCCTATGTTTCCTAACCCTTCTTCTTTCCCAACAGACCACCGCACGAGCCGTACGGATCTTCCCCAACATGCGGTTGGATAAACATACTGTATGAATGAAAATTATGTGTCAGTGGTAGGATGGCTGAGATTGGTTTGATCACATGCGCTAGCACGTGTCAGCAAGGGTGCGTTCCCTTGGTTGGGTTTGCAGCGTGCATGAGCGACTGTGTGAGGGTGCAGTGCGACCACGATAGCCATGCGCAAGTGTACCTCCTTTTCATTTTGAAAACTTTAGGCAAGCTTGGCAAAAATGTGTGGCGAAGTATGGAAACGCAAGCCCTAGACCCAAACAGGATACAAGTACATATGTAGGAGTACTACTTGTGTTAAAAAAGAAAGGTGGAGTTTTCCTTCGCGGGATTGATCGATACAAATCCTCGTTTGACGTGTCAATAAATGCGCATTTTTTTCTCCTACACCAAAAGAAGACGATGGAGAAGTGGAGTCAGCGAAGAGTGAAATGATGGTTGCTTCGTCCGTGCGTTATGATTTGATGCCTCACTGCTTTGTGATATGTGATAGAAGGGATAGGGGAGTAGACTCTGTGCTCTATACTATAGATGCATCCAAGCATGGGAGAAAGAGGAGAGATGTTGCATTTTTCTATTCCTTCAATCAGTCAATTAGGGAGCTTCGATTCCATCTTTTTGGCTTTGGCAGCAGCATCCACAATGGTTCCCATCAGTGCCAAAAGCTATTTTCACATTTGGCTAGACATTGTGGTTGCCCTTAACAGTACCACTTGGGTTTCCTCCTGTGTGCTATCTATAAAAGTCTCGATTATATTGATCTAAAAAATTATAGTATCAAGATTAGTAAAAAGGAAGTGATTTTGCCACGCGGATGGCGAGGGAGGTTTCTTATTTTTAGAGTACGTTGGCCTGGCGGTTTGCTAACGTGCGGTCCCATGTGTCAGTGCTTTACCAAGCCGATCCGCGTCCCACTTGAGGCAGAACAACGACAGAAGCAACACGTGGTTAACTTGAAGAAGATGAGGGAGAAGCTGATTCAGCAACGAGTGAAATGATGGTTGCTTAGTCCCTCCAACTTATTTTTTTAGCATTATTACTAGCAAGGTGCCCGTGCATTGCATGAAGTTGATGGAAAAGGTAACCACAACTTATAATTTGATGGATGGAGTACTAGTTAAAGTGATGCATATAATTGCCTCCAAATGTGAGCAAAGGGATCACACATGTCTGTATTGACTGGAACGAGAATGCAATAGCGCAATAAGAATTAAGGCCACGATGATGCGATCATAGTGGTGGTTACAGGAGGCAAGAAAGATGCATCCATAAATTTATGACCTCCTCCTCCTCGACTCAGTGCGTCGAGCCACCGACCGTCGACTTAGCAGCTGCGGCTTTTGTGGTGAGGTCAAGGTGCTTCTCAGCAAAGGCGTCCAGTGCTTCCAGCCGGTTGACGAAGGCCACGTCATTGCATCCTCACCGGCCTTGTAGATACCAATGTACACGACTAACTCATACACATGGATGTGTAGGTCGACAAATTCTTGCAGGGCGAGGCGCCTCGCGGCGAGCGCGAACTGCAGGTGGACATTCTTCGTTGCATTGGCGGGCAGTCGTAGGGCCACAAGTGCTTGAAAGATGTTCCGGCCATGGAGGCTGATTAGGGTGGCAGGCAATGAGGAGCCCGGGCGTGCGGGCTGGAGGAGTAAGGCGATGTCGTCCGCAAGCTTCTTGACAACGGTGAACTTGTTGATGGTGGCAATGATCGTCTGGTCCAACTGAGAGTCGTAGCTGGCGACGACGCTGGCCATCCACCAGGGTCGCCAACACCGTCTGGAGACAATCCTCGGCGCCATGCCGCAGGCCGGCGTCGTGGACCATCTGGCACAATCGCTGGTCGCTCGCACGCATCGCCGCTATGGGTCTGGAGTGAGCACTTTTGCGCTTAGTGTAGGTTCTTAGGTGCATACGATGTGGTAGATGCATTGGAACGGAGGGGCGCCTTTATATGAGTGCAAACTGCATTTCATTCACATCGTGCTGCCTCTTTTCCCGGTCCTCCTCCTGTTACTTCCCTCATGCATTCACGATGCAAATTGAAGGAGGATGCACCATTGGCCGTTCAATATTTCGGAACTGCTACCCTCTCCCTTGTGCTGCATTAAATCCGTATCGGGAACTGCGCCGCCCACTGTCAAATCAAATAGTACTGCGCCGCCCGCTGCACGCCCGGCTGAACATGCCTCCTCGCCTCCATCAAACGCCCCCGTTAAACCCGCATGCAAACTGAGAAATCTTGTATTTTAAGTACTCTGTGGGCTCCACTGTCAGTACAATGTGTACATGCCTTGCAGGCTGGCTACAGATTCATACAGAAAGTTAAAAAGAAACAAATCCATCCTTAATCTTGGATTATAAGTACTATGTGGGTTCCATTGTCAGTACAGTAGCGAAATAAGTATATATTAAAAAATATAAAAAAACTAAACTTCAGGACAGAATTCGAACTCAGGTCATTGCGTTGTGAGCATCCAGGCCGAACAAGTACAATAGATGTTCACTGTGACGATGCAGGAGAAATATCACTATAGCAATGAGCCCGTCCATTGCAACGGATCCAAAGTAGCATAATACATAGTCACAAATTTGAAAGAAAACAATTTAGTTTTGATATACATATCACTAAAAATATCTTCTGTTTCACTCCAAATATATTATTTGGTTGTTTTGATGAGGTAAGGGAGTAATGTGGTTCGTTTCAAGATACTAAGGGGTTTTGTGTAAACTGGAGCGAGAAGTGGGAATTGTTGCAAAAAGGCCACAACTTACATCACAGCCGTTAGATGTAGATCTAATGGTCAAAAATGGCGGATGGCAGACACACCATCGTCACCAACTGAGTCTTTTATAGGAGTATAAGTAGAGATTACTTCGTCCCTCCAACTTAACTGCGGGAAAGGTGCGGCTTTGTGATTTGACACCTCATTGCTCATTACTACGCCGGCGCCATGACTGGGGTGTTTCATCCCTGCTCCTCTGCACTGTTATATCGGTAAGGCACGTGGACCCGGTTGCTTGATGTCCCACATGTCGGCGAAAGGGACTAGAACATTTATGAAAGCGAGAACTCAACTCTTACAACGGAGGAGTACACGACACGGCGGCCCAGTGAACTATTACTTATACTGCAGTACTACTATAATTTTGCTGTTTCGCACGACCCATCAATGAAACCCGATTAAACAGGCAAGGGCGGGATTTTTCCTGTGCGGTAGATGATACTAGCCATACATGTCAACGGCAATTTTAATGTATGCAAACTGAATAATTAAGTAACTATATGAGATCCAGTAAAATTAAAAACACATATGATTTATTGTGTTAGAGTGTGGTAGTAGTGCTGTATTGCATGGTTGTTAGATGTAACATGCGGGACGTGTAGAGATATACTTTTGGAGGGCCTACAGAGAGAAATTGGGCATAAACTGGATTCAAATATTTGTATTCGTCTTCATAGCATTTGTAACTCATATCTACAGTTTATACAAATGAGCGTGAATGCTTGTTCGCTCTTCTGAAACCAAGACAACAATAATGGGCTGGCGTGCGCCAATTTAGGCACTGGCACGTTGGCCTACTCGGCTCCACAGAGAGAGCGAGAGAAGAGATAAATACATGGGTGGTCAGTGTATTTCAAGCGAAAAGCGTAATACGGTCACCGGACTTTAGAATACGCTCATTACGGTCATTACATGCGTTTTGCGGTGATTATACGGTCACTTGCTCACCGTTCAGCATCGGATTGCACTTTGTTGACCGACCAAATAGTCTGCATGGCACTATGTTGACTAGTTAAATTGTCCATGTTCCTTGTGGGTCCCACCTGTTAGTTTGCATAGGAAAAGGTCAGAAAAACACAAATTTACGCAGGCGCGACAAGACTCCAACTCGTGCGCGGGAACCACCTGGTTGTGTATGTGTCTGTCATGGCCTGATGTGTGCACATGCATGTGTAGGTTGAGCACTTGAGCGTGAGAGTGTGTGTTGATCGTGTGGTGTGTGCACGCATGCGTGTGTGTGTGCGTGTGAGTGTTGTGTGCATGCGTGGCTGTGTGTGTACGTGTGAGTGTTGCATGCATGCGTGGCTGCGTGTGTTCGTATTAGTGTTGCATGCATGCAGTGCATGCGTTTGTGTATAATCACCACACCGGCTCCTGTGTATTAAAACAGACGACTCGACATAGCAATACAAGACCACCTTGTCCACATTGCCCGCGGTCATGACTTCTAACGACCGTCCAATATTTTTTTATTGTTTGTTTTCATTCTTATACACGCCGACAGGTGGGCCTAGTGGTGGTGAGCTAATGTGTTGCAACACTAGAGGTGCCACGTCGAGCGTTTAACTGATCAACTAGTCGTGTCTTCAGCAAATACAGAGCTATACGGTGAATCTGTGACTGTATAATAACCAAAAAACATAAATGGTGACCGTAATGAGTGGATTTTGAAGTCCAATGTACGTATCGTGCTTTCTCTTCAAATACAATGGTCGTCATTGTATATATCGCGAGAGAAAGATGAAACATGTGTGAATGTGCTCAGGGCGTGCTTTTAGAGGACCTAGAGATAGTTTGTGTGCGTACGTGAAAGGGGCATAGAGGGGGTGTATGCGATGGAGAGAGAGATGCTCTTCGTTTCTCTTTATTATGAATAACTTTATATATAGTATAAAAATATAAAAATTGAGAGTGCGGAATAAATATCATTGGGGACACCATGCAATGCAAATTAACATTGATACTCCTCCATATAACTTTGTATGTTGTATATATGTAGAAATTCTAAAATAATTTTTTGGCCGCACTTTGTGTGCTTTTATTCAAAAGTAATGTTGTATGCGAAATAAACATGAAGAGAGGGCTTTTTAGATCGATGGGGTACACTGATGTAACATGTATGAATGTGTAGTTGATGTATTTGGCAGGTCCTAGAGAGGTATGTGTATGTCTTACGTATTCGAGAGAGGAATGGATAGAGAGGCCGGCGGCGCGCGCGTGGGGGGGTGCGTAGGAGATATGGCACAAGAAATGAGATGTCTAGACAAAGAGAGAGATGAATAGGATCTCATGGCGAGAGATGCCCTCGAGTGTGTATATTCAAGGGGGGAGGGGATGGAGGCACAAGGAGAAAATATTTTGTGTGGTGTATGTGTTGGTATGTGTGGGTGTGAGAAGATAACGAGACCTGTGGGCTTAGGGTTTGTCACCGCGTGAGGTCCGGTGGGCCGAGGTGAGGCCCTTGGCTCGGTTCCGTCCTGCGCCACATTGTTCGGCCCCTGACACATGTAGGGAGACCCATGGAGGACTAGTCGTACAAGACAAAGATAGCAGAGTCGTGAAGGACTCTATGTCCACTGACAAAACCGGCTAGGATTTGTAACCCTAGCTCCTTAGAGTAAGGTAACCCCTTATATCTGATATTACTATTCATCCAACCTAACTTGAAGGGGCATCCTAAAGAGTTCTCTTCTAGAATCATACTCGTCAATGAGGAAGTGATGTGGAGACAATGCGTGAGAGACAGGCCTAAAGATAATGTGTGTGCGGGAGACACGTAGGCAGATCTATGTATATAGAAAGGGTCGATGGGGATTGTGCGTGTGTACGATTGTGAGAGGAAGAGTGCTTGTGATAAAGGATAGTGAAAATAGTCGTAAATTGTTACGAGAGTGAGGGAGGGTTATATCGAGAGGATGTGTGCGAGAAAGACACCTCGGGAGACAGTGTGTCAGAGACCACCTTTGGATATACACCATGTGCGCGTATGTGTGAGAGAGAAAGTCAGCGTGTGTGTCAGGAGGGGCATATGGAGAGTGAAACTACTCGTAAAAGACTGATGTACACATTGATTAAAAATATAAATTATATCCAAATATTAGGATGGGATCATGATATTTGCAATTCGCGTAAGGAACGGTCATTAATCCATCAGACATCTATATTCTATCGAATTTGAGCATGTCTATGTTATTATTTGATAGTTCATGGTGGTGTGTAAAGCACATTATACATACAAAAGTTACACAATGAACATTATAAATAGCTAGCTATGAACTAGCATACATTTGAATTTAACTTAAGGTGGTTTAAAAAATTTGAATTCAACACGAAGTCCATTCAATTATTCGAATTCGATATCAGGGCATTTGTAAATCATACCTAAATTATGGGGGCACCAATCTTTGCTCTGCTTTTGTACATAATAGCATATATAGTCATGTACAAAATAGATTCAAATTTACATCCTCCATTCCAAAATAACTGTAGTTATAGGATTTTCAAGTGTCAAAATTTCAAAAAAACGCATAACTTAATGAGATTTTCACATACAAGGTCAAATTTAACGTTGTCTATTTAGGACAATCCTCAAAGTTCAAGAGTACTCCGTCCGTCTTTATTTAGTCCGCGTATTTGCTTTGGTAAAAGTCAAGCTTTATAAACTTTGACCAACTTTACAAAAAAATATTAACATAAACAATAACAAAATCAATAAAATTAGATTTATTATTGAATGTACTTTCACATCATATAGATTTGTTATGATAAATGTTTATACTATTTTTTATAAACTTGGTAAAACTTTATGAAATTTGACTTCAGTCAACTCTAATATGCAGAGTAAATAAAAATGAAGGGAGTATTCTAAACGTGAATGCTTCTGTTTCCAAATTTCAAACGACACACCAAAAGAGCCTCTACTCGCCCGAAACCGCGTGAGACCAATGTTTGGTCGAAGGAAATCACTTTTCTAGCTCCGAACCATGAAACCTACCGGCCCGACTTCCAAAGGTATAAACCGGGGTAGGTTTGTAGCTTCATCTAGATGCCATGCAACCACCTCCGAAAATCATTCATACACAATGGCCACCTAAGCACACATGCGCGCAGCCAAAATCGCTCCCGCCCACTATTTGGGACACCTGGGATTACCATCCTACCCCCGACCCGCAGTAGGTCCGAAATTTAAGAGGCGGGCAAAGTTTGTACTTTCACCAAATTTCAAACAAGCGCGTCCCATCTATTCAAAAAAAATAAAAAAACAAGCGCGTCCCAGACCAAAACATGGTTCTCCCTTAGCTCCCCCCGTTCGATTCCCCATTCGTACTCCGTGGGCGCCAAAACTACCTCTCCACCAGCCGCGAAACCCCGGCGTCCTCCGTCCACCATCCCATCCCACACATCAACCGCCGCCCTCCTCCATCACGCTGGAGCCAATACCCCGACGTCGTCGTCCACCGAAACTGCAACGCCCTCCATGGCTAGTAGTTGAAACTGAGGCCGAGCTGCCTCAAGGACGCCGACGTGCGCTGTAACCGAGCCAGTTCAAACATGCCGTCCTGCGCCTCACCGCTGCCGCTCCAACTTTGCCACCGTCCACTGCAAGGGAGCTGTTCCCGCTATTCCGTCCTTCGCCGCTTCGGATCTGCTTCCCCTCCGCCGACAGAAGGCCACTGCAACACAATCAACAATATGGACATGGGTTCGTCCAACCTCCTCCAAAACATCGGGTCCCCCGGTAAAAACAAGAAAACCACCGCGGCATCTAGAGGACATAGCACTGGCAACCGCAAATGGTACTCCTCTTCCCTTATTCATGCCAGTCTTACGTGTATGCTTGCACGGTATTCATCCCACAGAAGACACTAGTTGACTGCTTCTTCCTGATACTAGATGTTCCTAGTAACTCGCAATGCACAAGGTTTCTCCTCATATACTATTTCATCTTAGCTAGAGGTTCGTCGCCCCCTGGATTTCAATTCCTGGTCAGTTGATTCCCAATTGAAGGAAGTATTCCTCAGCGCAACAGGCGCTAGTCCGCCTATTACATCGGGGAAGCAGCGCCTTGGTGTTTGTCTTAGGGGTGTGTGGGGCCTAGGAGCTGCTAGTGCACGACCTGGAGGTCGCCCAGGGTTAAAGGGATGGCCAGGGGGCGCTGCCAAGCACAGCGGTGGTGTGAGGTCGAGGGGAGGGCGGTGCAGCGGAGGCAGGGGTCTAGGCCGGTGGTCGCTGGCAGTTCCAGAAAGATCATCAACAATGACTGGCGGGAGGTAGACGAAGGCCATCTCCCATTCCTTATAGATCGGACGGTTCATAAAAAATTGAATGACCTATTTATTTTCAGTCGACTGTTATTTTGATAGGACCATTTGTGGTGGTGTGCTGGAGGAGTACCTGCATTTCCCAGCCATCCCTGTGCTCATATATTACAGAACCATACGGAGTAGAATCTAATTTTTTTTGCCATGCAATGTTGTAGAGCTATCATATGTCTCCTGTCATTTATTTTTTAGCCACATGCTATCTGCTACTTTTACAGTGCACTAATTCTGCACACACTTCACCCATACTCTCACTATTATATTTTTATGCATGGGTATTTCAGACTCTACCTTGACAGAAGCACGAAATAAAAGAGAGAAGTATCTCCTGCTTTGTTTGCGCGCAGGCAAGGCACATGTCGGAGCTTTAAAGGTTGGATGTTTAACAAATGGAGACGGTAAACGTAGCTCTAGAGTTGATGATCTCGCTCGCCGTGAACCACCATCCCAGGTGCTTCCTTTCACTTCACGGTGCCACATGTGGTTGCCTGTTACATATGGTGTCTAGCTTGTATTCACTAGTAGAAAAAGGACCTAATGTGAGACACATTAGTCTCGGTTCAATTTTGGCCCGGTACTAATGGTACCATTAGTCCCGGTTCAAATGACTATGCATTAATGCCGGTTCATGTTGAACCTTTAGTACCGGTTCGTGCCACGAACCGGTACTAAAGGGGTGGTGGCAGGCTGGCATCAAGCCGGGGACCCATGAGCCCCATTAGTCCCGGTTCGTGGCACCAACCGGTACTACAGGGCTAACCTTTAGTACCGGTTTGTGCCACGAACCGGAACTAAGGGGGTCTGATCTATAGTCCCGGTTGGAGACACAAACCGGGACTAAAGGGCCCATTTTCAAACTCTACCCCCCTTGTGGATCGCCTTTTCAGTTTTGTAAAAAGCAAAAGAAAATTTATAAAAACTTCAAAAATTAAAATCCTTCGAGATGTAGTTATGTTATTACATCTACTAGTTAGGAAAATTAAAAAACTTAAATTTGGACATGTTTTGCAAAAAAGTGTTATGAAAATGTAAAACGGCCATATCTTTTGCATACGATGTCGAAAAAACGCATAATATATCAAAAAAGAATCAGCACAAAAATCCGCATTCGATTTTGACCGCCTACGGCTTGTTTGCAACCTTTTAGAATCCTCATATTCTAAAAGGAAAAAAAGATATGCTCAAATTTCAGTTTTTTTAATTTTCGTTAAATCTGGTCAAATTGTGGTCAAAATATGGTCAAACTAATTATTCAAGAAATATTAGGGTTAATAAATAATTATTTTAGTTTTCTGACTTTTGGTCAAACTATGGTCAAATCTGGTCAAACTGTGGTCAAACTATGGTCAAAGTACTTATTCAAGAAGTATTTCGGTTACTAAATAATAATTATTTTTTACAATAATAGTTTCAAACTAAAACGGTGAAACATGTGACTTCATGCTCAAGCTAAATTCTCGAGGTCTAATAGGATTGACAACTTACTATTGTCAGGTAAACAACACGTGCAGACTTGAAAATTAGGGGAATAGAACTCGGAAGTTAAGCGTGCTCATGCTGGAGTAGTGAGAGGATGGGTGACCGGCTGAGAAATTAGACGATTTGGAATAATGAGGGGTGATTAGAGCAATGATGAGATGTGATTAGAGACAAAATCGTCAAATAATTCAGAAATTTGAAAATAAAAAAAATCATTTTTTCAAAAAAATCAAAAAAAAATCAAAAAAATTATCCGTTAGTACCGGTTGGTGTTACCAACCGGTACTAAAGGTCCCCCAGACCACCGCGCGGGGTCGTGCCACGTGGTGGGCCTTTGGTCCCGGGTCGTACGGAACCGGTATCATGTGTTCGCCTTATATCCAAGTAGTGATTGTCAGTATCATGCATGAATGAGTTCCGAAGAGTGAATTTATTGCTTTTTCTTGTCAGTTTTACTTGACAATTCAAAATCAACAAACCGGAAGGAAATTAGCAAGGCAGTGGATAAAGGTGCTCCTTCCAAACAGAGGGCCTCTACAGATCTACTCTGCCACCCCCCAAGAAGATTTGGAAGACAACACATGCATAGACACTCAATGTAGCTGTGTTGATGATGAGCACGCCCCCCTAGTGCACCATCATAGGTGCTCCCTCTAACTTGGCACTATTATATGTGGTTGAATGTTATGTATGATATCTAGCTTGTATTGCTTCTAATTTTGTTGAATTCCGTCTACTTACTTTAAAAATTATACTAGTGAATCAGACACGTCTTCCTGTTTCTAAAAATACAATATCTGTCTACCACACGATGTTCTTACATCAAAGCACTACTTTTGTGTAACCTGCAGCAATCACGTATCATAAGACACGTTTGACTTGAGAGTGTGATATAGGTTACATCTCGCATTCTTTTCTAGCTTGTACTACTTCTAAGTTGTTGAAATGGCACTTATGACGGGACAATTTTAACTTGGTAGAGTGATATTCGTTGCATCTGTCATATGGTGTCTAGCTTTCATTGCTTCTAATTTTTTGAAATGCCTTCTGCTTAGTTTACACATCATAGCTGTGAATATGCAATGATGTCCCTTTTTCTTACATTCAATCATCCTATCACGCGGTCGCCTTACATTAAAGTAGTGCTCGTCAGCATCCTGCATCAATGAGTTCTGAAAGCGATTTTTTATTCATTTTTCTTTTGGGTTTGACTTGAGAAGAAAATGCAATTCAGAAAAAGGAAGGAAAAAATAAGGCAGGGAACGATGGCGGTCTTCCGGCGAAACCCGCATCCAAGGTGCTTTCTCTAGCTTGGCAGCATGATATTGGCTTGCATGTTGCATACGGTGTGCCACTTGTATTGCTTGTAATTTGATTAAATTACTTCTTCTTAGTTTACACTATTAGTTGTGAATATGCCATGTCGTCCTGTTTTTCGTACATATTCCATCCTCATATCATATATGTTCCTGTTTCTAGAAAATACAATATCTGTCTATCACACCATGTTCTTACATCAAAGTACTACTATTGTGTAACCTGCAACAATTACTTTTCACAAGACGTGTTTAACTTGGGAGTCTGATATAGTTTACACCTCGCACTATTTTCTAACTTGTACTACTAATTTGCTAAAATGGCACTAATGACGAGACCGTCCTAACTTGGTAGAGTGATATTCGTTGCGTATTACATATGGTGTATAGCTTTCACTGCTTCTAATTTGTTGAAATGCCTTCTGCTTAGTTTACACATCATAAGCTGTGAATATGCAATGGCACTAATGACGAGAAACCTTTAACTTGGTAATGTGATGTTGTTTGTATCTTGCATATGATTTATTTCTTCTACTGGTACACATTTCTATAAACGCTAGTTATGACGAGACACTGTTAACTTGGCAGAGCGATATTTGTAGAATCTTTCATATGGTGTCTAACTTCCATTGCATTACTTATAATTTATTGAAGTGCCTTCTGCTTAGTTTACTCATCATAGTTCTGATTATCTCATGACTTCCTGGTTTTCGTACATATTACATCCTACTATCATGTGGTTGTCTAACATCAAAGTTTAGTTTGTCTTTATCATGCATCAATTTGTTCTGAAGAACTAAATTTTTATTCCTTTTTCTTTTCGGCTTGACTTAACATGGCACAGAGAAATGGAAGGAAGACGGAATGATAGGGGATGGTGTTACTAGTTAAGTCAGGCCGACTAGAAAAAGGAAGTATGAGACTCCCATTATTTTCAACAGATGAGGTTCAAGTTGGATAACCAAGATGATGCAACCAGACAAGCGTGCACCCATGTTTTCATGTCTGCTTCGCGACATTATCGGTATAACTTGAGGAAAACTCACTTTGAAGGCAAGGCTAACACTACTGCATGATGCTGCTAACGCGACACTATGATTAGAGACCCTTCGACAAAACTGTGTGCGATGCAATAATCGCAAACGGTGGTGTAAAAACCGTCAAAAAGGTGTAAAACGTTTGCGATGGCGGAGACATCAAACACGATTAAGATTTTACTTGCCTGTGCGATGCTGAGCATACAGTTGATATGGCTGAACTTTTTGCGATGAGGAAGAACAATAGAAACATGCAGCCGTATCAATGTGTGCGTGATATACGTCATACAGTTTGCTCCGATGAACTATGTGCTATTAGGGATTGCAACAGAAACAGTCAGCCAGTTCAAGTTGTGTGTGATATACAGCATACGGTTCACTCGGACAAACTGTTTTCGATTAGGCAAGAGAATGGAAACTGTTTATCTTAATAAGATGTGTGTTATATGCGGCATTCGCGATCAGCCAAAAGAACATAAACGATTCGTGTAAACCAGATATGTGTGATACGCAGCAAACAACACACTCG
This sequence comes from Aegilops speltoides, assembly GCA_021437245.1. Lineage (NCBI taxonomy): Eukaryota > Viridiplantae > Streptophyta > Magnoliopsida > Poales > Poaceae > Aegilops > Aegilops speltoides. Next base: position 317,641,668 of record CM038147.1, on the reverse strand, counting down.
GGTGAACTGTTTCCAACGAGAAATTATAACACAGACGGTTACTATAGTAAGTTCGTGTGCGATTCTGTTCGTACAAAAAACATTGAAAAATGCAAACTAGTTGCTTGCGTATAAATAATTATCAAAATGTAACGTGATAGACCTTCTTCAAGCCAATCAACATGTGTTCGAAAAACAAAAAATGTAAAAACAAAGACCTTGATAGACCTTGCTGCTATAGGTCCCTCTTTGCAACCTTTATTACACAACGCAACGGAAACGGTTGAACTGAACAAGATGTGAGTGATACACGGCAAACAGGTCTGTGATCAGAAATGTGTGCGAAGACGAATAATAACACAGACGATTACTGCTAATAAGTCGTGTGATTTGCTCTGTCTACACAAGAATAACATGTGTATATATATATATATATAACTGAAATAAACATCCAATTACATAACTGACTATACAGATCATTCGCACACACCTCAATAAAAAATTGCATGCATTCTAAAGTAGGAGAAATGATCGTCTAGTCATCTACTTCTTGTGACGCTCCCGCCACTGCTCTGTGGCTTGATCCCTTGTCTGAGGCATGAAGAAGACACTTCCTCGTGTCAACGATCCGCGTGTACATCTCGTAGCTGGTGTACCCATCCTTGGCCGCATACTTGATGTGTTGTTCATCCAGTCTCTCATGCCAAACACTTTGCCAGGCGTTCTTGTCCTTCTTGCTCTCATCCTTCATCTTCATGTAGTAGGGGTCGATGATGGCCGAGGCGACGTCAACCAGGGAGTTTAGTTTATTGTTGTCACTGAACCAGACCTTGTAGTGGTCCTGGATGTTGACAAGATTTCAGCATTTCAAGCCCAAAACCTTGAGCGCTTTTAGATCGTTGGTGGTGTCCACCGTAGCGAAATTGTAGTTGGAGTTGTTGATAAACCTGGAGAAACGCTCGCAAGGCCTTGTGGCCATGTGGTAGTGGTAGATGAGGATGTCATGTCGCACGCACAACTGGGTGACGACAACCTTCTGATCATGCCCGACACGACCGATGGTGTTCTCGAGGTCGAAACCGACCACTTGGTACTTTTCCTCGGCAAGGAACTGCTCCATAGTTTGGATGGAGCTCTCCACCAACACCAGATCGTTCGTGTACACCACCGAGAGGGCCTTCCCCCTCACGTGGGTGTCCACTACGTGATGCGTGGTGAATTGCCTGCCGTTGTCATTGTCGGCCACTGGGAGCGCCATTGGAGCCACGGGGTTCGCCATTGGAACCGATCGATGTCCTCTCTGTATGTGTCATGGTGGAGGTGCTTATTGTGTCATGTGACGCGAGATATGAAGGTAAATGGCCATAGGAATAAATGGGGGCCGGGCGGCCTGGATTCTCGGCGCGTCCGCATGCCAGTTTTTGCAGCAGGTAACTTCATTTTCGAGCTGCGCCCGGCGCAACCGCATCCACATAAACGTGCGTGATCGTGCGCCGGCCCCAAACACTGGCAGTGCACATGGAGGGACGAGGGCAGAGCACCTGGAGGGACGTGATAGCAGAGCGCCCGCGGCGGGACATGAGCAGAGCGCACCACGGCCGCCTCAACTGCAAGCAACCACACACATAGAGCAGTTGAACACGTAGGAAATGGTCGCCTACAATCCATCCAACACTTGTGTCGCTGCGTAGAGAGCGGTCGTGTGCTACTACCTCTTTCTTGGTCTATAGTCCCCTTTATATTATGTGCCCTACTTTGCCCTCAAATTTAACCAACAAAATGTTAATGCATGTTATAAAAATTATATAATTGGAAACTATGTTCAAATATGAATCCAACTATATAATCTTTGGCGACATGCATTCGTATTTTGTTAGTTAAATCCTACTTATAAACCAAGATGGGTGTATAGTAGGTGATTCAATCGCAAACGTTTTTCTATTAACCGTATGTGTATGTGGCCTTTCATCCTCCTCTCGCATGTCTTGTCACCCCGCTGCCGCAGACGGCTTATAGCGCAAGCGTGCGTAGCACGCGGGAACGTTCTTTTGGCCAAACAATGGTGCCAATGAATCGTCGGTGAGCCCGTTCCCGCGCAACCTCGCAGGTTCCTGCGGAAGCTTCCTGCCCGACTGGGTGAAATCCCCCAAAATCCCAATCCTTACCGGCCTGCTATAAAAGCCCTCACGGCCGGTGAGTCATGCATCGCATTTTCCCCTCCCTCCCTGTAGCTCATCTCGTCTGCTTCTCCCATAATCGCGAATCACACTGGTCCGTCGTGGTCGCTCAGCCACTCCGCCGTCATCAGACGACAGCTCCAGCTGGGAGGCTAAACCACAGCGGCGGCGCAGTCTCCTGCGTAGTGTAGTGCATGTGGCGTCCCTGTTCGGTTTGCGTGGAAAACCCACCACACGCTCTGCCGCCGGTTCCCATCGGCAGCTGTTGCTGGCCGCCGTTGCCGCCACACCATCGTCGAAAGCCAGTGCCATCACCTACTCCGTCGCCATGGCCCAAAGGGGGGAGGTGGCCGTCGTGGCCGCCACCCCACTACTGACCACCGTGGCCATCACCCGCTCCGCCACCACAGCCCGAAGACGGGAGGTGGTGGTCTTGGCCGCCACCATATCGTCGGCCGCCGTGACCGCCAGCCCATCGTCAACCGCCAGGGTCATCACCCGCTCTGCCACCGCCGCTCGAAGGCGGGAGGCGGAGGTAGGTTCCGGCACGTGCGTCAGCGACCTTGTGCGCTACGGCGAATTCCTGCGGGAGTAGGAGGAGCGCCTCATCGAGCACGCAAAGGGCCTTACCACCGCCATGGCCGCAGCACACGCCGCCTCAGAGGCGAGGAATCAAGAGATCTACGAGGAGAACCACCGCTTCAGAGGGGTCGTCTGCAGCGGCAGAGGGCGTTTAAGGTGAGCGTCGTCGAAGTTGCAGTAGCGGCAGGAACCGTATTGCAGTCATCCAACTCGTCGGCAGGCTCCTCCTCCTCTGCCTCTTACTGAGCGCGCTCGACAGAGGAGAGGCTGCCGGAAGTAGTACAAAGCCCCTCCGTAGTAGTATTTAGCGGCTATTTTGTTCAGTTCATCCGATTATAGATGTGGTGGAACTGTACAACGTACTTAAAATTAGCTAGTCTATAAAGTAGAACTAGCTATTTCAGTATGTGGTTGGCAACTGTAACATCCCAAAATTCTAAATTTTTGAATGTTATATTAATTAAGTAATAATGATTGCTTGTGTGATTTGTTGTGTGAAATTGAGGCAATTTGAAACTTTTGAAAGTCGAATGAGAGGGAATAAAAGGACTTTCCCAAAAGTGTTTCGATCTGAAATGATTTGAAACCTCATTTGAAAGTAATGCAAACTTCATGCCACTCAAGGACTTTCAAGAGAGGAGAGGAAATGACTACTCCAACGTTTAAATGAAAGAGAGTGGGGAGTTAAACCACTTTTGAAATTCCATTTGGAATCGTTCCCATTTGAATAGTTTCAAATTCCTCTGACCCATTTCAAAATAAAGAGAGGAGCAATATGACACTGCAAACCAAGGGAAATTTTGAAATATATTTGAATGAGGGGAAAAACATAAAAGATGTGGAAGTGGTTTGAAATTCAAATTCAAAACCACTTAGGAGTTATTTGGGTTTTATTCAAATTATTTTTCTCCAAAAATAAAATATACGAAAATAGGGTAACATGATTCCCTACATAAGAATAGTGGAGAAAAATATATTTGAAATCATTTTGGTATTTTAAAAATGATTTTTATTGGGTTTTATTGCAACAGTAACACTGTTTGCTTTAGGTTAATTTGTGTTGATTTTATTTGAACATGAGAAATAGTTCATTTTTTAGGATTTCTTTTTCTGAACATTTTGATATATAATGTTTCTATACATAATTTTCATTTATTTTGTTTGTCCATTTATTTCCTTCTCTGTCTTTAAAACAAACTTCCGCCATCGATCGTGTAAGCCAGGCCACAGGACTCCGCCACTCACACGCCACCGTGTGCCCGAGCCGGACACCGCCTCCTTGCTGCCCTTTGCCCAAGCCACCGCCGCCCCTCCCCTGGCCTTTAAAACCTGGACCCCGACCCCCTCCTCTTCTCCCAAATACCGCCACCGCAGCCAGAACCGCCGCAACCCACCGCCGCCGGGATCTACGCCGCCGCCGCCGACGCTGTTGCCTCCTCTGCCACTAGACGGCTCCGCCAGCCGCCGCCACCACCGTCTCCTCCTCGACGTGCCGCACCTCCCAAGCTAATTCGCCGACGCCGCCGACCACTGGAGCCGCCGCCCTGTTCCAGCCGAAGTCGCCGCCGCCGTGTTCCTTGTCGCCGACATCGAACGCCGCCGTTGTAAGCCGCCGCCGCCTCTCGTCCGTCCGATCTCACTTCTATGGTCAGGATTAGATCTGTTTTTCTCTCGAATCATTTTCCTTTAGTTAGCGAACATTCTCTAGTTTAGCCTCTGTAGTGAACGTTTTCGTTTCTTAAGCTTCTGTAGCGGACGTTTGTCCTTTAGTTTCTTTGTTTCGTGGCCAGGGACTTAGTTGTAGTTTATTTTCTTTGCACACCAGTCCCTGTTTTTCAAACTAGCACAGTTTCTAAACCGTTTGTCCAAATTCAATGAAACCAACGCAAAAATCTTCAGCATGATCTTATCTATGCTGAAAAAGCCAACTTAAAAATATTTTTGAAAGTTTTAAAATTTGAATTCAAGCAGATTTGAATTTGAACTTCTTTTGATCGTAACTTGAGTTTCGTAACTCCGATTTGAGTGATTCTTTTTGCAAATTGAAGCTCTTGACATAAGCTTTCTGTTGAAATCAAAATCACATAATTTTCCTACCGTTAAAAATATGTTTCTGTCTAGAAGCTTTATTTGATGGTTTTGAAGTTTTTCGAAGTATTTTTCTTCGTTTTTTGGATCTTTGAGTGATTGCTTATGTGTGCAAGTAATTGCTTGCTTAAGATAGATTGATCAGAGTGTGACGATTAGAACTACCAGAATTATGAGTGCGAAGAATATTCATCAACAGTACAAGGCAAGTGACACTTTGATCATACTCTTTTATACCCTGTTTTACAATGCATTAGTTTCACCCTCAAAGATTGCATGAGTAGGATTAGGAAGGTGTGGTTTTGCTATGTAGTTCATGAGGTAGGAACCTATTACCTTTGATCACCCCGAGAATATATGTTATGCTCATAAATTGCTTAGCCATGCTCATAGACGGGGATTGGTATGTGAGATTCATGAAAATTGCGAGAGTAATAATAACTAAGCGAAACTAAGGTGGCAACTTTCATACACATCTGGGTGGATTGTTTGGGGCACCTGGAGAAACCAGTGCTTGCCCAAGGGAATCCCGGAGTACCCGTGTGATTACCCTAGGTCCGCCAGCCGGGCTCAAAGGGATCATATGATATTTCATGCCTAGAAACATCCGTGTGCATCCACAAGCCATTATGGGCTCTGGCATAGTTGAGTAAGTTGTGTGACCTCTTTCAGTGGTAGACTAGCAGATGTAGGGGAAAGTAGGTGTACCGGTCTACCTACAGTAAAGAGTAAATACTTCAGAAAGGCTATGTCTTGATCTTGCGATCATGGAGGTGGTCGAGTCTTGTGGGGAAAAGTGCGCAAACCACTGCAGAGTGTACAGACTAATCATGATTAGCCGTGTCCCCGGTTATGGACAACTTTGAGTATCTGGAAGTGAATTATTGGTTGATCTCATCACTCAATTAATGTATTGGGTTATTAATAATTTGGGAATATTTTGGGATTGAGTTGGAGGAACCTTCTCAATATTGGCATAAACTTGGTAGTGAAAATAAAAATCATTCCTTTGTTGTAGGGAAAAATTAGCTTTATGAAAAATTAAACTTAGAGCCTCCACCAGCCAAATATGCATATAGAGATAGATATTTTCATTATTATTCTATGGTGTGAAATTGCCAATACATTCAATGTACTAACCTACATGGCTGCAACGTCTCGGGTTGCCAGAATCTTACGACGAGTAAGTGATACGTTAGGGTTACGATGTCTACACTCAACTTTGCCGTTGGTGTTGTTGGGACTCCACAACTTTGTTGTTACTTCCGCTATATGGATTGAGGTAATAGTATCTATGTTACTATTTTTACATGTGATTGCACTCTGTTATAAATCCTCGAGTACTATGTGTGTCAGCATACCGATCCAGGAATGACACTTAATCACAGAGACTTGATCCATTTGGGTCGGGTCGCTATAGCAACAATTGGGGAAAAGCTTGGTCGATTCAGCTATTGAGTTGAACTGTTTGTATAAATTAAGTATGACTGCTTAATCTATGGATGAAATCTATGCTTAATTACTGAATTTTAGTTGCAAAAATTAGATACTGCTAGTGATTTTTAGCTGCATATTTCGACAAATCGCAGTGTTACAAGGTTGACAAATGGCAATGTTACTAGATCAACAAATGTCAATCTTTCAAGTTTGACAAATGGCAACATACCCAATATGACAGATGCAAATCTTACCAAATTGTTTGTAATTGGTTGCACACGGGTCATCCAAAACAACTATTTGCATTGAAGAGATGCACAAATCCTGCTTTCGCTTTGCATACGGGTGTTCTATCTAAAACGTTTGCGATCAAGAGCTGCACAAATCCTACTCGGCACATTTTCCCTTGGCTTCCTAGGGAAGATGTCGATTTGCATACGGGTGTTCTAACTAAAATGTTTGCAATCAAGATACAATATTAAACCCAAGAAAAATTCTATTTCCAGCGGCAGCGGAGGCGGCGTGCCGCACCATCCTTGTCGTTGTCATCCTCCAGGACGCCGTTGTTGAAGTCTTCAAGGAAGCACATAATGTTCTTCACATGTAAATCAAACATCATGTAGTCGCCTGATCGACGGGCGGGGCGCGGGAGGACGACAGCTGGCGGCACTGAGAGGTAGCGATCGACGGCGGCGTCCCATGCAGCTGAGGGGGGCGCGCGCAGGGGCACGGGCGCGGCGGGTGCATCCACATGCATGGGAACCGGAGCCGTGGTGGATGGAGGGCCTCTTATGGGCACGGGCACTGCCGCTGGCATGTACACAAGCTCGCGTGGGTCCGCGAAGACCTCGGTGATGCCCGCGGCTTCCAGCTCTATGATAGTGCTCGGCGACTAGCCCGTCAATGCTACGGGGATGGCCCCTGGCTTGGGCGCGGGGATGGGAGCTGGGACGGGAGCAGGGACTGCAACAGTCGCGGCCATCTCATTCTAGGCCATGTCCATGAGGCCCCATTCCGCCTTATTTTCTATCTCCTCCGGCTCGGAGTCGACTTTACCAAACTTGAAGACTAGTGGCAGATGATCCTTCTGCGGCATGGCGTTGGTGGAGGTTTGCGGGAGGGAGGGTAATGGGAGGCGAACAGTAAGGCCGCCCGTATTGAGCAGCGGCTCGGGCGCCATTAACGGAGAGGAAGGCGGGAGGCCATGGAATTCAAAGGGCTCGATTTCTAGTGAGCCTGTGCAGCGTAAAGCTTGCACACTTCCCGGTGAGCCTGTGCATTGGAGGATAGCTTGCACGCCTCTCGGTCAGCCTGCGCACCGGACTGCGCTCACACGCCTCCCGTTTAGTCAAGTAGCTCTCCGCACAGCACCTCCTATGGCCATTAAAACAAAGACATGTGGCGTCACGTGAATGGTTAACATAACACACACGATTTGAATTATACAAATATTTGTGATGTTAGAGTGGCAGCTATTTGTTTGAAAATGCTGTTGTTGGCTGTTATTCGAGTGCTTCTTCTCTCAAAATGGACACAAAAAATACCACAGCATGTCGGGTGGCATTCCTTGATAGCATTCCAAGTTCATGAATTTCAGACGAGTTTTGGATTTGCTAGAATTTTAAAACAAAGTATCTCAATGTTTTGCCGGCAATCAACAGTGCCCTGGTGTTTGAAATTCATTCTCATTTCTTGCATTGGACCTAAGCATGCACCCAAGGACAAAGATTTGATTTTTCAACCAATTTATATGCACTGGAGCATGTGCATGTAGTTCAAATTTGAGTTATGCCCATAAAATGCTAGAAAACCCAGTTAATGTACAAAAATGTCCAAATGTACCTTGAAAAATTGCAAAATTTAACACAACACTCATGTTGTTCTAGGTTGACACTAGAAAAAAAATTGAAAGCAATAAGAGGTAGCGGATATCATTTCGTCCCCGAAGGTGGGAAGTTCCCTACCGAAACCATCAGGCTTGTTGTGAGAAGCTCTGGTTTGTGAGAAGCTTATACCCAAACGCGCCCCAAATGGGACAAAAAAATTACCACGGCATGTTGATGCCGCTCCATGATAGCATGCCAAGTTTCATGAATTTCAGACGAGTTTTGGATTTAGTAGAATTTGAAAACCAGGAATCTCAATGTTTGCGGCCGAGTGACGGTGGCAGGGTGTTTGACATTCATTCCCATTTCTTGCATGGGAACTAAGCATGCAATCAAGGACACAAGTTTGAATTTTCAACCAATTTATATGCATTAGAGCATGTGCATGTAGTTCAAATTTGAATTATGCACATAAATGCATTGAAAACTAAATTAGTGCATAAAAATGTCCAGACGAACCCCAAAAAATCCCCAAAATTGACACGACACTCCTATTGTTCTATGTTGACACTAGCAATTTTTTGAAAGCAATAAGATGCAGCTGATATCATCTCGTCCCCAAAGGTGGGACGTTCCCTACCGAAACCATCAGGCTTGTTGTGAGAAGCTCTGGTTTGTGAGAAGCTTATACCCAAACCTGCCCCGAATGGGACAAAAAAATTACCATAGCATGTTGATGCTGCTCCAGGATAGCATGCCAAGTTTCATGAATTTCAGATGAGTTTTGGATTTAGTAGAATTAAAAAACCAGGAATCTCAATGTTTGCGGTCGAGTGACGGTTCCAGGGTGTTTGACATTCATTCCCATTTCTTGCATGGGACCTAAGCATGCAACCAAGGACAACCAATTTATATGCATTAGAACATGTGCATGTAGTTCCAATTTTAATTATACACATAAATGCATCAAAAACTCAATTAATGCATAAAAATGTCCAAATGAACCCCGAAAAATCCCAAAAAATGACACAACACTCCCGTTGTTCTATGTTGACCCTAGAAATTTTTTGAAAGCAATAAGATGCGGCTGATATCATTTCGTCCCCAAAGGAGGGACGTTTCCTACCGAAACCATCAAGCTTGTTGTGAGAAGCTCTGGTTTGTGAGAAGCTTATACCCAAACCTGCTCCAATGGGATAAAAAGTTTACTACGACAAGTTGATGCCACTCCATGATAGCATGCCAAGTTTCATGAATTTCAGACGAGTTTTGGATTTACTAGAATTAAAAACCAGGAATCTCAGTGTTTGCGGTCGAGTGATGGTGGCAGGGTGTTTGACATTCATTCCCATTTATTTCATGGGACCAAAGAATGAAACCAATGACACATATTTGAATTTGCAACCAGTTTATATGCATTAGAGCATGTGCATGTAGTTCAAATTTGAATTACGCACATAAATGCATTGAAAACTCAATTAATGCATAAAAATGTTGAAACGAATCTCGAAAAATCCCAAAATTTGACACAACACTCCTGTTGTTCTATGCTGACACTAGAAATTTTTTGAAAGCAATAAGAAGCAGCGGATATTGTTTCGTCCCCAAAGGTGGGACGTTCCCTACCGAAACCATCAGGCTTGTTGTGAGAACCTTTGGTTTGTGAGAAGCATATCCCCAAACCTGCCCCAAATGGGACAAAAAATTTACCACGGCATGTTGATGCCGCTCCATGATAGCATGCCAAGTTTCATGAATTTTAGACGAGTTTTGGATTTACTAGAATTTCAAAACCAGGAATCTCAATGTTTGCGGCCGAGTGACGATGGAAGGGTGTTTGACATTTATTCCCATTTCTTGCATGGGACCTAAGCATGCAACCAAGGACACATATTTGAATTTTCAACCAATTTATATGCATTAGATCATGTGCATGTAGTTCAAATTTTAATTATGCTTATACATGCATTGAAAACTCAATTAATGCATAAAAATGTCAAAACGAACCCCGAAAAATCCTAAAAATTGACACAACACTCTTGTTGTTCTATGTTGACATGAGAATTTTTTTGAAAGGAATAAGAGGCAATGGATATCGTTTCATCCCCAAAGGTGGGACGTTCCCTGCCGAAACCATCAGGCTTGTTGTGACAAGCTCTGGTTTGTGAGAAGCATATCCCCAAACCTGCCCCAAATGGGACAAAAAAATTACCACAACATGTTGCTGCCGCTTCATGATAGCATGCCAAGTTCAAGAATTTCAGATGAGTTTTGGATTTACTAGAATTTAAAAACCATGTATCTCAATGTTTGCGGCCGAGTGACGAGGGAAGGGTGTTTGATATTCATTCACATTTATTGCATGAGACCTAAGCATGCAACCAAGGACACAAATTTGAATTTTCAACTAATTTATATGCATTAGAGCATTTGCATGTAGTTCAAATTTGAATTATGCACGTGAATGCATAGAAAACTCAGTTAATGTATAAAAATGTCCAAGCGAACCCGAAAAAATTCCAAAAATTGACACACCACTTGTGTTGTTCTATGTTGACATGAGAAACATTTTGAAAGTAAGAAGAGGCAACATATATTGTTTCGTCCCCCAAGGTGGCATGTACCCTACTAAAACTATCAGGCTTGTTGTGAGAGAAGCCCTGGTTTGCGAGAAGCTTATACCCACACTTGCCCCAAATGGGACAATATTTTTACCACGGCATGTCGCTGCCGTTCCATGATATCATGTCAAGTTTAATGAATTTCAGATGAGTTTTCGATTTACTAGAATGTTAAAAGCATGTATCTCATTATTAGCGGCCGAGCGACAGTGTCAAGGTGTTTGACATTCATTCTCATTTTTGCATGTGATGTAAGCTTGCAACCAAGGACAAACATTTGATTTCGCAACCCATTTTATGGACTGGAGCATGTGCTTCAATTTTGAATTGTGCACCTGAAATTGTTAGGAAACCAATTTAATGTATAAAATTTCCAAATGAACCCTGAATAATTCCAATTTTTTTACGACACACATATAGTTGCATGTTCACTGCAGATAAAAGGTCTAGCAATTCAAACACCGTCATTGCCGTTGTGACCCCATTATGTAACTCAAATCAAAATGAAAAATCAAGTAGATCCCACACAATTTATTATCACCAACCGTGTGAGATGCAGTATAAAATATCCTGGAGCACCATCCGTGTATAGTACGCCCATGGCTTACACGAGAAGGTGCGTCAGATAAAGTCCACAGCTGACGTGTCAAGCACACTAGCTTGCTCCCCAAATATCATTTCACTGTTCAATCGTCACCGATGAAAGATGGGGACATGGACCCATGTTGTGAGGGCAACTTCGGCGGCCCACTCCGGCGAGAGCGCGGCCGCAGCCGCCATGCGCGTGCTAGCAAGGTGCATGAGCGCGGCCGCAATCTGTGACAGGGCGGCCAAGGCAACCAAAATGGCCCCTGTTGCTTCTCAGGTGGCGGCAGCAACATCTGCCTGGGGGATAGTAGCTGGCGAGAGCGGCACAGCAGCTATCTGTTCCATAGCGGCGGCCTTAGCCCTGATGGGGTCCGCCCAAGACCATGTCGAGGCCACCCGCGCCCAGCTCGTGGCGGTCACCGCAGAAATCGAACGAAGTTTCTCCGACAACGATCGGCCACCCATGGCCGAAGAGTTGGTAATTGCCGAGAGTGTTCGAGAAGCTATTCGTTCCTCCGCCGCATTCCTTGCAACGACGGAGCCCATCCAAGCCCAGATCGCGGCCGCCCACGCCCAGCTCGTTGAGGCCTTTTCCAAAGAGATGGCGGATGGCGAGATGCTTGCGGAATATGGTGCGATGGATGCCATGGAGCTCCTTCCCCAGGAGACCGTCGGGCGCGAGCTGGACATGGAGGAGGCGGCGGAGATCGACGAACACCAGCCATAGTAGTACTCTTTGTTTTGTTTAATTAAGAGTGTCAGTCTTTAATTTGTTAGAGTAATATTTAGGCCATCTAGCTCTGTTTAATTGCTGAACTTGCTCGATTAAGAAGTGTGGGTGTGATGTAGTCTCCTTTGTGTACCCAAATTACGCAATGACGTGTATGAGCGGTGTAACCAGGGAAATTTAAACCAATTTTTTTGACGTTCAACCTCATCACACACGGGTTAAGCTATCTGAATCATTTGTGATGTTCACATATTGTACACAATTTTGACTAAGGGACCGTGACTGATGACACTTTGTGCGCCAGTTTTTTCGCTGAACCGATTCAAAATTTTCGGCTTTCGCGGAAATATCTACGTCCCCACCCCCTTACTAAAAGCCACATTTCCCCTGTTTCCGCCTTCCTTTCCAATTTGAAACATTCACTCCTTGCTTGCAGCGCCACCCCCCTCACCAGCGACCATCCTTCATGCTGCTTGGTCTCGTCTATTCAGGCAGGTAATCCACACCAGAACCCCATTATGACTGCCTGGTTTTGCTTTCTCTCTTTTTCCGGATTTCCTGTTGCCTTTGCTTTGGATTTGGAGTTTTGAATCAATTCAAATGGACTTGAACACTTGGGCCTACCCTTGATTTTCACCCAAGTGACCCATCCACCACTAACTCAATTTTCTTTCTCTGAAAAACTTCAAAAATAACCCAAGGAATATTTTTCTAAAAGAAAAATATTCATTTTCTTCTCTAAAAATCACTTCAGAGAAGTATGCTCCAAAGCAACCCTCATTTCTATTGCTCCTAAAATCCTGAGAAAATTCACAAATATTCTTTGAACCCTAGGGCACCTCCCTGAGCAAAAATATTGGAGAACTTTTTGGAATATTTTTGCTACAGAAAATCATTTCTATTATGGAAAGATTAGCCACTTTACACAGCAAGTCTGAGTTTCCTTGATCCTTTGGGGTTGATCTTTTCTGAGCTTCATTACCTTCCTAAGAGAGTGCTAAACCCCAAAGCCCAGCCCTTAACTTTTACTATATCTCTCGTAGTTAACCTCAGAAGTTTCTGTCCAGAAACTTGCCAGGAAGAAACCTACTCGCACAGCTCACCTGTGACCCATCCAAACACATAGAACAACCAAAACCACTAAGGACTACATACTAGACATGAAGTTTGCGCTTAGCTCAGCCTGAGGTCAGAGTTCACTCGGTGACCGCGTTTGTCCAGGGGGGTTAGCGTGTGGCCAGCGGGCTTTGCGATGTGCGCGCCTCTGTTGAGCACGTGCTCGCTTCGCCAGCCACCGCCTTGCCAAACCGCGCCACCATCCTCGTCTCCACCTCCTTAACTCCGCCCTAGCGCTCGCCAATGCTAGAGCTCACCGCAGCGAGCACGGGCACGGCGCGGCCAAGCCAACAGTGCGCCCGTGCCACTGTGCTCGTCGCGTTCCTTGTTCCTATGCTAGTCGCTGCTTGCCCACACTTCCCGCGTGAGCCACAACGTCTTCTCCCTCTCTCACTGATGCCATTCGTCGCCGGGCACCCTTCCAGAGAACTTCGGCGAGCCCTCGATCCCTGCCTCGACCTTGCCAATAAACAGACCCCTCCCGAGCTCATTTCTCCTCACCACTGCACTCACACAACTTCCACGACGCTGTAGGTAGCCATAGCCTAGCCGGGCAGGCCTCTGGCCGCCGTCCCCGACCCAAGCTCGCCGATGATCCCGTCCTCCGCCCCCTCCCTCTTCAAAGCTACTCGAGCTCAACTGACTTCTTCGGCGTGTCTCTGGTGAACCTCTGGTGCGTTCTGGTGCTGTTGGAGTTGCTAGACCGGCCCTGCATCGCCGGAATCGCCAACTCAGACGAGCTCTGCCCGCTGTAGCCGCTGGAGACGACTATGCCGACCTCGTTCGACCACCGCTAGCCAAGCCGCAGGTACGTGCAGGTGCGCCAGAACCTCAGCTACCCATTCCCCCCTCTCAGATCGATAGACGAGCCCTCCTCGCCGGAGAGAGCTTCGGCGACTCGCCGCCCTCCTCTGTTTGCCTCTCTCTCTTCAAAACTGACAGCGGGGACCCAGTGTCAGCCACTCAGCTGTGGCTGAAGCGATATAAGTGGTGGCGCCCCGCGGGTTTACGCCTTCGACGTCACCCCCTGGTTTTCTTTTATTTCAAATTTAAATCAAAATTTGACCAGAACTTTGACTAGCTGTAACTCCTAAACCACAAGTCCAAATGAGTTGATTCTTGTTGCATTATGTTCTTACTGGAAAACCCTAGCAGCACACCCAGGATGAGATTTTTCTCTGCTGTCTAGATTTTCTGGTAATTTTTAGAAGTATTTTTTATTATTTCTTTTTTTATTAGAATTATTTTCAGAAGGAGAATCTTGTCTTGAAGACTTCTAGGAGGAGTGTGAAGCTCCTCTGAGCTAAGGCAAGCCACACAAACATGTTAATGGTGTCTTTGCAATATCCATGATTTTGACAACTTTAATATATGTTATTTCTTGCATATAGTTATTAAATGAATAATACTTCTGTTAGTTATTTTGTCATGAGCAAGATGCTTAGTTTACAGAAGTAAGTGCTTGAACTAAGTGAGATATAGTATAAGTAGATTGACTATGTGATCTAGTTCTGACTATGGTATGATGAGCATCAGTATTATTTTCATTTATGCATGATGAGTTTCATATAGAAAATAATTAACTAAAAATGATGTGTGCAAATAACCAGTGACAAAGACTTAGCAAAGTTTAGTGATGATTGGTGCAAGTAGAACTTTTGATGAGTTGTTATGTTATTTTCAAGTGATACGAGATGCATGTTATATGGTTGCATGAGCATGGCATATGGTGACTCGAGCATTTTATTTCAACTTAAACTGAAGTTAATTTAAGTTGAACATAAAGTTGATCGGATCATGGTGCCACTGAGTCATGCTGACTAGTGCAACCAAACTTGCCTCTTATGGGAAGGCCGTTAGTCGGTCCGTTGTCATGCCTCTTGTCGGTGCCTCCAACGAGGGAAGGTTATGGGCGTGCATTACCCTGGCCCGGTAAGCAGACATAACCTTGTGTGCCCGTTGTTGTTATGGTACCTTTTCCCTGTTTGGGACCGTTTTGTTTTGCCAGGACGGTGGCCGAGATGCCTTTGGTAGGCACGAAGGCCACCCATGACTTATCCCAGTGGGGAGTTAGTTGGAGTGGCCGAAAGAGTGTCATGGCAATGGGAGAGTTATGTTGGAATGTCATTGGTCCACACGAATGGGAGTGCAAGGCCATGGGTTCCGTGGTGTGGGTACAGTGCACTACCTTTGCAAAGTGTATTAAATGTATCGCTAGCTGCGCCCGCAAATAATGGCCCAGTTGGTAAGTAAGTCACACCATGGATCAACTTTTATAAAGTAATCTTGCACACTAAGTTATTTGCATGGCACTGGTTCAATCATGATGATGTCAGTGAGACTGACCGTTGAGGTTCTGTTTGTGATCCGTGAATGATCACCGTTTGGTTGCGAGGCAACCCGTTGGTAAGATTGTCCGAGTGACTCGGTGCACAAGATTAGATGCATGGCATGAGAAGCATGTTGTTATTTGCATTTAACTTGATTAAATGTGATGATAATGTTTGTCGTTATGTTTTTGCTTGTTGTGAGCTTGCAAGTACATTCAATGTACTAACCTGGCATGTTATGCCAGATTTCAGGAAAGTCTAACTAGATCGGAGTGCTGCCGTGTCTAGATCGTGTCCACATCGGTGTCCCTGTGCTATGGAGTCCCACTTCATTGTCGTTTCACTGTCGCATAGTTGTTGTGATTGAGGCCCCTTTATGTTCAATAAATAATGTACATATTGTGCAGCCGTACCCAGTGTGCCGCTTGGCCTCGCTACTTGATGTAATATCGCACTATGCTTCCGCTAGTATCAATAAAGCAGGGGTGCCACAACACTTGGTATCAGAGCCATGCTAACTGTAGGACACGCTAGACCACGACACGTTAAGTTAAACATTATCTAGCTTGCTAATTGAGTGCCGATAGTGTTTGCATCTGGATGTTGCATTACATGCATTAGATTTATTGTTATTTCTAACCAGTTAATGGTTGTGAGTGTAGATGGCTCCAGTGTCGTATCCGTGCCAGTTGGAGCTGATGCCATACACTTTACCGCATCTCCTTCATAATGTATGGGGTCGACTGTACCCTCACTGTGATGACCCAGCATATCGGGTTTACCGGGAGCGTCTAGCTGACTCCTTGTATGAGTATCATGCTGTGGTTACTCTGCGCACCAATTCGTCATCAGGCTCTTACACTCGTACCTCTCGGAGCGGTTATGCATCCACCGCCGCTCAGGTAGTCCAGTTTCCTGCGCTCCAGATTCTTGTTGAGTTATGCTATACCGAGGTTCGGATGCAGAATCACCCAGCTTTTCGCTACTACCCATCTCTGCACGACGATGGTCGTGTTCGCTTTCCTATCATTGATCCGGCATCTGATAGTGACACTAGCCACCTTTCTCGATATATCACTGCTAGTTATCTTCTGATTCACGAGCTAGCTCGAGAGCTGACTCGTGCTCGTACTGCTTTAGTCGCCGCTAGATCCTACCCGACGCCACCTTCTATGGGATTTACTCCTTATATTGTGCCCAATTCTAGCTTACCTATTTCCCCGGTTACTCCCTTGAGTAGCTCGGGTACCTCGACTGTGAACCCACACAGTGCTCCTGCTGAGTGGTCGTCTTTTCTTGCTACCCCTGCAGCTCCCATGATCCATTCTCATCTCGCGCCTACCTCTGAGGGAGAGCCCTCGAGGCAGCATCATCATGTTACTTTTAACCCGGGGGTCTCGGTTAACATCATCAGTTCAGGATCTGGGTCTGACTCAGGAGAGGATCCAGCAGCACCGGCAGAGTCCTAGAGCATCTAGTATCCGCAGTGGTCGTGTGATGTACGGATGTAGTTGTATGACCCATAATGTATCGTTGCGTGTATGCGAGCAGTCGCATCCGTCATGATGTCTACCTCTCATGTACGAGTCTATGTATAATTATGTTGAAACTTTTTATATTGTTTGCTGTGTTTCTCGATTTTTCGTTTTGCTCTTTCAGGTTGGTCGCTGGCTTTTCTTCCCATGTTTGGATGTTGCTCATCGCGGTTGCTTTTATTGGGAAAACTAAATAGTAGGATGACACAGGCAGGCAGCAGCACGCAGGGTTGTGAGGATGTTCCTGTTCGTCGCTCAGCAAGATAGGTAGGACACTCCCCTGAGCCGTATCCGCAACCACCGCCTCCACCGCCAAATCCACCCTCCACTGAACAAATTATGTGCATGTTTGAAGAAAGAAGGAACCATGATCTGATTAAGCTGTTAAAAAGTGTGCAAGGTATGGTTGGGCAGAATGGGAATCAAAATGGCCATCACTCAAAGCTGTCAGATTTTCAAAGAACTAAGCCTCCCAGTTTCAATCAAGTGGTTGACCCTTTGGAAGCAGATGATTGGTTACGAACTATTGAAAAGAAGCTTGAAATTTCTCGTACTGAAGAAGCTGACAAGGTTCTGTGCCCTACCAACTATCTTGAAGGAGGCGCTGCTATATGGCGGGATAATGCTAAAGCTATGTGGCTTGCGGGCGAAGAAATCACTTGGACTAATTTCAAGGACCAATTCCGCAAGTACCATATTCCAGCTGGTATCATGAAGGTCAAGCAACGCGAATTCCTCGGTCTCACTCAAGGAAATCTGTCAGTAAGTGAATATTTGCACAAATTCACTCATCTGGCCCGTTATTCTCTCTATGATGTGGCCATAGAAGAAAGAAAGATCGACTGGTTCTTTGGACGATTAAATCAACACCTCAGGAGTACTCTCTGCATGCTCGACTTTCCAGATTTCCAGTCTTTGGTCAGCAAGGCCCTCATCGCAGAAAGGGGGTACAAGCCTGTGCATGACAACCGACCCACAAATAATGACCACAAGCGTAAATTCGAGCCTAAGAAGGACGGACAGCCCGTGCAGAAGGCTCGTACCTGGCAGCAGACTGAAGTGGAGTACAAACCAAATTGGCAGCAGAATGAGAACAAGACCACTACCCAAGTCAAAAATGTCGTGACCACTCCAATGTGCGAAGAGTGTCAATGCAACAACGCCTGCTTTAATTGTGGAAAGACCGGACATTATGCCAGACAGTGTCCCAAGAAGTCAAATGCCCCATTCCGGCCGCAAGTCAACCACATGGGGCCATATCCTGCCCAGAAGACCGTCCAAGGGCAAGTTCATCACCTCTCCATAGACGAAGCCCCGGAAAACCCCGAACTCATCATTGGTATGTTTCCTGTTAATGACATACCCGCAATAATTTTATTTGACTTTGGGGATTCCCACTCTTTTGTTTCTCGAAGTTTCGTTGCCTGAAACAAATTTCCTTGCTCGCTTTTGGGAAAAAGTATGATGGTTCAATCCCGGGATCCATGCTCAAAAAGCAATCTGGTTTGCCGAAATTTGGAAATTGATATCAAGGGGGTCCGTTTTCAACTACTTTGATAGTCATCGAGTCTGCCAAGTTGGATTTTATTTTGGGAATGAACTGGTTGACCCAATATCAAGTGTGCGTCGACTGTACAACCCAAGAAATCACCTTGACAAGCCAGGAAGGGCGATCAATAAAATTCTATGCCCGCAGAACTATACCCAAAAGGGAACTGGTCTTCATAGCTTTAGCTGAAGAATTGAATTTGATTCCTATGGTCAGTGAATTTCCCGATGTATTCCCCGAGGAATTACCCGGAATGCCTCCAGACCAAGAGCTTGAGTTTGCAATTGATCTTGTGCCCGGGACCGCACCATTATAAGTATTATCGAATGCCTTCGTCCGAACTCGTGGAATTAAAGAAACAGCTTGATGAGATGCTGCCGAAAGGATATATCCGCCCAAGCTTGTCACCATGGGGATCACCCGCAATATTTGTGGACAAGAAATACGACAGTCTCAGAATGTGCATGGACTACCGTCGATTAAACGATGTCACCATCAAGAACAAATACCCGCTGCCAAGGATTGATGTTTTGTTCGATCAACTCAGTGGGGCAAAAGTATTTTCCAAGATTGATTTAAGGACCGGATACCATCAGCTCAAGATTAAGAAAGAAGATATCCCTAAGACTGCGTTCACTACCCGGTATGGTCTCTATGAATATACTGTGATGTCTTTTAGTCTCACAAATGCCCCTACCTTTTTCATGCATAAGATGAATAAGGTATTCATGAATTTCTTGGATAAGTTTGTGGTGGTTTTCATCGATGACATTCTCATATACTCCAAAAGTGACGAAGAGCACACGGAACACCTCCGAGCAGTCTTGCAGAGACTCCATGACCATCAGTTGTATGCAAAATTCAGCAAGTGTGAGTTCTGGCTTAAGAAAGTCAGATTTTTGGGACATGTTATGTCAGCAGAACGCATAGCTATAGATCCCGGCAAAGTGAAAGACGTGCTTGATTGGGCAGCACCCACGACTATATTCGAAATTCAGAGTTTTCCTGGATTAGCCGGATATTACCGCCGGTTCATCGAAGGATTTTCCAAGATTGCCAAGCCAATGAAAGAGCTCCTCAAGAAAGCTAAGAAGTTTGAATGGACTGAGGACTGTGAGAAGAGCTTTAACGAGCTAAAATCCAGATTAACATCAACACCGGTACTGACTCTCCCAGACATTTACCGCAACTTTGATGTCTATTGTGGCGCCTCCAGAAAAGGTATTGGATGCGTACTCAGGGAAGATGGCAAGGTGGTAGCCTACGCATCTCGCGAGCTACGACCCCCCAAAGAAATTACCCTATGCTTGATTTGGAATTGGCCGCTGTTGTGCACTCTCTAAAGATTTGGAGACATTACCTCATTGGAAAAAGGTGTCAAATATTTACTGACCACAAGAGTCTCAAATATATATTTACTCGGCCAGACTTAAACCTTCGACAACGAAGATGGCTCGAGTTGGTCAAGGACTATGATTTGGGAATAAATTACCATCTGGGAAAAGCTAACATGGTTGTTGATGCCCTCAGTCGCAAGCCTGCCTGTTTAAAGGCCATGATGGAGTCATTGCCTCCTGAACTCCAACTAGAGATTGCTCAGCTTAACTTGGTAATTGTAAATGCCGTCCTTGCAAATATTTTGGAAGTAACTCCTACTCTCAAGGATGAGATTCGCATGGCCCAGGCGGACAACAAAATTCTACAAGGTCATCTCAGATGTCTGCAAGAAGGCAAGACTCGGGATTTCTCTAAAGACGCGCAGGGTACACTCCGGTTTCGAGGACGGATATGCATACCCGAGCAAGCAGACTTGAGAAAGAAGATTTTTGCAGCACATGAATCCTCATATTCGATACACCCCGGAGGTACCAAAATGTATGAATTCCTTCGACATATATTTTGGTGGGATGGAATGAAAAAGAGCAACGCATATTTTGTTGCTTGTTGTGACATATGCAATAAAGTAAAGGTGGAACACTAGAAACCCGTCGGACATCTCCAACCTCTACCCGTCTCGCAATGGAAATGGGATGATGTCTGCATGGACTTTGTCATGGGTCTGCCCAGAACTCACCGAGGCAATGATGCCGTTTGGGTCATAGTGGACACGCTGACTAAAGTGGCTCATTTTTATTCCCATCCGCACCACATATCGCGCTGATCAACTAGCACAATTATATGTCTCCCGGATTGTCAGTCTGCATGCAGTGCCAAGAACAATCACTTCAGACCGAGGTTCACTTTTTACATCCGCATTCTGGTCCTGACTCCATCAAGCTTCGGGACCTCCCTCAAATATAGCAAGACCAATCATCCACAGACAAACAGTCAGACTGAGCGGGAAAATCAAATCCGTGAAGACATGCTTCGAGCATGTGCTTTACCCCATGGACCCAAGTGGGAAGATTGCCTGCCATATGCGGAATTCTCATATAATAACAGTTTCCAAACCAGTCTAAAGATGTCACCGTATGAAGCATTGTACGGCCGTAAGTGTCGCACTCCCTTAAACTGGTCTCAAACTGGAGACATCCGTATCTTCAGAACTGATTTAACATTGGAGGCAGAGAAACAAGTCAAGGAAATCCAAGATAGACTGTAGTTGGCTAAGTCATGACAGAAAAGCTAATATGATGCCAAACACTGGCTAGTCAGTTTTGAGCCTGGAGAACATGTGTATCTCCAAGTCACACACATGAAGGGAATCAAGTGATTTCAGACC
This sequence comes from Aegilops speltoides, assembly GCA_021437245.1. Lineage (NCBI taxonomy): Eukaryota > Viridiplantae > Streptophyta > Magnoliopsida > Poales > Poaceae > Aegilops > Aegilops speltoides. Next base: position 317,620,388 of record CM038147.1, on the reverse strand, counting down.
CGAGGCAAATTGGCACCAAGATATATTGGTCCGTTCACAGTCATGACTAGAGTTGGCATAGTTGCTTATCAGTTGGAATTGCCACCGGAATTGTCAGAAGTACACAACGTGTTCCATGTCTCACAGCTAAGAAGGTGTATTTCACCACCCAAGAAAAGGACTAATATGTCAGAAATTGAGCTTGCCAAGGATCTAACCTATGAGGAGAGACCGTTCAGAATTTTGGATGAGGCGAAAAGGGTCACACGCAGTAAGGCGATCAAGTTTTATAAGGTTCAGTGGGAGCATCACACCGAGGAAGAAGCGACCTGGGAAAGAGAGGAATTTTAAGGACGGCATATCCAGAATTGTTTTCCCAAGCAACTGAATCTCGAGGACGAGATTCATCCTAAGTGGGGGAGGTTTGTGACAGACTGGTTTTGCTTTCTCTCTTTTTTCGGACTTCCTGTTGCCTTTGCTTTGGATTTGGAGTTTTGAATCAATTCAAATGGACTTGAACACTTGGTCCTACCCTTGATTTTCACCCAAGTGACCCATCCACCACTAACTCAACTTTCTTTCTCTAAAAAACTCCAAAAATAACCCAAGGAATATTTTTCATAAAAGAAAAAAAATCATTTTCTTCCTAGAAAATCACTTTAGAGAAGTATGCTCCAAAGCAACGCTCATTTTTATTGCTCCCACAATCCTGAGAAAATCCACAAATATTCTTTGAACCATAGGGCACCTCCCTGAGCAAAAATATTGCATAACTTTTTGGAATATTTTTGTTACAGAAAATCATTTATGTTCTAGACAGATTAGCCACTTTACACAGCAAGTCTGATTTATGTCCTGGGCTGATCTTTTCTGAACTTCATTACCTTCCTAAGATAGTGCTAAACCCCAAAGACCAGACCTTAACTTTTAATAGATCTCTCGCAGTTAACCTCACAAGTTTCTATACAAAAACTTTCCAGGAGGAAGCCCACTCGCACAGCTCACCTATGACCCATCCAAACACATTGAACAACCAAAACCACTAAGGACTACATGCCAGACATGAAGTTTGCTCTTAGCTCAGGCTGAGGTCAGAGTTTAAGCGGTGACCGTGTTCCTCCAGGGGTGTTGGCATGCGGCCAGCGTGCTCTGTGACGCGCCTGTGCCTCTGTTGAGCGCGTGCTCACTTCTCCGGCCACCGCACCTTGCAAAACCGCGCTGATACGTCTCCAACGTATCTATAATTTTTGATTGTTCCATGCTATTATATTACCCCTTTTGGATGTTTATGGGCTTTATTTTACACATTTGTATCATTTTTGGACTAACCTACTAACTAGAGGGCCAGCCCGTATTGCTGTTTTTTTGCCTATTTCAGTATTTCGAAGAAAAGGAATATCAAACAGAGTCCAAATGGAATGAAACCTTCACGCGCGTGATTTTTGGAATGAAAGTGATCCAGAGAACTTGGTGTGCAATTCAAGAAGCAGCCGAGGCGGCCACGAGAGGGTAGGGCGCGCCCACCCCTATAGGGCGCCCCCCTTGTCTCGTGGGCCCCTCGGGCGGCCACCGACGTACTTCTTCCTCCTATATAAGCCTACGTACCCCGAAAACTTCCAGGGAGCCAATGAAACACAACTTCCACCGTCGTAACATTCTGTATCCGCGAGATCCCATCTTGGAGCCTTCGTCGGTGCTCCACCGGAGGGGGAATCAACCACGGAGGGCTTCTACATCAACACCATAGCCCCTCCGATGAGTTGTAAGTAGTTTACCACAGACCTTCGGGTCCATAGTCATTAGCTAGATGGCTTCTTCTCTCTTTTTGGATCTCAATACAATGTTCTCCCCCTCTCTTGTGGAGATCTATTCGATGTAAATTCTTTTTGCGGTGTGTTTGTCGAGATCCAATGAATTGTGAGTTTATGATCAAGTTTATCTATGAGAAATATTTGAATCTCCTCTGCAAGTCTCTTCGAATTATCAATTTTGTTTGGCCTACTAGATTGATCTTTCTTGCCATGGGAGAAGTGCTTAGCTTTGGGTTCAATCTTGCGGTGTCCTTACCCAGTGATAGAAAGGGTTCCAAGGCACATATTGTATTGTTGCCATCAAGGATAAAAAGATGGGGTTTATATCATATTGCATGAATTTATCCCTATACATCATGTCATCTTGCTTAAGGCGTTACTCTGTTCTTATGAACTTAATACTCTAGATGCAGGCAGGAGTCGGTCGATGTGTGGAGTAATAGTAGTAGATGCAGGCAGGAATCGGTCTACTTGTTGCAGACGTGATGCCTATATACATAATCATGCCTAGATAATCTCATAATTATTCGCATTTCTATCAATTGCTCGACAGTAATTTGTTCACCCACCGTAATACTTATGCTATCTTGAGAGAAGCCACTAGTGAAACCGATGGCCCCCGGGTCTATCTTTTATCATATTTGCTTCCAATCTACTTTTATTTGCATCTTTACTTTTTGCATATATAATATAAAATACCAAAAATATATTTATCTTATCATACTATCTCTATTAGATCTCACTTTCGCAAGTAGCCATGAAGGGATTGACAACCCCTTTATTGTGTTGGTTGCGAGTTCTTTGTTTGTTTGTGTAGGTGCGTGGGACTTTTGAGGAGCCTCTCTTTGGATTGATACCTTGGTTCTCAAAAACGAGGGAAATACTTACGCTACTATTGCTGCATCACCCTTTCCTCTTCAAGGAAAACCAACGCAAGCTCAAGACGTAGCAAGAAGGATTTCGGCGCCGCTGTCGGGAGGTCTTCGCCAAGTCAAGACATACCAAGTACCCATCACAAACCCATCTCCCTCGCATTTACATTATTTGCCATTTGCCTCTCGTTTTCCTCTCCCCCACTTCACCCTTGTCGTTTTATTCGCCCTCTCTTTCCCAATCTCCTCCTCTCTCTTTCGCTTGCTTTCTTCCTCCTTGCTTTTGTTTGCTGTTATGTTTGAAATTGGGGAGATTATCATCGATATGGATAATAATGATAACATGGAAAATTCTGAGGCTCCGGCCGAAGAACCCCCTACCTTGCATACTAAAAAGTTTTGAATCGGTAGTGGTAACTTCATTGGAAAAGGTGTTATTCAAGATTTCTTTACTTGTGTCGGTGCTTTACCTTCCATGGGTGGTTCTATTCTTCATAGAACTAGTAGTCTTGTGGATGCTATCGCTATGCTTGTAGTTGAACTTGAAAGACAATTTATGCATATCCATCCTTGCATACAAAGAATTTTCCTAGAATTTTCTAATATTGAGCATTCTTCTGTTAAGCGCGCTGTTACTATCTTTTTGGCTCATGAGTTTAGATTTATCATAAGAGAGGCCAAAGAAATCTTTGCGCACTATAGGGTGGACGCCGGTCGTCCTCCCATAGAGGCGATCCTCTATGATCAAGAGGAATTTAGGCGTTTTCAATCTTCGGACTATGTTGCTTTCAGTGAAAACCTTAGAAAAAAGGATCCTACCAATGTCTTGGTTGATAGAATTTCCGAACTTAATAATGATTTCGCTCTTTGAAATAATGAGCTAGGATACTCTCTTGAGTATAGGCTCACGAGATTTTGCCGAAAGAATGCTTTTAGTGATGAATTAGTTGTGCATTATGAAGGGCCAAGGGAGGAACCCGTTCCTCCTGAGATTGATCTTGGGGACTTTTGTCCCGCTAAATTTATCCCTTTTGATTATTTTTGCTTGCCTCAAAGAAAACTTGCTGCCGAACGTAGGGAATATGAGATGAGCTTTCAAGATCTATCTTATTATTATGGCACTACTTAGATCTATCTTCGCGTTTATGCCTAGTCAGGCGCGTTAAACGATAGCGCTAGTTGGGAGGCAACCCAATTTTCTTTGTGTTTTTTGTTTTTGTTCCTGTTTAGTAATAAATTTTGCATCTACCGTCTATTTAGATGTGTTTTTATCTTTTAATTAGTGTTTGTTCCAAGGAGAACCTATAGGATAACCTATGATGATAATGATTTGATTCTGCTGAAAAACAGAAACTTTGTGCGCACTAATTTAGTTTTGCTAAATCACAAAAATGTGCTTTTGCATTGATTCATTTTTCTGCTGATCAATAGACAAATTGTCCAGGACTTCCTATTTTGGTAGGAGTTTTAGAGTTACACATGTTTGCGTTAGTTACAGATTGCTACAGACTGTTCTGTTTTTGACAGATTCTGTTTTTCTTGTGTTGTTTGCTTATTCTGATGCATCTATGGCTAGTAAAATAGTTTATAAACCATAAAGAAGTTGGAATACAGTAGGTTTAACACCAAAATAAATAAAGAATGAGTTCATCACAGTACCTTATGTGGTGGTTTTGTTTTCTTTCACTAACGGAGCTTATATGATTTCCTGTTGAGTTTTGTGTTGTGAAGTTTACAAGTTCTGGGTAAAGCTTTTATGGACTACGGAATAAGGAGTGGCAAGAGCCTAAGCTTGGGGATGCCCATGGCACCCCAAGATATTCAAGTATAGCCAAAAGCCTTAGCTTGGGGATGCCCCGGGAAGGCATCCCCTCTTTCATCTTCGTTCATTGGTAACTTTACTTGGAGGTATATTTTTATTCGCCACATGATATGTGTTTTGCTTGGAGCGTCGTGTATTATATTAGTCTTTGCTTTTTAGTTTACCACAATCATCCTTGCTGTACACACCTTTTTGGAGAAATGCACTTGATTAGAATTTGCTAGAATACTCTATGTGCTTCACTTATATCTTTTGAGCTTGATAGTTTTTGCTCTAATGCTTCACTTATATCTTTTAGAGCACGGCGGTGGCTTAATTTTGAAGAAATTGCTCTTCTCTCATGCTTCACTTATATATTTTTGAGAGTATTTTAGAACAGCATGGTATTTGCTATGGTTACAAATTTGGTAATAGAATGATGAGCATCCAAGTTAGGTATAATAAAAACTATCATAGAAAGTGATTTGGATGCTATGATCAGTTTGATGCTTGATAATTGTTTTGAGATATGGAGGTAGTGATATTAAAGTCATGATAGTTGAGGTGATTATGAAAAATGCTTGTGTTGAGGTTTGTGATTCCCGTAGCATGCACGTATCGTGAACCGCTTTGTGATGAAGTTGGAGCACAATTTTATTTATTGATTGTCTTCCTTATGAGTGGCGGTCGGGGGCGAGCGATGGTCTTTTCCTACCAATCTATCCCCCTAGCACTACAAAAAAATACACTTCCGTGATGATACGTGTTTGTCACAGCAGGTCGCGTTTTCTATCATGCATGTACATCCATGGCGATTTTATGACAGAATCAAGATAGTCATACATGTGTTGTCGTAGAAGTGTTCCATGACATTACCAAAATTATCATCACGGAAGTGTCCACTTCCATGACGATAAATCACGCATCACAGAAGTGCTTTCGTCAAGGGTGACCGACACGTGGCATCCACCGTAACGGAACACCGTTAAGCTATTGGGTCGGATTTTGGATCCGATAACCCGTTAACAGCCACGACCAATGTCGATTTTCCATGTGTAAAATTCTCATTGGCTGACAGATCCACGTGTCAGCTCCGCATTGGCACAGGTGTCACTCATCCGACAGTCGAGATGGGCCTATGATATGTTGACACATGGACCGGCCCAAAAGTGGCCCACAAAGTTTAAATGGGCCAGCCCAACCAAAGGCCCATAAGATTTAGCGGACCATAATGGGCTGGCCCAGCTAAAGGCCCACAAAATATAGCGGACCATAAGGCCCGCCCAGCTAAAGGCTCACACGATTTTGCAGACCATAATGGGCCAGCCGAGCTAAAAGCCCACAAGATTTTGGGGACCACAATGGGCTGACCCAGCTAAAGGCCCACAAGATTATGCAGACGATAATGGGCCGGCCCAGCTAAAGGCCCAACATTCTCTATCAAATCGGCCCATCAACGGCCTAGTCTAAACTTGTCATCAATGCGGCCCATGGTCACTTCTGGCCCGTTAACAGTCCGCTAAGTAATTGGGCCGAATTACGGCCCGGTGTATTTCTGGCCTGTTAAAGGTCCGGCTTCATTTGGGCCCATTTACAGGCCATCAAAACTTTCGGCCCATAAACGACCGTGAAGGATTTGGGTCATATTCGGCCATGTTTGTCATTCGGCCTGTTAGAGGCCCACTATAGATTTGGGCCACTTTCGGCCTGTTGTCATTTTCGGCCTGTTAACGCCGGACGTAAACCATGGGCCATATGTGGCCCAACGTCATATCGGGCCCATTAACGGCCCATATAAAATGACGATAATCTAGCCCAACGAAGTTACGCCTGTTAAAGGCACAGGTATTAGGTCGGCGATTTACTACTGTCCCAATTTCGCCTGTCAAATATCCGCATCGTAAATGGGCCACCATTTCGGCCTGCTAAGTCCAGTGGGTTGTTTGGCACAATCAGGGCCCAATCTCACTTTCGGTCTATTAAAGGCCCATGTTTTTATGGGCTCGAGATATTTACACCTGTAAACGACCTATTTTTACCGAGGGCCCAAATTATGTTTAGGCCTATTAAAGGTCCACTATGGGCACAGGCCTACCAGAAAAATATGAAAGCTTATGCTGATTTAAGCCCTTATATTTTTAGTGGGCTACATGCCAATTTCGGCCCGTAATCGTTTTTTCCCAATTGGAATGGGCCCGACGAATGTTGGCATGTTGGGCTCCTACGAATCTTTCGACCGAATACATTACTAAGATAAACCTACACTATACAAAAATAGTGTCGTAATTACTGCAGCCTGTGGCAGCATCATAAATGTTGTATCACAACAAAATAAATTCCAACAATACAACAAAAGGCATGTTGGCATAAAGTTTACAGTCCTTCCAGATAAAAGCACCATCAGATGTATAGAAGCACAGATCATTTGACCCGAGTGCTAATGTTTCAGGCTGTAGAATCCGATGGAGCAGCACGATCTCCACCTTTTTTCCGCCATTGCTCTTGAACAACGAAGCAAATGTCTGATAGTATGGTTTCAAAGCCATTCATATCTTGACGACATTTCTCAACCACTATTCTTGTTTCCGAAACAACGTCCATTAGGGATTGGACTTGTGTCTGGAGCACAGATATATCACTCTGTCTAGCAGCAAGATTTTGTTCAGTAGGCGATTTGGACGAGGTTACATTGACAACCAACCCAGAATTACGCAGGAAGGTGCTTTTTGCACTGTTAGTGGGGAGATACTAACGCACTGCAACAAGAGGTGACATTGTGCCTGTAGTAGCCTCGTCACCTTCAGGTGGTTGTGGCTGTTCAATCATTTGTTCCATAGCTTCCTGAAAGTTTGAACTTGTAGGTTAGTGTACCAGATAAGTTACTAATGAGACAAAAACAAACAAAGTAGGTTAAACGTTTATACATAACTTATTTTGGTGAACTACTGTAATACATTAGCATGTATTGTAGTGCCAACTACATAATAAAATCACTTTCGAACATATGTCCATGTAGCATGCCTCTTGTATTGTCTATTTCCTCACATTCGCTGACATCTAAGGATAAAGAGACATGGTTTAAAGTAGGATGAACATAGTATGACATCATTCATATCATGGGCAAACAGATATAAAACAAACAGGCTATTTTATCATTGTAAAAGACGTGAACATAACAACTAGATTACGATCAAGACCAAAAGAATATCCTTCATCTCTTTTAAACCATGTAAGGTGAAATGATACGTTAAGACAACTGTGTATAAAAGTGAACAGAGTAACTGACATTGGCTGCAAACCAAGTAGTTAAATGAACACATCATAGTACCAATTAGTTCAAGGCAGGAGGAGTAAGGACTTACAACAGCGGCTTGAACTGGTGTGCTCATGCCCTTCATCTTGCTGGTGTGGCAACCCTTGAAGATTTGCACTACATTCAGTTCAGGTTCTTTTTGGTCCGCACGGGCTTTCCTCTGTATTTGGAACAAGTCAATATAGATACGATAATATGGCATAAAAAAAGAAGGAAGTAGCAGCTATTTACAAGAGCCTCGCAGTGTGCAATATAGCTACGATATCCTGTTGTCTGTTGGAATTTCACTTTAGAATGGTTGGTTTTGTTCTTCAAATAGTTAGCCTAGAAGAAGATACACTTGTACGGCACATACATAAATACAAGTTCAATATGTGGTCTGATCAAATGCATATAGCCTACCTGATACTTTGGATCAGACCAGTGTCTAACGAGAGCTGTCCAGTCTTCATCTGTAATATATTCCACTGGAGATGTTTGGGCGATTTCATTGTTAGCCTTGCCTTCAAAGTGAGATTTTCTAAGGTGGTACCAGTACTGTCACAAAGCAGACTGCAAACATGAGTGCATGCTTGTTTAGTTGCATCATCTTCTGGATCCAACTTGAACCTTATCAGTTGAAAAAAGAATGTGAGTCTTATTAGGAGGAAGCTAGAAAGTATGGGACAGAGCAAGACAATATTACTAATTGCGATGAATAACATTACTTACGGATAAATGGTCAAGGAAGGTGTTAAACTGGGTATTGTCTTTCTCATTCCTGTACTGGATCCACATTGGGAGGATACGCGCATGACACCTAAAGGCAACGACTGCCTCTCATACTAACTTGGCTGACTCTGTAGCATCACGTGGCCTTTCTAAACCTGCCTCAAAATGGATCTCCATTCTTCCTCCTTTAGATTTTGTTAATCTGTCAAGCATTATCCCTGATGTCTGTTTCCGCTTGCGCCGTGGTGCTAGTTCAACAATGAATATGGAAAGTGTTAGTGTACATCAAACTGTGAGAGTACATATAAAGGAGCATGCAACTGCAACTTGACTCGGTCAGGTACCATCTTGGTGTTGATGCTCATTAGGTTCATCTGATCTTGCCAAGTCTGTTGTGTCGTGAGTGCTTGAAGTAGTGTTAGGTGTGAAGGCAACTTGGGAACCGCCGATTCGACCAAATGAACGAGTAACTGGTTGAGATCTTTGGTACAGTTGAAGCGGATCTGCGGTTGGTGGAGCGGTGATCTTGTGTTTGTAGATTTAGCCGGTGGACTTGGACCTTCTATCGCACTATAAGTACCTAAGAGAATCTCGACGGCAGAACCTTTTCCGTTTCACCCGACGAGTAACAACACCCTACTATATTATTTTCCTTGCTCTTTTTTGACTTTGCCATGTCAAGCTGTACCCATAACATAAAAGAATAAAATCACTCTTCAGAACTCATTGATGCATGATACAGAAAAGCAATACTTTGATGTAAGACAACCATACGAGGATGGAATATGTAAGAAAAACAGGACCGCATGACATATTCACAGCTACGATGTGCAAACTAAGCAGAAGGATTTTCAAGAAAATAGAAGTAATGCAAGCTAGACACCATATGAAAGATGCAACCAATATTACTCTGCCAAGTTAAAAGTGTCTTGTCATAAGTGGCAATTCGAAAAATTAGAAGCAGTACAATGTAGAAATCAATGCAAGATGCAACCACTATCAAACTGCCATGTTAAAAGCGTCCAATCATGAGTTACTGATGCGGGATACACAACAACAGTACTTTGATGTAAGAACATGGTATGATAGATAGATGCAGTGTATTGTGGACACAAAAAGCCATGTCATATGCACATGTATAACATATAAACTCAGCAGGTGCAATTTAATCAAAATAGAAGAAATACAGGCTAGACAACATATGTAACATGAAACCAATTATCACACTGTCAACTTAGAGCAAGCACCTGCGATGGCGGAGTACGGGAGATGAACTCATCATGTAGACTTGGGCCTTCAACTTCATTAGCAGTAGCAGTGGCAAATCTAGAGAGTCTCTTTTTGCGTCGGTGTGGAGTACCACCAACATCCCCTAACTTACTATTTTCCTTCTTATTTTCTGATATTGCCTCATGAAGTCAAAACCACAAGAAGATGAATAAAATTAGCTCTGCATAACTGGTTGATGCATGATACAGACGAACACTCCTTTGATGTAAGGCAAGCGCAGGATAGGAGGATGGAATATATACAAAAAAGACAACGTTTCATATTCACACGTACGATAGGAGGATGGAGTATGTAAACAGTAAGCGGAAGGCATTTCAACAAAATTAGAAGAAATGAAAGCTAGGCACCATATGAACATGCAACGAATATCACTCTATGAGGTAAAAAGTGTCTCTTCGTAAGTGCCATTTCAATAAATTAGAAGCAGTACAAGCTAGAAGACAATGCAAGATGCAACCTACCTCACCGTCCCAAGTTAAATGTGTCTTATGGGTAAGTGATCATTGCAGGTATAAGTTGTAAGCTACACAGATGCAATTCTACATAATCAGAAGCAATACAAACTAGACATCACATCATACGGAAAATGCAACCACGTATAACAGTTCCAAGTAAGAGCAAGCACCTGTGATGGTGGAGTAGGGGAGATTGCTCATCATGTACACGTATGTTCTAGAAACAGGAACACGTGTCATATTAACAGGCATTATGTGTAAAGTAAGTAGATGCAATTCAAGTTAGAAGCAATACAAGCTAGACATCATACGCAACATGCAACCACATATAATAGTGTCAAGTTAGAGCTCGCACCTGTGATGGTGGAGTAGGGGAGATTTGCTGATCATCTACACAGCTACGTTGACTGTCTAGCCTTGTGTTGTCTTGCGAATATTGTTGGGAGGATGGCGGAGTAGAATCTGTAGAGACCCCCCCTGTTTGAGTTGCTCCGAAGGACCACCATCATCCACTGTCGGACTAATTTCCTTCAGCTGTAATGATTTTGCATTGTGAAGTCAAACCAATAAGAAAAAGGAATAAAATTCGCTCTTCAGAACTCATTCGTGCATGATACTAACGAATACTACTTGGATGAAAGGTAAACACATGATGCGAGGATGTAATATGTATGAAAAACAGGATGGTGTGACATATTCACACCTATGATGTGGTAACTAAGCAGAAGGCATTTCAACAAATTAGAAGCACTACAAGCTAGACACCATATGAAAGATGCAACCAATATCACTCTGCCAAGTTCAAACTATATGGCGTTTCAACAAATTAGAAGCAGTACATGCTAGAAATCATATGCAAGACACAACCAATATCACAGTGGCGACTTAAAGGTGCCTTGTAATAAGTGACTGATGCGGGATATGCAAGAATAGTAGTCTGATGTAGAAACAGGAACACATGTCATATTCACAGGCATTATGTGTGAAGTAAGCAGATGCAATTCAACAAAGTTAGAAACAATACAAGCTAGACATCATACGCAACATGCAACCACATATAATAGTGCCAAGTTAGAGCAAGCACCTGTGATGGTGGAGTAGGGGAGATGTGCTCATCATCTACACAGCTACGTTGACTGTCTAGCCTTGCGTTGTCTTGCGAATCTTGTTGGGAGGATGGCGGAGTAGAATCTATAGAGAACCTCCGTTTCAGTGGCTCAGAAGGACCACCATCATCCAATGCCTTGCCAATTTCCTTCAGCTTTATTGATTTTGCATTGTGAGGTCATACCGACAAGAAAAAGGAATATCATTCGCTCTTCAGAACTCACTCATGCATGATACTAACGAACACTACTCTGATGAAAGGCAAAGTCATGATATGAGGATGGAATATGTACGAAAAAATGGACGGCTTGACATATTCACACCTATGATGTGGTAACTAAGCAGAAGGCACTTCAACAAATTAGAAACACTACAAGACACCATATGGAAGGTGCAATCAATATCACTCTGCCAAGTTAAAACTGTCTCGTCATAGGTGGCATTCATCAAACTAGAAGCAATACATGCTATAAATCATATTCAAGACGCAAACCAACATCACACTGCCAACTTAAAGGTGTCCCATCATAAGTGACTGATGCAGGATACACAAGAAGAGTAGTTTCATGTAAGAACATGGTGTGATAGACACATATAGTATGTACCAAAAACAGGAAAGCGTGTCATATTCACATGTATCATGTGTAAGCTAAGCAGATGCAGTTTACACTAATTAGGAGCAATACGAGCTAGACACCATATGCAACATGCAACCAGATATCACACTGCCAAGTTAGAGCAAGCACCTTGGATGGTCGAGTAGGGGAGCGGAGACTTGGACCTTGTAATGCACTATCAGTACAAGGAGAATCAGTACAGATGCTCCGTTTTCGTTGCTGCAGAGGACCACCATCATCACCTTCCTTACTCTTTTCCTTCCTCTTTCTTGATTTTGCCTTGTCAGGTCAAACCCACAAGAAAAAGGAATAAAATTTTCTCTTCAGAACTTATTGATGCATGATACTGACGAACACTACTTTCATGTAAGGCAGCCGCATGATAGGAGGATGGAATATGTATGAAAAACAGGACGGCGTGACATATCGGCATGTATGATGTATAAAGTGTAAACTAAGCACAAGGTGCTTGAACTTGTTAGAATCGACGGAAGCTAGAAACCATATGAAAGATGAAACCAAAATCAGTCTGCCAAATTAAAAGGGTGCCCTAACAAATGTATTTGACCAAATTATAAGAAATACATGGCAACAGGCTAGAAATAATATGCAATATGCAACCAATAAAGGTGACTCATCGTAAGTGATTGATGCAGGATACAGAAGAGAGGTAGTTTCATGTAAGAACAAGGTTAACACATAGATGTAGTGTGTATCAAAAATAGGAAGGCATGTCATATTCACAGGTATAGTGTGTAAACTAAGCAGATGCAATTTACCCTAATTAGAAGCATTACAAGCTAGACACCATATGCAACATGCAACCACATATCACACTGCGAAGTTGGAGCAAGCACCTGTGATGGTGGTGTAGGGGAAGTGCGGTCTTCAGGTATAGAGTAACGTTCAATATCTTCATTTAGGCTTAGTGTTTCTTGAGAATCATGTGGAGAGGATGAAATTGCATTCTTTATAAGAGTATTGCGTCTCATATTAACCCACGCGTGTGACTGTCTCATCATAAGCGATAGACGCAAGATATACAAGAACAGTAGTTTGATGTAAGAACATGGTGTGATAGGCAGATGTAGTATGTACCAAAAACAGGAAGGTGTGTCATATTCACATGTATAATGTGTAAGCTAACGATATGCAATTTAACAAATTAGTAGCATTGATGAGGGATACACAAGAAAAGTAGTTTGATGTAAGAACATGGTTAATAGAAAGACGTAGTATGTACCAAAAACAGGAAGGCATGTCATATTCACAGGTATAATGTGTTAACTAAGGAGATACCATATGCAACATGCAACCACATATCACACTGCCAAGTAAGAGCAAGCACCTGCGATGGTGGTGTGGGGGAATTGCGGTGATCAACTAGAGAGCTACGTTGACTATCTTCATTTAGCCTTCTTTGTTTCTTGAGAATCATGTGGGAGGATGACCTTTGCACTCTTTAAGCGAGTAGAGGCGTCTCACAGTAACCCACCCGGGTGACTGTCTCATCATAAGTGATTGACGAGGGCTACAAAAGAGCATTAGTTTGATGTACGAACATGGTTAATAGACATATGTAGTATGTATCAAAAACAGGAAGGCATGTCATTATCAAAGGTATAATGTGTAAAGTAAGCAGATGCAATTTAACCAAATTGGAAGCAATACAAGCTAGACACCATATGCAACATGCAACTACATTTGACAGCGCGAAGTTAAAGCAAGCACCTGGGATGGTTGTGTGTGGCAATTGAGATCATCAACTGCAATGCTACATTTACTGTCTCCAACTGCTGACACTTCACCCATGAGAGCGCTGAAACACTTAGTGCTTATCTTCGAATTACACTAGAGCGACTTATGTCTTTTCTTTTCTGCATTCATCAACATTGCGTCAGAGTCTGAAATACCCATGCATATAAAAACAATAGTGTGAGTATGGGTGAAGTGTGTGCACAATTAGTACAGTGTAAAGGTAGCAGATAGCAGGCCGGCGAGAAATAAATGACGAGAGACATATGATAGCTCTACAACATGCATGGCACACTAAATTACTACAAGATTCTATGAAAATAACAGTCGAATGAAAGCAAATAGGTCAGTCCATTTTTTTGCACCGTTCGATGTACAAAGAACGGGCAGATCGCCTTCATCTACCTCCAGCCAGTCAGTGTTGACGATCTTACTCGAAACGCCAGCGACCACCGGCCCAGTATTCCTCCCCTGCCTGCGCCCTCCCCACGACCTCACCGCACCGCCGTGCTTGGCACCGCCCCCCCCGGCCATCCATTCAAGCCCCGCCGACCTCCAGATCAGGCGCAAGAAGCTCCTGCGCCCCACACCCCTATGATAGACACCGATGCGCCGCATCCCCGGGGAACAGGCGGACTAGGTGCTCCGCGCGCCTAAGTGGGTGCTGCTTCTTTTAATTGAGGTTCGACTGACCCTGAATTGAAATCTAGGCGGGCTACTGACCTCTAGCAAAGGTGAAATAGTAAAAGGGAGGAAACCTTGTGCATTTAGTATCACGAAGAAGATGTAGTAAGAAGCGCTCAACTAGTTTCTTTCGTGGGATGAATACGGTGTGAGCGGAGACGTAAGATTTGCACGAATAAGGGAAGAGGAGTACCTCTTTCTGTTGGCAGTGCTGTGTCCTCCTTCTGTTTTTCCGACGATCTTGGTGTTCGCCGGGAGCCAGAAGTTGTGGAGGACGGCGCAGCCTTGGATGAACCCATGGCCAAGTTGTTGAGTGTGGTGCGGTGGCCGTCTGTCGGCAGCGGGGAAGCAGATCTGAGGCGGCGAACAACAGCGTAGCGGGAACAGCTCCGGTGTGGTGGACAGTTGCAGCAGTTGAGCCGTAGCAGTGAGGCGCAGGACGGCGTGGTCGCAGTGGTTCTGGTTCGGCGCACGTCGGCGTCGACGTCGTGGAGGCAGCTCTGCCTCGGCTTCAGCTGCTAAGACCTTGAGGGCATTGCGGTTGCGTTGGACGACGACGTCGGGGTACCGGCTCTGGCGTGATGGAAGAGGGCGGCGGTGGATTGGCCGCTATGGGGTGGAGGACGGAGGAGGCTAGGGTTTCGCGGCTGGTGGAGAGGGCGTTTTTGCGCCCATGGAGTATGAATGGGGATACGGAGGGAGGCGGGGAACTAAGGGGGAAATATGTTTCGGTTTGAGACGCACTTGTTTGAAATTTGGGCAAAGTTACAAACTTTGCCCCCATCTAAAATTTCGGACATATTGCGGGTTGGGGGTAGGACAGTCATGTCAGGTGTCCCAAATGTGGGCGGGATAGATTTCGGCGCCCACGGCATATGAATGCTTCTCGGAGGCGGTTGAGACTGGCGTCTTGGTGAAGTTACAAACCTACCCCGGTTTAGACCTTTGGACATTGGGCGATAGGCTACGGGCAGAGTCGACACGTAATTTCCTACCACCAAAACATTAGTCCCGCGCGGTTTCGGGTGACTAGAGGCCTATTTGGCGCTTCGTTCAATATTTGGGAGCAGAAGCATTAACGTTTTCGGTTCTCTTGAATTGAACTTTCAGGATTTGTCGAACTTCACAAATCTTTACTCTCGAAAATCCTAAAGCTATGATTATTTTGGAATGGAGGTGGTACATTTGAATATACATTGTACATGAGTATATGTTAAAAAATATGCAACTTACCTCAGTTCATGCGTGGTTCCAGATATAATCTCCTTCGTTGCAAACAAAAGTTAGATATGCGTATGAATATATATAGCATGTTCAAACTCACAACAAAGATTGATGCCCCCTTTTACATCTGATTTACAAATGCCATTATCTCGGGTTCAAATAGATGAATGCACTTCCTATGAATTCGAATCTTCAAAACCCCCTTTATGTTGAATTCGACATGTATTTTATTTCGTAGCTAGCAATTTGGAATGTATCCATGCAAGTGACAAATGTATAAAGTGCTTCACAATAACAACATGGAGTGCACTAATTAATGATTATATATGAATTGCAAAAGCATCCATTGCCCGTATTTCAAACCGCTCTCACTCTATGGATCGATAATATGAAATAAACACATCCACATCCTAGAATTCAATAGAGCATGGTTGTCTGATAGACCGATTTTCGTCCATACGCAATTTTGCAAAATTCATGATCTCATCCAAAAATAATAATGCCATTTATATTTTAATTTAATGCGTAGAACCGCCTTTTACACGTAGATGCACTATGCCTCGCCCCGTTCTCACAAACGTGTTATATATCTCTTTATCTAACGCATAAGTGCACACACTTTATATGCATCAGCATTTCTCTTTCACACATGCTCACAATCTCTCTGAGGGTGTCGGGGTGTCTCACGCACATGCTCTCTCGGTTCTCTCTCTCTCTCTCTCTCTCTCTCTCTCTCTCTCTTTCTGACTACTATGTACCACTCTTTTCACAAATCTCAGTTGGAAAACACTATTTCTCTCACATGCATATATACACATGCACAATCTCTATTGGCCCTCTATACGCACATATATGTGCCTACGTGTCTCCCGCACGCACATTATCTTTAGGCCTCTCTCGCACACATTGCCCCCCCCCCCGATACACCTATCTAATAGTAGTTGGTAGATATGATTTCATCATATCATTCGGTAGGATATCCCTGGCTGTTAGGCTGGATGGTAATACGACGCAAAGTTTTAACCTAGTTCGGATCGGACTCTTGCAGTTGAAGAAAGAGCCTACTCCTGGTACTGTATATTAGTGATAGGGGTGTGTACAAAGTACACGTGAATACCAGGCATTGTGCGTGTGTGTATACTATCGACGAACTAGCCCCCAAGCTTGTATAACATACTAAGGGCCTAGGGTTACAAATCATATATAGTCGGCTTATCACTAGTGGGGATAGAGTCCTCCACGAATCTGGTAGCTTCGTGTTGTACGCCGAGTCCTCCACATGGGTCTTCCTATAACACGTCTCGGTCCAACCTATATGTGGCGCAGGATGGAACCGACCCATGAGCCTTCATGTTGACCCACCACAACTAGAAATGATGTGCCCACCACAGCACACACGCAATCGGCCACTAAGAAAATAAGCATATACAATAGTACAATGGTATCTAGCTCACGATACGTCTCCATATTTTGTTGATGACACTGACGGACTTTGCATTTGATGCGTGCTCCGTATTTTGTTGACGACACTTACGGTCATTGTATTTGAAGCGAAAGCACGATATGGTCACTGGACTTCAGAATAAGCTCATCACGGTCACCACATACGTTTTGTCGTGCTAACCAACATGTGGTTGGATGGTTAGAGGACAGTGGTTTCTCGAGCCCACCAAGGTTAAAGTCCCGGTGCTCGCATTTATCTTGTGTTAATTTCAGTATTTTCTGACGATGTACGTTCAGTGGGAGAAGAAGTTCCACTTGACTACGCGACACTTATGGTGACTTCGTAAAATCTCAAGATCATATATGCTGGCCAACTCTCTCGAAGGTGCTCATAGGGGTAGGGTTCGCGTGTGTGCGCTTATAGCGGTGAGTGCTTGCGCGTATATATGAGCCCTTGCGTCTGTACCATGTTAAAGAAATACATGTCATGATTATACGGTCATTAGCTCACCAGTACAACTCCGTATTTTGTTGATGACACAATCAATTGACCAGTCAAACGGCACAACTAGTGTTGCACCATCGGGGCGCGTAACCATGGTGCCCACCTGTCAGCCCGTATATGAAAGAAAGAAATGGTAGTTTGAGTCTGTACTGTGTTATTAAAATAGGAGTACATTTTAGCGTGATCATACGGTCACTGGCTCACCATACAGCTCCGTAATTTGTTGATAACACGATCAATTGACCAGTCAAACGGTCCACATTCAGCAGCGCACATTACCATAGGGCCCACCCGTCAGCGCGTATATGAAGGACGGAAATGGTAATAAACTAGTGGTCGGTGGGTATTCGAAGTTGTGAGACCTCTGGTTGGCAGTCACCGGCGGTTGGGGGGCGTTCATTGGGCGGTGGGGTGGGGATCCCCGGAGGAAAAGCTCGGCGGGGAAGGGGCTAGAGGGATGACCGGTGTGGCGGCGGACCGGCGGTGGGGAGTGGTTTCGGTGAGGGCGGGCCGGCCGCGCGCGGCGGGGGTGGACGGTTCGGCCGATGGTGGCTGGCGGCTCAGGGGGGTGGAGTTTGATGATAAACTGGAGGCCCTTGATTTCGTATCCAACGGCTGGAAAATCTAATGACAATAGATGAAAAGTCAGTCGACTGACGTGTAGCCTAACCCCGCACATACACATGCATGCACGCAAGACACGCACGCATGTAGGCATGCAACACTGACACGTACACATAATGTACACACACACGCATGCTGGCGTGCAACACTGGCACGTACAAATGCACTCACGAACACACGCACGTACGCACCCATGCATGCAACACTAAAACTCACCCTTGCACGCACACAACACTCGCACGCCTGCATGCACACAGCACACGACGCAATACACACGCTCAACCTATACGTGCATGCACCCTTTGTTAAGGACATGGATTGTTATGGGTATTAATCAATCTTATCTATGATAAGCAGAACATTGATGTTTGCAGCGGTCTTTATGAATCACAACGTGTCGAACGGGCTATCAACATAGTAGGCTTAACTACATGAAAAAGATGACGTCACACTAAATGAACAATCATCGGTTTATGAAATGCCCGCTTCTGAACGCCCTGGCGCACCAAAGGTTCCTCTGCTGTGCGCTGCCTGCGTTGGGTCACTAACATGCAGGCCATGCACCCAAAGAGCCCACACATCAGTGGAAGAACGGCGCGGTGTCCTAGGTCAGAGTCGAGGGCGCCACTCGCGGCATGCCCGGCTGAACACGCCTCTGTGCCGCATTCAAACGCCTCCATTTAACCCGCTCGTGTGGAAGCCAAGAAACCCACTCTGGACACACGTCCGTTCATGACCGGGCTGGCGTTAAACGCCACGGCCGCCGAGCTCCTCCTGTCTGCCGTCTATTTAATCTCCTATTTAAAAGAGGCCAAACGTCGGCCAAGAATCGCACACCTCCGCCGCTCCCCTATCTCCTCGACGATATTGTCCACTCTTACAATGGCTTACGAAGAGTAGTTATACCGCATCCAAGCCGGCTGGGTAGCCCGCCGGATACGAGCTATGCATCTCGCTGATCCACCTCCCTCCCCTTGCCCGACGGAGCCAGTTGCCGCCCCAAGCTGGCGCGCGGTTCAGCAACTCACTGCTCTAGGCTAGCTCGATGAGGAGCGGCGCACGAGCGTCGTTGCTGCCGTCCACGCCGCCGCCTCGTACCACGTCTCCTGTTTCTGTGGCCGAGACTCCCATGCCGGCGGCCACGCCATGCAAGCAGCGACAGAAGCCGGGTGCGCTGAGAGCGACGAGTCGGTGGCCAGCGCCTCCGCATCCGCCGCCATCATCGAGGAGAAGTAGAACACGGGATGCCACCGCCGCTTTGGTCCCATGAAGGCCACCGCGGAGGCGACACCGGCGTACACAACAGGTGTCTTGCCGGATCCTTTTTTTGTGAGGACCTTCGTCGACCCCGCATGGGCTCCACGGAAGAGGGCAATATTAGGATGAACTCGAGCCGGTGCCGGCCATGGCAAAGTAGTGGCCGGTGATGAACTCGAACTGGTGCCGGGCACCACCATCTTCGGCACCAGCCAATGGTATCAGTTGGGCAGTGGGGAAGCGAGTCATCCTTTGCACTGAAGCATATACCTCTGGGGCTCCCGGCAGTCCGGTGATCGTGCTGCCGGACATGAGGAACACAAATCGATCGGCGGGCGACCATTTAGGCCAGGTATTATATACCCGTGCTGTCCAGAATTAGCACCGCATAGTTCATTTGAATGTAATGAAATCCGTCATGTTTGTGTGAAAATCCGGTATTTTATATGATTTCCGTCGTTGTTTATATGAAATATCAGTTTGTCTACGTGTTTGCGTGAATTTCGTCCGGTTGTTTGAGTTGCTGTCATAATGTGTGCAGCTATGGTTGGATGGCATAATTTGCGGGTCGCCAGTCGGTCTGCGGGCAGCTCGGGCGGCGTTGTGGGACAAAAAACACAGCTCGTGCGAGCTTGTCTCCAACGTGCGCGCTGGAGGATGCATGAAAGCATGAGCACCCGAGCCATTCCTCGTTCATCGGTGGCAAAGGCACCGGTGGACAAAAGGGTCGCCAATATTTTGGCTACCCCAGGCAAGATCCAAACAGCCCCTCCCAATAGATTCAAATCCCTCGTTCGCCGTGGAATTTTGCCATGTGTTGTTTTCATGGACTAGCAAGATGCCCGTGCATTGCACGGACCATCAAGATGCATTTTTTTACAAACTCCCGCATGCATGCAAGGGATAATTAATGTCCTCCTTGCTAGTACCACGAGGCAAACACCATTAATATTGCATCGATTAGTGTTAGTGGCCTTGTATATCTACAAATTGTAATTTTGATAGTGGCCCCTTGTATATAAAAATGAAGGGAGAAATATGAGAGATAAGGTGAGGAGGAGTGGGGCGTGGTGCCATGGTGGTGACTAGTGGTCGGACTGGGCGGAGGCATGGGGATGGACGGTGCATTATGTCTAGGTTTATATCTCTCTCACACACACCCATGTAGGTGGGGGACGTGCACGAAGAGAAGAGGTGCACGCACGGCGCACGTACTGCCGTCTCTTTCCCAACCACACCCACGCGGGTACACGGTGGAGCTCATTTCTGTATGAAAAAGGCAGCCCACGTGGTAATTTGGCGCGTGTACTGGTTGTCCACTTGGTGAAGGGAGGATCGTCTACCACGGGTGAACAAACAAATTGCAACTTGACGCGTTATGTTAATTTAAAAAAAAGAGGCAAACCATGTGGGGCCTACCTTAGAGGCAAGTACTTTTGAGGTGTCCCGTCAACTCGCAGAATGAGAAGCTTGCTTAGTACGCCGTCTCCCCCGCCCACGGGCGCGGTGGCTCACAGGATGAGGTGAAGCTTACTACTACTATATGCCTTTACGCCCGCTCCCTAGCCCACGCACGCGGTGGCTCGTAGCACGAGGAGAAAATTTTACTACTCCATCCGTTTACTCCTCGTCCCTACTACGTACTTTGGTTAGTACTCCCTTCATTTACTTATACAAGGCCACTATAAAAAAATACATTTTGCATCTATACAAGGCCACAAATAGTAATCGAGACAAAGGTTACTACTCCCTCCTTTCCAGTTTATGGCTCAATTTCAAAATCTCTCCAACCAAGGTAGACGGTGAGTGGTCGAATTAATTTCGTAGTTTGCACAAGACTTTCGCTTTTTCTCAAGAAGTTATGTTTACCGAGGCATTAATTAGAACGAATGCATGAATGACCACTAAATTTCCATGAACTTGTACATGCATTGGTTAGTTTCCTCTTGACACTGCTTGCGTCGGGTGATCTAACGCACCTTGAAATCCAACATGTAATGGTACTACTACTAGTATAGTAGAATTGAGACTTATCAAACGGAAAAACGAATGTTTTTTAGATGAGGGCTATAAACCCTAGTGGGTACGTACTCCGTAAAAACAGATTTTTCCAAAACTAAGGCGCTCCCTTTCATGAATTCTGTAGTATACTCCTCCGTCGACGCTCCCTTTCATGAATTCTCTACTTCCTGTTGCCGACATGTGGGACATATAGCAACCGGGTTGACGTGTCAAGAACCAAATAATAGTGCAGAACAGCAAGGGGGACGCACCCCACTCGTACCGGCCCAGTAGTAGTAATGAGCAATGAGACGTCAAATCACAATGCCGCACCTTCCCAGACGGACGAAGCAACTATTATTTCACACATCGGTTCGACATCATCTCAAACCTCATACTAGTATAGCTTCTGCCTCAAGAGGGACACGTGCATCGCCTTGGTACATCATGACACGTGGGACCGCATGACAGGCCATGTTCCCCCGCCGATCGCTCGGTAAAATCACCTCATTTTTACTATACTTCCTCTGTATCGGTTTACTACATGGCATGCACGTTGTTCTAGGTTGAGAATTTAATTGGCTATATATATATGTGATGAACAGTACTCTAGCCTTTTAAAAAATGTATACTTTTGTACAGTAGTACTATCGATGGATTACGCCATGGAGCAAAAAATGAAATTTTAAAAAAAGGTGGTACATATAGAGAGTGCTCGTCGCCAAATTATGCATATAGTACTATTAAAAAAGCTAGTACGTGCTTAATTGGGGTGCTTAATTCTATTAAAGAAATACTAGTATTATGTACATACTGAAGAGTTAAAGTAATGAGAAGAAACATAACATAGTTCTACTGGGGGCTCAGCACAACACACCCCTCAAATTAAACTAAGCGCACCTGAAATTAAACTATGCAACTAATCTGATAGACATTGCATTAGAAGTTTAGAACCACCATGAGCAACGACACTGCCACCTTACTCGGAGTCCTTGTCCACGTCCTCGACTTCGTCCTTGTCCCTCTTCCTCTTGGCCGATACTTCTTTGCTTGAACCACCAACTTGGCTGTTGCTCTTCATCCAACCCTTGTAGATATTGAAACAAAGATAGCCATACATTGCAGCATAGTGGATGTGGTCTATATCTAGTACATTCCGCTGCCATGCATGAGGATGAAACGTGTAATGAGGTTTCTCTAGTTTACGATATGAAGGATTAACCATGGCTCCTGCCAGGGTCAGCATTGAGGGCTGACGAGAGGGCACCAACCGATTCTTGTGGAGGTCGAAGGGGTTGCCTACAACGAGGCCTATCCGACCCAAGACTTCTCTATCGTTCTTAAAGTCTACAGTAACGAATTTCACTGTTTTGTCCTCGAGGAAGTTCTTAAAATCCTGGCACTCAACGTCGGTGTCGGTGTACTAAGGTAGGGGTACCTCAGTACCCCAACTTGTGCACGGGCGGTTGCAGCTTCCCGTGGCAGGGTTTACCACGTGCTCGCCGAAGACTTCCCTGCTCCATATCAAGCCATTCAAAGGCAAAGTATACAAGACAGAAGATCGAGACCCCGGCAAGCGGAGCTTGCCGGGAAGGCCGTTCCAGGCTCAAGGTTACATCACTCACGCAAGGCCCTGGCCGGAGGAGCTTGCCAGGAAGACTAGAAGATTACATCATAGAAGACACGCCTCGGCGCTATATGCGTCCCGGCGAGGGCCCGGGGCGACAAGTTCTGAGCCCGACAAGCCCCGGTCCGGCAGGTCAAGACCCGGCAAGGTGCTTGCCGGGAGAGTTCTGTTGTGTGCCGCCCAGCTCATCGGCCCACGCGTGCATACAGGGCCTTTCGAGGACGCGTGGCGGATGGCTGTGCAGCCTGGGGACACGGTTGCACTTCACGGTGGTGAATCCATCGCCCGTGTGACGGAGACACAAGGGCGGGAGCTTTTGGGGTCGACGGCGACGGCATTAAATGCCCTTGTCCCCATCACAAAGTAGGTAGCGACCCTTTGTTCATGCAATTGTAGCTTCACTATTCCCAAGACTGTTCCAACTACCACCTCTTTTACATTTTTACCCCTTTCTCCTCGCTGCCACCTGTTGGCGCCCCTTCCGACTATAAAGGGAGGCCCATGCGCGCGTAGGGGGGTTCGCCGATTCGGTCCATTCGACACACGCAACACCACCATACGCTCGCACTCTCGAGCAAGATCAAATACAAACACAAAGCAGCAGAGGAGTTTTATCTCTCGGAGAGCTCGAAGCTGGGTAAAATCCGCCTGCGTGCTCGCTTCGATCTGCTCTCAGTGCTCCCTCCGCCTCGTACCGCTGCACAAGGGCTCCGCCCCATAGGTGTTAAATGGGGCAGTCTCCCCGCATCTTTAGCGCGCCCGTAGTAAAGGCGTCGAGGTTGTGCGGACCTGATCCGGCGTTCACGCTGGCGCGTTCTTCATCAACCTCTCCAACTTCATCGACAACTTCGCCATGGCCCCAAGAAGAAGGCTTGGGGTTGCAGGCCGGCTGCGTCTCATCCGCCGCCACCGAGCCAACGGTGGGCGGAGAAGACGCCGTCGGAGGGTGGTCGCCGGCGAGGACACTCGCGGCGCCACCGTGATCCAAGGACAAGACGGATGACCGTGCCTCGGTCTCCGTGGACATTCGCGTCCATCTCAAAGACACGATAACCCAGCAGCGCCATACCACGGGAGGTGGTATCCGCTTTCTTTGGGCAAGGACACACCGAGGCTCGCGGGATGCTCCGGACCACCGTCTGCAGAGCAAGCAAAGCGGCGGCGCCGGGGACCCTGCTCCTTCTAACGCTGTTAGGAGTCCGAGCATATCCCGCTCCTCGCACCGCTCGCCCCCGCTCCCCTCCAGTGAAAGCCAAGTCCGGCAAGGACAGCTCTGGTGCTCGTTCCGGCAAGCGCGTCTCCCCGGAGCGCTGCGCTGCCGTCGAGGACGCGCCATTGAGCTTCGGGCCAAGTCCGGCAAGGACAGCTCTGGTGCTCGTTCCGGCAAGCGCACCTCCCCGGAGCGCTGCGCTGCCGTCGAGGACGCGCCATCGAGCTCCACCGGCAAGTGCGAGGAAACAAGAAATAGGAAAGCTAAGTCGTTCGAGCTTTTGTGCAGAAGCACTCCTTAGTTCCATGCTTTTTGCGTTATGTTCCTTGCGCGTTCGTCCTTTGTACGCAAAACCTGTGCGCGGAGGAACCTACCCGCGGATAGCCGCACCCTTATCTTGCTTTCGAGCACGCTCAATGATTTAAGTGAGCTGCGACGAGTGTCGCGCCCTTGCTTCGTTTTCGAGCCCGCTCAACGATTTAAGTGAGCTGCGACAAGTGTCGCGCCCTTGCTTCGTTTCCGAGTCCGCTCAGCAAGCTAAGTGCGTTGCGACTAGCCGCGGCAAGGTTGCTTGCCGGTAAGACCTTAGCGGCCAGCTGTTTCGAGTCCAAGACTCGGCTTCGCGGCAAGGGCCCCTTGCCGGCAAGTTCCCTAGAAGCGTAGGGTAAAAGCGCACAAAGGGTGTAAAGTAGAGGGTGTGACTTGGCAAGCCCTGCCGTAAGATGCCTTTCGTATGAGAAACTTGTGCGCGGAGGAGCCTACCCGTGGGTAGCCGCACCCTTATCTTGCTTTCAAGCACGCTCAATGATTTAAGTGAGCAGCGACAAGTGTCGCGCCCTTATTTCGTTTTCGAGTCCGCTCAGCAAGTTAAGTGCGTTGCGACTAGCCGCGGCAAGGTTGCTTGCCGGTAGGACCTTGGCCAGCAGGCTGCTTCGAGTTCAGCACTCAGCGCTCGCGGCAAAGGCCCCTTGACGGCAAGTTCCCTAGCAGCGTAGAGTATAAACATACGAAGGGCAAGGCACGACATCGTATTGCAAAGTTGCACAGAAAGGATTTATATACATATACATGTAAATAATGAAACTGTTGCAGACCTATCTCAGCTGTTTCCATGGCTGAAATTACAGCAACAAGGAAAAACCGGAAGAGCACACCAGCGCCTAGGTCCCGGCAAGCCAGAGTTGCCGGGGGCTGCGAGTACTGAGATTCATCTCCGGCAAGCCAGAGTTGCTGGGGGCTGCGATATCAGATAAGTTTTTCATCCCTCGTCATGCATCCTCTTATGGACCGGGGAAAGCGGGGCTGCGTCCTTGAACGAGCGTGTCTTGTAAAACCCGTGCGCGGAGGAGCCAGGTCGTGGCCCAGTTGTGCCCTTGGTTTGTTTCCGAGCACGCTCAACGATTTAAGTGAGCTGCGACAAGTGTCGCGCCCTTGTTTCGTTTCCGAGCCCGCTCAACAATCTAAGTGAGCTGCGACAAGTGTCGCGCCCTTGGTTTGTTTCCGAGTCCGCTCAACAAACACAAGTGAGCTGCAACTGGCCCGGCAAGGTTGCTTGCCGGAGGCAACACCGCCAGCGGGCTGCTGATGTTCCGCACTCAGCAAGCGTGTTCGCGCCGGCAAGCTCCCCGAGAGCGTAGGATGGGAACATACAAGGCACGAAGTCAAGTAAAAGATTCGGTCCGACAAGCTTTCCCCTCTTTTCATTAAAAACATCCTAGTTTAGTACAAGTCCATAGAGGATGAAAAACATGATAGAGAGGATTACATATTTTAAATACAACTAAGGCCCAAGGGCTTACAAATTGAAAGATAAGATGCCCATAATCCCTCTCCTGTTTCTGCATTGGGAGTTCGGGAGTTAGGTCAAGGAGGCCCGGCAAGAGAAGCTTGGGGAAGGGCAAAAGGGCGCCTAGGAGAGCTACAGGCGCGAAGACACCAAGAGAACTTCCGGGGGCCGCCAGAGCTTGGCGGAGACGGAGGCGCCGGAGGCGAGCTTGAAGACGAGGTGGTGGGGCGTCGGCCGCTGACGAGGGCTCTCGCCTCGTGCTCGGCGAACGGCCTTGCCGCCACCCTCTTCCTCTTCCACGGCCTCCCACGCCACCGCCCAAGGAGGCGGCCCCGGGGAGTTTGAAGGCGGCGACCGGATGATGGGGTCGCCGGTGGCGCTGAGGCAGCGTCCGGCGCCTAGTCGGACCCGCCATCCCGTCGTCGTCGCTGTCGCTCCCTCCTCGTCACTCTCGCTCGAGGAGGACCTTCGCTATCGGAGGAGCTGTCCACACACATCTCGCCGGATCCGGAATCCCGAAGACATTGACGGCGAGAAGGTCGCCCTCCATTAACTTGAAATGGAGGGTAAACCCCGCCGTCAAGCTGTGGATCTTGGCGAGCGTCTTCCACCCTCGGTCGAAGCACATCACGCCGGGCTGGAGGCACGACACTCACTCGAGTGCCGCTGATCCCCAGCCCCTCATGCGCAACTCCATCACCTCGGGCGGATCCGGCTCCATCGCGCTTCGTGAACGGGCCGGCGGCGGAGGCGGCGACAGGCGCCGGCGCAGCTTGATGAAGAACTCCTAGGGATCGTCTCGGTATGGACCGCCTCGAGGAAAGGAGCCGCCGGAGGAGACGGGGGAGGCACATCGCCACGACCGCCTCTCCCTCGACCGCCTCGACCACGCCCTCGGCCTCGTCCGAGGCCTCGCCCCTTCCTCTCCCTCTCGTGGCCGGCTCCGCCGCCACGGGTGCGGGATAGGGAGAAGTGCGCTGCCTGGAGGCGACCCTCGCTGCCACCGTTGAAGAGCTAGGATTTCCTCCTTCCATGGCAGAAAGAAGGACGGAAGCTGAAGACGAAGGGAGAAGAGGAGGTGTGAGACCATTGTGCTCCCCTTCTGCCCCTTTTAAAGGGGCGAGGTGGGGGCTCAACCGCCCTGCTCGGCAAATCGGGAAGCGAGGAGGGCAGAGGAGCGGGGCCGACTCGCCATCTTCGCCCGTGACGGCTCGGTCTCCCACCTTCGCCGCCCACGACCCCTATGCATGAGGGCCGCGTGGCGAAAAAGCGGGGCCGGAGCGACGGGTGAAGTGACCTCGCCCTGCACCACGATCACAGGCGTGGATGCCCTAAAGACCGCCGCGCGCCGCCCGTATCCCACGACGCCGCAATCGGCGAGTGCCGTTCTGGGGAGGCGGCGGATGCAGTGGATTGACGCGTTGTGGGCGCGTGTGCCGTGCTGTTTTGGGCCTGGCCCAACAGCGCTCGGCACCGTGTGTGGCCCAGCCGGGGCTCTGTCGGTGTACTAAGGTAGGGGTACCTCGGTACCCCAACGTTGTGCAGGCGGTTGCGACTTCCGTGGCAGGGTTTACCACGTGCTCGCCGAAGACTTCCCTGCTCCATATCAAGCCATTCAAAGGCAAAGTATACAAGACAGAAGATCGAGACCCCGGCAAGCGGAGCTTGTCGGGAAGGCCGTTCCAGGCTCAAGGTTACATCACTCACGCAAGGCCCTGGCCGGAGGAGCTTGCCAGGAAGACTAGAAGATTACATCATAGAAGACACGCCTCGGCGCTATATGCGTCCCGGCGAGGGCCCGGGGGGCGACAAGTTACAGAGCCCGACAAGCCCCCGGGTCCGGCAAGGTCAAGACCCCGGCAAGGTGCTTGCCGGGAGAGTTCTTGTTGTGTGCCGCGCTCCAGCTCATCGGCCCACGCGTGCGCCAGGGCCTTTCGGGGCAGCGTGGCGGATGGGCTGTGCAACTGGGGACACGGTGGCACTTCACGATGGTGAATCCATCGCCCGTGGCGACGGAGACACAAGGGCGGAGCTTTTGGGGTCGACGGCGACGGCATTAAATGCCCTTGTCCCCATCACAAAGTAGGTAGCGACCCTTTGTTCATGCAATTGTAGCTTCCTTGTTCCCAAGACTGTTCCAACTACCACCTCTTTTACATTTTACCCCTTTCTCCCACGCTGCCACTGTTGGCGCCCCTCGACTATAAAAGGAGGCCCATGCGCACGTGGGGGGGTTCGCCGATTCGGTCCATTCGACACACGCAACACCACCATACTTTCGCACTCTCGAGCAAGATCAAATCTAAACACAAAGCAGCGGTAGGAGTTTTATCTCTCCGGAGAGCTCGAAGCTGGGTAAAATCCGCCAGCGTGCTATCTACGATCTGCTCTCTGTGCTCCCTCCGCCCTCGTACCGCTCAGACAAGGGGCTCCGGCCCCATAGGTGTTCGTGGCGGGCAGTCTCCCCCGGCAGTCGGCATGGCATATGTGGTAGACCAAGCAAAAGTTATGTACGCAAACCTGGATCACGGCGTGCTTCTTCCTCTCTTCGTCCTTTAGATCCTTCTCTCGTCCCACGACTGTGGTGTACTCAACATCTAGCCCAGCGACCCACTCATCATCTAAGTTTTCGAACATGCGTGCAGCGCGAAAGGCATCCTTTCACCGTCGGCGGAAGTATGGGTGTAGATGATGTCGAACTCATCGCCGGTGATGGTTCTAACCTTGTACTCACCGCCGATCGGGGAGATTTGGGGCGCCATGGATTTGGGAGGAGGTTAGGATTAGTGGAACTGCCCTAATGTGAATGGGAGGGACGACTAGGAGCGAACCGCCGTAGTATTAAAGGACGTGCGGGGACAAGTAGGAGCGAACTGCCAGCGTGCGAACGGCAGGGTAGTTGCTTTCCATTCTCCCATGATACGGGCTTCCGAGAGCCCTTGGATCTAAGATCGAACGGTTGCATGGCGTGATTCTAGACCTATGGGTGAATATCCTATCCTGGAGGGTTATTCTGCAAATTTTCAGCAACTTAGCATGCGACCATTTGATCTTAGATCCAAGGGCTGCCAGCAGCCCGTATAATGGTCGCACCTACCACGACCGTGTGTCGCTCGCGCGGTTGCGCCCTTGAAGATTGAACACGGTGTGTTAGGCTATCTGATGTTGGCATGTCATACATAGTCATCACTTAGTCACTCATACTACAACAAGGTTGGCTATAAGGTTGGCTATAAGTGTATTTTTTTACTCCTCTCTATCTCTTTCTTCGTACTCCCTCCGTCCCATAATATAAGAACATTTTTGACACTAGTGTAGTGTCAAAAACGTTCTTATAATATGGGACACAGGGAGAACTAGTATTTATTGCATTTGCCGAGTGACCTCTTCCAATGAAATGGTGTTGCTAAGTTTGCTTCATTTAATTAGCTATAGACTCTTGTCTTTTCACCTAGGTACACGCGCTTAGCACCATTTCTTCCTTGGGTCACCAAACTAGTGATTAACTTGCCACATCAGACTTTATGCCTATGTGGCAAGCTTAAGCACCTGTAGGAGCAAGTAAGTACAATAGTGCGCTCTACATGGAATTTTTGCATATGTGGAGGAAAGAGAGGCAAGGAAAAAGTGGAGAAGTGGGCTCTCACGCAAGAGCCAGCCTGTACTACATGGTGGAGCATTGGGAGAGGCACCTGTATGGAGGTGGTCAGGAATCGGGAGACTCACGCCGGTCGTAGCGCCGCAGTTAAAATGATAATGGCAAGACAAATCACGGGGCCCCACCTGTCCAGCAGTAACTCGCTGTCAAATCACACAGCCCTATGTTTGTAGCAGCCTACTCCCTCATCTTCTCGCGTCTCTGTGAAACCGACTAGGCGGAACTGCCCCACCGCCTACCGCACAGGAAAAGCCCCGCCCTCAACTTTTAAATACAACTACTCCCTCCGTCTAGGTGAGTAAGTCATCTTATGAAAACCAAATAATCTCAAAATACTAAGGCGTGGTGCATTAACTTCTACCTCGTTTCTTGTTTCTTCACATATCAACCAATAATCCAGTGATATACTTTTTGTGACATAGTAACTCATATTTAGTTAGTCAAATGGATGACCTAGAACTACGTGCAGGCCCTATAAACTGAGACACCTACAAATAAAAAACCGAGATGGAGAGGGTAGTTCAGCATGTATCTTTTTAGATCAATATAGTCGGGATTCACCAGGGAGCAAAACCAAGTGGTAGGATGCTCCTGTCGTGTTGGCGTAGCAACTCAAGCGAGGTCGATCCGCACGAAATGGCGACACACTTAACAGACCCTTTGGCGGACATGTGGCTCATCCACCGTCTTGTTCCACGTGCGATGCACCAAATTACAGTTCGAACAGCGGTTGGAATTGGAGGCACCCGGTCGAAGCGTCGCGATAGTAGAAAATGGCGATGAGGGTCAAATCACAAAGCCCCACCTTTCCGCATTAAGTTGGGACGGACGAAGCAACCATCATTTCACTCTAGCGCGCAAGAGCATAAAGAAAAGAGAAAACAATGATGCGTGCGGCAGCTACCTAGGGCACCCTAGGGTAGGAGTCTCCACTACAAATACTTTTTTTTGAATGCGCCTCCACTACAAGTCGGCTTCTCCCTCGTCCTCTTGAAGAAAACCGATGATGAGTGCGACGGTAGGGTTTGTAGGAGTACTACGGTGTTGCGGGCCACGTCGTAGTAAACGGGTTCGAGTCGACGTCTTAAATATGTGTGGGCCGCTTGGTTTTACGGGAACGAGGCCGCATTTTGGGTTCGGGGACTAGTGGAGATATAGTACGTACAAAAAATTGTGGACGTAGGTTCGACCGAAAGGCAATGATGCATGGGCCCTGCATTTTGATATACCGGGGCCGCGTGAAATTTGCTACTCTACTCAAAACTAGTAAGGTACACATGTATTGAGCATGAGATTTGAAACCAAATTATGAATAAATACACACTATAGCATGTAAAGCTTTGAGTCATATATGCATGATGTAGATGTTCGTTTAGTTCTTATAGTTCATCTCATTGAAAATCAATTAGTTTTATAAAAATGTTAAGATTCATGGGGTTGTGCATTGTAAATCATAAAGTAAAAACAAATAATGGCAATTCAGTTAGAAAAAAATAATCAATTATGATACAGAAGATTCTAGAACAAAGGAGAAGTGCTTGTGTTTTGAGGTTTGTGCATTATGCTTAAGTTCAACCATGGAGTCTTCTAAATTGTACATGTGGCAGATCTGGTGGAATGTTGATGATATCCAACGGCCAGTAGTGCTCGGATTTGCCCATCTCTGCACTATCGGGTTAGCTTCATCCAACGACCATCTTTCAAAGTTATTGGCACACTATATAGTTCTTGTGCCATAGTTGCATGTTTTGGAAAAAAGCTACTAGTGGGTTGTACTATCTATTTAGGAATAGAAGATGTATACATGGAAGTTGTAGGGAAAGAGATGACATGGAGCATCTCAATTCCTATGAGTAGGGATTGGAAAAGAGATGTCATTTGGTTCACATCATAGGAACTTTTCTATTGAATCTAGAGATGACATGTATCTCAATTCCTATGAGCAGGGATTAGTAAAGAGATGTAATTGGTTCATATCATAGGAACTTTTCTATTGAATATACGCTAATGTTTATTTTCTTTTGAAATTAAGGGAGTATAGGAATCCATTCATATGAACCAAGTGGCTCTAAAGCTATAGAAATCATATCATGTTTATTTCCTTTGAAATGTAGAGTATATGAATCTATTCCTATGAACCAATTGGCTCTAAAGGAAAAAAATCCTATAAAAATCATATCATATAGAGTTCCTATGATATTCCTCGACACTAAAGGATGGTTGAAATTGCTGCGGGTGATACAATGGTCTTTCTTTGTAGACTCCTCACCCATCTTTATAGTTACCTCTCGAAGATGAATGAAATGATATATCAGGTATTCTACATGTGCAATTTGGTACACGAAAACTTCGGTAAAAGTTTGCGAGGTTGAATTTTCAATAAAGCCATATACCTTTGCATTTGAACGCAGGAGGATCTGGCAGTTGCTAACACTCACGTGGAAGATTTGTGTGTAGGAGGAGTGGCTGTTCTATTAAATGACATGGCAAAACTAACACTGTCGGATGCCGATCTAACGGTTCTTACGACGTTCGTCAGGAAAAGGCTTGTGGCGAACATTTGTCAAATAATGATTTACGGACACATGCATTGCATTGATACGTGCCCCCTCTCTCTCACGCACATGCACCCTCACGAGTCACGACTCTCTGGAGTCCTCTCGCAGACTCGCACGTCACACCCACCGTCTATCTGCAGGTAGACGTGACGCACATATGTGCTCTTCACACCCTACCCTCAGAACTCCTAAAAAACAAAAGACGGCGCGCACATTTTATTTTAGCTCACATGTCACACACTTATACTATTACTCTTGTGGCGAATGTTCTTTGGGCATAGTATATTGTACTATAAAGAAGAGAAGCAGTGCACGCACACACTAGTTCTCTCACACCCACTCGCGGGTACACGTAGGAGTGCATTTTCTTGAAGCTGGTACAACAAAATCACTCCACTATATATAAAAGCAGGAGCCTTAGCGCTTGCTTTACTAGAGTTCCTCTCGTTCACTCTCTCATGCTCTACAGATCTAAGCAAGAAATAGGTGGCCACACTCTCTCTCTCTCTCAGCTCATGGATGGTCACAAATCGGGCCGGACAAACTCGACCGGGGCAGGGGTGTAGGTGCATCGTTCACGCTGTCGTCGGCGGCGAGGGAGGAGACCAACGGCTGCCCGCGCGTCCCGATCGGCGGCCGTGCCGTTCTCTTCGAGAGAGCACCGGCTCGGGAGGGCCTCCGACCCCTTCTTCCTCCCTGCGGTATTGTGGCCAAGTTGCGGCCTCCCGACGCCGTCTTTGCCACATGCCGATGACCCTCGGGTATATATTCCTTTGAAACCTGCCTTGCTCTACTGCCCAAGCTCTTCCCCCTGCGTGTGGATCCTTTTCTACTTCCGTCTGCTCTTCAAAGCCGCCTACACTTCTACTATTATTAGAAGTAAAGGTAGTTCATACAATCAACTCAGAGCGTTGGTTCAAGCAGGGAAGAAAGTGGGAAAGCTGTAGCATGAATCTAGGACTTGGTTCTAAGAGGAAACTGGGGAAAGTAGTAATATCGGTCACTGTTTAAATAACCGTATTTCGTATTTGCGCAAACAGGGATGTCTGTCTCCATATCGTTTCGGGATGTCTGTCTCCGTATCGTTTCTATCCGTGCAATCAAAGCACACACTCAGTTTTAGTACAACTACGCAAAATGAGATGGCTATCCCTCGTTGTCGTCGTCTAACCTCCCGTCTTCAAGGTATCCCTACATTGGTAGTAACTAAGGTAGAATGACCAACGCAATCTAAAAGAAGCTGATTCGTACATTTTACTTCGTGATTGCAGTGCAGGGACGAGCGAAAACAACTGCATCCTAGTCCGGAATGCACTTTCTACCAGTTCATCCATGGACCGAGGACTAGCTGGCACGGCTGCATGGCAGTTTTTTGGGAAGGTGCGCGGACAAGAGGCATTGTGGTCTGCTTATTTCTGCAAATAGTGGTGCTTAAATTTAGTGGAATGCACAAGAATTTCACCTGGTTAGTACCTTTGCATGGTTCGATTCAGCATTCATTTGAGACCACAATTATAATTGGTTATTCTGGAATGAGAGAACCTAACCCTGGATGGTGGCAACAAGAAAAAACCAGAGTGAACTCCAGGTAATTTAAGCCTGCCAGGAGGCCCTTTGCTCATAGAAGCCTTGCTTGTTTTTTCCTGATTTGTAAACTCTCTCACCACTTTGTCTTTTGCTGTGAACTAGTATATGTTTGTTATGTTCTCTGAATCATTGAGATGTATAAAATTGCTTAACTTATGCTTTACAAGATTTTTATGAAGACGAGTTTAATGTGAGTGTTCCACATGAGCGTTGGACTAGCGTGTGAACGTTTGGAATTTATTACATTGTGGCCTCAATTAACTGCATGAACCACTTTAACAAGATACATAGTTGCTTATATGTCAGACAACAGATTGTTGATTGTTAGCTGGTCGATAGCCTAGTGTTGAAGCGAGCCGAGCCAATCTGCCGTGTTTTGCACAACTACTTACAAGTGGGGTAGCACCAACAGTGTTTACAAGTACTTATGTATACGTCGGCGCACGGTTCTCGAATGAGTGCTCTATTTCATCAAAACACACACTGCTCGTATGATAAACCGTGACAACTTATGTCTTACCATGCCATATTCATGAAAAAACTAGTGAGGACGCATCGGTTTCGACAACAATTACGATGGTTCTCACATGATTCACGGGCACACAAAAGTAGCAGCAGTTCCCATAGACAGATTCAAACAGAGTACTAGCCCGGAGGGGTCGATATGAGCAAGGTTCGGATAATTAGACACAATCAAACTACTATTAAACACTAGTGGGGCAACTATTTCATGCCTCGATCTAATTTGGGCTGGACACAAGGCGAACCTTGCCATGAACATCATCGAGGATGTCCGCATGCAGCTCAATCTGTGAACCTTCATGAAGACAACCTTGTGGCCTTGCCACTGATAAACTTGTTTGTGGAGGCATGCCACGTCATCTTCCTGCGTAAGCTTGACCAGAACAGTATGCCTCACAAACGAAGGAGTAGCTTTGAACTTCTTGTGCTTCAGTACACCCTGGACAACACGCCTAACAACAGTGAGACTGGAATACAACTCTTCTTTGTATAACCGCAAATGGCTTTCAGGATCAAATAGCCTAAGAACTCTGTTTTCCCAGTGCATAGATTCAGGTCCTCCGCCTGCATCAGGGCTCTAATTGAAACAGAAACAAATTCTGAATTACTTTTTAGTATAAGAAACACAAGTTATTTAAACCACTATGTATAGCATGGCATCGAAGCTAATAAAATTTTGCATTATTAATCACCACATACTTCCTTTTCTAAAAAAATCACCACACACTTAGATGAAAAACCACAATCGAGATCGGCAAAGAAGGAAATCACCTTGGGCAGCTCAGCGGGGGACACATCCTCGAGGGGAAACTACTCCTGCAGTGCCACGGGGGCTGTAACCTCAAACGGGGCGTTGACCATCTCAGTAGTGGCCGTGAGCGTATCTGGGGTCGGCTCGGTGGTTGCCTCCATCTTCTTGGAGCTCTCTGTCTTGTGGGGGTCAGCCTCCCGCGTCTGCTCCAATATCGGCAGATCTTTGCCTGGTTCTTGATGTAGGGTGGAACCCTAATTCGTCGATCTTTCACGTTTGGAGGGGATCCTACGGGGAAACATGAAGAACACGCGGAAGCACGAGGGCAAACACGGGGAAAACGAGAGGAAATCACTCAACCAACAAGGAATCGATCACACAAGTGCTAGATCAACATACACACACGAGATCCACAAGATACATAGTCAACTAGGGTAAGGATACAACGGAACCGTTCATCTCCAATAGGAGGCCTTGATGTTCTTCCCTAGGTAGGGGTCTTGAATCCGAGGATCTTCTCGAGGAGGTCCCGATCTCCGAGGAGAAGTAACCGAGTGGATGAGCAAAACTCTCACACAAATATGAGCTAATCCAATGCTAAGCCTCAAAGTGAGGAGATGGGGTCCTATATATAGAGTTTGGGGCGAAGGGGTACATGGGCTCAGCTAACACGCGCTGCACAGAAGCGCTGGCGGATGATCCGGACGAGGGTCCGGATGATCCGGGTGGAGTCCCGGATGAGCCGGAGGGTCGGCTGGTGGCGGCGACGGGCCGGATGTCCGGCTGGAGGTCCGGACGTCCGGGCGGGGTCCGGATGATCCGGGCGTGGGTCCGGATGATCCGGCTTCAGCGTGGAGGTTCTGTTGCCTTCGGTGGAGTTAGCCGGATCGTCCGGACCGGGTCCGGATCATCCGGGCTCTGTCCGGATCGTCCAGGCCTCTGTCCGGATCGTCCGGCCTCTCTGGTCCTTGTTGCTTTCTCCTCTCCGTCTTCACGTATGTCTTCCGCTTCCGATTCTCCTTGCTTCCTAGCCTCTTCATGGTCGACTCCTTGGTGCCTGAGTATGCATAGAGTTTCCATTTGAGGTAGTAACCATGTCTCATGTGAATCGAAGGAGAGTTCTGAGAGGAGTGATGTCACCTCGGTTTCAAGAGCTCTTGCACGTGCTCGAGTCATCGGTCCTTGTGGTGTTGTAGGTGTTGATGTAGAGTCCATGGGGATGATGGAAGGATGCTCGCATCATATCCCTCCTTGAAAGGATCCGACCTCAGATCTAGATCTTCATCACCATGGAAAGGCGAGAGGTCTTTGATGTTGAAGGTGTCGCTCACGTTGTACTTGTCGCTTGGTAGGTCGAGCTTGTAGGCATTGTTGTTGTAGCGTGCTACCACCTTGAAGGGTCCATCGGCTCGAGGTAGAAGTTTGGACTTGCGTTCATTGGGGATGCGTTCCTTGCGAAGGTGTAGCCACACGAGATCACCTATGTTGAAGATCATGGGTTGCTTGTTGATGTTGAGCTTGGTAGTGAGTCGCTGTACGTGGCGCTCGATGGTGTGTCTTGTCTCTTCATGCATCTTCTTGATGTAGCTTGCACGGGCACGTGCATCGAGGTTGGTGCGCTCTTGTAGAGGTAGGGGTAGAATGTCCAATGGGGACAATGGATTGAAGCCGTAGACGACCTCGAAGGGTGACTTGCCGGTCGTCGAATGTCTTGTGCGGTTGTAGGCGTACTCGGCGATGGGTAGACACACCTCCCACTCCTTGATGTTCTTCTTGATCAACACGCAAAGTAGAGTGGAGAGCGTTCGGTTCGTCACCTCCGTTTGGCCGTCGGTTTGAGGATGGTATGCGGATGAGAAGAAGAGCTTGATTCCGAGCTTGGCGCATAGGGTCTTCCAAAAGTAACTCAGGAACTTGACGTCGCGGTCGGAGACGATTGTCTTTGGTACTCCATGGAGGCGCAAGATTTCCCTACAAAAGATATTTGCAATATGTGAAGCATCGTCTACCTTGTTGCAAGGAATGAAATGTGCCATTTTAGAAAATCTATCCACAACAACAAACACGGAATCCTTTCCATTTTGAGTTCTAGGCAAACCAAGTACAAAGTCCATGCTAATGTCTTCCCAAGGTTGATAAGGAATAGGAAGAGGCATGTAAAGACCATGAGATTGAGCTTTTGACTTAGCTTTGCGGCATGTTGAGCATCGGGTGTGAAGCGTGAGATGTCGCGAAACATCTTGGGCCAAAAGTAGTTCTTGGAGAGCGTGGCAAAGGTCTTGTCGCGTCCAAAATGTCCCATGAGTCCACCTCCATGAGCCTCTTGCAAAAGTAGCAAACGAAGAGAAGACTCGGGTATGCAAAGTTTGTTAGCTCTCATAAGATAACCATCCTTAAGGTAATATTGTTCCCAAGATGTATGCGTCAAACATTTAGCATAATGAGGTGCAAAAGATGGATCACTAGCATACAAATCTTTGATGTGCTCAAAGCCAATAACATTCAACTCAAGTTGGGTGACAAGCGTGCATATCGTGAAAGTGCATCGGCAACTACATTTTCCTTGCCCTTAATGTACTTGATCACATATGGAAAAGATTCAATAAATTCACTCCATTTGGCATGACGCTTGTTCAATTTAGTTTGACCTTTTAAGTACTTAAGCGTTTCATGATCGATATGGATGACAAACTCATGAGGTCTAAGATAATGTTCCCAAACATGGAGGACACGCACTAAAGCATACAATTCCTTGTCATACACGGGATAGTTAAGTTGAGCACCGGAGAGTTTTTCACTAAAATAAGCAATGACTCGTTTTTCTTGCATTAAAACTCCGCAATTCCGGTACCACTTGCATCACAATGGACCTCAAAAGTTTTGTCAAAATTGGGAAAAGCAAGAATTGGAGCATGAGTAAGCAAAGACTTGAGCTCATCGAAAGTGTTGGCTTGCAAAGGTCCCCAAACAAAAGGAGTATTCTTCTTACTCAAAGCATGCAAAGGAGCTGCAATAGTGCTAAAGTTTTTCACAAAGCGGCGATAAAAACCTGCAAGACCAAGGAAACTTCGCACTTGTTGCAAATTGGTGGGTTAGGGCCAAGTTTTAATTGCTTTGATCTTAGTTTCATCAACATGGACACCCTTTGAAGAGACAACGAAACCCAAGAAAACCACTTTGTCAACGCCAAATGTACATTTTTTCAAGTTGGCATAAAGACTTTCCTTTCGAAGTGTTTGCAAAACAAGCTTAACATGATCAAGATGCTCTTTCATGGTTTTGCTAAACACGAGGATATCATCGAAGTAAACCACAACAAAGATTCCAATGTATGGACGAAGTACATGATGCATAAGACGGACAAAAGTTCCGGTAGCTTCCGACAAACCCATAGGCATAACCAACCATTCATAGAGACCAAATTTTGTTTTGAAAGCGGTTTTCCATTCATCACCCTCATGAATGCGGATTTGATAATAGCCACTTTTAAGATCAATTTTTGAGAAAAAGTTGGCTCCACTAAGTTCATCAAGCATATAATCTAAGCGAGGAATGGGATGCCTATAGCGCACGGTGATAGCATTTATAGGTCTACAATCGGAGCACAAGCGGAAACTTCCATCAGGTTTAGGCACAAGTATAGCAGACGCGGCACAAGGGCTTAAGCTTTCCGTACATGACCGTTGTCGAGTAGTTGTTGTACTTGCCGTTGAATCTCCTTGGTTTCTTGGGATTGACGTGATAGGGAGCTTTGTTTGGAAGTGGCGCTGGGATGAGGTCGATTCGATGATCAATGCCTCGAAGAGGAGGTAGACCGGAGGTAGCTCATCGGGAAAACATCTTGAAATTCCTGCAAAGAGATTGAAACACAAAGGTAGCTCATGAGTGGTGTTAGTTTTGGTTCTCCATCCTTGCACACAAGGACAAAGTGCATCACACTCGATGGGTTCTCACACACTTCTCTCATCTCATGTTTGGTGGCGAATAGTATGAGGTTTTTCTCTAGGCTAAGAGGCGCTCAAATTTGGCTTGTGGCTCTCACTCACTTTTGGTGGCTCACTTTCTCACTCTTCTCTCTTTGGTTGGTGGTTTGTTTGTCGGCTATCACTTGACTAGGAGACATGGGTCGTAAGACATATTCTTTGCCTTTCATCTTGAAGCTATAGTGGTTTGTACGCCCATTGTGGAAGACACCACGGTCGAATTGCCATGGCCGACCAAGGAGGAGGTGGCAAACGGTCATTGGGACCACATCACACTCCAAAGTGTCCTCATATGCACCTATTTTGAAGGATACTTGGACCGTATGCTCAACTCGTATAGTGCCGGAGTCACTTAGCCATTGAACCTTGTAGGGTTGCGGATGCTTCTTCTTGACCAATTGGAGCTTCGAGCATAGTTCTTCGCTTGCCAAGTTGTGGCAACTACCTCCATCGATGATGACCTTGACGGATCGTCCATTGATGCCGGCCTTTGTGTGGAAGATGTGGCATCTTTGGTCTTCTTGTTGTTGATGTTGAAGTGTCAAGACCTTGGAGACAACGAGAGCGGGGCTCGTATCTTCATCACAAAAGACTTGATCATCTTCATCCTCGTTGATGCGCCAGTGCATGGCCACTTGCTCAATAGCTTCCATTTCATCTTCACTCATTGAGTTGTAGGTGCCATCGTCGTTGAGTATCATGGCCCGCTTGTTGGTGCATTCGTATGACTTGTGGCCTCGACCGCCGCAAGTAAAACACTTGAAGGAGCTTGTCTTGACGGTCTCATCGGTTGGAGTAGATGATGAAGCACGCGGTTTGGAGTTGCTTTTAGTAGGAGGAGGACGACTTGAACTTGTATAAGCTTTCTTGTAACTTGACTTGTCGTCGTTGCTTGGAGAAGGCTTGGTTGACGTCGAAGTTGGAGTAGTTGTTGAAGCTTGGTTGTTGGAGAAGCCGTATGTCTTGGATGAGTACTTGGCGTACTTGAAGTCATCTTGCACTTGTCTTTCCGCCTTTGTAGCTTGATGCACGAGCTCAATGAGGTTGGAGTATGGTTGGAAGTCGGCAATCTTCTTGATGGGATGATTGAGGCCATTCAAGAATCGTGTCATAGTTTGCTCATCATCCTCTGTGACATTGGCTCGAATCATGGCAATCTCCATTTCCTTGTAGTATTCTTCAACACTCTTTGTTCCTTGCTTGAGGAGTTGTAGCTTCTTGAAGAGATCACGGTTGTAGTAGGTGGGCACAAAGCGTGCTCGCATGACATCCTTCATTTGAGCCCAAGTGGTGATTGGAGGTTCACCTCTTGCTTGTCGGCGCTCAAGGACTTGTTCCCACCATATGAGCACATAGTCTTGGAACTCAAGTGATGCCATAGCGATCTTCTTCTCTTCCTCATAGTTGTGCAAACGAAAGATTTTGTCGACCTTCAATGCCCATGAGAGGTACTCTTCGGGATCATTGGTTCCATTGAACTTGGGCATTGTGAACTTGAGCTTGCCATAGCGTTGTTCTTCATTGTTTTGAGGTCGATGTTGATGATGACGTTCTTGACGTGGAGGGTAATCATCCTCATGTTGCTCTTGGCGAGGAGGAAGTCCATGATCAACTTGCTCGTGTTAACCTTGAGGTTGAGGTTGAGCTTGAGGAGCTTGTGGAGGACCTTGTGGGGCTTGACGTTGCGCACGCGAATGGTAGTTCCTCTCTTGTATTTCTTCTCGAAGGGCTTCCTCTTGATTGCGCCTTTCGCGATTGCGGTTGGCGATAGCTCGACTTGATGCTTGAAGGGCACGTTCCGCCTCAAGAGCTTGTGCTTCTCGTTGTTTTTGTTGAAGACGTTGAGCCTCGGCGTCTTATTGCGCTTGATGTAGGCACGCTCGTTCTTGTTCTTGTTGGCCACGAATACGTTGTTGTTCTTGAGCTTGAGCAAACGCCACTTGGTTCGATTGAGGACGAGGAACTTCTTCATCAACTTGCTCTTGGAGATTCTTGTTGTGTAGCGGGTTGCGAGATGCATGACGGTCTTGACGCGCGGCTCGTCGAAGAGTGTTCTATGACGGTGTACTTGTGTCGGAGAAGGAGTCGTCGGAGTGGCAACTTGAGTGGCTCCGTCTTGAGTGTGAAGATGTAGAAGTACGCCGGTTCACCAACAATGCGCGGATCTCGTCCATTCTTGCATCATTCTCTTTCTTGTGCGCGTCGAGTTTGTTGTCGAAGTAATCTCGTGTACGTTGCTCGGAGAGTCGCAAGTCGGTGGAGAGGTTGTCGATGCATTCGCTCATTGCTTGTTGCTCTTGATGGAGAGCTCGTTGTGCACCAAAGAGGTGGCTCTTGGTGACGTAGGATGACATTTCGTCGTCTTGCTCGATGAAGAGTGGATTTGTAGAAGAACTTGGCCTATCCATCATTTCAAGCAAAATGGTGAGTGGTAGAAGGAGAAGAACTAATACCAATGTACCTTTGACCGAAGTTGAAAATGAATCAAGTTCACTCAAATGCGGACAATGAAATAGCACTATTGGTAGCGATCCTTGTCGATTCTCACACCTACACAAGTAAAAGCCTTTGGTGGAGCTTGGTTAGGATGGTGGCACAAAATTGATTGCAATCGTTAGCTTGACTCAAAAATGTTGAAGAAGATTCGCAAATTCGCATATGCAACAAGTAGACCAAGCAAGTAGTGGTACACAGA
Source organism: Aegilops speltoides (assembly GCA_021437245.1). Taxonomy (NCBI): domain Eukaryota; kingdom Viridiplantae; phylum Streptophyta; class Magnoliopsida; order Poales; family Poaceae; genus Aegilops; species Aegilops speltoides. Next base: position 317,578,562 of record CM038147.1, on the reverse strand, counting down.
AACACACACACAAATAGATAAATGGGATTGTGCAAACCAAAAATGAGCCAAAATGTGGAATCCACGAAAATGCTCTTGTTGCACAATACTAGAGAGACGCTAGCACGATTGCACAATAGGCGGATACGGAGCTTGTGCACAACCTACTAGGCAAAAATGCAACGAACTCTATCCCAAGTATACTATATGTATGGTATTTCGGTGCAATGATCCAAGATGATCTTATATGACAATCTTAATGTTGTATGATGCTATGCTTGTTGCTTATAAGCTCTTTGCTTATCTTTCCTCTTTGCTTAAAAGCTTGAGTGGCTCTTTCTCTCTTGAGCTCTTTTCTTATGCAAAATTGACGAACTAAGATAGCAATTGTGTATGCGATGACAACTTTGTGACACACGAGTTGATTCCGAGATATGCACCTCGATGGTATGTATGATATGGTGTATGCAACTAATGTGCACAAGTCACGTTGCCGGCAATACTTAATGGCTAGTCTCGATGGGTAAGCAACGCAAAAGATGGTATATGATGGTTATCAATGCAATTGCAAGCTATGACAAAGATGTCGTCGAAGTTACCGTCCGTAGCGAAGATGAGTAGCCGACCAAAATGAGTGTTTGTTGTTGATGTTGCAGCGCACCTAAATAGTCGAAACACAAGAGGACACGGGAATCTCACTCAACTTGTCGAACTCAAATTCGAATGGTAGTACGGAGGTTGAGTTTTGGGGTTTGGCAAGTGGAAATGGTGGTGGATGGGGTGGGAAGGATGTATGTATGTGTGGATGGTGGTGGAGGTGGATGGTGGACTGCAGAACTGCAGTTTCGGCAGAGGAAGCCGGATGATCCGAGCCAGGAGCCGGATGATCCGGGCGAGTCCGGATGATCCGGGACTTGGTCCGGATGATCCGGGCAGGTCAACCACGCACGGGAATAGGTCGGAAAGAACACGAAAATGGGGTGAAATTTAACGATTTCGGGGATTTTGGATGGATTTCGAGGGGGAGAAGGTGGGGAAACACAAGATCCACGAGTTACACACCGAATCCACGGATCAAAAACAACAAAACATCATCAAAACCAACAAATCACAAAAAAAATTTGGGGGTATTTTTGTGGGGATTTTCGGATTTTAGGACGAAAACAACAAAATCAAGCTAGAAATCACCATGTAGGGGCTCCAAAAACGTGATCAAAGTGGCTCATGATACCATATGATGTAGGGTGGAACCCTAATTCGTCGATCTTTCACGTTTGGAGGGGATCCTACGGGGAAACACGAAGAACACGCGGAAGCAAGAGGGGAAACACGGGGAAAACGAGAGGAAATCACTCAACCAACAAGGAATCGATCACACAAGTGCTAGATCAACATACACACATGAGATCCACAAGATACATAGTCAACTAGGGTAAGGATACAACGGAACCGTTCATCTCCAAGAGGAGGCCTTGATGTTCTTCCCTAGGTAGGGGTCTTGAATCCATGAGGATCTTCTCAGGAGGTCTGATCTCGAGGAGAAGTAACCGAGTGGATGAGCAAAACTCTCACACAAATATGAGCTAATCAATGCAAAGTCTCAAAGTGAGGAGATGGGGTCCTATATATAGAGTTTGGGGCGAAGGGGTACATGGGCTCAGCCCAACACGCTTGCCATGTAGGGCTGGCGGATGATCCGGACGAGGGTCCGGATGATCCGGGCTGGTCCGGATGATCCGGTGGAGTCCGGATGAGCCGGAGGGTCGGCTGGTGGCGGCGACGGGCGAATGTCCGGCTGGAGGTCCGGACGTCAGGCGGGTCCGGATGATCCGGGCGTGGGTCGGATGATCCGGCTTCAGCGTGGAGGTTCTGTTGCCTTCGGTGGAGTTAGCGGATCGTCCGGACCAGGTCCGGATCATCCGGCTCTGTCCGGATCGTCCAGACCTCTGTCCGGATCGTCCGCCTCTCTGATCCTTGTTGCTTTCTCCTCTCCGTCTTCACGTATGTCTTCCGCTTCCGATTCTCCTTGCTTCCTAGCCTCTTCATGGTCGACTCCTTGGTGCCTGAGTATGCATAGAGTTTCCGTTTGAGGTAGTAACCATGTCTCATGTGAATCGAAGGAGAGGAGTGATGTCACCTCGGTTTCAAGAGCTCTTTCACGTGCTCGAGTCATAGGTCCTTGTGGTGTTGTAGGTGTTGATGTAGGGTCCATGGGGATGATGGAAGGATGCTCCGCATCAGTTCTCCTTGGTCCATCATGAAACTGACGAATACTAGGAGACCACTGAAAGGAAAACACAATCGCAATGACAATGAAACAAGAAAGAGAGTGAGGATCGGTTACTGCTTTGCAAAAGTTCTTTTTTTTCTCTAAACGAAAATATACCAACATCACGGATCCGCTTACCTTCCCTTCGTTGGGTGAGAAGAATAGTGGCAGATGCGAGTGTTGCCTTTCTTGAAGACGGTGAGGGAGAAGGGGATTCAGCGAAGAGTGAAATGATGGTTGCTTCGTCCATCAAACTTAGACTGCGGGGAGGTGGGGTTTTGTGATCTGACGGCTCGTTCTTGCCGGCCTTCGACCGGGTGACTCTCCGCTTTGCATCTGCCTTCTAATTTGGTTGATGGCATTTGGGCCCGTGCGCTGCATGGCCCGCATGTCGGTGACCAAAAGTATAACGGCATTGATGAGGGAGACGTTTCAATGACCTAGGAGGAGCTGAATGAGAGTGTCTCCTTTGTACTAGTAGTAGTTGTTTTTCTGGGTAGCTGTAGAGTGTCTCCACTGTACTAGTAGTAACTGTTTCTCTAGGCCCAAGACAAAACAACCAATCGACACTAGTAATTAATAAAATCAATTCGAAAGGCGCTACCCACACCCAGCACACCGCCCCCCCAAAAAAAACCTGGGTGCTCTTCTTCCTCCTCGCTCCTACCCACCTCACGTCAGCTCGCTCCACTCGTACCCCCAAATTCCTCACCTCACTCCTACAGAAAACCCTAGCTCCCCTTCTTCATCACTCCTACGGAAAAACCGCAGCTCCCCTTCTTCTTCACTCGCACTACAACTAAGCTCGTCATTCGTTACTCTGCTCAAATCCGTGAGCGCGACGCGACGCCCTCGAGGAAAATGGAGTCGGCTGACCCCAGCGCCAAGAAGATGAGGCTCCCGCTAGCAGCGACGCCTATTATAGATCCCGCACCCGGCAATGCGGGGAGAAGCGGAGACCCCGCCCCCACTGGATCCCAGGAACCCGTAGAATCTCGGGTGAACCGCATCAGTGATCTCCCGGACGCCGTCCTTGGGGAGATCATCTCGTTTCTCCCCACCAAGGATTGCTACCGCACCCAAGTCCTCTCAATTCGGTGGCACCCTCTATGGTGCGTCGTGCCCCTTAGTATCCACTATCGTCAGCTATCTCTCTTCAATGATTTTGAAATCCCTAGAGCCATCATCTCCTCCCAACAGGGCTCCGTTCAAAGCCCCTGCATCCCGTCATGCTACCTGAGCAAGCATACCATGCCCTGCATGGTGGATGCCTGGCTGAAATCCCCTGAATTCACAGAACTGCAGCTGCTTGAGTTCTACTATTCCCCTGGAAATCACATACCACATACCGAATGCCATGAACTTGTGCCCTCAGCACCGATGTCCATCTCGCGGTTTTCCTCCTCTCTCCACACCGCCACATTTGCGCTGTGCTACCTACCAGACAATATAGTACTAAACCTTCAACTCCCATTTCTCAAGAAACTTTCAGTTGTTCGGGTTCATATATCGGAGGCCTCATTGCACAACATCATCCACTCCAGTTGCCCTGCGCTGGAGTGCTTGGTGCTTGTTTTCACAGTTAGAATCGGTTATCTCCAAATAAAGTCGCCTAACCTTGTAAGAATTGGAATTTCTTTTGACGAAAGGCAGCTCGTCATCCAAGATGCCCCTTCACTTCAAAGGTTGGTCCTTGATTCTAGTTATTCACCGTACCAAATAACCATCCTCTCTGTGCCTAAACTGGAGACCTTGGGTGTAATACATGATCTCTGTGTTCATTTCAATATGGTGTTTGGCTCCACAGTTCTTCAGGTACTTTATATTATCATCTACACTTGTAAACATAAGTTGCATTTTAAATTTCTGTGCATAATTTATATATCATCTTGGAGTACAAATTTTGTACTAATATTATGTTCTATGCTCAATGAAGAGTTTCTCCATGGATGGCCTATCAGTGGTGATGGATTCTGTCAAGATCTTATATATCCAAATGAATAGTTTTGATCTCAACAAGATTATTGGCTTGTTGCAATGCTTTCCATGTCTCGAGAAGTTGTATATAAAGGTGATAATTTCACGCACATTGGAAGCCCGCATATAGTGTACTAGGATTAACCGTTCGGCTGTTGCTCTTTCGACACTCTTGTTTTAGACCTTAACTATTTTCAATCTTCATGTCTATTTAGGCAAGAGGACGGGGTAAGAAAGTTATAACCAATCGGTGGATTCGTAAGCATCGGGATTTTCTCACTTCTCATGAGATTCGATTGAAGAAAATAACGCTAGAACGATATGTAGCTAACCGTGCAAACACAAGATTTGTCACATTCTTCCTGCTGAATGCGAGGTTACTATTGTCCATCAGGCTTAAGTTTATCAGCAGCATGGTTTGATGGATGGGTATGTCGACGAGAAAAAAAGGAGCTCCGGGTGGGCAAAAGAGCTTCTGAACATGTCGGGCTTCTATTTACAACATATTGTGGTCATAATCCAGTAAATTTTATTACCCAGGATGTTCATTCTATGCACCTGACCGATCCATTTGACTATGACTGCCGAAAACAGTGCTGGAGTAAGATGTTGTTGCCATTTTCAATCTGGGTTTTTTTCTAAGCCTGATGAACAATTAACCCTCGTGCTTTTGTACAGTTTGTAAGTTGGAGTTAGTTGTTCCTGCCCTTTTCAACTCGGTTGTGACTGTCATATTTTCTTTGAAACAAGGCAAATGGCTTGCCATTCGTCTAATTTAGAGTGAAATATTGTAACAAATCCCAACCAAGGGAAATAACATGACTCTCGCCAGCTGCTTGAGCTCACTGTGCATTACAGAAGCCAAGTGATTAACCCTACCAGCACCCACAAACTTATTTCGAACTAGCACATCAATTGGGCTGTAAATTTTCATAGGAAAGGCTGCATGACCGTGATAGATTTGGATTCTGACATTTGGGACACGCGAGGAAATAGCCTATCCAAGGTGGTGTCGACTTACTAGCCAGTCAAGAAACGATTCTGCCTACCAGCCGTTGGATTGACATCCAACATCTGTCGTGTATCTTTTATCTCTTGTCTTCTTCTTCCTCTAGCTACCCAAATTAAACCACCCCGTCGGCTCCGCCTGCTCCTGCCCCCATGGCTGGCTACGCCTCCGCCGCCCTACCGTACGTACCCTCCAACGTTGGCCAGTCCCTCCCTCTATTCCCCCACACATCCTGTTATTTTACGGTGATGTCAGCCCCAACACGCACCCGCGCCCGAACCAGTCAACCCTCGTAGTCCCCTCCGCCTGCGACTGGACCGGCGCATCTTCAACGGCTCTTGTTCGTTCCGTACGAGGCCTCGCCATCGTCCTCCGCCTTGCGGCCTTGGTTCGCTTGCCGTGCGCGGTGCGCCGCCCTCTTGCATTGTGAACGTCGTCAACAACCGAAAGGAACAAGGAGATGACTGTACGTAGAGAGCATGACAGTAGGGACCCACCAGCGTCATGGCAGTACGCAAGCAAGTGCCTCTATAGTACAAGCCCAAAAATATGGTTCCTCCTAATGGTTGGACTTCTGGGCTCACGCCATTGTCAACGTAGTCAATAAACGAGAGAATTACACTACGAGCGGCTGACACCAGGGACCCAGCAAGTCGCGTAGTTTTTTTGGAGGAACAAGCAGTTGTTATTTATACTAGTTTTAGCAACGGATCAGGGTAACAATGGGGTTGTGCGGGGGCTGTGGCCCGTCTAGCCACGGTTTTATTTATGTTTACACATCATGAGCCCAGTTGTGTTTTTTCTTGCTGAAAATGGCTAGCCCATTTCATTTTTTTAAAGAAATACCCAAACAAGGTCTACTTGCTTTATCGGCCCTGTTGGGCTGCAAATCTTTCAAGACGAGCAGAGTTTCATTCGGTTTGCCCAGAAATGGCCTGTACATTTTTAAAACACATCAAACCGGGAATTAGTTTCAACTTTTTTTCATTACAAGATCTTAAATTCCATTGATTTTTATGCATGGACAGTTATTTGGATTTTATATTTATATAAATTATTTTTCAAAATAGTTTGAATGTGAATCGATATTTCTGGATTAAAAACAGTTGATCACACCAAAATATGCAAAATTTCCTATACTTTTTAACCGTGGCCAAAATATGGGGTGTAATGTTAACAAAAAGAAGATGGGCTCCAAAAAATCTTAAGAATTAGCAAATGGGTTGTACATTATTAGAAATAATGGCAGATGGGTTGTATGCTGTTTCCACAAATTTGAGGCTGACTTGTGCGCCTTCTACAGGTTGACGCGTATGCTTTCATAAAAACAAGGTTGGCCTTTGCATAGCATACTGTCAACTTAGTCAACCCACGAGAGCAAAGGATTGTTGGATGTCCATCCAACGGTGTCGTCTTCTTCAATCTCTGCTCTTCATGCTCCAGCCGCTCAAACAAGCACCGGCGGGACTGCCTGCTCCCTCCTCCCGCGGCTGGCTATGCTGTCGCGCAGGCCTCACGGCCCCACCGTACTCCCATCGCTAGCCTAGACATCCCTCTACTCACCCACACCTTCTGTTATTCTCCGGTGACGGCAGGCGAACCAGTAAACCCTCGTACTCCTCCGCGTGGGAAACAACTGCCGAGTATTCCCTGGCTCTGTGTTGTTCCCTTCCTAGGCCTCGCCGTCGTCCACCGCCCTGGTGCTCTCGGCGCGGCTTGGTCAACGTGGTCAATGAACGACGTCCATCAGAATTGGACTGTATGTGGAGAGACTGACAGCTGGGTCCACGGCCGCACGCAAGGAAATGCCTCCTTATTACATGCAAAATAATGATTCCTCCACCTGACAGCTAGGACCCACAGGAAGGGCCTCTGTATTTCGCGAAAAAATGTTCCCCCCGCTGACAGGTCGGACCCACCAGCTATATCTTCACACGCAAGGAAGTGACTCCTTATTACGGCCAAAAAAATGAATACCCCTGCTAGCTAGGACCCACCATATTGTTGGGCTGACTTGTGGGCCTACTAAGTTGACGGGGACGGAGGGCTTTGTCAACTTAGTCAATACTCCAGTGACCGTATGATGTCCATCCAACGGCCATAGTGCTTATTCAACCTCTGGTCTTCTTGCTCCAACCGCCCAAAGCAGCGCCGGTCGTGCCACCTTCTCCTGCCTCCCGTGGCCGGCTGTGCTACCGCCTGCTCCTGCCTCGCGGGGCCCGGCTCTGTGTTGTCCCCTTCCTAGGACTCGCCGTCGTCCACCGCCGTGGTGCTCTCGGTGCGGCGTGGTCAATGTGGTCAACGACCGACTTCCATTGGAAGAGTACTGTACGTGGAGAGGCTGACAGCTGGGTTCACGGCAGCCACAATGAAGTGCCTCCTTATTATGGGGAAAATAATTATTCCTCCACCTGACAGCGGGGACCCACCAGACGGGCACCAGTATTTTGCAAAAAAAATCGTTTCCCCCTGACTACTGGGACCCACCAGACGGGCCACCGTATTTCGTGAAAAAAACGTTCCCCCCGCTGTCAGCTCGGACATACCGGAAGTGCCTCCTTATTACGCACAAAAAATGAATACTCCCCCGGCTAGCTGGGACCCACCTTGGTGGGAGGCTATCTTGTGGGCCTACTAAGTTGACGGGGATGAAAGGCTTTGTCAACTTAGTCAATATGAACGATTCTAGCTCCAGTGACCGTATGATGTCCATCCAACGGACATAGTGCTTCTTCAACCTCTGGTCTTCTTGCTCCAACCGCCCAAAGCAGCGCCGGTCGTGCCGCCTGCTCCTGCCTCCAGTGGCCAGCTGTGCTACCGCCTTCTCCTGCCTCCCGTGGCCCGGCTCTGCATCGTCCCCTTCCTAGGCCTAGCCGTCGTCCACTCCCGTGGTGCTCTCGGGGCGGCGTGGTCAATGTGGTCAACAACCGACTTCCATCGAAAGAGTACTGTACGTGGAGAGGCTGACAGCTGGGTCCACGGCAGCCGCCAGGAAGTGCCTCCTTATTACGCGGAAAATAATTATTCCTCCACCTGACAACGGGGGCCCACCAGACGGGCCACCAGTATTTTGCGAAAAAAATTGTTTCCCCCTGACTGCTGGGACCCACCGGACAGGCCACCATATTTTGTGAAAAAACGTTCCCCCCGCTGTCAGCTCGGACCCACAGGAAGTGCCTCCTTATTACGCAAAAAAAATGAATACTCCCCGGGCTAGCTGGGACCCACCATGGTGGGAGGTTGTCTTGTGGGCCTACTAAGTTGACAGGGACGAAGGGCTTTGTCAACTTAGTCAATATGAACGATTCTAGCTCCAGTGACCGTACGATGTCCATCCAACGGCCATAGTGATTCTTCAACCTCTGGTCTTCTTGCTCCAACCCCCCAAAGCAGCGCGGTCGTGCCGCCTGCTCCTGCCTCCCGTGGCCGGCTGTGCTACCGCCTTCTCCTGCCTCCCGTGGCCCGGCTCTGCGTCGTCCCCTTCCTAGGCCTAGCCGTCATCCACCGCCGTGGTGCTCTTGGCGCGGTATGGTCAATGTGGTCAACGACCAACTTCCATCGGAAGAGTACTGTACGTGGAGAGGCTGACAGCTGGGTCCACGGCAGCCGCAAGGAAGTGCCTCCTTATTACGCGGAAAATAATTATTCCTCCACCTGACAGCGTGGGCCCATCGGATGGGCCACCAGTATTTTGCGAAAAAAATTGTTTCCCCCTGACTGCTGGGACCCACCGGACGGGCCACCGTATTTCGTGAAAAAACGTTCCCCCGCTGTTAGCTCGGACCCACAGGAAGTGCCTCCTTATTACGCACAAAAAAATGAATACTCCCCGGGCTAGCTGGGACCCACCTTGGTGGGAGGCTGTCTTGTGGGCCTACTAAGTTGACAGGGACGAAGGGCTTTGTCAACTTAGTCAATATGAACGATTCTAGCTCCAGTGACTGTACGATGTCCATCCAACGGCCGTAGTGCTTCTTCAACCTCTAGTCTTCTTGCTCCAGCCGCCCAAAGCAGCGCCCGGTCGTGCCGCATGCTCCTGCCTCCGTGGCGGTTTGTCTTTGCCGCTGGAGGCCTCACCGCCCCTACTATTCCCACGGCTGGCAGGCCTGCGGCGGCAACCTCACACCGCGGCCGAACGGTGAACCCTCGTACTCCTCTCCGCGGGCTTCCATTGCAGCGTCTTCCCGGCTCCACGTCGTCCCCTTCCTAGGCCTCGCCGTCATCCACCTCCGTGGTGCTCTCCGCGTGGCGTGGTCAGCGTGGTCAAGGCAATTCCATCGGAAGAGTCTTCAGACGTGGAGAGGTGACAGCTGGGTCCACGGCCACAGCCCAGTTTTTTTGTGATTTGCCAAGGAAGTCGCTTTGTCAGGCCTATTGGGCTGCAAATCTTTCAAGACGAGGAGAGCTTTCATTCGGCTGGCCGAGAAAATGGCCCATTAGTAATGAGAAATGGGTTGTACATTTTCAAAACACATCAAACCGGCAATTAGTTTCAAATATCTTTTTTTTTTCATTTCAAGATTTTAAATTACATTAATTTTTATGCGTGGAGAATTTGTTGGATTTTATATTGATATACATTTATTTTTAAAATTAGTTTGAATGTGAGTCGAAATTTCGGGATTAAAAACAGTTCGGACCACACCGAAATATGCAAAATTTTGTATAATTTTTTAACCGTTGCCACAATATGGGCTATAATGCTAACAAAAAGAATATGGGCTCCAAAAAAACCCTTAAGAATTAGCAAATGGGCTGTAAATTATTAGAAATAATGGCAGATGGGATGTATGCTGTTTTCCACAGATTTGAGGCTTTCCTAAAAAAAAGGTTGACGACAGCAAAGGATCGTTGGATGTCCATCCAACGGCCGTCGTCTTCTTCAATCTCTGCTCTTCTGCTCGGCCGCTCAAACAAGCGCCGGCGGACTGCTCCCTCCTCCCAGCGGCGGGTATCTTTGCCACAGCAGCCTCATCGCCCCACCGTACTCCCATCGCTGGCCTAGCCATCCCTCTACTCACCCACACCTGCTGTTATTCTCCGGCGACGGCAGACGAACCAGTAAACCCTCTTACAGTCGTACTCCCCTCCGTGTGGGAAACAACTGCCGAGTCTTCCCTGCCTTCATGTCGTCCCCTTCCTAGGGCTCACCGTCGTCCACCACCGTGGTGCTCTCGGCGCGGCGTGGTCAATGTTTGTCAATGACCGATTTCCATCGGAAGAGTACTATGCATGGAGACGCTGACAGCTGGGTCCACGGCTGCAGCAAGGAAGTGCCTCCTTATTACGTGCAAAATAATTATTCCTCTACCCGACAGCGGGGACCCACCGGAGGGGCCACCATATTTTGCGAAAAATATGTTTCCCCTGACTGCTGGGACCCACCAGCTACACCTTCGCACGCAAGGAAGTGCGTCCGGGCAAAAAAAAAACAAAACGATTCGCCCCCGGACTGCTGGGACCCACCAGCTAGATCTTCGCACGCAAGGAAGTGCGTCCGGGCAAAAAAAGGATTCGCCCCCCTGACTGCTGGGACCCACCAGCTACATCTTCGCACGCAAGGAAGTGCGTCTGGGCAAAAAAAAAACAAAACGATTCGCCACCTTGACTGCTGGTACCCACCAGCTACATCTTTGCAGGCAAGGAAGTACCTGACAGTCGGGACCCACATGGTCGAAGCGTAGGTAGCATTGTCATTCTGGTCGCGAACGTGTATGTACATACTGGTAGATGTAGAGGCGCACACGTGTCGTAGTAGAGGCGCGCACGTAGCATGTACACGTACATATAGCGGCGAGGGTGCAAGAAAGAAAATACAGCCACGTACGTACAGACGGGCAGGGTCTCGAACGCCTACTCGTGCATACGTACATGGCTGGGTCGGAACGGAGAAACAACGTCGTCATCGTGTTCCTGGGGAGCGAACCGGCTGGGTTGAAACGGAATGCGTGTTCGTGTTCATCGGGAGGGCTTGGATGGAACAGGCAATGGAAACGAGGCCTGGCATACCGCAGAACAGAGGAAACGGCCTTGTGTTCGGCCGGCCACGTTCGGAATGGGGTCCTGTTGATCGGGAGGGGTGTGGCGTACCGCAAAATGGAGGAAATGGACCTCCTACGGTCGAAACGGGGGTCCTGTTGATCGGGAGGGTTGTGACGTACCACAAAACGGAGGAAACGGACCTCCTGCGGTCGAAACAGGGGTCCTGTTGATCAGGAGGGGTGTGGCATACCGCAAAACGGATGAAACGGACCTCCTACGGTCGAAGCGGGGTCTGTTGATCGGGAGGGTGTGGCGTCCGCCAAAAGCGGATTTAAACGGACCTCCTACGGTCGAAACGGGGGTCCTATTGATCGGGAGGGGTGTGGCGTACCGCAAAACGGACGAAACGGACTCGTGTTGGAGCGCTACGGTCGAGACGAGGGTCCTATTCATTGGAGGGGTGTGGCGTACCGCAAAATGGGACTCCACGGGATACTGTTTATCTCCACCGTCGACCTCCTCCAGCCTCCACGGGCTCCTGTTCATCCAGCCTCCACCGCGCGCTACTCCACCGGCTCTTGTTCAACCACCCCTCCACGGGCACCCCTCCACCGTCTACTGTTCATCCAGCCCTCCACACCACGGGGTCATGTTCAACCATCCCTCCACGGCCACCCCTCAACCGTCTACTGTTCATCCAGCCCTCGACACCACGGGGGCCTACTCATCCAGAGGCAACGCCACCGCTCACTGTTCATCCACCCCCCGCAATGCTTACTGTTCATCCAATCGGTCGGCTTCAGTTAGCAGAAGTAGCGAAGGAATCGCTCATTGGGTTCAGTTAACAACCATCAATCGATCGCTCGGGTTCGATGAACGCGTAACTGCGATCTGTCGCAATCGGGTTCGATTCGCCATAGCGCCTCGCTCGGGTTGATTAGAGCTAACGCCCGCACACACGCAGCAGCGTCGTGTATGAGAGGCGATGCATCGCTCGGCCCCGACCTCCCACCGTAACCGGCAACTCCCCGAAATTTTCCTCCCCCTCGCTTCTACCACGGTTTTTTCCGTCATGGATGGCCCAAAGAATGTCATGCATTTGCTTCTCCGGCCCGCCCAGGCGAAAATCCTTTTACATCATGATTTTTGTCATAGAAGTAGGATCCCACCACATCTATGATGATACCGGGTTTTGTCACAATTATCATCATAGAAGTGTCATATGTATGACAGAAAAAAAATCGTTCGGCCCAAAATGTCACGGATGTGTCTTTTTTTGTAGTGTAGGAGCATGCGCGTAATACTTTGTTTTTGATGACTTGTAGATATTTGCAATAAGTATATGAGTTCTTTTGACTAATGTTGAGTCCATGGATTATACGCACCCTCACCCTTCCACCATTGCTAGCCTCTCTTGTGTCGCACAATTTTCGCCGGTACCATACACCCACCATATAGCTTCCTCAATACAGCCACCATACCCACCCATTATGGCTTTTCCATAGCCATTCCGAGTTATATTGCCATGCAACTTTCCACTGTTCCGTTCATATGACACGCATTACTTTTGTCATATTGCTTTTTGCATGATCATGTAGTAGACATCGTATTTGTGGCAAGACCGCCTTCATAATTTTCATGCATGTCGCGCTTGATTCATTGCATATCCCGGTACACCGCTGGAAGCATTCATATAGAGTCATATCTTTTTCTAGCTTTGAGTTGTAATTCTTGAGTTGTAAATCCATAAAAGTGTGATGATCTTCATTATTAGAGCATTGTCCCAGTGAGGAAAGGATGATGGAGACTATGATTCCCCCACAAGTCGGGATGAGACTTCGGACTTTACAAAAAGAAAAAAAAGAAAGAAAAAAGAGAAAGGCCAAAAAGAAAAAAAAAAGGCCAAAGGAAAAAAAGGGAGAAAAGAAAAAAAAGAAAAAAAATGAAATGAGAGAAAAAAGAGAGAAGGGAAAATGCTACTATCTCTTTTTCCACACTTGTGCTTCAAAGTAGCACCATGATCTTCATGATAGAGAGTCTCCTATGTTGTCACTTCATATACTAGTGGGAATTTTTCATTATAGAACTTGGCTTGTATATTCCAATGATGGGCTTCCTCAAAATGCCCTAGGTCTTCGTGAGCAAGCAAGTTGGATGCACACCCACTTAGTTTCTTTTGTTGAGCTTTCATATATTTATAGCTCTAGTGCATCCGTTGCATGGCAATCCCTACTCACTCACATTGATATCTATTAATGGGCATCTCCATAGCCCGTTGATACGCCTAGTTGATGTGAGACTATCTTCTCCTTTTTTGTCTTCTCCACAACCATCATTCTATTCCACATATAGTGCTATGTCCATGGCTCACACTCATGTATTGCGTGAAAGTTGAAAAAGTTTGAGATTATTAAAGTATGAAAAAATTGCTTGGCTTGTCATCTGGGTTGTGTATGATTAAATACTTTGTGTGATGAAGATGGAGCAACAGCTAGACTATATGATTTTGTAGGGATAACTTTCTTTGGCCATGCTATTTTGAGAAGACATGATTACTTTGATTAGTATGCTTGAAGTATCACTATTTCTTATGTCAATATGAACTTTTATTTTGAATCATTTGGATCTGAATATTCATGCCACAATAAATAAAATTACATTGAGAATTATGCTAGGTAGCATTCCCCATCAAAAATTCTGTTTTTATCATTTACCTACTCGAGGACGAGCAGGAATTAAGCTTGGGGATGCTTGATACGTCTCCAACGTATCTATAATTTTTGATTGTTCCATGCTATTATATTACCCCTTTTGGATGTTTATGGGCATATTTTACACATTTATATCTTTTTTGGGACTAACCTACTAACCGGAGGCCCAGCCCGTATTGCTGTTTTTGCCTATTTGTGTATTTCGAAGAGAAGGAATATCAAATGGAGTCCAAACGGAATGAAACCTTCGGGAGTGCGATTTTTGGAACGAACATGATCCCGAGGACTTGGAGTGCAAGTCAAGAAGCAGCCGAGGCAGCCACGAGAGGGTAGGGCGCGCCCACCCCTATAAGGCCCGCCCCCCTGTCTCGTGGGCCCCTCGGGCGGCCACCGACGTACTTCTTCCTCCTATATAAGCCTACGTACCCCGAAAATATCCAGGGAGCCAACGAAACACAATTTCCACCACCGTAACATACGTATCGCGAGATCCCATCTTGGAGCCTTGCCGGCGCTCCACCGGAGGGGGAATCGACCATGGAGGGCTTCTACATCAACACCATAGCCCCTCCGATGAGTTGTGAGTAGTTTACCATAGACCTTTGGGTCCATAGTTATTAGCTAGATGGCTTCTTCTCTCTTTTTGGATCTCAATACAATGTTCTCCCCCTCTCTTGTGGAGATCTATTCGATGTAAACTCTTTTTGCGGTGTGTTTGTCGAGATCCGATGAATTGTGAATTTATGATCAAGTTTATCTATGAGAAATATTTGAATCTCCTCTGAATTATTTTATGTATGATTGAGTTATCTTTGCAAGTCTCTTTGAATTATCAGTTTGGTTTGGCCTACTAGATTGATCTTTCTTGCCATGGGAGAAGTGTTTAGCTTCGGGTTCAATCTTGCGGTGTCCTTACCTAGTGACAGAAAGGGTTGCAAGGCACGTATTGTATTGTTGCCATCGAGGATAAAAAGATGGGGTCTATATCATATTGCATGAATTTATCCCTCTACATCATGTCATCTTGCTTAAGGCGTTACTCTATTCTTATGAACTTAATACTCTAGATGTAGGCAGGAGTCGGTCGATGTGTGGAGTAATAGCAGTAGATGCAGGCAGTAGTCAGTCTACTTGTTGCGGACGTGATGCCTATATACATGATCATGCGTAGATAATCTCATAATTATTCGCTTTTCTATCAATTGCTCGACAGTAATTTGTTCACCCACCGTAATACTTATGCTATCTTGAGAGAAGCCACTAGTGAAACCTATGGCCATCGGGTCTATCTTTTATCATATTTGCTTCCAATCTACTTTTATTTGCATCTGTACTTTTTGCATCTATAATATAAAATACCAAAAATATATTTATCTTGTCATACTATCTCTATTAGATCTCACTTTCGCAAGTGGCTGTGAAGGGATTGACAACCCCTTTATTGCGTTGTTTGCGAGTTCTTTGTTTGTTTGTGTAGGTGCGTGGGACTTTTGAGGAGCCTCCTGCTGGATTGTTACCTTGGTTCTCAAAAACTGAGGGAAATACTTACGCTACTATTGCTGCATCACCCTTTCCTATTCAAGGAAAACCAACACAAGCTCAAGATGTAGCACGCGCCACCATCCACGTCTCCACCCCCTTAACTCTGCATGGTGCTCGCCGATGACGGAGCTTGCCGCAGCGAGCACGGGCACGGCGCGGCCAAGCCAACAGTGCATCTGTGCTCGTCGTGTTCCTGGTTCCTGTGCTCGTCGCTGCTCGTCCGCAGTTCCCACATGAGCCACGGCGTGTTCACCCCCTCTCACTAAGACAATTCGTTGCCGGCCGCCCTTTCAGAGAACTCCGGCGAGTCCTCGATCCCCACCTCGACCTCGCCTATAAATAGACCCCTCCTGATCTCATTTCTCCTCACCAACGCACTCACACAACATCCACGAGTCCGTAGATAGACGCAGCCCGGCCGGGCAGGCCTCTGGCCGCCATCCCCAACCCGAGCTCGCCGTTGATCCCCTTCCTCTGCCCCCTTCCTCTCCAGAGCTGCTCGAGCTCAACTGACTTCTCCGGCGTGTCTCTGGTGAACCTCTATTGCGCGGTGGTGCTGTTGGAGTTGCTGGACCGGCCCTGCCTCGTCGGAATCGCCAACTCCGACGAGCTCTGCCCACTACACCCGCTAGAGATGACCACGCCGACCTCGTCCGACCACCGCTAGCCAAGCCGCGGGTACGTGCAGGTGCGCCAGAACCTCCGCTACCCATTCCCCCCTCTCAGATTGGTAGCAGAGCCCTCCTCGCTGGAGAGTGCTCCGGCAACTCGCCGCCCTCCTTTGTTTCCCTCTCTCTCTCTCTCTCTCTCTCTCTCTCTCTCTCTCTCTCTCTCTTCAAAACTAACAGCGGGGGCCCCCTATCAGCCACTCACCCACGCCCGAAGCGGTATAAGTGGTGGCGCCCCGCGGGTTTACGCCTTCGACGTCACCCCCTTGTTTTCTTTTAATTCAAATTTAAATGAAATTTTGACTAGAACTTTGACTAGCTGTAACTCCTAAACCACAAGTCCAAATGATTTGATTCTTTTTGCATTGTGTTCTTACTGGAAAACCCTAACAACACACCCAAGATGAGATTTTTCTTTGTTTTCTTGATATTTTCTTTTTGTCATTTGAATTATTTTCAGAAGGAGAAGCTTGTCTTGAAGACTTCCAAGAGGAATGTGAAGCTCCTTTGAGCTAAGGCAAGCAACACAAACATGTTCATGGTGTCCTTGCAATATCCATGATTTTTCCAACTTGAATATATGTTATTCCTTGCATATAGTTATTAAATGAATAATACTTGTGTTAGTTATTTTTTCATGAGAAAGATGCTTAGTTTATAGAAGTAAGTGCTTGAACTAAGTGAGATATAGTATAAGTAGATTGACTATGTGATCTAGTTATGACTATGGTATGATGAGCATCGGTATTATTTTTGTTTATGCATGATGAATTTCATATGGCAAATAATAAACTAAAAATGATGAGCACAAATAACCAGTGACAAAGACTTAGAAAAGTTTAGTGATGATTGGTGCAAGTAGAACTTTTGATGAGTTGATCTGTTATTTTCAAGTGATACGAGATGCATGTTTATATGGTTGCATGAGCATGGCATATGGTGACTCGAGAATTTTATTTCAAGTTAAACCTGAAGTTAATTGAACTTGAACATAAAGTTCATTGGGTCATGGTGCCACTGAATCGGGCTGACTAGTGCAACCACATTTGCCTATTATGGGAAGGCCATTAGTCGGCCCGTTGTCATGCCTCTTGTCGGTGCCTCCAAAGAGGGAAGGTTATGGGTGTGTGTTACCATGGCCCGGTAAGCAGACATAACCTTCTTTTGTTTTGCCACAACTGTGGCCGTTTTACCACGATGGTGGTCGTGATGTCTTTGGTAGGCACGGGGCCACCCATGACTTAGCCCAGTGGGGAGTTAGTCAGAGTGGCCGAAAGAGTGTCATGGCAATGGGAGAGTTCTGTCGAAATGCCGTTGGTCCACCCGAATGGGAGTGCGAGGCCATGGATTCTGTGGTGTGGGTACCGTGTGCTACCTCTGCAGAGTGTACTAAATCTATCGATAGCCGTGCCCATGGATAAGGGCCCAGTTTGTAAGTAAGCCACACCATGGATCAACTTTTATAAAGTAAACTTGCACACTAAGTTATTTGCATGGCACTGGTTGAATCATGATGATGTCAATGAGACTAACCATTGAGGTTCCGTGAATGATCACCGTTTGGTTGCGAGGCAACCTGTTGGTAAGAGAGTCTGAGAGACTCGGTGCACAAGATTGGATGCATGGCATGAGAAGAATGTTGTTATTTGCATTTAACTTGATTAAATGTCATGATATTGTTTGTCATTATGTTTATGCGTGTTGTGAGCTTGCAAGTACATTCAATGTACTGACCTGGTGTGTTATGCCAGATTTCAGGAAAGTCTAACTGGATCGGAGTGTTGCCGTGTCTAGATCGTGTCCACATCGGTGTCCCTATGCTATGGAGTCTCGCTTCGTCGTCGTTCTGCTGCCGCGTAGTTGTTGTGATCGAGGCCTCTTTATGTTCACTAAATAATGTACATATTGTGGAGCCGCACCGAGTGTGCCGCTTGGCCTCGCTACTTGATGTAATATCGCACTATGCGTCTCCTAGTATCAATAAAGCGGTTGTTTTCTGTACCAAGATGTTGTGTATTGCCAGAAGACATGATCTCTGGGTTGGCAATGCAAGGTAAACTGGTTGCTCTGAGCCGGAGTGCCACACCCATCCTCCTCCTCCTTCCACATCCCACATGCCCCGACCGCTGGCGCGACACCTTCCACCCAAATCACCGACCCCTCAACCAAATAAGTGACGCCCTAAGCAATAGTGCATGCACTATAACCAGGAGCTTAAGGAGCATTTGGCAGCGGAGAAGCAAATTGTGGCCGCACACGCGGATGAGGTCGCGATGGCTACCATTCGTGCCGACCCAGATCTTGGAGGAGCACCTTGCCATTTGCTAGCTATGCCGGTTAAGCATGCTCGGTTTACCCATTGCGAGTGCTGCTCCTACCTTTCCTTAACAAATTCTAGTGAATTGTGCTATCTAATTTTACCATGCAAGCTGTTGCTCCTATGTATATGTTCTATATGTCGTGCAGTGTGGTGCTCACTTATTAACTGTTTGGTTAATTAGTCTATGTCTTCAGGTAACTATTCAATTCTGCAAATGTGATGTTCAATTCTTCAGGCTGCAATTTTGTATTGTCTTCCATGTGAGAAACTAATTGAATTTATCTTTACAAAATACATGAGAAACAAATACAATTGCTATATTTCCAAGTTGTCAAGCATGCTTGGTTTGGTTATACATTGTGCAATGTGGTGCTCAGTTAACGTTTGTTTCATTTGTGTTATGGTGTTTACTTAACTGTTTGGTTCAATTCTACAATGCGATGTTCAATAGTTGTGGATGCATTTTGTTATTGTATACCATGTGAGAATTAAATCGAATTTGGTTGTACTAAATACATGAGAAACAAATACAATTGCTATATTTCCAAGTTGTTAAGCATGCTTGGTTCGGTTAACTGTCTGATCTTCTATTAGGAGTATGTTATATTGTGCAATGTGGTGCTCAGTTAATGTTTGGTTCATTTGTTGGGGTATTTAGTTAACTGCTTGGTTCAATTCTGTAATGCGATTTCCAATTGTCGTGGGTGAAATTTTGTATTGTTGTGCATGTGAGGAATAAATAGAATTTGGCTGCACTTAATACATGAGAAACATATACAAGTGCTATATTTCCTAGTTCTTAATCATGCTTGGTTTGGATAAATGGGTTTTCCATGCGGCTTCAGTTAATCTGATGAATCTGCAATGTGCTTATTTTTCATCAACATATTTTACTGATAGCACGCGAACCCATACTTAACTTGATGACTAACTACCTTATATGTGTTGCAGGGAAACAATGGGAAGCACTGAGGTTTACAATCGAGGTTAGCGCGTGCATGGTCCGTTGTCTAATAGCACATTATTGTGCAATTGCTGGAACCATTCTAATATTTAGGTTTTTTACAATTTGGTCTTGCACATGTAGGTCCTGCTATCAGAGGTTTTGACCCACTGTTTGACCCTTTTTGCATATGGGGAAATGGGTTGTCCACGAATATCAATCAAGTCAAGAAACTCAGAAAGATAGTTAGGATAAATAAATTAGCGACAAAAAACAATAAGATCTTTGTCTGCAAAATGAAGAAGACATCAGTTCACTACAAGATGGTACTAACTATTATACCTTGCCTTTTTTTATCCCTTTGCCCGATTTCCAATATATAGAAGATATTTATGCACATCCTTGTTTTCAGGCCTTTCCAAGGCAGTTCACTGATGATTACCTCTCAAACCACCTCTATGGTCGGGAGGCGAGGAAGGTTTTCATACAACACCCACGGTTCAATATTGAAGTGTTCCTGAAGGGGACGAAGGATGGACAGTCAATCATCCACAGTCACTGGCCTAAAGTTGCAAAAACCTTCATCATCAGTGAAGGCTCAATATTCGCCTTCTGCTTTAGCAGTTTTCCTGATGAGATGCATCTGTCTATGTACCGTCTATGATGCTAATTTCGAAAGGTTCTAGATGTTGCATGTTATACTTGGTGCTAGTGCAGTTGTGTAATGGGGTAGCTGAGTGCTGAAGCTATATCATTTTGTACTCTGATGTATTTCAATTATGAAATCATGCTTCCTAATTATGGGAATGAAATATATTATGTGTTTAATATGAATATAAATTAGATTAATAAATGGATTAATAATAGGGCAATTAGCCTTCTAATGGTGAATTAGCCTGCTAATTGGTTTTTGCTATTGCAAATGGTTACTGAGAAAATTCCGTGGGCGATGACCTAAGGCAATGCACACGGTTTCTTGGAATAAACCATGTTGGATCGATGAACAATTACACACGACATTCTCTTCAAAACTGTTTGTGTTAGGCCAACTTGCGCAAATGTTTACCGCATAAAAACTGTGTGTGATGGTCAGCCTTTGCCACATAGTTTCTTCTACGCACCATGTGTGATGCATTCAATAACGCAAACGATAAAATTGTTAATATTGTGTGCGATGGGAACACTATCACAAATGATTTAACGGGGAAAATTGTGTGTGGATGTACGTACGAACGGAAATGTTTTCCTTGCAGCGACTATGTGGGATGTATATACGAACAGAAACGTTTAGCGGGGACTAACGGTGTGGGATGTACTTACGACTGAAAACGATTTTGCCTGTACAATTGTATTTTTCGAGCACTATTGTACGTATAACCGTATTTGCTCGCTCACCGGTCGCACACGACCTCATTTTGCCGAGCGTGTGTGCCAGGAGGGCATATCCCCGATAGTTTCTGGGTCATGTGGGAAGGACCCCCCTATCGCAGTTACTCACTAGGTGACGGTTCCAAACGCCATCGTGGAAAGGGGTTAAAAACCGTTTGTATATCACCTCGCTGTACCAGTGTAACAGTGAACTTGCCCAAACATCTCCAATGGAAAATATATCGGATGAAGACTGGAGAGGCCTCGTTAAACACTGGTATGATCCAAAGTATCAAGTACGTTATATAGATGTGATTAGATCACATGTTGAACTCCTATTTACGCATGTGCCTCACAAATCTATCTTCTTGTAGGTGAACTATTCAAAGAATAAGGCCAACCGTACAAAATTGAAATTCCAACAGACGAAAGGATCTTGTAGCTATATTGCACACTGTGAGGCTCTTGTAATTAGCCGATGTTTCACTCTTTTTGCTGTGCCACATTATCAGATCTATATTGACTTGTTCCAAATGCAGAGGAAAGCCCGCAAGGACCAAAAAGTACCTAAACCAAATGTTGTGGATATCTTCAAGGACTGTCACTCCAGCAATACGAAGGGCATGACTACACTAGTTAAAGACGCTGGTGTAAGTCCTTAATCCTCATGCCTTTTAACTACTACTTACTCTGACTCGTGCATTGAACTGCATGGTTTGCAGCCAATGTCTATTACTCTTTTTAATTTTACACACAATTGTCTTAGCGTATCATTGCACCTTACATGGTTTAAAAGAGAGGAGTGATGTTCCTTTGATCTCGATCTGTAATCTAGTTCCGTGCTGGACTTGCCCACACAACGTTACAATTGCCTGTTTGTCTGTTCTCAGTTGTTTTGTGATATGAATGATGTCATACTTTGCTTACCATACTATAAACTTTGTCTCTTTATCCTTAGTTGTCAATCCAATGTGAGGAAATACACAATACATTAGCCATGGTACATAGTAATATGTTTGGAACCTGGTTTTATTATGTACTTTCCAGTAAAATACAACTAATATTTGACACATGTTCACCAAAATAAGTTTTGTATATAGACCCAAGCTATTTTGTTCAGTTTTCTCTGCCTCCTTAATATCTTTTGTTCTAGTAGTACTAATGTAAAAACTCAACTTTTCAGCAAGCTATGAAAAAATGGTGGAACCGCCACCTTCTGAAGGTGACGAGGCAACTATAACCGCAATGTCACCTATTGTTGCAGTGGGTCATTACCTATCCACTAACAGTGCCAAAAGCACGTTCCTTCGTAATACTGGGTTGGTTGTTAAGGCAATCTCGTACAAACTGCCTCATGATCAAGATATGCAAGCCCAAAACAATGTTATATCTGCACTCCAGACACAAGTCCATTCCCTAACAGAGACCCTTTGTGAAACAAGGGCAGCCATTGTCGGATGTCGTCAAGATATGCAAGCTTTTGAAACAAGACTATCAGACATTTCCTATGTTGTTTAGGAGCCTAGGAGAAATGAAGGCGAAGCTTATGGTGCTCCATCCGACAGTACAACATGAAAATGTATCAGCCAGGTCAAATGAACTAAGCTTCTGAACTTCTGGTGGTGCATTTATCTGCCACACTATTAACTTTCAAGCCAACCTTCCTTTTGTTTTATGGTTGTAATTTGTTTTGTTGCGATACAAAATTTGTTCTTAAGGTGCAGCCACCGGCTGAAGAAAATAGGAAGCCATTTTTGTATAGTATAGGGTGTTCCCTATATTTCCACTGGTGGTGAACTTTGATGCCCAGTGGATGTAATCTATGCAATCGCTTTAATAGCCCAGCATTAGTTTTGGGCTTCTTTTTTTCTTAGTCTTATTTTTCCCTAGTTTGCTAGTGCCCGCCACAACCATGGGCCATATACGGACCGTGGTAACCTTGAGCCTGCTACAGGCCGTAGGATCCATGGGACTCCTACAGGCCGTTGGATAAATGGGCCTGCAACGGTACGTTGGATAAATGGGCTTCCAACGGGCCATAGAATCGGTGGCCCTTGGGCCGTCAGATAAATGGGTCCACATGGGCTGTAAACCGGCGTAATTGGTATCAGGCCAGCATGGTAACAGGTCGTTAACAGGCCGAAAGAAAGCAAAGGCTTAACTCCGTCACATGCATAACGGGTCGTTAATGGGCCAGAATATATGACAGGCTGGAAACGCCGCAACGGGTTAACAGGCCACAAACAGGCCGATTCTAACCATAGGCCGATTTTGGCCCATTAGTGAAACAGGCCACTAACGGCCCGGAAGTAATCGAGGGCCGGAAAGGAGCCCAAGAACGTATGGGCCGTTAGTAGGCCAAAAGCTAACATGGGCTGGAAATCATGGGCCGTTAATGGGTACAAAGAAATTTACTATTCATTATGGGCCAGAGTCACCATGGGCCTAAAGATACGGAAGGCCTCAAATGGGCCGAAAGACATCGTGGGCCATAAATGGGTCGAAAGTGAAACGGGCTGGTGTTATATTTGACGACCCACATGATGTTGTTGGGCCGATTTCAGGAAGGCCCTAACGGGTCATGAGTTACCGGGCCATAAAATGGGCTATATGCGAATAGACCGTTAATAGGCTTTTCATGGGCTGGCCCGCTAACTTTTGACCAAGTCAAACGGGACGGCCTTTGTAAGCTAAATGGGCCAGTGTTGGGCCTTTGCACGTGTCGACATATCATAGGCGCCTATCTGACCTAATGACGAACTGACACATGTTTCCTTTGGCCAATGATAATTTTTCACATGGAAAATCACCATTGGTCAGGGCTGTTAACGGTTTATGATAAAAAACCTGACCCGGTAGCTTAACGGTGACCCGTTACGGTGTATGCCACGTGTTGGTCGCCCTTGACAAAAGCACTTCTATGACGCACGATTTATCGTCATGGAAGTGGACACTTCCGTGATGATAATTTTGGTAATGTCATGGAACACTTCTACGACATCACAGGTATGACTATCTTGATTCTGTCATAAAATTGTCATGGATGTACATGCATGACAAAAAATATGACCTACTTTGACAAACACATATCATCACGGAAGTATTATTTTTTGTAGTGGCAGTAAGTGAAGAAGAAAGGCACAAATAGTATGAACATGTATGGCATATAGGCATTTATCTCTTACTACCACTAAATGTTGTACGTGCAATGCACAGTGATATTATGATGTACGTGGCTAAGTACTCTACTACTATATTAATTGGAGGCACATATTACGTTTTATATTTGTTTACATGTATGGCCCGATGTCATGCCCAATATGCGATACTATCCTAAAGAGACTCAAAGGTCCCACCAAGGATAGAACCGCATATTGAAACGCTTTTTCCAGGTGGATATCATTACATCAACATTACATAATAGATGGGGCTACATACAAAAGGCATCCAATGCCACATGAATACAACATCATCTTACATAAGAGCACCATCCGACTACGGATGAAACACAAACAGAAACTCAAACGACATCCACCATGCTAGCCCAGCTGCCGACACGGAACCTATCCCCGATCAAAGAAGAAGCGTAAGAAGAACTCCAAAACAAGTAAACATCGCTCTCGGCGTCATGATCATTCGTAACCTGTACTGCAATCGTTGTTGTAGTAATCAGTGAGCCACGAGGACTCAGCAATCCCATTACCATGGGTATCAAGACTAGCAAAGCTTAATGGGTAAGGAATGGATAAGTGCTGAGGTTGCAGCAGCGACTAAGCAAGTATGGTGGCTAACATACGCAAATAAGAGCGAGAAGAGAACAAGCGGAACGGTCATGAAGCTAGCAATGATCAAGAGGTGATCCTTAACTCCTACTTACGTCAAACATAACCCAAAGACCGTGTTCACTTCGCGGACTCCGCCGAAAAGAGACCATCACGGCTACACATGCGGTTGATGCGTTTTAATTTGGATCTGGTGTCAAATTATCTACAACTGGGCATTAACAAATTCCCATCTGCCACATAACCGCGGGCACGGCTCTCGAAAGTTTATACCCTGCAGGGGTGTCCCAACTTAGCCCATGATAAGCTCTCGCGATCAACGACGGATATTCCTTCTCCCAGGAAGACCCGATCAGTCTCGGAATCCCAGTTTACAAGACATTTTGACAATGGTAAAACAAGACCAGCAAGACCGCCCGATGCACCGACAATCCCGATAGGAGGTGGACATATCTCGTTCTCAGGGCAACACCGGATGAGCAATCCGTACAACTAAAACCAGACCTCAAGTTTCCCTGAGGGGGCGCTGCAAAGGGCTCTGGTTTGGACCAGCACTTAGAGAAGCAACGCCCGGGGGGCTAAAATAAAGATGACCCTCGGGTTGGCCGACCCAAGGGAAAGGTAATAGGTGGTGGTGAGGCAAATGGTAAAACCAAGGTTGGGCCTTCTTTGGAGGATTTTATTCAAAGCGAACTGTCAAGGGGTCCCATAAATCACCCAACCGCGTAAGGAGCATAAAATCCGGGAACATAATACGGTATGACGGAAACTAGGGCGGCAAGAGTGGAACAAAACACCAGGCATAAGGCCGAGCCTTCCACCCTTTACCAAGTATATAGATGCATTAATAATATATAAGAGATATTGTGATATCCCAACATAATCCTGTCCACCATGGAGAAATCTTCAACTTCACCTGCAACTAACAACGCTATAAGAGGGGCTGAGCAAAGAGGTAACATAGCCAAGCAACGGTTTGCTAGGAAGGGTGAAAAATGTTAGAGGTTGACATGGCAATTTGGGAGGCTTGAAGAGCAAAAGATAGGAAGCGCAGCAAAGCGATAGAATGAAGCAACTAGCATAGCAATGATAGTAGTGAGATCCAGGGTAGCGGTCATCTTGCCTGAAATCCCGCAAGGAAGAAGAACGAGTCCATGAAGAAGATGAAGCCACGAAGACGAACCAAGCGTAGACAGACGAATCCTCACGATCGCAATGAAACAGGAACTAACGAGAAGGAGCACAACCGGAAAGAAGCAAACAACAAGGTAAACACACAACACGAAGACATGGCATGATGCACAATCAAGTATGATGCATGACAAGGTTCAATGTTGTTAACATGGCAAGAGGTGAAGCATAATAAAACTACCTATCTAGGCAATTTTAAATGAGGCCGGAACAACAAACAACAATTCTAGAAAATCCCCATATGCAATATTCGAATTTGGTACTGTTCAGCCCTATACACAATTTTAGAGTTGTTAAACATGCCAAATAATGCTACCATGTTAAGCTATGCATCTTTCTGCCCCAAATACATATAAAGTTTATTAAAATCAAAGCTAAGGTTATTTAGTTATGAAATAAACCATTTTAACATGGCATTGTACAAATTAAATGCAAACATCAATTTAAACATTTTAAACATGGATGAAAGCAGCATATTGTGAAACTAGATAAAATTCTAAGCATTATATATATATATATATAGTTTGTTTAATTTGGATGCATGCATATTTAGTTATGAGCATATTAAACTGATGGCATTACTGTAAATAAGAATGCAATGGAAAAAGCTAGAATACGCAGAGTGGGAAAAATATATGCGCGGGCCGGTTTGCAGCATAGTGCAGTGGCCCAGAAGCGAATGAGGCCTAAGCGGCTAGATGTGCACGCCTGAAAAAAAAAACAATACACAGGGGAAAAGGATTTGAGGCTCCGTGGGATTTAATCCCAGGACCTCTCGGTCGTGAGCATGCGCGCTGACCAGCTCGGCTAGCCGTGCGTTCGTGATACAAAGAACTCCCTGGCCCCTTTGAGCATCTTTTAGCAGATCGAGTTGGCCATGGCTGCACAACGACAACGGACGACGATGGCGCCGACCAAAGGCAGCGGCTTCTGCAGCAGCAGAGACACCGGCGGGGGTGTGGAAATAGGTGAGGGTGCGCGTGTTCATGCAGGGAGCGGAGGAAGGATGTCGGAGCTCGAGCTTCGAGCTGGAACCCTTCTCAGCTGCGGTGCACAGTCAGACGAGGCAGGAGCAACAGCGGCGGGTGAAGCAGGGCAACGGGGGTCGTGAGCGAGATGGCGTGTGCTGCGAGTGTGAGTGCTGAGTGTGGATGCATGCACAGGTGAGACAAGCAGAGGCTAGAAGCCTAGAACACGAGCTCGAGCTCGTTGCCATGGTCGTACTTAACGGACATTGTCAGGACCCCGACTCAATGCCACATCGATCTAGCATGTAACACCTCATATCACTTTGCGGCCTCACACACGGTATTCCCACGGGTGTCGCCTTACCTTTGCCCGGGACCGTTTGCGCCTTTTGGCACATGTATATGACAGTGTCGCTAGCATCCATATGATAAGGAGCCCGGGCTGACATGGCTAGTCATAAACCCAAAGTGGCACAAACTTATAGGGACAGGCATCCATGGCCCAGCATCGAACGTGTCGGTCATCAGCGAGTGAATCCAGGTTGTAGCACTGGGCTAGCAGGACTCCGGTGAACCGGGCTGTAGCGGGCTAACAGGACTCCGGTATTCATCGCGTGACATTTCTCCGAAGGGACAGACACAGGAACGAAGAAGGACACATGCCGGTCAGCCTATGTGTTCCGGATTAGGAGCAAGCTACCATGGCTCAGTGGAAGCACTAGGAGACATTTCTCGGTAAGAGAGGCTACTAAGGATAAACAACTAGATAGTCAGATCCCACACATTCCAAGCATTTCAATAACATACACACAATATGCTCGATATGTGCAAATACAACATGGCATCACAACCTGACTCTACAACTCAAGTATTTTATTCAATAGGCTCCGAGGAGCGAGATATTACAAACATGGGTCTCACAACCCAACATTCAGAGCACACAAGTCAAGCACAAGCGGAAGCTTAGCATGTCTTAGTATAGACATCTACAAATGAAAAAGGCTTAGAAGCCTGACTAACCACCAGATCCTGCCGAGGGCACAAGATCATAGCTGAGGTAACAAGCTAAACATCGAAGTCCACGCGGAACTACTAACGAGACTGACGTCTCTTTGCAAAAACATAAAATAGGCAAACGTGAGTACAAATGTACCCAGCAAGACTTACATCAGAACTAACTACATATGCATCATTATCAACAAAAGGGATGGTGGGGTTTAACTGCAGCAAGCCAGCTTTGACTCGGTGGCTATCCTAAACTACGACTGCAAGTAACTCTTTTGAGGTGGCGCACACGAGTCCACATATTCACCATATCAATACACCACTATGGATCCGCTCCCGTCTTCCTACGAGAACGCCATCCATAGCACTCACGCTTATCTTGCGCATTTTAGAGTATCCAGTTCCACTTGTCTATGAACTGTTATAGGCAACCCAGAAGTCCTTTACCACGGACACGGCTATTCGAATAGATTATTTATAACCCTGCAGGGGTGTACTTCTTCATGCATGTTTCCACCACTTAGCGTCTGCACACGACATGTGCTCGGCAGGCTTCAAGCAAAAGCCGACGTGGGTGTAGACCACGACCTACCTAAACACTCAAGTCTCTAGTCCAGGTTTATCGCCTATTCAGGTTCCATCCGCAGGGAGTCCGGCCGAGGTTTCCACATACGGCCCCGAACGATGTGAACAGGGTTCCGTGACACCAAACGGGCGCCCGGTATACCCGGCCACGTGCCTACCACATCACAGCCCACCCCTCCGGTCAGCGCTGCGCACGGCCTCCAGCATACTACAAACACCAGAAACTACTTGCAACAACTGGACAGAGGATGAGGGTGATTAAGAAGTCGAGCGGGGTCATATTCAGGGCCCAATGCATGGTAGTAGCTGAATCATGGATGACAAACACAGAACTCAGTTCCTGAGGACGGCTTCAATGAGACAACCCACCATGTACTCCTACATGGCCTCTCACCGATACCTTTACCAAATCGTGTTCACACACTTAGCTCACACATAGTAGGACATGTTCACACACCTCTGATTCATCCCGGATGAATCAGACCTGACACAACTCTAAGCAATAGCAGGCATGACAAACAAACATGAACAAGTAGGCACATCAGGGCTCAAACAACTCCTACTCATGCTAGTGGGTTTCATCTATTTACTGTGGAATGACAGGTCATGCAAAGGATAAAGGGTTCAGCTACCGCATCAAGTAACAGATGAATCGTTGTTGTCCTAATGCAGTAAAAGAGAGCAGGAGCGAGAGAGTGGGATTGTATCGGAATGAACAAGGGGGTTTTGCTTGCCTGGCACTTCTGAAGATAATATTGTTCTTCATCGGTGTCATCGATCACATCGTCGGTACACGTCTACTGAGAGGGGACAAGCACCGACAAACAAAGAAGAAAGACAATCAATGCAATGCACAATATGATGCATGATCATGAACATGTCAAAATCTTTGTGATTTGAGCTAATGCAACTAGCGTGATTAAATGGAGTTGGCTTGAATCCAAGATTCAAATTCAAACTCCATATATGACATTTCAAATGCCATTAATTCAAATTGTTGTATACAGCAGCTTTAAGTTGTTCTAACATGCATGAAAATGGTACAGATGGATAGATTGGATTTTTCTGATCATTTTTCATATATAATTTATCTCATTTGGAGTTACGGTTTGATTTTATATGATTTTTAGAAGTTTAGGACATTTTCTGGAATTTCCTGTATTAAAATAAATCCAGAAAATAGCTTATTGCATCGGCATGACATCAGTGTGACATCAGCAGGTCAACACGCCAGGTCCAGGTCAAACCTGACCAGTGGGACCCATACGTCAGTGTCTCAGGCTGGTTTAGGTGGATGACAAGTGGACCGGTCAACGGCCACGTCAGCAAAGTCAATATGACATGTGGGTCCAGTCAACAGCCATGTCAGCGCGGTCAAAGCTGACGGGTGGGGCCCATGTGGTTAGTTAAACTTAAAAGAAAATAAACTAAGATTAATTAAGGGCGTGGGGCCCATATGTCAGTGAGAGAGGTCTTAATTAGCAGGGTCATTAGCCCCTGATGATGGCGCCACGTCAGCACGTCGGAGACGAGCCGGCGGCGACCACAGAACACGGCGGGGGCACGCCGGACTTGCACTAGAAGCGTCGGTTTAGCGCGCTGAGGGCTCTAGGGCATATCCCTTGCTCTTGCGCATCCAGAGGGCCAAGTGGGAGGGGCTGGGGTCAAACGAGCTCGCCGGAGTCGAGCTCATGGCGGCAGCCGGCGTTCGGGAGCGATCGAGTACGGTGCTAGACGCATGGGAGGGGGAGCTACTGGTGCCTGCAGGTTCCTTGAGGCGCGCCGAGCACGCTGGTGTGCTCGGATACGGGCTGCAGTGCCCATGGCCTCGTCTGCACCATCGCCGGCGGCGAGGAGCTCACGGCTTTGGTGGAAACGGCGGCTGTAGGATGAATTCTGTGACGGGTATGGGGAAGCAGTGCGAGAGGCTCACCGCGGTTCTTCGGTGCTTCTTTGGAGAGGCGGGGAGACACGGGTCCGGCGAACGTCGGCGGGGATCTCCGGCACCGAGGCGGAGACGGCGGCACCTGGCGGCGATGTGGGGCTCCAGCAGTGGCGTGGCTCGGGTGGAAGAAAGAGGGGTCGAGGCGGAGCCTCTGGGCGGTCGAGAAGCGAGCGAGGCGGTGGCTGCAGCTATGGCGAAGCAGCGTCGGTGGCGATGGCGGCCTTCGGTGTGGGGAGAGAACAAGACAGAGGAGGAAAAGCACAGGATAGAGTGAGAAAGGTCCGAAGTGCGTGGCGCCTCTCGAGGCGTCAAGCGTCGAGGGGAGCGGCAAGCGAGGAGGTGGCAGAGGCGTGGCAGCAAGACGGGCACATGCCGGCGATCCTTCCTGTCATGAGGAAGATGACAGGGGGGGATGCTAGTGGGCTGGGCTTGCCAGCTGGGCCAGCCAGGTGGGCTTTGGTGGGTGCCAGGTAAGAGGCCCAGGAGTTGTTCTCTCTCTCTCTCTGGTTTTCCTATTTTTAGTTCTGTTTTCTATTTTCTAAATTTGTTTCTGGATTTAGTAAAAATACTAAACCTCATCTAAAAATCCTGAAATAAATTGTGAGGACCTGTTGAATTATTTCCAACAACCCACGTTTAGTTCCAAAATTATTTGAGCATTTATAATTGTTATAGCAATTAAATGCCCAAATTCAAATACATAACGATTTAATTCATGAGTCAAGAAATGGCCTAGAAATATGAGCATCATTTTTGCCAGAGGTTGTCATCTTTAACAAAAATCATGAACTTTTCCAAGAGCATTTTGGATTCATTGAAAAATATTTTACTTGAACATATTTGAGTTTCATTTGGTGCTAGGGTTTGACCAATCCCCATTTCAATTTTCAAATAAATATAAACATGAGGCATGGATGCTTATGCAACTATCTGCAAACAAATTCTAGGGATGTGACAGACATGGCCTCGGACACGATGGGATCGGCGACTACCGCGACGAATCAAACCAGAGAGAGAGATGGGGAGGAGCGGTGCTCACCAAGGGCTCGGGGCAAGAAGACGAGGTCGGCAGCGCGACCACAGAGGCGCAAGGAGGCACCGGTTGCAGAGGTGTTTGGGTCGGTGAAGAAGAGGAAGCAGAGAAGACGACGTCGAGGAACTTGGCGTCCCGCGGTGATGAAGAGGAAGAACACGATGACATGGACGGCAGCGAGCTGCTGATCTCCGGCGCGCCGTGGCTCCGGGAAGCAGGGGGAAGATGACAAAGGGGAAGGAGCTCCGTGACCATGTGGACGCGTGCGTAGGCGAGGAAGATGGTGGTCGACGCGCTGGTTCTCCTAACGGAAGAAGCTGGACGGAGACGGGCGGATCAACCGGAGCTCGAGCTCAAGCTCAGCTCGGCCATGGCGACGGCTTGGCATGGAGGGGCTTACCTGGGTGGCGGTGAGGACAGGAGAGGAGGGAATGGAAAGAGGAGGTCTAGGGCTAGGCACCGGGCGTGCTAAATAGGGCTCTCGGGCAGTCTCCGGCCGTCAAATCACCGCGGATGTCGACGTGGAGGCTCTCGATGCGCGCCGTACAGTGGGAGGATGAAGCTCATGTGGAGATGGGCTGGCTGTGCGATGTGGGCTGCAGTGAACAGGTAAGATAGGTGGGTTCGCTGGGCTGCTCTTCCTTTCTCCCTCATTTCTTTTCTTTAATTCTTCAAACAGAATAACAAGAGCAGAAATGCACAGGGAGATCTGGAAGGAAGTAGACTGAGACAGAAATAGATCTAAGATACTGGATTTATGAACAATTTGAATAAAATGATTTGGACATTTTTTAGAGATATAAAAATAATTCAAGTTTTAATTAAATTCAAACTTGAGCCATTTTTAAACCCAACCAAAACAACTCCAAAATGGATGATACTTGACAGAGAGGTATAAGGCATGGTGCATGATTTATTGGCGAAGATTGAACATTAATGGAGAAGGGAGAAATGACACTTGCATAAAGGAGTAAAAGAAGAGGAAGGAGAAGGTGATGGTGCATGGCTTGGTTTGAGAGAGATAGTAAAGGGGTGATGCACACACATCAACTAGAGCAATACACAACATGAAAGAATGCAATCCACATGATGAGCATGATGAAATTCAAAATGACAAGGGTACAATGCAATCAAGTGAGATGAGCATGGAGCAAGAAGCAAAATAAGACAAGTCACTCAACATGGTCATGGCATCAACGTAGAGGAATGAAATATGCAAAATAATTATGATAATGCAACAAACATAATGAACACACGACAAGGAGTAAAATAAATAGAAGGCATATGGAGCATCGGTCTCGGGGCGTTACAACACTCCTCCACTAACAGAAGATCTCGTCCCGAGATCTTAGGAACGAGACGGAAGGGAAAGAGGGTAAGGTGAAATAAGAACGTGAAAGATAAGATGAACAAAGACGAGAGTACTCGGGTACCAAAGAGGAATGACGAATATGACGAGAATAAGAGTTCAAGGGATAAGGTAGACTCTAAAGCCACTCCGGTTAGATCAAGGTAGAAAAAGAATAGAACAAAAGAATTTGGGCAACATTCAGGCTGAAAACGGAAGGAACAAAACATGAGCTTGACAAGATGGAATGACTCTTGATGAGACGAATAGATAATGCCTCCGGAATAATTGAAATAGTGGAATGCAAAGAACGGATAAGAGAACCACAACTTCCATCACGAATGAATTCAATAGCCTCCTTAGAATGAAGGATTGAACGGAGTTGTTGAGAAAATCAACAACAAAAGAATAAGCTTGTTGTGGACTTATCAAAAACATCTCAAAATTTGAGGTGAAATTATACCACAACCAAGTGTCTGAAAAGTTGAGAAGAATGAAGAAATGCAAAATGACAAGGGGGCGGGAAAAACAAAGGCAACTTGGAAGGGGAAACCGATGAATATCTTGAAGAGAAAACACCGGTTGAAATCATTGAGGAAAGAAAGCAAAGACTTCGCACGAGTCGGATGGATACTCGATTACAGGCTCCGGTTCCGAGAAGAAAAACGGGTGGGCGGGTGGGAAAAGAAAACAACTGAGGATTGATCTTGCGAGAATAAGGAGGTCGAATCGACTAGACGAGAAAATGCTCCGGATGAAAAGAGCTGAGAACCAACGATCGAAAAACCAACTGCGTGAACCTAAAGAAAAAAATTGAATGGGAAGAGGAGTAATTCAAAACACCTACGTCAAGATTCCTCACCAGAGTGACGAAGGGGCTGAGGAGTAAAAAGAATTCCTACTCTCCGATATAACTAGACTTGGAAAATAGTTTTCTTCTAGACTCGACAACGGCCAAACTACACGATCAATCAAGGGGGCTCCTATGGTCGGTCGAGGCTCTGCTACCAACTTGTCACGCCCAATATGTGATACTATCCTAAAGAGACTCAAAGGTCCCACCAAGGATAGAACCGCATATTGAAACGCTTTTGCAAGGTCGATATCATTACATCAACATTACATAATAGATGGGGATAAATACAAAAGGCATGCAATGCCACATGAATACAACATCATCTTACATAAGAGCACCATCCGACTACGGATGAAACACAAACAGAAACTCAAACGACATCCACCCTGCTAGCCCAGGCTGCTGACCTGGAACCTATCCCCTGATCAAAGAAGAAGCAGAAGAAGAACTCCAGAACAAGTAAACATCGCTCTCGCATCATGATCATCGCGTAACCTATACCAGCAACTGTTGTTGTAGTAATCTGTGAGCCACGAGGACTCAGCAATCCCATTACCATGGGTATCAAGACTAGCAAAGCTTAATCGGTAAGGAATGGATAAGTGGTGAGGTTGCAGCAGCGACTAAGCAAGTATGGTGGCTAACATACGCAAATAAGAGCGAGAAGAGAACAGGCGGAATGGTCGTGAAGCTAGCAATGATCAAGAGGTGATCTTGAACTCCTACTTACGTCAAACATAACCCAAAGACCGTGTTCACTTCCCGGACTCCGCCGAAAAGGGACCATCACGGCTACACATGCGGTTGATGCGTTTTAATTCGGATCTGGTGTCAAGTTATCTACAACCGGACATTAACAAATTCCCATCTTCCATATAACCGCGGGCACGGCTCTCGAAAGTTTATACCCTGCAAGGGTGTCCCAACTTAGCCCATGATAAGCTCTCGCGATCAACGAAGGATATTCCTTCTCCCAGGAAGACCCGATCAGTCTCGGAATCCCGGTTTACAAGACATTTCGACAATGGTAAAATAAGACCAGCAAGACCGCCCGATGCGCCGACAATCTCGATAGGAGCTGCACATATCTCGTTCTCAGGGCAACACCGGATGAGCAATCCGTACAACTAAAACCAGACCTCAAGTTTCCACGAGGGGCGCAAAGGGCTCGGTTTGGACCAACACTTAGAGAAGCAATCGGCCGGGGGCTAAAATAAAGATGACCCTCGGGTTGGCCGACCCAAGGGAAAGGTAATAGGTGGTGGTGAGGCAAATGGTAAAACCAAGGTTGGGCCTTGCTGGAGGAGTTTTATTCAAAGCGAACTGTCAATGGGGTCCCATAAATCACCCAACCGCGTAAGGAACGCAAAATCCGGGAACATAATACCGGTATGACGGAAAATAGGGCGGCAAGAGTGGAACAAAACACCAGGCATAAGGCCGAGCCTTCCACCCTTTACCAAGTATATAGATGCATTAATAATATATAAGAGATATTGTGATATCCCAACATAATCCTGTCCACCATGGAGCAATCTTCAACTTCACCTGCAACTAACAACGCTATAAGAGGGGCTGAGCAAAGCGGTAACATAGCCAAGCAACGGTTTGCTAGGAAGGGTGAAAAATGTTAGAGGTTGACATGGCAATTTGGGAGGCTTGAAGAGCAAAAGATAGGAAGCGCAGCAAAGCGATAGAATGAAGCAACTAGCATAGCAATGATAGTAGTGAGATCCAGGGTAGCGGTCATCTTGCCTGAAATCCCGCAAGGAAGAAGAACGAGTCCATGAAGAAGATGAAGCCACGAAGACGAAGCAAGCGTAGACGGACGAATCCTCACGATCGCAACGAAACATGAACTAACGAGAAGGAGCACAACCGGAAAGAAGCAAACAACAAGGTAAACACACAACACGAAAACATGACATAATGCACAATCAAGTATGATGCATGACAAGGTTAAATGTTGTTAACATGGCAAGAGGTGAAGCATAATAAAACTACCTAAATTTTAAATGAGGCCGGAACAACAAGCAACAATTCCGGAAAATCCCTATATGCAATATTAGAATTTGGTACTGTTCTGCCCTATACGCAATTTTAGAGTTGTTAAACATGCCAAATAATGCTACCATGTTAAGCTATGCATCTTTCTGCCCCAAATACATATAAAGTTTATTAAAATCGAAGCTACGGTTATTTAGTTATGAAATAAACCATTTTAACATGGCATTGTACAAATTAAATGCAAACATCAATTTAAACATTTTAAACATGGATGAAAGCAACATATTGTGAAACTAGATAAACTTCTATGGATTTTACATATATAGTTTGTTTAATTTGGATGCATGCATATTTAGTTATGAGCATACTAAACTGATGGCATTACTGTAAATAAGAATGCAATGGAAAAAGCTAAAATGCGCAGAGTGGGAAAAAAATATGCGCGGGCTGGTTTGCAGCACAGTGCAGTGGCCCAGAAGCGAATGAGGCCTAAGCGGCTAGATGTGCACGCTTGAAAAAAAACAATACACAGGGGAAAAGGTTTGAGGCTCCCTAGGATTTGATCCCAGGACCTCTCGGTCGTGAGCACGCGCTGACCAGCTCGGCTAGCCGTGCCTTGGTGATACAAAGAACTCCCTGGCCCCTTTGAGCATCTTTCAGCAGATCGAGTTGGCCATGGCTGCACAATGACAACTGACGACGATGGCGCCGACCAAAGGCAGCAGCTTCTGCAGCAGCAGAGACACCGAAGGGGGTGCGGAAATAGGTGAGAGTGCGCGTGTTCGTGCAGGGAGCAGAGGAAGGATGCCGGAGCTCGATCTTCGAACTGGAACCCTTCTCGGCTGCGGTGCATAGTCAGGCGAGGCAGGAGCAACAGCGGCGGGTGAAGCAGGGCAACGGGGGTCGCGAGCGAGATGGCGTGTGCTGCGAGCGTGAGTGCTGAGTGTGGGTGCATGCACAGGTGAGACAAGCAGAGGCTAGAAGCCTAGAACACGAGCTCGAGCTCGTTGCCATGGTCGTACTTAACGGACATGGCCTCGGACACGATGGGATCGGCGACTACCGCGACGAATCAAACCAGAGAGAGAGATGGGGAGGAGCGGTGCTCACCAAGGGCTCGGGGCAAGAAGATGAGGTCGGGAGCGCGACCACAGAGGCGCAAGGAGGCACCGGTTGCGGAGGTGTTCGCGCCGGTGAAGAAGAGGAAGCAGAGAAGACGACGTCGAGGAACTTGGCATCCCGCGGTGATGAAGAGGAAGAACCCGACGACGTGGATGACGGCGAGCTGCTGATCTCCAGCGCGCCACGGCTCTGGGAAGCAGGGGGAAGACGACGAAGGGGAAGGAGCTCCGGGGACCGTGTGGACGCGTGCGTAGGCGAGGAAGACGGCGGTCGACGTGCTGGTTCTCCTAACGGAAGAAGCTGGACGGAGACGGGCGGATCAACCCGAGCTCGAGCTCAAGCTTAGCTCGGCCATGGCAACGGCTTGGCATGGAGGGGCTTACCTGGGTGGCGGCGAGGACAGGAGAGGAGGGAATGGAAAGAGGAGGTCTAGGGCAAGGCACCGGACGTGCTAAATAGGGCTCTCGGGCAGTCTCCGGTTGTCAAATCACCGCGGATGTCGACGTGGAGGCTCTCGATGCGCGCCGTACAGTGGGAGGACGAAGCTCATGTGGAGATGGGCTGGCTGTGCGATGTGGGATGCAGTGAACAGGTAAGATAGGTGGGCTTCGTTGGGCTGCTCTTCCTTTCTCTCTCATTTCTTTTCTTTAATTCTTCAGACAGAATAACAAGAGCAAAAATGCACAGGGAGATCCGGAAGGAAGTAGACTGAGACAGAAATAGATCTGAGATACTGGATTTATGAAGAATTTGAATAAAATGATTTGGAAATTTTTTAGAGATATAAAAATAATTCAAGTTTGAATTAAATTCAAACTTGAGCCATTTTTTAAACCCAACCAAAACAACTCCAAAATCGATGATACTTGACAGAGAGGTATAAGGCATGGTGCATGATTTATTGGCAAAGATTGAACATTAATGGAGAAGGGAGAAATGACACTTGCATAAAGGAGTAAAAGAAGAGGAAGAGAAGGTGATGGTGCATGGCTTGGTTTGAGAGAGATAGTAAAGGGGTGATGCACACACATCAACTAGAGCAACACACAACATGAAAGAATGCAACCCACATGATGAGCATGATGAAATGCAAAATGACAAGGGTACAATGCAATCAAGTGAGATGAGCATGGTGCAAGAAGCAAAATAAGACAAGTCACTCAACATGGTCATGGCATCAACGTAGAGGAATGAAATATGCAAAATAATTATGATAATGCAACAAACATAATGAACACACGACAATGACTAAAATAAATAGAAGGCATATGGAGCATCGGTCTCGGGGCGTTACACCCGAGACCTTCCAACTAGACGCGTCTTTCTCTATGGGCCGCACTTTGTATCGTTCATACTACTAGTACTACGTGTGGTCTCTGACCTAGAAGTGGACGAAGTGGAGACGCTCTACCACGTTGTTCATCTCCCACTCCTTTCGCTGACGTGTGGGACATCCAGCACGTACCGTGTTTGGCACTCCTTCGTCATAAGAGTTGAAATGCTAGCTTTCATCAAAAATAAAAAATAAATATAAATCAGCAGTGATACTATACCATGCGGTTTCCTTGCTTGTCGATATCGGAAAGAATACTTCCGGTCGCCGACATGTGAGACATTGACCATCCTGGTCCACTTTCCATGCACGCAGAACTCCAAAGGAGAGTCACCCCGGTCGTCGCGCCGCAGTAATAATGACTAATGAGCCGTAAAATCACAGGCCCAACCTTTCCCACTATAAAGTTGCTCGGGTGAAGGAACCATCATGACTTTGCTGAATTCTGCTTCTTGAAGAGAACTACTGTACCAGCAATACTGCTAGCTACAGTAGTTCTGTACTCCAGCGGAGGCCTCCTTTGGTTCATAGGATAGGAATTTTGTACGAATATGAAAATCATAGGAAGTCAGATGACATGCATCTCAATTCCTATAGAGAAAGAGATGCCATTTGATGCGTAGGATAGGAATTTTTCCATTGAGTCTAGGCTAATGTACTGGTAATTTGCTCTAAAAACTACAGTAGTATCTAGTACTGGTACATGCTCATAATTAATTAAACAAAAGTACGGGCGACACGGACACACACACACTAACTACTAGTATTACTACTTCTCACATGCTGGCCAGACGTCGTAGTTCTCCTTCCCGGCTTTGTCGGTGACATTGCACCATGCTTGGATCTCCGCTGGGATCTCCGTAGTAGCGCGTGCATCCTCTTCTGTCTTGTAGTGACAGGCCTCTCTTTTCTTGAGTGCTTTCTGCCTTTTCCACTTCCTCGGTGTGGCTTTGGCCGCCTGTTGCTCTATCGGCCATCTCCGCCTTGGCAGCTCCAAAGTCCGCCCACGTAGGTCTGAGGTCACGAGCGGTGATGAACTCGGCACGGCGGGATGCCATCACTTCCCTACCATTTTGTGTGCGGTCGTGGGCGGCGAGGAACTCGGCGCGGTGGGGTGGCATTGCTTCCTTATCGGTTAGTGTGCAGTGCGGTCGCAAGAATGATGCTTGGTGAGAGCTCTAGGGCGGAGTGGCCGGACAACTGTATAGTGCATTGGATTCTCAAGAGCTCAAGGATAGATGAAGGAAATTTGGATTCCTGTTCAATCATGGTCATTTATTACCGAGTAAAATGCATTGGCGGTCATCAAACTTGTCTTGATAGCTCACTTTGATCATTGTACTTAAGAATAGAATCATTATATATGAGATATGGTGATTATATGGTCACTGGCTTAGAGTATAGCTCCGTATTTGTAGGGTTGACCAGTCAAGCAGTCCACATACGCCTCATCAGCTTGTGTTATGTATCTATCTATCTATGCGAGCCTACCTATCAGTGGAGAAAGAAATAAAAGCAAAATTATGTGTATGTGAGGAATCAAACCACGGACTCGTGGCTGAAACACACACTCGTCAGCTAAATGAAAATGAAATACTTTGCGTTAAATGCACAAACCAATTTTTATATTATACGTCATACACACATTAGCGCCCACCGTCCACAGATGCAAGTATCATGTACGCGTGCAGACACTCACGCTCACGCTGTCAAACCATGGTAATGCATGCATGTCGCTCTCTCAATCAAAGTCCTTCTCATGGCGCAACACAAACGGCGAGCCCGTCACCTGTGCGCGCCGGCGGTTCCTGACATTATTGTTTATACGTTGGTTGGCGGCCTACGCAAACACCGAGCATGTATTCACCTGGCTCAACACCAACGTCATACTCGTGCTTGGGCGGTGAGCTAGTCTACATTAGCCATGTCTCTGCACACGATGCGACGATGTGACTCAGTGCCTTGCTCATGTATATCATCCATCACAACGGCAATCTATAAACAGCCTGGCTAGAGAGGGTACTATGGTACCTATATATGTATCGTGAGCGACCGATCATAGTGCCACTGCACACAAGTTTGAGTTTGATCGATTCATCTGTTATTCGTAAGTTATGCATGGTTGTGTGTGTCTAATGTTGGTCGTCAAAGGCTAGCTGGTGACAAGAGTAGTTGCATGGACGCCTGGTTGTCTATAGGTGCCGCATACACTTCAAAGGCTCATCATCCACGAGTTCACATAATTTATTTCAGTACAATCATAAACGTAATTGCATAAGTGCGTTCGCGTGCTAGCTAGTATGTATTGTGTGCATGTGCATGCGTACTACATGTGTGTGGGTCGTCCGCATGCATGCATGTGCGTCGCGTTTGCGACTTGCAAAATGTCTCATTTGGTTAGCTCGTGGGGCTTACTGGAGAGGTTGGGGGTTAATTCCCCACCCATGCAATGCATAATTTAGCTTTTCTAATGTATTTATTTTTGACCCATTGACGGGTAGGGTCGTAGAACCCGAGTGAGGCGCATGTGGACTATTTAACCAGTCAACAAGACAAAATATGGAGCTATATGCTAAGCCAGTGACTGTATAATCATCTGAAGTCGTATATACTGACCGTATTGATCGTATTCTTAAGTACATTGACCAAAGTGAGCTATCGAGACAAGTTTGATGACTGCTAGTGCATTTCACTCTTTATTACCGCACACGGTTAATTTCCGTTGGCCGTGGAAACTGTGTGCACTGACCCTATTGTGGGTTGCTTTCTTATTGGACGCCACCCTAGCCACATGGATCGCGCGCATGCACCGCGATCGAACAGCATTCCGCGTCCCTATCATCACATCCGTGTAGCTGTAGCTGGGATTTGATGTTTCTGCACCTCCATCCTGGTTGATGCATGCAACTAAAAATAATATCACTAAAAACTATGTTTATTAGTAAGGTACACGTGCGTTGCACGCATGAGATTTGGCAACCAAATTATGAATAAATACCACAATATAGCATGTAAGCTTCGAGTCATATATGCATGATGTAGATGTTCGTTAATTCTTATAGTGGTAGTAAATTTCTGCAAAATGCACATAATGGCCTAAATATGCCTAGAGAAGTGTCAAATTGGAACACGGTGCTTTTGTAGGGTATATGTTGATCGTAGAGAAAAAAGTGAATTGCCACATTAAATGAGTAATTTTGCAAACTACGAAAACAATATACCACCACGCTAGCGTCTGACCGCCCTGGCCTACCGAAACCCCTTCCATCGCTAGTGCACGCTTCCCACTTGAAATGGTCACGGTCGCTCCAGAACATCAATGCCGCATTCACGCCCGACGTGACCTCTCACTGGCGCCGGCATCGCAGCAGCGCGGCGGCCGAGACAGCGCCACCTGCACGGCATCCCGGTGCAATCGACTGCTCCGCGTTAGCGACACCATGGCCACCCGTTCGTCCGCCGCCCACATTAATGACATGCGGCTGCCGACAAACCTACTCCGGCGCCAGCCGTCCCTCCGTCTATCGCAGATCATTGCCATCCGCTCGCTGTATTAACTTCAGCCCCAGTCCCTAACCATAACCAAAGACCCACAGTCATTCTCCTCTAGTCCCTTCCTTCTGTCGACACCACTCCAACCATGGCCTTCTCGTCCTCCAATGCTCTCCTGGACGTACTGTCACAGGAGCAGATGAAGGACATCACCAGCTCCGCTCCGGGAGCGCTATAAAGCTCTCTTGGACGTACTGTCGCAGGAGCAGATGAAGGACATCGCCAGCTACCCCCGGCCGTCCTTCACCGCCCACGACCCGGAAGCGGTCTTGTGCTGGCGCAGCTTGGCTGCAAGGAAGAGTAGTACATGTTAGGTCACCACCCCTTTGGTCCTAGGAAGGCCACCGCTCCTCCGCTCAGTCAACGCCAAGCTTGGTGGGGTAAACATCGGTGGCCGATTAGCCGCTTCATGGCGATGTGGAGGAGGAAATCTTCAGAACCTTGTGCTCCGAAGGAGGAGGTTATCGAGGCGGAGCTGGACAAAGCTGAGGCAGATGAGGAGGAGACAAAGGCAATGGCCGGATCGCCAGTTCTCGGGGCTCATGACCAGACATGGTGGTCGAGCACCGGCGATCATTTAGATTAGGTTTATAGTAGGTTTTAGTATGGTTTGTGTGAAATATGTAATGAATTCTGTCCAGTTTATAGGAGAAGTTTTTGATATGTAATGAATTTCATCCGGTTAATTTTAAATTTGCTTTGTTTCCATGAATTTCGTCCAGTTATTTCATATAGTTGTCGAAAGGTATGCGGGCAGCATTGGATGGCATCCTCTGGAATTAGTGTCCTCGGACAGATACCGGTGTAAATTTGTGGGTCAGCGCTGGAGATGCCCTAACTATCATGCTATAATCGCAAATAGTGCTCCACTATTTTGTAGGGAACAGTTATCCCTCGATCAAAATTAGATCCGCTGTGTTTCGCACTCCTGCCACGTAAGAGTGGAGACGCTTGCTTACATAAAAATGGAGCAAGTGGACGGCCTTGAGCCTCTCATAGGTGGCCATTAGAGTTTCTGGGGTAGGCACGATGGGTCCCTTGCTG
Source organism: Aegilops speltoides (assembly GCA_021437245.1). Classification (NCBI taxonomy): domain Eukaryota; kingdom Viridiplantae; phylum Streptophyta; class Magnoliopsida; order Poales; family Poaceae; genus Aegilops; species Aegilops speltoides. Next base: position 317,536,023 of record CM038147.1, on the reverse strand, counting down.
TTGTTCCAGCTTTCTTTGAGGAGTTCGTCCACCAACACCGTCAACTCTTTGGCCAGTGCTTGTTTCTTAGAGTTCTTCGTCTACATGGGTTGGCCCGCCAACATGGCCAATTGGTTGGTCCTTGCTCACTTCCTGGAGATCTCTGTCTCGAGTGGGTTGACCGTTGGCAACTCTTTGCCTAGTGCTCCAGGATCCATCAATAAACTGACAAACAAAAAGCAATCAAAAGGACACCACAATCGCAATGAAAACGGGAAAAGAATAGGCAGTGAGAATCGGTCGGTGCTTCGCAAAAAATAGAGTCTTGGAATGAAAATGTAGTAGCATCACTAATTTGCCCACCTTTCCTTCATTGGTACAGAAGAAAAAGGGCAGAAGTGAGTAGCCTGGAGTGAGGTTTTCTTCAAGAAAGGGGAGAAATGGCTTCAACGAGCGTTCCAGTAAAATGATGGTTGCTTCCTCCAGTCCAACTTCGAGGCCACTTTACCACTGTTGGTAAAGGTGTGGGTTTTTTGATATGACAGGTCATGCCGGCCACACCGGGCTGACTAGTGAGTCTCAACTATAGCACCTCACTGTGATTTGGTGGATGGCATGCAGGCCCGAATGATTGATGTCCCGCATGTAATAGAGTGGCTAGTCATATAGTGGTTTGGACGACATATGAGGAGCTCCCTCCTGGTTTATTGATCCCTATGATAATCTGTGCCAAATGTTGACTATAAATTTAACTAACCAAATGTTCATCCATGTCACAAAAAATTACATCATTGAAAACTATTTTCAAATATGAATCCAAAGATATAATTTTTCTTAACATGCACAAACATTTTGTCTAAATCCTTGGTCAAAATTTAGCATAAACTACAAAGGGGCCCAATAAATATTGTACTGTCACATTTTGTTCTGAGGATACTCCCACATAGAAAATATAAATAATAATGCATGCTGGTGCAGCCCACGTTTCTGATAATTTTAGTCGTGGGCTTGTTCACAATTTTTACGAGGTGGTGATTGTTCACCTAATGGAGGGTCTAGTACCGGACTTGAACGATACAAAGTGCGACCTGGCACACCGTAACACCACTTGGAATAAGTGGGTAGCTATCTCAAAAAATAATCAACAACTCAAAAAAACGGAGACATGGCATGTACACAATTGTAAACGATTGTTTTGATGGAGTGAAAAAATAAGACTACCCCACTATACGTATCTATACCCCTATATAGTGTGCGAATAACTTTGAAAGATGGTAGTTGGATAAAGCCAATCCGACGGTGCAGAGATGGCAAATCCGATCACTACTAGCCGTTGGATATCATCTACATTCCACCATATTTTGCCACATGTACAATCTAGAAGAGTCCATGGTTGAACTTAAGCATAATGCACAAACCTCAAAACACAAGCACTTCTCCTTTGTTCCAGAATTTTCCGTATCATAATTGCCCAATTTTTTATCTAATGAATTGCCATTATTTTTTTACTTTATGCTTTACAGCGCACAATTCCAAGAATCTTAAAACAGATTAGCTTTTTTACAAAAACTAATTGATTTTGAATGAGATGAACTATAAGAATTAAACGAACATCTACATCATGCACATATGACTCAAAGCTTACATGCTATTGTGATATTTATTCATAATTTGGTTGCCAAATCTCATGCATGCAACGCACGTGTACCTTACTAGTATATATAGGCAAGAGCCTCCGCGCTTGCTTTCTAGGGTTGCTCTATTCACACACTCGCATCCTCTCTAGATCTAAATAAGATAGCGGTGGTAACACTGTCTTTCTATCCTTACCGCTAGTTACAGATCCAGACATATCCCCTTCCGCCGGTGAAGAGGAGGAGGGCCAGTGTTTAGGCGGTCATTGACAGCGAGGGAGGAGATCCACTGCCGGCCGCACCGTTATCTCTGGTCAAGCGCCGGCGCGAGAGGTCCTCGGATCCCTTCGTTGCTACCCTAGTGTGGGCTGATCCGGACTCCCGTCGCCCACCTATCCACACCCCGATGACCTTCGTTATCTTGGTGGAGCGCTCAAAATGATAAACATTGAATACATGCACTCATCACCAAGCAAAGTGAATGATCACATAAGATAGATAGGATAATATTAAACAAGCATAAGTGTAGCTTATGATCAAACACATGATCATCAATGTCTCACAAGCATAGTATCACAAGCAATCAAAAGCAAACAAGTTTAACCACCAAATAAAGCAAGAGAGAACAAAAGCAACACTCTCTCTCTCTCTCGAAGCCTATGACCTATACATTTTTCTCCCCCTTTGGCAACAAGTTACCAAAAAGTTCATAGAAAATGCATAGTGCTAGATCGTCTCTCAGGCTTGATCTTCAGGTGGTGGTGTCTGGATAACTCCAAGAACGAAGGCTTCAGTTGAAGTAGAGGGTGCTGGAGTTGATTCTTAAGCTGGTTGCATTGGAGCTGAAGGGGCAGTAGGTGGTGCTGAAGATGTTGCTCTAGTGTACATCACGAACTTGCAAGCTGAATCGACCTCTGGCTCTGGGCACTCTGGCAAACACATTTGTTGTAGTCTTGCCCTGCCTCTCGTGCATGTCATCCTGCAGCTGCTCTACTACTGACTGAATCTCAATTACTTTGACATCAAGGTCATGGAATTTGAGTTCAATGATTCTTTCCAGGCTCTCCTGATTCTGAGTGAGGGTGGCCAGTCCCTTCTCAATCCTCAGTGTGGATGCTATTAAGTAACCAAGCTGCTCCTGCTTGTTCTTCAAGAAATATTCAGATGCCTCCTCTTGAGGTGGCATCCTGGCAGCCTTCTCCTTCTTTGCCTTCTCCTTCTTCTCTTGAGCTTGAGCTGATGATGGATCATTCTCATTCAAAACAACCTCATTGTCCTCAAAGTCTGGATAAAGTGGAAAATGTTCCTTATCCAATTGATATTTCCCTGTGCCCATCTTTGAGTTTATCAACTCCTGAATCTGAGGGGCATATCCACAGCTCCTCTTCTAATCTGCTGCCGTCCTCTTAATGGTTTCAATCATAAGGCTCATGACTTTGAACTTTTGTGGCACCTCAAACACATGCAACATGTTGATGGCATGCCCTCTGATCATGTTATGGTCACCAGACTTGGGCAACAGAGTGTGCCTCAGAATCCAATTGATAGTGGGCAGCCACGGCGGCCGAAAGTGGACTGATCCAAACTTATGTGTCTCAAGCGCCTTATGCAGGATCTCCTTGTACATGTGAGACATGGAATTGTGATCCATCTTCTTCTTTGCATAAATATCCAGGTCATCCTCATTTTCCTTAGGGGCATTTATCAGACATGCCCATTCTTCAACAGTGGATTGGTACCTTGTACCTTCAGACATCCAAACAATTCTTCCATCTAGATAAAAGTGTGCTGTGGAGTAGAATTGCATGATAAGTTCATCATTCCAGTGGGTGAGCTTTTGCCCAACAAAATCAGCAACTCCACAAGCAACAAAGATGTCTTGCACTCCAGGATAGTGCTCTTCATTGTCCTTCATGTAGGTCCAGTCGACTCACCTCATGTCACAAACTATGGGCTTCTTATCCAATAGAATTGTCTCATAGAAGTCCTGCTGTTCCTTTGTATGGAACCTGTAGTCAAAAGCAGTTCTTCTCCTTGATGCATATGGATCTTCTATCCTCCATAGCCTCAGCCCTGAGTCCTTCCTGATCCTCATGTCCTCAGCCACAGGATGGGCATCATTGTGGTCTGGTATCTTGGGCTTGAGCTTCCTTAGGACCTGTCCTTCTTCATCTTCTTATTCAGCAACATTTGGCACTGGGGCCTTGTTCTTCTCAGCAGCTGGAATACTCCTAGTATTCCTCTTTGGTATTTGCTTGGCCTTGGAGGCAGCTTTGGGTGCTTCCTTGGGCTTAGATGTTGCAGCCCCTGACCTTATAGCATCACCCATAAGCTTAGGTGCCTTAGGTGCTAGTGCAACAATCTCTTCTTCTTCAGAATCTCTCCTCATTAAGGGCTTTCCAAGAACCTGGGTTGTTGTTGTTCTTGCTCTCTTCTTCTTCTTGTCCTGAGCACCTTCATCCTCTGATTCTATGGTGAACTTCATAGTCTCTCCAGTGGGAACTTTCTTGGGTTTGGAAGATGTGACTTTCTTCTCAGGTGCCTCTTGGGGTTCAGTCTGTTCTGGCACATGAGTGGACCTTCTGGCTTTGGGCATTGGTGTCCTCTTGGCAGGAACTTTCTTTTTCACTCCAGAGCCATATTCCTTCTTGAGCACTACTTTATTGGAAGTAGCCTCATCTTCTTCAGCTTTATAGTCCTCATCCTCTGAGTCTGAGGTTCTCTTCCTCCTTTGCCTGGTAGCAGCCTTGGGCAGGTTGCTAGGAGTGCTTCTACTCCCTTCATCTGTAGAACTTGAGGGACTAGTGCCCTTGCTCATGTCAATCTTCTCTTCTAACCTGTTCTGGCTGTCACTTTGGTCTGACATGCTGCAAACGCTGACTGCTGACCCTGTGAAGAGTCATAGATGAGATAGAGTGGATGAGCATCACAAAATGCAGAGATTTTTGCAAAAGAATGATTCAAAAAATTCAGTTTTAGTTTTCCACAGAAAGCATTTCGGATCAACCGATTCTCAAACTCGGTGATACCGAAGCAGTTTTGGAACCTAAACTGATGAACTCGGTTGGACCGAGTCACAGTTTGGTGGCACCGAGACTGCTAGGGTTTCACAAAATCCTAAAATTAGTTGCACCGATTAGTAATTCTCGGTCAGACCGAGAGTCACTAGTGCAATGGCATATGCCAAATCGGTGGGACCGAGTTTTTCAACTCGGTGGGTCCGAGATGGTTTCGGCAGAAGCCTAACCCTAAAAATTTGAATCTAATCTACTCTACGGATTACTTTGGCTGGATAAGAGTGTTTCAATCGTGGCAAGATTCAATAAGAACACAATGTGCTAGGAATCAGACGAGGATAGCACAAAGATCGAGTCCATACCCTAGCTTGGCGAACAACTCGCTACGGCGGCAACGGCGGGGGCGAAATCCGTTGACGGCGGCGGAGACCAGCTACAAGAGGCTGCTGGCGACGAGGAGACGATCCGGAGACCTTCGATGGCAGAGCGAGTGTCGGTGTACTAAGGTAGGGGTACCTCAGTACCCCAACTTGTGCACGGGCAGTCGCAGCTTCCCGTGGCTGGATCCACCAAATGCTTGCGGGAGACCATTCCTGCTCCATACTAAGCCATTCAAGAACAAAGTGTACAAGACAGAAGGTTAAGACCCCGGCAAGAGGAGCTTGCCGGGAAGGCCGTTCCAGGCTCAAGACTACATCACTCATGCAAGTCCCTGGCGAGAGGAGCTCGCCGGGGAGACTAGAAGATCACATCACAGAAGGCACGCCTCGGCGCTATACGCGTCCCGGCGAGGGCCCGGGGAGCGGCAAGTTATAGAGCCCGACAAGCTCCCGGGCCCGGCAAGATCAAGACCCCGGCAAGGTACTTGCCGGGGAGAGCTGTGCTACGTGCCCGCACCCCAGGTCATCTGCCCACACGTCGCCTTCAGCTTTCTCCAGAGACGCGTGGCGGGTGGCTGTGCTGCATGAGGGGTGCGGTGGCACTCCACGGCGGTGGCTCCATCGCCGTGGCAAACGGAGACACACGGGCGGGAGCTTTTGGGGCGACGGCGACGGGCATTAAATGCTCTTGTCCCCCTCTGTCAAAAGTAGGTAGAACCCACTGTTCAAGCAATTTGTAGCTGCCTTTGTTCCCCTTGTTCCAACTACCACCTCTTTTACATTTTACCCCTCTACCTTACGTTGACACTGTCGCTGACCCTTGCCCTATAAAAGGAGGCCCATGCACAGCGAGAGGAGGTTAGAGGATTAGCTACTCTCGCGAGGCTCGAACCCTTGGCAACTCTAGCGCTGGGATTGGTGGTTCCACACCACTCCACCATTCGCTCGCATTCTTGAGCAAGATCAAATACAACACAAAGCAGCAGTAGGGTTTTACGCGACCATCGCGGCCCGAAGCTGGGTAAAAATCCTCGCCCGCGCGCATCGCCTCGATCTGCTCTCTGTGCATCCTCCGCCCTCGTACCGAACACACGAAGGGGCCGCCCCCGGCCCCATAGGTGTCGTCTCCCATCGCCCACGACATCTTTGGCGCGCCAGGTAGGGGGCGTCGAGGTTGTGCGGACCTGATCCGGCGTTCGCGCGGCCGCTTTCTTCATCAACCTCTCCAGATTTCGTCAGCGGCTTCGTCGACAACTGCGTCATGGCCCCGAAGACGAGGGCCTCAAGGGTTGCAGACCCGTCTGCGTCTCACCCGCCGCCACCGATAGCGGTGGGCGGAGGGACGCCAGCGGAAGGTGGACACCGGCGAGGCACTTCATGGCGCCACAGATCGAGGGAGGACGGATGACCGCGCCTCGGCCTCCGTAGATCCACGTCCATCCCAGCACACGACGACCCAGCGGCGCCATACCACGAGAGGTGGTATCCGCCTGCTGGGGCAAGAACATGCCGGGGGCTCGCGGGATGCTCCGGACCGCTGTCCATGCATGAGCAAAGGGAAAGTGCCGGGGGAGGACCCTGCTCCTCCTATCGCTACTAGGAGTCCGAGCATGTCCTGTTCCTCGCGCCGCTCGCTCCCGCTCCCCTCCATTCCGGCAAGCGCATCTCCCTGGAGCGCTGCGCTGTCGTCGAGGACGCGCCATCGAGCTCTAAGTCCGGCGAGGACGGCTCTGGCGCTCACTCCGACAAACGCAGCTCCTCGGGACGCTATAAGCCCGGCAAGGACAGCTCTGGTGCTCGTTCCGGCAAACGCACCTCCCCGGAGGGCTGTGCTGTCATCGAGGACGCGCCATTGAGCTCCGCCAGCAAGTGCAAAGAAACAAGAAAAAGAAAAGCTAAGTCGCTCGAGCCTTCGTGCAGAGCACTCCTTAATTCCATGCTTTTATATGTTATATCCCTCTCGCGTTAAATGCGTTTGTGCTCAAAACACTGTATTTGAGGAGCCTGCTGTGAATAGCCGCACCCTTATCTTGCTTGAGCACACTCAGCGAGTTAAAAAGTGAGCGCGACCAGCCGGCGCCCTTGTTTCGTTCGAGTCGATCGAGCAAGTTAAGTCGTCGCGAACTAGACGCGACAAGGTTGCTTGCCGGAAGCGGCGCCAGACCAGCGGGCTGCGATGTCCCGTACTCAGCAAGCGCGTTAAGTTACCGCAAGTTCCCTAGAAGCGTGGGGTGAAAGCGCACAAAGGGCGTAAAGTAGAGGGTGTAGCGTGGCAAGCCCTGCCGTGAGGTGTCCTTCATATGAGAGACTTGAGCGAGAGGAGCCAAGTCGAGGTCGATTCGCATTTGTTTTGTTTCCGAGTCCGCTCAACAAACACAAGTGTGCTGCTGCACCCTTATCTTGCTTCGAGCCTGCTCACAAGTTAAGCGTGCCGCGAATCGGCCCGGCAAGGTTGTTTGCCGGAAGCAACACCGCCAATGGCTGTCCCTGACAAGCGTGTTCGCCCGACAAGCTCCCGAGGCGTGAAGTACAAACATACGAAGGGCAAGGCTCGGCATCGTATTGCATAGTCAGGATTTATATACACATACATATGCATGGAGCAGTTGCATATCTACCTCAGCTGTTTTCATGACTGAAATTGCAGCGACAAGGAGGAACCGAAAGATCACACCAGCGCTTGGGGCCCGGCAAGCCAGGGTCGCCGGGGGCTGCGGGTGCCAAGGTTCTTCCTCGGCGGGCCAGCCTCGCTGGGGGCTGCAAGCACCAAGATTCGTCTCCGGCAAGCTAGACTTGCTGGGGGCTGCAATTTCAGATAAGTTTTTCATCCCTCGTCATGCATCCTCTCATGGACCGGGAGATGCGGGGCTGCGTCTTTGAATGAGCGTGTCTTGTAAAACCCGTGCGTGGAGGGCAGTCGTGGCCTAGTTGCGTGCTTGGTTTGTTTCGAGTCCGCTCAACAAACACAAGTGTGCCGCTGCACCCTTATCTTGCTTTCGAGCCTGCTCGGCAAGTTAAGCGTCATATCGGCCAAACAAGGTTGCTTGCCGGAGCGACACCGCCCGGTGGGCCGCCCCGCGATCGGCAAGCGTGTTACGCCCGCAAGCTCCCGATAAGCGTAAGAACACACAAGGCACGCAGATCAAGTAAAAGACTCATCCGCAAGCTTTCCCTCTTTTTCATTAAAAACATCCAATTTAGTACAAGTCCATAGAGGATGAAAAACATGATAGAGAGGATTACAAGTTCTTAAATGCGAGATAAGGCCGAGGGCTTACAATTTAAAAAGATAAGGTGCCGTGATCCCTCTCTGTTTCTCTGTTCAGGAGTTCGGGAGGTAGGTCAAGAGCCCCGGCAAGATAAGCTTGCCGGGAAGGAGGCCCCTGCAAGAGGGCTTGTCGGAGAAGGGCGAAAGGGCGCCTAGGAGGCGTGGCGGTGGCGCCGCCGTGCCCGAGAGCTGCGCGAGGTGGCGGGCATGGGGAGCGCATGCCCGGAGAGCCACGGGCGCCGAAGACCCTAAGAGAACACCCGGGGCCGGCCGGGAGCTTGGCGGAGGCAGGCGTCGGAGGCGAGCTTGAAGCGGGGTGATGGGACATCGGCAAGCGAGGGCACCTCGCCTCGACTCGATTTAACGGCCTTGCCGCCATCCCCTCTTCCTCTTCTGCCTCTCTCGCCAGCCGCCAAGGAGGCGGCCGGGGAGTTCAGGAGGCCGGCAACCCAGAAGATGGGGTTGCCGGTGGCGCGCGAGGCAGCGGTGTCCGACGCCTAGTCGGGCCCGCCATCCCCCTCGTCGTCGCTGTCGCTCTCCTCCTCGTCACTCTCGCTCGGGAGGAGCCTTCGCTATCCGAGGAGCTGTCCACACAGCAGCGCACCCGGGTTCCATAGTCCCCGAAGACCTTGACGGCGAGGAGGTCACCATCCATTAACTTGAAATGGAGGTGAACCCGCCGTCAAGCTATGGATCCGGCGAACGTCTTCCACCCTCGGTCGAAGAACATCACGCCGGGGCTGGGGACACGACACTCACTCGAGTGCCGCTGATCCCGCAGCCCCTCGCGCGTAACTCCATCACGTCGGGTGGATCCGGTCCCATCGCGTCCATAAGCGGGACCGCAGCCGGAGGCGGACGAGGCGCCCGGCGAAGCTTGATGAAGAACTCCGTGGGTCATCTCCGGTGTGGACCGCACCGTGGTCGAGACGCCGGGGAGACAGAGGAGGCGATCGCCACGACCGCCTCTCCCCGACCGCCTCGGCCACGCCCTCGGCCTCGTCACGGCCCGCCCCTCCCTCTCCCTCTCGGGGCGGCTCCGCCGCCACGGAGCAGGATGGGAGTGGTGCGTTGCCAGAAGCGACCCTCGCCGCCACCGTCAAGAGCCAGGATTCCCTCCTTCCATGGCGGCAAGAAGAACAGAAGATGAAGGCGAAGGAGAAGAAGGGCGAGTGTGGCCATTGCGCTCCCTTCCACCCCTTTTTAAAGGCGAGGTGGGGCTCAACCGCCCGCTCGACCAATCAGAAGCGAGGAGGCGGAGGGCGGGGCCGACTCGCCTTCTCCGCCCGTGGCGGCTCGGTCTCCCACCGCCGCCCACGACCCCGTGCATGAGGGCAGCGTGGCGAAAAAGTGGAGCCGGGCGACGGTGAAGCGACCCGCTCTGCGCCACGATCACGGGGTGGATGCCTTAAAGGCTGCATCGCCGCCCGTCTCCCACGACGCCGCAATCGATCGCGTGCCGTTTGGGAGGCGGCGGATCTGAAGGTGGATTCGACGCGCCATGGGCTTCCGGCGTGCCCGTGCCTTGCTGGGCCTGGCCCAACAGCGCTTCGGCACGTGTATGGCCCGAGCCGGGGCTCTGTCGGTGTACTAAGGTAGGGGTACCTCGGTACCCCAACTTGTGCACGGGCGATCGCAGACTTCCGTGGTGGATCCACCAAATGCTTGCCGGAGACCATTCCTGCTCCATACCAAGCCATTCAAGAACAAAGTGTACAAGACAGAAGCTTAAGACCCCGGCAAGAGGAGCTTGCCGGGAAGGCCATTCCAGGCTCAAGACTACATCACTCGTGCAAGTCCCTGGCGAGAGGAGCTCGCCGGGGAGACTAGAAGATCACATCACAAAAGACGCGCCTCGGCGCTCTGGCGTCCCGGCGAGGGCCCGGGGAGCGGCAAGTTATAGAGCCCGACAAGCTCCGGGCCCGGCAAGATCAAGACCCGGCAAGGTACTTGCCGGGAGAGCAGCACGTGCCCGCACCCCAGTCATCTGCCCACACGTCGCCTTCACTTTCTCCGAGACGCGCGTGGCGGGTGGCTGTGTCTGCATGAGGGGTGCGGTGGCACTCCACGGCGGTGGCTCCATCGCCCGTGGCAAACGGAGACACACAGGCGGGAGCTTTTTGGGGCGACGGCGACGGCATTAAATGCTCTTGTCCCCTCTGTCAAAAGTAGGTAGAACCCCTTGTTCAAGCATTTGTAGCCGCAACCTTTGTTCCCTTTTGTTCCAACTACCACCTCTTTTACATTTTACCCCTCTACCTTACGTTGACACTGTCGGTGACCCTTGCCCTATAAAAGGAGGCCCATGCTGGCGAGAGGAGGTTCCGAGGATTAGCTACTCTCGCGAGGCTCGAACCCTTGGCAACTCTAGCGCCTGGGATTCGGCTGGTTCCACACACCACTCCACCATTCGCTCGCATTCTTGAGCAAGATCAAATACAACACAAAGCAGCAGTAGGGTTTTACGCGACCATCGCGGCCCGAAGCTGGGTAAAAATCCTCGCCCGCGCGCATCGCCTCGATCTGCTCTCTGTGCATCCTCCGCCCTCGTACCGAACACACGAAGGGGCCGTCCCCCGGCCCCATAGGTGTCGTCTCCCATCGCCCACGACAGTGAGCTATTGCGCGGGCGAAGGGGTTTCGGAGAAATTTCAAAAATTTTGCCCGTGACTATATATAGCCCGACCCTGTCGGTGTGACCGAGTGGAACAACTCGGTGGCACCGAGATGCATAACTGTGTACTGTTACAACAAATCAGTGTGACCGAGAAGTTCAAATCGGTTGCACCGAGATTGAAAACTCAGATCAACTTAATGATCTCGGTAGGACCGAAATGGAGGAATCGGTCAGACCGAGAGTCACAAAGAGGTTTTGGAAGTTTTAAGTCTATGACGAATTAGGGACTCCGAGTGCTCCTCACATAGAGTGGTTCGAATCTGACTTGATCAAATTTTGTGATGTATCATGAAAAGAGTTTGAGATGAGGAAAGCATAGATAGCTACAGAAGGTTCTTAGGCATTCTTGTCCATCCACTTGGCAAAAAGAAAAGAAACCAAACAATCAAAACAATAAGTGGATGTCCTTGAATGAGTAAAATATGCACCAACATGCTCACACAATAAGATGGCAAATAAAATATGTGGCAAAGCATGCACAACCAATTCTAGCATCTATCAAACAATTGGCGATGACTAGGTCATCTATATATGAGTATATTGACTTAGGAGTCAAATGAGAACATTTGATCATAGGTCATACTCATCGTTTAAGCTCAAGTGGGGTTACCACTTTTACATAATGCATTGATTTGTTTACACCATTAGAGTTGCTTTGACTCAATTCTTAAAGTTAAGCTCCCCCTAGATGTGAGATCCCCCCTTAGAGGGATGAACTAACCTTGGGTTTTGTCGATGATGACTTCATGTAGGTGTTGAAGATGTGGATGCTCAATGTTGATGTAGATCATTTGGAGCAATCCTTTGGAGTGAGTTGCACTTTCAACTTACCTACATGGGTTAGTCCCACAAGGAACAAACAAGAATATCCATGGACATAGAGTGATGCACACACAAGATGATGTCCATGAAATCATTAGGTTACCTTGTCCCTTGCCTTACCAACATGAGGGTTTGTGACTCCTTGAACTAGTGCAAGATGTGGAAGTTGATTGCACTTGTTCTTGCCATAATGATATGAGTGAAGAATGTTGGCGGAGTCACCCTCAAGAACTCTCTAGTTCTTCTTCTTGGGATCCACATCATCTTGATGGGAATCCTTGGAGTTGTAGTTGTACTTGATGAAGTAGAACTTGACGTAGTCTTGGGACCCACTTGAACGAGGCTTTAGGTGCTTCTTCAAATGCATCAATCTCTTCTTGAAGCTTGTCCTTGCCTTTGTTCTTGTGGTCTTGTGGTGGAAGATCATCTTGAGCTTGTGTTCCCTTGAAGGAAGTAGGATCATACTTCTCTTGTTGAGGAACAAACTTCGTCTTGGGGTATTGATCTTCTTCCCACTCAACTCCATTGGCATTGAACTTTCGTTCAAAACCAACACCTTGTTTCTTCCGGTGCCTTCCTTGCTTGCGTACAATTTCCTCGAATTGCTTATTCCCGGCAAGGCTCTTGTAAACACCTTTCTCTATAATTCCCTTCAATAAGCTGTTTTCTTGCTCAAGTGTAACTTGGCTAAGAGAATCATTAGTGGAATCAAGAGAACTACTAGAAGCAACAATATTGGATTTAGCACTATTATAGTTACTACTAGAGGAAGTATCTTTCTTGTACTTGTTACTAGACTTGACTTGAGGCATGTAAGTAGATAAGAGTAAACGCTTGGCAATGTAAGAAGAACTTTTCTTACGGAGATCATCATTGATTGCTTTTAAGAACTCATGCTCTTGCTCAAGATTGAGCTTTTCAAAGCGTAACTTCTCATGAGCCCTTAAAAGTTCTCGATGATCTTCAAAGATAGTTTCATGAGCCAACTTAAGAGTGTTTAGTTCTTTAGTTAGAAGCTCAATCTTCTCCTTATCATTGTCATTCGTTTTATCTTGATTAGCATGATTAATTGACGTTTCATCATAGTATTCATCACTAGAGTTGTCAACAAGTAGATCATCATCCACAAGAAAGTCATCTTCATCACTATTGAAATCAACATACTCAGGATGTGTTACCTTTGGACCTTTGGCCATGAAGCATCTTCCAATTCCTTCATTTGGTGAATCAACTATGTCATAGGAGTTGGTTGACACAAGTGCTAGACCGGCAACACCTTCATCTTGAGTATATTCGGAGTCGGAGTGATAGCTTCTCTCGGAGTGATTGTCGGAGTCGGAGCCGGATACCCATTCACCAACATGAGCTTGATGTCTTCGTTTTGTGTAGCTCCTTGATGACTTGTCCTTCCTTTCCGAATCCTTGCTTCTCCGTGAGGGTCTTCGTTCATAACGATCATCTCTACTCCTCATCTCTCTTGGTGGTGATTCTTCTCTTTTGCTTCTTCTTCTTGGAGAATCTTCTCTTCTTTTGTAGGGTGTCGTACACTCATTGGAATAGTGTCCGGGTCTCCCACAATTTAGCAATTGCGCTCTCGACTAGAAGATCTTTTGTCATTGTAAGACCTTGACTTGGAGCTTCTTTCTTTGCTTCTACTCTTGTAGAATTTGTTGAAGTTCTTCACCATTAAGCTCAATTCTTCATTGAAGATTTGTTTCTCACTTGATGATGTGGGGGCTTCACTTGAGGCTTTTTAAGCACCACTTGACTTGTTGTGAGGTTCCTCCTTATCCTTGAGTGACATCTCATGAGCAACAATTCTTCGAGTGACTTCCGTTGGCTTGAGATCTTTGTAGTTTGGCATCATTTGAATCAATGTGCACACGGTATCATACTTTCCATCCAATGCTCTTAGGATCTTCTTGATGATGAATTTGTCGGTCATCTCTTCACTACCTAAGCCAGCAATATCATTTGTGATAAGTGAAAGCCTAGAGTACATTTCAGCGACACCTTCATCATCCTTCATTTTGAACTTGTCAAGCTGACTTTGGAGCACATCCAATTTGGATTCCTTGACGGACTCGGTACCTTCATGCTTATCAATCAAAGTATCCCAAATTTCCTTTGCATTCTCAAGACGGTTGATTTTGTTGAATTCTTCGGGGCACAATCCGTTGAAGATGATATCACAAGCTTGAGCGTTGTATTGCAGCATCTTCAATTCTTCCGCATTTGCTTCACGGTTTGGTTCTCTCCCATTAAAGAATTCACCTTGCAAGACAATACAAATAATTGCCCAAACGGCGGGGTTATGTCCAAGAATATGCATTTTCATCTTATGCTTCCAACTAGCAAAATTAGTACCATCAAAGTAAGGACCTCTACGGTGATAATTTCCCTCACTAGATGACATACTCTCCTAGGTTGTGAAACCAAGGCTATGACCACCAAAAGCAATGGAAATCAAAGCAAATGGAGACCAAAGCTCTGATACCACTTGTAGGACCTTGAAGTATGTCTAGAGGGGGGTGATTAGACTACTTGACCAATTAAAAACTTAACCTTCTCCCAATTTTAGAGTTTGGCAGATTTTAGCTACTTTAGGACAAGTCAAGCAATCATCACACTATCCAAGCAAGCATGCAAAGAGTATATAGGCAGCGGAAATTAAAGCATGCAACTTGCAAGAAAGTAAAGGGAATGGTTTGGAGGATTCAAACGCAATTGGAGACACAGATGTTTTATGCGTGGTTCCGATAGGTGGTGCTATCGTACATCCACGTTGATGGAGACTTCAACCCACGAAGGGTAAAGGTTGCGCGAGTCCACGAAGGGCTCCACCGACAAAGGGTCCACGAAAAAGCAACCTTGTCTATCCCACCATGGCCGTCGGCCATGAAGGACTTGCCTCACTAGCGGTAGATCTTCACGAAGTAGGCGATCTCCTTGCCCTTACAAACTCCTTGGTTCAACTCCACAATCTTGTCGGAGGCTCCCAAGTGACACCTAGCCAATCTAGGAGACACCACTCTCCAAGAAGTAACAAATGGTGCGTTGATGATGAACTCTTTGCTCTTGTGCTTCAAACGATAGTCTCCCCAACACTCAACTCTCTCTCATAGGTTTTGGATCTGGTGGAAAGAAGACTTGAGTGGAAAGCAACATGGGGAAGGCTAGAGATCAAGATTCATATGGTAGGAATGGAATATCTTGGCCTCAACACATGAGTAGGTGGTTCTCTCTCAAAAATGGTAAGTTGGAAGTGTAGGTTTGTTCTGATGGCTCTCTTCACGAATGAAGAGGAGGTGGAGGGGTATATATAGCCGTTACACACAATTTACCAAACTCGGTGGGACCGTTTCAACAGACTCGGTCAGACCGATTTAGTAAACCTAGTGACCGTTAGTGATTTTCGGTGGGACTGACATGCATCTCGGTGAGACCGATTCGGTTAGAGTTAGGGCATAACGTAATCTCGGTAAGACCGATTACACAAACTCTATGAGACCGATTTGGTAGTAAGCTTTCCAGAGAGTTGGTCAGGTAAACTCGGTGGGACCGATTTGCTCTTTTCGGTGAGACCAAAATGTTACAAAAAGGAAACAGAGAGTTTACATTGCAATCTCGGTGGGACCGATCGCTCACTTGGTTAGACCGAAGCGTTCTGAAGGGAAGCAGAGAGATTACAATCCCATCTCGGTGAGACCGAGATCCCTATCGGTAAGACCGATTTGCTTAGGGTTTGTGGCAGTGGCTATGACTTTTGGAATCGGTGGCGCTGGATAGGAAGAATCGGTGTGACCGATTTTGGCTTTAGGTTTAGGTCATTTGTGGATGTGGAAAAGTAGCTGAGGGTTTTGGAGCATATCACTAAGCACATGAAGCAAGAGGCTCATTAAGCAACACCTCATCCCTCCTGATAGTATTGGCTTTTCCTATAGACCCAATGTGATCTTGGATCACTAAAATGTAAAATGGAGAGTCTTAAGCTTTTGAGCTTGAGCCAATCCTTTGTCCTTAGTATTTTGAGGGATCCACTTTCATCATCCATGCCATGCCATTCATTGAGCTTTCCTGAAATAATAGTCTTGGAATAGCATTAGCTCAATAAGCTATATGTTGTTATGAATTACCAAAACCACCTAGGGATAGTTGCACTTTCACACTGTCATAATATTTTTCGGGGTGGCAGTGCTCCTTGCCCTTCGGTGGCCCCTCCGTCATCAGCTTCTCGACATCCATCTTCGCCCAGTGCACTTTCGCGCGGGCGAAGGCCATGCGCGCACCCTGAATGCAAACCGACCGCTTTGTGACTTCAAGCCGCGGGAAGGCATTTACAAGCCGCTTCACGAGGCTGAAGTAGCTGCTGGGCAAAGGCTCGGCAGGCCACAGCCAGACTATGAGGTCCTTCATGGCCTGTTGGGGATATTACCACTAGGCGTAAACCGGCCAGCCTGGGCCGGGTTAACTTCATTAGTGGTATAAGCAAAGAAAGGCCCAAGGCCTGTAGTCGGTTTGGAACTTGTAGCCGTAAACCGGCTTGATGTATAACTTGTATTGTAAGTTAGGAATAGAGAGATACCAACCGGGATACGAGTATGAACCGGTTGGGACTCTATGAACCGACGGGCGTCACCCGTGTATATAAGGGGACGACCCGGCGGCGGTTCAGGACAGACAACCACAACTCGAGCCTAGGCGAAGCTTGTTTGCTCCCTAGCCATCGAGACCACATCAATTCCATCACAACTAGACGTAGGCTTTTACCTTCATCGAAGGGGCCGAACTAGTATAAAACTCTCTCGTCTTTGTGTCCGCTTTAATCCCTTCAAGTAAACTCGTAGCGATGGCTCCGCGACTAAGTCCTTTCACTAGGACATCTGCCGTGACAAATCCACGATAGTTGGCGCCCATCGTGGGGCTATCGCACGATGGTTTGACGATCTTGGAGGGCAAGCTCAAGGGACTCTAAGGCTACGTTGTGGGCCGGATGACCAAGAGTCGCCGCGGCCGGATCTACATCGACGATGTAGGATGGGGTCCCGAGGCTGATTCGATCGAGTACGGGTACCGGGTCCCCTTTGGTGGCATACGTTTTCATCGGCAAGATCGGTGAGCACAGGGCTGGCCGGACATCCGCACCGACCTCGTCGAGACGGCTCAGCGTGCGAGACCTACCCAGGTTAAACCGGCCGTGAAGCGTGTCTTCGTTGGAGTCGTCCATGGAGGAGAACGCGAGGACGGTTCAGAACACGGTAGTGAGACCGTCGTCTATTCCGGCGACGAATCTTCAACAAGAGAGACTGAATCATTGTACCAGTTTCAGGACGGTATGATCAGGGGCTGTTCCGATGGTGACAGTATTCCGGACCCCCCAGGCCAGATCAACCGGGTTGGAATATTCATGGTCGGTACGCAGGGGGCGAACCACTCTTCGACCGCCGCGGCGATGCTTTCCGGATCAGCAGCGGCAGCGGCAGCAGGGGCAGGAGGCCTTGAGCGCCCGCCGGTTCAAGTTCTGTCAGATCTGTTTGATGCACTAGCTGCGCTTATGGCAGAGGACAATCCGGCGGATCAGGAGGCTCATGATGCAGAAATCGCGAAAGTGAAAGAGCAGATCACGCAGGCAAAAGCGGATCTAGCGGCAGAAAAGGAGCGGATGGCTGCAAAGCGGGCCGCTCTGGACGCCCAGGCCTACAAACTCATGCTTGACCAGAGTGCGTCGCAGGAGGTGTTGAAGCGGAAGTATAGATCACGCCTGCCATTAGGGTTTGACCCGAAGCCTCTTCAGACCGGAGCTCGAGCTGGGCCCGATAATCCGCCGCAGACCGGAGGCAAACTGGATTGAGGCATCGGGCTGTGGGCGGCGGTCCAACCTCGCTGATGGAGCCTCCTAAGCGAACATTGTGGTTCCTCCACGGTTTGAGCGCCCCTGTGTCATTATTCTAACCCTATGGACAACCTTGTTGCAGCCGCCTTGATTAGAGGCTATCCGGATCGAAGGGACTCCCAAGCGGTGGAGACGCGCCGGTTAAGGAGCTTCTCGACTGCATCGATTCAACGGAAGCATATTCATACAGCCGTGATCGGATTCATTCTCGCCCGTCCAAGCGGAGCTATAGCAGCGCGTGGATGAACCGCCATATCAAATGTAATGCGGGACCGTGAAGTGGCCCGTGGCAATAACCCGACAGTGGCATCCGCGATGCTCGGGAGGTGGTGGACCGCCCGCACACGAAGGAGGCGAATTAGCAGCGAGGATGACGCAGTCAACTTACACCGGTCCGCCCTACCACCTTCGCCGGACCAGGAGTCGCATCCGCTTTAGGGGTGCCTTGTTTGATCCCCGCTTTACGCAATGTGCACCTGCCTAAAGATTTCAAAGGTCCGCGCAAGGTACCAAATTACACCGCCAATCAGTCCCCCGAAGCGTGGGTAGAAAGTTATGAGATGGCAATGGAGATGCTAGACGTGGATGAGACTGCGTGTGCAAAATACTTCACCATGATGCTGGAAGGCACGGCTCGTACTTGGTTGAAGAGCCTACCACCCAACTCTATCAGCTCATGGGCCCAGTTGCGGGCCCGGTTTATCCAGAATTTTAAGGATACATGTAAGCAGCCCAAGTCCATAGTAGACCTGGCGGCATGTCTCCAGGAGGAAGGAGAATCAACGACCCATTGGAGTGCCTGCGTTTGGAGATTTTGCACTCATCGGCGGGATTAACGCTGACTCTGCAATCTTAACCCTGGAAGGCAACTGCCGGTTTGAGCCTTTAAAGTTGAAATTGGGGCGCATGAAGCGGTTCTGTAATGACATGGGAACCCTCATGGCCGCTTCGGTGATGTATGCTGATTCGGACAGTACCAAGGATCCCGAGGCTGATGATGATGAAGCAGGGAAGGGAAAGAAGAATGGCAACTCCAAGGGGCAACAATACAAACCGGCGGGTCATGGAAACGGAGGCAAGCGTAAAGCAGATGGCAACATGGACTTTGTGGCCAATACTAATGCACAAGACGAAGCGTGGCGCAGACGTAAAGCGGCAAATCGTAATGGGGGTCCCAATCCTAATGCAAGCCGTTTGAATTACTTGTTGAATCAGCCTTGCCCAAAGCACGGGATGAAGGAGTCGCCGGCTAACCACCTCTGGAAAGATTGTTATATTATGCAGGAGTTCAAAAACTCTAATGCCTTCCGGTATGACCAGGGGTCAGGTGGCGGTTCAGGATCCGGTTTCCACGGGCCGGGTCACGATGGAGCTTCCGGTTCAGGTCTTAATCAGGGCGGTCACTATCGGTGTACTAAGGTAGGGGTACCTCAGTACCCCAACTTGTGCACGGGCAGTCGCAGCTTCCCGTAGCTGGATCCGCCAAATGCTTGCCGGAGACCATTCCCGCTCCATACCAAGCCATTCAAGAACAAAGTGTACAAGACCGAAGGTTAAGACCCCGGCAAGAGGAGCTTGCCGGGAAGGCCGTTCCAGGCTCAAGACTACATCGCTCATGCAAGTCCCTGGCGGGAGGAGCTCGCCGGGGAGACTAGAAGATCACATCACAAAAGACACGCCTCGGCGCTATACGCGTCCCGGCGAGGGCCCGGGGAGCGACAAGACTACAAGCCCGACAAGCTCCCGGGCCCGGCAAGATCAAGACCCGACAAGGTACTTGCGGGCGAGCCTGTGCGTGCCGCACTCCAGCTCATCGCCCGCGTCGCCTTGAGCTTTCTCCAGAGACGCGTGGCGGGTAGCTGTGCTGCATGAGGGGTGCGGTGGCACTCCACGGTGATGGCTTCATCGCCGTGGCAAACGGAGAAGCAATGGCGGGAGCTTTTGGGGCGACGGCGACGGGCATTTAATGCTCTTGTCCCCCTCTGTCAAAAGTAGGTAGAATCCACTGTTCAAGCACTGTAGCTGCCCTGTTCCCGCACTGTTCCAACTACCACCTCTTTTACATTTTTACCCCTCTACCCTACGTTGACACCTGTCGGTGACCCCTTGCCCTATAAAAGGAGGCCCATGCACAACGTAGAGGGGGTGCCGATCATTGGCGACTCTCGCGAGGGGTTCCGATCATTGGCGACTCTCGCGAGGGGTCCCGATCATTGGCGACTCTCGCGAGGGGTTCCGATCATTCGCTACTCTCGCGGGGTTCGACTCTTTCGCAACTCTCACGCTCGGTGTAGCTGCTCTCGGGCTCCCGAGCGCAATACAACACAAAGCAGCAGTAGGGTTTTACGCGACCATCGCGGCCCGAAGCTGGGTAAAAAATCCTCCTCGCCCCGCGTGCATCGCCTCGATCTGCTCTCCGCGCATCCTCCGCCCTCGTACCGAACCCACGAAGGGGCCGTCCCCGGCGGCCCCATAGGTGTCGCCGCCCCATCGCGCGCGACATCTTTGGCGCGCCAGGTAGGAGGCGTCGAGGTTGTGCGGACCTGATCCGGCGTTCGCGCGGCCGCGCTCTTCATCAACCTCTCCGGCTTCGTCAGCAACTTCGTCGACAACCGCGCCATGGCCCCGAAGACGAGAGCTTCGAGGGTCGTAGACCCGTCTGCGTCTCATCCGCCGCCGCCAGAGCCAACGGTGGGCGGAGGAGACGCCAATGAAAAGTGGACACCGGCGAGACACTTTCGGGCGTCGCCAGATCCAGGGACAGGGCGGATGACCGCGCCTCGGCCTCCGTAGATCCACGTCCATCCCAGCACACGGTGACCCAGCGGCACCATACCACGAGAGGTGGTATCCGCCTGCTGGGGCAAGAACATGCCGGGGGCTCGCGGGATGCTCCGGACCGCTGTCCATGCATGAGCAAAGCGAAAGTGCCGGGGGAGGACTCTGCTCCTCCTATCGCTACTAGGAGCCCGAGCATGTCCTGTTCCTCGCGCTGTTCGCTCCCGCTCCCCTCCATTCCGGCAAGCGCATCTCCCTGGAGGGCTACGCTGTCGTCGAGGACGCGCCATCGAGCTCTAAGTCCGGCGAGGACGGCTCTGGCTTCGCCCGACAAGCGCTCCTCGGGCGCTATAAGCCCGGCAAGGACAGCTCGTGCTCGTTCCGCCAAACGCACCTCCCCGGAGGGCTGTGCTGTCATCGAGGACGCTCCATTGAGCTCCGCCAGCAAGTGCAAAGAAACAAGAAAAAGAAAAGCTAAGTCGCTCGAGCCTTCGTGCAGAGCACTCCTTAATTCCACGCTTTTATTCGTTATATCCCTCTCGCGTTAAATCGTTTGTGCACAAAACACTGCATTTGAAGAGCTGCTTGTGAATAGCCGCACCCTTACTTTGCTTGAACACACTCAGCGAGTAAAAAGTGAGCCGCGACCAGCCAGCGCCCTTGTTTCGTTCGAGTCTGCTCAGCAAGTTAAGTGCGTCATGAGCTAGACGCTGCAAGGTTGCTTGCGGAAGCGGCGCCGACGGCGGGCTGCTGATGTCCGTACTCGCAAAGCGCGTTAAGCGCCCGCAAGTTCCCTAAGCGTGGGGTGAAAGCGCACAAAGGGCGTAAAGTAGAGGTGTAACGTGGCAAGCCCTGCCGTGGCGCCCTTCGTATGAGAGGCTTGTCGCGAGAGGAGCCAAGTCGTGGCCCGATTGCGTGCTTGTTTTGTTTCGAGTCCGCTCAACAAACACAAGTGTGCTGCTGCACTTATCTTGCTTCCGAGCCTGCTCGCAAGTTAAGCATCATAAGCGCCCGGCGAGGTTGTTTGCGGAAGCAACACCGCCGGTGGGCTGTCCTTGACAAGCGTGTTCGCCCGACAAGCTCCCCGAGGCGAGAGTACAAACATCGAAGGGCAAGACACGCATCGTATTGCATAGTCGAGATCTACATACACATACATATCGTGAAGCAATTGCATATCTACCTCAGCTGTTTTCATGACTGAAATTGCAGCGACAAGGAGGAACCGAAGATCACACCAGCACAGGGCCCGGCAAGCCGTGGTCGCCGGGGCTGCGGTCTAAGGTTCTTCCTCGGCGAGCCCGCCTCGCTGGGGCTCTGAGCACCAAGCCGTCTCCGGCAAGCCCGAGTTCTTTGGGGCTGCCGTATCGAGATAAGTTTTCATCCTCGTCATGCATCCTCGTATGGACCGGAAATGCGGGGCTGCGTCTTGAACGCGGCGTGTCTTGTAAAACCCGTGACGTGGAGGAGCGAAGTCGTGGCCTAGTTGCGTGCTTGGTTTGTTTCGAGTCTGCTCAACAAACACAAGTGTGCCGCTGCACCCTTATCTTGCTTTCGAGCACCTTTCGACAAGTTAAGCGTCATAGAATGGCCCGGCTAGGTTGCTTGCGGAAGCGACACCGCCCGGTGGCTGTCCCGCGATCGGCAAGCGTGTTACGCCCGGCAAGCTCCCGATAAGCGTAAGAACACACAAGGCACGCGGTCAAGTAAAAGACTCGATCCGGCAAGCTTTCCCTCTTTTCATTAAAAACATCGAGTTTAGTACAAGTCCATAGAGGATGAAAAACATGATAGAGAGGATTACAAGTTCTTGAATACAGCTAATGCCGAGGGCTTACAATTTAAAAAGATAAGGTGCCGTGATCCCTCTCCTGTTTCTCTGTTCAGGGAGTTCGGGAGGTAGGTCAAGGAGCCCCGGCAAGATGAGCCTGCTGGGAAGGAGGCCCGGCAAGAGGAACTTGTCGGAGAAGGGCGAAGGCGCCTAGGAGGCGTGGCGGTGACGCGCCGTGCCTCAGAGAGCTGCAAGGTGACGGGCATGGGGAGCGCATGCCGGAGAGCATGCGGCGCCAGAAGACTTAAGAGAACACCGGGGGCGGCCAGGAGCTTGGCGGAGGCGGAGGCGTCGGAGGCGAGCTTGAAGGCGGAGTGGTGGGACATCGGCGCGAGGGCACCTCGCCCTCGTACTCGACTTAACGGCCTTGCCGCCGTCCCCTCTTCCTCTTCTGCTGCCTCTCTCGCCAGCCGCCAAGGAGACGACCCGGGGAGTTCAGGAGGCCGCAACCCGAAGATGGGGTTGCGGTGGCACGCGAGGCAGCGGTGTCCGGCGCCTAGTCGGACCCGCCATCCCCTCGCCGCTGTCGCTCTCCTCCTCGTCCTCTCGCTCGAGGAGGGCCTTCGCTATCGAGGAGCTGTCCACACAGCGCACCGGGTTCCATAGTCGCCGAAGACATTGACGGCGAGGAGGTCACAATCCATTAGCTTGAAATGGAGGTGAACCCGCCGTCAAGCTATGGATCGAGGCGAATGTCTTCCACCCTCGGTCGAAGAACATCACGCGGGGCTGGGGACACGACACTCACCCGAAAGTGCCGCTGATCCGCAGCCCCTCATCGTAGCTCCATCACGTCGGGTGGATCCGGTCCCATCGCGTTATAAGAACGGGACCCGGCAGCGGAAGCGGCGACGAAGCGCCAGCGAAGCTTGATGAAGAACTCCTGGGGTCATCTCCGGTGTGGACGCGCCGTGGTCGGGGAGACGCGGGGAGATGGAGGAGGCACGTCACCACGACCGCCTCTCCCCGGCCGCCTCGGCCACGCCTCGGCCTCGTCCTGCCCGCCCCTCCCTCTCCCTCTCGGGCCGGCTCCGCCGCCACGGGAGCAGGATGGGGAGTGGTGCGCTGCCTAAGCGACCCTCGCCGCCGGCGTTGAAGAGCGGGATTCCCTCCTTCCATGGCGGCAAGAAGAACAGAAGATGAAGATGAAAGGGAAGTGGATGAGTGTGGCCATTGTGCTCCCCTTCCGCCCTTTTAAAGGGGCGAGGTGAAACTCAACCGCCCGCTCAACCAATCGAAGCGAGGAGGCAGGAGGCGGGGCCGACTCGCCCTCTCCGCCCGTGGCTCGGCCTCCCTCCCGCCGCCCGACCCCCATGCGTGAGGGCAGCGTGGCAAAAGGCGGGCCGGCGAGGTGAAGCGACCCGCTCTGCGCCACGATCACGGGTGGATGCCTTAAAGGCTGCATCGCCGCCCGCGCCTCCCACGACGCCAAGAATCGGCTGCGTGCGTTTTGAAGCGGCGGATGCGAAGTGGATTCGACGCGCCATGGGCAGCGTGCCGTGCTGCTTTGGGCCTGGCCCAACAGCGCTTGGCACCGTGTATGGCCCAGGCCGGGGCTCTGTCGGTGTACTAAGGTAGGGGTACCTCGGTACCCCAACGTGCACGGGCGATCGCAACTTCCGTAGCTGGATCCGCCAAATGCTTGCCGGAGACCATTCCCGCTCCATACCAAGCCATTCAAGAACAAAGTGTACAAGACCGAAGGTTAAGACCCCGGCAAGAGGAGCTTGCCGGGAAGGCCGTTCCAGGCTCAAGACTACATCGCTCATGCAAGTCCCTGGCAGGAGGAGCTCGCCGGGGAGACTAGAAGATCACATCACAAAAGACACGCCTCGGCGCTATACGCGTCCCGGCGAGGGCCCGGGGAGCGACAAGACTACAAGCCCGACAAGCTCCCGGGCCCGGCAAGATCAAGACCCCGGCAAGGTACTTGCCGGGCGAGCTGCAATGCGTGCCCGCACTCCAGCTCATCTGCCCACGCGTCGCCTTCAGCTTTCTCCAGAGACGCGTGGCGGGTAGCTGTGCTGCATGAGGGGTGCGGTGGCACTCCACGGTGATGGCTTCATCGCCGTGGCAAACGGAGAAGCAAGGGCGGGAGCTTTTGGGGCGACGGCGACGGGCATTTAATGCTCTTGTCCCCCTCTATCAAAAGTAGGTAGAATCCACTGTTCAAGCACTGTAGCTGCCCTGTTCCCGCACTGTTCCAACTACCACCTCTTTTACATTTTTACCCCTCTACCCTCGTTGACACTGCCGGTGACCCTTGCCCTATAAAAGGAGGCCCATGCACTGCGAGGGGGTGCGATCATTGGCGACTCTCGCGAGGGTTCGATCATTGGCGACTCTCGCGAGGTCCCGATCATTGGCGACTCGCGAGGGGTTCCGATCATTCGCTACTCTCGCGAGGTTCGACTCTTCGCAACTCTCACGCTCGGTGTAGCTGCTCTCCGGGCTCCGGCGCAATACAACCAAAGCAGCGGTGAGGGTTTCTGCGACCATCGCGGCCCGAAGCTGGGTAAAAAATCCTCCTCGCCCCGCGCGCATCGCCTCGATCTGCTCTCCGCGCATCCTCCGCCCTCGTACCGAACACACGAAGGGGCCGTCCCCGGCGGCCCCATAGGTGTCGCCGCCCCATCGCGCGCGACAGTCACAATAATCAGAATAATCAGAACGGCCAGCAGCAGCAGCAATAGCAGTCGGGTTATCAGAGCCAACCGAAGCAGTTGAACAATGGGCAATATCATGTTTTCACGACTAGCTTGGATAAGCGCGACCGAAAACTCCACAAGCGAGCAGTGAACTCTGTTGAACCGGCCTTGCCACGTTACTTACGCTGGTCGGAGCAGCCTATCGTGTGGAGCAGAGAGGATCATCCTCCCCGGGTTGATAATCCGGGCCAGCTAGCATTAGTGGTAGACCCTCAGGTGGGGGGTTATAAGTTCACTAAGGTGCTTATGGATGGAGGAAGCAGTATTAACATATTATACTATGAGACATTCCGCCGCATGGGTCTGACAGACAAGGATCTCAGACCGTCTAATACGGTGTTTCATGATGTAGTGCCAGGCAAATCTGCATATCCTGTTGGTAAGATAGCCCTGGATGTGGCCTTTGGGGACGAGCACGATTCCCGGTCTGAAAAACTAACCTTTGAGGTGGTGAAGATCCGGAGCCCATATCACGCCTTGTTTGGGTGGCCGGCTTATGCTAAGTTCATGGCACGACCTTGTTATATCTACTTGCAGCTCAGGATGCCGGGTTACAAAGGAACGATAACGGTGCATGGGAGCCACCGGGTCGCTTTGGAATGTGAGGAAGGTGATGCAGCTTATGCAGAGTCGGTCTGTGCCACGGAGGAGTTGAAGTTCTATAAGGAAAACATTGATTCGGCAGATATGACCCCTTTGAAGAAGCCAACTACAGTGCATGACTCGGATCTGAAGTTTAAATCGGTAGCTGAGACCAAACTTGTTGACTTCGTGCCAGGCGATTCGTCCAAGCAGTTCACTGTCAGTGCCAACCTGGATCCCAAATAGGAAAGCGCGCTCATCGAGTTCATCCGTGAGAATCGGGACATCTTTGCATGGAAGCCATCGACATGCCGGTGTATCGAGGAACTCGTGAGCACACTCTTAATGTGGATCCTAAGTATAAACCGGTGAAACAGTTCCTCTGCGGTTTAACGAAGAAAAGCGCAAAGCCATTGGAGAGGAAGTGGCGAGGCTTTTGGCGGCTGGCTTTATCATTGAGGTGTTTCATCGAGTGGCTTGCTAATCTGGTGCTGGTCCATAAGAAAAATGGCACTTGGCGTATGTGTGTGGATTACATAGATCTTAACAAGGCACATCCGGCGGATCCTTTGCCCTCCCGCATTGATCAGATTATTGATGCCACGGCGGGCTGTGGCGTTTGAGTTTTTGGATGCGTACTCTGGATATCATCGATCAAAATGGCGGTTAGGACCAGGAGAAAACAACATTTATCACTCCCTTTGGAGCCTTCGCTATGTATCTATGCCTTCGGGCTCAAGAGTGCCCGAGCTACTTATCGGCGTGTGTGTCTGAATTGCTGCATACACAGATCGGCCGCAATGTGCATGCTTATGTGGATGATATTGTAGTGAAATCAAGGCGAAGGAGACGCTGGTGGATGATTTGAAGGAAACCTTTGACAACTTGCGCATTTACAAGATGATGCTTAATCCGGCCAAGTGTGTCTTCGGTGTTTCGGCAGGCAAGTTATTGGGTTTGCTGGTGTCTAACAGAGGAATTGAGGCTAATCCGGAGAAAATTAAGGCTATTACTTCCTTGGCTAAACCGAAGTGTATCAACGATGTTCAGCGTTTGGCGGGCAGAATCGCTGCGCTGAGCCGGTTTATCAGCCACCTCGGAGAAAAGGCCATCCCTTTGTACCAAATGCTGAGGAAGACAGATAATTTCGTCTGGAGTCTGGCTGCTGATGAAGCATTTGAGAACTTAAAGCGGCAATTAGCCAATCCGCATGTTCTTGCGGCTCCGGTTGACAAGGAACCACTGTTGTTATATGTAGCAGCCAATGCTCGAGCAGTTAGCGTGGCTATTGTGGTGGAACGCAAGGAGGCAGGCAAGGAATATCCGGTTCAGCGGCCAGTTTATTATATCAGTGAGGTGCTTATTGAGTCCAAGCAAAGGTATCCGCATTGGCGAAGCTAGTCTATGGTGTTTTCATGGCGGCGGAAATTGAAGCAGTATTTTCAAGGGCACCCCATCACGATTGGTCGATTCAGCTCCTTTGGGTGATATCATACGAACCGGAGGCGATCGGCGGATTGCCAAATGGGCTATAGAGCTTGGGCGCATGGATCAAGTATATACCACGGACAGCGGTGAAGTCTCAAGCACTTGTTGATTTCATTAATGATTGGACGGAGTTACAAGCATCAGAGGAGAAGCCGGATCACGCGTATTGGACTATTCATGGATCCATGCAGTTGGAAGGCTCGGGGGCTGGAGTCGTTTAACTTCCCCACGAGGTGATAAGTTTTGTTATGTTCTCTGCTTAATGTTCCCTTGTACTAATAATGCAGCTGAGTACGAAGCCTTTCTCCATGGTCTCCGGATGGCTAAAGAGATGAACTTAAGCTGGGTTAAGTGCTTTGGTGACTCGGACCTTGTGGCTCAGCAAGTGTCTGGCACTTGGGATTCTAAGGACCCGCTCATGGCCGCATATCGTCGGGAAGTGGATAATATTGCAGGTTGCTTCAAGGGTTATCAAGTGGATCATGTGGACCGCCGGAAGAATGAAGCGGCGGACGCTTTAAGCCGGTTGGGTTGTCAGTGCAAACGGTCCGCCTAATGTCTTTTGGACGTATTGCACAACCCGTCGGTCCGGCTCGGTGAAGCGGATTTGGCTATTCTGATCCGGAGGCTCAATTGGTGGCAGCACTACATGCTATTCGGATTGGGCGGTTCCTTTTCTTGCGTATATGACTCGAGGGGAATTGCGGAAGATGAGATTCGGCGCACAGATAGTCCGCGCTCCAAGTCTATAGCGATTCTCAATGGTGAGCTACATCATTGCAGTATATCGGGGGCATTTCAACGTTGTGTTTCTCCTGAGGAAGGCTGTGAAATCTTAAGAGAAATCCATGAAGGGGATTGTGGACATCACGCCGGTTCAAAGTCTCTGGTAGCAAAGGCGTTTAAATCACGGGTTTCTTGGTTGACAGCGCACGCTGATGCGGAGGACTTGGTTAAACGGTGTGATGGATGTCAGAAATTTTCAAGACGTGCTCATGTGCCGGCTCAAGAGTTGAGGATGATCCCAATAACGTGGGCGTTTGCAACTTGGGGGCTGGATATGGTTGGACCCTTTAAAAGATCCAAGGATAAGAAAACCCACCTTTTGGTTGCAGTTGACAAATTTACCAAGTGGGTTGAAGCGGAGCCGGTCAGCAAGTGTGATGCAGCAACAGCGGTGCAGTTCATCAAAAAGGTGATTTTCGGTTTGGCTTTCCACGGTATCATTCGATAATGGTACCAATTTATCCAAGGGTGCTATGAAGGAGTTTTGTGAGCATAAGCACATCCGCTTGACGATCGTCGATGGCACACCCCATCCAATGGACGAGCGAGCGAGCTAATTAAGAGATATTACGAGGCATCAAACCCCGGCTTATGGTCCCATTACAGAGGACACCAGGGTGCTGGGTTGAAGAGCTACCATCGGTGCTATGGAGTATCAATACTACGCCAAACCGGTCCACTGGATATACACCGTTCTTCATGGTCTATAGAGCAGAGGCAGTTCTCCCCAGTGATATCCGGCATGATTCGCCTCGTGTGGCAGCTTATGTTGAAGCAGACAACGAGACAGCACGGCAAGACGCTTTAGACCTGTTGGATGAGGAGCGTGATATAGCAGCTGCCCGTTCGGCTATTTACCAGCAAGATCTTCGTCGTTATCACAGTCGCCGGGTTAGAACCAGAACCTTTCAAGAAGGAGATTTGGTGCTTCGACTCATCCAAGACCAGACAGATATGCACAAGTTATCCCCACCTTGGGAAGGACCTTTCATGGTCAGCAAGAATCTGCACAACGGGTCATACTATCTGATTGACATTCGAGAGCATCAAGACTCACGCACATCAGAGGAGGAGACCAACAGGCCATGGAACATAGCTCATCTTCGGCCTTACTACACTTGAGCCATCAGCTCTATTTATGTACATATCATGACAGTGTATATATTATCTTCGATATAATAAAACCGGAGCCTCAGCTAAAGCGGGGTCTCTGTCTTTCTTAATCATGCGTGGTTACATGGAGTATCTCTATTTTTAAAAGCGGGTTCCGGTTTACCCCTTGACATTTGCTTTTTTATCACTAGGGGCCTTGGTCGAGTCCGAACCAACGCACACCTTTTGATAGGCGACAGCCACCAGATCACAGGGACATGGTCAAGTCTGAACCGATCCACGCCTCTTGGTCGGCCTAAGGCCATCAAATCACTTGGGGGAATGGTCGAACCCGAACCATTACCACGCCTCTTGATCTGGCATATATGCCACGAGTCAGTTGGGGACCTGGCTGACTTGAATCATTGTCACACCTATTGGGGGCTTGATCCTGTCTGACCATGGTAATGCCATCTGAACAGCTCAGTATAGCGTATGTTTGCAAAACGGTTTTATCGTTACCTTGGTTTCCATGTTGTTTTCATGGTTTGTTGGATATTTGTTTTTGTTGGATTTCTTTTATATCAACAAAACACCTTTTTTCCGGTTCAGCCGTTGGATTTGATTTCCCTTTAAATCGAAGACGTATGCCCGGTTTACCTTTTTCCTGTTACCCTTGTCGAGTAACAAGGGGGCTTGTGCTGATTCAGCACGGTTTATATGGGAGCTGTTCTCTCCCCGCTTTATTGACGGTAATGGTTTATAAAACCTCCGCTTCAAGCTTGGCTAAGCCAGCTTCATGCCCAGACATGGAAGGAAATACAAGTCGAGGTTTTTCAAACAAAAAGCTTCATTACTTATGCACGAAGGCATAATCAAGATAGAAGTATTAACTACCCTATTACAAGGCAACACGGTGCCCAAATAAAATCATTGTTCTTTTGGGACAGATGCCAACGACAGCTGTTCAAACCGGCCTCCGGTTCAAGCCTGCTCCTCATCCTCCGCCGCTTCAGCCTCCTCGTCTCTACCCATTGGCTGGAAATCAACAGTGGTCCAGTCGATTCCCATTGAAGCTTGGAAAACAGCCTCTTCATGGATCAGGGAAGACGGTTCAATATCAGGAGCATAAGTGTGCTTACGGATTGAAGGGATAAGATTTTCCGCTTCAAAAGTTGGGGCAGGCACTCGCTTGTTCTGGTCATTATATTGTGCTTGATAATGTGTCAAATCTGCTTCTTCAGCCAGCTGACAAGCCAGAGGGCGCACTGCACGGTTTATCGCCCGTAAATCCTCTTCATTAAAATCAGAGCCATCTTCCTTCACACTGGGGTAGCCTTGAGCTGCTTCCACAGGGTCAAAATCTGGTACCCATGCCTTGGCCCGGATCAAAGCGTTAATAGCTCCGGTTCGAGCGGCAGATTTTTTCATTTCCTCAATTCGGGCCGGAAGCATGGACAACCTGTTCAGAGTATCTTGGAGTAAAGAAGGTGCCGGGTTGTTATGAGAGGCCGTGGTGATGATCCGCTGGGCTCTGGTATATAGCTGTTCTACTAAGGTGTAAACAGCCTTCAGTTTCTTCCGCACATCGTTTCCTAAGTGCCCGATGCGTGTGCCTACAACAATAAAGAGACAGTCTCAAACCGGATTTATATTCCAGCAGGTTGAAAGCATCAAAGATGTTCAAAGGAGCTTACCAAATATCGCCGCGGTCATGGAGTGTACTTGCCGCTTTACGGCGGTAAGATCATCTACCACCGGTTTAAGGGCAGCTTCAGCATTTTCCGCTCGTTTGATTAAAGTGGCCTTCTCAGTGGCCCAATCAGCTTGCTCTTTCTTGAAGCCTTCCTTCAGCTGTTCAGTGGCGTTCAAAGCACTGGTTAATTCTTTCTTGGCCTTGTCTGTTTCGGCCTGTTGGGTTTTCAACGCCTCTTGTAAATCGGCAATCCGGTCCTCCTTGATTCTCACCTCAGCCTGCATACAGACAGTATTTTCAACAAGCGGTTCAAGAAAGTGAAGTCTCAACCATATAACAAAGTTATATGCCTAACACTTGGGGACTAATGCACCTTCAATTTTTATACATGTTACTAGGTGGCAAAGTCCCAAGCTCAATACAAGTATTAAACTTGGCGCTTGGGGGCTAATGGCTATTTGATCTACGTATGTTTCCAAGGACAGTTTTTATTGAAGCCCCGGTTTAAGTATGCTAAGTTAAACCGGCCCTTGGGGGCTATGCAGGTGGATTTCAAAATTGCTAAGGAATATATTCAAGTCCCGGTTTGATCAAGATTACAAACCGGCCCTTGGGGGCTAGAAGGATTGATACATTTGCCAGTAGGTAAAAAAGTGGATTACCTCAAACTTATCCCTCATCATCTTGACCAGGCCAGCTTCACAGTCACGGCTAGTATAAAGCCGGTTTAAGTAGCCAGAATGAAGGTCTTGGGCGCTCAGAGCAGCATATGTCTCTAGTTCAACATCCCATTTTCCTTTATTTAAAGCGGAAAAATCCTCTTTCACAGTGTGCCTGGTTAAAGTGGCAGGATTCCCCGGTTCAGAGCGGCCCATACCAGTAATCACGACGTCATCATCTTTGGACTCGACGGATTGTGTGGGCGCGGCTGTCTTGTCAGCAGGACTGTGGGATTTATCAAACCGGACGGAGCTGGCAGGCGGATCGGCAGAGATTGAAGTGTTAACAGGCCTCTCTTCGGGAATAACATCATCTTGTAACGGAGGATCATTGGGAATATCTTCAGAGGCGAAATCTTCAAGATCTGGCGCTTTCTCGTGATCTGGGGCGGCATCTTCTTCGGCCACTTTATCCAAACGGGCCTTCTTACTTGGTTTTGGTTTGGCCCTAAGAGAAAAAACAAAGAGTCAGTGGAAAGCATAAGCCATTACACAATATACTGGAAGCATATGCTCGTTTTTTCTTACCCGGCAACTATTTTCAATGGTGGTAACTGAGTGGCCGACGATTCACCAGAGGATGAATGGGAAGTGACCTGATAATCGGAGTCGGACGGATTAAGAGGTTGACGGAAGAAACCTGCTTTAGAATTTAAAGCAATAAAAAGGTCGGAGACCTCGGAGCGGCGCTTTCGAACCGGGCTATTTGGTAAACCGGCAGAGGTAACTACCTGACCACTGTGCCGGGTTGTGCGGCGAGCTTCCTGTTGCTGCGTCTTCATAAGAAATTTGGGATCCAAATAAGTAAGAGGGTGAGAAAAATTAACTTTCCGGTTTGCCTGGCGAAATTTTGGCAAAGGTAAGTTTTCTGAATCAGAAGAGAGAATAGTTACCTCAATGAATCCCGCATTGCTGGCCTCAGCGTCGTCCTGACAAGCATCATCATCAATAAGGCGTGTACAAAGTAAGCCAAGTGCATCAAGTTTTACCTCAAGATCCGGATTACCCACATCATCATCAATGGCTGGGTCGGATGAAGCGGTGGTTTTTCTCTTATGAGCTGGTTTCTTAATAACTTTGGTCTTGGGCCGGGTTGGCCGCCCGGCTTTCTCCGCTTTATCTTGTGAAAGTTTCTTGCTCCAAAACGGATTGTCACCCTGGGTCAGAAATAATTAAATGTCAGACACATAAAGCAGTAGCAGGTTTAATGATGGAGCAACTAAAAGCTTACTGCTGGCGGTTTGTTGGTGGTGCAGTAAGGAAGCAGACCGGTTTGAGCACAGAGATGCTCCGGTTCATTCAACATCTTTACCGAGTCTGTGACTTCGTCGTCGGAGAGTTGAATTTTTATGTGTCGGAGTGGGTCATCGACACTACCAGTATATTTGCACATCAAACCGGGGCGTCGGCTCAAAGGCAGTATGCTCCATGATATCCAGCAGCATGCAAGGTCTATTCCTGTTAAACCGTTGGCCATAAAGGCCCGGAGTTTGGACAGTTGCGGAGCATATTTACTTCTCTCTTTGGCACTTAGCCTCTGTGGAAAAGGGTGAGTGTTGCTGAGCCGTTCTGGACGGAAGCCAGGCAAGGGATTTTCGTCTTCAGGAGAGGTATCTTTGCAATAAAACCAAGTCGCATTCCACTCCTTGGGGTGAGTATGGAGTTTCACGTGGGGATAAGTGATCTCCTTCCTCTTTTGAATAGCCATGCCACCCAATTCAGTATTGGGGCCGTCGGTGAATTCAGTGCGACGGTTTAGATGAAAGAGGTCTCTAAACAGTTCAATGAAGGTTCTTCTTGAAGATATACTTGAGACGAAGCTTGAAAGTGGCATAAATTGGTGACGGAGTTGGGGCCAATATCCTGTGGACGGAGTTGAAAATTGGCTAACACATCCCGGTAAAATTTAGAACCGGGGGGTTTGAAGCCCCGGGCCAGGTGATCTGCGAAGACCACAACCTCTCCTTCCTGGGGTGTAGGAGGACATTCCTCTCCAGGAACCCTCCAGTGGATTGTGTCTTTGTCATCTAAAGCGCCAATCAGGACTAGATCGTCCAACTGTGATTCAGTGACGCGGGAAGGAACCCAGTTGCATTCATACACTTGTTTGGCCATGATGAGATCTACAAGAAATAGTTGATCCGGTTCAAGAGCATGTTGGATAAAGAAGGCGTTGATCTAAACTACGATAAACCGGAGGCAGTGTCTATAAACCGGTTTTCTGTGATACGATATCAGATGGATTCTGGCGGTTCAACAAGGGGACTAATGATATATATGTGCCGGTTTAGCATTTTTTTTCCTATGGTAAGTTAAACCGCCTGATCTAGGCATTGGAAGCGATTGAAGCTATGGATAACTAAGTATGCAGAAACAAGTTTCACAAGATCCTATTATAGCTGCGGATCAAGCGAGCTTCTGAAAACGAAAATGTTTGAGGAGTAAGGCGTAAAGTAGTGAACTATGGAGCAGATATATATGCGGAAGATCTATGGGCTTAAGATGAGAAACTACAGCGGATGCGAGGGATCACTATTAAATACAAAGACAGGTTCATGGATTTGTTCAAAGTCAGAGAACAGATATGAACGCGCGAATAACACAGCATGGAACTGGAACCCTAAAGAACAGATCTAGGTCAAGAAGGGGAGAAAGCTTACCGGGAACGGAGAAGATGCGGAAGGATGCCGCAATGCTCTGCACGCGTTCAGTCGATCAGCGACTTTGAGATGAGGCAGAAGTCGACGGCGGTGGCGGAGCTCCAAGACCAGCGGTGCGAGTAAGACGAAGAAGAGGAGGCGAAGGGAAAGGAAAGAAATGACCCTTCGGTCCTATTTATAAAGCAACAGAGCTAGGTCAAGCGCGCGGATCCAGGAACTACCATTTAAAGAGGGCGTTATAAATGATAAAATTACAGGATGACGTCATGCCGGTTTACAGTAACCAGAAGTGGTGACGACACGGCGGTTTACCAATCACTAGAAGATGTCCAAGATGCAAGTTTTTGTGAAGGATTGAC
Organism: Aegilops speltoides; assembly: GCA_021437245.1. Classification (NCBI taxonomy): domain Eukaryota; kingdom Viridiplantae; phylum Streptophyta; class Magnoliopsida; order Poales; family Poaceae; genus Aegilops; species Aegilops speltoides. The sequence continues at coordinate 317,501,654 of CM038147.1, read as the reverse complement.
ATGAACTAGTTCAAATCAATCTGGGGCCTAATGTTGGGGATATTACCACTAGGCGTAAACCGGCCAGCCTGGGCCGGGTTAACTTCATTAGTGGTATAAGCAAAGAAAGGCCCAAGACCTGTAGTCGGTTTAGAACTTGTAGCCGTAAACCGGCTTGTTGTATAACTTGTATTGTAAGTTAGGAATAGAGAGATACCAACCGGGATACGAGTATGAACCGGTTGGGACTCTATGAACCGACGTGCGTCACCCGTGTATATAAGGGGACGACCCGGCGACGGTTCAAGGACAGACAACCACAACTCGAGCCTAGGCGAAGCTTGTTTGCTCCCTAGCCATCGAGACCACATCAATTCCATCACAACTAGACGTAGGCTTTTACCTTCATCGAAGGGGCCGAACTAGTATAAAACTCTCTCATCTTTGTGTCTGCTTTAACCCCTTCAAGTATACTCGTAGCGATGGCTCCGCGACTAAGTCCTTTCACTAGGACATCTGCCGTGACAAATCCACGACATGGCCAGTTCGGCCGCCTTGTGCAGTTCGACCAGTTGCTTCAGCTAGTCGCTCAAGGGCATCAGATGTTCTGTCCAAAGATACGGAGACCAGAACAACCTCTCTGACGAGGTCCCTTGTTCGGCCCAGTAGAACTCTGTAGCATCAGATATGCTGCGCGGTAGATCTGCGAATGCTCCTGGAGAGCTCGAAATTCGGGTCAGTAAAAGGAAAGTCTCCTTCACATGCTTGCTTTCGCATAATGAATGCCAGCTACGTCTTGAGCTTGCGTTGGTTTTCCTTGAAGAGGAAAGGGTGATGCAGCAATAGTAGCATAAGTATTCCCTCAGTTTTTGAGAACCAAGGTATCAATCCAGTAGGAGGCTCCTCAAAAGTCCCACACACCTAAACAAACAAACAAGAACTCGCAACCAACGCAATAAAGGGGTTGTCAATCCCTTCATGGCCACTTGCGAAAGTGAGATCTGATAGAGATAGTATGATAATATAAATATATTTTTGGTATTTTATAATATAGATAGGAAAAGTAAAGATGCAAATAAAAGTAGATTGAAAGCTTATATGATAAAAGATAGACCCGGGGGCCATAGGTTTCACTAGTGGGTTCTCTCAAGATAGCATAAGTATTACGGTGGGTGAACAAATTACTGTCGAGCAATTGATAGAAAAGCGAATAATTATGAGATTATCTAGGCATGATCATGTATATAGGCATCACGTCCATGATAAGGAGACCGACTTCTGCCTGCATCTACTACTATTACTCCACATGTCGACCGCTATCCAGCATGCATCTAGAGTATTAAGTTCAAAAAGAAGAGAGTAACGCATTAAGAAAGATGACATGATATAGAGGGATAAACTCATGCAGTATGATATAAACCCCATCTTTTTATCCTTGATGGCAACAATACAATACGTGCCTTGCTGCCCCTGCTGTCAGTGGGAAAGGACACCGCAAGATTCAACCCAAAGCTAAGCACTTCTCCCATTGCAAGAAAGATCAATCTAGTAGGTCAAACCAAACTGATAATTCGAAGAGACTTGCAAAGATAACTTAATCACACATAAAAGAATTCAGAGGAGATTCAAATATTTCTCATAGATAAACTTGATCACAAACCCACAATTCATCAGATCTCGACAAACGCACTACAAAAAGAGTTACATCGAATAGATCTCCAAGAAGATCAAGGAGAACTTTGTATTGAGATTGAAAGAGAGAGAAGAAGCCATCTAGCAAATAACTATGGCCCCAAAGGTCTGTGGTAAACTACTCACAACTCATCGAAGAGGCCTTGGAGATGATGTAGAGGCCCTCCGTGATCGATTCCCCCTCCAGTGGAGCGCCGGCAAAGGCTCCAAGATGGGATCTTGTGGATACAGAAGGTTACGGCGGTGGAAATAGTTTTCCGTGGTCGCTTCTGATGTTTTTGGGGTACATGGGTATATATAGGAGGAAGAAGTAGGTCGGTGGACTCCCGAGGGGCCCACGAGATAGGGGGCGCACCCAGTAGGGGGGGCGCGCCCTCCACCCTCATGGCCGCCTCGGCTATTGCTTGACTTCCACTCCAAGTCCTCTGGATCACGTTCGTTCCAAAAATCACGCTCCCGAAGGTTTCATTCCGATTGGACTCCGTTTGATATTCCTTTTCTTCGAAACACTGAAATAGGGGAAAAAAACAGCAATATGGGCTGGGCTCCGGTTAGTAGGTTAGTCCCAAAAAGGATATAAATGTGTAAAGTAAAGCCCATAAACATCCAAAATGAGTAATATAATAGCATGGAACAATCAAAAATTATAGATACGTTGGAGACGTATCAAGAATCCCAAAGCTTAATTCCTGCTTGTCCTCGAGTAGGTAAATGATAAAAATAGAATTTTTGATGTGGAATGCTACCTAGCATAATTCTCAATGTAATTTTCTTTATTGTGGCATGAATGTTCAGATCCAAATTATTCAAAATAAAAGTTTATATTGACATAAGAAATAGAAATACTTCAAGCATACTAATCAAAGCAATCATGTCTTCTTAAAATAACATGGCTAAAAAAAGTTCATCCCTACAAAATCATATAGTTAGGTTATGCTTCATTTTCGTCACACAAAAATGCTCCCATCTTATACACCCCCGATGACAAGCCAAGAAATTGTTTCATACTTAAATAATATCAAACTTTTTCAACTTTCACGCAACACATGAGCGTAAGCCATGGATATAGCACTATGGGTGGAATAGAATATATGATGTGGATTGTGTGGAGAAGACAAAAAGGAGAAAGTCTCACATTGACGAGGATAATCAACGGGCTATGGAGATGCCCATCAATTGATGTCAACATGAGGCGTAGGGATTGCCATGCAGCAGATGCACTAGAGCTATAAATGTATGAAAGCTCAACAAAAGAAACTAGTGGGTGTGCATCCAACTTGCTTGCTCACGAAGACCTAGGGCATTTTGAGGAAGCCCATGTAGGAATATACAAGCCAAGTTCTATAATGAAAAATTCCAACTAGTATATGAAAGTGACAACATAAGAGACTCTCTATATGAAGAACATGGTGCTACTTTGAAGCACAAGTTTGGAAAAGGATAGTAACATTGCCCCCTTTTTATTTTTATTTTCTTCTTTTTTTCTTTTTATTCTTTGGGCCTTTTTTTTCATTTGGCCTTTCTTTTTTTTCTTTTCTTTTTTTTCTTTGGCCTTTCTTTTTTTTTCTTTTTGGCCTTTCTTTTTTTCTTTGTGGACAATGCTCTAATAATGATGATCATCACACTTTTATTTATTTACAACTCAAGAATTACAACCCAAAACTAGAACAAGATATGACTCTATATGAATGCCTCCGGCGGTGTACCGGGATGGGCAATGAATCAAGAGTGACATGTATGAAAAATTATGCATCGTGGCTTCGCCACAAATACGATGTCAACTACATGATCATGCAAGGCAATATGACAATGATGATGCGTGTCATGATGATAAACGGAATGGTGGAAAGTTGCATGGCAATGTATCTCGGAATGGCTATGGAAATGCCATAATAGGTAGGTATGGTGGCTGTTTTGAGGAAGATGTAAGGAGGTTTATGTGTGATAGAGCGTATCATATCACGGGGTTTGGATGCACCGGCGAAGTTTGCACCAACTCTCAAGGTGAGAAAGGCAATGCACGGTACCAAAGAGGCTAGCAATGATGGAAGGGTGAGAGTGCGTATAATCCATGGACTCAACATTAGTCAAAAAAGAACTCATAGACTTATTGCAAAAATCTACAACTAATCAAAAACCAAGAACTACGCGCATGCTCCTAGGGGGATAGATTGGTAGGAAAAGACCATCGCTCGTCCCCGACCGCCACACATAAGGATGCACAATCTAAGAACACCTCATGTTTCAAATTTGTTACACAACTTTCACCATACGTGCATGCTACGGGACATGCTAACTGCAACACAAGCATTCTTTAAATTCATAATCACCCAACTAGCATGACTCTAATATCACTACCTCCATATCTCAAAATGACTATCAAGCATCAAATTGATCATAACATCCAATTCGCTTCCTATGATAGTTTTTATTATACCCAACTTGGATGCCCATCATTCTAGGACCAATTTTATAACCATACCAAATACCATGCTGTTCTAATAGACTCTCAAAATGATATAAGTGAAGCATGAGAGACTAACAATTTCTACAAAATTAAGCCACCTCCGTGCTCTAAAAGATATAAGTGAAGCGCCAGAGCAAAAACTATCTAGCTGAAAAGATATAAGTGAAGCACATAGAGTATTCTAATAAATTCCAATCAAGTGGGTTTCTCCCAAAAGGTGTGTACATCAAGGATGAATGTGGTAAACTAAAAAGCCAAGACTAATATCATACAAGACGGTCCAAGCAAAACACATATCATGTGGCATAAAAATATAGCTCCAAGTAAAATTACCGATAAATGAAGACGAAAGAGGGGATGCCTTCCGGGGCATCCCCAAGCTTAGGCTTTTGGCTATTCTTGAATATCATGGGGTGCCATGTGCATCCCCAAGCTTAGGCTCTTGCCACTCCTTATTCCATAGTGCATCAAATCTTTACCCAAAACTTGAAAACTTCACAACACAAAACTCAACAGGAAATCTCATAAGCTCCGTTAGTGAAAGAAAGCAAAACCACCACATAAGGTACTGTAATGAACTCATTCTTTATTTATATTGCTGTTAAACCTACTGTATTCCAAGTTATCTATGATTCATACCCTTACATACTAGCCATAGATGCATTAAATAAGCAAACAACACACGAAAGACAGAATCTGTCAAAAATAGAATAGTGTGTAGCAATCTGTAACTCTGGAATACTTCTGGAACTCTAAAACTCCTACCAAAATAGGAAGTCCTGAGCGATTTGTCTATTGATCTACATCAAAAAGAATGATCGCAAAAGCACGTTTCTGTAAATTACTGAAATTATTTTCATGCAGGCAAGTTTCTGTTTTTCAGCAGAATCAAATTAACTATCACCATAGGTTATCCTATAGGTTCTACTTGGCACAAACACTAATTAAAACATAACAACACATCTAAACAGAAGGTAGATGCAAAATTTATTACTAAACATAAGCAAAAACAAAAAACACAAATAAAATTGGGTTGCCTCCCAACTAGCGCTATCGTTTAACGCCCCTAGGTAGGCATAAAAGCGAGCATAGATCTAAGTAGTGCCATCATTGGCACTCAATTCGTAAGTAGCTCGCATGATAGATTCATAAGGTAATTTGACTTTCTTTCTTGGAAAGTGCTCCATGCCTTTCCTTAATGGAAATTGGAATCTAATATTCCCTTCCTTCATATCAATAATCGCACCAATCGTTCTAAGGAAAGGTCTACCAAGAATAATAGGACACGAAAGATTGCAATCTATATCAAGAACGATAAAATCTACGGGCACCAAATTACTATTTGCAACAATGAGAACATCATTGATACTTCCCATTGGCTTTTTAATGGTGGAATCCGCAAGGTGCAAATTTAAAGAACAATCCTCAAGATCATGGAAACCTAGAATATCACATAAAGTTTTTGGAATCATGAAAACACTAGCACCCAAATCACACAAAGCATAACAATCATGATCTTTAATTTTAATCTTTATAGTAGGTTGCCACTCATCGTTAAGTTTTCTAGGTATAGAAACTTCTGAATTAAGTTTTTCATCATAAGATTGCATCAAGGCATCGACAATATGTTTGGTAAAAGCTTTATTTTGACTGTAAGCATGAGGAGAATTCACAACGGATTGCAACAAGGAAATACAATATTCTAAAGAGCAATTATCATAATTAAATTCCTTAAAATCCAAGATAGTGGGTTCAATGCTATTTAAAGTATTGACCTCTCCAATCCCACTCTTACCAAATTTAGCATCAAGATCTAAAAACTCCGAATCATTGGGACGCCTTTTAACTAAAGTTGACTCATCTCCAGTCCCATCATTATTAAGATTCATATTGCAAAACAAAGATCTAATAGGGGACACATCAATAACTTTAAGATCTTCATCATTATTTTCATCTAACTTTTCTGGGTTGGCAGCCATCTTATTGACTAGGTAGCTTGCTTATCAGAAATTTGGGCTATAGAATTTTCAAGATGAGTAATTTGAGAGTTCAAACCATAAAATTCTTTAGACATATCATCAAGCTCTTTGTTCATAAACCCCATGAAATTGTTTTGTTCTTTAAGCTCTTTTCTGAAGAAATTGTTATGCTCAAGTTGTAAAGTCATAAAACTTCTAATGTTAGATTCAATCTCTTCCAGCCTTCTAAGATGAAGGTCGGTGTTCTTAGGAAAAGCCATAAGGACAAATAGGCACACAAAAAGACAAGCAAAAGAGAGAGGAGATTGGGAAAGAGAGGGCGAATAAAATGGCAAGGGTGAAGTGGGGGAGAGGAAAACGAGAGGCAAATGGCAAATAATGTAAATGCGAGGGACATGAGTTTGTGATGGGTACTTCGTATGTCTTGACTTGAGCGAAGACCTCCCCGGCAGCGGCGCCAGAAATCCTTCTTGCTACTTTTGAGCTTCCGTTGGTTTTCCTTGAAGAGGAAAGGGTGATGCAACAATAGTAGCGTAAGTATTTCCCTCAGTTTTTGAGAACCAAGTTATCAATCCAGTAGGAGGCTCCTCAAAAGTCCCACGCACCTACACAAGCAAACAAGAACTCGCAACCAACGCAATAAAGGGGTTGTCAATCCCTTCACGGCCACTTGCGAAAGTGAGATCTGATAGAGATAGTATGATAAGATAAATATATTTTTGGTACTTTATAATACAGATAGGAAAAGTAAAGATGCAAATAAAAGTAGATTGAAAGCTTATATGATAAAAGACAGCCCCGGGGGCCATAGGTTTCACTAGTGGGTTCTCTCAAGATAGCATAAGTATTACGGTGGGTGAACAAATTACTGTCGAGCAATTGATAGAAAAGCGAATAATTATAAGATTATCTAGGTATGATCATGTATATAGGCATCACGTCCGTGACAAGTAGACCGACTCCTGCCTGCATCTACTACTATTAGTCCACACATCGACCGCTATCCAGCATGCATCTAGTGTATTAAGTTCATAAAGAACAGAGTAACACATTAAGAAAGATGACATGATGTAGAGGGATAAACTCATGCAATATGATATAAACCCCATCTTTTTATCCTCGATGGCAACAATACAATACGTGCCTTGCTGCCCTAACATCCTTTGGGAAAGGACACCGCAAGATTGAACACAAAGCTAAGCACTTCTCCCATTGCAAGAAAGATCAATCTAGTAGGCCAAATCAAACTGATAATTCGAAGAGACTTGCAAAGATAACTTAATCACACAGAAAAGAATTCAGAGGAGATTCAAATATTTCTCATAGATAAACTTGATCATAAACCCACAATTCATCGGATCTCGACAAACACAATGCAAAAAGAGTTACATCGAATAGATCTCCAAGAAGATCAAGGAGAACTTTGTATAGAGATTCAAAGAGAGAGAAGAAGCCATCTAGCTAATAACTATGGACCCGAAGGTCTGTGGTAAACTACTCACAACTCATCGGAGAGGCCTTGGAGATGATGTAGAGGCCCTCCATGATCGATTCCCCTCCGACGGATCGTTGGCGAAGATTGCAAGATGGCATCTCGCGGATACAGAAGGTTACAGTGGTGGAAATAGTTTTCATGGTCGCTTCTGATGTTTTTGGGGTACATGGGTATATATAGGAGGAAGAAGTAGTCCGGTGGACTCCCAAGGGGCCCACGAGATAGGGAGGCGCGCCTAGTAGGGGGGCGCGCCCTCCACCCTCGTAGTCGCCTCGGCTGTTGCTTGACTTCCACTCCAAGTCCTCTGGATCACGTTCGTTCCAAAAATCACGCTCCCGAAGGTTTCATTCCGTTTGGACTCCGTTTGATATTCCTTTTCGTTGAAACACTGAAATAGGCAAAAAAAACAGCAATACGGGCTGGGCCTCCGGTTAGTAGCTTAGTCCCAAAAATGATATAAATGTGTAAAGTAAAGCCCATAAACATCCAAAACGGGTAATATAATAGCATGGAACAATCAAAAATTATAGATACGTTGGAGACATATCAATGCCTTAACCGCCGCAATCTTCTTGACCGCCTGAATCTCCTGGAAGGCCTTTTGGGCTTCGGCTTTGTCGTCTTGCATGCTCTGAAGGGCGTTTGCGAGCTCGGACTCTTGAGTCTTGGAGTCACGCTCCAAGGACTCACATTTTTTAATGAAATCCTTGAGCTCTTGCTGGACCTTGTTGACCCGGGCCTCTTGCTTCTCGCACTCGGCGCGTTCCTTGGCCGCTTTGTCTTCGGCCTCGGTCTGCGCCTTCTTAAGGGCCGCCACTTCGGTCGTGGCCCCTATTAAAGTTCATGATGCTTTTATTAGCAGCCACAAATTTTCCCTTATAAATATACAGACGGGGTATTGTGTACCTTTGTTTTCCTCGGGCTGCCTCTTCACGAGGCCGAGCTCTTACTCGGTCCGCTCTAGGTCCCGCTTCAGTCCGGAGACCTCCGCAGTACAAGAGGCAGCGGCCAGCAGCGACGCCTGCTTATTCACATAGACATTTTCTGTTAGACTCCTGCGATGTTATTTGATCCTCTGTTCGGCCTTTCTTTCTGAACACCAAACAGATCATCAGGGGCTACTGTCTATACTGTGATATTTTCTTACAATTTTATTACTTACCTCAAAGCCTGTTAGGAGGCTGGCGCAGGCTTCGGTCAATCCGCTTTTGGCGGACCGGACCTTCTCAATCACCGTACTCATAATAGTACGGTGTTCTCCATCAATGGAAGCACCGCGAAGTGCTTCCAGCAAGTTCTCCGGTGCCTCTGGATAGACAGAGGTCATCGGTACAGGCGGCTCGCCCCCCTTAGAGAGAGATTACCTGCCTGAATTCGGAACCACTAGGGGTTCCGGAGCCGTATCCGGCTGGGGGCCAGACTTGCTGCGGCCCCTTTTATCGAAGTCCATGGGGTTCTTCCCTCCCATGTGTCCGGCGACTGGGATTTCGCCTGTGGGCGTCTCCGGAACTATCTCCCCTTGGTCCGGTATCCTCTGAGACAACACCTCGGTGTCGTCCGCGGGCCTGGGGGAGGAGGCTGTCGGGAGTGAATCGTTGTTCATCGCCGACGGGCCCAGAGACCCCTCCGAAGAGGATACATCGACGTGGGATTTGGTCGGACTGCATATGCATGTTCGGCGCGATAAGAAGCAATAAAGCAAAACACACCGGAAGTATTATAGTGTCTGGATACTTACGACTTAGCCAGGGGCTTGTCCCTGGGCAACCACTCCTCGCCGCTGTAGGTGGCTGTGGTGGAGTGGTCCGGAAGGAAGGTTTTACCCTTCTTGGACACTTCGGCCTCCCCAGACAGGGCGACATTCCTCTTCTCCCCCCCCCCCGGTTGGGGGGTGGGAGGGATTCCTCTTCCTCCTCCTCGTCTACATTGGAGGAGCGCGTCTTGGTGTCTTCGGACATCACGTCCGATGCCACCTTGCGCCAGAGACCTTTTCTGGTCCCCGCGGCCTTCTTCTTGTCCTTCTTCTCCGGCACCTCATAGGGCGTCAGAAACAACATCTTTGTTAAGAGTGGCAATGCTTGATCTTCGGGTAGTGGGGGCGGACAGTCAATCCGCTCCGCTATTGATACCCAGTCCTGATTAAATCAGCATGGAGGCTTAGTTTCCTCCAGCGGATGTGCGGCTAAAAGGCACATCTTGCAAAATATAAAAACTCACCGGATGGGCTTGGCATTTCGCGCTGAGTCCGCGATCTTCGGTTATGGGTGGGGGGACCTCGGTGGCCTTGAAGAGCACCTTCCAGACGTCTTTGTGCATCATCTCAAAGAGCTCTCGCAGCATCTGGTGTTCATCCGGGTCGAACTCCCATAGATTCTAAGCCCGTCTCTGACACGGAAGGATCCAGTAGATGAGCATGACCTAGACCACGTTGACAAGCTTGATTTTCTTGCCTATCATATTTTGGACGCAGGTCTGGAGTCCGGTCAGCTCTACCGCCGAGCCCCAGGCTAAGCCCTTCTCTTTCCAGGAGGTGAGCCGCATGGGGACGCCAGATCGAAATTCGGGGATCGTAGCCCAGTTGGTGTCGCGCGGCTCAGTGATATAGAACCACCCCGATTGCCACCCCTTCACGATCTCCACATAGGAGCCTTCGGGCCAGGTGACATTGGGCATCTTGCCCACCATGGCTACCCCGCACTCCGCTTGCTGGCCGCCCACCACCTTTGGCTTCACGTTGAAGGTCTTAAGCTCTAGGCTGAAGTGGGGCGTGATGCAGAGGAAGGCCTCGCATACGACAATGAACGCCGAGATGTTGAGGATGAGGTTAGGGGCCAGATCATGGAATTCCAACCCGTAGTAGAACATAAGCCCGTGGACAAATGGGTGGAGGGGGAATCCCAGTCCACGAACAAAGTGAGAGAGAAACACTACCCTCTCCTGGTGTTTCGGGGTAGGGATTATCCCCTTCGGCTGGAGCCAGTGCGTGATGTTTGCGGCCAGGTATCCGGCCTCCCGAAGCTTTGTGATGTCCTCCTCCGTAACGGAGGAGACCATCCACTTGCCTCCCGCTCCGGACATATTCAGAATGACTTTGCAGAGAAGATGAAAGCTTGAGCGCTGGAGCTCGAGCGAGAGGATGAGCGGAGGAAGAGGAAGGCGTGGGTGAAAAAGGGGGAATCCTTATCCCTTTATAAAGGCGGTAGAAACTATGCGCCTCCCCACTTGACCTATTAACTCGCTTATTCCCCAAATGTTGTGTTGATGGCGCGGTTGGGTTACCCACACCCGTATTGATGACTATCCCGTGATAAGGGGACATGATCTCTGCTTCGACAAGACGTGCCTATAAAACCGTCTCCGAAGATGTGCAGTAGCAGGTTGGTAAAAATGGATTGAATAATGACTGGATTGTGGCGTGATGTCATGCTATGAAAAGTTGTCAGCAGATTGGACTTGTGGAATATTCTGCTCTCTATGGTGGTATGTGGAATTTTGTTTGCAGAGCCGGACACGATCCTTGTGTTCAAAATCTTATTTGGAATATTCGGAGAAGGAACCTGCCTTGCAATGCCGAAGACAATCTGCACGCCAGACTCGTCGTCATTGAAGCCTGGATCAGGGGCTACTGAGGAAGTCTAGGATTAGGGGGTCCTCGGACAGCCGGACTATATGCTTATGCCGGACTGTTGTACTATGAAGATACAAGATTGAAGACTTCGTCCCATGTCCAGGTGGGACTCTCCTTTGCGTGGAAGGCAAGCTTGGCAATTCGGATATGCAGATTTTCTTCTCTGTAACCAACTCTGTTGTAACCCTAGCCCCCTCCGGTGTCTATATAAACTGGAGGGTTTAGTCTGTAGGACAACAACAATCATAATCATAGGCTAGCTTCTAGGGTTTAGCCTCTACGATCTCGTGGTAGATCAACTCTTGTAATACTCATATCATCAAGATCAATCAAGTAGGAAGTAGGGTATTACCTCCATAGAGAGGGCCCGAACATGGGTAAACATTGTGTCCCCCTCCTCCTGTTACCATTAGCCTTAGACGCACAGTTTGGGACCCCCTACCCGAGATCCGCCGATTTTGACACCGACAGTCGCAGCTAAGCCTCCAAGTGGGAGGATCGCTCTCCACTCGGAATGGTTTTTTAACTTAGGCGAATCGGGTTTGCGGCAAGCCCTCGAGTGAGAAGGTTGCTCTTCAGTAGGAGTGGTTTTGAAACTTAGGCGAATCGGGTTCGCGGCTAAGCCACCCACTGCGGGATTTGACACATGTGCTTATGGGATACCAATCATTAAGATACTAAAAAAATCTTGTCTTTGATAAGCAAACTGAAGGATTATTATTACAACTCGTCGATCCGAGTGTTTTAGGTATAGAAACGGTGGAGGAGCTTCGCATTCCACGAGCGTGGCTCGTCTTTTTTCTTGGCAATGTTGTAAAGGTGATATGCCCCGTTGTGGAGCACCTTGGTGATGATGAAGGGACCTTCCTAGGCCGGAATGAGCTTGTGAGGTCGTTTCTGATGCACTGGGAGCACAAGGTCTCCTTCCTGGAATGCTTGAATACTAACATTACGGGAATGGAATTAACGCAGGTCTCGTCGATAGATGGTCGACCAGATCAGAGCTATCTCACGTTCCTCTTCCAGGAGATCAGCTACATCTTGGCGTGCCTATTCTGCTTCAGCTTCTAAGAAGAGTTCAACTCGGGGAGCATTGTGAAGCAAGTCACTCAGAAGCACAACTTCAGCACCATACACCATGAAGAAAGGTGTTTGGTCAGTCGACCGGTTCGGAGTTGTTCTTAGTCCCCGTATGCCGGGGCGGGCTCTGTGCGGCCACGAGCACCTATGGGGAAGGAGGCCCCTTCTAGTCCGGCAGAGGAGCGGAGGGCGTGCGCAGAGCAGATCGAGGTCGGGCGCGCGGGGGAGACGGGCGATTTTTACCCAGCTTCGGGGCTCTCCGGAGAGATAAAACCCCTACTGCTGCTTTTGTGCTTGTATTTGATCTCGCTCGAGAGCGTGAGCGTATGGTGGTGTTGCGGGTGTCGAATGGACCGAACCCTTACTACGTGCGCATGGGCCTCCCTTTTATAGTCTGAAGGGGGTACCCACAGGTGGCAGCGTAGGAAGAGGGGGGTAGAAAGGTAAAAACGCAGGTTGGTACAACAGTGACCAACAGTGTCCCCTACCTAACTCTGACGGCAGGGGACAAGGGCATTTAATGCCCGTCCGGTCGCCAACAGATGTAAAGAACGACCGTTAGGTGAGCCACCGCTGCCACGATGGCGTCTCTGTCGGCTCCGCTTGCCACCTCGCTCCGCATGGCTGCGCATTGCCTCGCCACGTGCCTGCAGGATGGCCTTGGGGTGACACGTCGCTGGATGCGCTGGAGTTTGGTGGCCGCCTTTGCCCTTCTCCTTTGGGCCGGGCGGCAAGCTCGCTGCCGTCGGGCCTTGCCGGACGCGACGGGCGTCGCGGCAAGTTCCTCCGAACGCCTTTGAGTGGCCCCCGGCAAGCTCCTCTTGCCGGGCCTTTGTCTTCTCGTTGATACTTTGCTCTTGAATGGCGTAGTAGGTATTGACGGAGGGTTTTGGCGGGCGCCCGGCAAGCCTTGCCGCTGGTGCCGCGATCGCTGCAGACGAAGTTCGGGTACTAAGGTACCCCTACTTTAGTACACCGACAGGAGCCCCCGGGCCTGGGCCATACACGGTGCCGAGCGTTGTTGGGCCAGGCCCAAAAACGGTGCTCGGGCACGCGCGGCCTGGGTCTACACAAAATCGGACTCCGTGTCCACCGCGCCCTCCCGCAACGGCACGCGTCGATTGCGGCGTCGTGGGAGAGAACGTGGTCAATACTTAATTTCCAGGAAATGCGTAACGTTCGCATTCCCAGTTTATAAGCAGAGGAAACGGGGCCGGTCCCCCACATCCGTCACTTGCAGTTCCTTCCTCCGAAAGCTCCGCCGTTCTCCTCCGTCTCCTGAATCGAGAGGAAAACAGCGCTCCGCCGCCCGTCGTCGCCGTTGCTTTCGCCTCCCCCCGCCGCCCCCGCCATGGCTCCGAAGGCCGGGAAGGCTATGAAGGCCGCGAAGGCTGCGAAGGCCGCGAAATCGGCCGAGGCGCTGGAGCTCGAGGCGCTGCGCAAGAAGCAGGTGCTTTTCCCCCCTGAGCTCACTCCGGAGGCGTTGCGGGCGGAGTTTTACCTCTTCTGGTCGACGGAGACGCGGGCGCTCCCGCGCACGCCGGTGCTCTCTGCGGAGGCCTCCAAATCGAAGAAGTGCCCCTAAGGGTACTACTTCTTCCCTGTGTTCTTCTATTGCGGGCTCTGCCCGCCTTTTTCCGATTTCTTTTGCGACATCATGAACACCTACGGGTTTCATCTGCTTGATTTCACCCCCAACGCTGTTCTGACCATGGCGGTTTTCGCACACCTCTGCGAGAACTTCATTGGTATCCTCCCCAATGTGGCCCTTTTTCATCACTATTTCTCTCCTCGGGCTGAGAAAGGGGAGCCACTAGCTGGCGAAATCGCCTGGACCTCCCGGATGGGCATGAAGGAGGTATACTTGTCGGGCGAGCTCCGCAGCAAGTGGGACGAGTGGAGGGCGGAGTGGTGCTGGATCTGTGATGCCAATCCGCCGTCGTTCACCAAGCTACGCAAGACCCGGGTGGTGCGCGGCAACGACTGGAGTGCCCTGTCGTCGGATGACGCCAAGCTGACGATCGCCACCACCCGAATCCTCCGGCTCAGGCATGCCGGACTTACAACAGGGGCGGTTGGCGCGGATTTCCTTCGTCGCCAGACGCCCTCCGCAAGCGAGGGAGGCCCGCTGGCGTTCAGTGCCCGGCGGATTTCATGAGCCTGCGCCCAGGCCTCAACTTCAACTTCACGGTCATGGAGCTTGGCGCGATGCTGAGGGAGATGTTCAAACATGACCCCAATCACCCAGAGTGGTTCCAATTGGCGCAAGGCGTTGTCCCCTTGTGTAATAACTCTCAGCGCGATCGCATCTGCGCAATGATGCCGGAGTGCGATTCGCATGGGATAAGCGCAAACTGGATAGAGCCTGCTGCCGAGGTCGTGCAGCAATTCTTCGACGACTTGTCGGAGGTGGCAGTCAATTCCGACGAGCAGAAGCTCCTCACCCGCGCCACCACCGCCGGCGAGTGGCGATATCGCTAGTAGGGCGAAGAGGCGGCGAGTAGGGCCGCAGCGGGCGAGTTTGGCTTCACGTTGGCGGAGGCGGACGCAGCTGCGGCGGCAAGCCTTGCCGCCCGGGAAGAACTTGCCGGAGAAGGCGATGGCGAAGGGGAGGCCGAGGCCGGGACGGGCGAGCCCGCCGAGGGCACGAGCGGCTAGCCGTCTTCGAGCAACTTGCCACAGGCGGAACCCACAGCGCAGCCCCAATTCCGACCGAGAAGGCGCCTCCGTCGAGTCGGAGAGCTGGCAGAGGAGCAGGCCGTCCAGCAGCCGCGGCGCCGTGGGACAGTTCCGCCTGCAAGTACTGGTTGCCGCTGGAGGTCCTGTGCCGCGCCGCAATCGAGGCGGGTCTTCCCGGGATGCCACGCCTGATCCTGCTGCAGCTCGCGGCAAGCGCCGGAGGGAGCCTACTCCTCTGCCGCGTCGCGCCGAGAGGGTACCGGAGTTCGACCTCTCCGCGCTGAGCTCCGACGACGATGAGGAGGAGGAGGAGGAAGAGGATGAGGAGGAGTAAGGCTTCCTCCTTTCTGCACTCGTTCTGCTCCGTTGTTGCTTATCTCGTATCCAACTTTGCTTTTTCCTGGATTTCTGTTTCTTTTCAGGACTTTGGCCGAGAGGGTGGCGAAGAGAGCCAGGATCCCCGTGGTCGACATCGGGGACGATCCTGCCGTGACGACGGAAGGCATGTCCGAGACCACCTTGACGGACCCGATCCCTTCTCCTTGCCGCAGCCCCCAGCATAGCCCCCAGCGTAAGTGCCCTGGTTCGCTTCCCTTTGTGGGGCGTGCGTGAGTGCTTCTCCTTCTGCTGACATTTGGGTGATTGGCTCGTTTGTACACAGGAGCAGAACAGGCCCACCAGGAGCAGTCGGAGGCCGACCCGGAGGTGTCGTCGGCTTCGACTACGCCACCAAGGGCCGATTCCCCGCTATGGGAGCCCTCTCCGGCAAGGAAAGGATCTCCGGCAAGGGGTGGAACCAGTGAGCCCCCGGTGACGGGGCCCACGATCACAGAGCCCTGCACAGGTGACCCTCTTCGTCAGGGATTCTCCCTTTTCTTTCTTTTGGGTATTTGCCTGATTTTCCCTTCCTCTCCCTGCCTTCAGATCCTCCCCTTGGGGATCCGATGGAAGCTGAGGTCACCGGCGAGGAGGACGGGCGCTGCAATCTTGGTGATGCCGCCACGACGAGAAGAGGCGGGCGGAGGAGCCTGGCCGGCGAAGAGGCCGCCAAGGCAGCCGGCAGGGGCTGGCGAGGGGTCCGCGACCGATCTTGGCGACCGGAGGACGCAGAGCGCGAGGCGCCGACCGACCGCCGCCCATCTCGCCGCCGACGCAGCATTGGCTCGAGGAGCCCCAGCCCGGCGCTTACCAAAGCCGGGCGAGGGCGCAGATATCAAGCTCCCTAGGCATCGAGCTCAGGCGCCGGTTGAAGGGGAGGAATTGGACGGGAGGTACTTGCCTCACTGGGCTGGCAGTGGTTGATGTGCCAAGCAGCAGCAATGGCGAGTCCGAGGAGGAGCAATTGCCCGAAGCCGGTGTCACTCTCACGCCCCGCAAGCGAGGCTTGAGTCCCGGGAAGCGCTTGTCGCACAGGCGGGAGTTGATATAGAGAAACATGCGCAAGAGCTCAAGAGCCGCAACCTAGAGGCCCTCCGGTCCATTGCCGAGGAGAGGGCGCAGCTCGATGAGGTGAAGAAGGCGTTCATCCTGGAGAAGGCTGAAGCCGAGGAGCAGCAGAGGCTCGCCGCCGAGGAATTGTCCAAGCGGGATGGTGAGCTGATCCAGAGGAAGGCGTACTTGGACAGCCATGACGAGGAGCTCGCCATCCGGGAACAATCACTTGGCGGGGCACTCAAGGAGGCGAAGGACGCCGCTGCGGTGGCCGAGGCCGCCAGGAAGGAGTCAGAGGAGAAGGTGACGCGGCTGGAGACGGACATGAAAAGGAAAAACGACGAACTTGCCGCACTCCAGCGCGAGCGTGAAAAAGATGCGCGCGCCCATGGCCATATGCAAGCCCAGCTCACCGAGAAGACCAAGGAGCTAAATGCCGCCAAGGACTCGAATGTCGACCTGGAGCTAAAGCTGTCAACTTTGGCGGGGACGCTGGACGCCGCCAAGAAGCGAGAGGACGACTTGAGGAAAGAGCTCAAGGACAACGTGGAGTTGCTGACGAGGGCCGCCGAGGCTCAGAACACTTTCAGGACCACGATGGAGCTCTGGACGGAGGGCCTCGTCAACATCGCCGCACTCATCGACGAGGAGCCGGCGGAGCTGAACTTGACGGGCTTCGGGTACTCTGCCGAGGAGAATCTCCAGCCCAGCGCCAAGCTCACGCTCTTCTTCAAGGACGTGGTGACGGCTCTCCGGCAGCTCCGGGAGAGGATCCCGAAGCAGCTGGCCGACGAGTCGCGCGCGATCTGCGCCGGGGTCCTGGAGAAGGTGTTGGTGAAGGTCCTCTTCCGCAACCCAGGCATCGACCTCTCCCACGCCACCAAGAAGCTGCTCACACTCCGGTCAATCTATCGTGAGCAAGCAATGGTAACCACACATAAGCAATCACTCAAAAGATCAGAAAGAACGAAGAAGACGATTCGGAAAACATCAAAACCAAGCAAATAACTCTTGCAACATAAAACAATTTATAACAGTACCAAAATTACGTGAATTTGGTCTTATCAGAAAGTTTAGGTCAAGAGCTTCGAGTTGCAAAATGAATCACTCAAATCGGAGTTATAAAACTCAAGTTACGATCAAACAAATTTCAAATACAAAACTATTTGAATTCAAATTTTAAAATTTCAAAAACATGTTTAAGTTGTTTTACTGGATAGAGGGGATCATAACGAAGAAGTGGGCGTTGGTTTCGTTGGATTTGGACTAACGAGTAAAAAAGTTGTGAACATTTTAAGAACAGGGACTAAACTGTGAAGAAACTAATTACATAGGGTCCCTGGCCGAAATAACAGAAAAAGAAAACAAACTAAGAAGATAACGTTTGTTAAGTAATGCTAACGTACGAACTGTTCGCTAGATTGAAAGAAAAGAAAACGGACGGATCAAATCTGTTGGATCTGAATCCAACGGACGAGAGGCGAAGAGGGGTACCGCGGCGGCGGGCGACGTCGGCGGCGAGGAAGACTGCAGCGGCGGCTTCGGCTGCGAGCGGGGAGACGGCTCCGGTCGCCCTCTATCTTGGGCGAGACCTCGGGGAGGCGTGGCTCGTCAGGGTGAAGGCGATGGCGGCGTCGGTGGTGGTCGAGGGGGGCGGAACGGAGTGGGGCAGCGGCGGTGGATTTCGCCGGCGGCGGCGGGATGCGGCGCAAGGGCGGCGCGAGATGCGAAAAGGAGAGGGGGGTCCCGGGCGGCGGCTTTATGAGGGGGGGCTCCTGCGCAAGGCTTGGAGAAGGGGGCGGCGGAGGCGGGCGGCGCTCGGACTCCGGCGAGTCCGGGTCGCGCACGGGAGGAGGAGGCGGCGGCGCTGACGGGCCGGCCGGGCCTTCGGCCTAGTTCGGTCCGGAGAGGAAGTTTTTTTTTAAACAACACAGAGAAACAAAATAAAAACAAATGAAATAAACTTTTTATATAGGCATATAATATATCAAAAATTTCAGAAAAAGATTTTCTACGACTTGAACATTATCCAAGCATCAAATAAAATCTACACAAATTCAGATAATTCAAACAGTGCTCCTGCTCTACTAAAATCCAATAAAAATCATTTAAAAATACCAAAATGAATTCAAATTTATTTCTCTCCAATTTTCTATTGTAGGGAATCATGTTACCCTATTTTCCATGTATTTTATTTTTGGAGAAAAATAATTTGAATAAAACTCAAATAACTCCAAATTGAAAATAAATTCAAAAGAACTTTGAATTAAATTCTTTGAAACTCCCAACTCATATTTCAAATGTTTTGAAGAAGTCATTTTATCTTCGCTCGTGAAAATCATTGAGTTGCATAAAGTTTCTGGGTTGGAAATATTTTCCAAATGAAATTCAAATATTTTCAACACCCCTTGTCATTTAAATAAATGGAAGAAGTCATGTCATCTTCTCTCCAGGGTTTTGTGATGAAAAGAATTTGAATTCACGAAGATCATAAAAGCAAAAATGAAAGTTTGGGAAAGTCCTTTTATTCCCTCTCATTTAACTTTCAAAAGTTTCAAATTTCACTCAATTTCACTCAATCAATCAAACAATCAATCAAATCTATCTATTTATTATAACATTCCAAAATTTAGAATTTTGGGATGTTACATTCTACTACTTTTACTTCAATGGGAGGATGATATTTAAACCACTTCTCCTTAGAGATCAACATGAGTAGTAAATGATTCATAGAAAGAAGCTACTATCTCAGTGTCAAGTCCATATTTAGTGCTAAATTCATGAAAAGCATCGGTATCCATAAAAATTTAACACAATCAAACTTAGGTGTTATACATGATACCTTACCTTGTCGAGTTCCCAATCTTCAGAGTTACATTTAACTCTTTCCAATAAATCCCATCTGAATTCAATAGTCTTCATCATAAAAGAACTGGTACAAGAAGTATCGAGCGTGAAGCGATTATTGAGAGAAAGTCGAGGATAAAAATTTTGAATAAGAATTTATCTTGACAGCTCATGATTAGGCACGAATATAACATTGACTTAAGCCTCCCCCATGCTTGAGCGATACTTTCTCCTTTGCAAGGACAAAACTTATATATATAATTACGATCATGATGGACCAGATGCATAGGATAAAACTTCTGATGAAATTCCAGTTTCAATCAGTTGTAGTTCCATGATCGAATATCATCACATAGCATAAACCATGTCAATGCCTTTCCCACCAAAGATAAAGGGAAGACCTTCTTCTTGATAACATCCTCGGGCATACCTGCAAGCTTAAATAGTCCACAAACTTCATCCACATAGATTAGGTCCATATCGGGATGTAATGTTCCATCTCCTGTAAAAGGATTAGATAGCAGTAGGTTCTGTAGGTTCAGTAGGTCGAGGGACAACTCTTTGCTCTTCTGGTCGGGGTGAAGATACCCGAACAAGCCCCTCAAAGGATTATTTTCCATAGTACCAAGTGAGAGTAAATTTCAGCACACTATATTAAATTTTCCTTACCAAATTCCACCTACCAAAGGCGCTTCACTCCCCCGGCAATGGCACCAGAAAAGAGTCTTGATGACCCACAAGTATAGGGGATCTATCGTAGTCCTTTCGATAAGTAAGAGTGTCGAAGCCAACAAGGCGCAGAAGGAAATGACAAGCGGTATTCAGTAAGGTATTCTTTACAAGCACTGAAATTATCGGTAAGAGATAGTTTCGTGAAAAGGTAATTCGTAACGGGTAACAAGTAACAAAAGTAAAAAAGGTGCAGCAAGGTGGCCCAATCCTTTTTATAGCAAAGGACAAGCCTGGACAAACTCTTATATAAAGCAAAGCGCTCCCGAGGACAAATGGGAATTATCGTCAAGCTAGTTTTCATCATGCTCATATGATTCGCGTTCGTTACATTGATAATTTGATATGTCGGTGGACCGGTGCTTGGGTACTGCCCTTCCTTGGACAAGCATCCCACTTATGATTAACCCCTCTCACAAGCATCCGCAACTATGAAAGAATAATTAAGGTAAACCTAACAATATCATGAAACATATGAATCCAAATCAGCCCCTTACGAAGAAACACATAAACTAGGGTTTAAGCTTCTGTCACTCTAGCAACCCATCATCTACTTATTGCTTCCCAATGCCTTCCCCTAGGCCCAAATAATGGTGAAGTGTCATGTAGTTGACGTTCACATAACACCACTAGAGGAAAGACAACATGCATCTCATCGAAATATCGAACGAATACCAAATTCACATGACTACTTATAACAAGACTTCTCCCATGTCCTCAGGAACAAATGTAACTACTCACAAATCATATTCATGTTCATAATTAGAGGGGTATTAATATGCATAAAGGATATGAACATATGATCTTCCACCAAATAACCAACTAGCATGAACTACAAGGAGTAATCAACACTACTAGCAACCCACATGTACCAATCTGAGGTTTTGAGACAAAGATTGGATACAAGAGATGAACTAGGATTGGAGAGGAGATGATGTTGGTGAAGATGTTGATGGAGATTGACCCCCTCTCGATGAGTGGATCGATGGTGATGACGATGGCGGTGATTTCCCCCTCCCGGGGGGATGTTTCCCCGGTAGAACAGCTCCGCCGGAGCCCTAGAATGGTTCCGCCAAGATTGCGCCTCGAGACGGCGGCGCTTCGTCCCAAAAGCTTCCTTATGATTTTTTCTAGGGCAAAAGACACCATATACCAGAAGATGGGCATCGGGGGCTGCCAGGTGGCCCACGAGGCAGGGGGCACGCCCAGGGGTAGGGTGCGCCCTCCATCCTCGTGGACAGTGGGTGGCCCCCCTCTGGTGCTTTCTTCGCCCAATATTTTTAATACATTCCAAAACTGACTTTTGTGGAGTTTTGGGACTTTTGAGTTGTGCAGAATAGGTCTCTAGTATTTGCTCCTTTTCTAGCCCAGAATTCCAGCTGCCGGCATTCTCCCTCTTCATGTAAACCTTGTAAAATAAGAGAGAAGGGCATAAGTATTGTGACATAATGTGTAATAACAGCCCATAATGCAATAAATATTGATATAAAAGCATGATGCAAAATGGACATATCAGGTAGAAGTGGTATTGCTTGGTGTTGAGGGAAGGTATCATGGGGTCTTACACCTTTTCTAAGGCCATGCGCCCATCAGAGTGCACCCTAAGTGGAATGCCCCAGGTTCAAATAGATCAGACAGACTTAGTGACTAGTATCTTTCATGTGCGTCCACTGGCTATATGGGCTCTGGCTTAGTTGATCAGTTGTTAGAACCCTTGCACAGACAGTGTCGACAGATGTAGCATATGTAGGTGGGATGTGGCCGTCAGGTGGTTAAGGGAACCTCTTCTGGAAGACTTCATCTCAATCTTCGGATTGGGTCCAGTGAGTCAAGCGTACTAAACTCTACAGAGTATTAAAACTAATCATGATTAGCCGTGCCCCTGGTTATGGGAAAATTTGAGCAACTATGCCATTATAGTTGTTGGATGATCTTGAGAGATGTGACACTTAATAAATTTGTGGGAAACTTAATAATGGGTAGGTTGAAGTTGGACTTGCCAATTCAACCTTGTGTATTTAATTGTAGCAACAAAAGTAAATTAAAATTGACTATTAGGTAGTTATGAGGACAAAATCAGCTTTCTGCAAAATTAACCCTCAAGCCTTCCTTTTGTTATATTATGCATATACATGTAGGTCTACTTTATTATTACTCCTGTGTAACTTGCGATACATTCAATGTACTGACTTATACGGCTACAAAGTCTCATGTTATAGGATATTCAGATGAGGAGCAAGGTATTGTTAGGGTCGCGAGTCTGCACTCAGCATCGCCAGTGGGCTATGATGGGACTCATCATTTTTTATGCTACTTTTTCGATGTTTGATTGAATAAAGCTAGCCATGTGCTATGCAGATTGTTTTACTGTATACATTCTAGATCATATGTTGTAATAAATGTTGCACTTGTTATTCTGGTATTCATCTATACTGTGTGCGCTAGCGAGTTCGATCTAGGGACTAGCATGGTAAGCACAGGGACTCAAATCCTTCGAGGTTTGGTCGTTACATAGAGAAAATGAATTCTAATTTAGTCCATATTGTAGCCAATAGTATATAGATTTGGAATGCACTAAAATGTTCATTTGAGAAGGTTACATGCATTATACACCTAGCAAACTATTTAAATGGAACATAACATGGATTCAAAGTTTTGAATGTCATTTGTAGTAATTCATATATTAAAATGTGATGTGACTCTATGCTGTGGTGTACGACTTAATTTATTATATATTTTTTGGTTGAGGGAAGTGCAAATTGATTTTATACCGTACATGTAGCGTGTTGTCCCAAAATTTTAGCCCGCGTCATGTGATAAGTAAGAGTGTTAAACCCAACAAGGAGTAGAAGGAATTCATAAGCGATTTCGGCAAGGCACTCTCTGCAAGTGTTGTAAAGTAGTAGTACCAGATAATTTGTAGCAATATAACTGATAGCAAGTAACAAGTAACCAAAGTATCAAGCTGTAGCAATGTAGCCCAATCCCTTTATTGCAAAGGACAAGCCAAGAGTCCTTATATTGAACAAAGCATTCTCGAGGACACATGGGAATCTCATCTAGTTAATTTCATCATGATTCATTAATTCATGTTCACTACTTTGATATTTTGTTATGTGCGTGGACCGGTGCAAGGGTGATGTTCTTACTTGAACAAGCAACCCACTTATGATTACCCCCTCTCCCAAGCATCCAGAACTATGAAGGAAGAATTAAGATAAAACTAACCTTAGCATGAAACACATGTATCCAAATCAATGCCTTACAAAATAGTGCATAAACCATGGTTTAAGCTTTTGTTACTCTTGCAACCCATCATCTATTTACCAATTCCACAATGCCTTCCCCGAGGCCCAAGCATGGTAATATGTCATGTGGTCGACGTTCACATGACACTACTAGAGGAAGAACAACACAAGACAAACTACCGCACGATGGTGTTAACGCGACACATGTATCAGAGACCAATCGAAGAAACTGTGTGATGCATGAATAACAAATGGTATGGTAATAAAACCATCACCAATAAGATAAATTGTGTGCGATGGCGGATCCATCTAATACGATTCATAAAAGAGTTGCATGTGCTATGTGTGGCATACAATTGATACATACAAACTGTTTGCGATGAGCCAAACAACAGTAACGGTTAGATAGATCAAGGTGTGTGTGATAGATGAAATACAGGTCACTCGGATGAATGGTTTGTGATGAGCAAAAACAACACAAATGATTACCCAGGACAAGATGTGTGCAATAGATGGCATACAAGTCACTCGAATGAACTATTTGTGATGATCCAGAAGAACACAAATGATTCGGCTTAACAAGATGTGTGTGATACCAGGCAAATAGGAAACTCGGATGAACTGTTTGTGATGATAAAAAATAACACAAACGGTTAGAAGTAACAATATGTGTGTGATACTAGGCAAACAGGTCACTTGGATGCACTGTTTGCGATGATAAAACATAACACAAATGATTCGGCGTAACAAGATGTGTGTGATACCTGGCAAATAGGTCAATAATCAGAATTGTGTAGTAACACAGACAACAATAACACATATGAGTCCTACTAATAAGCACCTGACTTAGAAAATGATTACACAAATTATTGTTTGTACTCATACATAATCAACCAAAAAACATAATAGCGACAATACATATTAGCAAGGTTCGGAAAACAACAAAATATAAACAGATACTCATCGGCGTTGTTATGGGGCTGGCCTATTGGTGCAACGATGTTGAAATATTCTTTGCACTGATGCAAAAATCCTCTCTCAGTAGGATCCAGATTCGGGTCGGCGAGGACCATGTCCTTGAACATTTTATAGGCCCAGTCATTCGTCTGCTCCTGCTCCATCACAATAGCTCCGTCTCAGAAAAAATCTCATCCACGGCCAAACGCGTGCGTGCGACGTTGCCTTGATGGACATCCAAGAAATCGTAAATTGCATAGGTATCAGTTGTATATGCTTCCAGAGCTCTAGTGGACCCTAAGGAGGATGCTGCTCTTACCACGGGGAAATCCGCGTGTGCCGCAACCTCCAAGGCAAAGGTGGCCTCATCATCACATGACACCCTAGTCATGTCCTCTACCGCGCATCCGCATACAAAACCTCGCGTGCCCCCAACGGATCTGTTCTAGCCGCCAACTCTTCTGCGCTTGCCGCCATGGCTGCCTCACCTCTTCAGCGCATACCATCGCTTCCGCCATGGGCTCCGGCGCATGTATGAGCTACGTCTCCCCGTGCCTTCTATCGGATATCGGGTTCCGGCAAAACCCTTAAGGCTCGAACACTGGGGTGTGCACGAAGATTTCTCCCTACCGAAACACGCCCTCAGCCTCGCCATGATCTCTAAGCTAGCTCGATGAACAACACAAGAGACACAAGATTTATACAGGTTTGGGCCACCGTTGGCGCCTCCCTTGGGACCCCCACTAGCTGCTTGCGCTCCCACGTGAACACCTCCTTGTTCGAGCACAAGAACTCCACCAACGCCTTCTCTTGGTCGGGGCCGAGGTTGGCGCCTATGGTGAAGGTGGCTCCCGAGGACCCGTCTTCCTCAACGGGACCTGCTTAGCTTCCGCCTTATCCTGGGTGAGCAACTACTTCTTTTTGGTCCGCACTGGCGGGCTGCGCCGCTGCTGGCGGCCTTGAAGGCCAGCTTGAGCGCCAGCAAAGCGTCCTTGGTGTCTCCAGCTATGGTGAGGACTCCGCTGCTCCCGGGCATCTTCATGAGGTTGTAGGCCGGACGGGTTGCCGCCATGAACTGAGCCAAGGCTGGGTATCCGAGGATGGCATTGTACAGGAGGCCAATGTGGGCGATGTCGAAGCCGACAAACTCCGTGCGGTAGTTGTCGTGGGTGCCAAAGCTCACGGGAAGGCGGATCTGCCCTAGGGAACTGGAGGAACCGCCTCCGACGCCCGAGAAGGGCTTGCTGGGTCGGAGCCATTCTAGTGGTACATGGAGGAGGCTGAAGGCCTCCACCGAGAGCACGTTGAGATCGGCACCGCCATCGATGAGGGTTTTGGTGATGGCGACCTGGCAGATGGTGGGCGTGCAAAGCATCGGGAGCGCACCGAGCAGGCAGTGTTGACGGGGGTGATTTTCCGAGTTGAAAGCCAGGTTGGCCTTGGGCGCCATGCAACCCGGGGGAGCTCCTTGCCGCGCGAGGGCGGCGCTGATCTGGCGAAAGAACGGCTTGGCGTGGCGGTCTGAGGGTGCGCCTGCGAGCCGCCTAGGAGAGCTGCGATGACCGGGGCGCCGGCGTTGCGTAGTGGGCGAGGAAGAGGTCGCCCGTTCCTCCCAGGAGGCCAGAGAAGACGTCGGTAGGTTGATCAGCCAAGCGTGGGGACGCCAGGGAGGGCCATGGGGAACCAGTTGGCCATAACCTTGTCATCGCCCCCGGCCTTGAGGACGGCCTCCTTGTATGCCAGCAGGAAAACCAGCGGATCCGCCGCGTCGTCATAGCGCCGTGACATCTCTGGCTTGAACTTGTGCGGCCACTTCACCTGTCGTAAGGCGGGGGCCAAGGCTCGGAGCCCCTGGCCCCAGCGCTGGCGCCGGCCGCTGGAGCGGGAAGCGCGATGTTCGCCATGAGGGTGAAGTGCGGTGTTGGCAGAGTGCAGGTCGATAGAAGGAAGAGCTCCGGCGCACCCCTACCTGGCGCGCCAAATGTCGGATATCGGGTTCCGGCAAAACCCTTAAGGTTCGAACACTAGGGTGCGCACGAAGATTTCTCCCTACCGAAATACGCCCTCAGCCTCGCCGCGATCTCTAAGCTGGCTCGATGAACAACACAAGAGACACAAGATTTATACAGGCTTCGGGCCACCGTTGTGGCGTAATACCCTACTCCTGTGTGTGGTGTGGTGGATTGCCTCTTGGGCTGATGATGAACAGTACAAGGGAAGAACAGCCTCGCGAGGAGAGGTGTTCTTGTGCTTGGTGGTGTGTAGATGAACTGGGTTCGGATCCCCTTCTACTGTCGTGGCTAGCCCTATTTATAGAGGCCCTGGTCCTCTTCCAAAATATTGAGCGGGAAGGGATCCAACAATGGCCATTTTGAAAGGGGACAGCTAGTACAAGCGATCCTGACTAAAGGTGGTCTTCGTCTGCCAAAGGCGCTGGTGGTGACGCCGTCTTGGGCTCCATGGTGACCTCCATCCTGCCATCCTGCTGGTCTTGGTCACTTTGCACCGATATGGAAACCTTTGCCTAATGCCTTGGTACTCCACGCCTGTGCTTGCCCCCTTAGCACCAAAGGGGAAACGAGGACACTGCGCGGGCTGGCGCCCGCCTGGCGCCCGCCTGGCCTTGGTCGTCATGGCTTCCGTCATGAGGACCTCGCGAGGTACCCCTTGCCTTGATCTCTCTGCCTCCTCGCGAGCCTGCCTAGTGAGGCCACTCCTGAGGAGGCCTTGTGTCATCTTCCCCACAAGGCTTGTCCTGTCGCGAGGGTCTTGAGTGTTCGCTGATGAAGATGGGCTGTAGTGGGCCACTGGTTGAGCCACGCTGCAGGCCGCAGGCAGGCAAGTCTGGGGACCCCCATTCCCAAAACGCCGACACCTTCCATGATGGAGAGGGTGATTCAAGTTTCTCGAGGACATGTGTGATGTGGAGGATTTTGGGGAGGTGAGGACATAGGGGAGAAGAAGGACAGATTTGTTGGTTGCGAGAGAAAGAGATGATAGAGAGCGAAGAGAGGATATATATTGTGTCCCTAACCATTGCAGACATTTGCTACAGTTATTTCATGTGCGATTATGTTTGTAGAAAAAGCTTTGAAAATGCAAACGAGTTGTTTGCGATGGCTAGGAGCATCCCACATGATGCATGGTAATAGTACTCGTTTATGATGATTTGTAAGTTACACGTACATTTACTTATATTAACACGTGTGTGATAACATGCGACACAGCATACGGTTGTGTGATGGGAATTGTGTGCTCCACTTAGTCTTCTCGCACTCCAGTGAAGATTTCCCACGCAAGGACCAGCCGCAGGGGTAAATTGTAAACCCTCAATCCCCTAGCCAGCTGCTATTTGTAAGTAATCACAACAATGGCCGTCAGCAGTGACTCACTACTGATCCCCTTGCTAGCTAGTTACCCACATATCCGCATACACCCAACGGCTGATGACAGGATGGAGTTGGGCGATGGCGAAATTGAGGTTGCTGGATCGATGGTCGGCTTGGTGGTCGACGGCCATGCCGCTACCTCTCCTGTTGATAGCTAGAGGAGGCAGGAAACATGATATGAGCATGCCACCAAGTTAGCCAGGGTCATCCTGAAAGCGAATAGGGATCACCAACGGGCGATACTGCTGGCTCGATGCAGAGTGCGGTGGATGGTGCGAGAGCTGGAACCGTGATGAGGCAAGGACAACTGGAGCAGTGGTTGCCACCACATGAGGTGTAGGCTTTGTCACAGATGGAGGAGGGCACAACACCGGATATCACCGGGGCAGGCCTGGGGGCCATGACGGCAGCCCTAGCGAGAGCCGACATCGTGTCGTCGAACATCGCTCGCAGGGTAGTGGTCACGGCAATCCTGGTGTGCGCGCGATCATGGCCCTAGCCTAGATTGATCAAGGTGTGCATCATCGACTTGGCGACCTTCTCTCCTCCTAAGCCCAGGATGGACACGATGATGGACGATGCCAGTTGTATGTGTTGAGTGGGTATGAGGTGTAGTAGCTCTTTTGTGCTTGCGTGGTTTGCTTTGTTGTAAATTAGTGAGCTAATGGTTTGTAAATTACTCCTTCAACTAGGCACTGGACCAATCTGAGAATATATATGTTTGATCGATTTTTTTTCATGCATGTCAAATATGTCAATTGTATGGGCTGGCCTATCTATATATTATCTCATTTTGTAATATGGACAACTAATATGCAAATGCCTTCTAGACATCGGCGCTGATTGCCACGTCAAAAACATGGAAATCCTTTACTCTACCAGGCACACGCTTAAACTAAATGAGTTGTGTGCAATACTAATACTTTCCATGAAAAATTAAGAACTTGGCAAACAAGATTTGGGTAACAAATAGTGGTGACACTATTCAACAAAAGGCGGATCTAGGTAACATGCTACTTTACAGTTTCGAACTTAACAATTTTGAAAACCATATGGTCCATATCGACATACTTAACATAGTAACAACCAACACATTTTAAGAGGTAGAGGGCCAACAACCACAACTATCCGCTGGAAGCAGCTTGATCATGGTGACTCGACATCTTGTCAGTAAGAACCCTCCTGTGCCTTGGTAGAGCATGAGAATAACGGTGTCTCCAATTTCCAAATGTGGATGCATTGCCAGGGCAAGCGAGAACCAATTAATTTGAATGGTTCCATATCTGCGGGAATGTAATGCCTTGCAATCAATTTGGCGTTATTAACATGCACAAGTGTAATTTGACCACGCCGGGAAATCGATTTAGGAACAGCTGCGTTGCAATGAAGAATAAAAACCAGTGGTAGGATTTTTCATATTAATAAGACTTTGTACTAGCATTTTGTGCACACAATTGGTCTTGTTCAATGTGTGCACCATAGGTATAATTAATCGCATCCCAAATCAAGCCTTCATACAATATGTTTGTCGGATTATCAAAAAAATTATGACATGCTCCAAATCTTTCCAGTCAAATTTGGTACGCCGAGTAACATACAGATCGTCAACTATGCATCCCACATATCCTGCTTAAAAGGTGGAAAGGGATTATTTAGTCAGAACATGGGAGAAGAGTATTGGGCATAAATTGGTAATTAGAATTTGTTACTAGCTAGGAACTGAGTCGGAAATGAAATCTCAATTGCTTGCATAAATAGTGATTAGTTAGTGAGAACAAATACCCTGATTTTGCTAAGTAATATGCCAACATGGAGAAGTTGAAAGAACACTAACCTCGATCAGACTATGATCTGCTGATAATGTTGGGGAAGTAAACATCCATGTTAATTAGACTAGGCTATGGTGCACGCACTAGAATTTTATTGCCAGCTTTCAGTTCATAAAAATCAGAACAAAATCTCCAAAGGTCTGCATCAAAATAGGAGTGATCATCTTTATCAATTTTTACCCTTACTGCCATTGTAATCCATGTTGCATGGTCAATATGGTATCCATGGAGTCATCAACAAAGTAAAGGCCAAGATTTCCTTCTACACGTGTTCTCACAAAGCAAGCGATGTATTGTGGGGAATGATAATTAAGATCGTTACATATATTGAAATAACATAGCAACATGCAATATTAGAGTAACGAGAGAACAGAACAATATCTAGTTAAAAGCAAAGTACACAAATATATAATTAAACAGATAATGTAACAAAGATTTCATGCAAATATGAGAATAAATCAAAGAACAATACATCATTAATTCTCCTAATTTAGAAAAAAGATTGTCTTCGACGTTTAGGCTGCATGTGGCACCTTTTACAAAAATGTAGAAATATAGGGTATATATCATAAATTTAGGCCATGCCAACCATGGTAGGGTGATATTGAACATATCTTGTGCTCCCTGAAGTCATCGATATGGTAGGATAGAACTTCGTGTCCGATTGGACGCGACCACACTAGCCATGGAAGCCAGAGGACAAATTTGCCTCTACGTCACTTCAACCACCATCACCAAAGAAGGAGACTTGAGTACATGGGTATGGGCACTCCCCTTGGCTTGTGCCAAGCTTGGGGGAGATGTCCCAGTATCGTATCACCTTCACTTTTATTTACCATTACCTATCTTAGTTCGATCCTTAGCTATTTCATGATTTTGTCGAATAAAAGTTTAGTATGCTCTATTCTCGAGTGCTAGTTTCATGATCTATCTATCTGGGTAATTGAGTGAGGGTTATATAATAAAGTTTAGTTGAGTTTTTGCTTCTTTACTTTTTGTTTCAATCAAAATGAAGAAACAAATGAAAAAGACCATATGCTAATCTTATGGTAAGTAATGACATCACATAAGGAAAAGTATAAGTGGTAAATTTTATTGAAAGTTGACAAACATACACTACAAAAAAGGACACATCCGTGACATTTTGGGCCGAACGAAATTTTTTCTGTCATGCTTATGACACTTCTATGACGATAATTGTGACAAAACCCGGTATCATCATAGATGTGGTGGGCTCCTACTTCTATGACAAAAAATCATGATAGAAAATGGGTTTTTCGTCTTGGGCGGGCCGGAGACGCAGCTGCATGACATTCTTTGGGTCGTCCATGACGTAAAAAACCGTGGTAGAAGCGAGGACGAGGAAAATATCAGGGTGTTCCCGATTACGGTGGGTGGTCGGGGCCGAGCGATCCACAGAGAATTGCACCTTTCTCTCGTACATGCACGCGCGTGGGTGCGAGGCGTTGGGCTCTAACTGAACCCGAGCAAGGCGTTCGCCTACTGAACCCAAGTGATTGCACTGCAGGCTACACGTTACTGAACTCGAGTGATCGATTGATGGTTGTTAACTGAACCCGATCGAGCGATTCCTTCGCTACTGCTGCTAACTGAAGCCGATCGATGTTGCCTCTAGATGAACAGTGAACGTTGTTGGGGGGGTAGATGAACAGTTCCCAGTGGGCGGTTGGATGAACAGGACCCCATGGTACTAGGGGCCATTGCCGCTAGATGAATAGGGGCCTGATCGAGCCGGTTGGGGGTGGATGAATAAGACCCCATTGAGGGCTAGATGAACAGGACGCCGTGGAGGGCTGGTTGAATAGTAGCCGGTGGAGGGCTGGATGAACAGTAGCCCGTGGAGGGTTGGTTGAACAGGACACCGTGGAGAGGGCTGGTTAAATAGTAGCCGGTGGAGGAGCGTGCGGTGGAGGCTGGATGAACAGGAGCCTGTGGATGAATAGTCACAGGTGGAGGTTGGAGGAGGTCGACGGTGGATGAATAGTATCCCGTGGAGGCTAGAGGAGGTCGACGGTGGAGATGAACAGTATCCCATGGAGTCCCGTTTTGCGTTACGCCACACCCCTCCCGGTGAACAGGACCCCCGTTTCGACCGTAGCGCTCCAACACAAGTCCGTTTCCTCCGTTTTGCGGTACGCCACACCCCTTCCGATCAACAGGACCCCGTTTCGACCGTAGGAGGTCCAACAGAAGTACGTTTCCTCTGTTTTGCGGTACACCAGACCCCTCCCGATGAACAGGATCTCGTTTTGACCGTGGTCGGTCAAACACAAGGCGGTTTCCTCCGTCCTGCGGTACGCCAGGCCTCATTTCCATCGGTTGTTCCATCTAAGCCGGTTGGCTCCCGATGAACACGACGACACATTCCGTTGTGACCCGGCCGGTTGGCTCCACATGAACACGACGACGACGCAGTTTCTCCATTCTGACCCAGCCATGTACACGAGCCCTGCCATACGTTTGCGCGAGTAGGCATTCAAGACCCTGCCCGTATGTACGTATGTGGCCGTATTTACTTTCTTGCATCCTGGCCGTTGTACGTACATGTACATGGTACGTGTGCGCCTCTACTACGACACATGCGCGCCTCTACATCGACCAGTATGTACGTACACGTTTGTGACCAGAATGACAACGCTACATATGCTTCGACCAGGTGGGTCCTGACTATCAGGCACTTCCTTGCGTGCGAAGATGTAGCTGGTGGGTCCCAGCAGTCAGGGGGTGAATCATTTTTTTGCACGTAATATGGACGCACTTCCTTGCGTATAGCTGGTGGGTCCCAGCAGTCAGGGGGAAATGTTTTTTTTTTGCAAAATACGATGGACCGTCCGGTGGGTCCCTGCTGTCAGGTGGAGGAATCATTATTTTGCATGTAATAAGGAGGCACTTCCTTGCTGCTGCCATTGACCCAGCTGTCAGCCTCTCCATGTACAGTACTCTTCCGATGGAAGTCGTTCCTTGACCATGTTGACCACACCACGCCGAGAGCACCAGGGCAGTGGACGACGGTGAGGCCTAGGAAGGGGACGACGCAGAGCCGGGGAAGACCCGGAAGTGGAAGCCCACGCGGAGAGGAGTACGAGGGTTCACTAGTTCGGCTGCGGTGTGATGCTACCGTCGCCGCAGGATAACAGGGGGTGTGGGTGAGTGGATGGCCTGGCCAGCGGTGGGAGTAGTAGGGGCGGTGAGGCCTCTGCGGCATCATAGCCGGTCACGGAGGCGGAGCACGCGACACGACCGACGCTGGTTTGGGCGGCTGGAACAAGAAGACCAGAGGTTGAAGAAGCACTACGGTCGTTTGTGACGCCCGGATAATTAAGCTACAGTAATTCTCTGCTAATGATCCAATCATGAAAACTAAAATGTTCACAGTCTGGCAAATAATCCCAAGATATTTGTCATGTTGGAACCAACCTTATTTGAGTTCCCAAAATGCCCTTGGGATTTTATCTTGTGGTCCAACAGTAACTAAATTGGCCTTTCCAATTTCTAAAAATGGTTAGCCAACTCCTTCTGACCCCAAACTTTTTTATGCAACTTCACTTTGTTCCTATCTATTTTTGGGCAAAGTGCCACATTTAACAAAAATAATTTAGTAGCTCTTTTAAATAGGAAACAGAGGCAATTCAAAAAAATAAAATGAAAAGAACCCCCCTCCCACGCAGACCAACGGCCGGTGGCCACCCATCTTGCCCAACTGCCCACCCCGCTACCCCTGGCCTATTAGTCCACACCTCGAACCGTAACCACCCGACCCCCCACTACCCCTACGCCCCCACGCTCCTTCCCCTCTCCTCCCTCGATCTGTATCGAGCGGTAGCGACCCTGATCCCGCATCGCCCCCATCGGCCTCATCCCGACCAAGCCGCCTCTCCCCAGCGCCCGTCGTCGTCGCCGCCAGTCACCACCGGACTGCCCGTCCCTGCCTCTCCCTCGCGCTACTCCCTCCCCGAGGTGGACATCGTCGCCATCGCACCGTCGCCCCGCTACTCCGTCCCTCCCCCGAGCGCGCCTTTGCACCTCTACAGGGCTGGTGAGCCCCCTCCGTTTGACTCCCCTCCTGAAGCCCCCATTGCGTGTGTGCGCTCCGGCCCGCGTCCTCACGCTCATCGCGGCCGTCCCAACGCCCGCGCATGGCCACCGCCCGCGCCACGCGCCTTTGGGCTCGCCCGGCTCGCGCCGTCGCCCCGCTCCACGACGCCTTGCTGCTGCTCTGAAGCGCTCTCGCAGCTGGTGCCGCCCCACAGCCCCCGCTTCGGCTACCGCCGTCCGGCGACGGCCCCTGCTGCCCTGGCCTGACCTCGTCCCTTTCCCACATTGGTGCCGTGTCCTTGGCGCCCCTCTGGTGCCGTGGCGCGCCACTACTGGCACACTGACCTCGGCCTTGTGCCAATGACCAGGAGGCCCCATGCCCATGTTTAAAAGAAAGCGAAAATAAAAATAGTTATTTAATTAGTTAACTACCTAATTAACTTTGATTAATTAGCATAATGAACATAATTAGTCTAATTTAACCTGCTTAATTAAACTAGTCTATGACAGTGGGCCCCATTTCCCTATTTGACTAGCCAACGTTGACCTAGTCAATTGCTGACTGTGCATGCTGACTAGACACATGGACCCCACTTGTCATCCACTAGGTCTAGATCCTAGTGGGTACAATAGGTATATTCTGGTTTATTTAGGATTAACACTAAATTTTACAATATTGTTTAAACTTTGGTAAATCATTTAAATTAATCCGTAACTCGGATGAAAAAGTATTCTACATGAAAGTTGCTCAGAATTTCAAGACAAATCCGGATATGCGGTCCGTTTGTCTGCCACATGTCCCTAGTATAGCTAACATACAAAATTTCCCCTCCGGTTCATCTGTCTAACAGACGTACGGGACCGGGAAAACTTTCTCGGATGTTTTCCCCTTCGCCAGTATCGCCTAGCGCTGCGTTAGAACACTTCTAGCCCCGTTTATTGTCTTGTTATGCTTATGTTTGCGTGTATTTACTGTTTCTTCCCCCTCTTCTCTCCGGTAGACCCCGAGACCATTGGTGATGCCACTGTGATCGACTACGTCGACGACGAACCTCCTTCTTGTCTGAGCATCCAGGCAAGCCCCTCCCTTTGATCATCCCGATATCGCCCATTCTATACTCTCATGCTTGCATTAGATTTTGCTACTGTTATTGTTTGCTCCTATTCTGATGCATAGCATGCTTTTGTACCTGCTATTGTTACCTACCTGCTTATCGTAAACTGCTTAGTATAGGTTGGCTAGTGATCCATCAGTGACCCCCCACCTGTCCTTGTTGCCCCTGCTTCATCATCGATGCCTCGATCGGCGTGATCGACGACCAGAGCCCGACACCTCACATCACATCACGCCCTTTTGTTGCTCGACTCTGCAGAGCTACTATCGAGTGCCGAGGGTGATCCCTCATAACGCACTCCTGATGATAATTCTATAGTGTAGCTATTCGGTCGTGGTCATCGAGGGTGATTTCCTCTTTCACCATTCCCGATACAGCTGTGTCGTTCAACACCTCAAGTGTGAACCTTGAGGGTGGTCCCTCTTACGTTCACATTGATGAATACATCGAGTGGAATCCTCCGTGGGTGATTCCTCGGGTTTTCCCCTTGATGTTTGGACACACGATTACATTGACTTTACTTGAGACCTTGGTGAAAGTCGGGCGGGCCCGGAGAGCACCCGCAAGATAATGACTTGGCACGGCCGGGCATTCTGAGCCCTTGTCATAAGTCCACGAGACAGGGTGACGGGGTCACTTTCGATCGTGAGTCTCTGCTCGTCTCCGCAAGCTAATAATATACTATGGTTTGGGTATTTCTTCTGAGTTGGCCTATGGCCTTTACGCACTAACCACCACGCGAGAATAGTTATGGGCCTCGACGTCGCGGTATCAGCCGAAGCTTTGTCAGACATCCAGTTCAGAAGTGCGGCACGGTCGGATCGTGCTGGCCATCCGAGGTCAGGCTTGGTATTCACCCTCGGCAGAACGACCGGAGTGCTGCGGGCGATGGGCCCAAGACCCCGGAGTGCTTAGGATGTAGACCGACGGGGACCTCTCTGCTGAGCCTAGGTCGGGATGCGACTGTTGATCTTCCGAGGGCGGGCATTGACACCAGAAAGGTGTGTCCGGCCAGAGTGATCGAGCGTGTTGGGTAACGTGGTGCACCCCTGCAGGGAAGTTATATATTCGAATACCGTGTCCACGGTAATGGACGTTCAGACTTATTTCCTGATCTTATACAACTACAAATGGATACTTGAGATATGTGGCTCCAGGATTGCGTTCTCGCAGGGAGTCGACGAAGGATCTCTGGGCTTTAATGTTACAACATGCTTGTTAATTATAAATTGCTATTCTTTACTCTTCTACATGCTGCAAGATGCTCGGAGCTGCGTGAAGATGCTAGTCTTCGATAGGCTAGGTCTTCCCCCTTATTCTGGCATTCTGCAGCTCAGTCCACATATACAAACCTTCCATTTGATACCAGTGCATACTTAGTATAGATCTGATGCTTGCGAGTACTTTGGATGAGTACTCACGGTTGCTTTGCTACCCCTTTTCCCCCTTCTTTCTTCTTTCCGGTTGATGCAACCAGATGGAGGATCCCTGGAGCCAGATGCCACCGCCGATGGATGCTGCTACGTGAAGACCGCCGACGACCAGGGGTAGTTAGGAGGTCCCAAGCAGGAGGGCTTGCCTCTTTGATCGTGTTGCTTTTGTGCTAGCCTTCTTAAGGCATCCTTGTTTAACTTATGTCTGTACTCAGATATTGTATCTTCCGCTGACTCTTGTGTATCGAGCTTTTGTATTCGAGCCCTCCAGGCCCCTGGCTTGTAATATAAAGCTTGTATTATTTTAATTTGTGTCTAGAGTTGTGTTGTGATATCTTCCCGTGATTCCTTGATCTTGATCGTACACATTTGCGTGTATGATTAGTGTACGATTGAATCGAGGACGTCACAAGTTGGTATCAGAGCCGACTTCCTGTAGGATCCCCCTTTCCAACTCCTTGGCCGAAGTTGAGTCTAGCGTTTGAAAAACAGTTTTACTAACATGGCTGTGTGGCTTACGGGCCCACGTCGCCATTGGGTGGTATTAGGATCTTTTACTCCTTGAGTATTCTCTGGGACTCCGATCTCTCTTCTATTCGGGTTAAATGGTTTTGTTAACTCTAACTCTAGGTTCTCGTAAATACTTTCTCCCGGAGAGCCCCTCACTCCAGATGATTAATTGGTGCACCAGAAGTTTCTGAAGATACTCTCCGAAGTTTTCTCGAGACCCTTGTTCCCTTCGTCGTTGCAATCCCTAACAGCGATAAATCCTTATGCGTAACTACCTACGTTGTCGTTCATACCTTCATCCCTAGTTGCTCTTGTGATTACAAGATGTCCTGAAATACTCTTCGATGTTTCGAGGATCCTTTATGCTTACTGCCCTGCAATCCTTGCCGCATGAATACCCCTACGGATAATTACTCGCTCTTATCGACTATCCATTCACCCCAGATATTCTTATGCTTCATAAGATACTTGGTAATACAATCCAAGCTTTCGATGACCTCTGTCGCCTATTGCTTTAGAAAGTCTTACCTGCCTACACTCTGGTTAATTCCATATGCCTAGCAGTATCCATTGATGTCCTTTGTCGTTATCATCTTGAGTCTTTCGATTTGATATGTCTGTGTTGCAATCATCAGTTGATCCTTATAGATTATCTTTCCGGCTCAGACGTCTTCCCGAACATGAGCTGGTTCTCGGCCAATCAGATTGCCATCAATTGTGCCCTAAGTCTATTCAACTTAACCATCCTTGGTCAGAGCGTTTGCTTTTGATCCCTTGATTTTGGAAATCGTAATTCCCTTTGCATTTGGACTCTAAATTAGTCAGTTGCTTCTATAATCCGATATCCTTGCATTCTTTCTTCTTCTGGCTGAGTATCGATACTCACATCAGATCCCTCGTGTACCACCAGATCCTTTGTGGGGTTCTATCCGACAACGTCCTTCATATCTCCGTAACCTTGTGAGCTTCCTCGGATACATAACGCCTTTGGTAAATTGTATCCCCTGCTTTTGTCAACCATGCTCTATTTCCGAGCTTGAGTTATTTATTCCTAAACTTTGTGGTATGTGTTCCTAAGATGCCCCGATGGGTTGAACCTATGCCTTCCACAATCTGTGTGAACCCGGAAACTTCTACGGGTCATACTCTACTAGTGTTATGCTATATAAAATCTGAACACTACGGCTTTGTCGAAATTGAGAAGTGAATGAAAGGTTATGCATTAGAGAAGTGGGAGTCGACCTTGAACTTTGTGTTCATGCCCATGGACACGATGTAGATCCTATCATGGAAGCTTCTTGTTATAATAATTTTCTCCTTGTGATAAGTTCATCTTGTATCTATAATTGGTCCTTTGCAGCCGTGGTTCCGACCATATTATTCTTCTTTGATTTCATTTCTCGGACAAGTGGAAGTACTTGTCTTCTGTAGATCATTTCACCCGTCCAACCTCTATCCGGTTCTACCTTCGAGTATTACCCTATGGTATCTCGAGAATATCATAGAACTACATAACTTCTTATGAGTTCTTCATCAACTATTATTCCTCGCTGATTCAAATTTTCCACGGGTTCGGAGTTGCTAGACACACGAGAACACCGATAACTGATTCAAGTCTACGCTTGCCTTTCCATTGTTTTGTTTAATCTTTCTTGTAACCTATCTTATCTGAGCAGTGATAATTCCTGCTTATGTAAACACCTCGATGTATAAACTCTGTCAGTCA
Source organism: Aegilops speltoides (assembly GCA_021437245.1). Lineage (NCBI taxonomy): Eukaryota > Viridiplantae > Streptophyta > Magnoliopsida > Poales > Poaceae > Aegilops > Aegilops speltoides. The sequence continues at coordinate 317,463,385 of CM038147.1, read as the reverse complement.
GACCTTGTTACTATTGTTGATGACATTCCGGTAGCCACCGATGGACGAGAACTTTGCCTATTGGTCCACCTCGTCTTAACAAGCAGGAAAATGGTTCCCTTCGTCTCTCGCCCTTGGTACCAGCGTTATTGCTAACATAACTGACATGCTATCCTCTGCCTTGCTATCATGACCACGCAAATGATAGCACCCTTCCCGCTTTCAACCCACATAGTGGGCCCATAATCCACAGTTCCACAGGATCAAAACTGACTCATGTACATCTCTGTCTTCCAAAATTGTTCCTCACGCTTGGTTTCGTATGTAATTCACGAGCCACCTTCTTGTGATCTATTCTGGTATCACATGCAATACTTATTCTCAATGATTTGAACACCTTTCCCCCTCTGTTTCATACATCGAACGATTGCCTACTCGGTTGAAGCTTCTTATTGCTCCTTCTTACCTTGCTCTCGATGACTTTCTTTAATTTTAACTCGACAGATGCATATATGCCACGTTCATCGAGATAGCCCCAGGTACCTATCTTGTGTTGAGCTCCGTCCTTCTCGAGTTTCCCCCTTACTTCACTCCTTAAATCTCGGGACAAGATTTCTTGTAGTGGGGGAGAATTGTGACGCCCGGATAATTAAGCTATAGTAATTCTCTGCTAATGATCCATCATGAAAACTAAAATGTTCACAGTGTGGCAAATAATCCCTGGATATTTGTCATGTTGGAACCAACCTTATTTGAGTTCCCAAAATGCCCTTGGGATTTTATCTTGTGGTCCAACAGTAACTAAATTGGCCTTTCCAATTTCTAAAAATGGTTAGCCAACTCCTTCTGACCCCAAACTTTTTTATGCAACTTCACTTTGTTCCTATCTATTTTTGTGCAAAATGCCACATTTAAGAAAAATAATTCAGTAGCTCTTTTAAATAGGAAACAGAGGCAATTCAAAAAAATAAAATGTAAAGAACCCCCTCCCACACTGGACCAACCGGCCCAGCTGGCCACCCATGTGGCCCAGCCGACCCACCCCCGCTACCCCTGGCCTATTAGTCCACACCTCGAACCGTAACCACCCGACCCCCACTACCCCCACGCCCCCACGCTCCTTCCCCTCTCCTCCCTGGATCTGGATCGACGGGTAGCGACCCCGATCCCGCGTCGCCCAAGTCGGCCTCGTCCCGACCCAGCCGCCTCTCCCCAGCGCCCGTCGTCGGCGCCGCCCGTCACCGCCGGACTGCCCGTCCCCGCCACTCCCTCGCGCTACTCCCTCCCGGTGGACATCATCACCATCGTGCACCGTCGCCCGCTACTCCGGCCCTCCCCCGAGCGCGCCTTTGCACCTCTACAGGGCTGGTGAGCCCCCTCCGTTCGGCTCCCCTCCTGAAGCCCCCATTGCATGTGTGCGCTCCGGCCCGCGTCCTCGCGCTCATCGCGCGCGCCCGTCCGGCGCCAAGACGCCACTGCGCGCGCCGGCCGCGCAATGGGCTCGCCCGGCTCGCGCCGTCGCCCTGCACCACCGACGCTCTTGCTGCTCTGAATCACATCAGAGCTGGTGCCGCCGCAGCCCCGCTTGACTACCGCCGTCCAAGAACGGCCCCTGCTGACCCGGCCTGACCTTGTCCCTTTCCCCCATCGGTGCCGTGTCCGCCGGCGCCCCTCTGGGTGCCGCGGCGCCCGCCCCTAGGCCGCACAGCCCCTGGCCTTGTGCCACTAACCAAGGGGGGCCCATGCCCATGTTTAAAAGAAAACGAAAATAAAAATAGTTATTTAATTAGTTAGTAATTTGATTAATTAATTAATTTGCTTAGTTAACTACCTAATTAACTTTGATTAATTAGCATAATGAACATATCTAGTCTAATTAAACCTGCTTAATTAAACTAGTCTATGACAGTGGGCCCCATTTCCCTGTTTGACTAGCCAACGTTGACCTAGTCAACTGCTGACTGCGCATGCTGACTAGACACAAGGACCCCACTTGTCATCCACTAGGGCTAGATCCTAGTGGGTACAATAGGTATATTCTGGTTTATTTAGGATTAATACTAAATTTTACAATATTGTTTAAACTTCGGTAAATCATTTAAATTAATCCGTAACTCGGATGAAAAAGTTTTCTACATGAAAGTTGCTCAGAATTTCAAGACGAATCCGGATATGCGTTCCGTTCGTCTGCCACACGTCCCTAGCATAGCTAACATGCAAACTTTCCCCTCCGGTTCATCTATCTAACAGACGTTCGGGACCGGGAAAACTTTCCCGGATGTTTTCCCCTTCGCCAGTATCGCCTAGCGCTGCATTAGAACACTTCTAGCCCCGTTTATTGTCTTGTTATGCTTATGTTTGTGTGTATTTCTTGTTTCTTCCCCCTCTTCTCTCCGGTAGACCCCGAGACCGTTGCTGATGCCACTGTGATCGACTACGTCGACGACGAATCTCCTTCTTGTCTGAGCATCCAGGCAAGCCCACCCCTTTGATCATCCTGATTTCGCCCATTCTATACTCTCATGCTTGCATTAGATTTTGCTACTGTTATTGTTTGCTCCTATTCTGATGCATAGCCTGCTTTTGTACATGCTATTGTTACCTACCTGCTTATCCTAAACTGCTTAGTATAGGTTGGCTAGTGATCCATCAGTGACCCCCCACTTGTCCTTGTTGCCCCTGCTTCATCATCGACGCCTCGATCGGCGTGATCAATGACCAGAGCCCGACACCTCACATCACATCACGCCACTTTTGTTGCTCGACTCTGCAGAGCTACTATCGAGTGCCGAGGGTTATCCCTCATAACGCACTCCTGATGATAATTCTGTAGTGTAGCTATTCGGTCGTGGTCATCGAGGGTGATTTCCTCTTTCACCATTCCCAATACGGGTCTGTCGTTCAACACCTCAAGTGTGAACCTCGAGGGTGGTCCCTCTTACGTTCACCTTGATGATTACATCGAGTGGAATCCTTCGTGGGTGATTCCTCGGGTTTTCCCCTTGATGTTTGGACACACGGTTACAATAACTTTACTTGAGACCTTGGTGAAAGTCGGGCGGGCCCGGAGAGCACCCGCAAGATAATGACGTGGCACGGCCGGGCATTCTGAGCCCTTGTCATAAGTCCACGAGACGGGTCGATGGGGTCACTTTCGATCGTGAGTCTCTGCTTGTCTCCGCAAGCTAATAATACACTATGGTTTGGGTATTTGTTCTGAGTTGGCCTCTGGCCTTTATGCACTAACCACCACGCGAGAATAGTTATGGGCCGTGACGTCGTGGTATCAGCCGAAGCTATGACAGACATCCAGTTCAGCAGTGCGGCACGGTCGGATCGTGCTGGCCATTCGAGGTGGTGCTGGTATTCACCCTGCGCGCAACGACCCGGAGTGCTGCGGGCGATGGGCCCAAGACACTGGAGTGCTTAGGATGTAGACCGGCGGGGACCTCTCTGCTGAGCCTAGGTCGGGCTGTGACGTGTTGATCTTCCGAGGGCGGGCATTGACCCCAGAAAGGTGTGTCCGGCCAAAGTGATCGAGCGTGTTGGGTAACGTGGTGCACCCCTGCAGGGAAGTTATATATTCGAATACCGTGTCCACGGTAATGGACGTTCAGACTTATATCCTGATCTTATACAACTACAAATGGATACCTGAGATATGTGGCTCCGGGAATGCTTTCTCGCAGGGAGTCGAGGAAGGATCTCTGGGCTTTAATGTTACAACATGCTTGTTAATTATAAATTTCTATTCTTTACTCTTCTACATGCTGCAAGATGCTCGGAGCTGCGTGAAGATGCTAGTCTTCGATAGGCTAGGTCTTCCCCCTTATTCTGGCATTCTGCAGCTCAGTCCACATATACAAACCTTCCATTTGATAGCAGTGCATACTTAGTATAGATCTGATGCTTGCGAGTACTTTGGATGAGTACTCACGGTTGCTTTGCTACCCCTTTTCCCCCTTCTTTCTTCTTTCCGGTTGATGCAACCAGATGGAGGATCCCTGGAGCCAGATGCCACCGCCGATGGATGCTGCTACGTGAAGACCACCGACGACCAGGGGTAGTTAGGAGGTCCCAGGTAGGAGGCCTTGCCTCTTCAATCGTGTTGCTTTTGTGCTAGCCTTCTTAAGGCATCCTTGTTTAACTTATGTCTGTACCCAGATATTGTTGCTTCCGCTGACTCTTGTGTATCGAGCTTTTGTATTCGAGCCCTCCAGGCCCCTGGCTTGTAATATAAAGCTTGTATTATTTTAATTTGTGTCTAGAGTTGTGTCGTGATATCTTCCCATGAGTCCTTGATCTTGATCGTACACATTTGCGTGTATGATTAGTGTACGATTGAATCGAGGGCGTCACACCATTGGATCGACATCGTACGGTCACTGGAGCTAGAATCGTTCATATTGACTAAGTTGACAAAGCCCTCCGTCCTTGTCAACTTAGTAGGCCCACAAGTCAGCCTCCCACTATGGTGCGTCCCAGCAAGCATGGAGTATTCATTTTTTGTGCGTAATAAGGAGGCACTTCCTTGCGTGCAAAGATATAGCTAGTGGGTCCGACCTGCCAGCGGGCGGAACATTTTTTTGAAAAATACAGAGGCCCTTCTGGTGGGTCCGAGCTGTCAGGTGGAGGAATCATTATTTTGCGTCTAATAAGGAGGCATTTCCTTGCGTGCGGCCGTGGACCCAGCTATCAGCCTCTCCACGTATAGTCCACTTCTGATGGATGTCGTTTGTTGACCACATTGACCATGCCGCGCCAAGAGCCCCAGGCGGTGGACGACGGCTAGGCCTACGAAGGGAATGACACGGAGCCAGGGAAGACTCGACAATTGTTTCCGATGCGGAGGGAAGTACGAGGGTTTACTGGTTCGTCTGCCGTGGCCGAAGAATAATAGCAGGTGTGGGTGACTAGAGGGATGGCTAGGCCAGCGATGGGAGTATGGTAGGGTGGTGAGGCCTACGCGGCAGCATAGCCGGCCGTGGGAGGAGGGAGCAGGCAATCCCGCTGGCGCTTATTTGAGCGGCTGGAGTAGGAAGAGCAAAGATTGAAGAAGCACGACGGCCGTTGGATGGACATCCAACAGTCACTGCTCTCATGTGTTGACTAAGTTGACATGGCATTGCGTGTGCGTCAACCTTTTTTTAGGAAAGCATACGCGTCAACCTGTAGTAGGCGCACAAGTCAGCCTCAAATCTGTGGAAAACAACATACAACCCATCTGCCATTATTTCTAATAATTTACAGCCCATTTGCTAATTCTTAAGAATTTTTTTGGAGCCCATCTTCTTTTTGTTAGCGTTACACCCCATATTGTGGCCACAGTTAAAAATTAAATGAAAGTTTGCATATTTCAGTGCGGTCAACTATTTTTAATCCCGAAATATCGAGTCACATTCAAACTGTTTTGCAAAATAATAATTTATATAAATATAAAATCCAAATAATTGTCCACGCATAAAAATCAATGGAATTTAAAATCTTGTAATGAAAAAAATTGAAACTAATTCCCGATTTGATGTGTTTTAAAAATGTACAACCCATTTCTGGGCAAACCGAAGGAAACTCTCCTCATCTTGAAAGATTTGCAGCCCAGCAGGGCTGATAAAGCAAGTATGCCTCGTTTTGGTATTTCTTTTAAAAAAATAGAACTGGGCTAGCCATTTTCTAGAAGAAAAAAACACAACTCGGCTCATGATGTGGTAAACATAAATAAAACCCTGGCTAGACGGGCCACAGCCCCCGCACAGCCCCATTGTTACCCTGTTGCTAAAACTAGTATAAATAACAACTGCTTGTTCCTAAAAAATAACAACTACGCGACCTGCTGGTTCCCTGGTGTCAGCCACTCGTAGTGTAATTCTCTCGTTTATTGGCTACGTTGACAATGGCGTGAACTCCAGATGTCCAACCATTAGGAGGAACCATCTTTTTCGCTTGTAATAACGAGGCACTTGCTTGCGTACTGCCATGATGCTGGTGGGTCCCTACTATCATCCTCTCCACATATAGTCATCTCCTCGTTCCTCTCAGTTGTTGACAACGTTGACAACGCAAGAGGGTGGCGCACCGCGCACGGCGAGCGAACCAAGGTAGAGGACGATGGTGAGGCCTCGGATGGAACAAACAGGAGTCATGGAAGATGCGTCGGTCCAGTCGCAGGTGGAGGGGAGTATGAGGGTTGACAGGTTCGGGTGCGGGTGCGTGTTGGGGCTGACGTCGTCGGAATATAATAGTACGTGTGGGAGAATAGAGGGAGGGACTGGCCAACATTGGAGGGTACGGTAGGGCAGCAGAGCCGCATCTAGCCATGGGAGGCGGGAGCAGGCGGAACCGACAAGGAGGTTTGGTTTGGGCGGCTGGAGGAAGAAGACAAGAGATAGAATATACACGACAGATGTTGGATGTCAATCCAATGGCTGGTAGGCAGAATCGTTTGTTGACTGGCTAGTAAGTCGACACCACCTTGGTAGGCTATTTCCTCGTGGGTCCCAAATGTCAGAATCCAAATTTGTCACAGTCATGCAACCTTTCCTATGAAAATTTACAGCCTGTTTGATGTGCTAGATTGAAATAAGTTTGTGGTTGCTCGTGGGGGCTAATCACTTGGCTTCTGTAATGCACAGTGAGCTCAAGCAGCCGGCGAGACTGATGTTATTTCCCTTGGTTGGGATTTGTTAAAATATTTCACTCTAAATTAAACGAATGGCAAGCCATTCGCCTTGTTTCAAAGAAAATATGACAGTCATAGCCGAGTTGAAAAGTGCAAGAACATCTAACTCTAGCTTACAAACTGTACAAAAGCACGAGGGTTAATTTTCATCAGGTTTAGACAAAACCCAGGTTGAAAAGGGCAACAACATCTAACTCCAGCACTTTTTTCGGCAGTCACAGTCCAATGGATCAGTCAGGTCCATAGAATGAACATCATGGGTCGTAAAATTTACTGGATTATGACCACAATATGCTGTAAATAGAAGCCCGACACGTTCAAAAGCTCTTTTGCCCACCTAAAACTCCTCTTTTTGCTCTTCGACATACCCATCCATCAAAACCATGCTACTGATAAACTTAAGCCTGATGGACAATAGTAACCTCCCATTCAGCAGGAAGAATGTGACAAATGTAGTGTTTGCATGGTTGGCTACCTATCTTCCTAGCGTTATTGTATTCAATCGAATGTCATGAGAAGTGTAAAAATCCTGGTGCTTGCGAATCCACTGATTTGTTATACCTTTCTTACCCCGTCCTGTTTCCTAAATAGACATGAAGATTGAAAATAATTAAGGTCTAAAAAAAGAGTGTCGAAAGAGCAACAGCTGAACACTTTATTCTAGTACACTATATGCGGGCGTCCAATGTGCATGAAATTATCACCTTTATATAGAACTTCTCCAGACATGGAAAGCATTACAGCAAGCCAATAATCTTGTTCAGATCAAAACTATTCATTTGGATATATAAGATCTTGACAGAATCCAGCACCATTGATAGGCCATCCATTGAGAAACTCTTCATTGAGCATAGAACATAATATTAGTACAAAATGTGTACTCCAAGATGATATATAACTTATGCGCAGAAATTTAAAATGCAGCTTATGGTTACAAGTGTAGATGATAATATAAAGTACCTGAAGAACTGTGGAGCCAAACACCATATTGAAATGAGCACAGAGATCATGTATTACACCCAAGGTCTCCAGTTTAGGCGCAAAGAGGATGGTTATTTGCGACGGTGAATAACTAGAATCAAGGATCAACCTTTGAAGTGAAGGGGCATCTTGGATGATGAGCTGCCTTCCGTCAAAAGAAATTCCAGTTCTTACAAGGTTAGGCGAATTATTTGGAGACAACCAATTCTAACTGTGAAAACAAGCACCAAGCACTCCAGGGCAGGGCAACTAGAGTGGATGATGTTGTGCAATGAGGCCTCTGATATACGAACTCGCACAAGTGAAAGTTTCTTGAGAAATGGGAGTCAAAGGTTTAGTACCAGTTATGCAGTAGGTAGCCTGCAATATAAAGGTAGCGGTGTGGAGAGAGAGTAGGAAACTGCAAGATTGACATCGGTGTTGAGGGCACAAGTACATGGCGTTCGGTATCTGGTAGGTGATTTCCAGGGAAATAGTAGAACTCAAGCAGTTGTTGTTTTGTGAATTCAGGGGATTTCAGCCAGGCGTCCACCGTGTAGGGCATGGTATGCTTGCTCGGATAGCATGACGGGATGCAGAGGCTTTGAACAGAGCCCTGGTGGGAGGAGATGATGGCTCTGGGGATTTCAAAATCATTGAAGAGAGATAGCTGACGACAGTCAAGATTAAGGGGCACGGTGCGCCATAGTGGGCGCCACCAAATTGAGAGGACTTGGGTGCGGCAGCAATCCTTGGTGGGGAGAAGCGAGATGATCTCCCCAAGGACGGCGTCCGGGAGATCGCTGATGCGGTCCACCAGAGATTATATGGGTTCCTGGGAACCGGTGGGGGCAGGGTCGCCGCTTCTCCCGGCGCTTCTAGGTGCGGGATCTACAACAGGCATCGCCGCTGGCGGGAGCCTCATCTTCTTGGTGCTGGGGTCAGCCGACTCCATTTTCCTCGAGGGCGTCGTGTCACGCTCACGGATTTGAGCATAGTAATGAATGACGAGCCTAGTTGTAGTGCAAGTGAAGAAGAAGGGGAGCTGGGTGTTTTCTGTAGTAGTGAGGAAGAAGGGGAGCTGGGGTTTTCTGTAGGAGTGAGGTGAGGAATTTCGGGGTATGAGTAGAGCGAGTTGACGTGAGGTGGGTGGGAGTGAGGAGGAAGAAGAGCACCCAGGTTTTTTTGGGGGGGCGGTGTGCTGGGTGTGGGTAGCGCCTCTCATTAAGTAAATATATGGTCTTTTGAATTGATTTAATTATTTACTAGGGTGGATGGGCTGTTTTGTCTTGGGCCCAGAGAAACAATTACTATTAGTACTATGGAGACACTCTACAGCTACCCAGAAAAACAATTACTACTAGTACAATGGATACACTACTGCTTATGGCTCCTCCTAGGTCATCGAAATGTCTCCCTCTACTGAATGTCGTTTTACTTTTGTTCACCGACATGCAGGACATGCAGCGCGCGGGCCCAATTGCCATCCACCAAATTAGAAGGCAATATGCAGGCGGAGAGTCACCCCGGTCGTAGCCACGGCAGTAATGAGCCGTCGTATCACAAAACCCCACCTTCCCGCAGTCTAAGTTTGACGGACAAAACAACCATCATTTCACTCTTCGTTGAATCACCTTCTCCCTCACCGTCTTCAAGAAAGCCAACACTCGAATCTGCCACTGTTCTTCTCTCCCAGCGAAGGGAAGGTAGGCGGATCCATGATGTTGATATATTTTTGTTCAGAAGAAAAAGAACTTTTGCAAAGAAGTAACCGATCCTCACTCTCTTTTTTGTTTCATTGTCATTGCGATTGTGTTTTCCTTTCAGAGGTCTCCTAGTATTCGCCAGCTTCATGATGGATCAAGAAGAACCAGGCAAAGATCTGCCAATATTGGAGCATACGCGGGAGGCTGATCCACCCAAGACACAGAGCTCCAAGATGTGGGTAGTGAAGAAAAAGAACTAATCTCTTATGCAGGGTCAGGTCTCCAAACGAACTTAATCATATGAAGAATTTGCTGGAGCTTGAATGTGCTTGAATGGACGCAAGCTAATCATGAACAAATGAATCACTCATTTCTCTTGTCCTCATACTGCTATATCTGTTATTGTTGATGAAATTGATATCATATTCTTCACTGATGAAGTATATGAGTTTGTAAGTTGCACTAATTCATCTGCATGATGAACAACCTAAAGCTACTGAATGGATCCTCGAAAGTTGGATGTACAAACCGCATGATCGGTGACAGGAACTTGTTGATGGACACTGATTTTTCACCATCAGATCTGAAGCATATCACCTACACTGATAAAGGCAAAAGCAAGGTATTGGGTTTAAGTAAGGTTGCGATCTCAAAGGATAGACACATGGACAAAGTCATGCTTGTCGAGTCCTTAGGATTCAACCTCATGTCTGTCTCAATGCTTTGTGATCTTGATATGGTCGTCATCTTTGGCAAATATTGTTGCATTGTGCTAATGGAATCTGACAATTCCAAAGTCTTTGAAGGCTTTAGGAAAGGAGACTTGTATATTGTTGATTTCTCAGCAGGACCACAGCCTGCCACATGTCTACCTGCAAAAGCTTTCAGAATGGTGGCTATAGCATCGACGACTTGGTCATGCTGGGATGAGGAACTTGCATACACTCGCGAAGAAGAAGCATGTCATTGGCATCGAAGGTGTCAAATTCCTCAAAGATCATCTTTGTGGGGCTTGTGAGGCTGGAAAGATCACCAGAGCCAAGCATCCCCCTAAGATTATCATGACCACTTCTCATCCCTTTGAATTACTTCATATGGATCTCTGTGGCCCTACTCATTATGCCATGTTCTCTAGTTCTGCATCATTATATGGCTTTGTCATAGTTGATGATTATTCTCGTTACATCATCATCAACAGGCAATATCTTCACAAATTCTTCAAATAGACCTCATATGAACTCCTCACTGACAAGAAACCCAATGTAAGTTATTTCAAAGTCTTCGATGCTAAATGCTGGATTAGAGATCCCCACCATCACTCTAAATTTGCACCAAAAGCACATGAGGGTTTTATGCTTGGTTACGGAAAGGACTCACACACCTACAGAGTCTTCAACATCAATCATCACAAGACTGTTGAAAATGTAGATGTGCGGTTCGATGAAACTAATGGCTTGCAAAGAGAGCACCTACCTCCTGTGCTAGATGAAATGTCACCTGAGGAATCCATCAAGCTCAAAGCTACTGAAGATATCATCCCTATCGAAGAATCTGCTGAAGAAGTCATTCCAGATCGCGAAGAAAATCACACTGGTGCTGCTGAAGAAAATGGTCGTAAAGAAATTGTTTGGCCTAAGCAAAGTCGTCAACCTACACATCCTCGTGTTGCAAATGAAGTGCAGATCGAGAAAATCATCGATGACATCAACGCACGAGGTCCTCTCACGCGCTCAAAAGCTTCACACTTATCTAACTTTTGTGGGCATTTTCCATTTGTCTCTATCACAGAGCCCACTAAAGTTGATGAAGCATTCATGAAATCTGAGTGGATTGAAGCCATGCAAGATGAATTGCATCAATGTGAGCTCATCAATGTGTGGGAGCTTGTCAAGCGACCAGACCCACGCAAGCACAACATCATCGGTACCAAATAGATCTACCGCAACAAACAAGATGAAGGGCCAATTCTTTTGCTAGCTTTTTTGGGCTTCCAGAATAAGCTGCCCCCTATCCTGCTTATTCTAGAAGCCCAACCAAAATTTTCTTTTTAGAATCCTACTAGTCAAGTCTTAACTACTAGGCTTCTAAAATAATAAATTTGGTTGGGCTTCTAGAATAAGCTGGGTAGGGGGTAGCTTTTTGTAGCTTATTCTAGAAGCCACCAAAAGAACCGGCCCGAAAATGGCCTTGTGGTGAGGAATAAGGCTCGTCTCGTAGCTCAAGGCTACACACAGGTTGAAGGAATTGATTTTTATGAAACTTTTGCACCTGTTGCTAGACTTGAGGCTATTCGCATATTGCTTGCTTACGCTAACCATCATAATATCATCTTACATAAAAATGGATGTGAAAAATGCATTCCTCAATGGTAAATTTGAGGAAGAAGTATATGTTGCTCAACCACCAGGTTTTGAGGATCCAAAATTTCTAGATCACGTCTATAGACTCAACAAGGCCCTCTATGGCCTAAAGCAAGCACCTCGGGCATGGTATGACACACTTAAGGAATTCCTCATGAATAAAGGCTTCAAATCCGGTTCACTTGACCCAACTCTTTTCACCAAAGCATATGATGATGAATTATTCGTGTGCCAAATATAGGTTGATGATATTATCTTTGGCTGTACTAACCAAGGTTACAGTGAAGAATTTGCCTATATGATGAGTGAGGAATATCAAATGTCTATGATGGGAGAGTTGAAATTCTTCTTAGGTCTTCAAATTCATCAACAACACAATGGCATATTCATATCTCAGGGGAAATACCTCAAGGATGTGTTGAGGAAATTCGACATGCAAGATTGCAAAGGCGTCAAAATCCCTATGCCCACAAATGGTTATCTATGCACCAATGAAAATGGTAAAGACTTCGATCAAAAGGTATACCACTCCATGATTAGCTCCTTATTGTACCTATGTGCATCTAGGCCGGATATTATGCTTAGTGTTTGCATGTGTGCCCGATTTCAAGATACACCGAAGGAATAACACCATAAGGTTGTGAAGCATATTCTTCGATATCTAGCTCACACTCCAACAGTTGGATTATGGTATCCCAAAGGCTCTTCCTTTGATCTCATTGGATATTCTGACTCTGGCTATGTTGGTGATCGGGTGGACCGCAAGTCAACGTCAGGCACATGTCATTTCCTCCGACGATTCTTGGTATGTTGGTCCTCGAAGAAGCAGAACTGTGTAGCACTCTCTATTGCTGAAGCTGAGTACATTGCTGTTGGATCCTGCTGTGCTCAATCGCTGTGGATGAAGCAAACCCTCAAGGACTATGGCACCAATGTGAAGAATGTGCCACTGTACTACGACAATGAGAGTGCTAACAAGATTGCTCACATCCCAGCTCAGCACTTGAAGACAAAGCACATCCAAATTCATCATCATTTTCTTCGTGACCATGTGTTGAAGGGAGACATCTCCATCGACCACATAAATAGTGAAGACCAGCTGGCCGATATCTTCACAAAGCTCTTGGATGAGAAGAGATTTAGCAAGTTGCGGTTTGAGCTAAATATATTAGAATCTTCGAATGTTCTTTGAAAAGGACAGACATACTAACACTTATGCAAAATTGATGACTAAGATGTGCAACGCACAAAGTAACCTTTCTCTCCAATCAATGAAGACTAACCCTCTAAGTGTGAAGAAATTAATGAAGAATTTGATTCTCAGAACCCTGTGACAATTGTATTCGATGTCTGAAATCATCATTCTTATACGGTGGTTTACACCACCAACCAAAGTTGAAAATCTTCAATTTGAGTTTTTCATCATTTTTGAAATTGCTCAGTTGTTCAATTTCTTGAACTTTGCATTGTCTTCACTCTTTCCGTCATTGTTCTTCATTGACTATACATATACTTGAGTTTTTATGTCCTATATAGCATTTACTTATAGCTAATTCTTCAATTTACTTTTCCTGCTAAGTGAATGTGATCGGACCCATCCTCCTCTATCCTAAACTCAACCCAGTCTATTCACAAATTCTTCATGTGCGTTCTATTTGAAACCCATTCAAAATCTTCACTGTGTCCTTGTCAGCTGAAGAATTTGCGAACGAAACATTAAAATATTCTTATCTGAATTTTTGGCTTTTGCCGCTCAAACCGTTACACATACCACGATAATATTTATCTATTCACCCACGATCTCACATGATCTCCACCACACTGTACGTGGGTGACACATGTCACTAGGATGAGAAGGGTCAAGGGCACGTTCGTCCATTTTCCTCGGGCTAGCGGTTTTTTTCACATCGGCTATAAATACCCCTCACCCTCCTTAGACTGCATTTACCCCGCTCGATCTCACTCCCCTTGCTCGAGCTCCCAAGCCCTAGTGCTACCTCTACCTTCATCGTCGCTGGTGAGGAAGAGCTTCACTGCCACGACCTCGTTGCCGTCGTACTCACGCCAGTCGCAGATATCTTCACTCCGCCGCCACTATAGTTGTCTTCCTCTGCCAAGTTAGGGTGTGGAAGATCTGGACAGACGAACTTCCAATCTACACTCTCAGTTAGTCGTGTTCTTCGTCAAGGGTAATTAAAAGTTACTTTTACTGCCTTTGTTGATTCTGATGATTTACGTAAAATCTTCAAAAGGTGTTTATTCTTCAACTTCCACACTCTAAACACCTCACACAACCATCTGTTCTTGATCTGTTTCTCTAAGTGATGTTTTTCCTCAAGATTCCTCAATTGTGTGAATTTCACAATCCATACAACTCTGGAACCTAGGTCAAAGAACGCTTAGTGAAATTCTTCAAGACATATCTGGTCAATTTCCTCAAACTTGTTCCATTTTGCAAAAACTTCTGAGAACGTGTATGACCTCTCCAAATTCTTCACACCTATACTTTGTTCACAGGTACACATGTCTCCTGCTGAATCACTAGGTTCTCCTCATTTGCAGCGTTCCTCGAAGAAAAGTTGCATACTTCTTCAGAGAACTCAATAGTTCAAAATCCTCAGCTGAAGAAAATGGCAGATGGCAAGAAATCTCAGAAGGGTGGGAAGAAACTGGAAGTCAATACTGCTTTTGAGATCCCTGATGACATATATGCAGGGTATTGCACACCAGATGAGGCAACTCATGGTAAGGAAGCGAAGAATGAGCGCAAGGTGCGCATACAGAGAATTGAACGAAGATGGGCACGGGAATGGAGGGAATACATATATGTAACTCCAAAGTACATGAAGAAATTCGCTCTTCACCCTCCTTACCCAAGACCTCCGTTGGCGCCTGGCCAAATTTCTGACCCCACCAGCCTCAAGCGCGGTGAAGACTATGCTGATGAATGGGCCAAGCGGCAAGCCAAGTTGGCCAAACAGGCCAAAGAAGCAGTGAGGAAATTCAACAAAGACTCAGCTGCTGCTGTTGCTGAGGCCTCCACAAGCAAGAAGGCTATGCCTAAGAAGCCTCCTCGCAAACCTCCTTCCTCAGCAATGCCCTCATAGCCAAGCTCAGCAATGCCCTCACGGCGAAGCTCATCTATGCCCTCACGGCATATTCCTCAAGATGCTCCAGTTCCTTAGGTTGCAAAATCCTCAACTCCGCCGGCAAAGTCCTCGGCACCTTTGCATCTCGCCTCTTGTCAAAGGAGCATAGGCATCTCAATTGCCTCAGGAGCTTCTACAAGTTCTTCAGCTCCTCCTCAGTCTTCAATAGGCCCCACTTTGCTGAAAACCAAGGCCACTACTGGGCAAGGCACTAGACCAAGTCCTTACAAGAAGCAAGTTGCCTTCCAAGTACCGTCTGATGATGACGAAGCTGATGATGAAGAATTAGCCGAAATCATCAAGAACAGACAGCAAAGGGTCGCCAGAGCCAAGGGCAGTGTTGTGACCCTCCTGTTGGATCCGAAGAGGATCCTGGATTTCATTGACCTCTAGCACAATGACCCAAACACTCCCTTGCCAGAGTTGAACGTCACACCTGGTCAAAGTCACATGTTGACGGCCTTCATCTCTGAAGATAAATGGAAATTTGAGCAAGCCAGGTTTGTGCAGAAAGCCCAATACAAGAAACAGCGCTTTCTGAAGGATACGCTATCACCTAAACAACTTATCTCTCTACAGTCTGAGATCAAGAAGCCCAGTGATGAATTTGACGCCTACAAGGCAGAATGGCTGGGAGCCAAAGTCAGATTCATCAAAATGGCAAAGGGACTTACTTCCAATGTTGCTGATCCAACACACATTGAAATTCCTCATGCTAAAGCATCTGCACATCCAACTGAAGAACATGCCAGCACCGCTGATGAAAATCAGGCTGCTGATGAAACTACAAGCACCAGGGCTGATGAAGCAATTCCAGCCGCTGAAGAAATTGCTAGGGCAACCATTAGTGTCGCACCTAAAGAACAAGTCAGGCCAGCTGAAGCATCTGAAGCTGCACCTGAAGAAGCTGAACAAGTCAGGACAACTGCATCAGTTGTGCCTGAAGAAACGG
This sequence comes from Aegilops speltoides, assembly GCA_021437245.1. NCBI lineage: Eukaryota > Viridiplantae > Streptophyta > Magnoliopsida > Poales > Poaceae > Aegilops > Aegilops speltoides. Next base: position 317,447,603 of record CM038147.1, on the reverse strand, counting down.
CACCAATCTCCTCTGCTCCTCCTGCACCAATGCCAACACCAAGTCCTATTCTTCCTTCTGCTTTAGAAGTGAAGAAAACCAAGGCTGCGGAGCGAGCTACACTTAAGAAAAGGAAAGCATCTGCTTCCTCAGAATCTTCTACTCCCAAGAAGGCGAAGATTTTGACCAGCTCACGTGAAAATCCGATTGATGTTGCTCCTCTTTCATGCAGAAGATTATGTGATTCCGAGTGAATTCAATGAAGAAGATCCTTATGCTGCTTCGACAGAGCAGATGGATGAAGAAATTGAAGTTGACAATGTCACTTCAACCCCTCTTGTATGATCGCCCATGCCTTAGTTCATAGCTGAAGAGGCAAGCGTGGAAGAAATGGATGAAGATGAAGATGTGGACATTGGGAGCACCACACCTGTGATGACTGATGACTTTTGGGAAAGTCAGCACCCCAACTCTGCCTTGTTCACACCACTGCAACAAATTCCTCAGTACCCCGTACCTACTGAAGTTCAAATGGGTTCTAATGAAACTCGCACTACTCCTTCCATTCCTGAAGAAATTCTAGCCACTAGTGATGATGATAAAGCTGCTGAAGAATGGAAACCCAGGCTGCTACTGAAGCAGATACTGAAATTCCTCAGCTTGTGGTTCCTGAGACTGTGATTCCTGAAGCTGTGCTGCAATTGACTGATACTCCTCAGCCGAAGACAAAGAATCCATTCTCAAAGACGCCGAAGTTCAAAGTTGATGACTTCTTCCACGAGCATGTGTTCTTCACAAAATACAACCCATATGACTCTGCTCGTCTTTGAAGGAAGCGTTTTTGGACGGCCAGCCAAGCAAACTTCTATTCTTCACCTCTTTTTGATAAGGACAAAATCTTCGACCATCAGCATATTCCTCATGTGGACATGGAATCGCTGCTGTGCTTCACACCAGTCCTCAGTGTTCTTCATGATGCTGGATTGCTCAACTTCTGCACTTATATATGTGATTGGAATGAAGAACTAATTCTTCAGTTCTACGCGACGTTGCACATCACCGGAAATGTTGAAGATGTAAATTCTTGGGTGTTGGACTGGATGATAGAGAACACTCACTTCAAAGCACCAACCTCTGAATTGCTTCATGCCATGCCTGTCAGTCCTCCCCTTGAAGGTGCTCATCTCATATATCATGAACCTGAGCAGTCTGATCACTACATGCAAGTGTTGATGAAGTCGCTGAAGCCTGGTCAAGCCCCAAGGACCAAATTCCTCGTGAAGGAATTGCTATATGTGCCACGGACTGTCTATTGCGTTCTGACCAAGACATTGAATCCAATCAAAAGCCACGACTCGAATGAAAAAGAAGTCGTTGGCATCATGAAGAATCTGTTGTTTAATATCATGCGTGGTATCCCAATAAACTACCATGACTTCTTCATGTAGACTATGGCAAATGTTGCATTGTCTCCTTTTGAATTGAAGCCTTACGCTCCCTGGATTATGAGATTCCTCAGATCAAGGTCTTCAATCAATTACAAGGCTGACACACTCAACCATGGCAGCTACTTGCCCCCCATTCAAGTCCTCAAGCGGACGTTTTCCTTAGCTGATGAAAAGGGCAAGGCCACTTCAATTGTTGATGAAGGCATTCGTCCATTGGATGGACAGTTTCGCAAAGCTGCAACTTACTCCACCAATGATGACTCTGGCACTCATAACCCTGCGCCAATGCTTCAAAGCAAAATCCTCAAGGCACAGCTCCAAGGGTGATGTGAGCTTCTCCTCAGTCTTCATCAGAAGGTCGGTCGCAACCATAAATGGGTCAAGCGTCAGTTTGTTTCAATTCTTCACAACATGACTGCTACACATAATTTAGTGAAGAAGAACCACTACTACCTCCATGAAGTATTTGATCGCACCTGGGCTATTCTGACTCATCTCTATGATGACGAAGATCTCAAGCAGATGGGCTTCAAGCAGGACTTTGACTGGTCTAAGCCGCCGACAAAGAAATTCAAGAAAGTCAAGGTTCCTCCCTTGGTGGCCATCTCATTTTCTTCATCGTGCGACACTGATGAAAATGAAGATTTGGACGATACTGCGGCACGCCCTACTCCAACAACAGACCCCAACAACGCTAGCGCTCCTCCATCAACCTCATGATGATTTTCTTCAGGGGCGTTAGTCCTCATTTTTTGTCCCTTTTGGTCATTTGATGACAAAGGGGGAGAAATTTGAGTTAGTCTTCAAGCGGGTCTATCTATATGGGCGTTTTTTTGTTAAGTTGCAACTCTCGCTCTTCTGAAGTGTTTGTTGATCGAGTTGTAAACTTAAGTCCGATGGTGACCTGATACTTTTGCTCTGTTTTTCTGCATGCTATTTCCTCATATATGTTATGCACACATGCTGAATTACATCAATCACCATATTTCATCATGCATTTCAAATTCTTCATTCGGTATGTTAAATATGTGTATGAATTACAAGATATAGGGGGAGATCTCCATGATTCTACTCTTCAAATGTGCATTGCTTCAAAAGCAAATTCCTCACTATGCACATCTTCAGGGGGAGTTCTTCTATATCTTGCAATCAAATTCCTCAATATTGAGCACTTTCAATTCATATGTTTATTCCCGTTGAAAACTTAACCTATATTGTCATCAATCACCAAAAAGGGGGAGATTGTAAGTGCATCTAGTGCCCCTTAGTGATTTTGGTGTATTGAAGACTTATATGTTAAGGGACTAATATGTTTGTGAGTGTACACAGGTTCTATAAGTCGATGAGGAGTTTGATATTTACAATGAATGTCGACCCCTAAAAATGAATGTCTTCAGCTGAAGACTTTGGTTCTCCTGAAGACTTTGAAAGTGAAGAAATTGGTGTGACCGTGAAGACTTGGATATTCATGCGAGGATTATGAAGCGTGAAGACTTTTGTTTTCGTAGTTTCATTTTCTCTTTCTTGAGTCATAGGAAACACCGTACTGTTAAAAGGTGTCGAGATAATACTAAGGAAACTGATTTCCAAGTGATGCTCATCTCAAAATCCTACACCTACCCAATCCTTTCGAGTGAAGCCATTGGAATTCTCATATCAGTTCAGTCAATTTCTTCAGTGACAGAGACGAAGATCTTCTGGTCTCCAAGGAATTTGTTCTGACTGAGGAGTTAGGAATTCGCCAGTGTGGATTGCCTACACAGTGAGGAGCATGATAACCCCGAGGAATTCGAACCTCAAATCCGACCGTTGCTATGCCACGCGCCAGCTATCCAAAATATCCTACCACCTAACGGTCATATCATTGAAGGGCATTTATGTATTATCTTGTTGGGATGCTCCCTAGGCTATAAATAGCCGCCTCCTTCAACCACTAGCTGGTTGGCTGCTCCGAGAGAAACTGACACTTGTCAATTGAGAGCATCCCATCCTCCGAGGATTTTGAGCGAAAATCATCAAGTGAGGAAAACCCAAATCCCAAAACCAAACCTATAAACCCAAAGTGATTGAGCATCACTGAAGAGATTGTTCATGTGTGGAACCGATGCTTGTTACCTTTGAGGACTGTGTATCCTCCAGATGGTTAGGCGTCATGGTCTGAGCATCCAAGAGGAATTGTGGATTGCCGAGTGACCAAGTCTGTGAAGGTTTGGAAATCACCTATGAAGACTTACCATGAGTGTTGGGCGAGGTCTGTGTGATCTTAGCTCAAGGAGAATATGGTGAGGACTGTGTATCCGGGACTGTGTGTCCTCAAGTTTAAATACTCAGCCGCTCCAACGAGACGTACAACTGTCATAGCAGTTGGAACTGGTCTACCTAATCATTATATTCACTAAGCCTACTGGTTCTATTTCCTCAACCCTTTCATTTCCTCATTGATGTGTTGATGAACCTGATCATTACTGTTTGAAGACTTTGACTGAAGAGTTTCTCTATTTCCTCAATCCAATTTCTTAAGTCACATTGTCTTCAGCCTGCTTATCCTGTGTTTACGTTTTCTGTACTCTGTGTTTGTTTTCATTTCATTATGATGACTATGCTATTGCTCTGTTATGCTTATACCTGAGTACTTATTCCGTTGCTAATTGTTTGTGACTTAGGAATTTCCTCACCCTGAAATTCCTCAATGACGAATTTGTAAAAATTGTCTATTCACCCCCCTCTAGTCGACTTAACGCACTTTCAAAGAACGATGAGAACGGCATGACACGCCCCCACTGCACAAAATACACGATCAAGTTAGCCTCCATGCATGCAAAGTAATTATTGAAATGCACAAAAGGATGTATGTGTTATAGTGCTATCGACGGATGACTTACCCAGGATGATAAAGTAGGAGAATCGTTTCTTTGTCCTTATTGCTGACCAAGAATTCTTTGATGTACTGACTCGCATATTTACGGTTAGCATCGTTGATTAACAAGAAGCCCTCATGCATGTAGTATGGGTCCGTGACCGCAAGACCGGTGACTTGCTCTCTCCTGACGATGTAGTTCATGTGCAACGCATACAGGCGAACGAACGTAAAATTGAGTGTCCTCATTTGAAACATCTGGAAGATGTAATCAAACCTCAGGAAGAAGAGGTCCGCGGGGCATGTGTGGACATACATCTTGCAACTGCTCGGCACATGAACCCTATAAAGTGGGTATCCTGGATCATCCAAGGCGAGGAAGCTTCTCTCTGTCGAAAGCACATGGTCATGGAGTCTCCTGAGACCCCCTGTTATGCCAGCTAGTGCATTCACCGGTACCATTGGCTCTCCCATGACATGGATTAATGGCGCATGTTTCATCAGTACACTGTCAACCTTGGTCGAAGGCAGCTGGCTACTAGAACCAACATTGTCGGTTTTATTGGATTTTCTTGCCGTCGGTCTCTTCCTATGCTTCTTCTTGGTGGGCTCAGGTGCTGGTGGGTCTGTCAGACTCTCCCTGAGCACCACCCCTAGTGTTGTTGGGCTCAGCATTGGACGACTCTGGCTAATTAGTTCAGCTTGGGTGGAACCGGCATCTGGAGGCGTGTCCTGCGAGGATTGCAAGAACAAAGACTTCTTGCACTCCCGAGGACGTTCCGGCTCTGATAGATGCATCTCATATTCATATGGTTGAATCATTGTTACTTCGTTATCATAGCCAGTATTGAAATACTGGTTAGGGTCATCATCGGCCTCCTCCATGTCAGGATCCATATCCATGGGGCAGATGGCATCATCTATCGAAACGGTTGGCACTCCTTCCTTGTGTCTCTCGATCTCAGCAAGCAGCACAGACGATGGCTGTACATGTGTAGGTGGGGTTGTGGTCATACCTTCTCGAGGTCCCGTTGGTGTGCTCCCGGTCACCTCGACACAAAGATTTTCGGCCACAGGATTGGCCAATTTTTGCATTCGCCAAGCTGCGTGGGGGTCTCGTCATCCTCTCCATCAGTTTGTATCGGAGAGGGAAACCCTCATAGCCCGCTTTCACACTCGCCACGGAGACCCTTAAGGCGTTATCAGGCATCTGCCGGTGGTGGAACAATCGGTCCATGGGCTTCCCTATAGTACCCTTCCCCACATCCACCAACCCACCCTTCATGTGGTAAAGGAGGGTGCACGGAGTGGAGTCGGCCTCCAAAGACATATATGTGCGACATCAGAGATCCAAAAAGAATGGCAACTGAAAATTAATTAATTAGTTGAGTTGATGAGGGTGCGACGCGTATTTACCGTGAGGGCATCTAGCTCAGCCAATGTCGACGGCCCGACATTCAAGCTAGAGACGGAGCTGGGGCTGCTGTGAGAGCCGGGTGCAGGAGCAGGTGCTGGAGTAGGTGCGGGTGCGGATGCCATACTACGGGTATGGGTGCGGTACCGGTGTTCATTGAGTTTCTCCCGGTGAAGCTGGGCATGAGAAAATCAGTTGGTGGCGCGTTTGGATTTTGCTGCACCTAGGTGACCACAGTTGGAATCAAGCTTGTAAAGGCAGCCACCATATCATGTCTACAGGCAGCTACCGCTTCCCGGATTGCCTCGGCTTTGGTCTCAGCTTTAGTTTTCTCCATCGCCCGCGCCACCTTCTCGTCGATAGTCACTTGACTGAACTTCTTTCTCTGTCTTTTAGCCTCGAGGTCCTCGTTATAATAGTACTTCCACGTGGTGTCGTCCCCGGCGGCATGCACACATCCATATTGTGGCCGCTGGCCCAGCGGTGTCCCATCATTATGTTAGTGGCCCGGTTGAAAGGAGTGTCCCACTTGTACTTCGTCGACGACTGAGTCGACTAAGTCGACGAGTCGCTTTCGGCCGCAAGCTTGTGTTGCTCTCTCTACAAAATGGACCGTGAATCATTTACGAATACGACTAGAATGTAGTACACTTCATTGATCAGAAGCTAATATGTAAGGTGGTAAAAGGATAATTACCAGTAATCTCATGAATTTCCTAGTCGGCCCGTCGGTGAAAAAAAATCTTTTTTTTGGGTCCCATGAGAATCGGGTCCTGATGAAGTCATGCTCCTGCTGGTCGATGAACTCGGCCAATGGGTCTGGGATCCCCTGACGTTCACGTTCTGCGTCCTCCTTAGCCCACACGGGCCTCTTTCCCGTGTAACCATGATTTCCAAGGCGGTGGTTCCCCATGTTCTTTCCTGCAGCTGCTTGCCTCTCTTCGACCAGGCCTTGGCACCTTCTTCATTGCCAGTCTCCTTGAACTTTTCAAAGTCCTCTATTGTAATTTTCAGATTGTCTGCAACAATCTTGGCGTAGGTTTCATGGTCTACTTCAATCGCCTTTTCACCGTAGTTTTCCAAGCGCTCAATGCATTGCTGAACTTCCCTAGGACTTTGTTGTTGATTTTTTCAGGGCATCATCATCCCATGGATCGACATCGTCATTCCGACCAGGGAACAGGAATCTTGCGTGCAACCTAGTTAGGAGGAGCTTCTTCAAATGTTCATTCTTCCGCATGTTTGTGGTGTTGATGTTAGCGATATCCGGTAGTATGCATGCTAGTTGGTTCCCATAACACGCTGCCACTTCCCACGGCTCTACTGGCTCGAACTCGCCAGGGTGCATGCCGTGACCATGAGTCTTCCGGTGTCAAGCTCATTTGGGTGCCGTGTCCTCTTTTCCTTCGTTCCCTCACTGGCTTGGGAGGTTCCACCTTCCGTGCTATACTTAGCAACATCATCAGCCAATCTCAAATGTCGGTGTCATTGGTGGCATCAGTGTCGGCACTGGCGCCACCACCATCGTCCTCCATCATGACAAGGGGGTCCTGACACCCAGCTTGCTCTCTCTCCTGATCTGCCAGAAAGTCGAGGTAGGCGTGTGCTCGACCTAATTGGGACTGAGAAGCTCCAGCCTCATCGATGTCGGTCATGTTTCCTAGGGTTCAATGTCATAGTCGTTTAATTATAGAGCTTTATATAATAAAGTGAATAATGACAAAAAAAGGTGACCTTTGTTTTGCCGGAAATGTCGTTTCATTCCCGTCGCGACAAATCTCAAGCACTCGATATGTCCAACTTTCTAGCACAAGTCATGCCAAAATTCAAGGAAAATTTCGGCATGACCTTTGCTAGAAACTGCACATATAGAGCGCCTAAAATTTGTCGGAATGGAAATAAATCAACATTTCCGGCAAAACATAGGTCACTCGCGATCGGTTTCCTTGCAAATGACAATAAGCTCTATGTGCTGAAGTAGCATTTCACTAACAATCACAGAGATGCAGCCCAAAGTGAAGCTTACTGCCCAAAGTTAAAAATCTTCTTTTTTAACTTCAAAAGTGAAGCTTACTGCCCAAAGTGAAGCTTCACTGGCTAATTTTCATTTTCTACAGTGCTGCAAAAGTGAAGCTACTGCCCGTAGCATATAAAAAAACATATCAATGAATGAAGCATTGCTGCCAATACAACAACTACTTGTGGCTACTACAAAAAACAGAAATGCAAAATTGATCACCGCATATTTTCACTAACAATACTTTCTGCCAACTACTTGCTGCCAATACAACAACTACTTGTGGCTTAATACAAAAAACAATCTTCAGTTTCCAGTAATCTTCAGTTTTCTCTCATGCATACAAACAGTAAAAATACTCAGCAAATTATTTTCTAAATTTTTACTATAAGTGTTTTGAGCATTGTTTTTTGCAATCATGCTAGCTAGCTAGAGCGGCATCTACTGCCTTAGTAATCAACAATGAGCATTTTTTTGCAACTGAAAGAAAGAAACAGAGCATGTATGCATGAGTGAGCAGTTTGCATAGAGATAGAGGAGAGGAAGGGGGTGGCTTACCGCGCGTCAAGGTCAGGGTCGCCGGGGCTGAGGGGGTGGCGTCGGGGTTGAGCACATCGTCGTTGTTGTCGGGGTCGCCAGTGCTGAGAGGGTTGACGGCGTCCTTCTCCTCCTCGCCGAGCACCGTCGATCTGTAGAGACCAAATTTGGTCAGAGAGAGAGAGAGAGAGAGAGAGAGAGAGACCTGCCGGCGGAGAGGATGGCGCCGGTGGTGGGGACTGCACGGGGGAGCCGGGAAATGGGGGAGGGCAGGCGCCATAGGGGAGGAGGGTGACGGGTGGCCGGTGGCATGGGGAGGGGCAGCACGGGGAGAGGGGTCGGGTCTGGCGTCGTCGGCCGTGGTGAAGGCCAAGTCTTGGTGTGTGATGTGGTGCGCAAGTAAAGGGATCGGATCTAGCGGGAGTGAGAGAGAGGAAAGAGATGTGTGGCTGTGTAGGCAACTTAGCTATAGCGCGTGGCAGCAAAACGCGCTATACCTAAGATAGGTATAGCGCGGGGCAGCAAAACGCGCTACTGCTAACTTTTTTCTTTCTATTTTTATTTTTTGTTTTTTTCATATTCCACAAACTTCCTTCCTTTTTATTTTATTTTTATTTATCTTTTTATTTATATTATTCTTTTTCTTTTTCTTTTTCATATTCCACAAACTTCCTTCCTTTTTATTTTATTTTTATTTCTCTTTTTATTTATATTATTCTTTTTCTTTTTCTTTTTCATATTCCACAAACTTCCTTCCTTTTTATTTTTTTTATTTCTCTTTTTATTTATATTACTCTTTTTCTTTTTCTTTTTCATATTCCACAAACTTCCTTCCTTTTTATTTTATTTTTATTTCTCTTATTCTTTTTATTTTTATTTTTATTTTTCTTTTTGATATTCCACAAACTTCCTTCCTTTTTCTTTTTCTTTTTCTTTCATTTGCACTTTTCTTTTTCTTATCTTTCTTTTGCACTTTCCTTCCTTTAATTTGGTCTGTCGTTGGAGCATACCACTGTTACCCTCCGGATAATAATTAGTATAATATATATTACATCATTTGACCGCTAATGGCAGTATACAAAATAGACACACAAAATTTGTGGATTAGTTTGTCAGCTTGGGCGACGACGACGCTTCAGACTGATCTTCTTCCCTCTTTTGTTCATTGTCGAATAATTGAACCCATGGTCGTGACTTTTCCTTCTCCAGGGATTATGATCTTTCATAGGTAATGTAGTCTTCATTCTTCTTTTGACGTATGTTTCATCGTCATCAGCATCATCTTCCCTCATCGGATCATCATACTGGTCGTAGTCTTCCTCGTTGGCGACTCCATCCATTCCGGCGATGCTCCTTTTGCTTCTCCTCACAACAACACGACTGGGATTGATCTGATCAGTTATGAAGAAACATTGTGTCACGTGTTTAGCGTGTACCCATGGCTCATTTTTGGCGATGGCGTTGACGGTACCGCTATCGGAGTCGGGTATACACATGGTAGTGAAATGTCAGTTTTCTCTGTGTACATTCTTAGCCCATCTGACACGGAACATCGTCACCTTATGTAATCCAGAGTAGTTAAGCTCCCATATCTCTTCGAACCTTCCGTAATATCTTTCAATTACATTCCCGGTCATGGCTTCCATCGTCACCCCTGAGTTTTGGTCATCACTGTTTATATCTTTCTGCTCCGTGTAGAACGTGTACTCGTTGATATCGTATGCTTGATAAGTCGCGAGGTTGGTCGAGGGGCCATGTGCTAAGGCATATATGAGCGTTCCATTCGAATAGCCCTCTTCCGGGGGATTAGCCAGCACTCGGTCTTTGAACCAACGCAAGAAAGTGGAGTTGTGCTCTCTAATAACTACAATGTCCGTCCTGTGCACCCCACGGTCACGGTACTTCTTTGCGATGGTATCTTTGTGAAGTGTCACAAAATCTTCTAGCACATCTAGGTATTGTAGCACTACTAAGTTTGCCCTGTCAAGGTCATTCACATCCCGATGACCGTTGGTGTGACCTTCACCTTCGAGCCTTCCACAGTGCTTGTTGACGGGCAAACCAACAACAGGGTCTCCAGTGCCTACTAGATAACTCTCACAGAAATAGATGCACTCTTTGGTCAGATTTCCCTGGGCTATGCTTCCATCTGGACGGGACATGTTACGAATGAATCCTTTGATGACCCCATTCATCCTATCGAACGGCATCATGCTGTGCAGGAATGTCGGCCCTAGGTCGATGATGTCATCCACGATGTGGACACATAGATGCACCATGACATCAAAGAATGCGGGCGGGAAGTACATCTCTAGCTCATTCAGTATGACAATGATCTCTTCCTGTAGCCTATGGAGTTGCTTCACACTGATCGACTTTCGAGAGATAGCATAAAAAAGTGGCATAAGTCAGTAAGTGTCTCACGCACATGTGTGTCCATAATCCCTCTAAGTGCAACCGAGAGTAATTGTGTCACCATCACATGACAGTCGTGAGACTTCATCCCACTGAACCTTTTTTTCTTAGTGTCCAGATATCTGCTTATCTTCCCACAGTATCCAGAACTAACTTTGATTTTGGCAAGGCACTTGAACAATTGATCAACCTCCTTCGGATCTAAGGTGAAGCAAGAGGGGGGGCAATATTGTTCTTCCTTCTTGTTTACTTTTTTGCCCCTATCTTCCGTCTCTGTCTCCGTCTCCGTCTCCTCTGACGACCTTTTACCGGGCATTTGGAGATCTTTCCTGATATTCAAAAATTCCAAGTCTTTTCTTGCCTTCGGCCCATCCTTGGTCCTCTCCGGCATGTTCATCAATGTTCCAAGCAAACTCTCAAGGATATTTTTTGTAATATGCATTTGATCAAGGCTATGAAGTGTGTCGAGTATGGGCCAATATTCCAAGTCCCAGAAAACAGATCTCGTCTTCCATACCTTCAGCAGGGGCTCCGGCACCTTTTTCTTCGTCTTTCCCGGCGAGGGGCACTCTTCCCAGTTCTTCAATAACTCAATTTCTGCACCGCTACACTTACGTGGAGGATCTCGATGCTCAGCCTTACCATTAAATAGATCTCCACACTTTCTCCACGGGTCATCCTTCTCGAGCCATCTTTGATGCCCCATGTACACGATTTTCAAAGACCCACCATCTTTCGATAGCTGGAAAGAAGTTGTATCATCCATGAACCTCATGCATCCGCAATATTCGTGGCACACCTGGCCGAAGAGATAGTCGTAACCGAGATAGTCCTGCACCGTCGTGATCAGCGCGGCTCTCATGTAGAAGTACTCACCTTTGCTTGCATCCCATGTCTTGGTCGGCGTTGTCCATTAGATATGTCGCTCCTCTTTCAGTAACCCGAGATACAAATTTATATCATTTCCCGGTTGTCTCGGTCCTTGAATAAGCATAGCCATGTGTATGTATTTTTCCTTCATGCACACCAGGGGGAAGGTTGTACATCCATACAAACACGGGCTATGTGCTATGATTGGTGTTCTGGTTGCCAAATGGATTCATGCCATCACTACTAGCGCCAAGCACGATGTTCCTTGGATCCTTTGAGAAAAAATCAAATTCAGCATTTAATGCTCTCCACTGGCTAGCATCTGCGAGGTGTCTCAGCTTCGGCTCATCTCCTTCATCTGGCTTCACCCTCTCCGCATGCCTGTCACGCCCAATATGTGACCCTATCCTAAAGGAACTCGAAGGTCCCACCAAGGATAGAAGCGCATATTGGAGATGCTTTTGCAAGGTGGATATCATTACATCGTACCATTACATAATAGTTGGGGATACATACAAGAGGCACACCATGCCACAAGAATACAACAACATCATACATAAGAGCAACATCCGACTACGGATGAACACAAACAGAAACTCAAACTACATCCACCGTGCTAGCCCAGGCTGCCGACCTGGAACCTATCCCCTGATCGAAGAAGAAGCAGAAGAAGAACTCCAAAACAAGCAACATCGCTCTCACGTCAAGATCATCGCATAAACTGTACCTGCAACTATTGTTGTAGTAATCAGTGAGCCACGAGGACTCAACAATCCCATTACCATGGGTATCAAGACTAGCAAAGCTTAATGGGTAAGGAAGGGGTAAAGTGGTGAGGTTGCAGCAGCGACTAAGCAAGTATGGTGGCTAACTTATGCAAATAAGAGCGAGAAGAGAAGCAACGGAACGGTTGTGAAGCTAGCAATGATCAAGAAGTGATCCTGAAACTACTTACGTTCAAACATAACCCCAACCGTGTTCACTTCCCGGACTCCGCCGGAAAGAGACCATCACGCCTACACACGCGGTTGATGTGTTTTAGTTAAGTCAAGTGTCAAGTTCTCTACAACCGGATATTAACAAATTCCCATCTTCCACATAACCGCGGGCACGGCTCTCGAAAGTTTATACCCTGCAGGGGTGTCCCAACTTAGCCCATCACAAGCTCTCACGGTCAACGAAGGATATTCCTTCTCCCAGGAAGACCCGATTAGTCTCGGAATCCCGGTTTACAAGACATTTCGACAATGGTAAAACAAGACCAGCAAAGCCGCCAGAATGTGCCGACAAATCCTGATAGGAGCTGCACATATCTTGTTCTTAGGGCACATCAGATGAGCAATCCGTACAAATAAAACCAGACCTCAAGTTTCCTTGAGGGGGCGCTGCAAAGGGCTCTAGTTTGGACCAACACTCGGAGGAGCACTAGCCCGGGGGGGTAAATAAAGATGACCCTCGGGCTCCGGAAACCCAAGCGAAAAAGGCTTAGGTAGCCAAATGGTAAAACCAAGGTTGGGCCTTGCTGGAGGAGCTTTATTCAAAGCGAACTGTCAAGGGGGTCCCATAAATCACCCAACCACGTAAGGAACACAAAATCAAGGAACATAACACCGGTATGACGAAACTAGGGCGGCGAGATTGGAACAAAACACCAGGCATAAGGCCGAGCCTTCCACCCTTTACCAAGTATATAGGTGCATTAATTAAATAAGAGATATTGTGATATCCCAACATAATCCTGTCCACCATGGAGCAATCTTCAACTTCACCTGCAACTAACAATGCTATAAGATGGGCTGAGCAAAAGCGGTAACATAGCCAAGCAACGGTTTGCTAGGAAGGGTGAAAAGGTTAGAGGCTGACATGGCGATTTGGGAGGCTTGATCAACAAGAGATAGGTAGCGCGGCAAAGCGATAGAGCGAAGCAACTAGCATAGCAGTGATAGTAGTGAGATCTAGGGAGACGGTCATCTTGCCTGAAATCCCTCTAGGAAGAAGAACGAGTCCATGAAGAAGACAAACGGACGTAGTCGAACGAATCCTCACAACTCCGGAACGAAACCAAAGCTAACGAGAGAAGCAAACCGGAAAGAAGTAAACAACATGGTAAACACACAAGTATAATCATGGCATGATGCACAATCAAGTATGATGCATGTCCGGTTTAATGAGGCATGGCATGGCAAAGTGCAACAAACAATACTACAAGTTAAGTGGAGCTCAATATGCAATGAGTTGCATATTAACAAAACACCACATTGACATATTTAGTTTAATCTCGTTTAAGCTACCAAACAATATTAAATGTTGTTAAACATGGCAAGAGGTGAAGCATAAGTAAGCTACCTATCTAGGCAAGTTTAAATGAGGCCGGAACAACAAACAACAATTTCAAAAAAATCCTCATGTGCATATTTCGAATTTGGTATTATTCTGCCCTAAACCATATTTTATTGTTGTTAAGGAAAATAAAGTGCACCATGTTAAACTAGGAATTTTTCCACCCCATTTACATATAAAGTTTATTGAAATTGGAGCTACGGTTATTTAGTTATGAAATAAATCATTTTAACATGGCATTTGAGCAAATTTAATCAAACATCATTTTAAACATTTCAAACATGGATGAAAGTGGGATATTATGAAAGTACATGTAAATCCAAGCATTTTACATGTTTAACTCATTTTAATCCGATGCACGGTTTGTGAGATATTATATGCATGAACAAACAGGGTTTTTCGGCAAAACTGTAATACACTAGATAATTACTAAAATCGCTGGACAGGAAAAAAAACATAACGGGCTGAAACAAGCTGGCCCAACAGGAGAAAAAACAGAGGAGGGGCGCTGGGGTGTGGCCTCACCCATGGGCTTCGGCCCGCTTGTGGAGAGGGCGGCTGGAAGGGGCGTTGGGCCTGGCTTGAGACAGCGCGCTGGCCCAGGCAAGAGGAGGCAGGGAGCGGTCAACGGGCTCGGGAGCGCTGACCCCATCAATGCAGGCGCGCAGCTTCAGGTCGCAGCGAGCAGGGGAAGCAGAGGATGCAGCGGCGCGGCTTGGACTCCGGCGACGACGAGGCAGAGAGCATGGGTCCGGAGCGAAGGTGGTCGGGAACGGGCGCGGGGATCCACCGGATCTGACGAGGGGAGATGGTTCCTGATGGTGGGAGTCGTACAGGACGACGGCGGCTCAACTCCTGTGAAGAAATTCAGAGAGCGAGTGAATTTAGAGAAGAGATACAAGGAGAAGAAACAGGAAGAAAAGGAGGGAACCACGGGCGCGGGTGGCTAGATGTGCTCACCGGTGAGCTGTAGAAGGGCCGGGCTTGATGGGGTCCAATGCAGAGGCATCTCCTCAGCGCTGCAGGCTGGGTGTAGAGCAGGCAAGGCGGCGGCGAGGCATGAAGCAGGGCGGGGCACGACGCTGGTGACCTGCTGGTGGGTCTCCGGCGACGAGCTGCCGGTGGTGGCGCGAGGTGGTTGAAGAGGCCGGCATTGGGGAAGAGCTCGAAGGTCGCCCATGGCATCAGGTGCTCTCCTGATCGTTCCTAGTACAAAGACGGAGAGGGAGTGAGAGAGAGGAGGAGAAGGAAATGGGAAGGAGGAAGGGTAGGGGCGACGGGGATGGCCTGGTGGCTGCTGCTGCTGCCGGGGAAGCACCGGCAAGGAGGAGGTTCTCGGGCGATGGCTTGGGGTCGAGCTCCTCTTGATCTGGATCGAGGAGGGAGCGGGAGGTGCTGCTGCGGTGGTGAAATCAAGGGAGAGTGGGTGGCGAGCGCTGCTTGGCCCGGCGCTGAAGACGAGGTGGAGCGGTGGTTGCTGCAGGAGGAGATCCCGAGGAAGGAGGGGGTTGGTCGGCTGGCGGCGGAGATGAGATGGATGGATTGGACTATGGTTTGATCTGGTTATATGTGTAGGGGGGCGGATTTTGGACCCTCCGTTTAAATCGGACGGTCAAGAATATAAGGTGAGGGGAGTCCAATGGAGAAACGCAGATATTTTATTGATGTTTAGGGATGATCCGGACCCATTTGTCATGACCATGCGGTTCGGGTTCGGGGAAGTTTCATACACGCGGGAGGGGTATGTGCACTGTGCAGAGGAACAAGGCGATCGCATGCAAGTGGTTGGTTGGTCTCAGAACAGTCAACGAAGACAAGCGGTGACGACATGCCACAGAGACAAGGAGAGAAGTGACAAGTATGAACGGCTGTGAGTTTTATGAAAACATGCAGATGCAATGCGAACAATGACATGAGATGAAATCATGACATGAACAAAATGCAAAAAGAAAGACAAAAACCCAACCATGAAGGAAATAATAAATCACATAGCCGGAAATGGCAAGAGTTGGAGTTACAATTATGGAAAGTTACATCTGGGGCGTTACAATGCCAGCGCATAAGCTTTGCTTCCTTAGGATCTTGGAGTACCATACAACTTTCTGTGGAGCTTTCTTTCCGGCCTTTTTATATCGTGAAGCATTACACTTTGGACATATAGCTTTTTCCGTGTGCTCGTTCCGATAGATGATGCAATCATTGATGCATGTGTGATATCTAATGTCTGGCAGATCAAGAGGGCACACGATTTTCTTTGCCTCCTCAACACTAGTAGGACACAGGCTTCCCGCAGGAAGAACCTTCTTCAGATACTTCAGAAGCTCATCCAGGCCTGCATCTGTCCATTTGTTTTTTGCCTTCGTCTTTAGAAGTTCTAGTGTGAAACTCAAGCGGGTTACCTCGGGATTGCAACCATCATACAAAGGAGTCATCGAGTCTACCTCCAATTGCGCTAGTTTGGCCTCCTCTCTAGAAGCAGCTCTGTTGCTAGTCGTCTTCTTGTGAAGCAGGTCGCGAACATGCAGATCCCGCATGGCTGAACTTAGTAGCGACGAAGACGGCGGCGTGTCCGCGTCTTCTCCGCCTTGAACTGCCTCTTCGCCATCGACATTTCTGAGGCCGTCTTCCTCTTCGGCACATAATCGGTCATCTCTTTGTCTGGTGGCCCCATGTCATTATTTCCTGCCCCGTCGATGTCCTCCTCATCATCATCATCATCTTCACTTATCCACCAAGTATGGCCATGCATGAAACCAAGCATGAGCAGGTGCGCCTTGAATGTACCACCCTCAAAGGGGTCGAGCCTGACTATTCCTTTGCATTTTCGACATGGACATAAAACATCCTTCAGTCTTTTTTCATACATGTCGTCCACAGCGGATTGCCAGTATCTTTCCACCATCCTTCCATTGACCTTCATGATCACCTGCGCGCGGAGCAAATATTATAACCACGTATATATGCATGCATGGATCAAATTCATACAAAAAATTGGCATCACCTTCCCAAAACATAGGACATATTGAGTTTGCCCGAAATTCGCCGAAACAGAATTGAATCGACATATCGGCAAAACATAGGCAACTCATTTCACCCAAATTATTTCATCAAATACACAATGTAGGCAACTCAAATTATGCCACACACAATTCGGTATATTCTCATATCGCCCATATATATAGTTTTGGTCCTATCCACACAAACACTTTTTTTTGCTCACCTATGTGTTGAGAGGGATATCGAGCACCTTTCTTCTTAATTACCTAGTAACTCTATAGATATATAGCTCTAACTAGCTAGCTAGCCAGCTAGGGAGAGAGGGAGTTAGGGAGAGAGTGGGAGTAGAGGGAGAGGAGAAGAGGGAAGGCATTAATGGAAGGGGGTGGTGGAGGGCAAAAAGAGGGGAGGAGGGCATTAATGGAGGGGTGGTGGTGGAGGGCAAAGAAGAGGGGTGGTGGAGGGCAAAGAAGAGGGGAGGAGGGCTCTAATGGAGGGGTGTGGTGGAGGGGCAAAGAAGAGGGGGGCTGAAGGGCAAAGAAGAGGGGAAGGGAGGGCTCTAATGGAGGGGTGGTGGAGGGGGAGCATTGAAACAAGCAAGGTGCAAGGAAAGGGGGAGAAAGGAAGGGGGAGAAAGGAAGGGGGAGAAAGGAAGGGGGAGAGGAAGAAGAAAGGGGAGGAAGGAGGGGAAAGGTGGTAGGTGGCTGGCGGGCATAGTAGTAGTGCGGGTCACCTATGCGCGCTACTGCTATGGCAGCTTGCAAAATATCTACGGCTAGTGTTGCACTACCTATAGCGCGGGCTAAAAAACACGCTACTGGTAAAATTTTATACATAGAAAAAATAGCAGTAGCGCGTTTATCTCAACAGGCGCTATAGATCCTAAACTAACAGTATAGCGCCGGTTGGGCGACCAGCGCTGCTAATATTTATTGATCAGGGGGTGTGGTTTGTTACACTTAGTAGTAGCGTGGGGTTAGATAACAAGCGCTGTTGATAACAGATACCATTAGCACTCTTTCTAGCCAGCGCTACTACTAACTACTAGTAGCATGGGGTCATAAATAAACGCTATTGGTAAACTTCTATCTATAAGCATTTTCCTAGTAGTGTCTCTGATATTTGTGTTTTGTTTGGCCAACTTGATCTATTTATCTTGCAATGGGAAGAAGTGCTTTGTAGTGGGTTCGATCTTACGGAGCTTAATCCCAATGACAGAAGCGGAACCGACACGTATGTATCATTGCTACTAAGGATAACAAGATGAGATCTATATCTGCCGCGATAGATAAACGGATCTCGTCTACATCATGTCATCGCTCTTATTGCATTACTCCGTTTTCTCATGAACTTAATACACTAGATGCATGCTAGATAGCGGTTGATGTGTGGAGTAATAGTAGTAGATGCGGGAAGGAGTCGGTCTACTAATCTTGGACGTGATGCCTATATAATGATCATTGCCTGGATATTGTCATGACTATTTGAAGTTCTATCAATTGCCCAACAGTAATTATTTTCCCACTATTTGCTATTTTTCTCGAGAGAAGCCACTAGTGAAACCTATGGCCCCCGGGTCTCTTTCATCATATTTGCCTTTGTAATCTATTTTATTTTGCATTTATTTTTAGATCTATTAAACCAAAACTACAAAAATATCTTGCTGCAATTTATTTGTTCCGCGATCTATTTATCATATCTACCACTTTTTTACCTCACGTTTTTGCCCACTTGAGGCGTCGTACCAAAAAGGGATTGACAAGCCCTTTAACATGTCAGGTTGCGAGTATTTGTTATTTGTGTGCAGGTGTTGTTTACATGGTGTGAGGAGGTTCTCCTACTGGTTTGATAACCTTGGTCTCATCACTGAGGGAAATACCTACCGTCGCTATACTGCATCATCCCTTCCTCTTTGTGGAAATACCGACGTAGTTCTAGGAAACATCGGCCACCATGATGAGGAGGGAGTAGTCCACCCTCGGGGATGAGGCATTGTACCAGTAGCGATTTGTTTAATCTCTCTCTCTCTCTCTCTCGTGTTCCTGAGATGGCACGATCTTGATGTATCGTGGGCTTTGTTAATATAGTTGGATCATATGGTGTTTCTCCCTCTCTATCTTGTTGTGATGAATTGAGTTTTCCCTTTGAGATTTCATTTTATCAGATTGAATACTTTTATGGATTTGAGAGCACTTGATATATGTCTTGCATATGAATACCCCTGGTGACAATAGGGTATTATATTGATTCACTTGAGGACATGTTTTGGCACTCAACTCGCGGATTACTGAGGTGACATTCGCGTAATCTATGCATAGGGGTTGATGCATGTTCTCATCTTCTGTTTCTCCGGTAGAAATCTTGGGGCACTCTATGAGGTTCTTTGTGTTGGATTGAGTATTATGAATCTGAATTTGTTTTGGTGTTATTTTAGTACAAACTCTTGATAGATCGATCGGAAACATTAACTTAGTGTTATTTTAGTATGAACTCTTGATAGATTGATCGGAAAGAATAACTTGGTGTTATTTTTGTATGAACTCTTGGATAGATCTATTGGAAAGAATAGCTACAAAAAATTTCTTCTTATGTTCTCCGCTAGATAAAAACTTTGGAGTGATTCTTCATCACACTTGCTGTTTAGACAAATTGCTGTTTAGACAAATTGCTTCCATATGTTTGCTTGTTTAATGATTCTATTTGAGGATAGGAGTATTAAATATGCACATGCATTTAGTATGCAATGTTGAATAATAATTTTAGTGATTTGTTACAGTACATAATGATAAAGTTTTGCATTGGTTTATACTAACTTATCTCAGGAGTTCTTGTTGAGTTTTGTGTGGATGATGTTTTTGAGATTTAGGAAAACCGTGATATGAGAGGAATTAATGAGACACAAGAGCTCAAGCTTAGGGATGCCCAAGGCATCCCAAGTTAATATTCCAAGAAGTCTCAAGCATCTAAGCTTGGGGATGCCCCGGTAGGCATCTCATCTTTCTTCATCAACAATTATCGGTTAGGACATCTCCAGCCGTTGGCCCCCCCAGGACGCACCAAAATCGCCCCCTGGGGGCGAGCCGGCGAGACACTCAGCTGAGGCGGTTTCGCCCGATCGCCGCCTCTACTGCCAGCGCTAAATTGGCCCACTTTGCAGCCCAATTTGGTGAATAAACTGCCCATATGGGCGAGAATAGGCCCATATTAGGCGTGGTTTCATACTGTCTCGGCGTTCATTTACCAACATAATTATTCCTTATCACATATTTCATCACGGAAAAATCAAATACTTCAACAAAATAGTACAACAACAAATTGTTCAATACAAATTATATAGTTCAACAAATAAAACTCGTATTTCATCACGCTGGCGTCCCCTTGAGCCTCCATAGGTGCTCAATCAGATCTTCTGCAGCTTGATGATGCACTGTGGGTCTCGGATCTCTTGGCGATCTTGAGATAGGCAGTCCAAGTTGCCGTAGCTGGTGATCAACTTCGCTAGAGGACCCGCTGTAGTATGGTTCGATGTCAAACACTGGGTCTTCTTGCTCGCTCTCGATGATCATGTTGTGCAAGATGACACTGACAAGTCATGATCTCCCACATTTGATCTTTCGACCATGTCGGCGGGTGCGAACAACAGCGAATCGAGATTGGAGCACACAAATGCCGCTCGACATCCTTCCCGCAAGCCTCCTGAACCTTCGCAAACCAGCGTTCTTGCCTCCACAGCACGAGGTTTGAGATCGTCTTCACAAATGTCGACCATCTCGGATAGATGCCGTCAGCTAGATAGTACTCCTTGATGTATTGGTGCCCATTGATCTCCAAGTTCACCGGAGGAGAATGGCCCTCAACGAGCTTGGCAAAAATAGGAGAGCACTGCAACACGTTGATGTCATTGTGAGTTCTTGGCATACCAAAGAAGGAGTGCCAAATCCAGAGGTCCTGTGTGGCTACCGCCTCAAGCACCACACTGCAACCGCCTTTGGCGCCTTTGTACATCCCCTGCCAACCAAATGGGCAGTTCTTCCATTTCCAATGCATGTAGTTGATGCTTCCAAGCATCCCAGGAAATCCTCTTGCTGCATTCTGGGCTAGGATCCGGCGGTGTCTTCGCATTGGGTGCTCTCAAGTATTGTGGCCCAAACACGCCACCTCGCCCGGCAGAACTTGTAGAAACACTCTATCTGGTGGACTCAGCCATGCGTCCATAGTCGTCGAGTGAATCTTGGGAGCTCCATATGCAAGCATCCTCATCGCTGTCGTGCACCACGGATGGAGGTGAATCCAAGAGCGCCGGTGCAATCCATCTTACACTTGAAGTAGTTGTCGAACTCCCGAATGGAATTCACAATCCGAGGAAGAGCTTTGGCTCATCCGATAATGGCGCGAAATGTTCTCTCGCCATGAAGTGGAGCATCGGCGAAGTAGTCGGAGTAGAGCATGCAGAGCCTTGCGACGATGCGGTTCTTTGCTTTCACCGCCCGGCGCCGATCCACCTCGACGCGGCTTTCCATTGCTCGCCAGCCACTGGCAAGGGCGGCGAGCACCATCGGATGCTCTTCTTCACGGGCGTCGGCGCGGCTTCCTCCTCCAAAGAAGGCGAGCTCTTCCTCCTCATCGGAGTCCATCGCCGAAGTCGGTCAAAACGCCGAACACCTTGCGCTCGTGGGCGTGTACCGCCGTTAAACCGCGCCTCCGCGGCCGGAAACGGCGGCGCACCGCCTAGTCTTTGCGGGAGGGCTGCGCGCAATGGCGCTACTATTTTCGGCGGGAATGGCTATCTAGGCGAGTAGGCGGTGACCGTCGCCGGGATACAGACTAGTGGTGGCCGAGGCGCGGGGTGCTTGGTAGTCGGGAAGAAAACTTGACTTTTCCCTGTCGGTGTGGGCAGCGCGCTTTTCACTAGCGCGGAGCCCCTAACGGCTCCCAGCAGCCTGGTTCGACTGTGACCGCCGGGCGGAAAAAAGGCCCGAACCGGCGATTTTCGGCGTCCTGGGGGCGCGAGTGGGACGTTTTTTCGGCGCCGGCACGAAAAAATCGCCTGGGGAGGCCTTCTTGGGGGCGCGGCTGGAGATGCCCTTAGTATTGGTTGAGCCTAAGTTTTTGCTTCTTCACATGTGTTGTGCTATTCTTGGAATGCCATTTTATTTTGTTTTGCTTGCTGTTCAAATAAAATACTTAGATCTGAAACTTTTAAATAAGAGAGAGTCCTCACATAGCTACCTATTTACTTAACTACTCTTTTGATCTTAACTTATATTTTTTTGAAGTAGTTTGTCATTTGCTCTAGTGCTTGACTTATATCTTTTTGAGCATGGTATGCTTTAAGATTTTTGAAGAAATTCTCTTGCTTCACATATATTGTTTTGAGAAAAGAAAATTCTTTTATGCTCATGCTCTTCACTTAAATTTGTTTTGAGCTTATCAAAAGCAACATATGAAATTAGTCCCAAAGTGATAGATATTCAAGGGGGATACAATAAAAACTTTTATGAAGATCATTGGACAAAATAAACTTGATTCTTTGTAATAATTTTGAGATATGATGATAGTGATATGTGAGTCATGTTGATGAGTAATTATGATTTAGTAAGAATATTGGTGTTAAGATTTGTGATTCCCTATGCAAGCACGAAAGTCAATAGTTATGCAATGAAATTACATCCTACTTGTGGTGCATTACTCGGTGTTAGTTATGCTTAATGCTCGCTTATGTGAATTTTTGTTTCTTGGTTGGTTGCTTCTCAATCTTTTTGCTAGCCTCCACTTATACTAAGTAGAGATGCTACTTGTGCATCCAAAATCCTTAAACCCAGTTTTGCCACATGAGTCCACCATACCTACCTATATGTGGTATTTTTGTGCCGTTCTAAGTAAATTTGTATGTGCCATCTCTATTTCTCAAAATAAATTTCCTTTTTGTGTGTTCATACCGCTCATGAAGCAGCAGGGGGTAACCAATATTTTCCATGCTAGATGTGTTATTCTCAAGATGAGTGTTTATTCACTTGTCATTGCATGAGAGTACGGCAAAGGTATTAGGGATGCCCAGTCCCGAAATAAAAAAGAAATTTACTTTATGTTATCAAATAATAAATTCCTTGGAAAGTGTTGGTATGGAGGGCACCCGTGGATACTGTTAGCCGTGGATTGTTAGAGAATGGTGGAAAAAAGAATAAACTTTATTTTCTGTTTGGGAACCGCCTATGATATATCTAGCATGGAAAGTGTTGGGAATTACTCAGTTTTTTTCGTTGACAGGAAAAGTATGCCTCTCAAAATGTTTCTATCTCTCAATTTAAGCTTTGAGCTCTCGCACCTCTACAAATCCCTACTTTCCTCTATGAAGGGCCTTTCTATTTACTTTATGCAACTTTTATTTTTGTTTGAGTCTCCATCTTCTCTTATAAGCACCAACTAAGGGGCACTATGATCGTACTTGAGCATTGGATGTAGCTAATATGCGGCGTTTCATGAATTGATCAATGATTGAGCATGATGGGCTAGGGATAACTTGCTTTAGTGTTGATATTTTGAAAGACATGGTTTCTTATTGATATACTTGAGTATTGAAATCTTCATGTCAAAACTAGGCTATTGCTTTGAACCATATAGAAGTACATATGTCCATGCTACACAAGAAAAGAATGTGATGAACTTGATAGGCAGCATTCCACATCAAAAATTCTGTTTTTATCATTTACCTACTCGAGGACGAGCAGGAATTAAGCTTGGGGATGCTGATACGTCCCCAACATATCTATAATTTTTATTGTTCCATGCTGTTATATTATCATTCTTGGATGTTTTACAATCATTTTATAGCAACTTTATATCATTTTTTGGGACTAACCTATGGACATAGTGCCCAGTGCTAGTTGCTGTTTTTGCTTATTTTTTTACTTCGCAGGAAATCAATATCAAACGGAGTCCAAACACAGCGAAATTTTTTGGAGAATTTTTATGGACCAGAACACCGAGGATGGGCCAAAGAAGTACCAGGGGGTGCCCTGAGGGGGGCACCCCCTGGTGAGTTGTGCCCACCTCAGTGGCCTCCCGCACCGCCTCTTCGCCCTATAAATTGCCAAATATTCCAAAAACCCTTGGGGCAACTCTACATCAGAAGTTTCGCCACTGCAAGGCTCTGTAGCCACGAAAAACCAATCTAGACTCCGTTCTGGCACTCTGCCAGAGGGGGAAATCATCACCGGTGGTCATCTTCATCATCCCGGCGGCCACCATGATGAGGAGGGAGTTGTCCACCCTCAGGTTGAGGGTTTGTACTAGTAGCTATGTGTTTAATCTCTCTCTCTCTCTCTCGTGTTCTTGAGATGGCATGATCTTCATGTATCGCGGGCTTTATTAATATAGTTGGATCATATGGTGTTTCTCCCTCTCTATCTTGTTGTGATGAATTGAGTTTTCCCTTTGAGATTTTGTTTTATAGGATTGAATACTTTTACCGATTTGAGAGCACTTGATATATGTCTTGCATATGAATACTCATAGTGACAATGGGGTATTATATTGGTTCACTTGAGATATGTTTTGGCACTCAACTCGCGGATTCCAGGTGACATTTGGGTAATCTATGCATAGGGGTTGATGCACTTTCTCGTCTTTTGTTTCTCCGGAAGAAATCTTGGGGCACTCTATGAGGTTCTTTGTGTTGGATTGAGTATTATGAATCTGAATTTGTTTTGGTTTTATTTTAGTACGTACTCTTGATAGATCAATCGGAAACAGTAACTTAGTGTTATTTTAGTACGAACTCTTGATACATCGATCGGAAAGAATAACTTGGTGTTATTTTAGTACGAACTCTTGGATAGATCGATCGGAAAGAATAGCTACAAACAATTTCTTCTTATGTACTCCATAGATAAAAACTTTGGAGTGATTCTTCATCACACTTTTACAGATGGTTATATGATCCAATTAGATTAGCATTGTGAGAGATTGCACTAGCGAAAGTACGGACCCTAGGCCTCATTTTCATGCATTGCAATACCGTTTGTGCTCCATTTTATCAATTGCTAACTTGCTATTTTTTATTGCTCTTATTACAAAAACCAATATCTACTATCCATATTACACTTGTATCACCATCTCTCCGCCAAACTAGTGCACCTATACAAATTACCATTGTACTTGGTGTGTTGGGACACAAGAGACTTTTTGTTACTTGGTGAAGGGTTGTTTGAGAGAGACCATCTTCATCCTACGCCTCCCACGGATTGACAAACCTTAGGTCATCCACTTGAGGGAAAATTGCTACTGTCATACAAAACTCTATGCTTGGAGGCCCAACACGAGTCTAAAAGTACAAGTTGTGTAATAGACATCAAGCTCTTTTCTGGCGCCGTTGCCGGGGAGGTTAGGTAAGCGGCACCCACACCCCATCAACGAAGCTCTTTTCTTGTGCCGTTGCCGGGGAGGTGAGTGCATGAAGGTATATCTTTAGATCTTGCAATCAAATCTTTTAGCTTCTTGTTTTATCACTAGTTTGGTTTAAAAAAGAAAACTACAAAAAAATGGAACTGAGGTTGCATCATATTATTCATCTTTATAATGTCTTTCATGAAAATGATGGAAAGGAAAATTATGCTCAATTTATAGAGGAAGAATTCCATAAAATGCTTGACAAAAATTCTTTGAAATGATGAGCATGATTCCAATGTTGTTGGTATGAACTCTTGAATCCATGATGCTAACAATATGCAAAGCCATAAGCTTGGGGATGCTATGTTTGATGAAGATGATATTTTTATTCCCTCAAGTTTTTATGTGCAAATTTGTTATAATTGTAGCATGCCTCCTATTTATGATGATTACAATGATGAATTTGGGTTTGGAAGAGTGTCAACTCCAAATAATGATCCCACTATTTTTGAGGGTGTTGAATCTTTTCACAACATTGATGAAAGTGGATTTGGAGAGGTCATGACTTTATTTAGTGATGAATCCACTATTTTGGAAGAGGTTGCAATTGACTATGAGAACAAAGTTGCTATCTATGATGATTATGGTGATGACATGTATTCTATAAATAATAACGATAACCGTGAAACTTGTCATCATAATTTTAATTCTGAATATGATTATGCCAATCAAGTATCACATGATAGTTATTTTGTTGAGTTTGCTCCCACTATTATGAATGATAATAATTTTTCTTATGTGGGGAGTAACAAAATTTCTATGCTTATGTATCATGAATAGAATGCTTTTTGTGATGGCTATATTGTTGAATTCATTCATGATGCTACTGAAAATTATTATGAGGGGGAACTTATGCTTGTAGGAATTGCAATAATATCTAGTTTCTTCTCTATGTTTTGAAAATCTTGAAGTTTTCCTTGTTTTGCCTTCCTATGCTAGTTGATTCTTGTTCCCATAAATTGTTTTCTCACAAAATCCCTATTTAGAGGTTAGACTTAAATGTGCTTTCCATATGATTCATGATGCTCCTGTTATGTTTCAATTCTTATCTTTTATGTGAGCATCATTGAAATCATCATGTCTAGCTGTAGCGACCCGACCTCAGATGGTCAAGTCTCTGTCCTTTCGTATCATCCCTGGATCGGTAATGCTGACACACACAGTACTCGAAGGATTTATAACAGAGTAGCAATCACACACTTATTACATCGAATGTCTCAAAAGAGAACTTATTACAATAATATGGCTTAAGGCCATCTAATGCGATAACAGCGGAAGGCTTGGAAGATAAAGTGAGTCCATCAACTCCAACGGCATAGCTGAGCTGCACGGCAATGACCTACAAACCTTACTCCTCGTATGAAAAGTCTGCAACATAATACGTTGCAGCCCGAGAACGGGTCAGCACATGGAATATGCTGGCAATATAACACAAAAGAGTAATAACAGAACAATGCTACCACTACATGCATATTTGGCTGGTGGAAAGCTCTATGGTTACAATTTTGCGAAAACCCAATTTTTCCCTACTACAAAGGAATCAGTTTTAATTTAACTATCATGGTGGTTGAAACATCATTTGAGAAGGTAACCCCAACTCAATGATCCCAATTAAAATAGTTAACATCCCAGCAAGATTAATTAAGAGTGTTGAGATACATGCGAATACTCAAGTACTAGATACTCAGAATTGTCCATAACCGGGGACACGACTAACCATGATTATATTGTACACTCTGCAGAGGGTTGCGCACTTTTCCCTGCAAGACTCGATCGCCTCCATTGATTTATCGCACTACATGGTGTTTGAGAGACGGATGACCGAGACACAGTCTTTCAGAAACATTAACTCTCTACTCCGGGTAGACCATACCAAACCTACAAACCCACTACCTGCTGATCCACCTCTTCGAGAGCTTCACGTAACTTACTCAACTATGCTAGAGCCCATAATACCTTGCGGGTGCACATGGAAGTTTCTAGCATGAATAGACTCAGTTCCCTTTGAGCCTGGGTGGCGGTCCATAGGAGAATCACACGGTAACCCCGGGATTTCCAAAAAATTAAAACAGGCAATCACTGGATACCCCAGGAGCCTCAATCCACCCAAATTGTATTAAAGTTGCCACCTTAAGTAAACCATTAATTAACAATCTCACATCTGTCATGGAAATCACTCAAACCCAATCCACGTCTACGAGCATAGCATGGCAAAATAAGCATAACGTAGAAGTAACTCCCAAGGGTTTGATAATAAACAGGGCAATAGGTTCTACCTCATCAACTACTTCCCAACCCACAAGTTAAAGGCATCCTAATCATGCAATGTTTGAGGATTGAAACTAATGCATAAAAACTGGGTATGAAAAGAGTATGATCAATGTGTTACTTGCCTTGCTGACGATCCGTGAATCCTAGAGACTCGTAGTAACACGCTTCGCACTCCGGGAATTCTATCACAAGCAAACAATAACATACATAAGCAACAATCAAAGATGCACAAGTAGAACTCCAAATAAAAGAGTTTGACCGGAGAGTTCAACTTAAGAACTCCGGTTTGCAAAAAGAATCAAATCAAACGGAGCAACGAAACTCAAACGGCAAAAGAAACAAGACCCGTTAACTAATCTGAACTAGGGTCAAATTTTACAGAGATAAAAACTTGTTTGAGTTGATTATTCGGAAAGAGGGTTTCGAGATGAAACTCCACGCGCCTGAATCGCCTGATTCCGATAAACGAGTGAAAAGATAAATAGGTTTGAACATCGGATCAGAAATCGCGATCGGAATAATCGCGGAATAAATCCGATAAAAAGAAAAACGACGAACGGCTAAACGAACGAACGTTCGTTAGCAGAAACTAAATGGTGAACACGTTCGTTAGAACGAACGGACGAGCGAACGTTCGCTAAGTAAATAAACCGAAGAAATAAAATCGATCTATATAAAAAATGAACTAGGGTTTTCTTCAAAAACGCGGGTTTTCTTAAAAAACGGCGGCGGGCGGTACCTCCGGTGAGGTCGTCCCGCGAGGCGGGCGGCTCGTGGGCTCGTCGAGGTGCGGCGGGTCGGGCAGGCAGCGGCAGCGAGGGAGACGGCGGCGGCGGCTCGGGCAAAGGCGGCGGCTCGGCTCGGCTCGGGCTCGGGCTCGGCGGTGGTGGTGGTGGGTGGCGGGGTGGTGGTGCGGGCGTGGCGGTATTTAGGAGGGGGCTGCTCGGCTTGGGAAGGGGCGCCCGGAGGAGTCCGGCTCGGACTCCCTCGGCGTCCGTCTTGGCGCAGTATGGCGTGAGGAGGCGGCGGCATGGGCGGCTGCACTGGCCTTTAGCCTTTGGCTCGGCCAAGGGGTTTTTTAAAAAACATTCCACTAATAGAAAATTCCTAGAAAAATAAATAAAATCTAAAAATTCCAAAACAAGTTTTCTCCGTCTAAATAAAATATTTAGAACAAGATGAACTTTTCTTGGCCCCTAAAATGCAATTTTTAAAACATGCAGTTTTTCTCTAGGCAAATAAAATCCCGAATAAACTCAAATAAAATCCAAAAAATGATTTTAACATTTTTCCTCCGGTATTTCAATTGTTTTGGAGAAGACATATTATCTCCCCTCATTTATTATTTTTTTTTAAATGAAATATTTCCAGAGAGAAAATAATAAAAATCAAAATCCTCGTCTTCACTATTTGAAAAAAAATCAAATATGAAAATTGGAAAATCCCCAACTCTCTCCGAAGATCCTTGAGTTGCTTAGGATTTCGAGGATTGCAAACGAAAAAGCAATAAAATATGATATGCATGGATGACCTATGTATAACATGCCAAATTGGAAAT
Source organism: Aegilops speltoides (assembly GCA_021437245.1). Taxonomy (NCBI): domain Eukaryota; kingdom Viridiplantae; phylum Streptophyta; class Magnoliopsida; order Poales; family Poaceae; genus Aegilops; species Aegilops speltoides. The sequence goes on along the minus strand of CM038147.1, from coordinate 317,418,452 downwards.
TTGGGATGTTACAAACCTACCCCCCTTAAGATGAATCTCGCCCTCGAGATTCGGGTTGGCTAGAAAATAGGTGCGGATGGTCCTTGCGAATATGTTGTTCTCGCTCCTAGGTGGCTTCCTCCTCAGTATGATGACACCACTGAACTTTGCAAAACTTGATCACCTTGTTGCGAGTGACTCGACTACCAAACTCAAGAATCTTTACTGGCTTCTCCTCGTAGGTCAGATTATTATCCAGCTGAATCGCCTCCAAAGGTAATCAGATCATTCAACGGATATCGGCCATCTCAAAGATGGCACTTCTTCACCGTGATATGAAACACATCGTGAACTCGACAATCCTTCAGTAACTCCAGCTTGTAGGCAACTTCTCCCATCCGTTCCAAAATACGATACGGTCCTACAAATCTCGGGGCTAACTTTCCCTTAACTCCAAAACGTTTTACTCCCCTCAAGGGTGATACTCGTAAATAAGCTTTGTCTCCAATTTCATAGGTTACTTCCTTGCGTTTTGAATCTGCGTAACTCTTTTGTTTGGACTGAGCAATCTTTAGTCTGTCTCTGATTAGTTTAACCTTCTCCTTTGATTCCTTGATCAAATCTGGTCCAAACAACTGACGATCTCCTACCACATCCCACATCAAAGGCGTTCTACATCTGCGTCCATACAGAGCTTCGAACGGTGCCATCTTCAAACTGGCCTGGTAGCTGTTGTTATAAGAGAACTCTGCGTACGGTAAATTGTCATCCCAACTAGATCCATAATCTAGCGCACAGGCTCTTAGCATGTCCTCCAGAATCTGATTGACTCTTTCTGTCTGTCCATCTGTTTGAGGGTGAAAAGCGGTACTGAATTCCAATCGGGTACCCAAAGTCTGGTGTAACTGATGCCAAAACTTTGAAGTAAACTGGGTTCCTCTATCTGATACGATGCTCCTCGGAACTCCATGTAAACATACGATCCTTGTCATATATATCTTGGCCAACTTTGCACTTGTATACGTTGTTTTCACCGGGATGAAGTGAGCTACTTTAGTCAATCGATCCACAACTACCCATATAGAATCATATCCTGCCTTGGTTCTGGGTAATCCGGTAATAAAGTCCGTACCAAGTTTGTCCCACTTCCATTCGGGTATTGGCATAGGCTGTAACAGTCCTGCTGGTTTCTGATGCTCTGCCTTCACTCTTTGACATACATCACATATGGCTACATACTCGGCAATATCCTTCTTCATACCAGTCCACCAGAAATGTTCCTTCAAGTCCAGATACATCTTGGTGTTTTCGGGGTGAATCGAGTATGGTGAGTCATGGGCCTCCTGAAGTATCAACTTCCTGATCTCCGAATTGTTGGGCACATAAATCCGGTCCTCAAACGACAAGGTATCGTGCTCATCCTCGCGAAAACCTTTGGCTTTACCTTCGCCCATCCTCTCTCTTATCTCAGCAATCTCTTTGTCCTCCTTCTGAGCTTCTCGAATCTTGTCCAACAACGTCGACTGAACCTCCATTGCTGCAAGAAAGCCTTTTGGAACAATCTCCAACCTAAGTTCCATGATCAACGCAGCTAACTCTTTTGGCATTCCCTTGCTCACAAGAACATTAGCATAACTCTTCCAGCTCAAAGTGTCTGCTACGACATTCGCTTTTCATTGATGATAATGTAGCTTCATATCATAATCCTTTATAAGTTCCAACCATCTCCTCTATCTGAGGTTCAACTCCTTCTATGTGAAAATGTACTTCAAGCTCTTATGATCCGTGTACACATCACAACGGTTTCCAATAAGATAATGTCTCCAGGTCTTTAGCGCATGCACTACGGCTGCTAACTCCAGATCATGTGTGGCCTAGTTCAACTCGTGTGGCTTCAGTTGTTGTGAGGCATACGAAACAACTTTTCCTTCCTGCATAAGCACACAACCAAGTCCCAAGCGAGAGGCGTCACAATACACTTGAAACTCCTTATGTATATCCGCAAGGTCAAGATCGGGCTGTTGTCAATCGCTCCTTCACTCTTGAAAACTCGTCTCGCACTCCTCCGCCCATTTGAACTTAGTATCCTTCTTTAACAATTCAGTCATTGGTTTAGCAATCTTGGAAAAATTCTCAATGAATCTCCGATAATATCCTGCCGCCACCAAGGAAATCATGGATCTCGCCAATCAAGTGGGTGCCAACCATTCAATGACCGATCGAACTCATCGATCCACCGCTATACCCTCTCCGGATATAACATGCCCAAGAAATCCAACTTCTTTCAACCAAAACTCGCATTTGCTGAATTTGGCGTATAACTGGTGTTCCCTGAGTTTCTCAAGAACCAAACGCAAGTGTTCCACGTGCTCATCTTCGTTCTTCGAGTATATCATAATATCATCAATGAATACCACAACAAACTTGTCCAAATACTCCATGAACACCTTGTTCATCATACTCATGAAATAGGCAGGGGCGTTAGTCAGTCCAAATGACATGACCGTATACTCATATAATCCATACCGCGTGGTAAACGCTGTCTTAGGTATATCCTTCTCTCGGATCTTCAACTGATGGTATCCCGATTGTAGATCAATCTTTGAAAACACCTTAGCTCCTTGTAACTGATCAAACAGATTATTAATCATCGGTAAGGGATACTTGTTCTTTATCGTTACTTCATTCAGAGCTCGGTAATGAACAACCATCCTCAGGGATTTATCCTTCTTCTCCACCAAAAGTACGGGGGCTCCCCAAGGTGATGAGCTTCTACGTATGTAACCTTTCTCCAACAACTCATTAATCTGCTTCTTAATTTCCTCCAGGTCATTTGCTGGCATCCGATACGGTCTCTTGGATATCGGCCCTGCACTGCAATAGCTCTATCAAAACTCGATGTCTCTATCCGTGGCATACCGTAACTCTTCGGGAAAACATCAGGAAAATCCTTTACTACTGTGTACTTCCTCATGTACAACTCCCGTGAGGGCGTTTATGGCTCCTCCTAGGCACATGCCTAGATACATACTTAATCCTTTTTCCCTCCGGGTGGTAAGATAAATTGACTTACTAGCACGGTCAATACTTCCTCCATACTTTGACATCCGGTCCATACCTAATATCACATCCAATCCTTGCGACTCCAAGATAATTAGGTCGACGGAAATACATGTGTGCCAATGATTAGGGGTATCTGGGTGCACCATCTGCTAGCCATGTATTCTGCTCCCATGAGCTCACTAAAGGGTGTCCTAAGGGTTTGGGTTGGTAACTTAAACTTTTCCACAAATCCCTTGATATGTATGAATGCGATGCACCAAGATCGAAAAGAACAATTGCGGTAAATGGTGAACCAAAAACTTTCCTATTACGCGTCCGATCGCTCTTCAACTTCCTCCACGTTAACGTGGTTCACTTGTCCTTTGTTGAATGGATTGGGCTTCTTCCTGCGCCCCATTTCCATTTCCATTCTTTCCTTGAGCGATCATTGGCATAGTGCCCTGTCTTCCCGCACTTGTAGCAAACAACTTGGCTTAAGTCCCTCTTTGCGGGTGTAGATGGGTTAGAGCGGTTCTGATTATTGTTGGCTCCATTCCCATTCCCGTTCTTCGCAGCATTATGGTTATGCGATCCTCCTCCAGCACGGTTATGACCTCCATGGTTATGAACAAGTCCTCCCGAGTTCGGGTTAGCGAGGCTTCAGTGCGCTCTGAGTTGTATTTCCTTGTCCATACTTCCTCTTACGATTATCAATCTGCTTTGCTTTCCTTCAATCATTAGAGCCTTATCTACCAACTCTCGGTAGTTGTTGAAGGTTGCTACCATCAAGCGCATACTCATATCATCATTTAGCCCTTCCATAAACTTCTCCCGCTTGGCATGCATCGTGGGCCACATCATCATGGGCATAACGTGATAACTTGCTAAACTCATCCACGTCATCGACAACAAGACGGTTCCCTGGCGTGATTGCGAAACTCACGCTTCTTCATCGCATAGCTCGATCGAGACATGGGCGGTCGAAAAGCCTCATCAAACTAAGCCCATGTGGCGTTGTCGATAGGATAGGTGGTGTGAAATTCTCCCACCATGTCTGCTGCAGTCCATCCAGTTTGGTGCGGCAAAACGCACCTTCAAAGACATCTGTGCATCCTGCGGTGGTTAACTCCCTTCCAATACAACGTAGCCAATCATTTGTAACTATTGGCTCGATGCTACTGGAGAACACCGGCGGCTGTAACCTTAAGAAACGGGAGAGGTTATCCACTAGCGGCGGGTTGTTGTTGGCATTGTTGTTATTGGCATTGCCCTAGTTCTGAACTAGCAATTGCATCAAGGCATTCTACTACTGGATCAACTGGGTGATCTCCGGTGGGAAAACAAAATCGGGGTCTCTTCTCGGAGGCATCTGATGGGTTTAGATGGAAGAGATTAGAATAGAAAAAGATCTAGGGGAGAAACACTACCCATATGTATATGAGGCAAACACAAGCATTCATTCAATCAATCAAGCAAGGGCATACAAAAACGGTCTAGGACTATCGCAAAAGTGCTCACTACTACTAGTTACATGGGGGAATACTATTATCATATGGTGGTCATCTAGAAGTTTTGATCAGTGGAAGACTCCATGATGTCTGCTCCAGCTTCATCTTCGTAGGCATCATCACTTGAATCTGAATCGGTGTCGTCGATGATGATGTAGTTGTCCGGATGAATGGGGTCTTCTCTTGGAACTGGTCCTCCCATGAAAATTCCGATCTTCTCGACTAGGTCATCATTCTTCTCCAATAGGGTCTTGATTTCCTCCTCATATCCATCACGCGTGGACTTAAGTTCTTCCTCCAGCTCGATGATCCTAGTTTTCGCCTTCTTCAACTCGATCATGTTTGCGCACATCTGGTTCTCCTGAGGTTGAATGTGCTGGTTTTGCTCCTGGATAAAGGCTGCGACAGATCTATCCTTCCTGGTGCTGATCATCTCCCATTGTTCATCTCGGCGCCCACATATTTGATAGGTGGTATCCTCAAGTTCCTTGTTGTAGATTTCTCCAATGCGTCCCATGGTAATATGAGCTGGCATACTCTTACCAAGGCTCCAAGTGGGTGCTTCGAAAGAAAACTCTATGGGTTTAGAATTTGGCGAGAACGTTCTTCCCGAACTCGTGCTTGAATCATCGGCGCTCTTCTTCGGTAGAGTGGCGTTGTACGTCCCAGTGAAGCTTGGTATTCCAATATTCAAGTACCTAGTGACTTCCTTCAAGTGGCGTCCAAAGGTGTGTCTTCATCCGGTTGTGCAAACTTGTTCTTCTTCTCCTTCATCCTAAAGAGTGGAAAAGAAGAGGAGTCAGAAATGAGAAGAGAAGTGTGACCTATGGTTTATCTTAGTAGTCGTGTCCTACACTCAGCGTGGGCTCTGATACCATCTTCTAGCGACCCGACCTCAGATGGTCAAGTCTCTGTGCTTCCGTGTCATCCCTGGATCGGTAATGCTGACACACACAGTACTCGAAGGATTTATAACAAAGTAGCAATCACACACTTATTACATCGAATGTCTCAAAAGATAACTTATTACAATAATATGGCTTAAGGCCATCTAATGCGATAACAGCGGAAGGCTTGGAAGATAAAGTGAGTCCATCAACTCCAACGGCATAGCTGAGCTGCACGGCAACGACCTACGAACCTTACTCCTTGTCTGAAAAGTCTGCAACATAATACGTTGCAGCCCGAGAACGGGTCAGCATATGGAATATGCTGGCAATGTAACACAAAAGATTAATAACAGAATAATGCTACCACCACATGCATATTTGTCTGGTGGAAAGCTCTATGGTTACAATTTTGCGAAAAGCCAATTTTTCCCTACTACAAAGGAATCAGTTTTAATTTAACTATCATGGTGGTTGAAACATCATTTGAGAAGGTAACCCCAACTCAATGATCCCAATTAAAATAGTTAACATCCCAACAAGATTAATTAAGAGTGTTGAGATACATGCGAATACTCAAGTACTAGATACTCAGAATTGTCCATAACCGGGGACACGGCTAACCATGATTAGATTGTACACTCTGCAGAGGGTTGCGCACTTTTCCCCGCAAGACTCGATCGCCTCCGTTGATTTCTCGCACTACATGGTGTTTGAGAGATGGATGACCGAGACACAGTCTTTCAGAAACATTAACTCTCTACTCCGGGTAGACCATACCAAACCTACGAACCCACTACCTGCTGATCCACCTCTTCGAGAGCTTCACGTAACTTACTCAACTATGCTAGAGCCCATAATAGCTTGCGGCTGCACACGGAAGTTTCTAGCATGAATAGACTCAGTTCCCTTTGAGCCTGGGTGGCGGTCCATAGGAGAATCACACGGTAACCCCGGGATTTCCAAAAAAATAAAACAGGCAATCACTGGATACCCAAGGTGCCTCAATCCACCCAGATGTGTATTAAAGTTGCCACCTTAAGTAAACCATTAATTAACAATCTCACATCTGTCATGGAAATCACTCAAACCCAATCCACGTCTACGAGCATAGCATGGCAAAATAAGCATAACGTAGAAGTAACTCCCAAGGGTTTGATAATAAACAGGGCAATAGGTTCTACCTCAGCAACTACTTCCCAACCCACAAGTTAAAGGCATCCTAATCATGCAACGTTTGAGGATTGAAACTAATGCATAAAAACTGGGTATGAAAAGAGTATGATCAATGTGTTACTTGCCTTGCTGACGATCCGTGAATCCTAGAGACTCGTAGTAACACGCTTCGCACTCCAGGAATTCTATCGCAAGCAAACAATAACATACATAAGCAACAATCAAAGATGCACAAGTAGAACTACAAATAAAAGAGTTTGAATGGAGAGTTCAACTTAAGAACTCCGGTTTGCAAAAAGAATCAAATCAAATGGAGCAACGAAACTCAAACGGCAAAAGAAACAAGATCCGTTAACTAATCTGAACTATGGTCAAATTTTCTAGAGATAAAAACTTGTTTGAGTTGATTATTCAGAAAGAGGGTTTCGAGATGAAACTCCAGGCGCTTGAATCGCCTGATTCTGATAAAAAAGCAAAAAGATAAACATGTTTGAACATCGGATCAGAAATCGCGATCGGAATAATCGCGGAATAAATCCGATAAAAAGAAAAACGACGAACGGCTAAACGAACGAACGTTCGTTAGCAGAAACTAAACGGCGAACACGTTCGTTAGAACGAACGCACGAGCGAACGTTCGCTAAGTAAATAAACCGAAGAAATAAAACCGATCTATATAAAAAATGAACTAGGGTTTTCTTCAAAAAAACCGAAGGGTTTTTCTTAAAAAAACCGGCGGCGGGCGGGTACCTCCGGCGAGGTCGTCCGGCGAGGCGGACTCCGCGGGGCTCGCCGAGGCGGGCGGGTCGGGCGGGCAGCGGCAGCATGGGAGGTGGCGGCGGCGGCTCGGGCCGAGAGGGCGGCGGCGGCTCGGCTCGGGCTCGGGCTCGGCGGTGGTGGCGGGTGGTGGGCGGGGGGTGGTGGTCTGTGGCGGCAGGCGTGATATTTAGGAGGAGGTCTTGCCCGGCTTGGGAAGGGGCGCCAGGAGGAGTCCGCTCGGACTCCCCTCGGCGTCCGTCTTGGCGGCAGCGATCTTGTGAGGAGGCGGCGATCTTGGGCCGGCTGGCTGGGCCTTTGGCCTAGTCGGTATGGTTTTAAAAAAAACATTCATGAATAGAAAATTCCTAGAAAAATAAATAAAAATCTAAAAATTCCAAAACAAGTTTTCGCCGTCTAAATAAAATATTTAGAACAAGATGAACTTTTCTTGGCCCCTAAAATGCAATTTTTTAAAACATGCAATTTTTTCTAGGGCAAATAAAAATCCCGGATAAACTCAAATAAAATCCAAAAAAATGATTTTAACATTTTTCCTCCGATATTTCAATTGTTTTGGAGAAGTCATATTATCTCCCCTCATTTATTATTTTTTTAAATGAAATATTTCCGGAGAGAAAATAATAAAAATCAAAATCCTCGTCTTCACTATTTGAAAAAAAATTCAAATATGAAAATTGGAAAATCCCCAACTCTCTCCGAAGGTCCTTGAGTTGCTTAGGATTTCGAGGATTGCAAACGAAAAAGCAATAAAATATGATATGCATGGATGACCTATGTATAACATGCCAAATTGGAAATTTGGGATGTTACACTAGCTAAAAAGGCATAAATGAAAAGCACTTGTTAGGACACAACCCAAAATTTACCCTACTACTATTGTGTGTTCACATGATTATGTAACAACCAAACCTCGAAGGATTTGAGACTCTGTGCTTACCGTGCTAGTCCCTGGATCGAACTCGCTAGCACACACAGTATAGATGAATACCAGAATAGCAAGTGCATCATTTATTACAAGGTATGATCCAGAATGTATAAAAAAAATCTGCATAGCACTTGGCTAGCTTTATTCAATCAAATAGCGGAAAGTAGCAGAAAATAATGATGAGTCCCATCATAGCCCACTGGCGATGCTGAGTGCAGATTTGCGACCCTAACGGTACCTTACTCTTCGTCTGAATATCTTGCAACATGAGACGTTGCAGCCATATAGGTCAATACTTTGAATGTATTGGCAAGTTACACAGGAGTAATAATAAAGCAGACCTACATGTATATGCATAGTACAACAAAGGAAGGCTTGAGGGTTTATTTTTGCAGAAAGCTGATTTCATCATAATAACTACCTAATAGTCAAATTTTTATTTAGTTCTTTCATTATTGCAATTAAATACACAAGGTTGAGTTGGCAAAATCAACTCCAACCTACCCTTTATTAAGTTGCCCACAAATATTATTAAGTGTCACGTCTGTCAAGATCATCCAACAACTGTAATGGCATAGTGGCTCAAATTTACCCATAACCGGGGGCACGGCTAATCATGATTAGTTTTAATACTCTGCAGAGTTTTGTACGCTTTACCCACTTGACCCAATCCGAAGATTGAGACGAAGTCTTTCAGAAGAGGTTTCCTTAACCACCTGACGGCCACATCCCACCTACATATGCTACATCTGTCGACACTGTCTGGGCAAGGGTTCCAACAACTGATCAACTAATCCAGAGCCCATATAGCTAGTGGCTGCACATGGAAGCTACTAGTCACTAAGTCTGTCTGATCTTTTTGAACCTGGGCGGCATTCCACTTAGGGTGCACTCTCATGAGCGCATGGCCTTAGAAAAGGTTCAAGACCCCATGATGCCTTCCCTCAACACCAGGCAATACCACTTCCGCCCAGAGGTGAGTTAAATCCTGAGTTAGTACTCAATTGTTATATATATATATATAATCCTCACATAAACTCAATGTATACACGAACCACCCCCGTCTACAAAGCATAGCAACCTACAACTACCACGATTTGCAATGACGGGAAGATAGCTCAACAGCATATAGCAAAATAATATAGTAATCCTATACATGCATATATTAATAGTGTGATATAACTACATGCATAGAAAACAGTAGGTAAAGGATGATCAACATGTAACTTGCCTTGGTTCTAGTTCAGAAGGTCACACTCCTGACAATAGTTCGCGTCGCACTCCGGACAATCTACACGTTTGTTGGGGAACGTAGCAGAAATTCAAAATTTTCCTACGTGTCACCAAGATCTATCTATGGAGAAACAAGCAACGAGGGGAAGGAGAGTGCATCTACATACCCTTGTAGATCGCTAAGCGGAAGCGTTCAAGAGAACGGGGTTGAAGGAGTCGTACTCGTCGTGATCCAAATCACCGGAGATCCTAGTGCGAACGGACGGCACCTCGCGCTCAACACACGTACAGCCGGACGCCTCCCACGCCTTGATCCAGCAAGGAGAGAGGTAGAGGTTGAGGAAGACTCCATCCAGCAGCAGCACAACGGCGTGGTGGTGATGGAGGAGCATGGCATCCCAGCAGGCTTCGCCAAGCACCAAGGAGAGGAGGAGGAGGAGAGAGGCAAGGCTGCACCAAGAGGGAAGTTCTCATCTGTTCATAGCAGCCCCAAACCTCAAGTATATATAGGGGAGGGGAGGGCTGCGCCCCCATCTAGGGTTCCCCCCAAGGGGTGCGGCCAGCCCTAGATGGGACTTGGGAGGCGGCCAAAGGGGAAGTGAGGGGCGCCACTAGATGGGCCTTAGGCCCATCTCGAGGCTAGGGTTTCCCTCTCCTCCTAGCTGCGCCTTGGGCAAGGGTGGGAGGTGCACCAGCCCACTCTGGGGCTGGTCCCTTTCCACTCTAGGCCCATACAAGCCTCCGAGGTTGGTGGCCCCACTTGGTGGACCCCGACCCTCCGGTGGTCCCAGATGCTACCGATATTACCCAAACTTTTCCGGTGACCAAAACAGGACTTCCCATATATAAATCTTTACATCCGGACCATTAGGAACTCCTCGTGACGTCCGAGATCTCATCCGGACTCAACAACATTCGGTAACCACATACAAGCTTCCTTTATTACCCTAGCGCCATCGAACCTTAGTGTGTAGACCCTACGGGTTCGGAGACATGCGCACATGACCGAGACGTTCTCCGGTCAATAACCAACAGCGGATCTGGATACCCATGTTGGCTCCTACATGTTCCACGATGATCTCATCGGATGAACCACGATGTCAAGGACTCGATCGATCCCGTATACAATTCCCTTTGTCTAGCGGTATTTTACTTGCCCGAGATTCGATCGTCGGTATACCGATACCTTGTTCAATCTCGCTACGCAAGTCTCTTTACTCGCTCCGCAACACATCATCCCGTGATCAACCCCTTGGTCACATTGTGCACATTATGATGATGTCCTACCGAGTGGGCCCAGAGATACCTCTCCGCTTGCACGGAGTGACAAATCCGAGCCTCGATCCGTGTCAACCCAAGACACTTTCGGAGATACCTGTAGTGCACCTTTATAGTCACCCGATTCGTTGTGACGCTTGATACACCCAAAGCACTCCTACGGTATCCGGGAGTTACACGATCTTATGGTCTAAGGAAGAGATACTTGACATTGGAAAAGCTCTAGCAAACTAACTACACGATCTTTGTGCTATGCTTAGGATTGGGTCTTGTCCATCACATCATTCTCCTAATGATGTGATCCCATTATCAACTACATCCAATGTCCATAGTCAGAAACCATGACTATCTGTTGATCACAACGAGCTAGTCAACTAGAGGCTCACTAGGGACATATTGTGGTCTATGTATTCACACGTGTATTACGATTTCCGGATAATACGCTTATAGCATGAATAAAAGACAATTATCATGAACAAGGAAATATAATAATACTTTTATTATTGCCTCTAGGGCATATTTCCAACAGTCTCCCACTTGCACTAGAGTCAATAATCTAGTTCACATCGCCATGTGATTTAACACTCACCGGTCACATCGCCATGTGACCAACATCATCAAATGAGTTCTGGGGTTTGATCATGTTTTGCTTGTGAGAGAGGTTGTAGTCAACGGGTCTGAACCTTTCAGATCCGTGTGTGCTTTGCAAATTTCTAGGTCATATTGTAAATGCTGCTTCCACGCTCCACTTGGAGCTATTCCAAATGGTTGCTCCACTATACGTATCCGGTTTGCTACTTAGAGTCACTTGGATAGGTGTTAAAGCTTGCATCGACGTAACCCTTTACGCCGAACTCTTTATCACCTCCATAATCGAGAAACATGTCCTTATTTACTCCAAGGACAATTTTGATCGCTGTCCAATGATCCATTCTGGATCATTCTTGTACCCCTTGACCGACTCATGGCAAGGCACACTTCCAAAGCGGTACACATCATAGCATACTATAGAGCCTACGTCTCAAACATAGGGACAGCCTTCGTCCTTCTCTCTTTTTCTCGCCGTGGTCGAGCTTTAAGTCTTAACTTCATACCTTACATGTCGTGCAAGAACTCCTTCTTTGGTCGATCCATCTTGAACACCTTCAAGATCATGTTAAGGTATATGCTCATTTGAAAGTACTATTAAGCATTTTGATCTATCTTATAGATCTTGATGCTTATTATTCAAGTAGCCTAATCTAGGTTTTCCATTGAAAAACACTTTTCAAATAACCCTATATGCTTTCCAGAAATTCTACATCATTTCTGATCAACAATATGTCAACAACATATACTCATCAGAAATTATATAGTGCTCCCACTCACTTCTTTGGAAATACAAATTTCTCATAAATTTATATAAACCCAAAATCTTTGATCATCTTATGAAAGTACATATTCCAACTCCGAGATGCTTACTCCAGTCCTTAGAAGGATCGCTGGAGCTAGCATACCTTTTAGCATCCTTAGGATCGACAAAACTTTCGGATTGTATCACATACAACGTTTCCTTATGAAGACTGGTAAGGAAACTTGTTTTGACATCCATCTGCCAGATTTCATAAATGCAGCTAATGCTAACATGATTCCGACGGACTTAAGCATCGCTACGGATGAGAAAATCTCATCGTAGTCAACTCCTTGAACTTGTGAAAAACTCTTTGCCACAAGTCGAGCTTCATAGACGGTGACATCACCGTCCACGTCCGTCTTCTTCTTAAAGATCCATTTATCTCGGATTTCATGGCTTCTAACCATTTGTCGGAATTTGGGCCCACCATCGCTTCTCCATAGCTCGTAGGTTCATTGTTGTCTAGCAACATGACCTTCAAGACAGGATTACTGTACCACTCTAAAGTAGTACGCATCCTTGTCACCCTATGAGGTACGGTAGTGACTTGATCCGAAGTTTCATGATCACTATCATAAGCTTCTACTTCAATTGGTGTAGGTGCCACAGGAACAACTTCCGTGCCTCGCTACACACTAGTTGAAGTGATGGTTCAATAACCTCATTAAGTCTCCACCATCCTCCCACTCAACTTTTCGAGACAAACTTTTCCTCGAGAAAGGACCCGATTCAAGAAACAATCCCTATTGCTTTCAGATCTGAATTAGGAGGTATACCCAACTGTTTTGGGTGTCCTATGAAGATGCATTTTATCCGCTTTGGGTTCAAGCTTATCAACCTGAAACTTTTCCACATAAGCATCGCAGCCCCAAACTTTTAAGAAACGACAACTTAGGTTTCTCAAACCATAGTTCAAACGGTGTCATCTCAACGGAATTACGTGGTGCCCTATTTTAAAGTGAATGCGGTTGTCTCTAATGCCTAACCCTAAACGATAGTGGTAATTCGACAAGAGACATCATGGTATGCACCATATCCAATAGGGTGCAATTATGATGTTCGGACACATCATCACACTATGGTGTTCCAGGCGGTATTAATTGTGAAACAATTTCCACAATGTCTTAATTGCGTGCCAAAGCTCATAACTCAGATACTCATCTCTATGATCATATCATAGACATTTTATCCTCTTGTCACGACGAACTTCACTCTGAAATTACTTGAACCATTCAATAATTCAGACTTTTGTTTCATCAAGTAAATATACTCTACATCTACTCGAATCATCTGTGAAGTAAGAACATAACGATATTCATCAGATGCCTCAAAGACTCATTGGACTGCACACATCAAAATGTGTTACTTCCAACAAGTTGCTATCTTGTTCCATTTTACCAAAAACGAGGCTTTTTAGTCATCTTGCCCATGTGGTATGATTTGCATATCTCAAGTGATTCAAAATCAAGTGAGTCCAAACGATCCATCTGCATGGAGTTTCTTCATGCGTACACACCAATAGACATGGTTCGCATGTCTCAAACTTTTCAAAACGAGTGAGTCCAAAGATCCATCAACATGGAGCTTCTTCATGCTTTTACACCAATATGACTTACATGGCGAAGGCCACAAGTAAGTGGTACTATCATTACTATCTTATATCTTTTGGCATGAAAATGTGTATCACTACGATCGAGATTCAATAAACCATTCCTTTAGGTGCAAGACCATTGAAGGTATTATTCAAATAAATAGAGTAACCATTATTCTCCTTAAATGAATAATCGATTGCGATAGACATAATCCAATCATGTCTATGCTCAACGCAAACACCAAATCTCGATGGTAGAGGGAGCGTGCGATGCTTGATCACATCAACCTTGGAAACACTTCCAACACATATCGTCACTCACCTTTAGCTAGTCTCCGCTTATTCCGTAGCTTTTATTTCGAGTTACTAACACTTAGCAACCGAACCGGTATCTAATACCTCGGTGCTACTAGAAGTACTAGTAAAGTACACATTAACATAATGTATATCCAATATACTTCTATGGACCTTGCCACCTTCTCATCTACCAAGTATCTAGGGTAATTCGCTCCGGTGGTGGTTCCCTTTATTACGAAGCACTTAGTCTCGGGTTTGGGTTCAACCTTGGGTTTCTTCATGGAGCAAGAGCTGATTTGCCGCTTTATGAAGTATCCTTCTTGCCCTTGCCCTTCTTAAAACTAGTGGTTTCACCAACCATCAACAATTGATGCTCCTTCTTGATTTCTACTTTCGCATGTGTCAAACATCACGAATACCTCAAGGATCATCATATCTATCCCGATATGTTATAGTTCATCATGAAGCTCTAGCAGCTTGGTGGTAATGACTTTGGAGAAACATCACTATCTCATCGGAAGATCGACTCCACTCGATTCAAGTGATTGTTGCACTCGGACAATCGAGCACAAGCTCAACGATTGAGCTTTTCTCCCTTAGTTTGCAGGCTAAGAAAATCGCCTGAGGTCTCATACCTCTTGGCGTGGGCACTAGCCTGAAATCTCAATTTCAGCCCTCAAACATCTCATATGTTCCGCGATGTTTGAAAAACATCTTGGTGCCTTAATTCTAAACCGCTTAAGCGAACTATCACGTAGTTATCAAAACGTGTATGTCCGATGTCCGCAACATCCACAAACGACGTTTGGGGTTCAAGCACATCGAGCGTGCATTAAGGACATAAGCTTTCTCCGTCCACATAATCGCCATGTCAACTTTCAACTATACTTTCTCTAGGAACATATCTAAACAAAGGAACTAAAACGCGAGCATACGACATAATTTGCAAAGATCTTTTGACTATGTTCAGGATAATTAAGTTCATCTTATGAACTCCCACTCGATAGACATCCCTCGGTCATCTAAGTGATTACATGATCCAAGTCAACTAGGCCGTGTCCGATCATCACGTGAGACGGACTAGTCATCATCGGTGAACATCTTCATGTTGATCGTATCCTCCATACGACTCATGCTCGACCTTTCGGTCTCCGTGTTCCGAGGCCATGTCTGTACATGCTAGGCTCGTCAAGTTAACCCTAAGTGTTTTATTTGTGTAAAACGACTTACACCCGTTGTATGTGAACGTAAGAATCCATCACACCCAATCATCACGTGGTGCTTAGAAGTTTACTTAACCGTAGCAACGGTGCACGTTAGGGGAGAACACTTCTTGAAATTTTGTAAGGATCATCTTATTTACTACCGTCGTCCTAAGTAAACAAGATGCATAAACATGATAAACATCACATGCAATCAAATAGTGACATGATATGGCCAATATCATTTTGCTCCTTTGATCTCCATCTTGGGCTCCATGATCATCATCGTCACCGCATGACACCATGATCTCCATCATCATGATCTCCATCATCGTGTCTTCATGAAGTTGTCTCGCCAACTATTACTTCTACTACTAAGGCTACCGTTAGCAATAAAGTAAAGTAATTACATGGCGTTGTTCAATGACACGCAGGTCATACAATAAATTAAGACAACTCCTATGGCTCTGCCGTTGTCATACTCATCGACATGCAAGTCGTGATTCCTATTACAAGAACATGATTAATCTCATACATCACATATCATACATCACATTCTTCTTGGCCATATCACATCACATAGCATACCCCGCAAAAACAAGTTAGACGCCCTCTAATTGTTGTTTGCATGTTTTACGTGGCTGCTATGGGTTTCTAGCAAGAACGCTTACCTACGCAACACCACAACGTGATATGTCAATTGCTATTTACCCTTCATAAGGACCCTTTTCATCGAATCCGTTCCGACTAAAGTGGAGAGGCGGCACCGCTAGCCACCTTATGCACGGTGCATGTCAATCGGTGGAACCCATCTCACGAAGAGTACGTAAGGTCGGTCCGGCCGCTTCATCCCACAATACCGTCGAAACAAGATTGGACTAGTAACGGTAAGCATATTGAACAACATCAACTCCCACAACTACTTTGTGTTCTACTCGTGCAAAGAATCTACGCAATAGACCTAGCTCATGATGCCATGTTGGGGAACGTGGCAGAAATTCAAAATTTTCCCACGTGTCACCAAGATCTATCTATGGAGAAACCAGCAACGAGGGAAGGAGAGTGCATCTACATACCCTTGTAGATCGCTAAGCGGAAGCGCTCAAGAGAACGGGGTTGAAGGAGTCGACTGTCGTGATCCAAATCACCGGAGATCCTAGTGCCGAACGGACGGCACCTCCGCGCTCAATACACGTGACAGCCCGGTGACGCCTCCCACGCCTTGATCCAGCAAGGAGAGAGGGAGAGGTTGAGGAAGACTCCATCCAGCAGCAAGACAACGGCGTGGTGGTGATGGAGGAGCGTGGCATCCCAGCAGGCTTCGCCAAGCACCAAGGGAGAGGAGGAGGAGGAGAGAGGCAAGGCTGCACCAAGAGGGAAGTTCTCATCTGCTCATAGCAGCCCCAAACCTCAAGTATATATAGGGGAGGGAGGGCTGCGCCCCATCTAGGGTTCCCCCAAGGGGTGCGGCCAGCCCTAGATGGGACTTGGGAGGCGGCCAAAGGGGAAGTGAGGCGCGCCACTAGATGGGCCTTAGGCCCATCTCGAGGCTAGGGTTTCCCTCTCCTCCTAGCTGCGCCTTGGGCAGGGTGGAGGCGCACCAGCCACACTGGGCTGGTCCTTTCCACTCTAGGCCCATACAAGCCTCCGAGGTTGGTGGCCCCACTTGGTGGACCCCGGGACCCTCCGGTGGTCCCAGACGTTATCGATATTACCCAAACTTTTCCGGTGACCAAAACAGGACTTCCCATATATAAATCTTTACCACCGGACCATTCCGGAACTCCTCGTGACGTCCGGATCTCATCCGGACTCAACAACATTCGTAACCACATACAAGCTTCCTTTATTACCCTAGCGCCATCGAACCTTAATGTGTAGACCCTACGGGTTCGGAGACATCTGAGACATGACCGAGACGTTCTCCGGTCAATAACCAACAGCGGATCTGGATACCCATGTTGGCTCCCACATGTTCCACGATGATCTCATCGGATGAACCACGATGTCAAGGACTCGGTCGATCCGTATACAATTCCCTTTGTCTAGCGGTATTTTACTTGCCCGAGATTCGATCGTCGGTATACCGATACCTTGTTCAATCTCGTTACGGCAAGTCTCTTTACTCGCTCCGCAACACATCATCCCGTGATCAACCCCTTGGTCACATTGTGCACATTATGATGATGTCCTACCGAGTGGGCCCAGAGATACCTCTCCGCTTGCACGGAGTGACAAATCCGAGCCTCGATCCGTGTCAACCCAATGACACTTTCGGAGATACCTGTAGTGCACCTTTATAGTCACCCGATTCGTTGTGACGCTTGATACACCCAAAGCACTCCTACGGTATCCGGAGTTACACGATCTCATGGTCTAAGGAAGAGATACTTGACATTGGAAAAGCTCTAGCAAACGAACTACACGATCTTTGTGCTATGCTTAGGATTGTCTTGTCCATCACATCATTCTCCTAATGATGTGATCCCGTTATCAACGACATCCAATGTCCATAGCCAGGAAACCATGACTATCTGTTGATCACAATGAGCTAGTCAACTAGAGGCTCACTAGGGACATATTGTGGTCTATGTATTCACAAGTGTATTACGATTTCCGGATAATACAGTTATAGCATGAATAAAAGACAATTATCATGAACAAGGAAATATAATAATACTTTTATTATTGCCTCTAGGGCATATTTCCAACAACGTTTCACACAATTCAACAAATCAATCACCGAAACACGAATAGAACCAAAATAAAAACCAACAGCAAGAAAACCAATTTTAGAACTGAACAACAGAAGCTTAACAGCACCTAAATTGCACTACGGTCACAACGCAGAAAGAATCACTCGAATCCGATAAACGGTTTGAGAGTTATGGCCTCCGGAAGATTTATTTCAAATTCAAACGAATTCAAATTTGAAAAGTGCAAACATGTGCAAAGTCGATACTGTGATAATGTGCTGATTTTTGTGAGTGCATAGGAAAAAGAATTACCTAAATTGGACTTATAGAATAAACAATATAGCTAGTTGAAGTTTTAGCTGAAATCTGAAAAAGAAAACAGAAAACAACAGAAAACTCCTGCACTGTTCGTGCGTGTACTGTAGCTGGTGCCCACGTGGCAGCTCGTGATTGGCTGGAGCCTACTCTGTGTGCGCGTGTGCTCACCAGAGAAGACGGCGGCGGCGGCTCTCCGGTGGTGCTCCGGCGAAGAAGAAGGGACGGATGGGTGCAGCGTTGTAACGCCCTCGATGCGGCTATATCTCCTACGTGTCGAAGCACGACTTAGAGGCATAACCGCATTGAAAGCAATGTCGCAAGTGAGGTAATCTTCACACAACCCATGTAATACATAAGGGAAAAAGATACATAGTTGGCTTACAATCGCCACTTCACACAATTACATGAATAAAACATTACATCATTCAGATACAATCAAGGTCCGACTACGGAACCAAAATAAAAGAAGAACCCCAAATGCGACAAAGGACCTCGATCGACCCCAACTGGGCTCCACTACTGATCAACTAGAACAAAACAACACAAAGGGCAAGATCTTCATCGAGCTCCTCCTTGAGCTTGATTGCGTCACCGCTTTCGGTAACATCGGCACCGCAAACCTGGTTTTGAAGTATCCGTGAGCCACGGGACTCAAACAATCTCGCACCCGCGAGATCAAGACTATTTAAGCTTATGGGTAAGGTAAAGGCATGAGGTGGAGCTGCAGCAAGCGACTAGCATAAACGGAGGCTAACATACGCAAATGAGAGCGAGAAGAGAAGGCAAAGCACGGTCGATAAAAGTATGATCAAGAAGTGATCCTATAGCAACTCGTCAAGCATAACTCCAACATCAGTGTTCACTTCCGGACTCCACGAAAGAGACCATCACGGTTACACACTCGGTTGATGTATTTTAATTAGGGTCAACTTCAGGTTGTCTACAACCGGACATTAACAAATTCCCATCTGCCACATAACCGCGGGCACGGCTTTGAAAGATTATACCCGCAGGGTGTCCCAACTTAGCCCATGACAAGCTCTCGCGATCATCGAAGAATAGACCTTCACCCGAGACACTCCGATCGACTCGGTATCCGGTACATCAAGACATTTCGACAATGGTAAAACAAGACCAGCAAAGCCTCCCGCCAGCCGACAAATCCCGATAGGAGCTGCACATATCTCGTTCTCGGGGCACACCGGATGAGCCAGACGTCGGGTTGGCATAGACCCTGGTTGCCTGTGGGGCGCCGGACATCGCCAAAGTTGGACCAACACTCGAAGGAGCACCGCCCGGGGTTAAAATAAAGATGACCCTCGGGCTCCGGAAACCCAAGGGAAGAAAAGGGCTAGGTGATGCAAATGGTAAAAGTCAATGTTGGGCCTTCTTTGGACAAGTTTTATTCAAAGCGAACCGTCGGGGGTCCCATAAATCACCCGACCAGCGTAAGGAACGCATAAAATCCGGGAACATAACACCGTATGACGGAAACTAGGGCGGCAAGAGTGGAACAAAACACTGCATAAGGCCGAGCCTTCCACCCTTTACCAAATATATAGATGCATTAATAATATAAGAGGTATTGTGATATCCCAACAAGTAAACATGTTCCAACAAGGAACAACATCTCCATGTTCCAACAAGGAACAATCTTCATCTTCACCTGCAACTAACAACGCTATAAGAGGGGCTGAGCAAAGCGGTAACATAGCCAAACAACGGTTTGCTAGGAATGGTGTCAAAGGTTAGAGGTTTGACATGGCAATTTGGGAGGCTGACAAGCAAATGGTAGGCATCGCAGCATTGGCATAGCAAAAGAGCGAGCAAACTAGCATAGCAAAGATAGTAGTGATTTCGAGGGTATGATCATCTTGCCTGAAATCCCGCAAGGAAGAAGAACGAGTCCATGAAGAAGACAAAAGGACGTAGTCGAACGGATCCTCACAACTCCGGAACGGAACCGAGGCTAACGAGAGAAACAACCCGGAAAGAAACAAACAACATAGTAAACAACCATCGCATAATCATGGCATGATGCGCAAACAAGTATGATGCATGTCCGGTTTAATGAGGCATGGCATGGCAAAGTGCAACAAACAATACTACAAGTTAAGTGGAGCTCAATATGCAACGAGTTGCATATTGACAAAACACCACATGCAATTATTTAGTTTGATCTTGTTATAAGCTACTCAACAATATTAAATGTTGTTAAACATGGCAAGGGGTGAAGCACAACAAAACTACCTACCTAGGCAAGTTTAAATGAGGCCGGAAACAACGAACAACAAGTCCGGAAAATCCCCATATGCATATTTTAAGGTTTGGTACTGTTCTGTCCTAAACCATATTTTAAAGTTGTTAAACATGCAAGATGAGTGCACCATGTTAAACTAGGCAAAATTCTACCCCATTTACATATAAAGTTTATTAAGTTCGGAGTTACGGTTAAATAGTTATGAAATAAATCATTTTAACATGGCATTTTAGCAAATTAATGCAAACAACATTTTAAACATTTTAAACATGGATGAAAGTTGGATATTATGAAAGTACATGAAAAACTGAGCAAGTTACATATATGACATGTTTAAATCCGATGCACGGTTATTTAGTTGTGAGTAAATTAAAATCATGGCAATATCTGTAATTATTAAAGCACTGGTTTAAATCGTAAAATCGTCCAAAAAAAAAAAACAGGAGATGGGCCGAATCTGGAACAAGGGCCGAACAGGGCAGGCGCTGGGGGCGGCTCACCATGGCCACTGGGCCGGATCAGGAGAGGAGCCGGCTGGAGCCACCTTTGTGGGCCGCGGGCGAGGAGGCCGGCTTGGGGCGCGCTGGGCCTTGGAGGCGCGCTGGGCCTCGACGCGGTGCAGCAGAAACGGCCCAAGGCGAAGGGGCCACACGCGCGAGACGACGGGGTCAATGCGGGCGACAGGGCGGGCGAGCTGCTGCTCGTTTCTGACGAACAAAACAGCTTCACGTCCCTGGCGACAGGAAGCAGGAGGTCACCGCGGCGGGGCTCGGGTGACTCCGGCAGGCGGCGGAGACGAGGGCCTTGGGCGACGGCGGCGGACTTGGCAGGGCGATGGGGATCCGACGGATCCAGTCGAGGACGTCGCCGGAGGCGGGCGGGGAGCTGAGGCCATGGCGGCAAGGCCCTGGTTCGAGAGAGAGAGATGTGAGAGGAGGGAGCGAAGGGGAGATGGAGAGCGGGGAGGAGAGGAGGGACGAGGCTGTCCGTTGTTGCCGGCAATGGGTCGACGGAGGGCGCGGCTGCGGGTTGGTCGCCGGCTCGGGCGAGAAGAGCTCGCCGGCTCGCGCGAGGGTTGCGAGCACGGGCGGCTCGGCCTCGAGAATCGAGGAAGCGCACGGGAGGGGCTCTTTGGAGGACGAGGAGGTGGCACGCGAGGTGAAGCTCAAGGCGCCGTGGTCGCTGCTCGGGCGGAAACGAGTCTCTGCTCTTGCTGATCCAGAGAGCGAGGGAGGCTGCGGCTTGTTGGATCGGTGGCCAAATCGAGGAGGGAAAGGTGGAGCACGGGCTGATTCGGTGCCCCGCGAGTGAGGCTCAAGGCGCGGGGTTGGGCTGGGAGGAGCTCGGGCAGAGGCAGGGGATCGAACGAGGAAGGAGGGCGAGGGGATCTGGAACGAGGAGGGAGAGCGCTGGTTGGGTGGAGAAGGATCGGGAGGGGATCCCGAGAGGGTTTTGGTCGGGTGGCGGCGGAGGGAATGGAAGGATGGGACAGGTCCCTAGAAATTAGGGTTAGACTAGTTATATAGAGAGTGGGTTAGATTAGGGGCGATCTAGTCCCTGCGATTTTAATCGGACGGTCACGGATAAAATAGTTAGGGAGCCCAAATGACAAAACGGAGATATTTTGTAGACGTTAGGGGATGATCCGGATCCAACGGTCACGACAGATCGGTTCGGGTTCGGGCAAGTTTCGGATGCGCGCGAGGGGGTCTATGCACTGTGTTGAGAGGGTAGGCATTAGATGAGAAGGGGAAAACAAAGACAAAGGTCTGACGAAAAACCACGGGGTCAAGGGGGGGTTTGTGGTCTCGGAGAAAGAGAGAAGAGAGGGGTCCAAATGGTCTGAGGGAAGGTCAACAAAGGCAAAGCAGTCCGAGGAGGTCAACGATGACAAGGGCCCGACAAAATGCCAACGCAGGCAAAGAAAGAAAGGGCAACTGCGAACGGTTACGAGTTTTATGAAAACGATGCCGATGCAATGCAAATGATGCGATGATGAAATGCAAGACATGAACAAAATGCAAAACGAAAGACAAAACCCAACCACGGAGAAAAAAAAATAAAATATCGCATCTCCGGAAAAGGCAAGAGTCGGAGTTACAGATATGGAAAGTTGTATCCGGGGCGTTACAACACTCCACCACTACGAGAGGATCTCGTCCCGAGATCTAGAATGGCACCGGAGGGAAAACGGAAGAGGAAGAGAAGAGGTAAAACTAAATTGCTTCTTTGACGAACGAGTGAAACCATGAACCTTGAGAGGTTGAGCAATTTAAAAGAAAGAGTACAACAAAGATGAACGAGATTGCAACCAATCCGTTAGAAAAGAGGAACAAGGAGTATTACGAGAACTTGAAGGTTGCAAACACATGAATCAAGTGTTTAATGGTCAAGATAGAATTCGAAACCACTCCGGTTAAAACAAGATGAGAGAGGAAGAAGATTGAAATAATTTGGGCAGCACTCCGACTGTAAATGGAAGGAATTGAACATGAACTTGACAAGATGAGAGGATACATGATGAAATCAACAACACACTGCCTCCGGAATTGAAAGAATGGCACAAGTGGTAAGAAAGATTTCGGACAACCCTCCAGTAGAAAAGAGAAGAAAACTTGATGAGATGAAAAGATATTGAAGAGATGATACAACACTCCGGTTAAATGGATAAGAATGAAAAGAACACGATGCTCACAATTCGAGATGATGAGTGAAAAGAGCAACATCACAATGCCTTCGGAAGAAAGAATAGAAGATGAATCATTGGAATAACAGAATGGTGAAGAAAATGACATCTTCTGCCACAAGTGAACTTGGCAAGCATCCTTCCAAGAAGGTTACAACGGGGTTGTTGGGAAAAAAACCAACAACAAAATGAATACGCTTGTAGTGGGCTTATGGAAAACATCTCAAGATTATGAGGTGACAACCGGCCACTAACGGAAAACAATTGCTTGCTTGAGATTAACGAAGAGATGAAAACTTGTTCCATCAAGATGGAAAAGAGATAACTTGGGTCATTAATAAGCACCAAAATAGCAACATTCCTTAGAGAAGGTTTTAGGTGAAATCTATACCAAGATAACTCCAATGAAGAGATTGACGGTTGAAAAGATCTCTTGAACAAAGAGAAAAGGATGGATTTAAATATCTCATTCCTGACAACCTGTCAATCATGAAACACGAGGAGAAACTATCAAGAGTGACATAACACCATCTCAAGAGATAAGGTAGAAAGAATTGCCCTTCGGAATGCAAGATGAAGAATACTTGAACTCCTCAAAACAAAACATGTGTTGAGCACCATGTTTATTTTGAAGTAAAGCTTGGCGGATCATAACTTCGAGAGAAATCTTGAAGAACAGTTGAAGAGTGAAAAGAATCCTTGAGGAACCACCATGAAGAAACTCCATGAAGAACTCCGGTAATAAAAGGATGAAAAGAAAGAGAAATTGAAAACACAAGGTGAATCCTTGCAATGATTTAGATGGATCTCCGTGATGATGAGAACTTGGAACTCCGGGAAAAAGAGAAGATGAAACAAATGAAACCGAGAATTACTTCATCATGAACAATCTCCGGAAGAAAAGAATTAATCACTTGGATGAACAAGAATAAGAATTATGTTATGCTTATCCTTCACCAATTAAATTGATGACAATCAACG
Source organism: Aegilops speltoides (assembly GCA_021437245.1). Taxonomy (NCBI): domain Eukaryota; kingdom Viridiplantae; phylum Streptophyta; class Magnoliopsida; order Poales; family Poaceae; genus Aegilops; species Aegilops speltoides. The sequence goes on along the minus strand of CM038147.1, from coordinate 317,394,220 downwards.
GATTTGGCATACTACTTATTCTCGTAGAAAGGATTAAAAGAGATATATCGAAACTTGAGAAGGTCTTCAACGAACCATCGGTAGGATTGGAACAACAAATGAATTGATATGATGAACAAGGAAGAGAGATCTTGAAAGAACCACCATAAGAATTGAAAATGATCGAAATAGGGGTGCATCACCGGTAAGAATTTGCAAATGAACGAAGGTGCTTGACAGAATTTAGAAACAAGAGAACCAAGAGATCATGGGCTGATTAGAGGATATTTGAACGATGCCCCGGTGAGATTTGGAGAATGAAAGCTCAAATCTAAGAATGAAGAATTATGACATGATGGCCTTCGGAGGAAAGAAATGGAAACAACTCATGAGATGCTCCGGATGGGTGAAAAGAATTGTCACAACCAAAAACAATTATGAGGATGGCATGAAGCTAGAACCATGAATCTTCAAAAGAATGGACCAAGATTTAAGAGAAATCCTTCTTCGGCCTTCAAATGATGAGAATTACAACGAGAAACACCACCAAGAATTATTGAGGCACACCGGAAGAATCAAAAGCGAAGAGGTTGAGCCAACTATGAAAAGAATTTGAAAGATCTTGGAGACAAGCATTTGACTGATGATAACTCATTCTTACGTCAAACTTGGAGAAGAATTTAAGATAGCTCTGGGAAAATAGAAGAGTCAGGTAAGATCCTGGGAAAAGACCTGTGGGTTAAGGCCCACTCAAAGGAAAACACCGTTGGAAATGATTTAAAAGAGATGTTGCACCGGTTGAATAAAATGGCTAGAATGAGATACCAATCTCGAAAGAGCTTGAACGAATGCAGAGTGGACACACGAATCTTCGAGATATCTTGAGCGCTCCGGAATAACAAATAGCGAGAAGTAGAGTGATAATGAGGTGCACCGGTATGAGAAGACATTGAAATGAGGAAAAAGGTATGATCAACAAAACTTGACTTGAATCCACCGGAGAAGAAAAAGAATAAGGAATGACGAACTAGTAGAACATCTTCTTGAGAACCACCGGGTAAGAACATTGACGAAAAAGAATGGAGAAACTTCACATGATTAAATGGATACCTGATTAAGAAATCTGTGTCCTTGAAGAAAAAGGGTGGGTGGGCGGGAAAAACATAGACAACTTGGGACGGATGAAACAAACACCGTTGAGAAAAACTTAGATTTGATCTTGCGAATGGGAAAAATGATGGGATCCACTTGAAGAGAAGCACACCGGTTGGAAAAGAGTTGACATGACAAAATCAATGATCAAAAGGATTAGTATTCGCATAGCAATATGAGAACACCGTTTAGAAAAGGTATGGATTCAACATTTGACTTCGAAGCAACTCGAATACCACAAATAAACACAAAACAAAGGATTGGCTTTCAGAATAAGCCGGAACAAACATATAATAGAGATTTCGTCCGAAGTTTTCGTGGTGGGGCCTACACGGGCTCAATCGTACAGCACCATCATGTACAAGGCAAGGCACATGACATACTGAAGCGCCCCAGTCGGCATAGCCAAGGACTCTTTAAGACACAACGAGACCATGTAAAACCAACCGTGAATAGGCGGACCACTAGACATCGAACCCCAATTTCATATCATACATCCGCCGGAAAGATATCCTAAGAGCTACTTGAATTCCCACCTATGAAACTCCCAAACTTTCCGTTATGCAATCAGTGTTGGGGATACAGGAGCAATATATATATCTCACCCAAGCTAACAATCCCTACATCCAAATTGTATCCATCCTTCAACACATAACCAAGAAACCTTCGAAATCGTCTACCTCAACCTTCAAAAGCATCCGTTATACAAGTCATGGCAATACTCCGTACTCACCTCAAGATTGGGTTAGCGGGTTATCTCACCAACAATCGCATAAAAGAGATTTTCGATGTCGGCGTACTAAACTCGGTATTCAGAATCGCAACGATAAAATTATGACGACAACACCTCGGAGCTCAACTCCCGGGACACCGCCACAACCCCTAAATGTCGAGGCAACCAAGACAATGTTGTCATCATAAAACCATCGAACGATTCTAAGATACCCGTGATCCTAAAAATTTTTTAGTGAAATTTGAGAAGAGAAGAGTCAAAACTCCACGCCGGGATACCTCACCGGAAGGTCGAAGGGACCGGGAGTAAAAAGAATTCCTAACTCTCCGATATATATAATCCTAAATGACTCAAAACATTTTTTCTAGACACAACTCGGCCACTAAAAACGATCAAGCAGTGGGGGCTCCTAAGGTCGGGGATGGCTCTGATACCAACTTGTAACGCCCTCGATGCGGCTATATCTCCTACGTGTCGAAGCACGACTTAGAGGCATAACCGCATTGAAAGCAATGTCGCAAGTGAGGTAATCTTCACACAACCCATGTAATACATAAGGGAAAAAGATACATAGTTGGCTTACAATCGCCACTTCACACAATTACATGAATAAAACATTACATCATTCAGATACAATCAAGGTCCGACTACGGAACCAAAATAAAAGAAGAACCCCAAATGCGACAAAGGACCCTGATCGACCCCAACCTGGGCTCCACTCTCGATCAACTAGAACAAAACAACACAAAGGGCAAGATCTTCATCGAGCTCCTCCTTGAGCTTGATTGCGTCACCTGCTTTCGGTAACATCGGCACCGCAAACTGGTTTTGAAGTATCCGTGAGCCACGGGACTCACAATCTCGCACCAGCGAGATCAAGACTATTTAAGCTTATGGGTAAGGTAAAGGCATGAGGTGGAGCTGCAGCAGTTTACTCAGCATAAACGGAGGCTAACATACGCAAATGAGAGCGAGAAGAGAAGGCAAAGCACGGTCGATAAAAGTATGATCAAGAAGTGATCCTATAGCAACCTCGCGTCAAGCATAACTCCAACATCAGTGTTCACTTCCGGACTCCACGAAAGAGACCATCACGGTTACACACTCGGTTGATGTATTTTAATTAGGGTCAACTTCAGGTTGTCTACAACCGACATTAACAAATTCCCATCTGCCACATAACGCGGGCACGGCTTTGAAAGATTATACCTGCAGGGTGTCCCAACTTAGCCCATGACAAGCTCTCGCGATCATCGAAGGAATAGACCTTCACCCGAGACACTCCGATCGACTCGGTATCCGGTACATCAAGACATTTCGACAATGGTAAAACAAGACCAGCAAAGCCTCATTTGTGCCGACAAATCCCGATAGGAGCTGCACATATCTCGTTCTCGTGGCACACCGGATGAGCCAGACGTCGGGTTGGCATAGACCCTGGTTGCCCGGGCGCCGGACATCGCTTCGAGTTGGACCAACACTCGAAGGAGCACCGCCCGGGGTTAAAATAAAGATGACCCTCGGCTCCGAAACCCAAGGGAAGAAAAGGGCTAGGTGATGCAAATGGTAAAAGTCAATGTTGGGCCTTCTGGACAAGTTTTATTCAAAGCGAACCGTCAGGGGTCCCATAAATCACCCGACCGCAGAAGGAACGCAAAATCCGGGAACATAACACCGGTATGACGGAAACTAGGGCGGCAAGAGTGGAACAAAACACTGCATAAGGCCGAGCCTTCCACCCTTTACCAAATATATAGATGCATTAATAATATAAGAGGTATTGTGATATCCCAACAAGTAAACATGTTCCAACAAGGAACAACATCTCCATGTTCCAACAAGGAACAATCTTCATCTTCACCGCAACTAACAACGCTATAAGAGGGCTGAGCAAAGCGGTAACATAGCCAAACAACGGTTTGCTAGGAATGGTGTCAAAGGTTAGAGGTTTGACATGGCAATTTGGGAGGCTGACAAGCAAATGGTAGGCATCGCAGCATTGGCATAGCAAAAGAGCGAGCAAACTAGCATAGCAAAGATAGTAGTGATTTCGAGGGTATGATCATCTTGCCTGAAATCCCGCAAGGAAGAAGAACGAGTCCATGAAGAAGACAAAAGGACGTAGTCGAACGGATCCTCACAACTCCGGAACGGAACCGAGGCTAACGAGAGAAACAACCCGGAAAGAAACAAACAACATAGTAAACAACCATCGCATAATCATGGCATGATGCGCAAACAAGTATGATGCATGTCCGGTTTAATGAGGCATGGCATGGCAAAGTGCAACAAACAATACTACAAGTTAAGTGGAGCTCAATATGCAACGAGTTGCATATTGACAAAACACCACATGCAATTATTTAGTTTGATCTTGTTATAAGCTACTCAACAATATTAAATGTTGTTAAACATGGCAAGGGGTGAAGCACAACAAAACTACCTACCTAGGCAAGTTTAAATGAGGCCGGAAACAACGAACAACAAGTCCGGAAAATCCCCATATGCATATTTTAAGGTTTGGTACTGTTCTGTCCTAAACCATATTTTAAAGTTGTTAAACATGCAAGATGAGTGCACCATGTTAAACTAGGCAAAATTCTACCCCATTTACATATAAAGTTTATTAAGTTCGGAGTTACGGTTAAATAGTTATGAAATAAATCATTTTAACATGGCATTTTAGCAAATTAATGCAAACAACATTTTAAACATTTTAAACATGGATGAAAGTTGGATATTATGAAAGTACATGAAAAACTGAGCAAGTTACATATATGACATGTTTAAATCCGATGCACGGTTATTTAGTTGTGAGTAAATTAAAATCATGGCAATATCTGTAATTATTAAAGCCTTTGGTTTAAATCGTAAAATCGTCCAGGAAAAAAAAACAGAGATGGGCGAATCTGGAACAAGGGCGAACAGGCAGGCGCGCTGGGGCGGCTCACCATGGCCATCGGGCGGATCAGAGAGGAGCCGGCTGGAGCCACCTTTTGTGGGCAGCGGGCAGGAGGCCGGCTTAGGGCGGCTGGGCCTTGAGGCGCCATTGGCCTCGACGCTGTGCAGCAGTAAAAGCCCAAGGCGAGGCCACACGCGAGACGACGGGTCAACGCTGGCGACAGTATGGGCGAAGCTGCTGCTCGTTTCTGACGAACAAAACAGCTTCACGTCCCTGGCGACAGGAAGCAGGAGGTCACCGCGGCGGGGCTCGGGTGACTCCGGCAGGCGGCGGAGACGAGGGCCTTGGGCGACGGCGGCGGACTTGGCAGGGCGATGGGGATCCGACGGATCCAGTCGAGGACGTCGCCGGAGGCGGGCGGGGAGCTGAGGCCATGGCGGCGGCGTCCTGGTTCAGAGAGAGAGAGATGTGAGAGGAGGGAGCAGAAGGGGGAGATGGAGAGCAGGGGAGGAGAGGAGCGGGACGAGGCCTGTCCGTTGTTGCCGACGGCGGGGTCGACGGAGGGCGCGGCCTGCGGGTTGGTCGCCGGCTCGGGCAGAAGAGCTCGCCGGCTCGCGCGAGGGTTGCGGGCACGGGGCGGCTCGGCCTCGAGAATCAGAGGAAGCGCACGGGGAGGGGCTGCTGGAGGACGAGGAGGTGGCACGCGAGGTGAAGCTCAAGGCGCCGTGGTCGCTGCTCGGGCGGAAACGAGTCTCTGCTCTTGCTGATCCAGAGAGCGAGGGAGGCTGCGGCTTGTTGGATCGGTGGCCAAATCGAGGAGGGAAAGGTGGAGCACGGGCCTGATTCGGTGCCCCGGCGAGGTGAGGCTCAAGGCGCTCGGGGTTGGCTGCGGGAGGAGCTCGGGCAGAGGCAGGGGATCGAACGAGGAAGGAGGGCGAGGGGATCTGGAACGAGGAGGGAGAGCGCTGGTTGGGTGGAGAAGGATCGGGAGGGGATCCCGAGAGGGTTTTGGTCGGGTGGCGCGGAGGAATGGAAGGATGGGACAGTCCCTAGAAATTAGGGTTAGACTAGTTATATAGAGAGTGGGTTAGATTAGGGCGATCTAGTCCTGCGATTTTAATCGGACGGTCACGGATAAAATAGTTAGGGAGCCCAAATGACAAAACGGAGATATTTTGTAGACGTTAGGGGATGATCCGGATCCAACGGTCACGACAGATCGGTTCGGGTTCGGGCAAGTTTCGGATGCGCGCGAGGGGGTCTATGCACTGTGTTGAGAGGGTAGGCATTAGATGAGAAGGGGAAAACAAAGACAAAGGTCTGACGAAAAACCACGGGGTCAGGGGGGGTTTGTGGTCTCGGAGAAAGAGAGAAGAGAGGGGTCCAAATGGTCTGAGGGAAGGTCAACAAAGGCAAAGCAGTCCGAGGAGGTCAACGATGACAAGGGCCCGACAAAATGCCAACGCAGGCAAAGAAAGAAAGGGCAACTGCGAACGGTTACGAGTTTTATGAAAACGATGCCGATGCAATGCAAATGATGCGATGATGAAATGCAAGACATGAACAAAATGCAAAACGAAAGACAAAACCCAACCACGGAGAAAAAAAAATAAAATATCGCATCTCCGGAAAAGGCAAGAGTCGGAGTTACAGATATGGAAAGTTGTATCCGGGGCGTTACAAGCGTTGAGTGGCGGAGGTGGTGGTGGTGAGTACGGCGACGGGGGCGTCCTCTACAGATGGCGGCGTCGCGAACTCCGGCGAGCTCTGGTGAAGTCGGCCGGCGGGTTCCTCTCCCTTTTCTGCGTTTTCGGCAACACAAAGACGTCAGGCGAGGGCGGCTTCGAGCGGGGAATCGAGTGCAGCAGGAGGCGCGGCTCTACGAGTTCTTACGGCGACAGCAGCGTCCGGCGGACTTGGAGCTCCTCCGGCGAGATCTGTTTTGCCCTAGCTGCTCGTGCGGCAACGAAGAGGATCGGGACAGGAGCTGCGGGGTCTCCCCTAGGGGTTTTGCTTCGTGTACGGCAAGTCGGGCGCGCTCAAGGTGTACCAGGGGCGCTGGGGCGATCCGGCTCGGCCTCGGCGTGCATGCGCGCGGCTGCGTCCGGCTCGGGGTGGAAGATGGGTGCGGGGCCCGCTGGTCGCTCGGGTGAGGTGGATCGGCACGCAGGCGAGCGATCTGGTCAAAGCGGTGTACCGCGCAACGATCGCGAAGCGAAGCGGCTGCGATCAGTGTGTCTTCTTCTGCTGTTGGGTTGGTTGGGTGGGCCGCGGCGATGAGCCGGTTGGCTGGCCGGCTGGCTGGCCCTGTTTTTTAAACAAAAACTACAGCATCAGAACAAAATAAATAAAATAAAATACACAATATAAATTCTAAATAAAATACCTAGACACACAGTCAAAAATCTATACTGCTAATACAAACTACACGAACACTAGTTCCTCACCTAATGAAATTTTAGAAATTCATTTTGATGCAAAAGGCCACACAGAACAGCAACAAAACAGTAAGATAAAATACTTTGGAGACTAATAAAAATACCAAGACATATCTAATGAACTGGAAATAATATTCTTGACATTATGAACATTTTTAAACAGGGGAGAAGTCATGTTATCTCCACTCCAATAAATTGCCTTTAGTTGCATAATGAAAAGAATATTGCCGAAGAGCAAATAATGCATATGATATGCATATGTATGATCTAATAACATCCTAATTTAGGAAAATTGGGATGTTACAGATTAGGATACTGTAGTAATCATGTTTTATAGCTTTTGTGATGCGGAGCATCCTACGGACATCACCATGTCAAGAGTCCATTTGGCAAGTGACACGTGCGACATCTACTTCTCATACATAAAGGTGAATCTTCTCCTTTACACGTGTTCACTTGACCCCTTCGAGGATGGCATACTACTTGACACTCCACTTGTGTGCATGCATAGGTATTGCCGGAGCTTCACGGACGACGAGGAGGAGTGCAAGCGCCAAGGAACACCTACACCATCCGTGAGGGAAGCATGGAAGAGAAAACGGAAGAAATGGAGCTGCTACATGCTAAAGCCACCGCACGTCCGGACGCCACCGGACATCCGGTACCTGACGCAGCCCAGACGGCCAAAAGAACTCCAGGCGACGAGTGCTACAGCGGCCGGACGACCGATGAACGCCGGATGTCCGACAAGTCCCAGTGCCCGGACGACCAACGCCCACCTGAAGTCCGGTGCCACCTTCGCAGAACAAAAATAGCGGAAGTCCGAAGACTTCCGGACGTCCGGAGCCTCCGGAGGTCCGACACCCACCGGACGTCCGACGCCTGTGTGCGCAGCCGCGGGCCTTTGGCCTTGTATCCCTCACCCACTTACCCTTCGTGGCTTAGACTATAAATTGACCACCTCGACCTCTCTTCGAGGGTTAGCAAATATGATAGCTCATTCTTAGGTGAGCTTTGATCCTACCTCCTCCTCTTGAGAGAGAGAGACCACTCCCATGGAGTTCAAGACCTCCATGTGAGAAGATCCTACGAGATATCGTCAAGACCCCATCGTGGGAAGATCTGTTTAGGATACCATCAAGACCTCCTCTTGGAGATGAACTCTACCTTGTATCTTTCTATTTGTTGTTCATGTACCTTGTGGATTTTGTGTGTTTGATTGTCTAGTGGATGTGTGATTGTACTTGTTCTTGAGTGTTTCCCCTCGTGATTTCTCTCCATTCTTCCCCGTGTTCTTAATGTTCTTCGTAGGGATCTGATCCAAACGTGAAAGATCAGCCTCTAGGGTTCTACCCTACATTATCTTGGTATCATGAGCCACGTTGATCATGTATTTGGAGCCCCTACCCCGTGTTTTCTAGCTTGATTTTATTGTGTTCTTCCCCAATTTCGAAAATCCCCACCAAAAATAGCCCCAATTTTTTTGTGATTTGTTGGTTTGATGATGTTTTGTTGATTTTGATCCATGGATTTACTTGGTTTCGAGTGGATCTAGCATCTCCCCAAGTTTCCCCATCTTTTATCCACAAAATTTCATCAATTTTGACCTCGAAATCATCATTTTCCGCCCAAAATCGCGCCCAGGATCTGAAATTTCGCGTTGACCCCAACCCACTGGAGGACCGGTGTTTTACCGGACGTCCGGACCCCCTCGAAGCACAAGACATCCGTCATCCACCGGACGACCGGAACCACCCAACAGAACCAAATTAGCGGATTTCCGAGCCCACCGAATGTCCGGCCACCGGACGTCCATCCATTTCCGAATGTTCTAACCTGTAGTTTTAGATTTCGGCTGATTTTTGTTTTGCCCATAACTAATTCATCCGAACTCCGATTTTGACGTTCTTTAGCTCGTTTTGAAATTTAACATCCCCCATCCCACAAAAATACCACCAACATCATTTGACTCCATCAAATTTTGTGAATTTTGGCATCTTTGCCTAGGGCTTCCACCATATCATCCGCATAGCCACCACCGACTTCCGCAACCTAACCCATTTTGTTCACCATTGTATATGTGGTTGTTTGAGTTGTGACTTGAGTCTCCTAAGGTGTTTCGGATACTTAGGGACGGTTTCTTCTTCATCAACCACCACCACCACTTCCGCATAACCTTACACGCCATACACTTCCGACAATCCAACATAACCCAATTTTGTTTGAGCTTGTTTGAGTTGTGGCCTGTGTCTCCTACGGTGTTTCAGCTACTTAGGGACGGCAACTTGAACTCCGACACGTATATAGCCCATCATTCCACTTCCGCATTGCCAAGTGCAAACCACCACCACTTTCTGCTACCACCATTTGGCATTTGCCTTTGGATATTTTGAGTTTGCAGTTTTTTCCATTTCCTAGGGTGTTTCGGCTAACTAGGAACGGGTGGACATGGGCAACACCGCCTCTCATCATCACCAAGGAGGGTAACCTCGACGACACCATTGTAAATTCCCCTTGCAATTGCATTGATAACCTCTAGCCCATTTTATGTCACTTGCCTATCGAGACTAGCCATTTGAGTGTTGTCGGCAACGTGACTTGTGCACATTAGTGATCATACTTCCCATAGGATACATACCATATCATCGTGGTGCATATATTGGTATCATATATTGTGTCACAAGTTTGTTCCCGCGTATACACAATTGCTATCTTCGTTTGTGCATTGTGCAAAATTGGCCATACAAAAAAAGAAAAAAAGCTTTTAAGCAAAAGAAAGAGAGCAAAGAAGCTTGTAAGCAAGTGCCATAGCATCATACCACATTGCACATAAGATTGTCACGTCCGATCATCTTGGATCATCTTGAGAGAAACAACGTGAACCATACATACATAGCATACTTGGGATAGAAAGTTTATCCATTTTGCATCTTATAGGTTGTGCACAAGTGTCGTATCCGCCTATTGAGAAATCGTGCTAGCGCCTCTCTTGAGTTGTGCAACACGAGCGTTTTCCGTGGATTACACATTTTGTGCTCATTCCTTGGTTGCACGACCCCATTTATCTATCTGTGTGTGTGTTTCCGTGTGCCACATATTGTTATTGGTCCACTTGTTTCGCTTGCGAATTTGTGAATCTCTTTCAACATTATTGACTCTTGCTAACATTTTGCATCAAATTTTTGTGCCACTATCCTCACCGAGCTACACCATAAGCTTTACTTGATAGGTGTGAGTGAACAAGTCCGGTACCAATTCCACTATTCTTTCATCTCACATTGAGTGAAACGGGATACATCCTCAATTTTGGGAAAAGGTAACTTGGTATTGTTTATCTCATTTCCTACTCACCTCTACTCGAGTCTTGTGATGGATAGGCAAGGCATTTCACCTTCGGTCTACAACAACAACGACGAGTTCGATGCCACGAGAAACAACTCCGACGCCAAGATGCAAGCTCAAATGGAGGAGATCAAAGCCCTCATCAAGTCCTACAAGCGATCTTCCTCATCTTCGAGAAGACGCTCAAGAGCACATGCTTCTGAGCTACTATCTCCGGCAAGATCACATCGGCATCGACACCATCACCAACAAGAACGTGAAGGTCAAGAGCTCAACACCAACAACCGCTCAACGACTTAACCATCTCCCTTGGCATCTTCGCCAAACGACTTCAAGGCATCTTCGCCTACGGACATACGGCATCTTCGCCAACAAGAACCTCAAGGCTACGCTCAAGAGAAGCTCCCCAAGCTCAAGTCCGTGACTTTACCGAGCTACTACGACCTCGACATCGACCATGCAATTCCTTTCTATGGGACTCAAGAACCGAGGAGTACCTCGAGTGGGAGCGTTTGATGGACGACTACCTCAAGCTACATCAAGTCCCTTCCGAATATCAAGTGAAGTGCACCGCCAAAAACTTCGACGACTACGCCTCGACATGGTGGCTTCACACACCTTCGGAGAGCTACGAGATGAGTTGGCCCAATACGAAGAGAGCTTTGCGGCGAGAGTTCGTGCCTCCAACCTACACGGAACAACTTCGACGCCAATTGGGGAACACCTTCCAAGGATCCAAGTCCATCGACAAGTACATCAAGGAGATGAAGATTGCCTTGCGACGAGCTGGCGTGGACGACCCCATTTCGATGAAGTTCCACTTCATGATGGGATTGAACAACGACATCTCCAAGACTATCTTTCTCGAGAAATACAAGTCCCTCGATAACTACTACATTGGTGCTCTCAAGGCGGAATAAGAACTCATGAAGGCCAAGGCTTCTCCACCCCAAGCACACTTCGCAGCGACCAAGCTCTACGACAAACATGAGGCTAGTACCACCACGATGTCCAAGCCTGACGAGCTCCAAGACGATGCTCCCAAGTTTGACTTCACCGCCATCCCTCTTTGTGGCATTGATGATGCCGAGTCTACCTGGACTCTTTTTCAAGACAGTGCGGCGACGAGTACGGCTATGGAGACCCTCATGGACCAAGCTTTGGAGGCATGCGACAAGGTGGCGAGCAAGGATGATGCTTCCATCTTTTGAGGCGAGAGTGATGATGTGCCATCTTTGGCCTTCATCCACGGAGACGACGACGAGATGGTCGAGCATGGGATTTTCCCTTCGGTCATGGAGGAGAGTGATGATGTGCCATCTTTGGCCTTCATCCACGGTGACGATGACAAGATGGTTGAGCATGCGATTTTCCCTTCAACCACGGTGACGTATGATGACTTGAGTGACTTTTGCCACCATGTTGGGAGTGAGAGTGACTTCACCACTAGCCCCATATATGACGGGTTGCCCCAATTTCCATGTGCGGAGAGCCACAACCCCCACCACTTGAGTGAGATGAGTGACTCCACCATATGCGACTTTGAGTGCACCTATTTTGAGGGAGTGAGTGAACCACCACATAGAGAGAGTGTGATAGTTGATAGGTCTCGTGAGGCCATTCGCATTTCTAACAACTTGACCTCTACCTCTATTGTGCCTTCTCATTTGGTGCTAGGTCCCATATGTTATGACGCGCCGATCCTCGACGACTTCGTCCTCCCTTTGGACAAGACGATGGCCATGGTGGAATATGATGCACCCCCCACATGGTTACATCAAGATGACGATGACCACCATTTGGTCTTTCCCACCTCACCTACACCACTTGAGTGGAATGACAAAGGTAACATAGCTGACGGTGATGCTCTAGTCCCACTAATGGACATTCTTGACATTGATTGCTTGCATGATGTTGATCCACCTAGTACCATGCTTCATGCTAGTATGATTTCCCCATGCGATGATTTGCCCATTTATGATGAGTATGATGATTCTCATGTGGAGTCTATTAGTTGTGATGCCATGTTACATAGGATTTCTTGTGACAATTCCCTTGGTCACATCATGTTTGATAATCCGCTTGACTTGTCATATGCTATGCATGAGATCAACCATATGTCTTATTCGCAATCTCTTCATAGTGACTATGCATATGCCATTAAAATAAACCCAAATTTGCACATATGTCATAGATGACAAGCCCATGGTTATTGGCATTTGTTTTTCTTGTGATGATATTGATATGCTACCTTTACATCATTTATCTCATATGCCATGCCATGACAACCTAGCTTCGGAGATGCATTGTTTTGGATGTTGTCCATTTTCTCCATATGATGTTTCCGATATTGCTCATGAGGAGACCCCCAAGTTTCCTCATACATGTAGGAGAATTTGATCCATCCCATTCATTTCATGATCCCAATATTTGTGTGCACCATATGCTCCCCATGAACAAACTTGCTATTGATGTGCCACATACTTGCATTCTCAATTTGTGTCCCCATCGTGTCATACATAATAAATATTCTTTCATGATGGATGGCATGTTCTTATACCATGCATCAAATTTCTTTGAGTGATTCTTATCTTGTTCTAACTCACATGTGCACATACACATCATGATGGATGATGTGTACATTTACCACGCACACATTTTTTCGGTTTGTGTCTCTTTTGTGTAGGTACCCATGAATACTTGTCAACCTCACAATCCCACGAGTTGACAAAATGAGCTCTAGAGAGCAATGATGACTTGGGATCCCATGGATTGTCTTTCCCACCGCTCTCTTCGCGCAAAGACTTCGCGCATTTCTTCTACATGGCCCTCACTTGGCTATGGGTTGTTGTCCATTACATATTATATGCCCATCTTGCCATGTTCACTTTGCATGATATGCCCATTCCTATGCCTTTGCCATGCATTTGTGACCCATGCTTTGCTTTACACATGATGATTGATTCTCATACTTTTATGTGTATTTGCAAGCTTGGTGGAGATATTTCTTGTTGTTGCCATGTTCCATTTGTGACCCACCCCTATGATGATAATATGATCTTGCTTTGTGTTCGTGCTTGTGATATGTCATGTGCATTGTCTATGCCTATTATTTGCTCACATGACATGATTGCCATGATTTACTCTAGTGTGTTGCATCTCCGCTCCACTAGTTTGCACAACATGATTGATATGCTTGCTTGTATTGCATCACCCATGATTCATACTTGCTCATTTCATGCGGTTGATGACAACCATTTCCATGCTTTGCACATGATTGTTATTGCTTCTTGTCACATATCTCCATATTTGGCCTCTCTCATGCTAGATGCTTTGACATGTATTGAGTGCAACAATGATTCTAGTCTTGCTAATGAGATTGCCCCCATAGCATTCTCGCATATGATTGGAGATTTTGACATATTTCTCGTGAAGCATGCTTGTCTTACCTCGTTGCATCATATACCTAGTGCCATGAATATTGCCATTGTTGCATCATATTATTCATGCACTTGTGCTTCTAATGGTTATGTACAAGAGAAGAGAACCATCATGATGGATGATGTGTTTATCTACCATGCACATACGTTCTTTGTTTTGTTGTGTGCATGTGTAGGATACTTGGACTTTGTGTCGACTTCCACTTCACGTGAGTTGACCATTCGAGCTCTTGAGAGCGAGCCTCACATATTCTACCACGACTCGCTTCTGCACCACATTTTCTACAACTTAGGCATTGTGAACAATGCACAAGGACATGCTTTCAAGGTGACATCCTTCTTGAGCTTGGATATTGTGGATCATACTTCATGTGTTGCTTGCACCATTTGCACGCATGTTCGAGATATTGCTTTCACCAATGATTGCCACATTTCCATGCTTCATGACATATATACCTGTGTTGCATCCAATTCTTGGACTACTTGCTACTATCATATTTTTGGTTGCACCAATATCATTTCTTCACATATGCCATGTCCCTTTGCTTGTCACATGATTCACTTGATTGTCTCACACATGATGAACAATTGCTCTTTTATTGTGTTAAGTGCCACACTATATTCACTACACCCTATGCACATTATGCTTGGATTGTCTTGCTCTTGACCCATGTGTTTAGACACTTCATTTTATTTGGTGTTGTGAATGATTCTTATGCCTACCATAGACCTTTCATTGAGCAATTTGTGAATGCTTGCTATGACCTCGAGGTAGATTCTTATTCTCTTGTCACACATATTTGCATCTCTACCTCACATTTGCATACTTGTCCCCATGATATCTTTGCTTGTGCTCGATTGATATGCTTATATGACATGTCACAATCCTTTGTCAAATCATATGCTTTGCATGATGACGACACTTGTTTGGTGAATCACCTCTTGAATGTTTGGTTTTGCACTAACGCTAACCACATTTGTTTTTCCAAGTGTTTGTTGTCTTTGCCCCTTTTGAAGGAATCACTATACGGTGCGACATTGGAGAGTGCCTATTTTGAGCTTCAAGATGATGAGTGCTTGGTGATCGACCGCTTCGACACGGCAACGCCATCTCTTTCCCATGGTGATTTGGCTTTCGATCCGAGGTCGGATCTTTTACAAGGGGGGGAGATGATGTAGAGCATCCTACGGACATCACCATGTCAAGAGTCCATTTGGCAAGTGACACGTGCGACATCTACTTCTCATACATAAAGGTGAATCTTCTCCTTTACACGTGTTCACTTGACCCCTTCGAGGATGGCATACTACTTGGCACTCCACTTGTGCGCATGCATAGGTATTGCCGGAGCTTCACGGACAACGAGGAGGAGTGCAAGTGCCAAGGAACACCTACACCATCCACGAGGGAAGCATGGAAGAGAAGACGGAAGAAACGGAGCCACTAAATGCTACAGCCACCGGACGTCTGGACGCACCGGACATCCGGTACCTGACGCAACCCAGACGGCCAGAAGAACTCCAGGCGACGAGTGCTATAGCGGCTGGATGACCGACGAACACCAAACGTCTGACAAGTCCCAGTGCCCGGATGACCGACGCCCACCAGACATCCGGTGCCACCTTCACAGAACGAAAATAGCGGAAGCCCAAAGACTTCCGGACGTCCGGACCGTCCTGAGCCTTCGTACGTCCGACACCCACCGAACGTCCGACGCCTGTGTGCGCAGCCGCGGGCCTTTGGCCTTGTACCCCTCTCCCACTTACCCCTTCGTGGCTTAGACTATAAATAGACCACCTCCACCTCTCTTCGAGGGTTATCAAATATGAATGTTCATTCTTAGGTGAGCTTTGCTCCTACCTCCTCTTGAGAGAGAGAGACCATTCCCATGGAGTTCAAGACCTCCATGTGAGAAGATCCTATGGGATATCGTCAAGACCCCGTCGCAGGAAGATCCGTTCAGGATACCATCAAGACCTCCTCTTGGAGATGAACTCTACCTTGTATCTTTCTCTTTGTTGTTCATGTACCTTGTGGATCTTGTGTGTTTGATTGTCTAGTGGATGTGTGATTGGACTTGTTCTTGAGTGTTTCCCCTCGTGATTTCTCTCTGTTCTTCCCCGTGTTCTTCGTGTTCTTCGTTGGGATCCGCTCCAAACGTGAAAGATCAGCCTCTAGGTTTCTACCCTACTGGAGTTACAGAAGTATGGTTGGAGTATAGATTACTTCAGACTGTTCTGTTTTTGACAGATTCTGTTTTCAATGCATAGTTTGCTTGTTTCCTAGTTTCTATGGATTATATTGCTCACTATAAATTGTGGAAATTATGTGATACAGTAGGAATTGTGTGGAAACAGTTATGAATCTTGTCTTTGACAGTACCAAAGTGAAATGGTTTGCTCTTTATCATACTAACCTATCTCACGAAGTTCCGTTAAGTTTTGTGTGATTGAAGTTTTCAAGTTTTGGGAGAGATGCGGATATAAGGAGAATAAGGAGTGACAAGACCCTAAGCTTGGGGATGCCCAAGGCACCCCCAAGGTAATATCCAAGGAATATCCAAGCAACTAAGCTTGGGGATGCCCCGGAAGGCATCCCCTCTTTCGTCTCCAACATTATCGGTAATCTCACTTGGGACTATATTTTCATTCGTCACATGATATGTGTTTTGCTTGGAGGGTAATTTTATTTTGTTTGTATTTGCTTGCTACCATTTATAATAAAGTTTTTCATCTTTCATTTCAATAAAAATGTCAAGTATAGCCTTTGCCATGCTTATTTTACAAGTATATGAGTTGTTGTTTCAAAACAGAAAGTTTATCGTTGTTGCAAAAATTCTCTAGGAAAGTCGGAATATGATAAAAGTTTGAATTCTTTTCGCATAGTAATCTATAAGAAATTTTCTACCGTGTGGTATTTTTTCAGAATTTTTGGAGTTAGGGAAGTATGATGAATATTGTGACCTTTATAGACTGTCCTATTTAGACAAATTTCTGTTATGTTTGCATTGCTTGCGTATGTTTGCTTGTTTAATGATTCTATTTGAGGATAGGAGTATTAAATATGCAGAGGCATTTAGTATGCAATGTTGAATAATAACTTTAGTGATTTGTTACAGTAGAGAATGATAAAGTTTTGCATTGGTTTATACTAACTTATCTCAAGAGTTCTTGTTGAGTTTTGTGTGGATGAAGCTTTTGAGATTTAGGAAAACTGTGATATGAGGGGAATTAAGGAGACACAAGAGATCAAGCTTGGGGATGCCCAAGGCATCCCAAGTTAATATTCCAAGAAGTCTCAAGCATCTAAGCTTGGGGATGCCCCGGTAGGCATCCCACCTTTCTTCATCAACAACTATCGGTTAGTATCGGTTGAGCCTAAGTTTTTGCTTCTTCACATGAGTTGTGCTATTCTTGGAATGCCAATTTATTTTGTTTTGCTTGCTGTTCTAGTAAAATACTTAGATCTGAAACTTTTAAATAAGATAGAGTCCTCACATAGCTACCTATTTGCTTAACTACTCTTTTGATCTTCACTATATATTTTTGGAGTAGTTTGTCATTTGCTCTAGTGCTTCACTTATATCTTTTTGAGCATGGTGTGCTTTAAGATTTCTGAAGAAATTCTCTTATGCTTCACTTATATTATTTTGAGAGAAGATAATTCTTTTATGCTCATGCTCTTCACTTAAAATTTTTTTGAGCTTATCAAAAGCAACATATGAAAGTAGTCCCAAAGTGATAGATATTCAAGAGGGATATAGTAAAAACTTTTATGAAGATCATTGGACAAAATAAACTTGATTCTTTGTAATAATTTTGAGATATGATGATAGTGATATGTGAGTCATGTTGATGAGTAATTATGATTTAGTAAGAATATTGCTGTTAAGGTTTGTGATTCCCTATGCAAGCAAGAAAGTCAATAGTTATGCAATGAAATTACATCCTACTTGTGGTGCACTATTCGGTGTTAATTATGCTTAATGCTCACCTATGTGAATTTTCTTTTCTTTTTTGGTTGCTTCTCAATCTTTTTGCTAGCCTCCACTTGTACTAAGTAGAGATATTACTTGTGCATCCAAAATCCTTAAACCCAGTTTTGCCACATGAGTCCAGCATACCTACCTATATGCGGTATTTCCGTTCCGTTCTAGGTAAATTTGTATGTGCCATCTCTAATTTTCAAAATAAATTTCCTTTTTGTGTGTTCTTAATGAAGCGGCAGGGGGTGGCCAATATTTTCCATGCTAGATGTGTTATTCTCAAGATGAGTGTTTATTCACTTGTCATTGCACAAGAGTACGGCAAAGGTATTAGGGATGCCAAGTCCCAAAATGAAAAAGAAATTTACTTTATGTTGTCAAATAATAAATTCCTTGGAGAGTGTTGGTATGGAGGGCACCCGTGGATACGGTTAGCCATGGATTGTGAAAGAACGGTGGAAAAATGAATAACCTTTATTTTCTGTATGGGAACCACCTATGATATATCTAGCATGGAAAGTTTTGGGAATTACCCGGCAGTTTTCGTTGACGAGAAAAGTATGCCTCTCAAAATGTTTTTATCTCTCAATTTAAGCTTTGAGCTTTGGCCCTCAACAAATCCCTACTTTCCTCTGCGAAGGTCCTTTCTATTTACTTTATGCAACTTTTATTTTTATTTGAGTCTCCATCTTCTCTTATAAGCACCAACTAAGGGACAGTATGATTTGTACTTGAGCATTGGATGTAGCTAATATGCGAGTGTCTTTCATGAATGGATCAATGATTGAGCATGATGGGCTAGATAACTTGCTTTAGTGTTGATAGTTTGAAAGAAATGGTTGCTTGTTGATATGCTTGAGTATTAAAATCTTCGTGTCAAAACTAGACTATTGCTTTGAACCATATAAAAGTCCATATGTCCATGATACACAAGAAAAGAATGTGATGAACATGATAGGAAGAATTCCACATCAAAATTCAGTTTTTATCATTTACCTACTAGAGGATGAGCGAGAATTAAGCTTGGGGATGCTGATACGGCTCCAATGTATCCTTAATCTTTGCTTGTTCCATGCTTTTATAT
This sequence comes from Aegilops speltoides, assembly GCA_021437245.1. Lineage (NCBI taxonomy): Eukaryota > Viridiplantae > Streptophyta > Magnoliopsida > Poales > Poaceae > Aegilops > Aegilops speltoides. The sequence continues at coordinate 317,375,164 of CM038147.1, read as the reverse complement.
TATCATTCTTGGATGTTTTACAATCATTTTATAGCAACTTTACATCATTTTTTGGGACTAACCTATTGACATAGTGCCCAGTGCGAGTTGATGTTTTTTGCTTGTTTTTTTACTTTGCAGGAAATCAATATCAAATGGAGTCCAAACACAACGAATTTTTTTGGAGAAATTTTATGGACCAGAACACCCAGGATAGGCCACAGAAGTACCAGAGGGGTGCCCTGAGGGGGGCACAACCCACCTGGGCACGCCTGGGGGCCTAGGCGCGCCCTCGTGGGTTGTGCCCACCTCGGTGGCCCCCGCATATCCTCTTCGCCCTACAAATTGCCAAGTATTCCAAAAACCCTTGGGGTAACTCTAGATCAGAAGTTCCGCCACTGCAAGGCTCCGTAGCCACGAAAAACCAATCTGCACCGTTCCGGCACTCCGTCGGAGGGGGAAATCATCACCGGTGGCCATCTTCATCATCCCGGCGGGCACCATGATAAGGAGGGAGTAGTCCACTCTCGGGGCTGAGGGTTTGTACCAGTAGCTATGTGTTTAATCTCTCTCTCTCTCTCATGTTCTTGAGATGGCACGATCTTGATGTATTGCGGGCTTTGTTAATATAGTTAAATCATATGGTGTTTCTCCCTCTCTATCTTGTTGTGATGAATTGAGTTTTCCCTTTGAGATTTCGTTTTATTGGATTGAATAATGTTATGGATTTGAGAGCACTTGATATATGTCTTGCATATGAATGGCGACAATGGGGTATTATATTGATTCACTTGAGATATGTTTTGGCACTCAACTCGCGTATTCCCGAGGTTACATTGGGGTAATCTATGCATAGAGGTTGATGCACGTTCTCGTCTTTTGTTCCTCCGGTAGAAATCTTGGGGCACTCTATGAGGTTCTTTGTGTGGATTGAGTATTATGAATCTGAATTTGTATTCCTGTTATTTTAGTTCGAACTCTTGATAGATTGATCAAGAAGAATAACTTAGTGTTATTTTAGTACGAACTATTGATAGATCGATCGGAAAGAATAACTTGGTGTTATTTTAGTACGACCTCGTGGATAGATCGATCGGAAAGAATAGTTACAAACAATTTTTTTTCTTATGTTCTCCGCTAGATAAGAACTTCCGAGTGATTCTTCATCGCACTTTGAGAGATGGTTATATGATCCAATTAGATTAGCATTGTTGAGAGATTGCACTAGCGAAAGTACGGATCCTAGGCCTCATTTTCAAGCATTGGAATACCATTTGTGCTCCATTTTATCAATTGCTACTTTGCTGTTTTTTATTGTTCTTATTGCAAAAACCAATATCTACTATCCATATTACACTTGTATCACCATCTCTTCGCCGAACTAGTGCACATATACAAATTACCATTGTATTTGGTGTGTTGGGGACACAAGAGACTTTTTGTTATTTGGTTGCAGGGTTGTTTGAGAGAGACCATCTTCATCCTACGCCTCCCACAGATTGATAAACCTTAGGTCATCCACTTGAGGGAAAATTGCTACTGTCCTACAAAACTCTGCGCTTGGAGACCCAACACGAGTCTATAAGAACAGGTTCTATAGTAGACATCAGTGGGTTATTGACGTCCGGGAGAGGCTCCAGTTAATCCGGGAGGTGTCTAGATGATCCGGGAGCACGTCTGGATGATTCGGGCATGTCAAATTGCTCGGGATTTCCTCTCGGGGACGCGATTTTTGGTCGGAAATTAGGGATTTTGGGGTCAAAATTACGAAGATTTTGTGGATGGAAGGTGGGGAAACTTGTGGGGAAGCTAGAGTCACTCGAAAGACAACGAATCCATGGATCAAAATCAACAAAACATCATCAAACCAGCAAATCGCAAAAAAATGGGGCTATTTTTGGTAGGGCCTTTTGAAATTTTGGACGAAATCGAGCAAAAGAAGGCTAGAAAACGGTGGGGGAGACTCCAAATTCATGATCAACGTGTCTCATGATACCAAGATGATGTAGGGTGGGAACCCTAAGGCCGATCTTTCATGAAATGGAGAGGATCCTATGAAGAACACAACGAACACACGAGGGAGAACACTCAAATCAACGAGAACGATCACACATGTGCTAGATCCATGAACATGAAGAGTGATACAAGATTCAAACACAACAAAGGACGATACAGGAGGCGGTAATTCTCCCCGATCCGGAGACGGGGTCTTGAATCCACGAGGGATCTTCCCTTGCGGGGTCTTGAATCCACTTGGGATCTTCTCCGCGGAGGCCTTGGTCTCCAATGGAGTATGTATCAATTGGATGAGCAAAGCTCTATCTCTAAAATGAGATAACCCTTTTCTAACCCTAGAAATGAGGAGTGGGAGGTCTATTTATAGTCTAAGCCACAAAGGGGTAAGTGAGGGGGGTGAAATGGGTACATAGGCCTCGGCCCGAAGACATGCATGCAGGCAAGGCCGGATGATCCAGACAGGGGTCCGGATGATCCGGGGCCTGGTCCTAATGATCTGGCTCCATCGAGGGGCTTCTGCATGCTTCAGTTGTTGAGGCTCGGGAATTACCCAGATGATCCGGGGGGTCGTCCAGATGATCTGGCTGAGCCCGGATGATCCGGCTCTACGCCCGGATGCCCGGCTCCATCTCAGCAACCATGATGCCTTCTTCTCCTTTCGTCCGTCTTCTCTTCCATGCTTCCCTCGTGGACAGTATAGTCATTCCTTGGCGCTTGCACTCCTCCTCGACATTCGTGAAGCTCCGACAATACATATGCATGCACGATGGAGGGTCAAGTCGTATACCATCCTCGAAGGGGTCAAGTGAGCACGTGTAAAGGAGATGATTCACATATGTGTTTGTGAACTAGATATCGCACGTGTCCCTTGCCAAACGGACTCTTGACATGGTGATGTCCGTAGGATGCTCCGCAACCCCCTTTCTATTCTCTATCTCCTTCCACTACATTGGGGATCCAGATCCAGATATATGTTGCATAGATGAAAGCTCCACGCAGACCTCACAAACATAAATTATGGATGTTTGTGTGAACTGTTTTTTAAATTACTTTTCATGTTGCCGATTTGAATCAAATTCAACTATGTTTGAATTCAAACCCTCCAAACTTTTTGTGGAACCAATCTTATGGGACAAAGTTCTTGGAGTCTAGGAAAATTGGTCACATGAAGAAATTCCATTATCCCCTAGTTCTGCATCTTCCCATTTTTTTGTTTTCTTAATGGAAACTATCTCTCCATTGCGAACCGGTGCACCAGGCCCAGCTAGCTCCCCATCTAAACCTAGCCCAATCTCACCCCTCCCTCGTCCCTCACGCGCGCTGCCACGCACACACACAGCCAACGCAGGCCGGAAAACCCTATTCGTCGCATTTTGCGGTGAATTGACGCACACCCACGGGAAGATTTGGGCCGACCCAGTTGCGGTTATCACCAGTTTTGGGAACCTTCTAGGAGGTTCCCTGAACCGGTTTTTTCGTTTTTATCGGATTTTTGTTTCTTTTTTCTTTTTTCTGTTTCTGTTTTTTTTTCTTTTTTTCTTTTTCCTTTTTTTTTTGTTTTCTGTTTCTTCTTTCAGTTTTCCTTTTCAAGTTAATTTTTCTTTTCAACAAATTTTCTTTCTTTTGTATTCTTTTTCCTTTCTTCTCTTATTTCCAAACTTTTTTCAATATATTCAAGTTTTGTTCACGTTCCCAAAAAAAGTTCAGCTTTCGAAAAAATGTTTTCAAATTCCAAAAATGTTCCCATTACATAAAAAAAATCAAAACTTTCCACATTCAGAAAATGTACCGGATTCCAATTTTTTTGTTCACTTATTAAAAAAGTTGACACTTGCAATTTTGTTAGGATTTTTCAAAAATTGCTCTCCGTTTCAAAATTTGTTCTCAAATTCGAAAAAAATTCATGCATTAAAAATTTGTTCGCGCTTCGAAGTTTGTTCTCTGTTTCTTTTTTTAATATTTTTTTAAAATTTCACAACTTCACAAAATTTGTTCACAAATTTAAGAAAAATGTTTGTTTTTCAGTTTTTGTTTGTGAGTTTCAATAAACGTTCCTATTTAAAAATTGTCCATGTTTTCAAAAAAATGGCATTCAAAAAATGTTTAGGAATTTCAAAAAGTTTTCCAGCTTTCCAAATTTGTTCACAAATTTATAAAATGTTCATGTTTTCAAATTTTGTTCACAAATTGAAAAATTGTTCGTAAATTCCATAAATTGTTTGGGAGTTTGAAAAAATGTTCCTGTTCCGAAATTTGTTCACAAATTTCAAAAAATGTTCATATTTACAAGTTTTGTAAGGAGTTTCGGAAAATGTCCCGTTTCCAATTCTTTTTGCTAATTTCAAGAAATGTTCGTTTTTTCAAATTTTCTTCTGGACTTTCATGAAATGTTCACGTGCAAAAGTTGTTCATGTTTCCAAATTTTGTTTTTGAAATTTGAATTATTTTTCCTGTTTAGTTTTTTGGGTAGTTTAAAAAATGTTTATGTTCTAAATAATATGTTCACGTCTCAAAAATTTGTTTGTGTGTTGAAAAATGTTTGAGTTTTCTTAAAATTTGTAAATAGAACTAATAATGTTCGCATTTAATAAAACATTCACGTTTTGTTTTTGAAAAAAAAAAAGTTTTGTGTTCGAAGTAGATTTAGCTTGTTGTACGGGCATCCTCAGTTCATTGAGTAACGCAATGTCAAAATACATAAAACTCTAGTCAGGTGGACTGGCAAGGAGCACGCGGTCACAACCGTCTGGTCGCCAGTTCGATTCCTGGGATCACGCCTGGCTCATTTTTTGCTTCCCTTTTTTCTCACACGGTACAGCTCGATGGGCCGGCCCAGTCGGGATGCCTCCCTGTGCGTTGCGTCAACAATTTGACGCAAAGAGCGTCCAGTAGGAGCTCCCGCGCAGGCCGGCAGGTTCTTCACCCCGCGAGTCGACGACCTCCTCTGGTCGGCCATCCTGTCCTGAGCGACGGCTTCGCCTCCTATAGGCGTCGGCCACCCCGCTGTCTCTCGACACCGCCCACCTTCCCTCCCGCTCGCTCGCCTTCGCGCCGCTATCGAGGTAAGATCCCTCCATAGACTTCATGCTCCCCCGGGGCTCCCGGTTCGGGCGTCAGTGCAGATGGCCTCCCTCGGCGGCTACGTCTCCTTCTCCCTCTCCGGCCTCTATCTCGACCTAGAAGCGCATTTTCTCGCTCGTCAACCGCAGGCCACATGACCTCTTCAACTACTTCCACTCCATCGCTGGAGCGCCCGCGGCTTTTCGGTGCCATCTACAAGTCCTAATCAGCTCTGTTCTTGAAGCGGTTCTTGTTGAACTTTCTCTGATTCTTGCTATGGTTCTTCCATTCATTTCCCTGCGGGCTAATTGGTCCCGAGCAATGGCTTGGCTGGCCGTCCTGATCGTCGGCTCCGACTCCTTGCTGGAAGGAGTTTCCTGCCAGTACCTCCCGACATTGACGACCGACTTCGCCTAGCCCTCCCGCTGGCCGCCTTCTACAGCGTGTGCCTTCCTCTTCTGGCCCCACCGCCAGCTAGCTCTCGTCTCGAGCAGCCCACCGTGTTCAATCGTGTTTTTGTTGATTCTTGAGGAGGTCTGGTTGATGCTACATATAATCTGGGACATAAATAAATTGGTGTGAGTCGATTTACTGAAGCAAGGTGGGATTATGTATTGTTGTAGATCAACTGGCTATGCAGGCTACCACAGACACAATTTTGAGTATGGATGCAGGCCCAGCTAGAGGCCCAATTAACGAAGCAGCCACGTACATGGAAATCAAACGCAGCGTCCAAGAAACAAATAGTACCACCTTGAAAAGCAAAAAATCAATGTATGCAGAACTATGAAAATAAAAATAAATAACCAACATATGAAGAGCTATGAAAGCCTCCATCTTTCCACACGAATCTCGCAGTAAGATCAACGCTATAGGATTTAGATGTGCAATACTTATGGCACATCTAGATGTGCTTTAGCAAAATAACTTTTAATATTAGGTAAAGATAGTAATAATAACAGGACTGTGCTAACATCCAGTCGACTGGACGTTAAGCAACAGATCATCCACTTCTCCCGTCCCGCCTGTGATATCCGAACTTTCTGGTTCACCATTCCCGCCTGCAATTTTTCTGGCGCTCATCCTTCTTTCTCGATCCCATCCCTCCGCTTCTCCCGCTTCATTTTTATTTCCTGGCGTGGTATAAAAAACGTGGTAAAAAGTGGTAAGAGGTGGGAGTCGAACTCACTACCTCTTGATTCAAGATCGCTTGTCATATCCACCTGGTCTAATTTCAAGTTGCGATTACAAAGAATGCCAATAAATATTTCTACTTCTACATACGCGACCAAAAAAACAAGTTGTTTTTTCTTTCTTTCTCTTTTATTTACCAAATTTTCTTTCCTTTTTGTACATGGTAATCCATGCATCACATACCTGATATGCACGCACCGTTGTAACCTTTTGACCCTAGGTAAAATGTTGTAATAGTACACCCCGGTAACTTATCTATAAAAGAGCATGGTAATTATACGCCACGAACCTGATAACTCACTCACAAACGCTGTGGTAACTTTAAAGAAAAAGTGTTGCTGTAACACACCCCGATAACTTATCTGTAAAAAGAGCATGATAATTTATATGCCATGAATCTGATAACTCACGCACGACACAGTATGGTAAATTTTCTAACCATATGAATTTTTGTTGTTGTCACAAACCCCAATAATTTCTTTATAAGAGCATGGTAATATATAAGCCACAAACCTGGTAACTCACTCACAAACACTGCGGTAACTTTCCGCCCGGAGAAAAAAGTTGTTGTAACATACCCCGGCAACTTCTTCGTAAAGAGCATGATAATTTATAAGCACGAACCTGATAACTCACGCACAAACATCGTGATAACTCATGCAACAAATATTTTTACCCAAGTAAAAAGTTACTATGGTGTTTGTACATAAGTTATAAGCGCTGTGGGCACACAAAAAGTTACCGGAGTTACATTTCAAATATATTTTTTCCTCGGATTAAAGTTATCAGGGTGTTTGTACCTAAGTTATCAGGTTTGATGGCGTATATTACCATGCTATTTATACAGAAGTTATCGCGGATGTGTCTTCAACATTTTTTCCCCGGATAAAAATTACCGTGGTGTTTGGACCTAAGTTATCAAGTAAGCGATGCGTATATTACCATATTATTTTACACATAAGTAATTGAAGATATGATTTTACGAAAGAAAAATCCCAAGTCAAAGTTATCACATTGTTTGTGCCTAAGTTATCTGGTCTATGGTGCGCATATTTCCATGCTATTTATATTGAACTCTTTTTGCGGGGTCTATTTATATCCAACTCATCAAGTTGTGTATTTAAATTTAACCACTATTTTATGTCGGGTCAAAAATACCGTGAGTATTACGTACCACTGAAGATGCCGAAGTATATTTAAGCAACTTTTTCTGGGTCAAAGTTAACATAATATTTGTTCATCAAGTTATGAGATCTATATCTCGCCAAAAACAAGTCGTTTTCGTGGGCTGGACCACTAGCACGCTATAAGGATGTTTGTACAGAAGTTATCACGGTGTTTGTATATAAGTGATCAAGTTTGTTACGTGTGAGTTACCATGCTATTTACACATAAATTATCATCAAACAACATTCCCCCACTAGACCAAAGTTATTATGTATTTGGTACTTATATTATCATGTTATTTTTCACACGAGTTTTTTTTCGCGAATTCGCAAGGATTGTGTATCATTGCGTTGATAGGAGGGGTGAAAAATACAAAGAGTGATGACTACAGTGGCCATGTGTACACAAGCCGGCGCGGGCGCAAGTAGTCGTAGCAGCTAGGGAGGGGGCTGCACGTCCCCAATAAATAGAGCTAGGACCTATCTCTCAGAGATCATGTTTGCCAAGCCGTCGGCGCCGGTCCTAGCCCAGAGGCGAGCGGCTTCCTGAATGGACTGAAGTAGACTCATGGTGGAGGGTTGCAACTGGTCGAAGACGCATCCATTCCGGTGCTTCCAGATTGCCCAAGCGGTGAGGGCTATTATGGAGTTTAGCCCTTTTCGTAGGGCAGTGGGTGAAGAAGAGCATGTGTCGATCCACCATTCCGCGAATGGTGCGCCCGAGCTTGGAATCGTTGCAGTCGATCGGCATCAAGAGAGGACATCCTGCCAGATTTGGCAGGAGAAGGGGTAAGCAGCGAATAGGTGGTGCATGTCCTTGGTGGCCTGGTCACAAAGCACACACCAGTCGTTGTGAGGCAATCCTTGTTGGGGGAGGCGATCGACCGTCCAACACCGATCCTGTAGGGCAAGCCAGATGAAGACTTTGATGCGAAAGGGAGCCCATGTCTTCCACGTAAGCTTCCATGTAGCATCGATCGTAGAACCATGGAAGAGCGCAAGGTAGCAGGTCTTGGCGGAGTACATGTCGGACTCCGTCCACCTCCAGCGCAGCACATCCTGCCCAGCCGCAAGGGTTGTGCTCTGCAATTGATGTCAGAGGTCGACGTACTGAACAACGACGGCAGGGCCGAGCGCGCCGGTGATGTCAGGAACCCATGCCTGCCCGGTTAGGCCCTCAGCCACCGTCTGGTCGCGGCGATGTTGCCGAGAAACCATAGAGAAAACCAGAGGGGAGAGCTCAGATATGGCCTTGCCCTCGATACGGGAATTAGTCCAAAACTTGCATGAACGACCATCACGCACCTCCTAGATGGTGGAGGCCCTGGAAATTTGCATGGCAGTTGGGTCGTGAGGGAGGTGAAGCTGGCTCTAGGGACACGAAGTGCGGTACGCTGGAGCCAAAGCCATCTGGTGCTCAGGGCGACTCCGATGCGCTGCAAGTCACGAATTATTCCCATGCCACCGAGGAAGGTGGGGCGGCACACTCGGTCCCAATTCACGCGACATTGCCCTCCATGTGCATCCTTGCGGCTAACCCAAAGGAAGCCTTGGATGATCTGGTTAACTCGAGCAAGGATTGTCTTGTTGATGGTGATGGAGACGAGGATGTGAATGGGCATGGCCCCGAGGACGTTCTTACACAGCGCGAGGCGATCCCCGAGGGAGAGCATGGACCCAAGCCAAGTGGAAAGCTTTTCCTCAAGTTTGTCGACGAGCGGTATGAGATCGATCATCGAGGGCTTGCGGATGGAGAGCGGGAGGCCAAGGTACTTCACCGGGAAGTGGGCGATCGAGCATGCCATCCCAGCCGCGACCGTGGCAACGTGCTCCTTGGTGCACTGGATGGGAGAGGCCGAGCACTTGGCGGAGTTTGTGTGGAGCCCAGAAGCTTTCCCGAAGATGTCGAGCAAGCAGCAAATGGTGCGGATGTCGCTGGCGTGGGGGTGGCAGAAGATGACGACGCCGTCCGCATATAGGAAGACACTTGAAGCCAGGTGCCTGGTGGTCAACCGCTGGAGGAGGCCTCGCTCGACGACTCGCTGGAGAAGCGAGTTGAGCACGTCGATGATAATGATGAAGAGCATTAGAGAGATAGGGTCCCCTTGCCGCAGCTCGCATGCGTGAAGAATCAGCGGCCCGCGGACGCCATTGACGAGCACACGCGTGGACGCGGTGGAAAGCAGAATAGAGATCCATCCGCACCAGTGGTTTCCAAAGCCTAGGTGCCGAAGCGTGTCAAGCAGAAAGGGCCACACCACTGAGTCGAATGCTCTCGCGATGTCGAGCTTGAGAAGCATCCGTGGCATCTTGAGGTTATGAAGAAGCCTATTTGTTTGTTGGACGAGGAGGAAATTGTCGTGGATGCTCCGGCCGGCGATAGACGCGCTCTGGTTTGTGGAAACCATCTTGCCCAAGTGTGGTGCCAAGCGGAGAGAGAGCGTCTTTGTGAACAGCTTCACGGTGAGATGAATGAGACAGATGGGGCGGTAGTCGATGAGGGATGCCGCATCTTGCTTCTTTGGGAGAAGGGTGAGGAGCGCCTCGTTGAGCCGCTGGAAACCACGGCCGTTGAGCGCATAGAGTTTGTTGAAGACAACGCAGATGTCATGCTTGATCACATCCCAAGCACTCCGTAGAATTCGGCGGTAAATCCATCGGGGCCTGACGCCTTCCCAAGCGGCAAACTCTTGACAGCAGCCCATATCTCATCCTCAGAGAAAGGCGCGTCGACGCTGGAAAGGTTAAAGGGGCCGGGGTGGACTGCAGAGAGATCGATGGAGAAAGGGCGCAGCTCCACCATGCCAAGATTTTCGGCAAAGTGATGGAAGGCGGCTTCGGCAAGCGTGGCCGGGGCAGAGATGGAGGTATCGCCCACCTGCAACTCCAAGATTCGGTTCTTCTGCTTGCGGTGTGTAGTGTGCACACGGAAGAATTTTTGGCCCGCGTCGCCGTCTCGCAGCCAAGAAAGTCTAACGCGCTGGCGGGAGATCGAGCGCTCGAGTGAAGCGAGGCCAAGGTAGGCCCCTTTGAGACGTGGACGCAGCCAAGCCTCAGCTGGAGAGAGGGGGCGCATATCCTGAGCCGCATCAAGGGGCTCAATCAGCTCACGAGCAACCAAAAGCTGCCGGGACACGTCGCCGATCTTCTTTGCGCTCCAGCTTTGAAGGCGCCAGGCGGTGGCCTTAAGCCGCGCCACCAAATGATGGAATGGATCTGGCTCGTCAGCCGCATAGCCCACGCCTCGAGCACGACCTGCATGTAGCCATCGGTGCGCGACCAGAATCTCTCGAAGTGGAACCGCTTGGTGCCAGGCGAGCGTGCAGTGCAGTCAAGGAGGAGAGGTGCGTGATCGGAAGCCGCCGAGGAGAGGCAGTGAAGCATGCAGTGCGGGTGGAGCACCTCCCACATAGAGTTGCAGAGGGCCTTATCGATGCGCGTGAGCATCGGAGTGCCGCGCTCACTCGACCAAGTATACCTCCTCCCGTGCAGGTAGATATCACGTAGCTCCTCATCAGCGAGGAAGTGGCAGAAGCGTGACATGACACGATGGTTGAGCCGGGAGTTGTTCTTGTCCGCTGCCCCGATGATCATGTTGAAATCACCTCCAACAATCCAAGGCCCGACGCGCAACGATCATACCTCGCTAAGGTCACCAAGGAAAGCAATCTTGTCATCACCCCCTTGCGGGCCATAGATGCCGGTAAGCCACCAATGATGCTCGCCATCAAGAAAGGAGGCCAAGGCGGTGATGTGGTGCTCACCAAGGTAGGGATCAGAGAGCGCGATCAAGTCTGGGCGCCACGCAAGCAGGATGCCCCCACACGTCCCATCGGTGGGAAGAAAGAAGAACTCGAAAAAGGACGGGTCGAGCATCTCAGCGACAAGTGAGGACAAAAGGGAAATCATCTTAGTCTCTTTGATGCAAATGATACAAGGAGATGCAGCGGTGATCACACTACGGACGGAGGTGCGCTTGGCCGGGGCATTTAGGCCGCGCAAGTTCTAGAATACAATATGAAGGTTGTAATCCATGGAGAAACGGCTGGGTCCTGGGGCGGGCTTGGCAGCCACTAGGCCTCGACAACATGAGGCAGAGGGGAGAGCAAGCCAGCGGTCGAGTCGAGGAGCTCAGGGATGCGCCGGCCGAAGAGGTCGGCGAGCACCTGCAGCATGTCGTGCGCCAGCGGTCTCTGGAAGAGGTGCTCGTACTTCGCCAAGGTTTTCGCGGAGATGGGGGCATCATCTGAGACGAGCCCGAGGCAGCGCAGGAGCAGCTTCTTCGCTTTAAGCTCGGAGCTGAGCCCGCAGTCCGCCTTGGCGATCCTACCGCTCCTTCGAGGCGTGAAGTTCAGTGGCAGCTCTTTCCTACGGCTGCGGGAGTAAGGCGCAGGTAGAATCTGTGCGATCGGCCGCTGGATGGACTCCACAAACGCATCCAGGGGTTCAACGTCGGCATGCCCCATGTGGCGAGCTCGAAGCGGTTGCATGGGGGGAAACGGAAAGCGTGGGCTCGAGATCTATCGGGATCAGTGCGGGCGAATCGTGCGCGGTAGGATCTAGGGTGGGGACGACGAGTGGTTCGATGGTGGGGCCGACCAAAGGGATTGGCGGGTCCGTGACGCGGTCAGCCAGGACCAATTGTCCATCGGGGGCAAGGAGCCGCACGCCTTGGGATTGGCTGGCGGACAAGACGCGATCTCTGGTGGGGCCGCACAAAGCAGGAGCAGGCCAGATGAGGCCACAGTCTCAGGATCTCCCTGGGGGCATGGGTCAGCATCCAGAAGGCGCGCAGGCGCGCCAGGTGGTAGGGTGTTGGCGGCTAGTGGGGCGGGAGGCGCGGGAGCGACGACCTACTCAGCCGAATCCAAATTCGAACTGGCCGCGCCCTCGCGAGTGGACGGGGCGGGGCGCCCAATGGCCGTATCCGGACCCACGCTCGCGGCGGCTTTCTGGAAAGCCGCCTTGTCCCCGAAGCGCAGCTTTGCTGGGGGCCGCATGCTGCCAGTCATGACCGGTGGGTGCGGCCCGAGGACCGCATGCCAGATGCGCGAGGCGGCGAGCGGGCGATTGCGGCGGCGAGCCCCACAGCAATGATCGGAACTGCCAGAACGGCGAGAAGGGCCGCTGGCATCACGATGCGGCGGCGTGGGGAGGGGGGTGATAATAGAGGCGCGTCCATGGCTCGGGGCATGGTGGTGAGTCCTGGCCGGGGCCGGCGCCACCATCAGAGTCGGGGCCGGGAGAATGACGCGGCGGCGGCAGCGGTAGGACGGGGCGACGAAAATCCTCGCAGCGGGCGACGTGGATCACTACTGGAAAATGCAGCAGGTCCAGGCTGAGGCGCTTGGTGATGTCAGGGTCCGCGTCGAGGGCAGTGCCGTCGCGCATCGAAGGAAGTGGTCGGCAACAAGAGGGATCGCGTCTGGGTTGGGCATCAAGGCGGTAAGCTTGAAGATGTCCAAGTCTGCGCCGCGACGCGTTCGCGGCTCGAGATGCTCAACCAGGTAGAACGGTGAGAGCAGCGTGACTGCAGTGGCACGGTGCCAGGTGTGGTCTAGCACCCCAGTGAGCTCAAGGTGCACCCGGAAGCGGGCACGCACCTGCACCGCTCCAGCCAGCACGCTCCAAGGATGAAGAAGCAGGCGGAAATGGGCGGTACGCACGCCATCAGTGGCCACCAGGGCTCGGTCCTCCGCGTCTTGGAAACGGATGAGGAAATCCTCTGACAGGTGGCGGTGAACCGAGAAACGCGCCATCGGGATGCCGAAGCGCGCGCAGATCACATCGGCGACCTCCTGGCACGAGACCCCGGTCTTGCACCCCGCGATGGTGGCGAGCAACGCGCGCTGGAGCTCCTCCTCGGCGGTGTCGATCTCCACGGACAGGGGCAGGAAACACGCGGGGGCAGCGGCCGGCCACAGCGAGGGGTACCCGGTGAGGGGGTTGGAGGAGGAGGCAGACCGCGCGGGTGGGGAGGCGCGGGGGGAGGGGATGGCAAGCCCGGAAGACACGGGCTGCCATGACCCCTGGACGGACCCGGACGAGGTCGAGGCCGCCGGTGAAGGTGAGGGCCGCAGGGGGGAGGGGGAAGACGAGGACCCCCGAAGGCGCTTGGGCGACGGGCTGGAGCACGAGGGGGACGTCGGCGAGCGCGGGTTGGTGCACCTGCGCGCCACATGGTCGTAGTAGCCGCAGAGTGCGCAACGGACGTCGCGACAACACTCGGCTCTGGGGTGGCTGAGGGAGTCCTGGACTAGGGGGTGTCCGGATAGCCGAACTATCATCATTGGCCGGACTCCAAGACTATGAAGATAGAAGATTGAAGACTTCGTCCCATGTCTGGATGGGACTTTACTTGGCGTGGAAGGCAAGCTTGGCAAATACGGATATGTAGATCTCCTACCATTGTAACCGACTCTGTGTAACCCTAGCCCTCTCCGGTGTCTATATAAATCGGAGGGTTTTAGTCCATAGGACGAACAACAATCATACCATAGGCTAGCTTCTAGGGTTTAGCCTCCTTGATCTCGTGGTAGATCCACTCTTGTACTACTCATATCATCAATATCAATCAAGCAGGAGTAGGGTTTTACCTCCATCGAGAGGGCCCGAACCTGGGTAAAAACATCGTGTCCCTTGTCTCCTGTTACCATCTGCCTAGACGCACAGTTCGGGACCCCCTACCCGAGATCCACCGGTTTTGACACCGACATTGGTGCTTTCATTGAGAGTTCCTCTGTGCCATCGCAACCAGGAAGGATGCACCTCCCCGTCTTTAAAGACGGTACCATTGCCAAGGGAGCTTTGGCCACCGGCCAAACTATCCGTCTAGGTGGTTTTCTTATGACCGCCTGTTCGGCCGCCGCTCCGACAACGACCTCTCGGGTCATCAAAAGCGATCTTCACGTCAACTCGGAATTCGCCGAGTAGCTAGATCGGATGGAGCTCTCCTCCGTAAACGAGCTCTTGGATCGCATCGCCGCCCTGGGAGTCGCTACAGACTACAATCAGATTGGGCTTAAAACCGATCTGAGAGAGATTAACTCTCCCCGGGCTACCCACCACGTTGTTGTGGTAGAGGAACAGCGCGGCGACTCTTCTTCTATATTAAAGACCAGTTATGTCCGGATTCCTGATCCCTCCATGCCGGATTCCCGCGGAGGGACGGATGCCAATCAAGCATGAACCTAAAGTCAAGCAGCAGACCAGATTCGTTGGACAACATCCAAGAACCCAAGCTTCCAAATTGAAACTTTTCGCCCTTGAGCCTCAGACATGGGTTCCAAATTTAATTCCACCGCCCACCCAAACACAAGCGATCTATCTCAAATCCGGCAAGAGCCCGCTGAAACAAGACATCATTATGGGCGATTCCTCCCGTTATGGGCGGGATAAAGGACTACCATGAGGAAAGCGCAATCTCAATCTTCCGCAACAATTGCACGATTAAGGAATCATGAACGCCATAAGTCATCGCGAAATTACACGCCACGACCAAGCGTCCATAGTACGAAAGTACTATGCGATGGAGAGTGCCTGGAAAACCGAAACTAAGTTTTGGGACAATCCGCTTCAACACAACCCTAGTCCAAATAAAAGGGTGCATCATGCTCGTGCACGGGACAAAAACAAAAAGCAAAAACCCTAAAGGCACGAAACCGTCATCGAGGGATGGCTCAATGGCCCTGTAAAATCCATAGTACAGAGGGCGCCACTCCAACACATAGCCTTCGAGCATGTTGGATTCTACGGTAGGTGGCCAAAAGTGGCGAAGAACTTCTAGCCCGGAGAACCAGCCCAACAGTACCAGTACGGTATCAACAGTCTTCGAGACTTTCGCATCAAATAATATGCGGAAACGAACACTCCATGACCTCGCCAAAGTCTACCAAGTAGCAACAATAAATCCATGGAGGACACGACTATCACCTTCAATGCCAGCGACGAACCTAAATTCGAACAGCCCGAGCACCACCAAGATTGGTCCTCGGTCCAATAGTGGACGGCTTTTGTCTTACCAAGGTACTCATGGATGGCGGCAATGATTAAACCTCATCTACGAGGAAACCCTTCAAAAATGGAAATAGTGGAGCCGCATTGAGCGAAGCAGCACAACCTTGAGAGGAATAATCCCTAGTCGGGAAGCACGCTGCACAGAAAAATTACACTAGATGTGGTGTTCGCTCACGGACAATTACAGGTCCGAGGAGGTCACGTTCCAAGTGGCCCCATTCAGCAGCGGCGGATATCACGCTTTATTAGGGCGAGAGCATTCACAATTTTCAAGCTATACCCCATTACGGGTACATGAAGCTTAAAATACCCAGGCCCAATGGAATCATCACTCTTGTCAGTGATCCGGACGTAGCACTCCGCGCCGGAAATAAGACAGCCGCACTAGCCCTAGAGGCACTATCCAAGCCCTAGTGGCGAAGAACTCATCGCACAGGCTCCACGGTGAACAGGCGATGTGATGCTCGATAAGAGATCCAAGTCCACCTCTTTTAAACCAGCGGACGAAATAGTCAAATTCCAAGTCCATCCAACGGACCCCACAAAGACGGCCTCCATTGGGGCACAATTAAACCCGATGTAGACGCCAAGACTACGAGAATTCCTTCGGGAAAATTGGGACATCTTTGCACGGCACCCTTCAGATATGCCAGAATCCCACGCAGTTGGCGTAACACAGCCTAAACATCCTAAAGGATTCAAGCCACCAAACAGCTCTTCGATGATTTTCTGAACCCAAAAGACAGGTAATGGGAGAGGAGCTAGCCAAACTATTAGAAGCCGGATTCATCAGAGACATAAAACATCCGGACTGACGATCAAACCTGGTAATGGTACCAAAAAAGGACAAATCCTGACGCCTGTGTGTCGATTTTAAAGACCTTAACAAGGCTTGTCCAAAGGATCCTTTCCCCCTTCCCCGCATCGATCAAATCTTGTGGTACGATTCATTGTGCCTCCTCGATGCATACTCCGGATACCATCAAATCAAGATGGCAGAGACAGACCAAACCGCAACGACATTCATTACTCCATACGGACATTCTGCTTCAACACAATGCCCTTCGGGCTCAAAAACGCTGGCGCAACATATCAGCGCATGATTCAGACATGTCTGGCAACCCAGATCGGCAAAACAGTGGAGGCATACGTAGACGATGTGGTCGTCAAGACCAAACACGTCGAAACTCTAGTAGATGATTTGAGGCTCACATTCGACAACCTCCGAGCATATCACATTAAGCTCAACCCGGAAAAATGTGTTTTTGGCGTACCAGCCGGAAAGCTCTTGGGCTTCATTGTATCCGGTAGAGGAATTGAAGCAAACCCAGCCAAGATCCGAGCTCTGTCATAGTTGGAGATCCCAAAAGACCTCAAACAAATACAAAAATTGACTGCATGTGTGGCGGCTCTAAGCCGCTTCATCTCCCGCTTGGGAGAAAAGGCACTGCCCCTTTCGCGCCTCCTCCAGCGCACCGAACACTTCGAATGGACGAATGCTGCCACGGCCGGACTCGAAGAAATAAAGGCCATATTGGCAACAAATCCGGTCCTGGCCGCGCCCAACTTGGGCGAACCAATGTTATTATATATCGCGGCAACACATCAAGTTGTAAGCGCGCGGTGCTCGTCGAACGAGAAAAGCGAAGGACACAAATTCCCCTTCAAAACCAGTGTACTACATATCCACCGCCTTAACTCCATGCAAGTCCGGTATCCACATTATCAAAAGATAGCGTCTGCGGTGTTCATGGCATCCGAAAGCTGCGACACTACTTTCAAGAGTGTTCGATAACAATGGCCTCCAAGTACCTCTCAACGACATTATAAACAACGCATGACGCGACGGGCAGGATTGCAAAATGGGCCATTGAGCTCCTACCATTCGACATAACCTACAAACCATGGCGAGCTATAAAGTCGCAAGTTTTGGCCAACTTCATCGCTAAATGGACCGAAGCCGAACTACCTAAAGAGTACGGCGCATACTCCAATTGGATCATGCATTTCGACGGCTCCAAAATGTTGGCCGGCTTGGGGGTTGGCGTCGTCTTGACGTCCCCAACCGGAGACACAGTCCAATACGTACTTCAGATAATGTACACGGACTCCAACAATGCAGCCGAATACGAGGCCCTTCTACATGGTCTCCGGATGGCAATCTCCATGGGCATTCAACGCCTAGAGGTCCGCGGGGATTCAAACCTTGCAATATCCCAAGTAAATGGAGACTTTGACGCCAAGGATCCGAAAATGGCAGCCTACCGTAACTACGTCTTAAAATGTCAGGTTCGAAGGACTCGAATTCCACCATGTAGCCCGTGATAATAACCAGGCGGCCGACGTGTTGGCACGCATCGGCGCAAAGCGCGACGCCGTCCCTCCAAACATCTTCCTGGAGCGGCTTTTTAAGCCGTCCGTATTATGGGAAGAGGAGTCCGGACAGAACAACCCGGAACCAACCGCACCGCCCAACACTGAACATTCTGACACAATCGGTGGCTCAGCCAATTAAATAACACCTTTAGGCCACGAAATAATGGCAGTCATTGCCCCGTGGACGGAACCATTCCTAGCCTACTTAATTAGGTAGGAACTTCCCGAAGACCAAAACGAGGCCCGCTGCATAGTACGGCGATCTAAAGCCTACAAGGTCCATGAGGGAGAGCTTTATAAGAAAAGCACAACCGGAGTCCTTCAAAGGTGCATCTCCGAAGAGGAAGGGCGAAATCTTCTGGCTGAAATTCACGCCGGACTCCGCGGGCACCACGCCGCAGCCCGGGCCCTTGTAGGCAAGACCTTCCGTACAGGATTTTATTGGCCGACGGCCCGGGCAGATGCTCAGGACTTAGTCCAACGATGCGTCGGTTGCCAGCTCTTTGCTAACCAAAGCCACATGCCACCCACCGCCCTTAAAACTATACCCATCACCTGGCCGTTCGCGGTCTAGGGGTTTGACATGGTTGGACCCCTTAAAGGGGGAGCCCACAAGCAAAAATACCTATTGGTCATGGTGGACAAATTCACCAAATCGATAGAGGCCAAGCCAGTTAAAACGGCCGAATCCGGACCTGTGATAGACTTCATATCTGGGGTAGTACACCATTATGGCGTCCCCCACAGCATCATCACCGATAACGGCACGAACTTCACGGCCGACGAGGTTAAACTCTGGTGCAAAAATATGGGCATCAAGCTCGACTACGCTTCAGTCTATCACCCTCAAACTAACGGTCAAGTCGAACGAGTAAATGGTCTAATCATGAGCGGCATCAAACCCAGGTTAGTGCGGTCCCTCACGGAATCTAACATGCCTTTGGGTAGAGGAGCTCGACTCAGACTGGGGCTGCGGACCACGCCAAACCGCACTACCGGATTCACACCATTTTTATGGTATCTGGCGAGAGGCAGTTTTGCCTGCGATATCATTCATGACTCACCTCGCGTGCGCATGTATGCGAAAGAGAGGCCGAGTTGGATCGGCAGGACAGTTTGGACGCCTTAGAAGAGGAGCGTGACGTGGCAAAAGCTCGTTCCGCATTCTATCAGCAGCAGGCTTGAAGATATCAAAGCAGAGAAGTACGGGCCAAAACTTACAATGTTGGCAAACTAGTTCTACGCCTGCTGGACAAGAAAAAGGACAAACTCAAGCCCAAATGGGAAGGTCCCTTCATCATCGACCAAGTCTTGACCGGCGGAGCATACCGTCTACGAAACGCATCGGACAACCGACTCGAGCCGAACCCATGGAACACAGCCCGTCTCCGAAGATTACGCCTAGCGTCGGACTCAGAGTTCGTCTCCTTCCTCCGTCCACATTTTATACTTTAGCTGTCTTTTGTTTCTCTCTTTTTTCCTCCCTTTTTCGTAAAGCCTTTGAGGGCTAATCTGCGCATTGTTCGCACACACTTGACGTGCTACTCGCACTCATTATACCTGGAGGCTTCTTTCACAGAAGCTTATTTATACGGGCTTCATGCCCAACACATGTGTCACACTTCCGCATGTACCTTTTATTCACCATTATATGCATCGATATGACTTAAGTTTTGGCCAAGCTGGGTTGCCTGGCTCCTGTGCTTACCCCTACGTTCCTAATTGTTCGGCTAGGAGGTAAAGGGAGCACCTCTGCGATTGTAACTGCCGGGTTAGCCGGATATGTACCTCAGACTCGGTGAAGCCGAAAGCTAGCGTTCTTAAGGGAATATTCGGTCGGTGACTTGAAAGATGATTTCTTATTTATTTATCTGCCCCCAGATGCTTTTCTGCTCTTTTCGCAGTCTGGAGATGCACTTTAGGGCATGCCTCCCAGGGAAAGGAACCCCTAACGGAACTATTCTCCCTGGAAGATGTTTCTTACTAACCATGTAATATAACATAACTAGTTGGGCACTTGTATGATAAAGCACTAATGACCCCTACTCCTAGTCTCCATGCATGCCCCGGTTTTTACATAACCGTGAGGGTATTCGGACACACTCTGGACTGTTGGGTCCCGAGGTTGAAGCGAAAAGGTCCGCAAAGACAAATGATCTACAATCCGGCTAGAAGGCATTTTACATGTCATTTTAAATTACATCGTCAAATTGACTGATTGTACTCCTCTTCAATCCCATCTAACAGGTTGTCTAGTTTACAGTCCCGTTGGGAATACTTCGTGGCCAACTCTACTTGGCCGTACATTAAGCTCACAGGGATCTCCTTCCCATCGGGCCCCACAGGTCCGACCTCGGCCATGTGGTTTGGATCAGCCTTCGTGTACCGCGTCTTCACCATGGCACAGGCCTCCCTGGCGCCTTGACGGCAGGCCGATATCTTCCACAGACGGAAGCGCTGCCGTGCTCCCTGAAGCTTCTCCGCAAGCCCTCCAAGACCCTCGGGTAGGGAGACGGACGCCATAAGGCACGGACGACGTCGCCATCGCTTTGCCGAACACGCTCGATGCGCTTGCAGCAGCTCAGAAGTAGGTCACCCGTGGAACGGGCATTTCCTCCAGACGACACTGTGAGAACACCCTGGACACATTTCTCTCAATCGACTTCCTCGCCGAACTCTTCTTTTCAAAAGAGTTTGCTCAATCACTTATGTAAATGCCGCAACGGCCGCCGATTCTCCTTACTGAGTCGGATATTTGGACCCGAACATCTTTTAGTTCTTCGCCCGGTGGGTGTTGGCATCTTGGAGTTTGTTCCTCTCTGCTGCACCTCATAAGCACCTTCTCACGGCCTTGGTGGGGCGCAGAGATGTTGCTTGTCCGGATCTAGTCCGACACCATCTGCAATATTACTGTCAGACTTATACACACGCCGCACTTCATAAACTACTTATCTTTTCGAAGTATGTATTACCAGAGGGGGTCTCTGTGGCTCCCCCTGTGGTGGCTAGTGCGGCCTCAAGTTGGGCCTTGCACTCTTGAAGCTCCTGGGATAGGTGGGTATTCTTCTCTGTAAGATCCTGCATAACAAATGATCCTTAAATCAGTTATTCTAACTATTTTAAGTCTCGGGGGCTACTGGCATATATAACTATTAAAATTCCTCACCCGTATGTCTTTCACATACTGCTCCGTGGCTCTGGTTAAACCATCTCGAGCGGCACGGAGGTGCGCGTCTCCCGCATTAAAGGCATCCAACGCCTCTGGGGAGAAACTCACATCACGAAGAACTGTCCGGCGATGCCTGTGATTCATGGCACTCTCCACCTCAGACCTGGTGGAGGACAGCCTGTCGGCATCCTCCGTTGGAGGAGCATCCGGCTCACGCCTTGTGTTCGCCTCCCCCTCCGAACCAGGTGTTGGAGCCTGGATGGCGGAGGCTTGATTGGCAACCTCTCCGGGCACAGTCCGGCGAGTGCTCTTTCTCCTGGAAAAATCATGAGCGTTAATATACCTCCCAGGAATCTTTCCCTTAAATACGGTGGTGCGCCATACCGTTGCAGCGACGTTTCGATTCGCGCCAAGACCTCTTCCTTTCTTTGGGCCGAATCGACCCTTGTTGGTCACCCGCTGGTTCGCTTCCCGCCTTAAAGGCACCTCCTGCGGGGCACCGTTGGTATACGGTGGTGCATGGATGAGTAATAATGTCAGGACTCCGGTCACAGTTACCTGGGAAGCCGGAGATAAACCGGGGTAGTCGGCCGTAATGGCGACCAAAGCATTGTCCATGCTAAGTTGGTGGAACACCCCATCGATCAGCTCCACCTCTATGTCTGGATCCTCTTCGGAGGCCGGATCAAGGGATCGTCCCGGATCCTCGGGTTGTGGAGTCAGGCTGTGTATGCCCTCTACGTCCCGGCGCAGTTCCTGCGTCGAAATCACAAAGTAAGACACTTAACTTTGGAAATATGGATCGGATAGATAAACGTCCGCTTACCTAGCTCTGAGGGTTGTTCAAGGAGAATCCATATAATGGACTCGCGCGGAGGAAGTCCTCTTTCTCCCCCTTGTACAAGATGGACAGGATCTTCACCAGATCGGCAACCGATCCCGGCCCCTTGCGGCCATGACGGGTGGCGTCATCCTCCCCGTTGAAATCCCACATGGGGTGGCACCTATATTGGAGCGGCTGCACCCCTCGCATGATGCACGTGGCTATGACTCCAATCATGGTCAATCCGGAATGAGCCAGTAACCTTATCCGGCCCATCAGATATTGGACACCCCTATCATTCTCCCGTTGAGGGCTCCGCGGGCGCCAACTCAGGTGTTTCTTCAGAGGAGCGTTGCTGAACTCCGGGAGGCCAATCCGAATCGGGTCGGCGGTGGGCGTCTTCCATATAAAACCATTAGAAGGCGGTCTTGGACGCCTTCTTCGGGTTCGGATAGGTATCCGTCCCGACAGTGTTCTATATTTCGCTCCGCCCACTTGATATATCAACCCCTCGTGAGAACGGGGTACGAGGCAAAACAATCTCTTCCACAGCGCAAAATGGGCCTCGATGCCCAAGAACAGCTCGCAAAGGGCTACAAAGCCCGCTGAGGGAGTCCTGGACTAGGGGGTGTCCGGATAGCCGGACTATCATCGTCAACCGGACTCCAAGACTATGAAGATACAAGATTGAAGACTTCGTCCCGTGTCCGGATGGGACTTTCCTTGGCGTGGAAGGCAAGCTTGGCAATACGGATATGTAGATCTCCTACCATTGTAACCGACTCTGTGTAACCCTAGCCCTCCCCGGTGTCTATATAAACCGGAGGGTTCTAGTCCGTAGGACAACAACCATTACAACAATCATACCATAGGCTAGCTTCCAGGGCTTAGCCTCCTTGATCTCGTGGTAGATCCACTCTTGTACTACCCATATCATCAATATCAATCAAGCAGGAGTAGAGTTTTACCTCCATCGAGAGGGCCCGAACCTGGGTAAAAACATCGTGTCCCTTGTCTCCTGTTACCATCCGCCTAGACGCACAGTCCGGGACCCCCTACCCGAGATCTGCCGGTTTTGACACCGACATTGGTGCTTTCATTGAGAGTTCCTCTGTGTCGTCACCAATAGGAAGGATGCCTCTTCCCATCTTCAAGGACGGTATCTTCGCCAAAGGAGCCTTGGCTGCCGGCCAAACTGTCCGGCTAGGTGGTTTTCTTATGACCGCTTGTCCGGCCACCGCTTCGACAATGACCTCTCGGGTCGTCAAAAGCAATCTTCATGTCAGCTCGGAATTCGCCCAGCGGCTGGATCCAATAGAGCTCTCGTCCATAAACGAGCTCTTGGATCGCATCGCCACCCTGGGAGTCGCTACAGACTACAATCAGATTGGGCCTAAAACCGATCTGAGAGAGATCAACTCTCCCCAAGCTACCCACCACGTTGCAGTGGTAGAGGAACAACACGGTGACTCTTCTCCTATATTGAAAACTAGTCATGTCCGGGCGGCCGAACCTTCCATGCCGGATTCCCGCAGAGGGACGGACTTCGATCAAGCGCTGAACCTAAAGTGAGGCATCGGACCGGACTCGTTGGACAACGCTCCACTTTCCAAGCTTCCAAATTCGGAAAACTTCTCGGCCCTTGAGCCTTGAGATGGGTAGGGTTCCGGACTCAATTCCACCCACCCGCCCAGACATATGCGATCTATCTCTAATCTGGCAAGAGCCTGCTGAAACAGTACATCATTACTGGGCGATTCCTCCTGGTTATGGACAGGATAAAGGACTGCCAGGAGCAAAACGTAATCTCAATTTTTTGCAATAATTGCACGGACGAGGGAATCTTGAACGCCGTCAGCCGTCGTGAAATCACACGCTTCGCCGACCTGGCGTCCATAGTACGAAAATCTTGTGCGATGGAGAGTTTCGGAAAACCGAAAATAAGTTTTGGGACAATCCGCCCCGAATACAACCCTAGTCCGCAATAAAAGGGTGCATTACACTCGTGGCCGTGTGCAAAAACCAAAAAGGAAAAACCCCATAAAGGGCACGGGACCGTACTGGAGGGATGGCTTAGCAGACCCTGTAAAATCCACAGTACAGAGGGCGCCATCCCAACACATAGCTTTCGAGCATGTTGGATATTACGGCAGGTGGCCAAAAGTGGCAAGGAGCTTCTAGCCCCGGAAAACCACTCCAACAATACCGGTACGGTATCAACAGTCTTCGAGACTTTCACATCAAATAATATGCGGAAATGAACAATCCGCAGCCTCGTCGAAGTCTACCAAGTAGCAACAACAAATCCATGGAGCGACACAGCCATCACCTTCAATGGCGCGAGCGAACCTAAATTCGAACAACGAGCACCACCAGACTTGGTACTTTGTCCAATAGTGGGCGGCTTTCGACTTACCAAGGTCCTCATGGATGGCGGCAGCGGATTAAACCTCATCTACGAGGAAACTCTTCAAAAATGGAAATAGCTGGAGCCGCATTGAGCGAAGCAGCACAACCTTCAGAGGAATAATCCCTAGCCGGGAAGCGCGCTGCACCGGACAAATAGCACTCGATGTGGTGTTCGGCTCGCCGGACAATTATAGGTCCGAAGAGGTCACGTTCCAAATAGCCCCGTTCAACAGCGGATATCACGCTATATTAGGACGAGAGGCATTCACAATTTTTCAAGTCGTACCCCATTACGGGTACATGCAGCTCAAAATGCCTGGGCCCGGCGGAATAATCACTCTCGTTAGTGATCCGGAAATAGCACTCCGCGCCGAAAACAAGACAGCCGCATTAGCCCTGGAGGCACTATCCGAAGCCCTAGCGGCAGAAGAACTCACCGTGCTGCGCTCTACGGTGAATAGGGACGATGTGATACTCGATAAGAGATCCAAGTCCACCTCCTTTAAACCAGCGGATGAAATAGTAAAATTCCAGGTCCACCCAACGGACCCGACAAAGACGGCCTCCATCGGGGCACAGTTGAACCCTGAGATAGACGCCGCACTGCGAGAATTCCTTCGGGAAAATTGGGACATTTTTGCCTGGCACCCTTCAAACATGCCGGGAATCCCACGCAGATTGGCAGAGCATAGCCTAAATATCCTAAAAGGATTCACGCCAGTCAAACAGGCTCTTCGACGATTTTCCGAACCCAAAAGACAGGCAATGGGAGAAGAACTAGCCAAGCTATTGGAAGCCGCATTCATCAGAGACATCAAACATCCGGATTGGCTAGCAAACCTGGTAATGGTACCAAAGAAGGATAAATCCTGGCGCCTATGTGTCGATTTTAAAGACCACAACAAGGCCTGCCCAAAGGATCCCTTCCCTCTCCCCCGCATCGACCAAATAATCGATGCTACTGTAGGGCACGATTCATTGTGCTTCCTGAACGCATACTCCGGTTACCATCAAATCAAGATGGCGGAAGCGGACCAAGCCGCAACGGCATTCATTACTCTATATGGACCATTCTGCTTCAACACGATGCCCTTCGGACTTAAAAACACCAGTGCAACATATCAGCGCATGATTCAGACATGTTTGGTTACCTAGATCGGCAAAACAGTAGAGGCATACGTAGACGACGTAGTCGTCAAAACCAAACACGTCGAAACCCTAGTAGACGATTTGAGGCTCACATTCGACAATCTCCGAGCATATGACATCAAGTGAATCCGGAAAAATCGTTTTTGGCGCACCACGGAAAACTCACGGGCTTCATTGTATCCGTAGAGGAATTGAAGCAAACCCAGCCAAGATCCGAGCTCACACAGCTAGATATTCCAAAAGACCTCAAACAAATACAAAATTGATGGATGCGTGGCGGCTCTAAGCCGCTTTATCCCCGTTTGGGAGAAAAGGCATTGCCCTCTATCGCCTCCTCGGTACCGAACACTTCGAGTGGGACGGACGCCGCCACCGCGGACTCGAAGAAATAAAAGCCATATTGGCAACAAATCCGGTCTGGCTGCGCCTAACCCGGGCGAACCAATGTTGTTATACATCGCGCAACACATCAAGTTGTAAGCGGTACTCGTCGTGAAACGAGAGATGAAGGGCATAAATTCCCTCTTCAAAACCGATTGTACTACGTGTCCACCGTGTTAACCCCCGCAAGTCCGTTACTCCGCACTACCAAAAGATAGCGATCACGATGTTCATGGCATCCCTAAGCTCCAACACTACTTTCAAGAGTGTTCGATACTTGATGGCTTCGAAGTACCCTCAACGACATTATAAACAAGCGCGACGCGACGGAAGGATTGCAAAATGGGCCATTGAGCTCTTACCATTCGATATAACTTACAAACCTCGGCGAGCCATAAAGTCGCAAGTTACGGCTGACTTTGTCGTTGAGTGGACGGAAGCCGAACTCCCTAAAGAGTACGGCGATACTCCAATGGATTATGCACTTCGACGGTTCCAAAATGTTGGCGGATTGGGGGTGGCGTCGCATTGACGCCCCCAACCGGGACACGATCCAATACGCATTTCAGATAATGTACACGGACTCCAACAACGCAGCCGAATACGAGGCCCTTTTACATGGCCTCCGGATGGCTATCTCCATGGGCATTCAACACCTAGAGGTGCGTGGGGACTCAAACCTCGCAATATCCCAAGTAAATGGAGACTTTGACGCCAAGGATCCGAAAATGGCAGCCTATCGTAATGCTGTCCTCAAAATGTCAGCTTGGTTCGAAGGACTTGAATTCCACCACGTAGCCCGGGATAATAACCAAGCAGCCGACGTATTGGCACGCATCGGCGCAAAACGCGATGCTGTCCCTCCAAACATCTTCCTGGAACGGCTCTTTAAGCCGTCCGTACAATGGGAAGAGGAGTCCGGAAATAACAAACCGGAAGCAGCCGTACCAACCGACACAGAACAATCTGACATAATTGGCAATTCAGCCAGTGAAACAACACCTTTAGCCCACGACATAATGGCAGTAATCGCCCCATGGATGAGCCATTCCTAGCCTACTTGTTTAGGCGGGAACTCCCCAAGACCAAAATGAGGCCCATTGCATAGTCCGCGATCTAAAGCCTACAAGGTCCACGAGGAGAACTCTATAAGAAAAGCACAACCGAGTCCTTCAAAGGTGTATCTCCAAGAGGAAGGGCGAAACCTTCCGCTGAAATTCATGCCGGACTAGGCGGACACCACGCCGCAGCTCGGGCCCTTGTAGGAAAGGCATTCCAGACAGATTTTATTGGCCGACGGCCGGGCGGATGCTCGGGACTTAGTCCAAAGATCGTCGGTTGTCGGTTCTTTGCTAATCGAGCCATATGCCACCCAGCGCCCTCAAAACTATACCCATTACCGGTCGTTCATCATGTCAGGGGCTTGACATGGTTGGACCCTCAAAGGGGAACCCACAAGCAAAGGTACCTATTGGTCATGGTGGATAAATTCACCAAATGGATAGAGGCCAAGCCAGTTAAAACGGCAGAGTCCGGACCAGTGATAGACTTCATATCCGGGGTAGTACACCGTTATGGTGTCCCCCACAGCATCATCGATAATGGCACGAACTTCACGGCCGACGAGGTTAAATCATGGTGCAAAAACATGGGCATTAAGCTCGACTACGCTTCAATCTATCATCCTCAAACCAACGGTCAAGTGGAACGAGCGAACGGTCTAATAATGAGCGGCATCAAACCCAGACTAGTGCGGTCACTTACGAAATCTGACACGCACTGGGTAGAGGAGCTCGACTCCGTACTCTGGGGGTTGCGGACAATGCCCAACCGTACTACCGGATTCACACCATTGTTTATGGTATACGGCGCAGAGGCAGTTCTGCCCTGCGACATCGTTCATGACTCACCTCGAGTGCGCATGTACGAAGAAAGAGAAGCCGAGCTGGATCGACAGGACAGCTTGGACGCAGTGGAGGAAGAACGCGGCGTCGCCTAGGCTCGCTCCACATTCTATCGGCAGAGCTCAAGATATCAAAGCAGATAAGTACGGGCCAAGACCTACAATGTTGGCGAACTAGTTCTACGCCTGCCGGACAAGAAAAAGGACAAGCTCAAGCCCAAATGGGAAGGCCCCTTCATTATCGATCAAGTCTTGACGGCGGGCGCACTGTCTCATAAACGCGCTTGACAACCGACTCGAGCGAACCCATGGAACGCAACCCGCCTCCGAAGATTCTATGCCTAGCGCCGGACTAAGAGTTCGTCCCCTTCCCCCGTCCAAATTTTTACACTTTAGCTACCTTTTGTTTCTCTTTTTTCTCTCAACCCTATTCATAAAAGCCCTAAAAGGCCTACTTGCGCATTGTTCGCACACAATTGATGTGCTATCCGCACTCATTATACCTGGGGGCTTCTTTACAAGAAGCTTAATTACAAGGGCTTTATGCCCAGCACACGTGTCACACTTCCACGTGTACCTTTTATTCACCACTATATGCATCGATATGACTTAAGTTTTGGCCAAGCTGGGTTGCCTGGCTCCTGTGCTTACCCCTACGTTCCCGATTGTTCGGCTGAAGGGAGCACCTCTGCGATTGTCAGACTGGGTGAAGCCGAAAGCTAGCGTTCTTAAGGGAATACTCGGTCGGTGACTTGAAAGATGATTTTTTACCTACTCATTTATCTGCCCCCAGATGTTTTTCTGCTCTTTTCGCAGACCGGACATGCACTTTAGGGCATGCCTCCCAGGGAAAGGAACCCTTAACGGAACTATTCTCCCTGGAAGATGTTTCTTACTAACCATGTAATATAACATAACTAGTTGGGCACTTGTCTCATAAAGCACTAATGACCCCTACGCCTGGTCTCCTTGCATGCCCCTGTTGTTTCTTAACCGAGAAGGTATTCGGACACACTCCGGACTCTAGGGTCCCGAGGTTGAAGCGAAAAGGTCGGCAAAGACAAACGATCTACAATCCGGCTAGAAGGCATTTTACATGTCATTTTACAATACCTTGTCAAATTGGTTGACTGTATTCCTCCTCAATCCCGCCTAACAGTCTGTCTAATTCTGATCCGTTGGGAAAATTTAGCGGCCAACTCTACTTGGTCGTATACTAAACTCACAGGATCTCCTTCCCATCAGGCCCCATGTGTCCGACCTCGGCCATGTGGTTGGGATCCGCCTTGTTGTGCTGCGTCTTCACCATGGCCCATGCCTCCCCGGCACCTTGGCGGTAGGCCAAAATCTTCCATAAATGGAGCGCCGCCTCCTGAAGCTTCTCCATAAGCTCCCAAGGCCCTCGGGCGGGAGAGGGCTGGCCATAAAGCACAGACGACGCTGCTCATTGCTGCCGAACTCGTTCGAGCAGTTGCAATAGCTCGGGAAGTTGATCACCCGTTGATCTGGGCATCTCCTCCATGAGGCGACTTGTGAGTATACCTCTGAGACATATTTTGTCAATTGACTTCCTCGTCGAACTCTTCTTTTCAAAGGAGTTCGCCAAGCACTTACTATAGATGCCGCGACAAGCGGCCGATTCTCCTTAATCTGAGCAGATAGCTCGGCCCGAACACCTTTCAGCTCTTCTCCAAGCTGGGCGTGGGCATCACGAGCTTGTTCCTTCTTATTTGCACCTTATTCGGCACCCTCTCGGCCAATTTGGCGCGATAGTTCCTGCTGTCCGGATCTTGTCCGCAAGCACCTGCAATGTCATTATTAGACTTGCGCGCACGCCGCACACCACTTATCTTTTTAAAATAATGTGTTATCAGGAGGGGTCTTTGTGCTTCCTCCTGCGGCAGCAAGTGCGGCCTCGAGTTGGGCCTTACACTCTTGCAGCTCCTGAGAAAGTTGGGTATTCCTCTCCGTAAGATTCTGCATTTTGAATGATCCTTAAATCAGTTCATGTAACTACTTTAAGTCTCGGGGGCTACTGGCATATATAACTATTAAATTCTCTTACCCGTATGTCTTTTTACATCTTTGCTCCGTGGCTCGTCAAACCATCTTGAGCAACACGGAGGTGCGATCCCAGCGTTAAAGGCATTCAACGCCTCGGGGAGAAGCACGCGTCACGAAAACTGTCCGCTGGCGCTGTGGTTCATGGCGCTCTCCACCTCGGACTTGGTGGTGGACAGTCTGTCGGCATCCTCCGTTGGAGGAGTATCCGGCTCGCGCCTTGCGCTCGCCTCCCCCTCCAGACCAGGTGCTAGAGCTTGCTGGTAGAGGCTGGGTTGGCAACCTCTACGCCCGCAATCCGGCGGGCACTTTTTCTCCTACAAAAGTCATGAGCACTCAAACGCTTCCTAGGACCGTTGCTCTAAATGACAAACCATGAGCTATACCTTTGCGGTGACGTTTCAATCCGCGCCGCGCTCCTTCTCCCCCTTGTACAGGCCGGACAGGATCTTCGCCAGGTCTTCGGCCGAACCCGGCCCTTTGCGGCCATGACGGGTGGCATCATCCTCCCCATTGAAATCCCACATAGGGTGGCCCTCAGATTGCAGCGGCTACACCCCCAAGATAATGCATGTTGCCATGATTCCAATCATGGTCAACCCGAATCGCCAAGAACCTTATCCGGCCCATCAAATAATGGACGCTCTTGTCTTCCTCCAGCCGGGTGCTCCGTGGACGCCAGTTAAGGTGTTTCTTCAAAGGAGCGTTCTTGAACTCCGGAGGCTGATCCGAACAGGTCAGCAATGAGCGTCTTCTCGTAAAACCATTACGAAGGCCAATCTTGGACGCCTTCTTAGGGGTTCGGATGGATATCCGGTCCGGCGATGCGCCATATTTCGCATCGCCCACTTGATATATGGACCCCTCGTGAGAACGGGTACAAAGCGTAACAACCTCTTCCATAGCGCAAAATGGGGCTCGGCGCCCGAAATAGCTCGCAGAAGAGCTACGTAACCCGCGATATGCAGGATAGAGGCGGGCGTGAGGTGATGGAGCCGAGTCCAGTAGAACTCCGTGAGCCCGCAGAGAGCAGATGTATAGGAAATCCGAGCCCCATATCGGATAGGGGACGGCATACCCGCTCCCCTTTGTTGGGATTTGGGGTAGCCTCCGCTTGCTTCCCACCTTGGTAGGTGGCCACCTGGCTCGAACTGGGACCATGAAGGCCGGAGGAGATATCCTCCGCTTGGGCGTCACCACTCAGCTTGCGGGGACAGAACATCTCTGCTAGTCTCTGGCAGAGGCTGAGCGCGAGAGGAGGAGCAGCGTCGACGGTCCATGATAGAATGGATTTTTGGTCGAAGCGCTCCGATGAGTACTCATGGAAGGAAGATGGTGTGATTTGGATCTGGATTCTTGCCTCTCTTATAGGCAGATTATTTGCACTGACTAGGGGTAAAACATAAAAGATACCTGGCTTTTGATTCGTGCGACGCGTGGAAGATGGCCATTATTGGGCGTGGAAGCCAAGAAGCGCAACATTGATAAGGAAGCCGGACTTCGCTCGGCAGTACATGGAACTTAAGGAGAACCCGCCTTGCAACGCCAAGACTACAAAACTATTTGGACTTATCGTCATTGAAGCCCGGTTCGGGGCTACCTTGGGAGTCTGGACTAGGGGTGTCCGGATAGCCGGACTATCATCGCCACCGGACTCCAAGACTATGAAGATACAAGATTGAAGACTTCGTCCGTGTCAGGATGGGACTTTCCTTGGCGTGGAAGGCAAGCTTGGCAATACTGGATATGTAGATCTCCTACCATTGTAACCGACTGTGTAACCCTAGCCCTCCCGGTGTCTATATAAACCGGAGGGTTTTAGTCTCAGAGGACAACAACCATTACAACAATCATACCATAGGCTAGCTTCTAGGGTTTAGCCTCCTTGATCTCGTGGTAGATCCACTCTTGTACTACCCATATCATCAATATCAATCAAGAAGGAGTAGGGTTTACCTCCATCGAGAGGGCCCGAACACAGGTAAAAACATCGTGTCCCTTGTCTCCTGTTACCATCCGCCTAGACGCACAGTTCGGGACCCCCTACCCAAGATCCGCCAGTTTTGACACCGACATTGGTGCTTTCATTGAGAGTTCCTCTGTGCCGTCACCAATAGGAAGGATGCCTCTTCCCATCTTCAAGGACGGTATCTTCGCCAAAGGAGCCTTGGCCGCCGGCCAAACTGTTCGGCTAGGTGGTTTTCTTATGACCGCCTGTCCGGCCACCGCTTCGACAATGACCTCTAGGGTCGTCAAAAGCAATCTTCATGTCAGCTCGGAATTCGCCGAGCGGCTGGATCCAATAGAGCTCTCGTCCATAAACAAGCTCTTGGATCGCATCCCCGCCCTGGGAGTCGCTACAGACTATAATCAGATTGGGCCTAAAACCGATCTGAGAGAGATCAACTCTCCCCAGGCTACCCACCACGTTGCAGTGGTAGAGGAACAACGCGGCGACTCTTCTCCTATATTGAAAACTAGTCATGTCCGGGCGGCCGAACCCTCCATGCCGGATTCCCGCGGAGGGACGGACTTCGATCAAGCGCTGAACCTAAAGTCAGGCATCGGCCCGGACTTGTTGGACAACGCTCCACTTTCCAAGCTTCCAAATTCGGAAAACTTCTCGGCCCTTGAGCCTTGAGATGGGTAGGGTTCCGGACTCAATTCCACCCACCCGCCCAG
Organism: Aegilops speltoides; assembly: GCA_021437245.1. Classification (NCBI taxonomy): domain Eukaryota; kingdom Viridiplantae; phylum Streptophyta; class Magnoliopsida; order Poales; family Poaceae; genus Aegilops; species Aegilops speltoides. Next base: position 317,342,780 of record CM038147.1, on the reverse strand, counting down.
ACATATGCGATCTGTCTCTAATCCGGCAAGAGCCTGCTGAAACAGTACATCATTACTGGGCCAGATTCCTCCTGGTTGTAGACAGGATAAAGGACTGCAAGAGCAAAACGCAATCTCAATTTTTTGCAATAATTGCACGGAGGAGGGAATCTTGAACGCCGTCAGCCGTCGTGAAATCACACGCTTCGCCGACTTGGCGTCCATAGTACGAAAGTACTGTGCGATGGAGAGTTTTTGGAAAACCGAAAATAAGTTTTGGCACAATCCGGCCCCGAATACAACCCTAGTCCGCAATAAAAGGGTGCATTACACTCTGGCACCAGGTGCAAAAACCAAAAAGCAAAAACCCCATAAAGGGCACGGAACCGTACAGGAGGGATGGCTTAGCGGACCCTGTAAAATCCACAGTACAGAGGGCGCCATCTCAACACATAGCCTTCGAGCATGTTGGATATTACGGCAGGTGGCCAAAAGTGGCAAGGAGCTTCTAGCCCCGGAAAACCACTCCAACAATACCGGTACGGTATCAACAGTCTTCGAGACTTTCACATCAAATAATATGCGGAAACGAACAATCCGTAGCCTTGCCGAAGTCTACCAAGTAGCAACAACAAATCCATGGAGCGACACAGCCATCACCTTCAACGGCAGCGATTTAACCTAAATTCGAACAGCTCGAGCACCACCAAGACTGGTACTTAGTCCAATAGTGGACGGCTTTCGACTTACCAAGGTCCTCATGGATGGCGGCAGCGGATTAAACCTCATCTATGAGGAAACTCTTCAAAAATGAAAATAGATGGAGCCGCATTGAGCGAAGCAGCACAACCTTCGAGGATAATCCCTAGCGGAAGCGTCTTTGCACCGGACAAATCACACTAGATGTGGTGTTCGCTCACGACAATTACAGTCCGAAGAGGTCACGTTCCAAATAGCCCTGCTCAACGGCGGATATCACGCTATATTAGGACGAGAGGCATTCACAATTTTTCAAGCCGCACCCCATTACGGGTACATGCAGCTCAAAATGCTCGGGCCGGCGGAATAACCACTCTCGTTAGTGATCCGGACATAGCACTCCTGGCGAAAACAAGGCAGCCGTGATTAGCCCCGGAGGCACTATCCAAAGCCCTAGCGGCAGAAGAACTCACCACAAGCGCTCTATGGTGAATAGGGACGATGTGATACTCGATAAGAGATCCAAGTCCACCTCCTTTAAACCAGCGGACGAAATAGTAAAATTCCAGGTCCACCCAACGGACCCGACAAAGACGGCCTCCATCGGGGCACAGTTGAACCCTGAGATAGACGCTGCACCTCGAGAATTCCTTCGAGAAAATTGGGACATTTTCGCCTGGCACCCTTCAGACATGCCGGGAATCCCACGCAGATTGGCAGAGCATAGCCTAAATATCCTAAAAGGATTCAAGCCAGTCAAACAGGCTCTTCGACGATTTTCCGAACCCAAAAGACAGGCAATGGGAGAAGAACTAGCCAAGCTATTGGAAGCCGGATTCATCAGAGACATCAAACATCCGGATTGGCTAGCAAACCTGGTAATGGTACCAAAGAAGGATAAATCCTAGCGCCTATGTGTCGATTTTAAAGACCTCAACAAGGCCTGCCCAAAGGATCCCTTCCCCCTCCCCCGCATCGACCAAATAATTGATGCTACCGCAGGGCACGATTCATTGTGCTTCCTGGATGCATACTCTGGTTACCATCAAATCAAGATGGCAGAAGCGGACCAAGCCGCAACGGCATTCATTACTCCATATGGACCATTCTGCTTCAACACGATGCCCTTCGGACTTAAAAACGCCGGCGCAACATATCAGCGCATGATTGAGACATGTCCGCTACCCAGATCGGCAAAAGCGGTAGAGGAATACGTAGACGACGTAGTCGTCAAAACCAAACACGTCAAAACCCTAGTAGACGATTTGAGGCTCACATTCGACAATCTCCGAGCATATGACATCAAGCTGAATCCGGAAAAATGCGTTTTTGGCGTACGAGCCGGAAAACTCCTAGGCTTCATTGTATCCGGTAGAGGAATTGAAGCAAACACAGCCAAGATCTGAGCTCTGTCACAGCTAGATATTCCAAAAGACCTCAAACAAATACAAAAATTGACTGGATGCGTGGCGGCTCTAAGCCGCTTTATCTTCCGTTTGGGAGAAAAGGCATTGCCCCTCTATCGCCTCCTCAGGCGCACCGAACACTTTGAGTGGACGGACGCCACCACCGCCGGACTCGAAGAAATAAAAGCCATATTGGCAACAAATCCGGTCCTGGCTGCGCCTAACCTGGGCGAACCAATGTTGTTATACATCGCGGCAACACATCAAGTTGTAAGCGCGGTACTCGTCGTAGAAAGAGAGACAGGAGGGCATAAATTCCCTCTTCAAAAACCAGTGTACTACGTGTCCACTGTGTTAACCCCCTGCAAGTCCCATTACCCGCACTACCAAAAGATAGCGTATGCGGTGTTCATGGCATCCCGGAAGCTCCGACACTACTTTCAAGAGTGTTCGATAACAGTGGCTTTCGAAGTACCCCTCAACGACATTATAAACAACCGCGACGCGACGGGAAGGATTGCAAAATGGGCCATTGAGCTCTAACCATTCGATATAACTTACAAACCTCGGCGAGCCATAAAGTCGCAAGTTCTGGATGACTTTGTCATTTGAGTGAATGAGCCGAACTCCCTAAAGAGTACAGCGCATACTCCAATTGGATTATGCACTTCGATTGTTCCAAAATGTTGGCGGATTGGGTCTTTGGCGTCGTCATCGACGTCCCCAACCGGGACACAGATCAATACGTACTTCAGATAATGTACATGGACTCCAACAACGCAGCCGAATACGAGGCCCTTTTACATGGCCTCCGGATGGCAATCTCCATGGGCATTCAACGCCTAGAGGTGCGTGGGGACTTAAACCTCGCAATATCCCAAGTAAATGGAGACTTTGACGCAAGGATCCGAAAATGGCAGCCTATCGTAACGTTGTCCTCCAAATGTCAGCTCGGTTCGAAGGACTTGAATTCCACCACGTAGCCCGGGATAATAACCAAGGAGCCGATGTATTGGCACGCATCGGAGCAAAACGTGACGCTGTCCCTGCAAACATCTTCCTGGAACGGCTCTTTAAGCCATCCGTACTATGGGAAGAGGAGTCCGGAAATAACAAACCGGAAGCAGCCGTACCAACCGACATAGAACAATCTGACATAATTGGCAATTCAGCCAGTGAAACAACACCTTTAGCCCACGACATAATGGCAGTAATCGCCCCATGGACAGAGCCATTCCTAGCCTACTTGCTTAGGCAGGAACTCCCCGAAGACCAAAATGAGGCCCGCTGCATAGTCCGGCAATCTAAAGCATACAAGGTCCACGAGGGAGAACTCTATAAGAAAAGCACAACCGGAGTCCTTCAAAGGTGTATCTCCGAAGAGGAAGGGCGAAACCTTCTGGCTGAAATTCATGCCGGACTAGGAGGACACCACGTCGCAGCTCGAGCCCTTGTAGGAAAGGCATTCCGTACAGGATTTTATTGGCCGACGGCACAGGCAGATCTTTCAGACTTAGTCCAAAGATCGTCGGTTGTCGACTCTTTGCTAATCGAGCCATATGCCACCCACCACCCTCAAAACTATACACATTACGGCGTTCGGGTGCAGGGGCTTGACATGGTTGGACCCCTCAAAGGGGGAACCCACAAGCAAAGGTACCTATTGGTCATGGTGGATAAATTCACCAAATGGATAGAGGCCAAGCCGTTAAAAGCAGAGTCCGGACCAGTGATAGACTTCATATCGGTAGTAGTACACGTTATGGTGTCCCCAAGCATCATCACCGATAACGGCACGAACTTCACGGCCGACGAGGTTAAATCATGGTGCAAAAACATGGGCATTAAGCTTGACTACGCTTCAGTCTAACATCCTCAAACCAACGGTCAAGTGGAACGAGCGAACGGTCTAATAATGAGCGGCATCAAACCCAGACTAGTGCGGTCACTTACGAATCGACACGCCCGGGTAGAGGAGCTCGACTCCGTACTCACTGGGGCTGCGGACAACGCCCAACCGTACTACCGGATTCACACCATTGTTTATGGTATCTGGCGCAGAGGCGTTTCGCCTGCGACATCGTTCATGACTCACCTCGAGTGCGCATGTACGAAGAAAGAGAAGCCGAGCTGGATCGGCGGGGACAGCTTGGCGCGATTGGAGGAAGAACGCGACGTCGCCAAGGCTCGTTCCGCATTCTATCAGCAGCAGGCTCGAAGATATCAAAGCAGATAAGTACGGGCCAAGACCTACAATGTTGGCGAACTAGTTCTACGCCTGTCGCACAAGAAAAAGGACAAGCTCAAGCCCAAATGGGAAGGCCCCTTCATTATCGATCAAGTCTTGAGCGGCGGGGCGTCCCGTCTGCGAAACGCGTCAGACAACCGACTCGAGCCGAACCCATGGAACGCAGCCCGCCTCCGAAGTTTCTATGCCTAGCGCGGGACTAAGAGTTCGTCCCCTTCCCCCGTCCAAATTTTTACACTTTAGCTGCCTTTTGTTTCTCTTTTTTCTCTCAACCCTATTCATAAAAGCCCTAAAAGGCCTACTTGTGCATTGTTCGCACACAATTGATGTGCTATCCGCACTCATTATACCTAGGGGCTTCTTTACAAGAAGCTTAATTACAAGGGCTTTATGCCCAGCACACGTGTCACACTTCCACGTGTACCTTTTATTCACAACTATATGCATTGATATGACTTAAGGTTTGGCCAAGCTGGGTTGCCTGACTCCTGTGCTTACCCCTACGTTCCCGATTGTTCGGCTAGGAGGTAAAGGGAGCACCTCTGCGATTGTTACTGCCGGGTCAGCCGGATGTGTACCTCAGACTGGGTGAAGCCGAAAGCTTGAGTTCTTAAGGGAATACCCGGTCGGTGACTTGAAAGATGATTATTTTTACCTACTCATTTATCTGCCCCTAGATGTTTTTCTGCTCTTTTCGCAGACCAGACATGCACTTTAGGGCATGCCTCCCAGGGAAAGGAACCCTTAACGGAACTATTCTCCCTGGAAGATGTTTCTTACTAACCATGTAATATAACATAACTAGTTGGGCACTTGTCTCATAAAGCACTAATGACCCCTACGCCTGGTCTCCATGCATGCCCCGGTTGTTTCTTAACCGAGAAGGTATTCGGACACACTCCGGACTCTAGGGTCCCGAGGTTGAAGCGAAAAGGTCGGCAAAGACAAAAGATCTACAATCCGGCTAGAAGGCATTTTACATGTCATTTTACAATACATTTTCAAATCGACTGACTGTATTCCTCCTCAATCCCGTCTAACAGGCTATCTAATTTACAGTCCCGTTGGGAAAATTTAGCGGCCAACTCTACTTGGCCGTATACTAAACTCACAGGGATCTCCTTTCCATCGGGCCCCACAGGTCCGACCTCGGCCATGTGGTTGGGATCCGCCTTCTTGTACCGCGTCTTCACCATGGCCCGAGCCTCCACGGCACCTTGGCGGCGGTCGAAATCTTCCATAAAGGAAGCTGCCAAGACTCGAAGCTTCTCCGCAAGCTCCCCAAGGCCCTCGGGCGAGGAGAGGCTGGCCATAAAGCCTAGACGACGGCGCCATTACTGCCGAACTCGTTCGGCGGTTGCAACAGCTCGGGAAGTTGATCACCCGTTGATACGGCATCTCCTCCGCAGGCGACACTGTGAGTATACCTCTGAGACATATTTTGTCAATTGACTTCCTCGCCGAACTCTTCTTTTCAAAGGAGTTCGCTCAAGCACTACTATAGATGCCGCGACGAAGCGCCGATTCTCCTTATGAGCTGCACGGCTCGGCCCGAACACCTTTCGGCTCTTCTCCAAGCCGGGCGTGGGCATCCTGGAGCTTGTTCCTTTATCTTCTGCACCTTATTCAAGACCCTCTCGGCCTTCGGTGGGCTTGATAGTTCTGCTGTCCGGATCTTGTCCGGCACAGACTGCAATGTCATTATTAGACTTGCGCGCATGCCGCACACCACTTATCTTTTAAAATAATGTGTTACCGGGAGGGGTCTTTGTGCTTCCTCTGCGGCTGCAAGTCTTGACCTCGAGTTGGGCCTTACACTCTTGCAGCTCCTGAGAAAGTTGGGTATTCTTCTCCGTAAGATCCTGCGTTTTGAATGATCCTTAAATTAGTTCATGTAACTACTTTAAGTCTCGGGGGCTACTGGCATGTATAACTATTAAATTCTCTTACCCGTATGTCTTTTACATACTGCTCCGTGGCTCTGGTCAAACCATCTTGAGCAGCACGGAGGTGCGCGTGTAACGCTCCGGATTTGTTGCGCCAGGTGTCTGCCAGTTATTCACCGTCGTTGCCATGTCATTTGCTTGCGTGTTGCACTTTGCCATGTCATCATATGCATTTCATATCATGTCATCATGTGCATTTCATTTTGCATACGTGCTCATTTCATGCATCCGAGCATTTTCCGCGTTGTCCGTTTTGCAATTCGGCACTCCTATGTCCTCCGGCGGCCCCCTTTTGTCTCTCGTTGTGAGCGGGTATTAAACGTTCTCGGAATGGCCCGAGGTTTGCCAAGCGGCCCTGGTATAGCACCGGTAGACCGCCTGTCAAGTTTCGTGCCATTTGAGGTCGTTTGATACTCCAACAGTTAACCGATAAATCAGTAAAGCCCTCTTTTGTTGCAGCCCAACACCCCTTCCAAAGTGGCCCAAAACCCATCTAAGTCTCTTCCATGCTCTCGGTCGTTCGATCATGATCACGTGGCCGAAAACTGCTCCTCATTTGGACTCTCCTAGCTCCCTCTACCTATAAATATGTGGCCTCCCCCGAATTTGCGGTCTAACCCTAGCCTTCCCCTACCTCGCGCCGCCGGACAAAAATCCCCGCGCCGGACATGTCCGCCCTCCACCTCGCTCCAGCCAATGGCGTCGTGCCACGTCAGCGTCCTCGCGCCGCATCCGATCCGGGCGCCCGCGGGCGCCACGCGCCTCAAGAGCTCTCCGCCCGGGCAGGTGAACCCGCCTGGCCCAGGCGCCGCCGCCTTCGCCTGCTGCTCGGCGCTTTGCCGCCTCTTCGTCGCCTTTGCCGCCGGCTGCCGCCATCATCGCCCAGCGCCGGCGACCTCGCCCGCCGTCACCTCCGCGACCCGACCTCGCCGTGCAGAGCCCGCCTCCTCCGCCGCCCAGCGCCTCGCCCGGCGCTCCAGTGCCCTGACCGGCGGCGGCGCTTGCCCGATCTCGCTGCCCTGCATACAGGGGCTGCGGTCCATCAAGGCAAGTTTAAATGAGGCCGGGAACAACATATAAGGCATGATGCACAACAAGCATGATGCATGACCAAGCTACATGAAGCTACTCATGGCAAGAGATGATGCAAACAAGAACAACACATCAAGGCAAGTTTAAATGAGGCCGGGAACAACATATAACAATTCCGGTAAGTCCTCATATGCAAATTTCGAAATTGGTCCAGAACTGAATAAACCTTATGTTCAAGTTGTTAAACAGCAAGTTAAGATGCACCAAGATGATCTACACGATATTCTAATCAAGTTACATATAAAGTTCATTAGATTCGGAGCTACGGCCTAGAAGATATGAGCAAAACAAGTTAAGCATGGCATTGATGCAAGTTGCATACAAACATCAAGCAAACACCTGAAAACAAGGATGCAACATGATAATATGAAGCTACATGAAAAACAAGCAAGTTTCATATAGAGCACATTCAAAACGGAGCAACGGTGCAACACACACACACACTATACAAGTCATAGCAACAATCTGTCCATAACAGCAACTAGGCATCTTGCAAGCATCAAAACAACATGCTATAGCACCCCAACATAAGAACAAAAGGCATGGGGATGAAGTACAGGTAAAGCACTACATGGACTCGTTCGTCTACTGTTGGTTCGGCTTCATCCGTTCGTCTTCTTCATGGACTCGTTCTTCTTCCTTGCGGGATTTCAGGCAAGATGACCGCCCTAGCGCCGCCGGCCGGCCGCCGCCGCAGACTCCTGCCGCGGCCTCGCCTCTGCCTCCCCGACCTGCTCCGGCCGCCGCGCGCCTAACTCGCGCGAGTCGGCCCGCCTCGAAGTCCGTGCCATAGCCCCAGATCCAGATCCAAAACAGGTTGACCCCGTTTATCCACTAAGTCCCGAATCTGTGACATAATCATGCCATGTTCATGCCATTATATCTCTGCATCCGTAGCTCCGTTTCGTGCATGTAATATGTCAAATTGTTCGTCTGGACGAGTACTTCATTTCATTCCATTGCATCATTTTCATTTGAGCTCATCTTGATGTCCAAAATCTTTGTTGGAAGAGTGCATGTTGATGTTGATCTCTTTGGCTGTTATAACTTGCTCATTTATCATTTTTGCCATGATTGATGTGTTCATCCTATGAGGTTGATGTCTACATGTATGTTGATCTATGCCATGCCATCTTTCTAGGGGTGCTATCCATATATTTTTGTGACTTGTGTAGTGAGTGCATCAAGCTTGTTAAGTAGGGCACTTGTTGTTACTGTTTTGCTAGGCAGATTCTGTTATATTTTGTTGCTATGTTAACATGCTTCTACTAGTTGTTCTATGCATAATCTGGAGATGCTCTATAAACATGTTTTGATCTACATGTCATGCTCTATCCATTCATGCCCTTGGTTGCAATTATAGCCTGCTGTAACATGTTGTTATCTTGCTCTAAATTTGCTTGAAAATGTTGCTGTCAGCCTGTTAACATTAAGTTCAATGTTTCCATGATTGTTTGCTAGTGATCCATGGACCCTATGACCTTGCTCTTGCCATGCTTAGCTTCATAAACATGTCTTCTTATTGTTGGTTGCCTTGCCATGCCATGTAGTGCTCTGTAGTGAGTGGTTCGAGCTCACCAACATGCCTACTTATTGTTGTTCCTGCCATGTATGAATCTGTAATATAACTTGACATGTTTACATGGGTGCCATCATATTTTCTGTGCCCTTTTGGCTCATGGTCAGTAAGGGACTTTTGTTCTATGCAATTAGTAGATTCATGCCATGCCTTTGTTTGCCATGATAAGTTCCTGTAACATGTTGTTTGATAGCTCTGAACATGGCAACATGATGTTATTTCTGCTAAAGTCTGAACTGTTATTATTTGCAATCTTACCATGTGTGTTTGAGCATGTTCTAGTGATTTCTGGAGATAGCTCAGTGTTCATGTTTTGTAGTGCTTTACCTGTACTTCATGCCCATGCCTTTTGTTCTTATGTTGGGGTGCTGTAGCATGTTGTTTTGATGCTTGCAAGATGCCTAGTTCTTTGTTATGGATGATTGTTGCTATGACTTGTATAGTGTGTGTGTGTTGCACCGTTGCTCCGTTTTGAATGTGCTCTATATGAAACTTGCTTGTTTTTGCATGTAGCTTCATATTATCATGTTGCATCCTTGTTTTCAGGTGTTTGCTTGATGTTTGTATGCATTTTGCAACAATGCCATGCTTAACTTGTTTTGCTCATATCTTCTAGGCCGTAGCTCCGAATCTAATGAACTTTATATGTAACTTGACTAGAATCTCGTGTAGATCATCTTGGTGCATCTTAACTTGCTGTTTAACAACTTGAACATAAGGTTTATTCAGTTCTGGACCAATTTCGAAATTTGCATATGAGGACTTACGGAATTGTTATATGTTGTTCGGCCTCATTTAAACTTGCCTTGATGTGTTGTTCTTGTTTGCATCATCTCTTGCCATGAGTAGCTTCATGTAGCTTGGTCATGCATCATGCTTGTTGTGCATCATGCCTTGTTCATGTGTGGTGCGTTTACCTATGTTGTGTGCTTCTTCTTGTTAGTTCTGTTTCTTTGCGATCGTGAGGATTCGTTCGCTCACGGTTGGTTCGGCTTCATCCGTTCGTCTTCTTCATGGACTCGTTCTTCTTCCTTGCGGGATTTCGGCAAGATGACCGCTACTACTGGATCTCACTACTATCATTGCTATGCTAGTTGCTTCGTTCTATCGCTATGTTGCGCTACCTATTACTGTTTATCAAGCCATCCCATATTGCCATGAACCTCTAACCTTTGACACCTTTCCTATGCAAACAGTTGTTTGGCTATGTTACCGCTTTTGCTCAGCCCCTCTTATAGTGTTGCTAGTTGCAGGTGAAGTTGAAGATTTCTCCATGGTGGATGGATTTTGGTTGGGATATCACAATATCTCTTATATTATTAATGCATCTATATATTTGGTAAAGGGTGGAAGGCTCGGCCTTATGCAGTGTTTTGTTCCACTCTTGCCGCCTAGTTTCCGTCATACCGGTGTTATGTTCCCGGATTTTTGCATTCCTAACGCGGTCGGGTGATTTATGGGACCCCCGACGGTTCGCTTTGAATAAAACTTGTCCAAGAAGGCCCAACCTTGGTTTTACCATTTGCCTCACCACCACGTATCCCTTTCCTTGGGTCGGCCAACTCGAGGGTCATCTTTATTTTAGCCCCCGGGCGATTGCTTGTCTAAGTCTTTGGTCCGAACTAGAGTCCTTTGGCGCCCCTCAAGGAAACTTGAGGTCTGGTTTTAGTTGTACGGAGTGCTCATCCGGTGTTGCCCTGAGAACGAGATATGTGCAGCTCCTATCGGGCTTGTCGGCGCATCGGGCGGCTTTGCTGGTCTTGATTTACCATTGTCGAAATGTCTTGTAAACCGAGATTCCGAGACTGATCGGGTCTTCCTGGGAAAAGGTCTATTCCTTCGTTGATCGCGAGAGCTTGTCATGGGCTAAGTTGGGACACCCCTGCAGGGTTTAAACTTTCGAGAGCCGTGCCCGTGGTTATGTGGCAGATGGGAATTTGTTAATGTCCGATTGTAGATAACACACCAGATCCAAATTAAAACGCATCAACCGCGTGTGTAGCCATGATGGTCTCTTCTCGGCAGAGTCCGGGAAGTGAACATGGTTCCTAGGTTATGTTTGACGTAAGTAGGTGTTCAGGATCACCTCTTGATCATTGCTAGCTTCACAACCGTTCCTTTGTTTCTCTTCTCGCTCTCACTTGCGTATGTTAGCCACCATATCATGCTTAGTATTCGCCGCAACCTCACCACTTTACCCCTTCCTTTCCCATTAAGCTTTGCTAGTCTTGATACCCATGGTAATGGGATTGCTGAGTCCTCGTGGCTCACAGATTACTACAACAACAGTTGCAGGTACAGATTATTCGATGATCATGACGCGAGAGCGATGCTTGCTTGCGTTGAGTTCTTCTTCTGCTTCTTCAATCAGGAGATAGGTTCCAGGTCGGCAGCCTGGGCTAGCAGGGCGGATGTCATTTGAGCTTCTGTTTGTGTTTCATCCGTAGTCGGATGTTGCTCTTATGTATTGTGATGTTGTATTTGTGTGGCATTGTATGCCTTATGTATGTATCCCCATCTATTATGTAATGTTGATGTAATGATATCCACCTTGCAAAAGCGTTCCAATATGCGGGTCTATCCTTGGTGGGACCTTCGAGTTCCTTTTGGATAGGGTCGCATATTGGCGTGACGCGTCCCCCGCGTTAAAGGCATTCAACGCCTCAGGGGAGAAGCACGCGTCACGAAAAACTGTCCGGCGGCGCCTGTGGTTCATGGCGCTCTCCACCTCGAACTTTGTGGCGGACGATGCAGCCGGCATCCTCCGTTGGAGGAGTATCCGGCTCGCGCCTTGCGCTCGCCGCCCCCTCCGAGACAGTCTTTGGAGCTTGGCTAGTAGAGGCTGGGTTGGCAACCTCTACGCCAGCAGTCCGGCGGGCACTTTTTCCTCCTACAAAAGTCATGAGCACTCAAATGCTTCCTAGGAACGTTGCTCTAAATGACAAACCGTGAGCTATACCTTTGCGGCGACGTTTCAATCCGCGCCGCGCTCCTTCTCCCCCTTGTACAGGCCGGACAGGATCTTCGCCAGGTCTTCGGCCGAACCCGGCCCTTTCGGCCATGACGGGTGGCATCGTCCTCCCCGTTGAAATCCCACATAGGGTGGCCCTTGTATTGCAGCGGCTGCACCCCCCGCATAATGCACGTTGCCATGATTCCAATCATGGTCAACCGGAATGGGCCGAGAACCTTATCCGCCCATCAAATAATGGACGCTCTTGTCTTCCTCGGTGGAGGCTCGTGGACGCGACTAGGCGTTTCTTCAAAGGAGCATTATGAACTCCGGAGGCCGATCCGAACAGGTCCGGCGGCGGGCGTCTTCTACATAAAACCATTCGAAGGCCGGTCTTGGACGCCTTCTTAGGGGTTCCGGATGGATATCCGGTCCGGCGATGCGCCATATTTCGCACCGCCCACTTGATATATGGACCCCTCGTGAGAACGGGTACAAGGCGTAACAACCTCTTCCACGGCGCAAAATGGGGCTCGACGCCGAAATAGCTCGCAAAGAGCTACGTAACCCGCGATATGCAGGATAGAGGCGGGCGTGAGGTGATGGAGCCGAGTCCGTAGAACTCCGAGGAGCCCGGAGGAACGAATGTATAGGAAATCCGAGCCCCTTATCGGATAGGGCACGGCGCACCGCTCCCCTTTGTTGGGATTTGGGGTAGCCTACGCTTGCTTCCCACCTTGGTAGGTGGCCGCCCGGCTCGAACCGGGACCATGAAGGCCGGAGGAGATATCCTCCGCTTGGGCGTCACCACTCACTTTGTGGGATGAACATCTCCGCCGATCTCTGGCAGAGGGCTGGGAGCGCGAGAGGAGGAGCCGCGTCGACGGTCCATGATGGAATGGATTTTTGGTCGAAAGCGCTCCAATGAGTACTCGCGGAAGGAAGATGGTGTGATTTGGATCTGGATTTTGCCTCTCTTATAGGCAGATTATTTGCACAGCTAGGGGGTAAAACATAAAAGATACCCTAGCTTTTCGCATTTGGGCGACGCGTGGAAGATGGCCATTATTGGGCGTGGAAGCCAAGAAGCGCAACATTGATAAGGAAGCCGGACACTGTTCGGCAGGTACATGGAACTTAAGGGAGAACCCGCCTTGCAACGCCGAAGACTACAAAACGCGCTAGACTTATCGTCATTGAAGCCTGGTTCGGGGGCTACTGAGGGAGTCCTGAACTAGGGGGTGTCCGGATAGCCGGACTATCATCGTCAGCCGGACTCCAAGACTATGAAGATACAAGATTGAAGACTTCGTCCCGTGTCCGGATGGGACTTTCCTTGGTGTGGAAGGCAAGCTTGGCAATACGGATATGTAGATCTCCTACCATTATAACCGACTCTGTGTAACCCTAGCCCTCCCCGGTGTCTATATAAACCGGAGGGTTTTAGTCTGTAGGACAACAACCATTACAACAATCATACCATAGGCTAGCTTCTAGGGTTTAGCCTCCTTGATCTCGTGGTAGATCCACTCTTGTACTAGCCATATCATCAATATCAATCAAGAAGGAGTAGGGTTTTACCTCCATCGAGAGGGCCGAACACAGGTAAAACATCGTGTCCCTTGTCTCCTGTTACCATCCGCCTAGACGCACAGTTCGGGACCCCTACCCGAGATCCGCGGTTTTGACACCGACACCCGCGATGTGCAAGATGGAGGCAGGTGTAAGGTGGTGAAGCTGGAGCCCATAGAACTCAGAGCCCCGGAGAAACGGATGTATGGGAAATCCGAGTCCCTTATTAGATAAGGGACGAAGCATACCGCTCTCCTTTGGAGGGATTGGGACGCTCTCACCGCTTTCCACCCTTGTAGGTGGCGGTCCGGCTCGAACCGAACCATGAAGGCTGGGGGAAGGTATCCCTCTGCTTGGAGCGTCACTAGCTCGCTATGCGGGACTGAACATCTCCTCCAATCTCCTGGCTGAGGGCTAGGAGCGTGAGAGGAGGAGCCGCGTCGACTGTCCATGATGGAGTGGATTTTTGTTAGGGGCGCTTCGATGAGTGCTCGCGGAAGGAGGATGGCGTGATTCGGATCTAGATCCTCGCCTCTTTTATAGGCAGCTTATTCGCGCAGCTAGGGGGTAAAACGTAAAAATACCCTGGCTTTACGCATTCATACGACACGTGGAAGAAGGGCCATTATTGGACGTGGAAGCCAAGGAGCGTGACATTTATAAGGAAGCCGGACACTATTCGGCAAGCACATGGAATTTGGAGGAGAACCCGCCTTGCAAAGTCGAAGACAATATATGCGCCAGACTCATCGTCATTGAAGCCTGGTTCGGGGGCTACTGAGGGAGTCCTGGACTAGGGGGTGTCCGGATAGCCGAACTATCATCATTGGCCGGACTCCAAGACTATGAAGATAGAAGATTGAAGACTTCGTCCCGTGTCCGGATGGGACTTTACTTGGCGTGGAAGGCAAGCTTGGCAAATACGGATATGTAGATCTCCTACCATTGTAACCGACTACTGTAACCCTAGCCTCTCGGTGTCTATATAAACCGGAGGGTTTTAGTCCATAGGACGAACAACAATCATACCATAGGCTAGCTTCTAGGGTTTAGCCTCCTTGATCTTGTGGTAGATCCACTCTTGTACTACCCATATCATCAATATCAATCAAGCAGGAGTAGGGTTTTACCTCCATCGAGAGGGCCCGAACCTGGGTAAAAACATCGTGTCCCTTGTCTCCTGTTACCATCCGCCTAGACGCACAGTTCGGGACCCCCTACCCGAGATCCGTCGATTTTGACACCGACAGTGGCCATGGTAGCGGCAGCGGGAGCATAACACCTCCGAGGCCTGTCTTTGCTTTGCCCCGGCGTGGCAAGGGGGAGGCGCGGCAGAGCATCGCCGCCGAGGGCTGGCTGGCTGGGGCCCCTTCGCTATGCGACCACCACGAGCCACTCACGTTCTCGATGGGCTCCTTTCCTGAGACCCGGTGGATCTCGGGCGGGCGACGAGGGCGGGCGAGGCCTGGAGAAGGGCGGCGCGGCGACCAGAGCGCCTCTTGGTATGAGGGCCTCGCGTAGCCATCGGTGGGATCTGGTGAACTCGAGCCACTGGTCGCGCCATGGTCGAAGCAACCCGCGAGCCCATGGCGGAATGGAGGAGGGAGGTGGCACGAGGATGAGCGGCGGCGGCGAAGGTCAGCCGGGGCGGAGGCCGTCCGACGAGAGCAGGAGCGGGAGCTAGGAGCTAGCAGCGGGAGCTTCTCACACGAGTTACCGGGGTGTGTTTTCAAAAAAGGGTTTTCACCTGATCGTGGTTTCCACAATATTTGTACATAAGTTATCAAGGTTGCGGTGAATAAATTATCATGTTAAGACCATGAACTTAACTCACATCTATGTACAAAGAGTACAAGAGTCTAGTCTTCTATGTTAAACCGTGAGCTCAACTCACATCTCTAACATATTTTTTGATAAAAATGTATGTTTTGTATATTTTTTGGTAAAAAGTTTGTAAGAAAAAACGAAAATGACAGCAGAATAATACTCGACCAGATCTGTGAGTAGAAGAGTCTGCCTCAACATGAAGGTATAAAGAGTATCTAACATGAATCAAATCACAACATAGTGATTGTTTAAGTTGTTGCTGGTAGAATCCTTATATTGCTAGATATCCAGGTTCGACTCCCCAGCACTTCTATTTTTGTCACCGAAATTAAAAAGAAGACAACCCAAAATGGCCGTCCTAGAGTTGGGCAGGGAATGAACGGGATCGAGCGGGGCGAGCGAGACATGCGGAATTGTGGAACGGGAGTGGGCAGGAGCGATCGATGGTACGTGCCTGTCGACTGGGCAGGAGAATAGCATTCTCAATAATAATCTTGTTTTCCTCATCATTACTTGCTATGCCGAGGGCCCATTTTCTCACTTTGCACCGGGCCTCCATTTTCCCCGGTACTGCCCTGACCCACACTCCGGTGAGAAACCGCAACAGCCACACGCGAACATTTTGGGGGAAGTGGGGTCTAGTTGTCCCCCCCCCAAAAAAAAATTATATGAGACTGCTAACCCGTGAGATCGGGGGGAAGAGATTAAATGTTTTATGATTTGTGAATGTCACGTGTCATCCATCAGGATGGGTCTCACCTGCTAACCCGCGACACCTCGTCTCATAAAATTAACCCCCCTCGTTTTAAAACCGCAGCCCCTCCTCCTCCCCACTTCCCCTCCTGCACCCACCCACTCCGCCGAGAAACAGCAACAGCCACAGCCACACGCCCACGCGCACACACCAGATCGTCGACAGCGATGGCAACGGCAGCGGCAGCGGGAACGAGGGAGGAGATGGTCTACATGGCGAAGCTGGCGGAGCAGGCCGAGCGGTACGAGGAGATGGTCGAGTTCATGGAGAAGGTCGTGGCGGCGGCGGGGACCGGCGAGCTCACCGTCGAGGAGAGGAACCTGCTCTCAGTCGCGTACAAGAACGTCATCGGGGCGCGTCGTGCTTCCTGGCGCATCGTGTCCTCCATCGAGCAGAAGGAGGAAGGGCGCGGAGCGGCGGGGCACGCCGCCGCGGCGCGCGGGTACCGCGCACTTGTCGAGGCCGAGCTCTCCAACATCTGCGCGGGGATCCTCCGTCTCCTCGACGAACGCCTAGTCCCCGCCGCTGCCGCCGTCGACGCCAAGGTATTCTACCTGAAGATGAAGGGAGACTATCATCGCTACCTCGCGGAGTTCAAGTCGGCCGCCGAGCGCAAGGATGCCGCTGACTCCACCCTCGGTGCCTACCAGGCCGCTCAGGTATCCCCCTATCTTTAACAAGCTTTTTTCCCTTCCTCTGATGAGCGGTTTGACTTTTTTTTTGGATCTTGGGTGGTTCCTTGCTCTAGGACATAGCCATGAAGGAGCTGCCACCGACTCACCCCATCAGGCTGGGCCTCGCGCTCAACTTCTCCGTGTTCTACTATGAGATCCTCAACTCGCCTGATCGTGCGTGCTCGCTCGCGAAACAGGTACTTTGCTGTTACTTTCTCACCTTCTGAGCAAGTTTGCTAATTCATGAACTTTGGGCAGTTCTATAACTTGGCACAGATCAGAGTCGCAGAAGATGCTAGAGCACGATTTGTTTTTCCTCTTCTCCAATGCACTCGGCCTCTTTTTTCCTACTCCCTCCGACCAATAATGTAAGACATTGTTGACTCTACACTAGAGTCAAAAATCGTCTTACATTATGTAACGGAGGTAGTAGTTCTTTGCATCCGCATATACAATATTTTTCATTTTCATATGAAGTATATTCTTGTGCAGCTTAGGGAGTGGACATATTCTAATTGTTTGCATCCGCATATATATTATTAAGTTTCATGTGAAATAGTTGTAGATTTTTGCGCTGCTTAGGTAGTAGAATGTTCTTCAGTTACAATCACTTTTGGCAATATTCAGCTGCTTTGCATATTTGGTCATTAGTTGTAGACATGCTCAGTTTTCTTTTGCGGGGAGATACTTGTACTACTCAAGCAGTAGGGTTACAATCAGATTCACAGTTTTTTGACCTCATCAGGTCCTGAACCTAACCAAACAGCCTTGCGGCTCTAAACTCTACAATAACTTGCCATAGAATGGCTTACATTGTTTTGAGTGCGACGTATATGAGTAATACCAGTATCCGTTCAAGTAGTTTCCTTTGGATCTCCCGGATCAAGAAAGTTAGAGGAAAGCCCTGTTTGATAGCAAAGTACTATAAAAACCAAAGTATCAAAAACTACAATAATTTAGCCTGTAGGTACAAAATACCATGGTTTTAACGTAGCAACGTTTTTTGAAGTATTCACGATACAGACTACTTGTTTGGCTATGTCACAAAACGCTGTAAAATTTCCTGGCTAGCCGTTAGCCATGCATGCATTCGAAGCTAGCTAGCCATCGTGGTACTAGAATATATGGATCGATTAGACTAATGATGATTAGCGGCAGCGACGGCGGCAGAGTAATTAGCAGATGACCTTTGAGCAATATGAGGTAAACACCTTCATACTAGACATTTGCAAGGAGAGGGCACATGAATTGAACATATAGATTTTGGCTCAAACATTCTTCTGTGTAACATAAGCACCTCACACAGCTGGTCTATGAAAATCAAACAAAACATTTACCGCCTAGTAAAATGTGATGACAACATCCTTTGAATCATCATATAGACATCAAGGAAGAGAGAAAAATTCCCATGTCAGTTTTTTGCCAGCGCTGATGAAAGAAGCAGAGTGTTCAAGTACTGCAGCCGCAGGTAACGAACGACTAACAGACCTTAGCTGAGACAATTTGTACTTGCACCCTGCCTATTGCCTAAGCTCCATCCAACCCTTCTTTTCGGCTGCTCAGTTTTTTAAAGAGGTATGGGGTTCTTTTTTATATACAGAGAAAATACTGTGGTTTGGCAAAAGCTGCAGTATTAAAATCACAGTTTTTTAGAGGCAGCCAAACAACCCTTTGTAAATAAAACAACAGTAATAAAAAGCTGTAGTATTTTGAGAATACTTAGGAAATACTTTGTTATCAAACGGGGCCGAAGTCTCAAAAAGTGAAGGCCAACCTGCCCCTTCCTTTTTCTTTGCCGCTATTGCGAATCCGAGGTGCAGATCGGAATTTCGCAAGCTAGGAGGAATAGACAAACTAAGATTGCCCGGGTTTGGATAATCTGTCAACCCTGCCTCACGTTACCTCCTTCCAAGCCTGCGGTATTCTGGCTGGCATATCTCGGGATTGAGTTTCAGTTTCTTTGACCTACCAATTTTCTTGCTTCTCAACAAGTTGACGGTCTCAAGAGTCAAGACAGCCCGATTCTACATTGATAAGTAGATTACTCCATTGTAGAGCTAAAGATACACCTTGAGAGATTGCTGACAGTTCTAACTCAAGGGCATTATCACATTTGATTAGGTTGCGGCATGCTGAAAATATGATCGCTCCACTCGAGTCTCTGAGCACCCTATCGGTTGCCGTTGAACCCTTCGAGGGCAGATACGGTCCATTTGTATTTAACTTAATCCAACCAACATGCGGAGGTGCTCCCGTTTGAGTTCTATGAGCGGAGCAGCAGGATATGCCACAGTGAGCCCAGGTGCTTCGCATTCGTCCAGAACGCCCTTCCCTTTCACTAGATCATATTCATGGTTTTGAGAGATGTTGAGGATCGAGGAAACAAAGCTGCAAAGAAACCTTCTGGATACATCAACAAGTGGTACAACCTTCCCATGCGTCTCATTTTGTACATACCCATATTCTCCTACTACTACTTGCTACTTACTAAGCCTTTTGTCCCAACCAAGTTGGGGTAGGCTAGATATGAAACCCTTTCACGAGGACTTCCCAGGAGGTCACCCATCCTAGTACTACTCTCGCCCAAATGGGTTTCATATCCAAAGGACTGGCTAGTTTTTACGTTGGCTTGTAAAGCCTATCACAACCCTTAGATATGAAACCCTTTCTTGAGGACTTCCCAGGAGGTCACCCATCCTAGTACTACTCTCGCTCAAATGGGTTTCATACCCGTGGGACTGGCTAGTTTTTACGTTGGCTCGCCAAGAAACCCTCCTCCTTTACTCAGGCTTGGGACCGGCTATGCCTAGAAGACATAGGCGGAGTTATACCCATATTCTCCAAAACAACATTAGAACCTTGAGTCTCATGGTTTTTGTCAAGTCACATAGCAGGTGGAAAATCCATTCAGGTCGTGTATTCGACTAGCATGATACATCTGGTAAAGACCAGGAGGTCGACATGTCCTTCCACGGGGCTCTAGCCAAAGTACAGCGGCACATGGCATGAAAGGAGTCCTCACGATCAGCTGAACATAATGGACAACCATCATTAACTTCCAAGTTCCTAGAGAGCTTAATGTCCCAAGTTGGCAGTGAATTTGAAGCAAGTTTCCAAGCAAAAACTTTGACCTTTGGTGGTGCTAATCTTGCCCAGACCCGCTTCCACATAGACCTGTCGCCGCTGGGCTAGGAGCTCAAAGAACTCTGAGCAGTGTGACTTTTCTCTTCCAACGCCATCCGATTTGCACTTCGAACCATAAAGTTGCCAGATTTTTTGCCTGCCCAAGCAATGAAATCTTTAGCGTGTCGGGAGCAAGTTTTTTTTTTCAAAATCTCCTCGGTGTCAAGCGGGCGAACAATATTTGTGTCCCAAGCACCATTGATGTCCATTAGCTCGAAAACCCATTGAAGTCTGCATCTTCCTTTTGCTGAAATCACTTTATGAATACTTTCATGGAATCCATCTGTCCCACCAAATTCTAACTTGTGTGCCATTTCCAATGCGTGAAACCAAGCCCTTTTTCAATAATTGAAGCCCATGAGCTATGCCTTGCCATGAAGATGAAGGGTTCCTTGAGAGTATGGTGTCCTCCAATCTGCCATGGGGGTAGTATTTTACTCTCAGCATACATAGGCTATCCGGGAATGCAAGTAGCCGCCATGTCTGTCTAGCAACGAAGTAGCAGGGATAGTTCGGTTAGACTTTGCGGATGCTGGAGTGAGTTTTTGACTAACGGGAGGAGTCCGTAAAGAGAGATTTGAAGGACTGCAGTATCACCAACGAACTAGCCATGGACAAGGGTGCGTGGTAGCTTGCTATCCATGTGCCAGAACCATGAGTTGGTTGCCAGAACCATGAGTTGGTTGCGAGATCTTATGGGTTTCAGCTCTAGCCTACCCCAACTTGTTTGGGACTAAAGGCTTTGTTGTTGTTGGAGTGAGTTTTTGAGAAAGAGCTTGATTAAATAGATAGAAATCTCGGAAAGAGCCTTTCTTTTCCCCTTCTCAGAGCCCCACCAATAGTTCCTAGCCATCTGGTTTAGATCATCACATATGCCTAGCGGGAGCTTAAAGACACTCATGATGAATGTGCATATGGACTGAGCTAAGTATCACCAAAGAACTATCCATGGATAGGGTCGCGTGGAAGCTTGCTATCCATGTGCCAGAACCATGAGTTGGTTGCGAGATCTTATGGGTTTCAGCTCTAGCCTACCCCAACTTGTTTGGGACTAAAGGCTTTGTTGTTGTCGTTGTCTCAGAAAGAGCCTTTCTTTTCCCCTTACCAGAGCCCCGCCAATAGTTCCTAACCATCTGGTTTACATCATCACATAGGCCTAGCGGGAGCTTAAAGACATTCATGATGAATGCGCATATGGGCTGCGCTATAGATTTTATAAAAACCTCCTTACCACCTTGTGACAGGCAGCCCCATAATAGTATCTCAAACTTGCCTCTAACCATACGCCCATCTGTAGTGGGTAAGCCAAGGTACCATTCTTCAAAACCAATTGTCTCTATCCCTAGGGTATCATGGATATCAATCTATTAAACCAATGGGCAGGCGGAGCCAAACATAATTGAGCACTTAATGTTATTCATTAACTTACCTGTGGCCAAAGCATACTTGTTCAAAATATTTTTAACGGGGACTGCTTGCTCATGTTTAGCCTCAAAGAATAGTAAGGTGCCGTCTGCAAATAATAGGTGCGATATGCCTGACGCTCATCGACAACACCTTGACCGGGGTTACATTTGATATTCCTTCCTCAACTAGAGAAGAAAGGCCATCAAGAGAAACAAATAGGGGACACGTTCTTCAGTGACAGTGTACTAGTTGTAGTTGTGACCCATGGCATGCCGGCTCAAATTGCCCCATGCGTCAAAAGGTGACTATTAGCATTATTTTCCCTCGCGGCCCCTTTTGAAACTTAAAACACTTTAGTCAGGCCATTCGTTTTGGCGTTTTTAAGAGGATGTCATGTCATATGCGATTGGCGCATCTAGTGGATGTTGTCATCTTTTTTGTTTGACGGAGTAGAGAGTTGGCACTACAATATGGTATAATAAACTACCCTGTCCACTTATTTCACAACCATATATTAGCTTAGATTGTAAGGTGTTTGATACGGGGCAAACCCTATGGTGTGGTGGCCCAATCTTCACGAATTGGACGTGGATTTAAGGAAGAACACAAAGAACACAGAGGGAATCAAGAGGAAACAAATCAACTCTCATAGATGCAATAACAGTTATACAAAGATAGATCCTTGACGAAAATCATCCACAAGAGAGAGATGGAACAAGATAGGGTTCTTCCCCAAGTCCTACGACAAGGAGGGCTTGAATTCCACACGGGAAAAATTCTCCATGGATGGAGGTCTAATGCTCAAAGGGCCTACACCCTTAGGTGGCCTTGAAGTCCTTGGAGTCTTCACCCTTAGGTGGCCTTGTACTCTAATGGAGTCTTCTCCCTCAAGAGGAATCCCGTAAGGGGAGATACATGAGCTAAGCTCTATGATTTGAGTTCTATCTTAGCTAACCCTAAAATGGAGGAGTGCGAGGGGTATATATAGGTCCAAGGCATGAACGAGTAAGTGAGGGGCAAAAAGGGGAGATACAAGGGCCATTGACAAACTCGCTTTGCAAAGACTACTGGAATTTGTCGGTTAGGGGTCAGACGGTCCGGTGGCAATGAAGGTTTCGACCTTCAGCAGACGTTTACCTGATTGTCTGGTTGTTCGGCTTGCACCCCTTCTTCCATTGCCCCATCTTCCCTTGTTGCTTCCAGGGTTCCCTCACGGGTAGGAGTACTCTTGTGCTTGCACTCCTCGTCTCGTGTGATGCTCCGCTCAAACCTATGCGTGCACGAGGGAGGAGGGTCAAGTAGTGTACCATCCATGAGATTGTCAAGTAAACACACATATAGGAGACTCTGTGATGCTCTGCTCAAACCTATGCATGCACAAGGAAGGTGGGTCAAGTAGTGTACCATCCATGAGATTGCCAAGTAAACACGCATATAGGAGAAGATTCACCTTTACATGTATGAATTAGATGTTGCGTGTGTCTCTTGAAGATGGGACAGTTGACATGGTGATGTCCATGTGATGCTCTGCATCACCCCCACATCACCCCCTTGGAAGATCCGTCATCGGATCAAGGTCATCATCACCATGGGAAAGACATCGCATCGTCGTGTGGTATTGGACGCTCACCATGTACTCGAGACCTACACATGCACCAAAAAATCGAAGAATTTGTGTGCATGGTACACAAATGCATCATCCATCGTGATGCATCTCTTCTCTTGCACACCGCCGTTAGCACAAAATATGGACAAGGATAAATGGTGTAAGCATGGTATAGGTCATAGCAACAATTGTCACCATGCACATTGTGCAAAGAGCAAAGCAAGCATGTTTCACACGTAATATGTCAACATCTCCAATCATAAGTGAGAACGTTGGATACCGACCCCTTTCCCCTCGTCGCTCATCACTCCCGTGGGCGGCGGCTGGGCGAAACCCTAGCTCCAGCCACCTCCTCCCCTCCCTCGTCCCCTCCTCCCTCGATGTCGTTGGAGGGTGCTACCCTTGTCGATGAGTTCGGTGGTGGCCCTTGTCTTTGCACCTTCTTGATGCAGAGGAACTTGACTTATTGTGCTTGTTGGCTGAGTCGCCATGGCCACCAACATCCTTATTGCTTGTGTGGCACTCTCCGCTAGAGTGGTGGCAATGAATTGTTTGAGGCTTCGCCGCATGTCCATCGATGTTTGCTCCACTCTCCCTATACATCATGTCACTAGGGCAAATAGTAAGTGGCTAAAGGAATGGACAATATCAAGCTACCTTCTCTACTCTACCTTCTCTACTCCTTGGATGAAAAGGATCAAAGATCGTCCAATGTGAACCAATAGAACAAAATTGTGTTGATACGTGTTCCCAACGCACACCTACCAGCTCCCTACAAGGCGTCGGTAAGGTTAGCGGACCAAATCAATGATTGGGCAAGATCCAAATGAACTCAAAGTAATGCAAGTTGATCTCAAATGTAGAGGAAGGAAACAATAGGAACACACACACACAAAGATAATGGGGCTTGTGCAACCAAAGGAATGAGCATACAAGATTTGGCCTAACGAAGATTAAGCTCGTGTAGCACACACACAAGGAGAGACGTTAGTTTGATTGCACGTAAGGGCAAATGGCTTGTCACTTGGCACCATTTTATTGATTCACATATTTGACGACTATATGATGTATACTTGGACATGTATCTCTTAGCTCTTTCTCTTTTGCTTATAAGCTTTTGATCTTTCTTCTTTTTCCCTTTTTTGGACCTTTTTCTCCCTTTGCCTTTCGCTTGTGCCAAATCAAAGATACAAGACTATCGGTGACGAGATTTAACTAACATGTGTACAAGATACCAAAGTGATGTGCAAAGTAGATATGAAATCTCACTAAGCGATGGTCAAGATAGCAATCTATATGATGATGTCACTATGGTGATCAAGTGTATGATGCCCGACAATACTCAAGGAGCTAGTCTCAATAGGATAAGGTATTTACAAAGAATGGTAGGGCTCACACGGGTAATGACAAGGGAAGGCAAAGTGTTTGACGGAATGGAGATTTCGTGAACACAACACCTTCATTGAAATTGTAGGGGAGCGGCCTTGCTTTTGGTTGTGGGTTCAAAGGATGAAGTTGTACCTTCGTCGAAGTTGATGGGACCGACCTTGCTTCTAGTTGTGGTTTTGAAGGATGAAGTTGTTGTCGTCGATGATGAAGTTCTTGGCGACGATCTTGGTGGTTGTCGATGTAGACGGTACCCAATGGTCACTCGAATGTTACTTGGGCGATGAAGCAATGACTTGAGTGTGATGGTTGGTGGCGGTGTTCCGGTTTTGATGTAGTTCCTCCAAATTTGTCATAGCCAAATGATGTGGAAACCTAGGTGATGGCCTTGGAAACACTGATAACTTCAAATTGAGCCAAAAAATGTCAAATTGGAGTTCGGATGTGGAAGTTATGGCAACAACAGTAAAACAGTCCGGTCCTTGACCTATTTTTTATGCGACCGGACAATGTGGTCTGACCAGACTGGTTCTAATCTACCAGACAATCTGGTGGTACCTTAGAAGGCATAATTTTGACTTTTGAAGGTGGGAAATTGTGATTTCATGGTAAAAAAATGAAGGGGGAAAAGAACAAAAATGTGGCCAGGGAACGCAAAGGAAGGCAGATCAACTAATTTTGCATGAGATCCATGGATCAAAACCAAGCAAATCTCAAGAAATCCAACAAACCACAATTTTTTTTGGGTATGGCTCTTTTGTTTGGATTTTCGAAATTGGACAAGAACAAAACAAAATAAGAGGGGTGAGGGCTCTAAATCGTAGCAACATTGCTCATACCAAACGATACGAGGCAAACCCTATGGTGGCCCGATCTTAACGAATTGGAGGTGGATTTGAGGAAAAACACGAACAGCACGGAGGGGATCAAGAGGAAACACAAGGGAAAAACTCAAATCAACACACATAGATGCAATAAAAGATACACACAGCTATATTCTTGATCCAAATCCATCCACAAGAGAGATGGAACAAGGTAGAGTTCTTCCCCATGTCCTAAGGCAAGGAGGGCTTGAATTCCACATGGGGAATCTTCTCCATGGATAGAGGCTTTGTGCTCAAAGAGCCTACTCCCTTAGGTGGCCTTGAACTCCTTGGAGTCTTGACCCTTCCTCCCTCGAGAGGAATCCCACAAGGGTAGATACATGAGCTAAGCTCTATGATTCGAGTTCTATCTTAACTAACCCTAGAATGGAGGAGGGGAAGAGGTATATATGGGTCCAAGGCACGAAGAGGTAAGTTGGGCAAAAAGGAAAAGATACAAGGGCCATGCCCAAACTCTGCTCGCAGGCAACAGAAGGTTTCGGCCTTTGCGTAGACGCCGGCTGAACTGTCCGGTCGTTATGTCAACTGTGCGGTGGTGCAAATTTTCACCCATTCTTCCGTTGCTCCGTCGCCGCTTCCACGCTTCACTCATGGGCAGGAGTACTCTTGTGCTTGCACTCTTCGTCATGTGTGGTGCTTGGCTCAAACCTATGCATGCACGAAGGCAGAGTCAAGTAGTATTGAATGGTTCACTCAGGATGGCAATCTGAGCCAGCACATCCGGGATGGCAAATTTTCACCTTATCCATTGATTTGCGATTCCCTTCTGTCAGCATGGCAATTTCACCATTTTCTTTTTTGTAGACTGACAATTCTTCATGCTTCGATCATGGCAAATACCTGAAAACGCACTGCAACTACTCTGCTGCGGCATGGCAATTTTTTGACAATCTTTTTGTACAACACGACATTTTTTACTCTAGAACATGGCAAATATTTACACAACAACATGACAAATTTATGTGTTTTCGCATGAATTCTGTAGCATTCTTTTGGAGTGTTTTTCTTAGCGTACAAAAATTCGTTCTTTCCTACCTGGCTGGAGGAAGGATAGTTCGCTTGGTTGGCCTACATGAGGGAATGTCAGTGTTATTCACGTCCTTAAAAATAAATATACGAAAATCCAAAAGTTAAAGGAAAAATGCAAAAAAGGTGACTACCACGCAAGCTAGTTCACTTTTTATACTATAAGTAGTCTAAAATTTCTTTCCTTTCTTTAATATTTCTTTATTTTATATTGGGTTGTCTTTAAAGAGTTGTTGTGTGCACACAAAAAAAACTAGTAAAGGGGTTGAAGGAGAAGATCGTAGGTAAAAAAGCAAAACAATGATGTGCTTTTATTTCATGAGATATGAGATATTGTTTACTTTTTATAATATCACTTCTTCTTCGGTACAACCCCCTCTAAACACATTGACGGACCAGATCTACCCATACCCCTTCATAAGAAAGGGTAGGATGGTCCTTTTACAAAATACATCACCCAGACCGTACTCAACGCTGTGAACAAGTAGTGGTTTTTTAGTGAAAGAGTGAAAAATCCTAAAAATAAATTGCCACATCAGGAATCGAACCAGGACCTTCCACAAATAAACAAACAACCAGAACCACTAGGATGAGCGAGCTTTCTTGGTTAAATAACGGACATTTAAGAACTATCAGCAGCGACTTTTTTTAAATGCGAATATTTTTCGAAATTGTAAAGAAAATTATGAAAGTGCAGACAAATTTTCCGAAACGTGGAACACATTTTTAAACTCCGAATTTTAAAAAAATATTTTATAATTTCGAATTTCTTTTGAAAACACAAACAATTATGAAACTCCAATGTGTTTTGAAACACGACCATTTTGTGAACTCTTTTGAAAAATTTGAATAAAAAATAAACATGTTGACATTTTTTTAACTTTGTGACATTGAAAACAAAAAAAAACAATTCATGAACCTTCTCAAACGTTCCCAAACCGGTAAAAACTGGCCTGGAACTCTCTAGAGGTTTCCAAAACCGGCATCTGCAGAGGCGCTAGCCCATGTTCACTCGTATCGATTGGGTATGTGGGGAACAACGATTGTTTGACGTAATAAGCGTCAAATAGGATTTCCCCCGATTGATGCCGTTGACTAGTTAAGCCAACATGTAAATAGTTTTTCTCTATGTTTATTTTTTTATTTTTCGATAATTAAATTTTTTCCTTTTCAAACTTTATTGTTCTTTTTGAAACTTGTTCAAAAAAAAGGAAATTTGTTTGGAATACCGTAAATGTTCTTGTTTTCAAATATTTTTAGAATTTTAAAAATATTCTGCAATTTGAAAAGAAATCACGTATTCGAATATATTGTTCACCGATTTAAGAAATATTTGTGCTTAAAAAAGTTGATAATTTCTTAAAATAGTACGTTGTTTCCAATTTTTGTTAAAAAAATTCATCAGTTGTTGGAAATCTGTTACCAATTTTGGAAAAGGTGTTCAAACTTGTCAAATTTTCCCATGCATGGCCACAAACAAGAACAGACTCTCAAATGGGCCATTTTGGCCTACTCGCGACTTCCTCTGTTGAACATGGTATATTTTTCTACATGCATGAACCGACCTCAACTTTGGCAAGCATGTGGGCATGCCCATGGTAGTCATCTATACCAAGTTTGAATGAATTTGGACACCGGATGCAAGTTGTGTCATGTCCGGCCATTTATCGGCGAAAACTAAAAATGCAAGATTTGTTGAAAACTGAAATAAATTGGCATGGTGCCTTGAATCGGTCATACAATACCAAGAGAAAAATGGAGCCATTTTAGAGATGTTGAGAAATGAAGTGCTCCCAAATGGACCCTTCTGACCTACCACAAACATGGTCTTTTTTCACATGCATGAAATGACCCCAACTTTTGCAAGCAAGTGAGATTGCCCATGGTAGGTATCCATGATAGATTTGAACGAATTCTGACATCATATGCAAGTTGCGTCATGTCCGACCATTTATTGGCCATTTTCCACCAAAAAAACTCCAGAAAATGAAAGAATAGCCGAAAACTCAAAAAACATGGCATGGTGCCTTGAATGGTCATGCAGGGCCATTAAAAGATTGGGGCCATGTAAGGGATGTCGAGTAACGAGCTGCTCCCAAACAGACCCTTCTGGGATAAATGGCCGATAAACTGATGCAGCGTGGATAGGACTGTGGGGAAAGGATATTGATCCTTCTGATGCAAGATTTGTTACGTCACATCAAAGTAGTCAACCTCCCACCCCGTGCAAGTCAAAACTTATGCAGCATGGATAGGACTGTGGACAACACACTTGGCAAACTTTTAGGACCCATATATGCATCTTCATAGTATTCGGACTAATATGACACACACTGAATATTTTTAAGTCTTATGGTGTATTCTACTCTTAAAAAAATGTTGCCGCCTACAAAAAGTTTCACAATTTAACAAATGTTCTAGTTTACAAAATGCTCTCACAAATTCAAAAAAGTACACTTTTTCCAAAATTTATTCACATATTCAAAAAATGTTCGTGGAGTTCCAAATAACGTTCACACTTTCAAAATTTGTTCCGAATTTAAAAAATGTCCCTGCTTTCAATTTTTTGTTCACAAATTCAGAAAAATGTTTGAGTAAATTCAATAAACCTTTTTGGTTTCTATTTTTCTTAGACTTACTGAAAAAATGTCCAAAAATTCCAATTGTTGTTTGTGTTTTCCAAAAATTGTTGGTTTTAAAAAAAAATTCATACTTTTCAAAAAATGTTCATGTTGTATCATTCTGAACAATCTTTTAAGGACACAATTTTTTTTTTTTTACTCTTTTTGAAAATGTGATATTTTTTCAATGTATGAACAAAAGTGGAAAAAACGAACATTTTATGATTTTTTTAAAATAAGAGTATTAAACTTTAAAAAAAAACATGAATAGGAAAAAGAAACAAAAAATAAAAGAAAAAAGAAAAAGAAACTGTGGAATAAATGGTTCGCTACACTAAGCCGGTTGTTGTGGTCATTCTTATAGCTAGCGTTTCTTTATTGAGGTGCATGGTTCGAACCCTTGTTCTGGTCATTTTCTTATGGGTATTTATTTTGACACTTTTCATGCGATAATGGGCCGGCCCAGTCGCGAGCGCATCAGTCAAACAGAACGTGCGAAGCATTGGGGTATCGAACGTATGTATAGGTGGGGCGTGAAAAGACTATATTGCCCTTTTATACGTTTTAGGAGGGGGTTGTACCGAAGCAGGGCTCATATAATATAGGGTACAATGTAAGAGAAGAGAAAAAGAAAACGAAGTGGAGAGAAGAGAAAAGGAAAACTATAAGAGAAGAGTACTTTTATTGCATGAGATATACTCCCTCCGTCCCATAATGTAAGACGTTTTTTTGACACTATGAGAAACGAAAACGTGGTGGAGACGAGAGAAAAGGAAAAACTGTTAAGAGAAGAGAAACAGAAAAAGGTAGTGTTGGGGATTCAAACCGGTCGTGCCACTATATATATTAAGTTACTAACCCAACCCACTACTGAGGTACCAACTGCTCTTGTCACCGCCGGCATCTGCAATTGGTATGGCGTGGCTTTAAAAACGTCAATGCGGATGGCGTCACATCCTCTTAAAAGGCGAGGGACCACCAAAGTACTGTTTCGAAAGGTGCCACTTTGGGGAAAACTATATCCACATGCTTGATTGCTGTCATGACATGAACTGCTTGATTCAGATAAATAAGTAGTGCAGTAGTACAATTGCTCATCTGTCTGGACTGGCCACTTGTTAAGCCTGGAGACAATAAATCTGTAGTTTTTTCATGCATCTTATTCTCTCAAATCAACTCCACAAGGCACATTTTACTAAGGTGATGAATCTAATTTTTTGGAAAAGGGGAGCTCCCCGGCCTCTGCATCAGGGGTGATGCATACAGCCATCTTATTAAGAAAGTTTCAAAAAGTGCGTACAGTGTACCAAAGTCTCAATGATAAAAAACATGCCACGCAGGGCACAGCAGGCTAGAAACACAATCTAGCCAATAAAAATAAACGGGCACAACCGGGTGGGTGGATAGATAGGAAAACTAATTGCCTATCCTACTACATAACCGCCATCCAAACCGGTTGAAGATATCCCGAGCAACCATCTCCCACCGGATAGACCCAGTAACCAAATGCTCCCTGGCCTCCATCGGAGTGAGTAATGACCATGAACGGATCAACGCCGTAGCTCGGAAGATAACCTGCAAAAAATGAATTCGTGATGCTCTGTTAAAAACCAAATCATTTCTGCAAAGCCAGATGGTCCACATAAAAGCACAAACCCCAACCCGAATATGTTTTGCTATTGTAGAGTCAATCCCGGATAGCCGGTTCCAAATAAATCATTTATAGTATTCGGAGGGTAATATTAAAAGCGATGTGGACCGTCGCCAAAGAACCTTGGCCGATGGGCAATCGAAAAGAGATGCCTAATAGTCTCATCTCGGTCACAGAAACTACACCTAGTAGGTCCTGTCCAATTACGCTTCAATAAGTTGTCCTTTGTAAGAATAACTTGTTTATGAACAAACCACATAAACACCTTTATTTTCAAAGGAACTTTTATATCCCAAATTTTCTTGGAAGTTGGAATGGAGCTTGTATTAATAACATCAATGTACATTGACCGTCACGATAAACACTCCAGATTTAGTCAACTTCAACAGTACTTTATCCGGTTGGTCGAAGATGCACCTCCATTAGTCTCCGCACTAATTGGAGCCAAACCTCCCAACGATTGCCCACTAAAGACCGACGAAACTGAATATTAAGGGGGACCGATTGAAATACCGTTGCCACGAACACCTCACGTCGTTGGGCAATACGATATAAGGACGGATATTGAACTGCCAGAGGTGAATCTCCCAGCCGGTGTCTTCCGAAGCGTGTATTAGCCCCATTACCAATAACTACTTTTGTCCTATTGAACATAAGTTGTTTAACTTTCATGAGGCCTTTCCAGAAAGGCGAATCCATCGGCCTAACTGTTACCTGAGACAACGTCCTAGTCTGGAGATACTTGTTGCGAATGATTTGCGCCCACATAGCTTCCGCACCACTCGCGAGCTTCCATAACCACTTACTAAGCAGGCATCTGTTCTTGATCTCCAGATTCTCAATGCCTAGCCCACCTTGGTCTTTGGGTCTACATATAATATCCCACTTAGTAAGCCGGTACTTTCTTTTAAGCTCATCACCCTGCCAAAAGAAGCGTGATCGATAGAAGTCCAGTCGTTTCCTCACTCCCACTGGAACCTCAAAGAAAGATAAAAGAAACATTGGCATACTTGTGAGGACCGAATTTATCAGCACTAGCCGTCCTCCATATGACATTAGCTTGCCCTTCCAGCAGCTAAGCTTCTTTTCAAATCGATCCTCAATACACTTCCACTCTTTGTTCGTTAGCCTATGATGAACGTATTTTTCTTCCAAGTCTGTTATGTCATAAATTGATACCCTTCAGGTTCGGTTTGCTTAGTCCTGTAAAAGCTTTTCTGCAAATTTTTAACACATGTTTTCTTTTTGGCATGTGATCACACTCTCTTATGTTTATAGGCCTTCGATGAAGCCATCGCTGAGCTGGATTCCCTCGGAGAAGATTCCTACAAGGACAGCACCCTGATCATGCAACTTCTCCGTGACAATCTCACCTTGTGGACCTCTGATATGCAGGTAGTGTACTGACCAGTAACAAGGAAAAATGTTTACATAGCAGTAGACATTTTTTTTAAATAATGCTCAATAATTTATGTCAGCAGGATGACGCTGGCGATGAAATGAGGGATTCAAGCAAGCCTGAGGATGAGCAGTAGTGAAGGGTCCTAGCTACTGCCCTCTTTCTCTCTTAGCCTTCGGGTAGTTATGATGCTTGTACAAGGACCATTTTCGTGTGTCCTTTGTTGATGGGTCTTTTACCTACCCTTTCTTTCGTTATATTGTTATACATCGCCGTCCTCGTGCATTATTTTACTTTACAACTTGAATCCTGCTCGTGTATGCACGGCTTCCTTAAGATTTGAACCAGAGGGTTGTCAACTCTTGCTTCCTATAATCAAACAGCTATGCATGTTTGGTGTTTAACAAAAATTCTTTCTGGCTAGGTTGTAGTTTTGAATTGGCTGTGCAAATTAAATCATCATAAAAAAAGAGCCCACCCAAGACTAGCCCGTGGCGGCAATTTTAAAAAAAAATTATACTAGGAAATTTGTTTGTGTGTTGCAACGGAAACAAATTTTTTTTCGAAAAGGAGGAAAGACTCGTGGCCTCTGTGGCCATTTTATTAGAAGTCTAGCAAACCAAGGTCCATAGCAGTACAGCTTGTAGGAGCATAAAAAGCAAAATGAATAAACAAAGCCACGATCGACAATGAACAGGATGAGATGATAAAACATCTATCCTACTAGTGGACTTTGTAAATAGCCCGTGCTACCATTTTTCATTGGTTGCACTCAGTAACCAAAAGCTTCCTGGAGTCCATATGAATGAGTAACCATCGGTTGCACTCAGTAACCAAGAGCTTTCTGGAGTCCGTATGAATGAGTAACGACCATGTACCGATCCAAACGGACACTTTGTAGATAACCTGCAAGAAATTAAGCCATGCCCGCTAACTGGAGGGCTTATGTTGAAAAGCTATATGAATTGTATGCCTAAGAAGCTTAGCGAGACGGCAATCGATGAAAAGATGTTGTATTGTTTCATCGTTATCATAGAAACAGCAACATGAACTGGCTACCTAACTGTGCTTAAGCAAATTATCTTTGGTAAATACCACTTGCTTGTGAAGGAACCACATGAACATCTTGATTCTCAACGGAACTTTAATTTTCCAAATATGAATTCATCTCGGGATTGGGCCAGAATCAATCGGATCCAAGTACTGAAAATCCCGATCCTAGTTAATTTCCAATGAAACAAGTCAGGATCATCAGAAAGTTGAACAGCCATCAACCTTCGCATAAGATGCAACCAGGAGTTCCACTGGTCCCCCACTAGGGATCTCCTGAACTGGATGTTCAAGGATGATTGTAATACTGTAGTAATGTAAACCTCCTTACGTTGTACAATATTATACAGAATGGTATATTGCAAGGCCAAAGGCGTCTTCCCTAACCATTTATCTTCCCAAAATCTGGTTGTAGTACCATTTCCAACCAAAAATTTCGTATTGGCCCCTTCCAGAATGGCGAGTCGTTAGGTCTCATGGTAACCTGGCCCGAGACTTTGATAGTAATATTTGTTACGTAGGATTTGTACCCACATACCGTCGGTCTCAACCGATAACCTAAATAGCCATTTACTTAATAAGCACTTGCTTTTGATATCCAAGTTCTCAATCCCAAGCCCCCCTTGGTCTTTGGATCTGCAGATAATATTTCACCTGGTAAGTCTGTATTTTGTCTTTACTTCATTGCTTTGCTAGAAGAAACAGGACCAGTAAAAATCTTACCTTTTCCGCACCCCTATAGGTACTTCGAAGAAAGGTAATAGGAACATCGACATACTAGTTAGTACCAAGTTTATTAACACCAACCGATGGGGTGATCTTCAAGATGGAATGAAATCCATTCGGTGATCACCCCATCTAGTTTCTTCGAATGGATTTCATGTGGAGTTTCATGTAAGACAACAACCCCTTAAAGGATATGTCTACCTGGCATGAATGCCGTCTGACTCGGTTGTACCACCGAATGGGTAACCTGTGTCAATCTATTCGTGCCTACTTTTGTAAAGATTTTGAAACTCACATTTAAAAGACATATAGGCCTAAACTGCTCAATACGCACTACCTCCTCCTTCTTTGGTAACAACGGTATTGTTCCAAACTTAAGGTGGAAAAGCTGTAGGTGGCCATTAAAGAGTTCATGGAACATTGGAATGACGTCACCCTTTATGACGTGCCGGCATTTCTTGTAGAATTCTGTCGGGAATCCATCTGGTCCAGGTGCCTTATTATGTTTCATCTGTGATACTGCTTCGAACACCTCTTTTTTTGTAAATGGCACAGACGAAATCTCATTTTCGTTAGTCTTGAGTTGGGGAATATTCCCGACTGCGAGCTCGTCAAGGGACACGAAACTGTCCTCAAGTGGCCCGAAAAGTTGTTTATAGTAATTTGAGATGTACAACTTGAGATTTTTGTGTCCCACCACTGTACCTTCATCCTGTTTGAGTTGGATGATTTTCTTTTTTCTATGTTAGCCATTCGCAATCATATGGAAGAACTGAGTATTGTCATCCCCTTGGACGACTCTTAGAACCTTAGTCCGCAGTGCCCATTTCATTTCTTCTTCTCTAAGAAGAACAAGAAGTTTCTGCTCAGCCTCAGTTTTTGCGGCTTGTTCAGTTGCGCATAACACATTAGATTCCGCTTTCAGATCTAATGCTTCTATCGTACGGATAAGTCTTTCTTTTTCTTATTTATATATTCCGCTTTCATTTCTAGCCCAACCCATGAGAAATGGTCTCAAATGCCTAATGTTATTTTGCCACCTTTCGATACTTGAGCGCCCACCGAAATCCTTAGACCATTCCGTAGCAACCATATGTAGGAATCCCTCTTTCTCAAACCAACTTAGTTCAAAAGAGAAGGTGTTCTTGTTACCCCTATGAGTTGCTTCTCCTGAGTAGACCACTAAAGGGGTGTGATCAGAGATAGCCCTTTGTAACCCTGCACCGTTACAAGGGGGAATATTTGTTCCCAATCAACACTGATAAGCACCCTGTCTAATTTTTCATATGTGGGATTCGGTAACATGTTCGCCCAAGTGAACTATTGATGTCTACTACACAACTTATTCTTGTAGACTCGTGTTGGGCCTCCAAGCATAGAGTTTTGTAGGACAGTAGCAATTTTCTCTCAAGTGGATGACCTAAGGTTTATCAGTCCGTGGGAGGCATAGGATGAAGATGGTCTCTCTCAAACAACCCTGCAACCAAATAACAAAGAGTCTCTTGTGTCCCAACACACCAAATACAATGGTAAATTGTATAGGTGCACTAGTTTGGCGAAGAGATGGTGGTAATGATAGTAGATATTGATTTTTGTAATAGGAACACTAAGAAACAGGAAGGTAGCAAGTAACAAAAGTGAGCACAAACGGTGTTGCAATGCTTGAAAATGAGGCCTAGGGTCCGTACTTCGCTAGTGCAATCTCTCAACAATGTTAATATAATTGGATAATATAACCATCCCTCAATGTGCGATGAAGAATCACTCCTAAGTTCTTATCTAGTGGAGAACATAAGAAGAAATTGTTTGTAGGGTACGAAACCACCTCAAAGTTATCCTTTCTGATCGATCTATCTAAGAGTTCATACTAAAATAACACCATACGATACACATCAACCAACTCTAATGTAACCTAGATACTCCAATGTCACCACGAGTATTCGTGAGTTGATTATACGATATGCATCAAACAATTTCAGATTCATAATACTCAATCCAACACAAAGAACCTCAAAGAGTTCCCCAATATTTCTACCGGAGAAACAAGGACGAAAATGTGCATCAACCCCTATGCAAAGATTCCCCAATGTCACCTTGGGAATCCGTGAGTTGAGTGCCAAAACATATATCAAGTGAATCAATATGATACCCCATTGTCATCAAGGTTATTGCTACGTCTTGAGCTTGCGTTGGTTTTCCTTGAAGAGGAAAGGGTGATGCAGCAAAGTAGCGTAAATATTTCCCTCAGTTTTTAAGAACCAAGGTATCAATCCAGCAGGAGGATCCTAAAAAGTCCCACGCACCTACACAAACAAACAAGAACCTCACAACCAATGCAATAAAGGGGTTGTCAATCCCTTCACGTTCACTTGCGAAAGTGAGATCTGATAGAGATAATGTGATAAGATAAATATATTTTTGGTATTTTATAAATTAGATTGGAAAAGTAAAGATGCAAATATAAGTAGATTGAAAGCTTATATGATAAGAGATAGACCCGGGGGCCATAGGTTTCACTAGTGGCTTCTCTCAAGATAGCATAAGTATTACGGTGGGTGAACAAATTACTGTCGAGCAATTGATAGAAAAGCGAATAATTATGAGATTATCTAGGCATGATCATGTATATAGGCATCACGTCCGTGACAAGTAGACCGTCTCCTGCCTGCATCTACTACTATTACTCCACACATCGACTGCTATCCAACATGCATCTAGAGTATTAAGTTCATAAAGAATAGAGTAACGCATTAAGAAAGATGACATGATGTAGAGGGATAAACTCATGCAATATGATATAAACCCCATCTTTTTATCCTCGATGGCAACAATACAATACGTGCCTTTGCTGCCCTAACACACCGGGAAAGGACACCGCAAGATTGAACCCAAAGCTAGCACTTCTCCCATTGCAAGAAAGATCAATCTATTAGGCCAAACCAAACTGATAATTCGAAGAGACTTACAAAGATAACTTAATCATACATAAAAGAATTCAGAGGAGATTCAAATATTTCTCATAGATAAACTTGATCATAAATCCACAATTCATCGGATCTCGACAAACACACCGCAAAAAGAGTTACATCGAATAGATCTCCAAGAAGATCAAGGAGAACATTGTATTGAGATTCAAAGAGAGAGAAGAAGCCATCTAGATAATAACTATGGACCCAAAGGTCTGTGGTAAACTACTCACAACTCATCGGAGGGTGGGGTGCGAGCTCAGCCCTAGGGGGCGCGCCGGGCACCCTCGTGGCCGCCTCGCTTGTTTCTTGACTTCCACTCCAAGTCCTCTGGATCACGTTTGTTCCAAAAAGATCGCTCCCGAAGGTTTCATTCCGTTTGGACTCCGTTTGATATTCCTTTTCTTCAAAACACCGAAATATGCAAAAAAAACAGCAATTCGGGCTGGGCCTCAGGTTAGTAGGTTAGTCCAAAAAATGGTATAAAAGTGTAAAGTAAAGCCCATAAACATCCAAAACGGGTAATATAATAGCATGGAACAATCAAAAATTATAGATACGTTGGAGACATATCAGGTATTCATAGCAAGGCACACATCAAGTGCTCTCAAATCCATAAAAGTATTCAATCTGATAAAATGAAATCTCAAAGGGAAAACTCAATTCATAACAACAAGATAGAGAGGGAGAAACACCATATGGTACAACTACATTGACAAAGCTAGTGGTACACCAAGATTGTGCCAACTCAAGAACACGAGAGAGAAAGAGAGATTAAACACATAGCTACTGGTATAACCCCTCAGCCCCGAGAGTGGACTACTCCCTCCTCATCATGGTGACTGCTGGGATGATGAAGATGTACACTGGTGATGATTTCCCCCTCCGGCAGGGTGCCGAAACAGGGTCTAGATTGGTTTTTTGTGGCTACAGAGGCTTGCGGCGGCAAAACTTCTGATCTAGGGTTATTTCTAGGGGTTTCTGTATTTATAGGTTTTTTTGGCGTCGGTCTCATGTCCAGATGGACTTTGAGGGGCCCACTACCCACCAGCACATGGCGAGGCCTCTGGCGCTCCCTGGTGGGTAGTGGCCACCTCCTTCACCTTCTGGTCCTCCCACGAAGCTTCTAGTGCCTCTTTTGTTCCCCAAAAAAATTATCAAAAAGTTTTGTTGCATTTGGAGAACTTTAATTTCTACACAAAAAACAACACCATGGTAGTTCTTCTGAAAACAACGTCAGTATGAGTTAGTTACATTCAAATCATACCAAAACCAAATAGAATTGTTGTAAACATGGCATGAATACTTCATAAATTGTAGATACGTTGGATACATATCAACTGTCTACCAGATAATTCGATCTTCCTCAGATTAAGGCTCTCAGTAATCGTATTAAACATGAATGACCACCTTCCATCGAAGTTGTCATTATTCTTTTTTCTTTTCTCTTTATGATATGAAAATCTCCTCCCACCAGTATTGGTAACCTTTCATCCCCACTGATTCTCACAAGATTAGTGAGGAAATCTGGTTTGAACTCTGGTTGAGCTGCACCATATATAGCCACCAAGGCCCACTGATGCGAATCATCCTTCCATCATCCCCATGGACTCTATTACAACTCATCAAGCACCCCGCAAACCTATGAAAATAGCTCAAGCACGCGCCATCGAAACCAAGGTGAACTCACTCCTACTTGAGATAGATATGGATATGAATGGAACTTGGATGCTACCTCACCAAAACATGTTATGTGTCATTAGGTATGAATACAAATGCCACCTAGTAGCTACGGAACATCCCACGAGCATAGGAGAAGGATCCCAAGCCCTCAAGGAAGGATAAGTAGCCCATCAAGATGATTACAGTAGGTCCCAAGCGACCCCATGCGCATGGGCCTCCCCGACCCCGTGCCCACGGGCCTCCCAGAAATCTTCTGTAACCGAGACGCACACCCTCGTGCGCACGACCTCCAGACCACGGGCCCTCGCCGCTGTAGCACCCCATGTGCACGAGCGTGTACCATGCCCACGGGACCCCCCATGCGCACGGGCCTCACTTACCCCATGCACACGACCCTCCCAGGTTTCGGTCATGGGTTTCCTGTCTTGCCTCCCAAGCCGTCCCCTTCCTCCCTCTAGCTATATATTCTGTGTCTAAGTCATTTGTTAAGGTTAGAAAAGTATATGTGAGACATTCATAGAGCTTTGCTCCTTCTACCACTCCTCTTGGAGATCAAGACCTCCTAGGGGAAGATCCCAAGTGGATATTAAGACCTCCTTGGAGAAGACTATCATCAAGACCTCACCTCCTTAGGAGTGGGAAGAACCTTACCTTTGTGCTTGTTTCCTTGGATTGTTTTTGTATTCTTGTGGGTCTCAACTATGCTATTCTAGTGGATATGTGATTGGGTTTTGTTTGAGTGAATTTACTCTTCGTGTTCTTGTGTTCACCCCTCCCCCCCCCTCCAAGTGTGAAAAGATCTCCACTTAGGGTTCCACCCTACAACATCTTGGTATCATGAGCCATGGTTGATTCACATCTTGGAGTCCCTATTGTTGCTTTTTGCCCCAATTCAAAAATCCCCCCCCCCCGTCGGTGTAAAAACCGGCGGATCTTGGGTAGGGGGTCCCAAAGCTGTGGATCTTGGATCAATGGGAAACAAGGGACGAAGGACACGGTGTTTACCCAGGTTCAGGCCCTCTCTAAGAGGTAAAACCCTACGTCTTGCTTAATTATATTGATGTGTATAGGTTGGTTACAGAGTCGATCTACCACGAGATCAGATGAACTAAACCCTAGACTAGTAGGATGATGGTTGTTGTTATAGTCCCTATGGACTAAACCTTCTGGTTTATATAGACAGCAGGGGAACTAGGGTTACACATGGCCGGTTACAACAAGGGAAATAAACATGCCGAATCTTCTATACTGACTTGGAGGACACACCAAGACTTCAAGGGTCTCCCATCCAGACATGGAGTCACCTTATAACTCAGCCTTATGGTAGTCGTATAGCAGCCCACCTGTCCGGCCCGTAAGAGGTAGGCTGGCAGCCCGAGGACCCCCTAGTCCAGGACTCACTTAGTAGTCCCCAAACTAGCCTCCAACCCCGGCGTCTCGTAACTCCCACACCTGCAGTCTCCGGCTTGCGGGCGAGTTCTTCTCCCCCAGTGTGTTTGTTTTAAGTCGTATCCGAAATCCGGATTATTGATTTTAGTTAGCCTTGAAGGCCAATCGCTCAAGTGTGAATAGTTCCTTCACCTGACAACTATTGGCGAAAAGTCATGACTGGTCACAAGCGTTGAACCATTGTGGGCGCTCAATGTGCGATTTGAGGCAGTGCCTCCATTGGCACGTCCCCTCAATACGGAGATCGTCCCCGTTTCTCAAGGGATATGATCAATGATTTCAATTCCCCTATTTGTGCATAATGCGTGATTATATTGGGAAGTGGCGAGGCTCGTGGCGTAGTCAAAGGACTATTGGCATTCACAGTTGTTTATAAAAGGAGAGTGGCCACCGCTTATTTGGATAAGTCATCTCCTTTCTCTTGCCATCGCTTTCCTCATCTACAGAGCTCCAGCCCCCCAATTTTACACCTCTCCTCAAGCATTCTTTCTAGCCATTCCCTGAATCCCGCCACGGTCGGATCTGGTTTAGCAGGAAAGTGGGAGGCTTTCGTCGTTACCAACAAGGACATCAAGGACTTGAAGCGTGCCGGGTACATCCCGGCTAACGTCGCTCATCGAGCTCCGGAGGAGGGCTAGGTCATCCCCACGCCCCGTCCTGGCGAGAGGGTAGTGTTTGTCCCCCACTTTATCCGGGGATTGGGCTTCCCGCTCCACCCCTTCATCCGGGGGTTGATGTTTTTCTACGGGCTAGATTTTCACGATCTGGCCCCAAACTCCATTCTTCATATCTTGGCCTTCATCATTGTTTGAGAGGCCTTTCTTCGGGTCCAGCTACACTCGAGCTTGTGGCTAAAAGTCTTTAATGTTAAGCTGAAGATTGTTGATGGCCAGAAAGCGGACTACAGGGAGGATGCTCAGCAAGCTCGCCCGGGTTGAATGGGCGGACGACACATTCATAGGTACTGTCAAGGTTTGGCAGAAGGAGTGGTTCTATATTACGGAACCTTGCGATGCAGCCTGGGCAACAGTTCCCGTATTTAGATCCGGACCGCCCACGAGGCTAACCTTGTGGACCAAGAAGAGCCTCGACTGGGGGTCACCCGCAGAGGTGGAGTTACTGAAGACCCTTACACGGACCCGTGAACGGGCTGTACGTG
Source organism: Aegilops speltoides (assembly GCA_021437245.1). NCBI lineage: Eukaryota > Viridiplantae > Streptophyta > Magnoliopsida > Poales > Poaceae > Aegilops > Aegilops speltoides. The sequence goes on along the minus strand of CM038147.1, from coordinate 317,301,855 downwards.
GACACGGGAAAAAAGTGGCCGACGGCCGTCGTGGACGGAAGTGGACGCGCGCCATGGAAAAGCGGGCAAAACCACGTACGTGGCACACTCCGCGTACACGGAACCGTACACGGACCCTTACACGGAGCCGTGAACGGGCTGTACGTGGACACGGGAAAAAACTGGCCGATGACCGTCGTGGACGGAAGTGGACGCGCGCCATGGAAAACTGGGCAAATCCACATACAACGCACACGCCACGTACACGGACCCTTACACGGACCCGTGAACGGGCTGTACATGGACACGGGAAAAAAGTGCCCAGCATGAGAAATGCAGGTGCCAAGCTGACTAATGTGATCCAAGTGATGCACTACCGCCGCCTCCTGCCTTGCGAGCGGCGGGACACCCCAATTTGGGCCTATAAGTCTGAAGACCCTGTCACTGTGCACCACTTCCACGGCACCACCCATGACAAGCTGTGGAAAGTGCTATTCAAACCTCAAAAGGAGTGGCTTGCCATAGAGGAGGATATCGGCCTTGACGCCGAGCACCCCCCTAAGAAGGTAATAAAGCTTTCATCATCTTGTGTTCGTATACCTATTTCTTAACAAGGGATCCGGCTCTTACTTCCCCTTCCTCGCAGGGCTGGCTCGACAAAGCTGCATAGATGGATAGCCCGGCCCCACAGCCCGAAGGTCCCAGGTCGGCCCCGTTAGAATAGATGCTCACCGTGGTGCCATACAAGGCACCAAAAAGGAAAGAGAAGAAGAAGAAGAGCCAGGCGAGTGAGTCCAGGCAAGGCCTCCGCTCAAGAGCTCATCCAGACACCAAGTCTGGAGAGACCCAAGATCCCTCGGCCCCAGACGGGAGCAGGAAGAGGACGAGGAGGAGAGAAACTCCTCCCGTACAAGGAAGAGGGAAGTGTTAGAAGGCGCCGAGGAGGAGCAGCCTCCTCGTCCCCCAAAGAAACAGCGCATGCCCAAGTTGGTCCTTCTTGATGACAGCTCGGATTCCGAGGAGTCCGCGGTGTCCAAGGAGGTTTCGAAGAGGAACCCAGTGGTTAAGCCCCCCCAAAGGTACAAACTCAAAGATTCCCTAGGCGCTCGTTTCATTAGTGTGTTACGGGCAATATACATGCATGTTATGTTATATCCCACCACGCGCCCATCCCGCTGATCAAACCTCAAAGGGGACTTCGCCGACAGCCGAACTGGCGGAAAGTGGGTCTGCGTCGCGTTTCTGCGCCTCCTCCGGTCACCGGGGAGAAGAGAGAGGTACTATCCCGAAGGACCCCTCCTAGCTCAGACACGGGAGGTGGTGGTGACGAGATCATGGCCGAGGCTAACACCTCGGTCACCGAAGACCAGGAGGAAGGGTCCCTCCTAGTGAACAAAGAGGGAGAGCTCGTTCAATCTGAGCCCTCCCGAAAGATGGCTTCGGAGCCCCCAAGGCCCCCAAAGGCGTCAATTCCACCCTCCACGGAAGGAGGGGGCGGGGCCCCTCCGCCAGTGCCGAACACCGGTGATCGAGTTGTGGCTAGGTCACCGGATGTGATGCAGGAGGCCTGGAACAACTCCTGCATCATTAGGGAGCACCACACTCTAATGGGCGTGGTGTTGCAAAGTATTTGTTCCGTTAACAGCGGACTGAAGGATGCCTTCAGTGGCCTCCTGGCGGGCTTTGAGGTAAGCCATGTAATGCTGTTTTCATAAAGCAGATTTTTTGAACAAAGTTGTACAATCCTTGTATATAGCAGCCCCTGAGACTCTATCAGGATTCAAAAACTTGGATGAGGATAAAAAATCATTGAATCGAGAGTCTGAACTACGCGAGTCTTTTTTCATTTTTGTGATTGCAAGCCTCGTCTCTAGTGGCGAGTGCTAATATCACAACGCTGGATGAGATGAATCGGAAGCTCAAAAGTTCCGATGAGGAGCTCGACCTCATCAGCAAGCGGTTTGACAAAGCGCAAGGTTAGCCTAGTAGAGACTTTACATTTCTCTTGTTGATCAAATTGTTCGGGATTATTCCTAAGCAAGAGGTGCTTAGTTATGTTTGCAGCTGTCGCCGTGGAGGTCGAGGGCCTCAAGGACGAACTGAAGAATGTCAAGGAGGAGGCGTCTGAACAGAAGGCGGCGGCCGAGTGAGCAGCTGCCGAACTCAAGATGGTGAACACCGTGAGTAGGAAGCTCGAGGCCAGAGTGGCCGGAGTGCAGCAATAGCTCAAGGATGCCGTAACTAAATGTGAGGACCTTGAGCCGAAGAATAAAGATTACGCCTCCAAGCTATCCAAGGTGAAGCAGGAGTTCTAGGAGGTGAGGACGGAGATGAGAGGGGCCCGAGAAGAGCTCCGGCAAGTGAAGCAAATTGCTGACGGTAAGCCATACTTGCTGTAGAGTGTTTTGGTGGCCACCGATTTGCGTTGCTCGTCAGTCTGGCATTCCTCAAGCATGTTTGTGGAGCACCTGAGGAGTGCGGCGGATGCGGCGAGGCATTATGCAGCTCGGGAGGGTGATATCGAACACAAGCTGTTCTGGGCATAGTTCCAAGCGCCCGAACACCCTCCCCCCCCCCCCCGAGCAACCAGATGAAGCAGTCGATGAAGCTGCATCGGATGGCTGAGCCGGCCATGAAGGACCTCTGTGTCCTGCTATGGCCCGCGGAGACAATACCGAGAAGTTACCTCGGCCTGGTGCAGAAGCTGTGCAACGCGTCCTCCCAGTTTGATGCTGTGAAGTGCTCCGCGTGCATCAAAGGAGCTCGGATGGCCTTCGTGAAGACCATGGTGCACTGGCCTAAATCAAGCCAGTTGAGATGGCCACCGGTCCCCCACCTGTTGGAAAGGAGCATCGTCGTCCCGAGCAGTATTTCCCCATTGTTATGGATGGTGCCCGAGCGATAGAGGACCAGTGTCCCAAAGATGTAATCCTTAGTGAACTATCATGTATTGAATGAAAATTATGTTGGGGAACGTACTAATTTCAAAAAAAAATCCTACGCACACGCAAGATCATGGTGATGCATAGCAACGAGAGGGGAGAGTGTCGTCCATGTACCCTCGTAGACCGTAAGCGGAAGCGTTATGACAACGCGGTTGATGTAGTCGTACGTCTTCCCGATCGACCGATCCTAGTACCAAATGTACGACTCCTTCGTGATCTACACACGTTTAGCTCGGTGATGTCCCACGAACTCCGATCCAGCAAAGTGTCGAGGGAGAGTTTTGTCAGCACGACGGCATGATGACGGTGATGATGAATCTACCGACGCAGGCTTCACCTAAGCACCGCAACGATATGACCGAGGTGGATTATGGTGGAGGGGGGCACCGCACACGGCTAAGAGATCAATGATCAACTTGTTTCTATGCGGTGCCCCCTCCCCCATATATAAACGAGTGGAGGAGGGGAGGGCCGGCCCTCTACTATGGCGCGCCCTGGGGAGTCCTACTCCCACCGGGAGTAGGATTACCCCCTTCTAAGTAGTAGGAGTAGGAGAGAAGGAAAGGGAAGAGAGAAGATAAGGAAGGAGGGGGCGCCGCCCCTCCCCCTAGTCCAATTCAGACTAGGCCTTGGGGGGGCACGGCCTGCCCTAGGCAGCCCTCTCTCTCTCCCTTAAAGCCCAATAAGGCCCATATACTCCCCGGCGAATTCCCGTAACTCTCCAGTACTCCGATAAATACCCGAACCACTCAGAACCTTTCCGATGTCCGAATATAGCCTTCCAATATATCGATCTTTACGTCTCGAACATTTTGAGACTCCTCGTCATGTCCCTGATCTCATACGGGACTCCGAACAACCTTAGGTACATCAAAACACATAAAATCATAATACCGATCGTCACCGAACATTAAGCGTGCGGACCCTACGGGTTCGAGAACTATGTAGGCATGACCGAGACACGTCTCCGGTCGATAACCAATAGCGGAACCTGGATGCTCATATTGGCTCCCACATATTCTACGAAGATCTTTATTGGTCAAACCGCATAACAACATACGTTGTTCCCTTTGTCATCGGTATGTTACTTGCCCGAGATTCGATCGTCGGTATCTCAATACCTAGTTCAATCTCGTTATCGGTAAGTCTCTTTACTCGTTCCGTAATGCATCATCCCTTAACTAACTCATTAGTCACATTGCTTGCAAGGCTTATAGTGATGTGCATTACCGAGAGGGCCCAGAGGTACCTCTCCGACAATCAAAAGTGACAAATCCTAATCTCGATCTATGCCAACTCAACAAACACCATCGGAGACACCTGTAGAGCACCTTTATAATCACCCAGTTACGTTTTGACGTTTGGTAGCACACAAAGTGTTCCTCCGGTATTCGGGAGTTGCATAATCTCGTAGTCATAGGAACATGTATAAGTCATGAAGAAAGCAATAGAAACATACTAAACGATCAAGTGCTAAGATAACGGAATGGGTCAAGTCAATCACATCATTCCCTAATGATGTGATCCCGTTAATCAAATGACAACTCATGTCTATGGCTAGGAAACTTAACCATCATTGATTCAACGAGCTAGTCAGGTAGAGGCATACTAGTGACACCCTGTTTGTCTATGTATTCACACATGTACTAAGTTTCCGGTTAAGACAATTCTAGCATGAATAATAAACATTTATCATGATATAAGGAAATATAAATAACAACTTTATTATTGTCTCTAGGGCATATTTCCTTCAGTCTCCCACTTGCACTAGAGTCAATAATCTAGTTCACATCACCATGTGATTTAACACCAATATTCACATCTGTATGTGATTAACATCCGTAGTTCACATCGTCATGTGATCAACAGCCGAAGGGTTTACTAGAGTCAATAATCTAGTTCACATCGCTATGTGATTAACATCCAAAGAGTACTAAGGTGTGATCATGTTTTGCTTGTGAGAGAAGTTTAGTCAACGGGTCCGTCACATTCAGAGCCGTATGTATTTTGCAAATATTTTATGTCTACAATGCTCTGCAGGAGCTACTCTAGCTAATTGCTCCCACTTTCAATATGTATCCAGATTGAGACTTAGAGTCATCTGGATCGGTGTAAAAGCTTGCATCGACGTAACTCTTTAGGACGAACTCTTTATCACCCCCATCACCGAGAAACATTTCCTTAGTCCTTACTAAGGATAATCTTGACCGCTGTCCAGTGATCTACTCCTAGATCAAAATTGTACTCCCTTGCCAAACTCAGGGCAGGGTACACAATAAGTCTGGTACACAGCACAACATACTTTGTAGAACCTATGACTGTGGCATAGGGAATGACTTTCATTCTTTTCTATTTTCTGCCATGGTCGGGCTTTGAGTCTTAATCAACTTTACACCTTGTAATACAGACAAGAATTCCTTCTTTGACTAATCCATTTTGAACTCTTTCAAAAACTCGTCAAGGTGTTTACTCATTGAAATATCTTATCAAGCGTCTTGATCTATCTCTATAGATCTTGATGTCCAATATGTAAGCAGCTTCACCAAGGTCTTTCATTGAAAAACTCTTTTTCAAGTAACCCTTTATGCTATCGAGAAATTCTATATCATTTCCAATCAACAATATGTCATCCACATATAATATTAGAAATGCTACAGAGCTCCCACTCACTTTCTTGTAAATACAGGCGTCTCCAAAAGTCTGTATAAAACCATATGCTTCGATCAACTCATCAAAGCGTATATTCCAACTCTGAGAGGCTTTCACCAGTCCATAAATGGATCACTGGAGCTTGCACACTTTTGTTAGCACCCTTTGGATTGACAAAACCTTCTAGTTGCATCATATACAACTCTTCTTTAAGAAATATCCATTTAAGGAATGCAATTTTTATATCCATTTACCAGATTTCATAAAATATGGCAATTGCTAACATGATTCGGACGGATTTAAGCATCGCTACAGTTGAGAAAATCTCGCAATCAACACCTTGAACTTGTCAAAAAACCTTTTATGACAAGTCGAGCTTTGTAGATAGTAACACTACTATCAGTGTCCGTCTTCCTCTTGAAGATCCATTTGTTTAATATGCCTTGCCGACCATCAGACAAGTCCACCAAATTCCACACTTTGTTCTTATACATGGATCCCATCTCAGATTTCATGGCCTCAAGCCATTTCGCAGAATCTGGGCTCATCATCGCTTCCTCATAGTTCGTAGGTTCGTCATGGTCAAGTAACATGACCTCCAGAACAGTATTACCGTACCACTCTGGTGTGGATCTTATTATGGTTGAACTACGAGGTTTGGTAGTAACTTGATCTGAAGTTACATGATCATTATCATCAACTTCCTCACTAATTGGTGTAGGGATCACATGAACTGATTTCTGTGATGAACTACTTTCCAATAAGGGAGCAGGTACAGTTACCTCATCAAGTTCTACTTTCCTCCCACTCACTTCTTTTGAGAGAAACTCCTTCTCTAGAAAGGATCCATTCTTAGCAATGAATATCTTGCCTTCGGATCTGTGATAGAAGGTGTACCCAACAACTTCCTTTGGGTGTTCTATGAAGACGCACTTCTGCAATTTGGGCTCGAGCTTATCAGGTTGAAGCTTTTTCACATAAGCATCGCAGCCCCAAACTTTAAGAAACAACAACTTTGGTTTCTTGCCAAACCACAGTTCATAAGGCATCGTCTCAACGGATTTTGATGGTGCCCTATTTAAAGTGAATGCAGCTGTGTCCAATGCATAACCCCAAAACGATAGTGGTAAATCGGTACGATACGTCGTAGATCGCACCATATCCAATAAAGTTTGTTTACGACGTTCGAACACACCATTACGCTATGGCGTTCCATGTGGCGTGAGCTGTGAAACTATTCCACATTGTTTTAAATGAAGGCCAAACTCATAACTCAAATATTCTCCTCCACGATCAGACCGTAGAAACTTTATTTTCTTGTTACGATGATTCTCCACTTCACTCTAAAATTCTTTGAACTTTTCAAATGTTTCAGTAGATATACCCATATCTGCTCAAATCATCTGTGAAGGTCTGGAAATAATGATACCCACCATGAGCATCAACACTCATTGGACCGCATACATCGGTATGTATTATTTCCAATAAGTCACTAGCTCGTTCCATTGTTCCGGAGAATGGAGTTTTAGTCATCTTGCCCATATGGCACGGTTCGCAAGCATCAAATGATTCATAATCAAGTGATTCCAAAAATCCATCTTTATGAAGTTTCTTCATGCGCTTTACACCAATATGGCCCAAACAACAGTGCCACAAATATGTTGCACTATCATTATCAACTTTGCATCTTTTGGCATCAATATTATGAATATGTGTATTACCATGATCAAGATTCAATAAACCATCAACATTGGGTGTATGACCATAGAAGGTTTTATTCATGTAAACAGAATAACAATTTATTCTCTGTCTTAGATGAACAATTGTATCGCAATAAACGTGATCTAATCATATTTATGCTCAACGCAAACACCAAATAACATTTATTTAGGTTCAACACTAATCTTGAAACTATAGGGAGTGTGCGATGATGATCATATCAATCTTGGAACCACTTCCAACATACATCGTCACTTTACCCTCAACTAGTCTATGTTTATTCTATAACTCCTGCTTCGAGTTACTGACCTTACTAACCGAAGAAGTATCAAATACCCAGGGGCTACTATAAACACTAGTAAGGTACACATCAATAACCTGTATATCAAATATACCCTTGTTCAATTTGCCATCCTTCTTATTTACCAAATATTCAGCGCATTTCCGCTTCTAGTGACCATTTCCTTTGCAGTATAAGCACTCAGTTTCAGGCTTTGGTCCAGCTTTGGGCTTCTTCATGGGAGTGACAACTTGCTTGTCGTTCTAATTGAAGTTCCCTTTCCTTTGTCCTTTTCTTGAAACTAGTGGTCTTGTCAATCATCAACACTTGATGCTCTTTCTTGATTTCTACCTTCATCGATTTTAGCATCACGAAGAGCTCGGGAATCATTTTCGTCATCCCTTGCATACTATAGTTCATCACGAAGTTCCAGTAACTTGGTGATTGTGACTAGAGAACTCGGTCAATCACTATCTTATCTGGAAGATTAACTCCCACTTGATTCAAGTGATTGTAGTACCTAGACAATCTGAGCACATGCTCACTGCTTGAGTTATTCTCCTCCATCTTTTAGCTATAGAACTTGTTGGAGACTTCATATCTCTCAACTCGGGTATTTGCTTGAAATATTAACTTCAACTCCTGGAACATCTCATATGGTCCATGACGTTCAAAATGTCTTTGAAGTCCCGATTCTAGGCTGTTAAGCACGGTGCACTAAACTATCAAGTAGTCATCATGTTGAGCTAGCCAAACGTTCATAACGTCTGCATCTGCTCCCGCAACAGGTCTGTCACCAAGCGGTGCATCAAGGACATAATTCTTTTGTGCAACAATGAGGATAAACCTCAGATCATGGACCCAGTCCGCATCATTGCTACTATAATCTTTCAACTTAGTTTTCTCTACGAACACACATAAAAAACATAGGGAAGCAAACAACACGAGCTATTGATCTACAACATAATTTGCAAAATACTATCAGGACTAAGTTCATGATAAATTAAAGTTCAGTTAATCAAATTACTTAAGAACTCCCACTTAGATAAAGATCCCTCTAATCATCTAAGTGATCACATGATCCATATCAACTAAACCATGTCCGATCATCACATGAGATGGAGTAGTTTTCAATGGTGAACATCACTATGTTGATCATATCTACTATATGATTCACGCTCGACCTTTCGGTCTTAGTGTTCCGAGGACATATCTGCATATGCTAGGCTCGTCAAGTTTAACCCGAGTATTCTGCGTGTGCAAAACTAGCTTGCACCCGTTGTATGTGAACGTAGAGCTTATCACACCCGATCATCACGTGGTGTCTCGGCACGACGAACTTTCGCAACAGTGCATACTCAGGGAGAACACTTACACCTTGAAATTTAGTGAGAGATCATCTTATAATGCTACCGTCGATCTAAGCAAAATAAGATGCATAAAAGATAAACATCACATGCAATCATTATAAGTGATATGATATGGCCATCATCATCTTGTGCCTTTGATCTCCATCTCCAAAGCACCGTCATGATCACCATCGTCACTGGCGCGACACCTTGATCTCCATTGTAGCATAGTTGTCGTCTCGCCAACTATTGCTTCTACGACTATCGCTACCACTTAGTGATAAAATAAAGAAATTACATGGCGATTGCATTTCATACAATAAAGCGACAACCATATGGCTCCTGCCAGTTGCCAATAACTCTGTTACAAAAAATGATCATCTCATACAATAAAATATAGCATCATGTCTTGACCATATCACATCACAACATGCCCTGCAAAAACAAGTTAGATGTCCTCTACTTTGTTGTTGCAAGTTTTACGTGGCCACTATGGGCTAAGCAAGAACCGTTCTTACCTACGCATCAAAACCTCAACGATATTTCGTCAAGTATGTGCTGTTTTAACCTTCACAAGGACCGGGCGTAGCCACACTCGATTCAACTAAAGTTGGAGAAACTGACACCCGCCAGCCACCTGTGTGCGAAGCACATCGGTAGAACCAGTCTCGCGTAAGCGTACGCCTAATGTCAGTCCGGGCCGCTTCATCCAACAATACCACCGAATCAAAGTATGACATGCTGGTAAGCAGTGTGACTATTATCGCCCACAACTCACTCGTGTTCTACTCGTGCATATAACATCTACGCATAAACGGGCTCGGATGCCATTGTTGGGGAACGTAGTAATTTGAAAAAAAATTCCTGCGCACACACAAGATCATGGTGATCCATAGCAACAAGAGGGGAGAGTGCCGTCCACGTACTCTCGTAGACCATAAGCGGAAGCGTTATGACAATGCAGTTGATGTAGTTGTACGTCTTCACAATCGACCGATCCTAGTACCGAACATACGACACCTCCGTGATCTTCACACGTTCAGCTTGGTGACGTCCCACAAACTCCGATCCAGCAAAGTGTTGAGGGAGAGTTTCGTCAGCACGACGGTGTGATGACGGTGATGATGAAGCTACCGATGCAGGGCTTCGCCTAAGCACTACAACAATATGACCGAGGTGGATTATGGTGGAGGGGGGCACCGCACACGGCTAAGAGATCAATGATCAACTTGTCTCTATGGGGTGTCCCCCTCCCCCGTATATAAAGGAGTGGAGGAGGGGGAGGGCCGGCCCTCTACTATGGCACGCCCTGGGGAGTCCTACTCCCACCGAGAGTAGGATTCCCCCCTTCCAAGTAGTAGGAATAGGAGAGAAGGAAAGGGAAGAGAGAAGAGAAGGAAGGAGGGGGCGCCGCCCCTCCCCCTAGTCCAATTTGTTCTAGGCCTTGGGGGGGGGGCGTCCTGCCCTAGGCAGCCCCTCTCTCTCTCCCTTAAAGCCCAATAAGGCCCATATACTCCCCGGCAAATTCCCGTAACTCTCTAGTACTCCGATAAATACCTGAACCACTCAGAACCTTTCCGATGTCCGAATATAGCCTTCCAATATATCGATCTTTACATCTAGAACATTTCGCTTCACCTCGTCATGTCCCTAATCTCATCTGGGACTTCGAAAATCCTTCGGTACATCAAAACACATAAACGCATAATACCGATCGTCACCGAACGTTAAGCGTGCGGACCCTATGGGTTCGAGAACTATGTAGACATGACCGAGACACGTCTCCGGTCAATAAGCAATAGCGGAACCTGGATGCTCATATTAGCTCCCACATATTATATGAAGATCTTTATCGGTCAAACCGCATAACAACATACGTTGTCCCCTTTGTCATCGGCATGTTACTGCCCGAGATTCGATCGTCGGTATCTCAATACCTAGTTCAATCTAGTTACCGGTAAGTCTCTTTACTCGTTCCGTAATGCATCATCCCGTAACTAACTCATTAGTCACATTGCTTGCAAGGCTTATAGTGATGTGCATTACCGAGAGGGCCCAGAGATACCTCTCCGACAATCGGAGTGACAAATCCTAATCTCGATCTATGCCAACTCAACAAACACCATCGGAGACACATGTAGAGCACCTTTATAATCACCCAGTTACGTTGTGACGTTTGGTAGCACACAAAGTGTTCCTCCGGTATTCAGGAGTTGCATAATCTCATAGTCATAGCAACATGTATAAGTCATGAAGAAAGCAATAGCAACATACTAAATTATCAAGTGCTAAGCTAACGGAATGGGTCAAGTCAATCACATCATTCTATAATGATGTGATCCCATTAATCAAATGATCATGTCTATGGCTAGGAAACTTAATCATGTTTGATTCAACGAGCTAGTCAAGTAGAGGCATACTAGTGACACTCTGTTTGTCTATGTATTCACACATGTACTAAGTTTTCTATTAATACAATTCTAGCATGAATAATAAACATTTATCATGATATAAGGAAATATAATAACAACTTAATTATTGCCTCTAGGGCATATTTCCTTCAAATTAGACCTTTTGGTTTATAATGCGGCCCTTTGTATGGTTTATCATACTTGAATCTGTTTGATTTTATTTTGACTCCTACACGGACATTTTGAATCTGAAAGTTGCCAATTGCCGGCTTCAACCCCAATGTAGATGCTACAACAGGTGTTTTGTCCTCCGCACTGTGACCCTTAGTCGATGTCTCGGTGCTTGCTACCTCTTGAGCATGCGTTGGTTTTCCCTTGAAGAAGAATGGGTGATGCAGCAAAGTAGCGTCAATATTTCCCTCTGTTTTTGAGAACCAAGGTATCAATCCAGTAGGAGGCTACACGCAAATCCCTCGTACCTACACAAACAAATAAGAACCTTGCAACCAACGTGATAAAGGGGTTGTCAATCCCTTCACGGCCACTTTGCAAAAGTGAGATCTGATAGAGATAATAAGATAAATATTTTTGGTATTTTTATGGTATAGATTGAAAAGTAAAGATTGCAAAATAAAATAGATCGGAAACTTATATGATGGAAAATAGACTCGGGGGCCATAGGTTCCACTAGTAGCTTCTCTCAAGATAGCATAAGTATTACGGTGGGTGAACAAATTACTGTCGAGCAATTGATAGAAACGTGTATAGTTATGAGAATATCTAGGCATGATCATGTATATAGGCATCATGTCCGCGACAAGTAGATCGAAACGATTCTGCATCTACTACCATTACTCCACACCGATGTCTACTACACAACCTTCTTCTTGTAGACGTTGTTGGGCCGGCAAGTGCACAGGTTTGTAGGACAGTAGCAAATTTCCCTCAAGTGGATGACCTAAGGTTTATCAATCCGTGGGAGGCGTAGGATGAAGATGGTCTCTCTCAAACAACCCTGCAACCAAATAACAAAAAGTCTCTTGTGTCCCCAACACACCCAATACAATGGTAAATTGTATAGGTGCACTAGTTCGGCGAAGAGATAGTGATACAAGTGCAATATAGATTGTAGATATAGGTTTTTGTGATCTGAAATAATAAAAACATCAAGGTAACTAATGATAAAAGTGAGTGTAAATGGTAATGCAATGATAGGAAACAAGGCCTAGGGTTCATACTTTCACTAGTGCAAGTTCTCTCAACAATAATAACATAGATAGATCATATAACAATCCCTCAACATGCAACAAAGAGTCACTCCAAAGCCACTAATAGCGGAGAACAAACAAAGAGATTATGGTAGGGTACGAAACCACCTCAAAGTTATTCTTTCGGATCAATCTATTCAAGAGTTCGTACTAGAATAACACCTTAAGATACAAATTACCAAAACCCTAATGTCACCTAGATACTCCATTGTCATCTCAAGTATCCGTGGGCATGATTATATGATATGCATCACACAATCTCAGATTCATCCAACCAACACAAAGTACTTCAAAGAGTGCCCCAAAGTTTCTACCGGAAAGTCAAGAAAATGTGTGCCAACCCCTATGCATAGGTTCATGGGCGGAACCCGCAAGTTGGTCACCAAAACATACGTCAAGTGGCACGTGATATCCCATTGTCACCACAGATAAACACGGCAAGACATACATCAAGTGTTCTCAAAGTAAAGACTCAATCCGATAAGATAACTTCAAGATGGAAACTCAATTCATCACAAGAGAGTAGAGGGGGAGAAACATCATAAGATCCAACTATAATAGCAAAGCTTGCGATACATCAAGATCGTGCCATAGAGAGAACACGAGAGAGAGAGAGATCAAACACATAGCTACTGGTACATACCCTCAGCCCCGAGGGTGAACTACTCCCTCCTCGTCATAGAGAGCGCCGGGATGATGAAGATGGCCACCGGTGATGGATTCCCTCTCCGGCAGGGTGCCGGAAAGGACTCCCGAGAGGTTTTTGGTGGCTACAGAAGCTTGCGGCGGTGGAACTCCCGATCTATCTTGATATTCGATGGTTTTAGGGTACGTAGGCATATATAGGTGAAAGAAGTCGGTCGAGAGGTGCTCGAGGGGCCCATAAGACAGGGGGCCACGCCCAGTAGGGGGGCGCGGCCTCCTATCTCGTGGCCTCCTCGAGGATGTTCTGACGTGGACTCCAAGTCTCCAGGATCATATTCTTCTAAAAAATCACGCTGCCGAAGGTTTCATTCCGTTTGGACTCCGTTTGATATTTCTTTTCTTCGAAATACTGAAACAGGCAATAAAACAGCAATATGGGCTGGGCCTCCAGTTAATAGGTTAGTCCCAAAAATGATATAAAAGTGTATAATAAAGCCCATAAACATCCAAAAGGGTAATATAATAGCATGGAACAATCAAAAATTATAGATACGTTGGAGACGTATCAAGCATCCCCAAGCTTAATTCCTTCTCGTCCTCGAGTAGGTAAATGATAAAAATAGAATTTTTGATGTGGAATGCTATCTAGCTTAATTCTCAATGTAATTTTCTTTATTGTGGCATGAATGTTCAGATCCAAATGATTCAAAATAAAAGTTCATATTGGTAAAAGAAATAGTAACACTTCAAGCATACAAATCAAAGTAATCATGTCTTCTCAAAATAACATGGCAAAAGAAAGTTCATCCCTACAAAATCATATAGTTAGGCTATGCTTCATTTTCGTCACACAAAGATGTTCCCAACTTCTATACCCCCGATGACAAGCCAAGCAATTGTTTCATACTTAAATAATCTCAAACTTTTTCAACCTTCATGCAATACATGAGCGTGAGCCATGATATAGCACTATGGGTGGAATAGAATATGATGATGGGGATTGTGTGGAGAAGACAAAAAAGGAGAAAGTCTCACATTGACGAGGATAATCAACGGGCTATGGAGATGCCCACCAATTGATATCAACATGACGAGTAGGGATTGCCATGCAACAGATGCACTAGAGCTATAAATGAATGCTCAACAAAAGAAAACTAGTGGGTGTGCATCCAACTTGCTTGCTCACGAAGACCTAGGGCATTTGAGGAAGCCCATCGTAGGAATATACAAGCCAAGTTCTATAATGAAAAATTCCCACTAGTATGAAAAAGACAACTTATGAGACTCACTATATGAAAAACATGGTGCTACTTTGAAGCACAATATATGAGACTCACTACATGAAGAACAAGGTGCTACTTTGAAGCACAAGTGTGGAAAAAGAGATAGTAACATTGCCCTTTTCATTTATATTTTCTCTTTTTTCTTTTTTTCTTTTTTTTTTCTTTTTTTGGGCCTTTCTTTTTTCTTTTCTTTTCTTTTTTTCTTTGGGCAATGTTCTAATAATGATGATCATCACACTTCTATTGATTACAACATATGAATTACAACTCGAAACTAGATCAAGATATGACTCTATATGAATGCCTCCGGCGGTGTACCGGGATGGTGCAATGAATCAAGAGTGACATGTATGAAAAAATAATGCATGGTGGCTTTGCCACACATACGATGTCAACTACATGATCATGAAATGGCAATATGACAAAAGTAAAGTATGTCATGATGATGATGAACGGAACGGTGGAAAGTTGCATGGCAATGTATCTCGGAATGGCTATGGAAATGCCATAATAGGTAGGTATGGTGGCTGTTTTGAGGAAGATATAGGGAGGTTTATGTGTGATAGAGCGTAACGTATCACGGGGTTTGGATGCACCGGTGAAGTTTGCACCAACTCTCAAGGTGAGAAAGGGTAATGCACGGTACCGAAGAGGCTAGCAAGGGCGGAAAGGTAAAAGTGCGTATAATCCATGGACTCATCATTAGTCAAAAGAACTCATATACTTATTGCAAAAATTTAGAAGTCATCAAAAATCAAGTACTACGCGCATGCTCCTAGGGGGATAGATTGGTAGGAAAAGACCATCGCTCGTCCCCGACCGCCACTGATAAGGATTCACAAGCCAGGTACACTTCATGTTTCAAATTTGTTACACAACTTTAACCATACGTGCATGCTACAGGACTTGCTAACTTCAACACAAGCATTCTTTAAATTCATAATCACCCAACTAGCATGACTTTAATATCACTACCTCCATATCTCAAAACAATTATCAAGCATCAAATTGATCATAGCATCCAATTCACTTTCTATGATAGTTTTTATTATACCCAACTTGGATGCCTACCATTCTAGGACCAATTTTGTAACCATAGCAAATACCATGCTATTCTAAAAGACTCTCAAAATAATATAACTGAAGCATGAGAGACTAGTAATTTCTACAAAATATAGCCACCGCCGTGCTCTAAAGGATATAAGTGACGCACTAGAGCAAATGACAAACTACTCCGAAAGATATAAGTGAAGATCAATGAGTAGTCGAATAATTGTGCAACTATGTGAAGACTCTCTAGCATTAATGAATTTCAGATCTTGGTACTCTAATCAAACAGCAAGCAAAGCAAAATAAAATGACATTGCAATGATAGCACAACTCATGTGAAGAAGCAAAAACTTAGGCTCAACCGATACTAACCGATAGTTGTTGAAGAAGGGTGGGATGCCTACCGGGGCATCCCGAAGCTTAAATGCTTGAGACTTCTTGAAATATTATCTTGGGGTGCCTTGGGCATCCCCAAGCTTGATCTTTTGTGTCTCCTTAATTCCTCTTATATCTCGGTTTCTCTTTTTCTCAAAAGCTTCATCCACAAGAAACTCAACAAGAACTCGTGAGATAGGTTAGTATAAACCAATGCAAAACTTTATCATTTTCTACTGTAGCAAATCACTAAAGTTATTATTCAACATTGCATACTAAATGCCTCTGCATATTTAATACTTCTATTCTCAAATAGAATCATTAAACAAGCAAACATATGCAAACAATGCAAACATAACAGCAATCTGTCAAAACAGTACAGTCTGTAAAGAATGCAAGAGTATCAATACTTCCCTAACTCCAAAAAATATGAAATAAAATTCCCACTGTAGTAAATTTATCATATCTCATTATTAAAAACGTTTCAACATTATATCACTCTCTGAATTTTCTAGGGAATTTTTCCAACAGCGGTAAACTTTCTGTTTTCAAACAGCAACATGTGTACTAGCAAAATAAGCATGACAAAGGCTATCCTTGACATTTTTATTGAAACTAAAGATGCAAAACACTATTATAACTAAGAGCAAGCAAATACTAACAAAGAAAATAACATGACGCTCCAAGCAAAACACATATCGTGTGGTGAATAAAAATATAGCTCCAAGTAAAGTTACCGATGAACGAAGACGAAAGAGGGGATGCCCCCAAGCTTAGGGTCTTGGTTGTCCTTGAATATTACTTTGGGGTGCCATGGGCATCCCCAAGCTTAGTCTCTTGCCAATTCTTATTCCATAGTCCATCGAATCTTTACCCAAAACTTGAAAACTTCACAACACAAAACTCCAAAGAAAACTCGTAAGCTCCGTTAGTATAAGAAAATAAAACCACCACTTAGGTACGGTAATTAACTCATTCTAAATTCATATTGGTGTAATATCTACTGTAGTCCAACTTCTCTATGGTTCATACCCTCCGATACTACTCATAGATTCATCAAAATAAGCAAACAACACATAGAAAACAGAATCTGTCAAAAACAGAACAGTCTGTAGTAATCTGTATCAAATGTATACTTATGGAACTACAAAAATTCTACCAAATTAGGAAGACCTGAGAAATTTGTTTACCAATCCAGATCGAAAAGAATCAGATCATAATCACGTTTCTGCGAATTAATAAAACTAATTTACTGGGTGCAAAAGTTTCTGATTCTCAGCAGGATCAACACAACTATCACCGTAAGCCATCCTAAAGGTCTTACTTGGCACTTTATTAAAACAAAAGATATAAAACATGATTAATACAGTAGCATAATCATGTGGACAAACAAAAACAGTAAACGTAAATATTGGCTTGTCTCCCAACAAGCGCTTTTTTTTAATGCCTTTCTAGCTAGGCATGATGATGGCAATGATGCTCACATAAAAGATAAGAATTGAAACATAACGGGAGCATCATGAAGCATATGACTAGCACATTTAAGTCTAACCCACTTCCTATGCATAGGGATTTTGTGAGAAAATAACTTATGAGAACAATAATCAACTAGCATAGGATGGCAAAACAAGCATAAGTTCAACTTGAAGCACATAGAGAGGAAACTTGACATTATTGCAATTCCTACAAGCATATATTCCTCCCTCATAATAATTTTCAGTAGCATCATGAATGAATTCAACAATATAACCAGCACCTAAAGCATTCTTTTCATGATATACAAGCATAGAAAATTTACTACTCTCCATATAAGCAAATTTTTTTCTCATTCTGAAAAGTGGGAGTATCATAAGAGACTTGAACACTAAAAATTGTTTCCACGTTAAAAGAGTAATGTTCAGAAAAAGGGTAATGATAATCATGACAAGATTTGTAAATATAATCATCACTACTTTTTATAGCATAAGTTTCATCACAATAATCATCATAAGTAGCAACTTCGTTCTCATCATAATCGATTGATACCTCTCCCAAGATAGTGGAATCACTAAATAAAGTTGACACTCTTCCAAATCCACTTTCATCAATATAATCATCATAGGTAGGAGGCATGCTATCATCATAACAACTTTGCATATCAAAACTTGGGATGCTAAAAATATCATCTTCATTAAACATAGCATCCCCAAGCTTGGGACAAACATTAATTTAAGCAAATATATTCTCAAATATTTCATCCTCATCAAACATAGCTTCCCCAAGCTTGGGCCCTTTCATATCATAAGCATGATCACTCTTATCATTAAAAATATTGATAGCACCAATAGTATAGCAATTATCATCATCACAATGAGTAGTAGGAGCAACATCATTTGGGAGGGATATCTTTTTACCTTTGTTGCTCCTTCTTTTCTTTTTCTTCTTCACATTATGTGTGGGTTCAACCTTCCTCTTTGAGCTCCTTATTGATGAGATTGGTTGAATAGAAAGCTCCTCCTCATTACCTAATTCATCACAAGAAATAATAGGAGGATATTGGGAAGTCTCTTCCCTTTCATTGGTATTCTCATCATCTTCTATTTGCTTTCTTTTCTTTAGGTAATTGGCAATATAAGAATTTTCAATGCAATTCTCCGCACAAAACATATAAATCTTTTCTAGATCAATATCAAGAAAATGCATAAGATTAAATTCTGGAATAGGCTTAGTTAAACGTTTCAACTCTTCACAACCCAAAAGCAATCTAAGTTCATTGTAATGAGAAAGGGAGATCAAATCATCACAATTTTTGGACATGATCCGATCATGAGACAATTTGCATTGGAGATGTAAATGATCTTGTTTATTGCAAAATTCACAACAGGAAAGATATCTTAAATTCTCCGCACTCTTATCTAGCCTTTCTGGCAACTTCTTAGTTTCTAAATACTTATGCCTCTTACAATATATATCTTCTCTATTTGGTGTGTTCATGCAAACATGCACTCCACAAAAGTTGACATGCTCATAAGATATATTTTCATCATGACTAGAGCAATCATCATTAATACTGTGGATATTCAAGGAGTTTATACTAACAACATTGCAATCATGCTCATCATTCAAAGATTTAGTATCAAGCATTTTAATGCACTCTTCTTCTAGCACTTGAGCACAATTTTCCTTTCCATAAAACTCATGAAAGATATTAAAAAGAAGAAGCGTATGAGAAAACTCAATTCCATTTTTTTAGTTTTCTTTTATAAATTAAACTAGTGATAAAACAAGAAACTAAAAGACTCGATTGCAAGATCTAAAGATATACCTTCAAGCACTCACCTCCCCGGCGGCGGCGCCAGAAAAGAGCTTAGTTGACGGGGTGTGAGTGAGTGCCCTTTACCTAGCCTCCCCGGCAACGGCGCCAGAAAAGAGCTTCATGTCTACTACACAACCTTCTTCTTGTAGACGTTGTTGGGCCTGCAAGTGCACAGGTTTGTAGGACAGTAGCAAATTTCCCTCAAGTGGATGACCTAAGGTTTATCAATCCGTGGGAGGCATAGGATGAAGATGGTCTCTCTCAAACAACCCTGCAACCAAATAACAAAAAGTCTCTTGTGTCCCCAACACACCCAATACAATGGTAAATTGTATAGGTGCACTAGTTCGATGAAGAGATAGTGATACAAGTGCAATATAGATAGTAGATATAGGTTTTTGTAATCTGAAATAATAAAAACAGCAAGGTAACTAATGATAAAAGTGAGCGTAAATGGTAATGCAATGATAGGAAACAAGGCCTAGGGTTCATACTTTCACTAGTGCAAGTTCTCTCAACAATAATAACATAGATAGATCATATAACAATCCCTCAACATGCAACAAAGAGTCACTCCAAAGCCACTAATAGCGGAGAACAAACAAAGAGATTATGGTAGGGTACGAAACCACCTCAAAGTTATTCTTTCAGATCAATCTATTCAATAGTTCGTACTAGAATAACACCTTAAGATACAAATAAACCAAAATCCTAATGTCACCTAGATACTCCATTGTCACCTCAAGTATCCGTGGGCATGATTATACGATACGCATCACACAATCTCAGATTCATCCAACCAACACAAAGTACTTCAAAGAGTGCCCCAAAGTTTCTACCGGAAAGTGAAGAAAACGTGTGCCAACCCCTATGCATAGGTTCATGGGCGGATTCCGCAAGTTGGTCACCAAAACATACATCAAGTGGCACGTGATCTCCCATTGTCACCACAGATAAACACGGCAAGACATACATCAAGTGTTCTCAAAGTAAAGACTCAATCCGATAAGGTAACTTCAAGTTGGAAACTCAATTCATCACAAGAGAGTAGAGGGGGAGAAACATCATAAGATACAACTATAATAGCAAAGCTCGCGATACATCAAGATCGTGCCATAGAGATAACACGAGAGAGAGATCAAACACATAGCTACTAGTACATACCCTCAGCCCCGAGGGTGAACTACTCCCTCCTCGTCATAGAGAGCGTCGGGATGATGAAGATGGCCACCGATGATGGATTCCCCCTCCGACAGGGTGCCGGAACGGACTCCCGAGAGGTTTTTGGTGGCTACAAAGGCTTGTGGCGGCGGAACTCCCGATCTATCTTGATATTCGATGGTTTTAGGGTACGTAGGCATATATAGGCGAAAGAAGTCGGTCGGGAGGTGCTCGAGGGGCCCACAAGATAGGGGGCCACGCCCAGTTGGGGGGGGCATCCTCCTATCTCGTGGCCTCCTCGAGGATGTTCTAACATGGACTCCAAGTCTCCAGGATCATATTCTTCCAAAAAATCACGCTGCCGAAGGTGTCATTCTGTTTGGACTCCGTTTGATATTCCTTTTCTTCGAAATACTGAAACAGGCAATAAAACAGCAATATGGGCTGGGCCTCCGGTTAATAGGTTAGTCCCAAAAATGATATAAAAGTGTATAATAAAGCCCATAAACATCCAAAAAGGGTAATATAATATCATGGAACAATCAAAAATTATAGATACGTTGGAGACGTATCACACACATCAACCGCTATCCAGCATGTATCTGGAGTATTAAGTTCATAAGAACAGAGTAACGCATTAGGCAAGATGACATGATGTAGAGGGATAAACTCAAGCAATATGATATAAACCCCATCTTTTTATCCTCGATGGCAACAATACAATACATGCCTTGTTGCCCCTGCTGTCACGGGGAAAGGAGACCGCAAGATTGAACCCAAAGCTAAGCACTTCTCCGATTGCAAGAAAGATCAATCTAGTAGGCAAAACCAAACTGATAATTCGAAGAGACTTGTAAAGATAACCAATCACACATAAAAGAATTCAGAGGAGATTCAAATGTTGTCATAGATAATCTTGATCATAAACCCACAATTGAACAAATCTCAACAAACACACCGCAAAAAGAATTACATCGAATAGATCTCCAAGAAGATCGAGGAGAACTTTGTATTAAGATCCAAAGAGAGAGAAGAAGCCATCTAGCTAATAACTATGGACCTGAAGGTGTGTGGTAAACTACTCACACTTCATCGGAGAGGCTATGGTGTTGATGTAGAAGCCCTCCATGATCGATTCCCCCTCCGGCGGAGCACCGGAAAAGGCCGCAAGATGAGATCTCACGGGTACAGAAGGTTGCGGCGGTGGAAATAGGGTTTCGTGGTGCTCCTGGATGTTTTCAGGGTATATGAGTTTATATAGGCGAAGGAAGTCGGTCAGGGGAGCCACGAGGGGCCCATGAGGGTGGGGGGCGTGCCTACCCCCTGGGCGCGCCCTCCTGCCTCGTGGCCGCCTCGTTTCTTTCTTGACATCCACTCCAAGTCTCCTGGATTGTGTTTGTTCCAAAAATAACTCTCCGGAAGGTTTCGTGCCATTTGGACTTCGTTTGATATTCCTTTTCTACGAAACACTGAAATAGGCAAAAAAACAACAATTTGGGCTGGGCCTCCGGTTAATAGGTTAGTCCCAAAAATAATATAAAGTGTATAGTAAAACCCATTAAACATCCAAAACGGGTAGTATAATAGCACGGAACAATAAAAAATTATAGATACGTTGGAGACGTATCAAACATCCCCAAGCTTAATTCCTGCTCGTCCTGAAGTAGGTAAATGATAAAAACAGAAATTTTGATGTGGAATGCCACCTAGCATATTTCTCAATGTAATTTTCTTAATTGTGGCATGAATGTTCAGATCCAAAAGATTCAATATAAAAGTTTAATATTGACATAAAAATAGTAAAACTTCAAGCATACTAACAAAGTAATCATGTCTTATCAAAATAACATAGCCAAAGAAAGCTTATCCCTACAAAATCATATAGTTAGGCCATGCTTCATTTTCATCACATAAAATACTCCCATCATGCACAAACCCGGTTTCAGCCAAGCAATTGGTTCATACTTTTTAACGCACTTCAGCCTTTTCAACCCTCACGCAATATATGAGCGTAAGCCATGGATATAGCACTATGGGTGGAGTAGAGTATGACGATAGTGATTGTGTGAGAGAACAAAAAAGGAGAAAGTCTCATATTGACGAGGCTAACCAACGGGCTATGGAGATGCCCATCAATTGATGTCAATATGAGGAGTAGGGATTTCCATGCAACGAATGCACTAGAGCTATAAATGTATGAAGGCTCATCAAAAGAAACTAAGTGGGAGTGCATCCAACTTGCTTGCTCACGAAGACCTAGGGCATTTTGAGGAAGGCCATCATTGGAATATACAAGCCAAGTTCTATAATGAAAAATTCCCACTAGTATATGAAAGTGACAACATAGGAGACTCTCTATCATGAAGATCATGGTGCTACTTTGAAGCACAAGTGTGGAAAAAGGATAGTAACATTGTCCCTTCTCTCTTTTCTCTAATTTTTTTGGTGGGCTTCTTTGTCCTCTTTTTTTATTTGGGCTTCTTTGGCCTCTTTTATTTTTATAAAGTACGAAGTCTCATCCCGACTTGTGGGGGAACCATAGTCTCCATCATCCTTTCCTCACTTGGGACAATGCTCTAATAATGAAGATCATCACACTTTTTATTGATTCACAACTCAAGAATTACAACTCAATACTTAGAACAAAATATGACTCTATGTGAATGCCTTCGGCGGTGTACCGGGATATGCAATGAATCAAGAATGACATGTATGAAAGAATTATGAAGGTGGCCTTGCCACAAATACGATGTCAACTACATGATCATGCAAAAGCAATATGACAACGATGGAGCATGTCATAATAAACGGAACGGTGGAAAGTTGCATGGCAATATATCTCGGAATGACTATGGAAATGCCAAAATAGGTAGGTATGGTGGCTGTTTTGAGGAAGATATAAGGAGGTTTATGTGTGATAGAGCATATCGTATCACGGGTTTTGGATGCACCGGCGAAGTTTGCACCAACTCTCAAGGTGAGAAAGGGCAATGCATGGTACCGTAGAGGCTAGCAATGATGGAAGGGTAAGAGTGCGTATAATCCATGGACTCACATTATTCATAAAGAACTCATATACTTATTGCAAAAGTTTATTAGCCCTTGAAGCAAAGTACTACTATGCATGCTCCTAGGGGAAGGGTTGGTAGGAGTTAACCATCGCGCGATCCCGACCTCCACTCATAAGGAAGGCAATCAAAGAACACCCCATGCTTCAAATTTGTCACCCAACGTTCACCATACAAGCATGCTACAGGACTTGCCAACTTTAACACAAGTATTTCTCAATTTCATAATTACCCAACTAGCATGAATCTAACATTACCACCTTTATATCTCAAAACAATTATCAAGTATCAAATTTCTCATAGTATTCAATGCACTTTATATGATAGTTTTTATTATACCTATCTTCGATGCTCATCATTTTAAGGCTAAAATTTTAACCAAAGAAAATTACCATACTGTTCTAAAAGACTCTCAAAATAATATAAGTGAAGCATGAGAGATCAATAATTTCTATAAAATAAAACCACCGCCATGCTCTAAAAAGATATAAGTGAAGTACTAGAGCAAAATTATCTAGCTCAAAAGATATAAGTCAAGCACATAGAGTATTCTAATAAATTCCGATTCACATGTGTCTCTCCAAAAGGTGTGTACAGCAAGGATGATTGTGGTAAACTAAAAACCAAAGAGTAAAATCATACAAGATGCTCCAAGCAAAACACATATCATATGGTGAATAAAAATATAGCATCAAGTAAAGTTACCTATGGACGAAGACGAAAGAGGGGATGCCCCTTAGGATTTTGGTTGTCCTTGAATTTTACCTTTGGGTGCCTTGGGCATCCCCAAGCTTAGGCTCTTGCCACTCCTTATTCCATAATCCATCAAATCTTTACCCAAAACTTGAAAACTTCACAACACAAAACTCAACAGAAAACTCGTAAGCTCCTCTAGTACAAGAAAACAAACGACCACATTAAGGTACTATAATGAACTCATTATTTATTTATATTGGTGTTAAAACTACTTTATTCCAACTTCTCTATGGTTCATACCCCTCGATACTAGCCATAGATTCATCAAAATAAGCAAACAATACACAAAAAAAGAATATCTCAAAAACAGAACAGTCTGTAGTAATCTGTAACTTTCGAATACTTCTGGAACCCCCAAAATTCTACGAAACTAGGAAGTCCTAGGCAAGTTGTCTATTAATCTTCTGCAAAAAGAATCAACTGAAAAGCATGTTTCTCTGATTTATTAAAATTATTCTTGTGCGTGCAAAAGTTTCTATTTTTCAGCAAGATCAAATTAACTTTCACCCAAGATGATCCTATAGGTTCTACTTGGCACAAACACTAATTAAAACATAAAACCACACCTAACCATAGGCTAGATGAATTATTTAATACTAAACTGGAACAAAAAGTAAATAACAAAAATAAAATTGGGTTGCCTCCTAACAAGCGCTATCGTTTAACGCCCCTCTCTAGGGATAAAAGCGAGAATAGTTCTAAGTATTGCCATATTTGGTATTCAATTCATAGGTGGCTCTCATAATAGATTCATAAGGTAATTTTATTTTCTTCTTAGTAAAGTGTTCCATGCCTTTCCTTAATGGAAATTGGAATCTAATATTTTCTTCTTTCATATCAATAATTGCACCAATCGTTCTAAGGAAAGGTCTACCAAGAATAATAGGACATGAAACGCAATCTATATCAAAGAACAATAAAATCTATGGGCACATAATTCCTATTTGCAACAATAAGAACATCATTAATCCTTCCCATAGGTTTCTTAATTGTGGAATCCACAAGATGCAAGTTCGAAGAGCAATCATCAAATTCACGGAAACCTAACACATCACACAAAGTTTTTGGAATCGTGGAAACACTAGCACCCCAATCGCACAAAGCATAGCATCCATGATCTTTAATTTTAATTTTAATAGTAGGTTCCCACTCATCACAAAGTTTTCTAGGGATAGAAGCTTCTAATTCAAGTTTTTCTTCATAAGATTGCATTAGAGCATCAACGATATGTTCAGTAAAAGCTTTATTTTGACTATAAGCATGAGGAGAATTTAACATGGATTGCAACAAGGAAATACAATCTATTAAAGAACAATTATCATAATTAAATTCCTTGAAATCCAAAATAGTGGGTTCATTGCTATGTAAAGTTTTGACCTCTTCAATCCCACTTTTACCAATTTTTGCATCAAGATCTAAAAACTCCGAATCATTGGGACGCTTTTTAACTAAAGTTGACTCATCTCCAGTCCCATCATTACCAAGATTCATATTGCAAAACAAAGATTTAATAGGGGACACATCAATCACTTTTAGATCTTCATCATTATTTCCTTCTAACCCTTCTGGTTTGGCGGCCATCTTATTAACTAAGGTGGATTGCTTATCCGAAATTTGGGCTATTATGTTTTCAAGACGAGCAAACTGAGATTTCAAACCATAAAATTCCTTAGACATATCATCAAGCTCTTCATTCATGTATTACATAAAGCTTTTTTGTTCTTTAAACTCGTTTCTAAAGAAATTGTTGCTCAAATTGTAAAGTCATAAAGCTTCTAACGTTGTTTTCGATTTCTTCCAACCTTCTAAGGTGAGGATCAATGTTTATAGGCAAGGCCATCAGGGCAAACAGGCACACAAGAAGCAAGGGGAAAAGAGGCGAACGGGGAAAAGAGGGCGATAAAACGGCAAGGGTGAAGTGGGGGAGAGGAAAACGAGAGGTAAATGGCAAATAATGTAATGTGAGGGATAGGAGTTTGTGATGGGTACTTGGTATGTCTTGACTTGTGCGTAGACCTCCCCGGCAACGGCGCCAGAAATCCTTCTTGCTACCTCTTGAGCATGCGTTGGTTTTCCCTTGAAGAGAAAGGGTGATGCAGCAAAGTAGCGTAAGTATTTTCCTCAGTTTTTGAGAACCAAGGTAGTAATCCAGTAGGAGGCTACGCGCAAATCGCTCATACCTACACAAACAAATAAGAACCTTGCAACCAACGCGATAAAGGGGTTGTCAATTCCTTCACTTCCACTAGCAAAAGTGAGATCTGATAGAGATAATAAGATAAATATTTTTGGTATTTTTATGATATAGATTGAAAAGTAAAGATTGCAAAATAAAATAGATCCGAAACTTATATGATGGAAAATAGATTCAGGGGCCATAGGCTTCACTAGTGGCTTCTCTCAAGATAGCATAAGTATTACGGTGGGTGAACAAATTACTGTCGAGCAATCGATAGAAAAGTGCATAGTTATGAGAATATCTAGGCATGATCATGTATATAGGCATCACGTCCGCGACAAGTAGGTCGAAACGATTCTGCATCTACTACTATTACTCCACACATCGACCGCTATCCAGCATGCATCTAGAGTATTAAGTTCATAAGAATAGAGCAACACATTAGGCAAGATGACATGATGTAGAGGGATAAACTCAAGCAATATGATATAAAACCCATCTTTTTATCCTCGATGGCAACAATACAATACGTGCCTTTTGTCGCCTAACATCCTTTGGGAAAGGACACCGCAATATTGAACCCAAAGCTAAGCACTTCTCCCATTGCAAGAAAGATCAATCTAGTAGGCCAAACCAAACTGATAATTCGAAGAGACTTGCAAAGATAACCAATCATACATAAAAGAATTCAGAGGAGATTCAAATATTGTTTATAGATAATCTTTATCATAAACCCACAATTCATCGGATCTCGACAATAACACCGCAACAAGAATTACATCGAATATATCTCCAAGAAGATTGAGGTGAACTTTGTATTGAGATCCAAAGAGAGAGAAGAAGCCATCTAGCTAATAACTATGGACCCGAAGGTCTGTGGTAAACTACTCACACTTCATTGGAGAGGCTATGGTGTTGATGTAGAAGCCCTCCGTGATCAATTCCCCCTCCAGCGGTGCGCTGGAAAAGGCCCCAAGATGGGATCTCACGGGTACAGAAGGTTGAGGCGGTGGAAATAGGGTTTCGTGGTGCTCCTGGATGTTTTCAGGGTATATGAGTATATATAGGTGAAGGAAGTCGGTCAGGGGAGCCATGAGGTGCCCACGAGGGTGGGGGGCATGCCTACCCCTAGGCGCGCCCTCCTGCCTCGTGGCCGCCTCGTTTCTTTCTTGACGTGCACTCCAAGTCTCCTGGATTGCGTTTGTTCCAAAAATAACTCCCGCAAAGGTTTCATTCCGTTTGGACTCCGTTTGATATTTCTTTTCTGTGGAACACTGAAATAGGCAAAAAACAGCAATTTGGGCTGGGCCTCCGGTTAATAGGCTAGTCCCAATAATAATAAAAAGTGTATAGTAAAGCCCATTAAACATCCAAAACGGGTAATATAATAGCATGGAACAATAAAAAAATCTATAATACCTAAATAGTTCATCCCCACTAAACTAATTATTTTCACATGCAGGCCATCCACGTGACCAACCTAGCCACATCATCGTTTCCTCACCGGCGTACAGGTGGAGCCCAACAGCGTGCAGTTACCACCGCGAAGACCCACCATAGGCTGACCACGGGCGTCTTCCTCCCTCACGGGCCGACCCTCACAAATTCTTGGTGGCTCTCTCCCATGCTCCACACCTCTCCCGTTGGATCCTTCTTCCTTGACTCCTCGCCTCCCGAAAACTCTAATATCGATTGATTTTCTGATGTTTCTGCCGTCCTATTGTCTCTCCAATTAACTTCCACATGATTAATTCCCATTATTCTCTTTATATCTTCTATGACAGATGATCTTCACCTTCGCTAAGATAAGAGGACCGGTTCATCTGCGAGGTCATGGGCTCCATCGAGGGAAGGGTGCTCCCGGGGACCCGGATGACACCATGGTGCGCGCCCGTGTGAAGATCGGCTACGACGCTTGCTCGCGGGAAGAGTGGCTACGAGTACGGCGCCTTCTCGGCGGCAACTCCCTGCGCAACGACGACAACAGCCCGACCACCATCACCGTCACGGTCGCGGGGGGCTCGACGACGGGAGGCACCGTCCCTGCCGGCGTTGCCGTGGGCCCCGCGGGGCCCGCCGCCGCGGTTGCTCTGAACATGCTCGCATTGTTTTGATGAAGCCCGTCGACGTCTCGCTAGCTTCTGGCCAGATCGATGGATCGGCGACGACGACACTCCACAACACATTGTTGTTCAAGGCGGGGCCGCGATCTACCTTGGCAAACAGATGGTGTACCTGCAAATGAAGATGTCGCTAGCCATCATGTGCAGGTTCTAGCTCGTGAAGGCCCACCCCGTCAATTACACCGCAGGATGACCATCTTCTCCATGGCGCACAACCTCAATCTCAAGTTGCAGGTTGGGCTATCGACTATTCCAATCTTCTCTAGCATATTGTGTCGATTGTGTTACTTAAGGTAACTCTAGTTCCTCAATTTTGTTAGCAGGATTGCACTAATTTGCCTGAAGATATGTGAAGAAATTAACTTCCACCAATCTCCTTTGATGGTATGGCTTTGATAATCTACTTTGTCGTTTAACATATCTTCTATTTGTGATTACTAATGTATTCTTGATGTATCTATAGATAATCAAAATAGTGTTTGCAGGTTACCTTTATGGGCAATTCTAACCTGCTAGCCATGTATGGTGATACAAACTATCTCTTTTGATGGTACAACTTCCACACATCTCCTTTGTAGTTCAACACATAATCTGCTAACCTGTGAAGAAATTAGCTTGCACCAATCTCCTTTGATGGTATGATGACTTCCATAATCTTATTTGTCGTTCAACACATAATCTCCTGTAATTACTGATGTATGCTGGATGTATGTCTAGATAATCAAAATATTATGTGTTTACAAGGTTTTTAGTTGTTGAAGTTATCCTGCTAGACATGTTACGGTGATCCAACTTATTTTCCATGTCTATGCATCTCTTTTTTTATTGTTCAACAATTATAATTGGACACTATTTCAATTCAGTCCAAGGCTCATACTACTCTATGGTCAAATCTTTCACATTGTCGCAGCAAAGTTAGCCAGAGATTTTTGTCGCTGTTTCCAAGCTCAAGGCGGTCAACTAGGATACTATTTAATTAAGTATCCTTCCTTTGGCTATTTAATCGATTGGGAAATGTTTTTCTCGGTTTATACATCATGTTCATATTGACTTGAAGTTTGTGCAGATAGTTGTAGTGGTTTTCGTGAGACACCTTCAAGCTCAACTTACTGAACCTAATTGGTTTGGTGTGTAGTTCATCTTTATATCATGTCATAAAACTAAATTTAGGAAAATTTATTGTCCTGAAAAGTTTTTTTTTGGGGGGGGGGGGGCACATTATATCAATATAAACGTGATATTACCTACTCCCGAGGACATAAGTTATGCCACTATTAATTATTGGGACCATACCATATGATTTATGTGTCTACATTGATATGTTAGAATTCGCTCATTACTTTTCTGAACCAGAGTCATATATATTTACAGTACCTGGATGAGATCATACGTTATGTCCTTTCTCTCCAATATTAGAAACTTGGAGAATTCTGAGGTGATTTGAGAACGCAGAGATGCATTTTAGTTGTCTAGCTGTGTTCAAAGAGGTACCATGCTTAGATCAATGTTTTAGATTTATCACTTTCGTCCTTTAGTTATGTTTTTGATTTCTGAAGAAACAAGTTATGTTATTGTTATTTTGTCATTTCTTTTGCTGATTTGAGTAATTGGTTGTGATGTGATTCTCGTGGTGTTGCCGTAGGAGGATGGGATTGTGATGTTAGTTACTCAACTTAGCTTCAGGAGAATTGGTTGTAACATGCTGGTTTCAAAGTATGTTCTGACAAAAAAATTGTTGCTCTTCAAGAATGGGTGAATTATAATGCATGATTGTGTAGTTTAGTTGGTTAGTGAAGTGAAGGATTCAGAACAACCATTTATCTGTTTGTTATCAAACTGATGAATTTAGAGCACCATTTATGTGTGCTCCATCTTTGTGAATTGCTCTTTTGTCTCACATAGTGCATTTCTTATGCTTCTTCGGCTTTAAGATTAGAACAATGAAGACTCCATCTTTTCTTTGTTTGGTCAACACCTATATTTTATGTGCGCTCCATCTTTTTGTTTCCAACTGCTTACTTTTCTAGGACAAAAGGGAAAATTACTAGCTACAATGTGATTCAGTCAGTGCTGGGACATTCAGCTACCAACTACTCCTTCCGTCTTAAGATAAGTGTCACAACTTTGTACTAAACTTAGTATGAAGTTAAGACACTTATTTTGGGACGGAGGGAGTAATTCGCATTGCCATTCGTTGCAAACATGAACTACTTATGGGTGTATTAATCACCTTAAATAGAAATGCGGCTGCCGACTACTTCCATTTATCTCCCATGAATACATGCTTGGTCTCTAAAGGAGTCCTTTTGCTTGATATCTTCTCTGAAGCTATGAGTGTTTTCATATATTTGCGTTTATACTCCTATGTTAAGAAGTAAACTCTCTCTATTCATGATGTATTGTACCCTGCCTTGGTTGCTTACCAAGTGTTTCAAATTATTTATATTCCTTTGTCTATATCCATTTTTTCCTACAATTTCCGCAGCAACGCACGGGGTATCATCTAGTTATAGATACGTTGGAGACGTATCAGTGCTCGGAGGCGGTAGTGCGTGAGGGGAACAAGGCAATCGGACTATGCAGATTTATTACCTCCACTTTGCCATAGGAGCTTGACTATGGGGGATAGTTACTAGCCCAAGTGGTTTGTGATGTTCGGTAGAGCTGAGGCATATGCCTTCTATCACGTGGTTTGTGCAAAGACAAACCCTTCGTATAAGATGGGGTAATCGCCATCGATTTTTAGTTCAACACTTGTCATCCAATCGCCGACCAGTTCTTGCTTATTATGACAGTCAGTTTTCGTCTTTCTCCACTGAGGTACTTAACCAGGTTAGCCAGGAGAACAATCCCAGTGGTTCTCCCTTTACCTTCTTAGCCGAACATGCGGAACGTAAGGAGGTAAGCATAGGAGCCGGGCAAACCAACTATTGACCCAAGACATAATTTAGAACCGATGCATATGACGCAATATCTGAGACGCCGAACAAGTACAAAAAAGATAGTGCCAGACTTGATGCATAGGGCGAGTATTATGGTCGAGCCCCCAGTCTACGAGCCGATTTCATCTCTGAAGGAAAATTGTGTCGAACTAGTGTATGGCGGCGTCGAAGAGGGAAAAAAAGATGGGTGCAATGAAAATGACTGCAGGATGACCGTAAAAGGTGGTTTTTATTTCCAAAAAGCTCGTGACATCTATCCATACAATTCAAACTGTCGAAGCATTTGTTACAGGTGCTTTACAAGAAAAAGGAAAAAAGTTTCACAGATAAAAGGTTTACACTGGGCCTTGAAGCGTGGGTTAATATCCTTACTGTGCCTTGCTGCATGTCTGCGCCTTTGCTTCTATCGGGGAGAATAACTCCGTGGAGGGGTAATAATCAGCTGACGGGCCCTTGACAAGCAGCCTTGAGAAGTCGTCGTGCTGTTCTGGCTTAATGCCGGACCGACCCTTAATGGTACCCGTTCAACGTACGAAGACGCACTACAAGAAAAACCACTTATGTGACGATATGTGTTTGTCTAGGTCACGTATTCTGTCATGCATGTACATCCATGACGATTTTATGACAGAATCAAGATAGTCATAACTGTGCTGTCATAGAAGTATTCCATGACAATACGAGAATTATCATCACTGAAGTGTCCATTTCCATGACGATAAATGGTGCGTCATGGAAGTGCTTTCTTCAAGGTAACCGACACGTGACATCCACCATAAAGGGTCGCCGTTAAGCTATTGTGTTCCGGTTTGGATTCGATAACCCGTTAACAGCCCGAACCAATGGGAATTTTCCATGTGTAAAATTCTGATTCGCCGGAGTATCCACGTGTCCACTCAGCATTGGGACAGATGTCGTGCACTCATTGGACAGGAGGCGCCTATGATAGGCCGACAGGTGGCACAGCCCAACAGTGGCCCATTCAGGTGAAAAGGCCAGTCTGTTTTACTTGGTCAAAAGGTAGCGGGGCGGCCCACGGAAAGCCTGTTAACGGCCTGTTCGCATATAACCCATTTATAGCCCGCTAACTCACGACCCGTTATGGCCTATCAGAATTAGGCCTAGTACCGGCATCTGGCCGTCCAATATGATTCCAGCCTGTTGTA
This sequence comes from Aegilops speltoides, assembly GCA_021437245.1. NCBI lineage: Eukaryota > Viridiplantae > Streptophyta > Magnoliopsida > Poales > Poaceae > Aegilops > Aegilops speltoides. The sequence continues at coordinate 317,269,212 of CM038147.1, read as the reverse complement.
ACTTCTGGCCCATGTATGGTCCATGACGTCTTTCAGCCCATATGAGGCCCTATGTAACTCTTGGTCCATTAACGGCCGTGGTGACATTGGCCCATAATGAACAATGTATCACTTTATACCCATTAACAGCCCATTATTCCATTGGGCCCTTTCTAGCCCATGTGATCTTTCAGCCTTCTAAGGGCCCATTTATTTTTGGGCTCATTTCTAGTATTCGATTACTTACGGCCCGTTACTGGCCTGTTCCGCTTGTGGGCCAAATTCAGCCCGTGGTTACAATCGGCCCGTTTGTGGCCTGCTAATCTATTCAGCTGTTTTCTTAGCGTCATCAAATACGGCCCGTTTAACCCCGTTATACATATGGGCTATTAATGACCAATTATGATCGAGCCATAAACAGACAATTTCCACTCTAGCCCGTTTACGACCCATATTGCGGTCCTTTATTGGTCCATGAATAGTACGATCCATAGAAGGCCCATTGATTCCAGCGCCCGCACAAGGCCCATTGATCCTACGACCCATAGGAGGCCCATAGATCCTACGGCCTGTAGGAGGCCCATGGTCACTACATAACGGTCCATGGTTATTACGGCCTAGTTTTAAAAAATATTTTATTGTTGCCACTAGCAAACTGCGGAAAAAGAACCGCAGTGACTACAACCAAACAATTAAAGAGGACAATAAGGAAATAAATAAGCAAGCAACTTATGCTAGGCTATTACGACTATTACACATATTACATCCACTAGGCATCAAAGTTCGCCAGCAGTGCAAATATAGGGAACAAACATCATATTACATACACTGGGCGTCTTAATTGGCCAGCAGTGCAAATAAACTAGTGATAGCAAAACAAGTCCATTACTGAAACAACTTCACAAGAGCTCAAAAAACATTATCCTGGGAATCCACCATGCTGGCAATAAGCTTAGCAAGCTGATTAGCTTTCTCCTGTTTGGCGCTAAAATCCTCCAACGCTTGTTGTTGCACAAGAAAGTATGCATCTGAATTCTCCAGGGACTTCCTCAGTCCTTTGGCTTCTTGTCGCATCACAGCTGACCGATGACTTTCAGCTTGTAGTTGAGGCTCAAGAAACCGAACTGATTCAGATAGTGAGTTCGAAGAGCCTGTGCCAGCGGTAGTGGCCAGTAACTCGAACACTACATCAAGACATGACTTTGGGGTTTTCTCACTGTCTTCAAGATAGTTTTCCTTAGCTGTTTTATTAGCTTCATTGGAGACCAACAAGGATGTCTCACTATCCTGAACCTTATCTTCATTATTTCCTTTACCATCGCTTAATAAGTTACTCTTCCCAAATATTATGTCAGCATTCTAAAAGAAGAAACAAGCAGACACATAACAGGTTTAGCATGTAGTATATGAAACTCATTTCGGTGAACCAGTTCATTAGTAAGGTGGACAGGATTAAACTACCAAGTCTTCTATTGCCAAGTAGTAAGTACATAATGACATCATCAAACAAACATATATCTATGTCCTATGGTCACTGCATTGTCTTGCCAAAACAAAATAGAGACACTGTTCAAATCATATCAGGTCAAGACAAAGCAGCATTGAAAGAATACAAGTGTGGGAAACTACACAGCACAACAAGATTTCCGATGGGTAACACGGGTATACATGTACAACAACACTATTGGCTCTGTTGTGATGCTAGTAATGTGCATGATATGAGAAGTCAACTATATACACAATTGAAATAGAAATCAAGAGAGCAATCTATAAGAGCAAACCTGTTAAAGAAACATGTTTAAACATGCCTATTGTGCCATTGGAGTTTCAATTGGATTCTTCAATTTAAAAATAAGTTTGTATGAGTAAATACAGTGATACAAGAGCAAAGCAGTATGCACCATAGCAATGAAATCTTAAATGAGAACAATTATTCTTCAGGTTTAAGCACTTGTTCTACACGAACAGAGTACACTAAGACGCACACATATAGTACTTAAAAATAAAAATGAGCTCATAGACCTTACCACATTCATGGTTCGGGACCAGTACAGAACAGGCATTCCCAGTCATCGTGCCGTAAATGTGTCTCAATAGAAAGTAAGGGAATTTGATGAGTTTGTTTGCTAGTGAAGTACATTTTCTTCAGGTAATTCCGATACTGCCACCAAGCATTCTTGAAGATAGCAGAGGTATTAACACAGGTTATATCATCCCGAGCTTCCAAATTGGTCCTTCTCTATAGATAAAAATGGGAACATTTGCTGTATTATAAGCAACATGGAGGTAGAATGTATGGGACAAAGCAAAGTATTTGCCATGAATAACATTACTTACACATAATTCCTGGAGGAACACTTGCATCTGGCTTTCCTTCAACTTTAGTATAGTATTTCCATGATGGGAGGATACGCACATAGGATTTAACAACATCAAATGCAATAGATGCTAAACTATGAATGGCTAATTGTGCTTCATCCATAGGAATAAGTGTACTAACTGGTGGAGTTGGGGTTTGCCGTGGTAGTACTGGCACTTTGGGCACTGGAGCCGCCATACTAACTGCTCTTGTTTGGGAGCTCTGTGCTAGAGATGGTGTTGTGTCAACTGGAACTGGGTTACTATCTGCTGTGGTTGGGGTTAGATTGGGTGAAGCTGGTTCTTTGTCCATCGGAGTAGGGGTACAATCTGCGAGAGTATAGGTTATGTGTGGTAGGGAAGGTTCTCATGCATGTACAACCAGGGTACCATCTCCACCAAGAGGTAGCAGTGTTTTATTTGAAGACCGCGTTTTTACTACACTAGATACTGCCATCACCCCCTCCAATTCAAATGGCTGATAAACAAGAAAAGTAGTTGAATGTACACACCTTGTATGAGAGATAGGTGCAATAGATAGTGTGGAAAAAAGAGGGCATGAAATAGTTCACATGTATATTGTTTAACTAAAAAGGATAGCATGACATAATTTCACATATATGATGTCTATCTAAACTGGATAGCATAGCATGACATAATTCAAAGATATGATGACTAACTAAACAGGATGGCATGAGATAATTATGTGATGTCTTTAGTAAACAGGTTGGCATGACATAATTCACATACATGTTATCTAAGTAATCAGGATCACGTGATATAATTCACGCGTGTGATTTATATACTAAGTAGAGGGCAGTCGCATATATGATGTCTGAACTAAGAACATGGTGTTGAATATTGTGTATATGATGTCTAAACTATGCAATGCAACACACCATATGCATGATATGAGCAGTATAACCATGCCAAGTTAGAGCATACACCTCGGTGGAGGAATAGGACTGGTCATCTGTCTCTGAATCCATCTCCGAGGAGCCATCGAGACCCAGCAAGAGATCTGCTTCGACATGTAGCATTGTATGATCTGAAGACCTTGTTTTCACTCTAGAGTTTTCCATCACCCACTCAAATGGCTGATTCACAGGAAGAGTAGTTGGATGTACAAACATTGTCAACAAATGGAAATGTAATGAAGAAAAGGATTGGCAAGATATATTTCAAATATGTGATGCCTGGTTAAACAGGATGGCATTGCATATTTCACATATACTATGGCTGGCTAAAAGAGATGAGATTGCATAATTCACATATATGATATATAAACTAAACATGTAGCATTATAGAACATGTCTAAACTAAGCATATGGCATATATGATGTCGAAAGTAGGCACTGCAAGGCAACATATGCATGATATGAGCAAGATCATCATGCCAAGTTAGAGCAAACACCTCAGGGGGTAAATAGGAGTGGCCAGCTCCGTCTGAATCCGCCTCAGAATAGATATCTTCCTCTGGATTACAATATAGAGGGAGGGAGGGAGGGTTTGCCATTGCAACCACCATGGAGCGATGTCTGCATGACATTGTATTGCCGCGAAAAACTCTTCTATTTTTCTCTACATGTTCAGCATGACTATGTACAATATCTGACTTGCATACAAAAAAACTATAGTGAGATTATGTAAGGAGAGTATGCATAAATCTAGAGTGATCGTAACAACTAGTGGATAGATCCAAAAATAATGATAGCAGGCTGATGATAGATTTACTTTAATTAAAAGACAGGTTATGATTGTTTTACTGTTTGTTTCCCACCCAAGATGAACAACATAGACATACCCTAGGTGAAACATATAATAGACAAAGATACTATTCATTGCTGCCGTGATATGTGCCCCACGAGCATTTTAAAACTAAAGTTTGAACATTAATTCGGACCTGACTTGGAGTCGAAGAGGTGAACTGGACGATAAAGTAGCAGGTAATATTAAGCAATGCATAACATAAGCAGAAACAAAAGAGTGCGACCTCTCTTGTGGACCCGTGTACTCCTCAGGTTCATCTGTTGAGTCGATGATGGTGATGCAGTTGTGGTGGGTGCCGGCGGCAGGGAAGGAGACATGAGGCGGCGAAAGACGATCGAGAGTCGTGATGTCTGGTATGGTAGATGCTTCTGGCGATGGAGCAGCTCAAGTGAGGTGGACGACGTCGTGGCAAGAGTAGGACAAACCACACAAAGTTTTCTTCGACAACTATCTGTAGCTGAAGTAATTTTGTAAGGGCTCCTTTGGCTTGCAGGATTCTAGAAACACAGGGATATGAAAAACACCGGAATAGGATAGGAATGCATGTGGGAAACAAAGCATTTGTAAACACATGATTTCTGTCAACTTGGGTGTTTGGTTCACAGGAATTGGAAGAGCAGAGAAATGCAAAGAAACATGGCAAATTAAAGTGAAACCATATGAAAGTGTGTATAGTTAGAATGTTATTCTGCCACTAATGCACTTAGTGTTGTTTTCATGCATAGGAAAAGTAGCTCCAGGTGGATGTTTTGCTCCATTCCTTTCAACAAAATGCATGAATAATTGAATAGTAGAGTACCATAGGAAAATTTCCTATTGCTATGTTTTTCCTTTGAACCAAAATATCCCTAATGGATCAACATGAATGTCGAGTAATAAGTGATGCGGCAAGTGTACAACCTCTTTGGCGTAGCCGTGTCGACCTCAGCATCATTGGGTTGGTTGCTGAAGAAGTTGTGGCAGAGGTGGCTGTCGGAGGTGTGGTGGAAGATCTGAGGCGTTTGTAGACGCCGTCCAGGGTACTGCTCTGTTGTTATGGATGGTTCTGTCATTGGATCAACTCCGGCGAGCCGTAAGACATCGAGGCTGAAGCAGCACAAGACAGACATCGTTAATCTCAAGTGGGATTCTAATAACATCTCCAATAAATGATGTAAAATACATTACCAAAATGTGGTAGATGTAAAATATACATCACCAAAAAACACCTGACTACAATAGATGAGGTAAAAACTGTTGACTCTGAACTTCACTGCCGAAACTAAAATTTACTGTGGAATCTGAATGTTACTGTGGAAACTGAACACACTGGTAGCAGAGATGTACTTAACATGTAGTTTAGGCCGCTCGAGCACTAGTAGTAGAGAAACATTGATCTAAATCAGTAGACGACCAACTAGGAATGTAGTAGCAGATAGCAGCCAGAGCAGCATCACTTGGAGGAGCAACACGAACTAGAGCCAGAGCAGCAACTTGTGTAGCTGCGGCAGCCCATGTAGTGGCATCAGCAGCGTGAGTGAGAGCAAGAGTAGAGCAGCAACACGAGCAAGGGGAAGAGCAGAGCAGCAGCGCGAGCGAGTAAGAGCCGTAGCAGCAGCAGAGTAGCGGCGTGAGCGAAAGCTGGAGTAGTAGCAGCAGCTCTGGCTAGTATGGATGCCGTTGTCTAGGGTGCCTTGCACTAGGGGAGAGCCTCCATGGAGATGTCGCCGGTGGCGCCGACTACGAGGTAGCTGCGCCATGGGGGAGTGGGATCGAGCACCGGCGGTGCCGATAGGTCAAGTTAAGGAGAAGGTGCGATGTGATGAGTGTACAACCTCTTTGGTGGTGCCGAGTAGGCCTCGGCTTCGTCCAAGGAGTTGGTGAGGATGATGCGGTTCCGGTGGAGCAGGCTAAGGCAGCACTGTGGGTTTGGAGCAGTCGTGATAGACGAGGCGATCCTCGGAGTAGCTCCTTGGAGGTGGAGGACGGGGCGGCTAAACCGGCGGGACGACGAGATCGACAACGGCATCTAGGGCGATGGATGAGGGACGTCGAGTTGTTGCGGTGGACAACGTCGTCGGGGAAGAGGCTCTGGATGGGCCACGGTGGGGTGGCGAACGGCGGAGGGTGGGGTTTCGTGGCTGGTGCGGAGAGGTTATGGTGGCCTGGGTTTTCGAATGGCAAAAAGGAGGTGATGGGAGGGGGGGGGGAACCATGACTTAGGGACGCTCTTGTCCAAAATGTAGGGTGTGTTACGAAAGTACCCCCACCGATTTGAACTAGCGGCCATTTCGGCTCAGGGTTAGAAGGGGGATTTTGCATGTCGGGATTTGGCAGCTGGAGGGAGTTTTCGCGCGTGTTGTAATTTCGGGATAGCAAGGCGTGGGTTGTGAAAGCGCGAGTTTTCGGAGCACAAAGAGACAAATCGATATCTGAATTTTCAGGATAACAAGGTGCGGGTTGAAATTTTGGGACAAGCCTAATGTGTAATAATGTACGTACCAAAAAATTTCGCACTCTCCTAAAAAAATCAATTCGCACTTCCCTCGACAAAAAACAAAAACAAGAACTATCTGCACCGCACAAAGGGAGAGTCTTGTCCCGTTTTACTATATAAATTCTATTCAAGACTATGAATCCATGTTATCTCCAATTAAATTTGTTTCGCTACCTCTATAATGCATGTAACCTACTCATACGAACACTTTAGTACATTCCAAATGTATATACTACCACTGCAATTGGAACTATATTTGAATTCGTTTCTCTATTTGAATAAGAATCTACAATCATGATTGTTGCCAAGTTAAACCATCATTTGTATATTATCTTAACAACACACCACATTATTACTATAGAGTTAGATATGAACTCTGTGTACTATATATATGAACTCGAATTCAAAATTTTGAATACACTTGACGTTGATTCCAAAGTAGTACATTTGAAGTACTATCTAGATCTTCATAATCTAAACCATGTTTCATATGTACACTGTATTTATCACACAAATTATAGTGCCCCGCCCCCTACATTATGACAAGTATTTAGCCCTCAGCTGCAAAAGCCACACATTATCACAAATTCAAATTTTTATATATATTAAATGTAGTATAACATGTTCATGACCACACCATGCATGATCCTAAAGAAAGTTTGAAGGGGAACAAGAATAATTCAAAACACCTACGTCAAGATTCCTCACCAGAGCAACGAAGGGGCTGAGGAGTTAAATGAATTCCTACTCTCTGATATAACTAGAATCCGAAAATAGTTTTCTTCTAGACTCAACAATGGCCAAACTACGAACAATCAAGGGGCTCCTATGGTTGGTGAGGCTCTGATACCAACTTGTCACGCCCAATATGCGACCCTATCCTAAAGTAACTCGAAGGTCCCACCAAGGATAGAAGTGCATATTGGAGACGCTTTTGCAAGGTGGATATCATTACATCATACCATTACAAAATAGTTGGGGATACATATAAGAGGCATACGATGCCACATGAATACAACAACAACATACATTAGAGCAACATCCGACTATGGATGAAACACAAATAGAAACTCAACTGATATCCACCCTGCTAGCCGAGGCTGCCGACCTAGAACCTATACCCTGAATGAAGAAGAAGCAGTAGAAGACCTCCAAAACAAGTAAACATCACTCTCGCGTCATGATCATGGCATTACCTGTACCTACAACTGGTGTTGTAGTAATCTGTGAGCCACGAGGACTCAGCAATCCCATTACCTTGGGTATTAAGACTAGCAAAGCTTAATGGGTATGGAATGGATAAGTGGTGAGGTTGCAGCAGCGACTAAGCATGATATGGTGGCTAACTTACGAATACATGAATAAGATGAGAAGCTACGCAAACGGTCGCAAAAGTATTGATCAAGAAGTGATCCTGAAACTACTTACGTTCATGCATAACCCAAACCGTGTTCACTTCTCGGACTCCGCCGAAAAGAGACCATCATGGCTACATACGCGGTTGATGCATTTTAGTTAAGTCAAGTGTCAAGTTCTCTACAACCGGATATTAACAAATTCCCATCTGCCACATAACCGCGGGTGTCGCGGAATTATCACGTCAGATGTCCTAGTGAAAGGAATTAGTCGTGGAGCCATCACAACGAGATTAGCTTAAAGGGGTTAAACTGGACAAAGGACACGGGGAGTTTATACTAGTTCGGCCCCTTACGGTGAAGGTAAAAGCCTACGATCCAGTTGTGGTGGAATTGATGGGGTCTCGATGAGCAGGGAGCGAACCCGTTACTTATCTCTCGAGTTGTTGTTTCTTGTCCCTGAACCGCCACCGGGTCGTCCCTTTATATACACAGGTTGACGCCCGGCGGTTTACAGAATCCCGAGGCCGGATCATACATGTGTCCGGCTCGGTTTCTATCTTTCCCTATCTTACAACACAAGTTACATATCTCATGGCAGTTTATGTCTATGGGCCCTAATCCGCCCTTGGGCTCTGGGCCTCTAAGTCTCTGTAGTAAAGCGCCATATTCCTTGTCTTCATGGGCTTCAATACGGATGATTCCTTGTGAGCATAACCCGGCCCCTCCTGGGCGGTTTATACTCAGTAGTTATATCCCCAACATTAGGCCCTAGATTGATTTGAACCTGTTCATGTCAATCTTCAACACTTAGCAAAACTCCTTCTCAAACATCGTCGTATGAACCCTGTAAACTTCCATGAAGTCATCTCCATATGAACTTTGGTAAACCGCCGTGACGTCATGTTCCAAGATTGTAGTAAATCGCCATGACATCACCTGCTTATTAAAACCTATAAATGCTTTCTTTTATTAATGTTCCTCCGAAAACCGAGGCGACAGCTGTGTCACATATCCATTTTTTGGGTTCCTCGATTCCCGCGCCTGTCACTTATCCCTTCACCTTATAAATAGGACCAGGGGTCATTTTTTCCTTTCCCCTTCGTGCCCCTTCGCCTCATCGTCTTCCTCGCGTCGCGTCAGTGCTCGAGTGCAGCCGCCATCGTCGACCTTCGCCTCTGCACCAACAACGGCCGCTACATCTACCTGATCTGACCAGAGAAATGTGGCGCCTCTCCGTTACTCCTTCCATGTCTATAAGTTTTCCTCCCTTCCACCTCAGATCTACAACTAGGGTTTCGGTGTTCTTCGGTGTTCTTGATGCCCTTTACTTGAACTTTGCTATCACATGGATCGTTTGATAAAACACGACCTTTTTCCTGTGCGGCCATAGCTAGAACCCGTTTTTCTTCATCACAACATCTCTTTTGTCAGTAAACAGATTCCATCTGGCCTTTAGCTGTTCCACTAGCACCACTTAGGGCTTCTGAATTTTTCTCCTTTTTAAGACTATGGTAGATCCAGAATTATAATACCAACTTGTAAAACCTGTTTGTGCAATACTTAGGAATTTTGTCAGATCTATAACTCCCACATCATTGTAGGCGGTTTAACCTTTAGAAGATGATAACCCGCCAGGTACCATTAGCCCTCTCTTAAACCGCCAACTCAACCTCAATGTAAACAATCCGATTTATCATGTATATATGCTTCAATTTCTTCTTCCTCTGTCCTTAGGCTAGTTTATCTGCATTAGTCATGAATCTTTAAACCGACATTGATCCTTTTTTCCAGCTTTCCATTGAAATGGCCAAAACGTTCTATGCTTGCAATTGGGATCCTTCCCGGGTTACTGAAGAACAGTTAAATGGGCTTGTTTCCACTGGCGTTTTAGCTAAGAAGGAAGTCATAAATTGGAGAGTTCCCGGTCCAGAAAATCCTCCTGAGCCCAAGGATGGAGAGGTAGTTGTTTTTGCTGACCATCTGGGTCACGGGTTTAGCCCGCCTGGTTCAAAGTTCTTTCGTGATGTTCTTGCCAGCTTCCAGATCCGCCCTCAAGATATTGGGCCTAACTCTGTATCCAATATTTGCAATTTCCAAGTTTTTTGTGAGGCTTACCTGCAAGAAGAACCCACTCTTGAACTGTTTAGAGATTACTTCTATTTGAACCGCCGCACCGAGTTCACAGATGGGCCTAACACTGAGCTGGGCGGGGTCTCAACCCAGAAGAGAAAAGATGTCATCTTCCCTCATGCCAAGCATCATAGTCATCCGAAGGACTGGAATCAAACTTGGTTTTACTGCCGTGATACATCTCGACCTGAAGAGAATCCTCTGCCGGGTTATCGTGCTCACCGGCTTACCAGAGAACATCCAATTCCTCAGCGACTGACTGCCAAGGAATAATCGAAATATGCCCCTCAGTTATCAAAACTTTGGGTGTTTGTTGCAAACGGTCTGACTGGCGTCGACTTTGTTCGGTGCTGGGTCTCTTGGAGTATTATGCCCTTAAGCTGGCGCCCCGGTTTAATGTGTGAATACATGGGAGATTTGAATGACCCTCTGTCGTGGTTCTAAGACTGACAGTAGAATGGGGGGTAGGTATGGAGAGGCAAGATCCTAGCTATGGAGCAGTTGTACAAACAAGGGATTTACGAGTTTAGGCACTTCTCGGAGGAAGTAACAGCCCTACGTCTCGGAGCACAGAGGCGGTCGACAGGATTATGTGTGTATAAGTTATAGGGGTGCGAACCCTTTACACTGAGGAGGGGGGTGGCTTATATAGTGTCCACTGCACCCTCCGCCCTCGCTATGCAGGTTTAAAGTACATAAAGGATTGGCGCATCGTAACGCCCTACATAAAGCCTCATCATGGCCATAAAGACTACTTAATTACAGACCGTTTGGATACAGAGTGGCTCCTGATCTCCTGGTGGTCGAGTGAGTCTTCATGGTCGACTGTCTTCGAGTCCGTCGAGTGGAATCCCTCTTGGTCGACTGGAAGGCAGCTTCTTCTAAATATGTCCTTGGGGAGGGTACCTTGGACAGGTCTATGCCCCTACCCTAGGTACATGACTTTGTCATTAGCCCCCGAATGGATCGAGGTTTGAGTGAGGAAGGAGTTGATAATCTTTCCGACCTGTTTTTGTGTTCTGAGCATGTCTCATCCTGGATCAATGACCTTTTCTAATGATGGTAGCAACTTTTCTTTCAGTCGCCTTGATCCATTCTTTTCTTCTATCGAGTGAACTTTTGAACTTGGTGAACTTCCGAGAGACGGATCGTAGGAAATCTACCATATGACAGGTTGATCTGCAGTTAGCGGATTTTGTGGGATCCGAATTTTGGGAAGCGCGCGAAGCGGGGCGGACCGTAGTACTCGGATGGGATAGGGCGTAGACGCCTCGATTTCTGTGCCGCCTTTTTCGCCACGTATCACGCATGCGCGACTGTTTCGGGATGTGACAAGACCGCCCGGGCCTACTTGTCAGCCACTCGGAAGCGTCCCTATATAAGGCGTCGGGCGAGGGTTTTTGAACAGTGCCTCCCAATTCTCCTCTCTGCCCTCTTCACCTCCGCCTGTTGCGCCTGCTTTCGCCTCCGCCCATCCACTCCTCGCGTGCTTCGCCGGCGACAATGGTGAAGGAGAAGACGACAGCCTTGGAGTGCGCGAATAAGGCGACGGCGACAGCGAAAGTGAAGGGGAGGGCAACCAGTCGGGGCGGATCTTCGTCGAGGTCCCGCCTGCCGCAAGGTTGGGTCCAAGGGGATTGGATCCGCTCGACCATCACTGAGGCGGATCTCAACGACCTGGCCAATGAGGGACTGATCTCTCATGGGTCAGCAAGGCTTCTGGGGACCGAGTGGCATCCGCAACCGCAGGAGGGTGAGTGTGTTCTCCTGGCCACTCATGTAGATCGTGGATTCTCTCTGCCACCGAGTCTTTTCTTCCGAGGGTTTCTGAACTTCTTTGGGGCGCAACTCCACCATTTCACCCCCAATTCCATCGCCTACCTTGCTGCTTTCGTGTCCATGTGCGAGAACTTCCTGGGTTGCCGACCGCACTGGGGTCTCTTTAAGCACATATTCACCTGTCGCTCACAGACGGTGAAAAAGGCGAATCCGGATGATGAGGACTAAGGTTATCCGGATGTGCAGGGGCCTTGGGATCCATATGAGGAGTAAGAGTACTTTCCCGGCCATGACCCTTCCTGAGTCGGTTAGAGGATGGCATCGACCGTTCTATCGCCAAGACGAAGTCGACACAGGGCCGACCGGGTCTACCTCCATTCTCCATGGACCGAGTGAACAAACCCTCTTCTCTGAAGGTGCTCCCTGAGGAGAAAGCTCAGGTAAAAATGTTGATGGAGCGCGTGGTCCAGCTCGTTCGGGACGGAGTGACGGGTATGGACCTTCTGGAGGTCTTCCTTCGACAGTGTATTCAACCACTTCAATACCAAGGCCACCCGATGTGGCTGTACTGCGGCACCGAAGATACCACTCGGGTCCATCCAGAGGCGGTCAATGACGCCACACTGGAGAGGTGGATGGCTGCCATCACAGGGAATAAAGATAACCCTCGAGGGGCTAGGAGGATCCCACCACTCGACCATACTTACACACCGGACAAGGTATGACCACTTATCCCTGGTTGTGATTTCGCTTCATTCATTCTGCTTCACTGCGAATTAGTAGATTGACCTTTGTCTTGTTTTGTTGTCTTGTTAGGCCACCACTGAGTTGTACTTGATGCCCAATGGAGCGCAAGCGTCGACTGAGGAGGAGGAAGGAAGTGGGGGCGAAAGCCCGGAGGAGTGGGACTCGGATGCGGAAGACGATGATGAGGACGATGACTCTGGTGAGGAGGAAGAGGAGGAGGAGGAGGAGGAGGAAGTTGCACCTCCTTGCTCGGAAAGACGCTCGAAGCTTGTCCATGATCCCGCGGCCGAGCGTGGTAAGGGGGTCGCAACCGTCACGCAGTCGACCAAGCGTCCTCGGACGACTTCTCCGGCGCCGACTGAGAAAGCTCCGAAGCAATCTCGAGTGGCGCTGTCGAAGCCGGCGAAGGTCTTGCCGAAGATGAAGATGGTGATCCCCACTATCTCAGGGTAATGGTGTAACTTGAGTTTTCCCGTTTCCCATGAACTTATTCTTGGTCGACTCATGAACTAATCGACTGACTTCTGGAACTGCAGTGCTGCTACTTCCGACACCTCGGCCAGGGCTGAAGATCACGAGATGGAAGATGCTGTCACTTCAAAACCTGGTATGACTCTTGTAGTTCCGTCTTCGGTCGATTGGCTCCTTGTCTCTAATTCTGATTCTTTTCCGCAGCATCATCTAACGTCATTATTGACCTTCCCGACGACAACGACAAGGAACCACTGAGGCAGAGGAGGAACAGGAAAGCGTCTGCTGGCAAGGCGACTCAGCACGTGCCAGCGCCCGAGACGTTGGTCGTGGAGGGAGACAATGTTACTCGGCCTACCATATCCTTTGTGGTGCCGTTGACGAGTGCTCGCCCTTCGTCATCGAGTGCTGCTCAACCTTCACTTTTATCGACCCACCACGTCCCAGAAGACCAAGCCAATGCTGCTAAAGAAGCAATACGCCAGGCAGGGGTCATGATGGAGCAAGTGAAGGCAATCCGAGAAGCCAGCCAGGCAGCTTCTGGCGCCAGTTCAGCTCTTCGAGTAATGTTCAGTCGGCCGGTCACCGCTTTGTTCGTTAGGATATGATATCTGAAAACCTTTCTTTCGAAAATCCTAGTGTTCGGCATACACCCACCGGGTGCGCCGATTGAAATTCGGATTAGTGGGGCACGCCGAGTGCACCCACCGGGTGTAGTCCCCAAGGCTATGGTGGATCACGGCATCGACCATAGTCTTTATGTCTTAAGCTTTTTCCTTACTCGATTAGGTCGAATGGATTCATAGGCCGGTGGGGGCATGCTGAGTGCACCCACCGGTGTAGTCCCGAGATCGTGGTCGATCTTTGGCAATCGACTACGATCAAGAACACCTCCGCTTTTTTGTTGTTGGTCGATCGTCGACTCTAATCGATAAAACTAGTGGGGCACGCTGAGTGCACCTGTATGTAGTCCTCGAGACTATGGTCGAATGTTTATATTCGCCGTAGTCTTAGAAACGCTATGATTTTTCCTTAGTCACTCGGAAGTGAATTGTCTTTGACATCTGTTGATTGGTTCTTCGCAGAAATCCTGCGAACTTGCGGCTCGTTACACTGAGTTGGAGAACAAGCACATCTAGCTCGAGCTTGATTTGAAACTGGTCCAGGAGAACTTAACGAAGGCGAAGGAGGAAGCAAAAGGTATGTTTGGTGAGACCCTCGATGACTGCCTTTGCCTCTCGTCTGCTTTGTAGTCCGATCTCATCAGAACTTTGCAGATAAGCTGAGGGATGCCCTGAAGAAGAAAGACCTTGACTTGGCTGAGATGCAAAAAACGGCTTTAGAGAAGACCAAGCTTGCGGATGAGAAGCTGGCTTCAGTCACCAAACTTGAAGAGGAAAATACCAATCTGAAAGCTGCTCTCGATGCCACCAACAAGGAGGTCAGTCGACTGAAGAGTGACAAGATTGCCCTGACTGACAAGGCCAGTGAGTTGGTGGGAAAGAAGAACGATCTGGAGGCTTATCTCGGAGGACTCGCCAAGAAGTTATTCCTCATGCTTGAAGGTAATCTTGTGTACCAAATAGATATTTTGGCTATGATTTCTCCATCAAACTGCTGTCTTGACTCGGGGGTTGTGTTTGCAGAGTTCTGCCAGAACTTTGAAGAGGAGATTGGTCGGTTGGAAATAAACCTGGATCCCATCAACTCTCCTGTTAAAGATGAAGTCACCATGAATGTGCTCCGTCTTGAATCTCGCGTTGCCGCTGTTGTCGACTATCTCGCAAGGCTGAAGGTCGCAACTTCCCGCATCGACACTACACTCTGGCCAAGAGAGACGCTTCAGAACGACCTCGAGTCTCTGATGACTCGACTGAATGAGGTTCCAAGTCGAGTGCAAGAATGGAAGAAGTCTGCTGCCAGGTGCGGCGCGGATGTTGCTCTGTCTCTGGCCCGTGTTCACTGCAAGGAGGCTCGAGAGGACAAGCTGGCAGCCCTTAGGGTGGCTAATACCAAGAAGCATGATTTCCGATCCTTCATGGAGACCTTCATCGCTGCTGCCACTCGGATTGCAGATGGAATCGACCGATGAGTTCGTTCGGCTTCCAGCCTCCACAGAGGGGTAAAAACTTCGAGCTTGATACTTTAAATTTGCCTTGGTATGCCGAGTGATTTTTGTAACCGATAACCTTAACGGCTTAGCGCCCGAGCATTTTCGGTCTCATAGATGTTACCCTAACTTGGATTCGACGTTGAATATGTTTGCATTTGGTTTGAGGTGTCTTTTGCAGGCTAAGGCGAAGCGCTTATTGCAATCGACTTGTTCCCCAACACATTTAGGCGAGCGCTCGGCTGCAGCCAAGCCTCCGAGTGGGAGGTCTGCTCCTCACACGGTAGGATTTTCAAAAACTTAGGCGAGCACTGGGCTGCAGCTAAGCCCCCGAGTGGGAGGTCTGCTCTTCACTCGGTAGGATTTTCAAAAACTTAGGCGAGCACTGAACTGCAGTTAAGCCCCCGAGTGGGAGGTCTGCTCTCCACTCGGTAGGATTTTTCAAAAACTTAGGTGAGCACTGGGCTGCAGCTAAGCCCCCGAGTGGGAGGTCTGCTCTTCACTCGGTAGGATTTTCAAAAACTTAGACGAGCACTGGGCTGCAGCTAAGCCCCCGAGTGGGAGGTCTGCTCTTCACTCGGTAGGATTTTCAAAAACTTAGGTGAGCACTAGGCTGCAGCTAAGCCCCCGAGTGGGAGGTCTGCTCTCCACTCGGTAGGATTTTTGTGATGTGCCTCTGGAGTAGAGGGCATCACGACCAGGCTCTCTGTCCCTTATGGAGAGCACATTGTACTTGTGGCGAGCTCAAGAGGAGGGTGGCAGTTGACCTGCACCTCGTCTACCTTGCAGAGCGCACGTTGTACTTGTGGCGTAGCTCGAAAGAGGAGGGTAGTAGTCGAACTGCACCTCGTCTACCTTGCGGGGTGCACGTTGTACTTGTGGTGTAGCTCGGAAGAGGAGGGTAGCTGTCGACCTGCACCTCGTCTACCTTGCGGAGCGCACATTGTACTTGTGGCGTAGCTCGGAAGAGGAGGGTAGCAGTCGACCTGCACCTCGTCTTCCTTGCAGAGCGCACATTATACTTGTACTTAGGCGAGTACTTGGACTGCAGGTAAGCCCCCGAGTGGGAGGCTGGCTCACCACTCGGTAGGATTTTATTGAAACTTAGGCGAGTACTTGGATTGCAGCTAAGCCCCCGAGTGGGAGGCTGGCTCACCACTCGGTAGGATTTTACTGAAACTTAGGCGAGTACTTGGACTGCATCTAAGCCTCCCAGTGGGAGGCTGGCTCACCACTCGGTAGGATTTTATAGTACTTAGGCGAAAACAGATTCGCAGCTAAGCCTCCGAGTGGGACGCTGGCTCACTACTCGGCAAGGATTTTTTTTACAAACTTAGGCGAAACGGATTCGCAGCTAAGCCACCCACTGAGGAGAAATTTTATTGAACAAATAAAAGTGACAACAATCATTGAGAAAATTATGACACTATTATCTTGTGAAAAAATGAACTACAGAAGTGCTTTTATTACATTTCCGAGCGGATACTTAAGTGTAAAAGGGGCGGAGCAGCTCCGCGTTCCAAGCTCGGGGCTCATTGATGTTGTGCTCGACGTTGTAAAGACGGTACGCTCCATTGTGGAGAACCTTGGCGACGATGAAGGGACCTTCCCAAGAAGGAGCAAGTTTGTGGTTTCACGATCCACTCTGAGAACCAAATCTCCTTCCCGAAGGCTCGACTCTTCACGCTTTTGGCGTGGAAGCGACGCAAGTCTTGCTGGTAAATGGTCGATCGGATCGAGCCATCTCCTTTCTTCCTCTAGAAGGTCGATCAGATCCCGCCAGGCTTGTTCTCGCTTCACTTTCGTGTAGAGCTCGACTCGAGGAGCATTGTGAAGCAGGTCACTCGGCAAGACCGCTTCACTCAGAGACCAAGAAGAACAGAGTTCTCCCAATGACCGTTAGGCGTGGTCCTTAACCCCAAAGCACCGAGGGAAGTTCGTCGACCCATGCTCCACCGCATGCTTGAGATCACGATCACCGGGTTTCAACCCTTTGAGAATCAAGCCATTGGCCCGCTCGCTTGTCCATTCGACCGAGGATGGGCGATCAAGCATAGTCGACTCGTGTGCCCCGAGATGTGCGTAACGCCCAATTCCTCCGAATCAAGTTTGACCCGTTGTCGATGATGCTGTGCGGGACTTCATATCTGAATATCAATTCTCCGATGAAGCCGACAAGAGTACCGCATCAAGGTTCTTGATGGGTTTAGCCTCGATCCACTTGGTGAACTTGTCGATCGCTACCAAAGACATGTGTGAAACCGTCACTGTTCTCAAGGGTCCAACCATATCCAACCCCCATACCGCGAAGGGCCGACGAGTGGTATGGTCTTTAAAGTCGATGCGGCTTGTGTGACATATTGGAGTAAAATTGACATCCCTCACACTTGTCGACTATCTCCTTTGCCATTTCATTCGCTCTGGCCAAGAAAATCCTGCTCGGTATGCTTTGGCCACGATGGTCCGAGAGGATGCATGATGGCCACAGTCCCCGAGTGGATGTCGCCAAGGATTATTCGACCTTCCTCTCGCGCTATGCATTTCGACCAACTCCATCGTGCTTTTCTATACAAGCTGTTCCTTATCACAAGAAGGCCTTAGATCGGCGACGATCCGTCGAGCCTCTTCTTCGCCCTCCGGAGCTCTTTCTCAAGATATACGCGATATACGGATCGTCTAATCGGGAGTGATCACTAAAGCTTCCATGATCAGGTTGACCATCGCTGGAACTTCTACCTCACCGGATCTGTGATACTTTGGGCTGCGAGCTTCTTCAAGAAAAGGATCTTCTTTGATCGATGGAGTATGGATATGCTCCAAGAACACATCATCGATGGCTTCTCTTGAACCTATCTTCGCCAAATCATCACCGCTTGATTCTTCATCGGGTATATGGTGGAGCTCTAACCCTTTGAATTTCTTTTCAAGCTTCTCACCGCATTGTAGTATCCAAATATGGTGGGCTTCTAACGCCCCACTCCTTCATCACCGATTGACCACCAAATCTGAGTCGCCATAAACCATAAGGCGACGGACGCCGAAAGTGAAATGGCCATGTGCAACCCATATAAAAGTGCTTCATATTCTACTTCATTATTGAGGAATCAAAGTGGATCCGAGCACATATCCGAGCTTATCTCCTCGGGGAAACCAAAACTACCCCAAAGACCGAACCATTTAACATCTTAGAGCCATCAAAGAACATGGTCCAATGCTCTCGAGTGAACTTGAGTGGGCTGCTGTTGTTCAATCCACTCGGCAAGGAAATCTGCTATCGCTTGGGACTTAATGGCTTTCTTTGCCTCAAACTTGATATCAAGAGGAAGGAGTTCAATCGCCCATTTTGCCACTTGACCGCTTGCATCTCTCACAGTGTAATCTCGAAGTGGGCGTCACGACGATCGTAATAGAATGATCAGAGAAATAATGAGCAACCTTCTTCGTGGTCATGTAGATCCCATACACAAGCTTCTCATAATGAGGATATCTTTGCTTCGATGGAGTCAAAACTTCAGAAAGACAATACACTGGGCGCTGAACTTTGAAGGTTTTCCCTTCTTCTTCCTGCTCGACCATAAGCACTGTACTAACGACTTGTCCTGTGGCTGCAATGTAAAGCAACAGAGGCTCTTTGCTGATTGGAGGAGCAAGCACCGGCTGGGTGGAGAGCAGAGCTTTTAGCTCGGCAAACACCGTGATCGCTTCGAGTCCACTCGAACTTGTCCGCTTCTTCATCACGGTAAAGAGGCAATGCCTTTTCACCGAGGCGAGAGATGAATCGACTTAACGCGCCAAGCATCCAGAAGCTTCGACATCATGCACATGCATGTATGCTTCATTCGAGTATGGTGCCAACTTTTTCTGGTTAGCGCCGATTCCTCGCTCAAACGAAAACCGAGTAACTTTCCACCAGAACTCAATGTGCACTTTGATGGATTAAGCTTGATATCATACCACCGAGATTGGCAAATGTTTCAGCGAGGTCACCAACAGGTCGGAACCCTTTCGTGACTTGACTACTTATATCATCCATGTATGCTTCCACATTCCGATCGATTTGAGTGGGTAAACACTTTTGAATCATCCTCATGAACGTGGCTCTCGCATTGTTGAGACCGAACGGCATGGTGACATAGCGTATAATCAATGGAGTGATGAAAGCTGTTTTGATCTCATCGGGTCCATACAGACGGATCCGATGGTACCCGGAATAGGCGCCTAGAAAGACAATCTCACATCCCGCAATGAAGTCGACAATTTGGTCGATGCGAGGGAGAGGAAAATGATCTTTCGGGCAGGCCCGATTGATATGTTTGAAATCAATGCACATGCGAAGTGGCTTGTCCTTCTTGGGGACCATGACGACATTGGCGAGCCACTCAGAGTGGTATATCTCTCGGATAAACTCTGCTGCTAGGAGCCGAGCCACCTCCTCGCCAATGGCCTTTCTCTTCTGGACGGCGGACCGTCGAAGATGTTCTTTGACAGGTTTTGCTTTTGAGTTGACTCTAAGGCGATGCTCAGCCAGCCCCCTGGGTACACCCGGCATGTCAGCAGGCTTCCATGCAAAGATGTCCCAGTTCTCACGGAGGAACTGGATGAGCGCTTCTTCCTATTTAGAGTCGAGTGTTGTGGAAATATGAGTCGGAGCTGCACTGGGGTCGGTCGGGTGAATGTGAACAGGCTTCGTCTCTCCAGATGACTGAAATGCTGATTCTATGGCAGGCTTCTTGGCCCGCAACAAATCACTCGGATCTGCATTTTTCTTGTATTCTTCTAGCTCTACCACTGTTATCTGGGAGTCGGCAATCTTCGAGCCTTTCTGAAAACACTCTTCTGCCTTCTTCCGATTGCCAGTGATAGTGATCACGCCTTTGGGGCCGGGCATCTTTAGTTTGAGGTACACGTAACATGGTCGAGCCATGAACTGTGCATAAGCTGGTCTCCCCAAAATAGCGTGGTAGGCGCTCTAAAAATCCACGACTTCAAATGTCAGCCTCTCTTTGCGGAAATGCTTCGAGTCGCCAAACACCACGTCTAGAGCTATTTGGCTGAATGACTCAGCCTTCTTTCCAGGTATAACTCCATGAAAACTCATGTTACTGGCGCTGAGTCTAGACATCGGAATGCCCATTCCTTTTAGCGTCTCCGCATACAATATGTTGAGTCCACTACCACCATCCATCAGCACCTCCGTTAGTCGAGTGCCTTCGACAATCGGGTCGACCACCAAAGCTTGCCTCCCAGGGGTGGCAATATGAGTCAGATGATCGGTCTAGTCAAATGTAATGGGAGTTTGAGACCATCTCAGATAGCTTGGTGTCTCTGGGGCGACCATATTTACCTCACGGTTGATAACCTTCAATCGACTTTTACTCTCCACATCAGCAAAAATCATTAGGGTGGAATTGACATGAGGATATCCTGCATCACTGTCCTCCTTGTCCTCAGCCTTGTCCGACTCCTTTTCTTTGTCCTTTGGCTGTTTCCCTTGAAACTGCTGGATTAAGAGCTGGCACTGGCGAGTGGTATGTTTCGGGTAGATGAAGTTACCCTCTTCGTCTTTCTTCGTGTGGATGTGACACGGCAGATCCATCACGTCATTTCCTTCCTTATCTTTCACCTTCTTGGGGTTTCAGATCCTTTGGGCTTCCTTTGAATTTGCCTCGAGTCACAGCCGAGCCTCTCCAGAGCTGCCGGCTCGGCTTTCGCTTCGCTCCGACAGAATTTTTTTTCCGATCGACTCGCTTGTACTTGCCACTCGAGTCGGTCCTCTTCTTCACCATTGGCATTTGGTGGCGATTTCCATCATCCGACTCGTGGTCATATCTCGGGTCCGACCAAACTTCAAACTTAACTCTCGTTTAACACCATCCTTGAAGGCGCAGACTACCGATGATCGACACGCTTCTCCACCGTATGATGCAAAGTGATCCATCTTTGTATGTAATCTCTCGTGGTTTCATTCGACTTCAGACGCAGACTTGTAACTCACAATCCAGCTGGTCGCTTGCAAGTTCCTCAAATGTCTCGACGAACACTGGAAAGATCTTCCCAAGTGTAAATGCTGCTAGGAGCTAACTCGATTCAACCACGCCTCTAGCTGAACCTTCCAACATGAGTGGTAAGTGTTCCATGGCCACCTCATCATTACCGCCACCAACTGCACCGCCACTCAAGAATCTTCAAGCCAGGTTTCGTGCTTGACTCACCGTGAACTTATTTTACCCAAAGAGCCAACCCGGGTTGGGGGTATCACCGCGCTCGATGGCTCGCTAAAACATTCTCGACTGAAACATGAACTCGGCTGCTAGTGGGCGATCTCTCGCCCCGCCACTCGATGAGCTCTGTTCGATCGACCAAACCTTGCACGATGATGGATCTCACAAAGCCTGGTTCCCCGAGGTCGACCGAACTCGCCACCAAAGATCGCGCTGGTGCCTATCATCTTGCTGCCGATGAGCGAAGACCCACCCCTTGGAGGAGGAGGACACTGACGCCGATCATCACGGTCAAATCGGGTCATCATATTGGTCACGCCGACCTTCGAGTCCTCACGCTGGAGGCGATCTTGGACTATGAGCCGATCGAATCAGATTCGCAGCGACGGATCGGTCAGTGAATCCTGCTTGCGATCGTGACACGATGAATTTCGATCTCCGCTGCCGAGCAAATCTCGATCTTCATCAAGCCTTTGCCAGCCTCGACCGAGAGGGTTGAATTGACTCGCTATACGGGCTGCAACCGCTAGATTCTGAATCGGGTTCGATATACCGAGTTGGTTGCGGAAAGAGTTGACGCCGACCGATTCGGTACTGCGCTGCCGCTGCTCGTTCGAAAGTGCTCGTTGGAGGTTCTCCACGAAAGCGCACAGCCAAGTTGGCCAAACGTGCCTCCTCCAAGGCGCGAGCCTCGAGTTTCTCCGCGATGGGAGTATGCAGGCATCCATGTTCCGGCGACGAAGATCTTCCTCCGCAGGAAGTGAGCGGCTCGGGTTGATATTCCTTGTGGACCTGAGCGGGGTCGCCTCCGCCATCTATCCCGTCGGTGCAAGGGAAGCCGAGAGGACTACGAGGCCCGTTGACCATCAAAACCTCCGCTGCCGGACCATCATTGTCTTTCGGATGCATTCTCTACGGAGCTACCGATGATCGAACAGTCGTCAGAGAGATTCGCCGGGCTTGATTGCGCGACTTGGGTGGTGGCCGATTGGCGAGCCATCGCGTGTCTCACCCACCGCTGAAGCCTCGATCACCAGAGCGCTTATACCTGGCAGAGACAGGAGGGAGGACGACACAGAGTCGACCAATACAGAGTCGGTTGCGCAGCAGAACACCGCGACACACGCCCGAAAATGCGCCGCATCCGGACGGGAGCGCGCGATGTCGAGTGGAGCCTCCTAGAGCCAAGCAGAGTCGCCGGCGATGAAAGTGAGAGCGCCGAGACGGATCTCATGACCCTCACCGTAACTCCGCAGAAACTATGATGAAGGCAATCGAACAATTATGCATTTCTCCAAAATCGCTAAGACACCAGCCCCACGGTGGACGCCAACCGTCGTGGTTCTAAGACCGACAAGAGAATGGGGGTAGGTATGGAGAGGCAAGATCCTAGCTATGGAGCAGCTTGTATGCATAAGGATTTATGAGTTCAGCCCTTCTCGGAGGAAGTAACAGCCCCACGCCTCGGAGCCCGGAGGCGGTCGATCGGATTATGTGTGTATAAGTTATGGGTGCAAACCTTTACACCGAGGAGGGGTGGCTTATGTAGTGTCCGCTGCACTTCTCCGCCCTCGCTATGCAGGTTTAAAGTACATAAAGGATTGGCTTTACTGGTAACGTCCTACATAAAGCCTCATCATGGCCATAAAGACTACTTAATTACAGACCGTTTGGATACAGAGTGGCTCTTGATCTCCTGGTGGTCGAGTGAGTCTTCATGGTCGACTGTCTTCGAGTCCGTCGAGTGTAATCCCTCTTGGTCGGCTGGAAGACAGCTTCTTCTAAATATGTCCTTGGGGAGGGTATCTTGGACAGGTCCATGCCCCTACCCTAGGTACATGACTTCGTCACCCTCAGCATGATATTCACATCCAGCTCACCGATGACGAGGTCACCGAATATGTCAAGAAGATGCTTGATGAACCGGTGGCAGTATGCAGCAAAGTAGGGCTTAGTCCCTTCTGTACTTCCAATAAACCGCCAGCTGTAAGAACTGCCTCTTTTTGGTCTTAATCCATCCCTTCTTAAATATTCCTTTATAATTTTTTGTCCATGTGTATAGGGTGATGATCCGTTCTGGAAGATGAAATCACAAGATAAATCGGCGAAGCTGCAAGATAAACTGGTAAGAGCACCTCGTGTCAAGACCAGAGTTACAAAGAAGCCCGCAAAGAAAAGAACTGCCGAAGCCTCTGACTTGCCCAATGATGAAGAGCTCGATGACCCAGAATCAGAGGTAGAACTTGACTCTCTTTGTTCTTTTCTCATACACCTCATTGACAATGATTATTATCAGGATGATGCGGAAGCTAGCCACGTTGGTGATGTAGAGGTAATTGTTCTATCCTCCGACTCAAATCATGTGCCAGTACCAAAATTCCGTCGAGCAGTCTGGAAAGTAAAATATTCACACCCTCTTGTTTATTTGGATCCGCACTTTTCTTTGAAGACACAATAGCATGAAGCTCACCGCACAACCCGGCACAGTGGTCAAGTGGTCACCTCCTCCGATCTACCATATTCTCCGGTTCGCAAACGCCGTCAAGAGGTCTCTTGTTCTGCTAATACACTTTATCCCAAGGCGGGTTACTTCCAATATCCTCTTAATCCATATGATTCGAATTATCAGGGAACCTCCCATTCATCCTCCGGCGAGTCATCAGCCACACAGATGCCTCCACTCAAGACCGTTCCTGGGTAAGCATGACATACTTAATTTTTTATGCCTTGCACTGGTTTATTGTACTAACCTCTGGCTTTGTTATTTTTAGTGCCAAAGCCAGACTTAGCAAGAAAGCCAAGCTGACTACACCAACTGATGATAATCCATCCACTGAACCGGAGAAGACCTCAAAGGCTCTTAATCAAAATGCTGACATTACTCTGGATGATCCGGTGCCTCAGGGTCAGGATACTTTTGTTGAACCGGCGTAAATGAATCCAACGAGCGGTCCACGATCCGCCAAGCCCACCGCCGATCCACCAAGCCCAAAGAAGAACATCTCGCTAAACCGCCAGCCCGCATAAGACTGTTGATGTCACCACGATGACGCTAGGATTACCGGCTTTGGCCATACCGCCTCCGCAACCCCTGCCGCTTATCAAAGCATAGTGCCAAAGAAGAATTTTTTGCTGTGGACAAGGGCAAGTGGAAAACAGATTTATCAAGCTATGCTCACCTCAATGCTCAGGACATTCACTCTGGATATTTAAACCGTCTGTATACAAGCCGCGACTATGAATCCGGTTTAGTAGGTCTAATGAAAGAGCGATATGAGGTAAATATCCATTCCTTTGCACAAGTTCTTTTTCCTTAGAGCCTGCTTCGATTATCAACTCCAGTAGCCCCCAAGGGCTGGTTCATCAATGTGAATGTGAACCGGGACTTGTAGTAGAATGATATTGAATTTTGCTTGTGTAGCCCCCAAGGGCCGGTTTATACCTTTAGGATGAACTGGCACCTTTCCTGTCATGTAGTATCCAGTTTATTAATAAAAAATCGATTACATTGAATTGATCCGGTATGCATTAGCCCCCAAGTGCCAAGTATATAGCTTGTTATGTGCTTGGGACTTAAAATATCAGTTGAGAAGAAGCAATCCGCATTAGCCCCCAAGTGCCAAGTGTATAACTTGTTATGTGCTTGGGACTTTCAAAAAAGTATTACCAACTTGTGAACTGTCTCTTGCAGGCTGACTTGACCAAAACAGATTCTCAAATCGCCGACCTCCAAGAAAACATCAAGTCTCAGCAAGCCGAAACTTCAAAGGCCAAAGAAGAGCTGAAGGGCACTTTAACAGCCATGGAACAATTGAAGGAAGGATTGTTAGGCGAACAAGCAGATTGGGAGGCTGAAAAAGCAACTTTGCTAAAGCGGGCGGAGGATGCTGAAGCAGCCCTTAAACCAGTGACCGGCTTAAAGCGGCAAATCAACGCTATGACCTCTGCTGTTTTTGGTAAGTACCTTCTTCCTGGGTTGTACTTAGACATCCTTAAAATCTGCCTGTTTACCAGCAATCTTGTAACCATTGCAGGTAGCCGTGTTGCTCATCTTGGTTCAGACATGCACAAAAAACTGAAGGCTACCTATACATTGATAGAGCAATTATATATCGACGCTCAACGGGTCATCTGCACAACTTCATACAAAAAACCGCCCCCTACTTCAATCAAGGATACATTGGCAAAGTTATCCATGACGCCTGCCTAGCTCGAGGAGGTAAAGAGATCAACTGCAAGGGCTGGCGCTTTGTCCGCATTGACTCGGGCCAAGGCTTGGATAGCTGATCTTGATCCGGAGGATATTGGAAATGGCTATCCCAACCAAAAAGAAGATGGATGAGACTTTGACAATGATGCCCTCAGGGCTTTGACAAAGGAAATGCGTCCACTTGCGAGTAAGCTGGCTGAGGAGACTGATTTGTCTTTTCATCGGTCAATTTATGACACAGAAAACAAACGGATTGATGCGTCGACTTATGAAGCGCAAAATCTTATCCCGCCAATCCGTAAGCGTACTTATGCCCCTAATGTTGAACCGTCCGATCTTATACGCTATGAAGCTGTCTTCCGAGCTTTATCTGGGATTGACTGGGCAACCATTGACTTCCAGCCACTGGGTGGGGAGGCGGAGGGTGAACCGGCGCAGGATGATCCGCAACCTTCACATCAACCTGAGGAGGAATCATAATCCGGAGGCCGGTTTAACTTTTCATGCCGAGATATCAGCGATAAACAATTATTCTTTTGGGCGTCTGCTGCCTTGTAATAGGCTAGTTTTAAACACTTGGTCTGCTATGCCATCGTGCATAGCCACTTTGCCTGATACTGTTAATCCGTCTTGATACTGTTATATCGACTTATGCTCCTTAGCTGTTTTATGCAATCCCGTTTCTGCATATGATAAACTTAAAATTGCCCTTGCGATTTACCGCCGGACGGGTTATGATACCCAATATAAAGCCAGGGTTTATAACTAAGGCTGTAGTAATAAAAAAATGATAAAATATGAACTATATCATACCTGTGACATGGAATCACCTTGTTGATTATATCAACTTTATTGTAGTAAGGGTGATAACTCCAATTTTGAGTGCTGATAACTCCCACCATGCTGTGCTGGTTTATGATTTAGCCATGCCAGGTTATAATAAACACTCGATGATCATGCTGGCGACTTATAGTCAAAGCCAGACCGGTTTAACAGATACCAGATTAGAATTGATAGTGTACTGACAACTTATGGTTGAAAGCCACGCCGGGTTAACTGACACGGGTCATCATAGAAGTTTGCACTTGGCAACTTTTTTAAAAAATAGTCCGGGTTAGCAAGTACCGGATTGAGTATAAACCTTATCGAAATAAACATCGAAAAGAAAGATTTGTAAATAAAATATGTAAAAAAGACGAGGCTTTTCATGGGCTGCCAGGCCACTGAGTTAAACCATTTGACAAATCCTTTTAAGATGGACCTCACATTAACCAATCGTCGTTTTAGCTTTGACAAGTTCAGGGTCTATATAAGATTGACTTGTCAAACGTTCAGCGGGTCATACCAGGATTACCTAGGCGGAGTGACTTACTTGATGAAGGCAGGTTAACCCGGGGTTTTAGGTGAATACACCTGGCTTCCAAGCCTGGCTTTTATAGCCTATTGCAAGGTGTGGATGCTTTGTTCTTGTAGAAGCAAAGATCCCCCAGGCAATATTTTGAGCTGTGCTCAGTAAGCGCCTATGTTTGAGTTATGCTTTGCAATAAAACTCTCTTTGGCTCCTTACGATACTGGGTATTAAGCCCCCAAGCTTATATTTGAGCTATGCTCTTTTTTTGTAGCTTTATAAGCCGGATCAATGGATAATCAGAACTCCGCTTTACAAGCAGAAGCCCCCATGTACCAAAAAAGATATATAAGACGAACGGCAGAGGCCCCGCTTTAGCAAGGATGCTGGTTTATTTATTGATCATAATATGTACATTGTCAAAAATATATACATGATAGGAGCCTATGGCTCAATTATAGTAAGGCCGAAGATGAGCAATATTCCACGACCGGTGGGTCTCCTCCTCCGATTTGCGTTAGTCTTTGTGCTCTCGAACATCGATAAGGTAGTATGACCCGTTGTTTAGATTCTTGCTGACCACAAAGGGCCCTTCCCAAGGCGGGGATAACTTGTGCATGTCAGTCTGATCTTGGATAAGCCGGAGCACTAAGTCACCTTCTTGAAAAGCTCTGGTTTTAACCCGGCGGCTGTGATAACGACGCAGGTCTTGCTAATAAATTGCCGAACAAGCTGCCGCAATATCCCGTTTTTCATCTAACAGGTCCAATGCATCTTGGTGTGCTCTTTCATTGTCCGCTTCAACATAAGCTGCCACTCGGGGCGAGTCATGGCGAATATCACTTGGGAGAACTGCTTCTGCTCCATAAACCATGAAGAAGGGTGTATAACCCATAGATCTATTAGGGGTAGTATTAATGCTCCATAATATAGAAGGAAACTCTTCCACCCAACAACCCGACATCCTCTGCAAAGGGACCATAAGCCGGGGCTTGATACCCTTCAGGATTTCTTGATTAGCTCTCTTCGCTTGACCATTAGACTGGGGGTGAGCCACTGAGGACACATCAAGCCGGATGTGCTCACGTTGACAGAACTCTTCCATAGCACCCTTTCAGAGATTCGTGCCATTATCTGTTATAATGCTGTGTGGAAAACCAAAGCGGAAAATCACCTTTTTGATGAATTGAACCACCCACTTGGTGAATTTATCAACCGCCACTAGTAGGTGGGTCTTCTTATCCTTGGACCTCTTAAAAGGCCCAACCATATCCAGCCCCCAAGTTGCAAACGGCCAGGTGATTGGAATCATCCTCAATTCCTGGGCCGGAACATGAGCTCGACGTGAAAACTTCTGACAGCCATCACATTTCCTGACCAGATCCGCTGCATCAGCATGAGCTGTTAACCAGTAAAAACCATGTCGGAAAGCCTTAGCCACCAAGGATTTTGAACCGGCATGATGACCACAATCTCCTTCGTGGATTTAACGCAAGATCTCACAACCTTCTTCAGGAGAAACGCAACGCTGAAACGCCCCTGAGACACTGTAATGATGTAACTCACCATTGACAATAGTCATGGGCTTAGACCGCCAGACTATCTGTCTGGTTAGAACTTCATCCTCGGGTAACTCGCCACGGGTCATATACGCCAGGTATGGCACTGTCCAATCAAGGATAGCATGAGGAACCGCCACCAATTGAGCCTCTGGGTCAGGAAAAGCCAGATCCTCCTCCGTTGGTATCTTGACCGACGGATTTTGCAGAACGTCAAGAAAAAGATTGGGCGGCACCAGTTTACGCTGGGATCCGAGCCGGCTTAAAGCGTCCGCCGCTTCATTCTTGCGCCGATCAATGTGATCGACCTGATAACCCTTGAAGTGACCAACAATGATATCCACCTCACGCCGATAAGCCGCCATGAGTGGATCCTTAGAATCCCACATACCAGACACTTGCTGAGCCACTAAATCGGAGTCGCCAAAGCAATGTACCCAGATTTAGTTCATCTCCTTAGCCATCTGAAGACCGTGGAGCAAGGCCTCATACTCAGCTGCATTGTTAGTACAGGGAAACATTAAGCGGAGAACATAACAAAATTTGTCACCTCGAGGGGAAGTAATAACCACTCCAACCCCCGAGCCCTCCAATTGTCTGGATCCATCGAAGTGAATAGTTCAGTATGTGTTATCCGGTTTATACTCCGGTGCCTGTAACTCTGTCCAGTCGTTGATGAAATCCACGAGCGCTTGGGACTTGATGGCATTATGAGGCATATATTTTAACCAGTGAGGTCCAAGCTCAATAGCCCACTTAGCAACCCGGCCAGTCGCCTCCCTGTTCTGAATGATATCTCCCAATGGATCGGAACTGACCACAGTAATGGAATGGCCCTGAAAGTATTGCTTAAGCTTCCGGCTCGCCATAAAAACTCCATACACCAGCTTCTACCAATGTGGGTATCTCTGCTTTAATTCGATAAGAACCTCGCTAATGTAATAAACTGGCCGCTGAACCGGATGCTCCTTACCTGCCTCCTTGCGCTCCACTACAATGGCCACGCTGACAGCCCGGGCGTTAGCAGCCACGTATAATAGCAATGGTTCCTTATCAATAGGGGCAGCAAGAATGGGCGGTTAGGCTAACTGCTTCTTCAGATCCTCAAACGCCGCATTAGCAGCATCACTCCAGACAAAGTTGTCTGTTTTCTTTATCATTTGATACAGAGGGATGGCCTTCTCTCCTAACCGGCTGATAAACCGGCTTAACGCCGCAATACGACCCGCCAGTCATTGAACATCGTTGATGCACGCCGGTTTAGCCAGAGACGTAATAGCCTTGATCTTTTTCGGATTAGCTTCAATGCCCCTGTTAGACACCAGAAAACCCAAAAGCTTGTCTGCCGTTACACCAAAAACACACTTGGCCGGATTAAGCATCATCTTATAAACCCTCAGATTATCAAAAGTTTCCTTCAAATCAACTATTAGCATTTCTGCTTTCCTGGACTTCACCGCGATATCATCCACATAAGCATGAATGTTGCATCCAATCTGATTATGAAGGCAATTCTGCACGCATCGCTGATAAGTCGGCTGGGCGCTCTTGAGCCCAAAACGCATAGACACATAGCAGAAGGCTCCAAAGGGAGTTATAAAAGTTGTCTTCTCCTGGTCCTTAACTGCCATTTTAATCTAATGATAACCCGAATAAGCATCCAGAAAACTCAAACGCTCACAACCCGCCGTAGCGTCAATGATTTGATCAATACGAGGGAGAGAAAAGGGATCAACTGGACAAGCCTTGTTCAAATCTGTGTAATGCACACACATACGCCAAGTGCCGTTATTTTTGAGTACCAGCACCAGGTTAGCCAACCACTCAGGATGAAAAACTCCACAATAAACCCTGCTGCCAGAACCGGGCTACCTCCTCAGCAATGGCCTTGCGTCTCTCTTCATTGAAGCGACGGAGAAACTGCTTGACCGGTTTAAACTTGGGATCAATATTCAGAGTGTGCTCAGCGAGTTCCCTCGGTACACCTGGCATGTCAGAAGGTTTCCATGCAAAGATGTCCCGGTTCTCAAGGATGAACTCAATGAGCGTGCTTTCCTATTTTGGATCCAACTTAGCGCTGATGCTAAATTGCTTGGACGAATCGCCAGGAACAAAATCAACCAGCTTAGTCTCATCAGCCGATTTAAACTTCAAAGCCGGATCGTGCTGTGTAGTTGGTTTTTTCAGAGATGTCATATCTGCTGGATCAACATTGTCTTTATTGAATTTCAACTCCTTTGTTGCACAAACTGACACAGCGTAAGCCGCATCACCTTCCTCACATTCCAACGCAACCTTTCGGCTTCCATGTACTATGATGGTCCCCTTATGACCCAGCATCTTCAGCTGCAAATAAATATAACACGGCCTCGCCATGAACTTAGCATAAGCCGGCCGTCCAAACAGGGCATGGTATGGACTCTTGATTTTCACCACTTCAAAAGTCAATGTCTCTGACCTTGAATCATGATCATCTCCAAAAGCAACCTCCAGAGCCATCTTACCAACCGGATAAGCTGACTTGC
Organism: Aegilops speltoides; assembly: GCA_021437245.1. Lineage (NCBI taxonomy): Eukaryota > Viridiplantae > Streptophyta > Magnoliopsida > Poales > Poaceae > Aegilops > Aegilops speltoides. Next base: position 317,238,171 of record CM038147.1, on the reverse strand, counting down.
CAGGCACCACACCATGAAAAACGGTGTTTGACGGTTTAAGATACTTATCTGTCAACCCCATGCGACGGAAGGTTTCATAGTACAAGATGTTGATGCTGCTTCCTCCATCCATGAGTACCTTGGTGAACTTATAACCTCCAACCTGAGGTGCCACCACCAAAGCTAGGTGACCCGGATTATCAACCCAGGGCGGATGATCCTCTCGACTCCACACAATAGGCTGTTCAGACCAGCACAAAAAACAGGGTACCGCCGGTTCAACAGAGTTCACTGCCCTCTTGTAAAGCTTCTGATCACGCTTGCATAGGCTAGTGGTGAAGACATGATACTGCGCACCATTTAACTGCTTCGGGTGACTCTGATAACCTGACTATTTGATGCGAAGCATCCTACGGACATCACCATGTCAAGAGCCCATTTGGCAAGTGACACGTACGACATCTACTTCACACACACTAAGGTGAATCATCTCCTTTACACGTGCTCACTTGACCCCTTCAAGGATGGCATACTACTTGACACTTCTCCCGTGTGCATGCATAGGTATTTTCGGAACTTTACGGACAACGACGAGGAGTGCAAGCGCCAAGGAACGACTACACCATCCGCGAGGGAAGCGTGGAAGAGAAGACGGAAGAAAGGAAGAAGAAGAACGGAGCAGGATCGAGTTGCCGGATCATCCGGACTTCACCGGACGATCCGGACCGAGCCCGATGATCCGGACAACCTCTCAGACGATCCGCTAACGCTACCAAGACAACAGAACCTGCTCGACGGCGGATCATCCGGACGGTCGCCGGATCATCCGGACTTCGACACCGGATCATCCGCCACCATCCGGATCATCCGGACCCGCCAGGCGTGACTTGGGCGAAGCCCGTGTAGCCCTTCGCCCTCACTTACCCCTTCGCCCTTGGGCTATAAATAGACCTCCTCCACCTCCTTTCTAGGGTTAGCAAAGTGATAGCTCATTCTTAGGTGAGCTTTGCTCCTACCTATCTCTACTCTTGAGAGAGAGACCACTACTCCATTGGAGGCCAAGACCTCCATCTAGGAGAAGATCCCGCGGGATATCATCAAGACCCCCTTGTGGGAAGATCCATCTAGGATATCATCAAGACCTCCTCTTGGAGATGAACCTTACCTTGTATCTTTCCCTTTGTTGTTCATGTACCTTGTGATATTGTGTGTTTGATTGTCTAGTGGATGTGTGATTTGGACTTGTTCTTGAGTGTTTCCCCTTGTGATTTCTCCCCGTTTTCCCCGTGTTCATCGTGTTCTTCGAGGGATCCCACTCCAAACGTGAAAGATCGACGCTATAGGGTTCCACCCTACATCATATGGTATCTGAGCCACGTTGATCACATTTTTGGAGCCCCTACCCCATGTTTTCTAGCTTGATTTTGTTGTTTTCGTCCTAAATCCGAAAATCCCCACCAAAAATAGCCCCAAATTTTTTTGTGATTTGTTGGTTTGATGATGTTTTGTTGATTTTGATCCGTGGATTCGCTTGGTTTCAAGTGGATCTAGCATTTCCCAGTTTCCCCACCTTCCATCCACGAAATCCATCAAATTTTGCCCGAAAATCATCCATTTCCGCCCAAAAATTCGTCCCCGAGAGGAAATCCCGAGCAGTTTAACCTGCCCGGATCATCCGGACCTTCTCCCGGATCATCAGGACACCTCCCGGATCAGCTGAACCCTCTCCCGGATGTCCGGATAACCCACACACCCAGAAAACAGAACCGGCGCTGACGAACCCGGATCATCCGGATTTCCTCCCGGATCATCCGGATTTCCTCCCGGATCATCCGGACCTAGCCCAGATCATCCGAACCTCCTCCCGGATGTCCGGTTAACCCTGAAACTGACACTGACAGATTTTTGTTTTGGCCATAACTAATTCATCCGGAGTCCGATTTTGACGTTCTTTAGCTCGTTTTGAAGCTCTTGACATCCCCCATCCCACAAAAATACCACCAACATCATTTGACTCCATCATATTTTCTGAAATTTGGCAAGTTTGCCTAGGCCTTCCACCATATCATCCGCATAGCCACCACCGACTTCCGCAACCTAACCCATTTTGTTCCCCTTAGCATTTGAGGTTCTTTGAGTAGTGACTTGAGTCTCCTAAGGTGTTTCGGCTACTTAGGGACGGTTGCTTCTTCATCAACCACCACCACCACCACTTCCACATAACCTTCCCACCATACACTTCCGACAACCCAACTTAACCCAATTGTTGTTTGAGCTTGTTCGAGTTGTGGCTTGTGTCTCCTAAGGTGTTTCGGCTACTTAGGGACGGCAACTTCAACTCCGACTCGTGTATAGCCCATCATTCCATCCTAGTGCAACACCACCACCGCTTTCCGCTACCACCTTTTTGACATTTGCCATTTGAGATTTTGAGTTTGCGGTTTTTCCGTTTCCTAAGGTGTTTCGCCACTTAGGGACGAGTCTCCATCATCTTGGTATCTACACCAAGAACACCGCCACTCATCATCGCAAAGGACGGTAACCTCGACGACACCTTTGTATATTCCTTCCAATTGCATTGTTAACCCCTAGCCCATTTTGCGCCACTTACCTATCGAGACTAGCCATTTGAGTATTGCCGCAACGTTATTTGTGCACATTAGTGGTCCATACCTTCCATTGCATACATACCATATCATATTGGTATCATATCATCCATTGTGCCTCAAGTTTGTTCCCGCATATACACAATTGCTATCTTGGTTTGTGCATTGTACAAAAGTGGCCATAGAAAAAAAAGCTTTTAAGCAAAAAGAGAGCAAAGAGCTCGTGAGCAAGTGCCATAGCATCATACCCATTGCACATAAGATTGTCAAATCTACATCATATGATATCATGCTTGAGAGAAACACCGGGAACCATACATACATAGCATACTTGGGATAGAAAGAATATCCATTTTGCATCTTATAGGTTGTGCACAAGTGTCGTATCCGCCTATTGAGCAATCGTGCTAGCGTCTCTCTTGATTTGTGCAACACGAGCGTTTTGGTGGATTCCACATTTTGAGCTCATTCCTTGGTTGCACGACCCCATTTATCTATCCTTGTGTGTGTTTCCGTGTGCCATTCTTTGCTATTGGTCCATTGGTCTCACTTGCGAATTTGTGAATCTTTTTCAACATTATTGACTCTTGCTAACATTTTGCATTAAATTTTTGTGCCACTATCCTCACCGAGCTCTACCATAAGCTTTACTTGATAGGTGTGAGTGAACAAGTCCGGTACCAATTTCACTATTCTTTCATCTCACATTGAGTGAAACGGGATACATCCTCAACATTGGGAAAATGTAACTTGGTATTGTTTATCTCATTTCCAACTCACCTCTACTCGAGTCTTGTGATGGATAGGCAAGGCATTTCACCTTCGGTCTACAACAACAATGACGAGTTCGATGCCATGAACAACAACTCGGACACCAAGATGCAAGCTCAAATGGAGGAGATCAAAGCCCTCATCAAGTCCTACAAGCGATCTTCCTCATCTTCGAGAAGACGCTCAAGAGCACATGCTTCCGAGCTACCATCTCCGGCAAGATCACATCGGCATCGACACCATCACCAACAAGAACGTGAAGGTCAAGAGCTCTACATCAACAACCGCTCAATGACTTCACCATCTCCCTTGGCATCTTCGCCAAGCGACTTCAAGGCATCTTCGCCAACGGACATACGACATCTCCGCCAACAAGAACCCCAAGACTACGCTCAAGAGAAGCTACCCAAGCTCAAGTCCGCGACTTCCACGAGCTACTACGACCTCGACACCGACCACAAGATTCCTTTCTATGGGACTCAAGAACCCGAGGAGTACCTCGAGTGGGAGCGTTTGATGGACGACTACCTCAAGCTACATCAAGTTCATCCCGAAGATCAAGTGAAGTGCGCCACAAGAAACTTCCACGACTACGCCTCGACATGGTGGCTTCACACACCTTCGGAGAGCTACGAGATGAGTTGGCCCAAGACGAAGAGAGCTTTACGGCGAGAGTTTGTGCCTCCAACCTACATGGAACAACTTCGATGCCAATTGGAGAACACCACCCAAGGATCCAAGTCCATCGACAAGTACTTCAAGGAGATGATGATTGCCTTGCGACGAGCCGGCGTGGATGACCCCATTTCGATGAAGTTCCACTTCATGATGGGATTGCACAACGACATCTCCAAGACCATCTTCCTCGAGAACTACAAGTCCATCGACGACTACTACATTGGCGCTCTCAAGGCGGAACAAGAACTCATGAAGGCCAAGGCTTCTCCACCCCAAGCAAACTTCGCGGCGACCAAGCTCTACGAGAAGCATGAGGCTAGTACAACCATGATGTCCAAGGCCGACAAGCTCCAAGACGATGCTCCCAAGTGTGACTTCACCGCCATCCCTCTTTGTGGCATTGATGATGCCGAGTCTACTTCAACTCTTTTTCAAGACTGTGCGGCGACGAGTACGACTACGGAGACCCTCAAGGACCAAGCTTTGGAGGCGAGCGACAAGGTGGCGAGCAAGGATGATGCTTCCATCTTTGGAGGCGAGAGTGATGATGTGCCATCTTCGGCCTTCATCCACAACGAGAGTGATGTTGAGCCATCTTCGGCCTTCATCCACGACGAGAGTGATGTTGAGCCATCTTCGGCCTTCATCCACGACGAGAGTGATGATGTGCCATCTTCGGCCTTCATGCACGGCGACCATGACGAGATGGTTGAGCATGGGACTTTCCCTTCGACCACGGCGATGTATGATGACTTGAGTGACTTTTGCCACCATATTGAGAGTGAGAGTGACTTCACCAATAGCCCCATATATGATGAGTTGCCCCACTTTACATGTGAGGAGAGCCACCACCACCACCACTTGAGTGATTTGCGTGACTCCACCATATGTGACTTTGAGTGCACCTACTTTGAGGGAGTGAGTGAACCACCACATAGAGAGAGTGAGCTAGTTGATAGGTCTCATGAGGCCATTTGCATTTCTAACAACTTGACCTCTACCTCTATTGTGTCTTCTCGTTTGGTGCTAGGTCCTATTTATTATGACGCGCCGATCCTCGACGACTTCGTCCTCTCTTTGGACATGACGATGGACATGGTGGAATATGATGCACCCCCCACATGATTCCATCAAGATGATGATGATGACCACCATTTGGTCTTTCCCACCTCACCTACACCACTTGAGTGGAATGACAAAGGTAACATAGGTGAAGGTGATGCTCTAGTCCCACTAGTGGACATTCTTGACATTGATTTCTTGCATGATGTTGATCCACCTATTGCCATGCTTCATGCTAGTATGATTTTCCCATGCGATGAATTGCCCATTTATGATGAGAATGATGATTCTCTTGTGGAGTCTATTAGTAGTGATGCCATGTTACATAGGATTTCTTGTGACAATTCTTTAGGTCACATCATGTTTGATAATCCGCTTGCCTTGTCATATGCTATGCATGAGATCAACCATATGTCTTATTTGCAATCTCTTCATAGTGACTATGCATATGCCATTAAAATAAACCCAATTTGCACATATGGCATAGATGACAAGCCCATGGTTATTGGCATTTGTTTCTCTTGTGATGATATTGATATGCTTCCTTTGCACCATTTATCTCATATGCCATGCCATGACCACCTAGCTTCGGATATGCATTGTTTTGGATGTTGTCCATTTTCTCCATATGATGTTTCCGATATTGCTCATGAGGAGACCCCTATAGTTTCCTCATACATTTTAGGAGATTTTGATCCATCCAATCCATTGCATGATCCCAATACTTGTGTGCACCATATGCTCCCCATGAACAAACATGCTTTTGATGTGCCATATACTTGTTTGCTCAATTTGTGTCCCCATCGTGTCATACATAACAACTATTCTTTCATGATGGATGACATGTTCATATACCATGCCTCAAATTTCTTTGAGCATTGCTTATCTTGTGCTAACTCACACGTGCACATGCACATCATGATGGATGATGTGTACATTTACCACGCGCACAATTTCTTTGGTTTGTGTCTCTTTTCTGTAGGTACCCATGAATACTTGTCAACCTCGCAATCCCACGAGTTGACAAAACGAGCTCTTGAGAGCAACGATGATTTGGGATCCAATGTACTATCCTTACCAACGTCCCCTTCGCGCAAGGACTACGCGCAACTCCTCTACTTGGCTCTCACACGGCTATGGGCCATTGACCACTTCTCACATTATGCTCATTTTACCGTGCTCACTTTGCATGCTATGCTTACTTCTATGCCTTTGCCATGCAATTGTGACCCTTGTTTGCATCTACCCATGATTCTCCATTATGATATTCCTATGTGTATTGGCATGCTTGGTGGAGATCCTTGTTGCTTTTGCCATGTTTATCATGTGCCCCATTCTATTGATGCCTGTTGTGTTGGGAGAGTCATGATGACCCATTGCTATTCACATATGGCCTCTCGCCAATACATTCATGATATTGTACTCATATCTTGCTCTCATGCTTGTGCTATGACTTGTGAATTATTCATGCCCACTATTTGCACCAATGACATGTTTGCCATGATTCCTCCTAGTATGTTGCATCTTCGCACTACTAGCTTGCTTGATTTGATAGCTATGATTGCCCGCTATATTGCATCACCCATGTTCCACTACTTGCTTTCTTGGGTTGATGACATATATGCCTTGTGTGTTGCATCTAGTTCTTCACATATGCCATGTCCCTTTGCTTATCACATGCTTGACTTGATTGCCTCACACATGTTGAACAATTGCTCTTTCCTTTGTGTTGAGTGCCACGATATATTCACTACACCCTATGCACGTTATGCTTGGATTGTCTTGCACTTGCCCCATGTGTTTAGACATTTCACTATATTTGGTGTTGTGAATGACTCTTATGCCTACCATAGACCGTTCGTTGAGCTCTTTATGCATGCTTGCTATGACCTTGAGGTAGATGCTTGTTCACTTATCACATATATTTGCATCTTGACCTCCCATTTGCATGCTTGTTCCCATGATATACTTGATTGTGCTCAATTTATATGCTCAAATGCCATGCCATACTTCTTTGTCAAACCATATGCTATGCTTGATTACAACACTTGTTGGGTGATTCACCTCTTGAATGCTTGGTTTTGCTCTTACGACAACCACATTTGTTTTTCCAAGTGCTTGTTATCTTTGCTACTTTTGAAGGAATTACAAGACGGTGCGACATTGGAGGGTGCCCATTTGGAACTACAAGATGACAAATGCTTGGTGATCGTCCACTTCTACACGACGACATCATCTCTTTCCCATGGTGATTTGGATTTTGATCCGAGGTGGGATCTTTCCCAAGGGGGAGGGGATGATGCGGAGCATCCTACGGACATCACCATGTCAAGAGCCCATTTGGCAAGTGACACGTACGACATCTACTACACACACACTAAGGTGAATCATCTCCTTTACACGTGCTCACGTGACCCCTTCAAGGATGGCATACTACTTGACACTTCTCCCGTGTGCATGCATAGGTATTTTCGGAACTTTATGGACGACGAGGAGGAGTGCAAGCGCCAAGGAACGACTACACCATCCGCGAGGGAAGCGTGGAAGAGAAGACGGAAGAAAGGAAGAAGAAGAACGGAGCAGGACTGGAGTTGCCCGGATCATCCGGACCCCCAGCCGGACGATCCGGACCGAGCCCGGATGATCCGGACAACCTCTCGGACGATCCGCTAACGCGCTCAAGACAACAGAACCTGCTCGGCAAGCCGGATCATCCGGACGGTCGCCCGGATCATCCGGACCCCGACACCGGATCATCCGGGCCACCATCCGGATCATCCGGACCCCGCCTGTGTGCGTGACTTGGGCCGAAGCCCGTGTAGCCCTTCGCCCCTCACTTACCCCTTCGCCCCTTGGGCTATAAATAGACCTCCTCCACCTCCTTTCTAGGGTTAGCAAAGTGATAGCTCATTCTTAGGTGAGCTTTGCTCCTACCTATCTCTACTCTTGAGAGAGAGACCACTACTCCATTGGAGGCCAAGACCTCCATCTAGGAGAAGATCCCAAGGATATCATCAAGACCCCTTGTGGGAAGATCCATCTAGGATATCATCAAGACCTCCTCTTGGAGATGAACCTTACCTTGTATCTTTCCCTTTGTTGTTCATGTACCTTGTGATATTGTGTGTTTGATTGTCTAGTGGATGTGTGATTTGGACTTGTTCTTGAGTGTTTCCCCTTGTGATTTCTCCCCGTTTTCCCCGTGTTCATCGTGTTCTTCGAGGGATCCCACTCCAAACGTGAAAGATCGACGCTATAGGGTTCCACCCTACATCATATGGTATCTGAGCCACGTTGATCACATTTTTGGAGCCCCTACCCCATGTTTTCTAGCTTGATTTTGTTGTTTTCGTCCTAAATCCGAAAATCCCCACCAAAAATAGCCCCAATTTTTTTGTGATTTGTTGGTTTGATGATGTTTTGTTGATTTTGATCCGTGGATTCGCTTGGTTTCAAGTGGATCTAGCATTTCCCCAGGTTTCCCCACCTTCCATCCACGAAATCCATCAAATTTTGCCCCGAAAATCATCCATTTCCGCCCAAAAATTCGTCCCCGAGAGGAAATCCCGAGCAGTTTAACCTGCCCGGATCATCCGGACCTTCTCCCGGATCATCAGGACACCTCCCGGATCAGCTGAACCCTCTCCCGGATGTCCGGATAACCCACGCACCCAGAAAACAGAACCGGCGCTGACGAACCCGGATCATCCGGATTTCCTCCCGGATCATCCGGACCTAGCCCGGATCATCCGGACCTCCTCCCGGATGTCCGGTTAACCCTGAAACTGACACTGACAGATTTTTGTTTTGGCCATAACTAATTCATCCGGAGTCCGATTTTGACGTTCTTTAGCTCGTTTTGAAGCTCTTGACATCCCCCATCCCACAAAAATACCACCAACATCATTTGACTCCATCATATTTTCTGAAATTTGGCAAGTTTGCCTAGGCCTTCCACCATATCATCCGCATAGCCACCACCGACTCCGCAACCTAACCCATTTTGTTCCCTTAGCATTTGAGGTTCTTTGAGTAGTGACTTGAGTCTCCTAAGGTGTTTCGGCTACTTAGGGACGGTTGCTTCTTCATCAACCACCACCACCACCACTTCCACATAACCTTCCCACCATACACTTCCGACAACCCAACTTAACCCAATTGTTGTTTGAGCTTGTTCGAGTTGTGGCTTGTGTCTCCTAAGGTGTTTCGGCTACTTAGGGACGGCAACTTCAACTCCGACTCGTGTATAGCCCATCATTCCATCCTAGTGCAACACCACCACCGCTTTCCGCTACCACCTTTTTGACATTTGCCATTTGAGATTTTGAGTTTGCGGTTTTTCCGTTTCCTAAGGTGTTTCGGCTACTTAGGGACGAGTCTCCATCATCTTGGTATCTACACCAAGAACACCGCCACTCATCATCGCAAAGGACGGTAACCTCGATGACACCTTTGCTGTTGCTGATTTCCCTGTTGATTATAACCACCTTGGTTGCCCTGATTGCCATGTCCGCCTTGATTACCCTGAAATCCTGAACCGGAGTTACCTCCACCGTAACCCGGCCCTTGTGACCCGGATCCTGAACCGCCGGATGGTCCATGGTCATACCGAAAAAGATCCGAGTTTTTGAACTCCCTCATAATAAAACAGAACTTCCAGAGGTGCGTGGCTGGCTTCTATAGCGTCTCGTGCCTCGGGTAGGGCTGATTTAACAGGTGCTCAAGATTGACACCTGATCCTCCACTCTGTGGGGGCGGTCTACCTTTACGACACTGGCCATTTTCCTGCGCATTGGTGTTAGCCATGAAATCGGAATTACTGTCCGCTTTACGCTTACCGTAATTCCCATGGCTTGCCTGGTTATGTTGCTGTCCTTTCGCACCGCCGTTCTTCTTTCCCTTCCCCGGCTTCTCATCATCAGACTCAGGATCCTTGGTACTATCAGAGTCGACATACTTAACCAAAGCTGCCATGAGTGTTCTCATGTCATTGCAGTGACGCTTGAGTCGTCCCAACTTCAACTTTAGCGGCTTAAACCGGCAATTGCCCTCCAATGTTATGACTGCTAAATCGACATTGATGCGGTCCAATGAATGCAATATCTTTGAAACCCGGCGCACCCAATGGGTTGTCGACTCTCCTTCTTCTTGGACACAGGCGGCCAGATCCACAATTGACATGGGTTGCTTGCACGTGTCCTTGAAGTTCGTTATAAACCAGGCCTTTAACTTGGCCCTTGACCCAATGGAGTTAACCAGCTGGCTTTTCAGCCAAGTGCAAGCCGTTCCATCCAACATCATGGTGAAATATTTTGTGCAAGCCGCTTCATCCACATCCAGCATCTCCATTTCCATCTCATAACTTCGACCCTTGACTCGGGGAGTAAATCAGCGGTGTAATTGGGCACCTTACGTGGACCCTTGAAATCCTTGGGCAGCCGCACATTACGTAGAGCCGGGGTGAGGCACGGCACCCCCCAAGAGCTGAAAGCAAGACCTCATTCCACTGACGTCGTCCGACGAACTGGAGTAAACTGACGGTCCACGTGCTGCGCCACTAACTTGGCTTCTCGACGCGCTCTACCGTTTATCCACCATGTCTTGAGCATTTGCACCACCACGCACCGGATTAGGCCCTCGAGGGGCGTCATGGTTCTGTGCACTGCTAGACACAGCTGGTTCATCAATGTGCCTGCGGTAACTCTTGCTCGGGCGAGGAGTTGAATGAATTCTGTCTCTGCTATACGAATAGGCCTGCTGCTGCACCATAGCGGTTTGAAGGAGATCCCTCGCCCGCCACATCTCAACCGCCGCTGGAGACTCGCCCTCCATTGGAATAGCTGCCAACTGTGACACCGTGGCGATCATGTTATCCAAAGGGGTGGAGAAGCGACCCGATGGTGTCGGCATGTACTGCGGCGGGTCATGGGTCCGTCGAAGCGGGTCCGTCACCCGTCGCTGATCCGGCGCTCCTGTCCGAGGTACTTCTATCCGGTTTACTGCTGCCGGATTACTGGGTCCTGCTCCCAGTGTATTTAAGAGATTCATTGCTTCATAAACCGGCGGTAGACGAGACCGATGTCTCCTCCTCAGCACGTCATTCGAAGCATTCTGATCCAGCATAAGCCGGTAATTCTCAGCCTGAATCTGCTGTGACTGGGCATCTAAAGCGGCCCGCTCATCAGCCATCCTGGTTTCCTCAGCCGCTAAGTCCTCCTTGGCCTGAGTTATCTTTTCTAGCAGCTTTGTGACCTCTGCGTTATGCTTATCTTGAGTCTCCGGGGTAACTTCTGTGGTCAACAGCGTCGTCCAGGCGTCCAATAAACCGCATAGAACTTGAGCCGGCTGGCGCGCGGGGCCTCCTGCCCCGGCTGCGGATCCGGAAATCATTGATGTTGTAGTTGAAGATTGCAACGTAGGCTGCGTGCTGCCCATGAAGATCGCAACCCGGTTCGGCGGTTCATGGGGTCCCGGAATACTGTCGCCATTGAAACAGCCCCCAAACTGGCCATCTTGTAGTTGGTACAGTGACTCGGTCTCATCGGTGAATGATTCGCCATCAGAGTAAATGACCGTCTCACCATCAGACACTGGTTCAGACTCCGCACCATGGATGAATCCTACGAACGCACGCTTCATGGCAGGCTGAACCCGGGCAGGGCTTGCACGCTGAGCCGTCTCGACGAGGTCGGTGCAGATGTCTGGCTTAGGGCCCGTGTCGGTGTCAAAACCGGCGGATCTCGGGTAGGGGGTCCCGAACTGTGCGTCTAGGCGGATGGTAATAGGAGACAAGGGACACGATGTTTTACCCTGTGTTGGGCCCTCTCGATGGAGGTAAAACCCTACTCCGCTTGATTGATATTGATAATATGGGTAGTACAAGAGTGGATCTACCACGAGATCAAGGAGGCTAAACCCTAGAAGCTAGCCTATGGTATGATTGTTGTAATGGTTGTTGTGTTCTACGGACTAAAAACGCTCTGGTTTATATAGACATCGGAGAGGGCTAGGGTTACACAGAGTCGGTTACAATGGTAGGAGATCTACATATCCGTATCGCCAAGCTTGCCTTCCACGCCAAGGAAAGTCCCATCCGGACATGGGACGAAGTCTTTTATCTTGTATCTTCGTAGTCTTGGAGTCCGGCGGACGATGATAGTCCGGCTGTCCGGACACCCCCTAGTCCAGGACTCCCTCAGTAGCCCCTGAACCTAGCTTCAATGACGATGAGTCCGGCGCGCATAATGTTCGGCATTGCAAGGCGGGTTCCTCCTCCGAATAATCCATAGAAGATTGTGAACACCAGGATAGTGTCCGGCTCTGCAAAATAATTTCCACATTCCACCGTAGAGAGAATATCATGTACACAGGTTCGACCTGCTGACGTATCTTGTAGCGTAACGTCACGCCACTACCAAGCCTTTACTTGAATCGTTTTTTATTACACCACCTCAAGCGTTTAGCGGCGGTTTCCTTGGCACGTCTTGTCGAGCGAGATCGTGTTCCCTTATTCCGGATCCTCATCAATACGGACGTGGGTAACCCAACCGCGCCCGTTGCCACGCCCCCTCTATCGAAGGCGAGTCCCGAACGGTCACGGAGACGGCTCTTGGTATTTTCCCTCTTTATAATAGGACCAAGGCTCATTTATTTTCTTCAATCCTCCATCGAATCTTCTCCTCGCTCCAAGTTCCAACACCCAGAGCCCCAGATTCGTGTGCTTAGGACCTTCAACAATGTCCGACTCCGACCTTCAGGGCCGGTGGATGCCCTCCTCCGTCACGGAGGAGGACGTGCTAAAGCTGCGTGTCGTGGTTGGAACGAGCACCTATGGGGTAGGGCCCCTTCTGGTTCGGCAAGGGAGCGGAGGGCGCACGAAGAGCAGATCGAGGCGAGAGCGCGCGGGGGATTTTTACCCACCTTCGGAGCTCTCCGGAGAGATAAAACTCCTACCGCTGCTTTGTGTTTGTATTTTGTTCTTGCTCGAAAGCGTGGGTGTGCTGTGGTCTCGAATGAGTCGAACCGAACCCCCTCTACGTGCGCACGGGCCTCCTTTTTATAGTCAAAAGGGGTCATCGACAGGTGGCAACGCAGCGAGAGGGGTAGAAAGGTAAAAACGCGGGTTGGTACAACCACTATCTCTGATGTCCCCTACCTAACTCGTGTAGGGGACAAGGGCATTAATGCCCGTCCGGTCGCTCAACAAGGCAGAAACGACCGTTAGGGCGCCACCGATCGCCACGATGGCCTCCTAGTCACCTTCACTTGCCACCTCGCACAGCTAGGCTGCACAGCCACCCGCCACGTGCACCAGGAGTGATCCTGCGGCGACACGTCGTCGGGTGAGCTGGATCGTGGGCGCAGAGTGGTGGCTTTGCCGCGGCAAGCGCCTTGCCGCGGTCTCTGTCTTGTCGCACCCGCAAGCTTGCCGCTCGTCGGGTCTTGCCGTGACGCGCGGTGCGTCGTGGCAAGTCTTCTGAAGTGCCTTGGTTGGCCTTCCCGGCAAGCTCCTCTTGCCGGGGTCTTGTCCTTCCCGGCAAGCTCCTCTTGCCGGGGCCTTGTCTTCGAAGTTTACACTTTGTTCTTGAATGGCAGAAAAATAGGAATGACGGATGGTCTTGGCGGACACCCGCAAGCCTTGCCACGGGACACTGCGACTGCCCGTGCACAAGTTCGGGGTACTAAGGTACCCCTACTTTAGTACACCGATAGGAGCCCCCGGGGCTGGGCCATATACGGTGCCGAAGCCTGTTGGGCGGGCCCAAAACAGGCACGGCACGCGCGGCCTGGGTCCAAACCAAATCCGCCCAGATCCACCGCGGCCTCCCAGAACGCAGCGCCAATCGCAGCGTCGTGGGAGAGGTCGTGGGCAATTTTAAGTCCGTGAAATGCGAACGTTCGCCTCCAGATATAAGCAGAGAAACAGGCCGTTCCCCACCTTCGCCACTTGCAGTTTCTCCTCCGAAAGCTCCGCCGCTCCCTCCGCTTCCCAAACCGAAGAGAGCAGCCGCCGCCGTCGCCGCCGCCGCCTCTAACGCCTGCCAGCCTCCCCGCCGCTTGCGCCATGGTCTCGAGACCAGCAAGGCCGAGAAGTCGGCCGAGGCGCTGCGGCTTGAGGCGCCAAGAAGCGAAGTGCTTTTCCCCGCCGAGCTCACCCCGGCGCGCAGGAGGAGTTCTACCTCTTCCGTCGACGCAGACACAGGCGATCCGCAAGACGCCGGTGCTTTCCACGAGGCTTCCAAATCAAGCGGTGCCCAAAAGGGTACTATTTCTTTCCGTGTTCTTCTATTGCAGCTCTGCCCACCTTTTTTCGGACTTCTTCGCGACATCATGAATACCTCACGGGTTTCATCTTCTTGATTTCACCCCCAACGCCGCTCGACAATGGCGGTTTCGACACCTCCGCGAGAACGTTGGCATCCACCCAAGTGTTGCTCTTTTTCGCCATTATTTCACCCCCGAGCCAAAAAGGAGAGCCATTGGCGGAGTCGCCTGGACCTCTCGACTTGGCATGAAGGAGGTGTATCTGGCGGGCGAGCTCCACACAAGTGGGATGAGTGGAGGGCGGTGGTGCTGGATCCGTGATGCCAATCCGTAGCCCTTCACCAACCAAGGCCAGCTCGGGTAGTTTGCGGCGGCGATCGGGCGCTCTGCGGACGACGCCAAGTAAGATTGCCACCACCGAATCCTCCGGCCAGCTTGCGGCTCACAGCAGGGCGGTTGGCGCGATTTCTTCGTCACATCACCCTCCGCAGAAGAGGGGAGGCCCGCCGCAGTTTGGCGGCCGGCGGATATCGCGAGGCTGCGCCGGGCCTTAATTTCAACTTCACAGCCTCGAGCTTGACGGATGCCGAGGGAGCTGTTCAAGCACGACGCCAACCATCCAGAGTGGTTCAGCTCGCCGCAGGCGCCATCCCACAGTAACAATCTCCAAAGACGATCGCATCTGTGTAATGATGCCAGAGTGCGATTCGCACGGGATAATCCCAACTTGATGGAGCCCGCCGACGACGCCGCGGTAGCAATTCTTCGACGGCTTGACGGAGGTAGCAGTCAACGCCGAAAAGAAGCTTTCACCCGCCACCACCAAAAACGAGATGCGGTAATCGCCAGGGTCAAGAGGCGGCGGCGGCAGCCGGGCGAAGTTCGGCTTCACGTTGACGAGGCAGAGGCGGCCGAGGCGGCAAGCCTTGCGACGGGAGGACCTTGCCGGAGAGGTCGTTGGCGAGGGGGAGCCCGAGGCGAAGCGAAGCGAGCCGCCGAGGGCGCGAGCGCCAGCCATCTTCGAGCAGCTTGCGCAGAGTGAGCCCCCCCAAGCAGCCCCAATTCCAACCAAGAAGGCGCCTCCGTCGAGTTGGAGATACGGCAGGAGAACAAGCAGTCCAGCAACCGAGGCGCCGTGGGATACGTTCCACCGCGGCAAGTACCGTTGCCGCGGGACGGTCCCAGGCTGTGCCGTCAACTGAGGCGGGGTCTTCCCGGCAGCACGCTGATCTCGCCGCAGCTCCCCAAGAACGTCGAAGGAGCCTACTCCTCCGCCACACCGCGCAGAGAGGGTACCGGACTTCGACTTCTCCGTGCTGAGCTCCGATGATGATGAAGAGGAGAAGGAGGAGGAGTAAGACTTTCTTCTCGCTGTTCTTGATTTTCTTTGACCTTTGTTGTTTCTTGTCTTGCATCCGACCGCTTCTCCCGAATCTTGTTCCTTTTCGGGACTCGCCGAGAGAGCGCGAAGAGGGCCAAGGTCCCGTGGTTGATATCGAGGACGATCCTGCCGTGACAATGCAGAGGACACGTCCGAGACCACCTTGACGGATCCGTTCTTCCTCGCGGCAGCCCCAGCAGAAGTGTTTGGTTCACTTCCTGCCAGGGGCGCGCATGGGTGCTTCTTCTTTGCCGACATCTTGATGGTTGACTCATTTGTATAGGAGCAGAACAAACCCACTCAGAGCTACTTGTCGACGACGCCGCCAAGGGCGATTCCTCGACAAGGAGCGCCCCGGCAAGGGAGGATCCTCGGCAAGGGGCGAACCAAGTGAGCCCCGAAGGTGGAGCCCATGGTCACGGAGCCCAGTACAGGTAACCCTCCTTGTCGGAAACCTTCCCTTGGATTCTTCTTTTTTTTGGATATTTGCTTGACTTTTCCTTCCTCTTCCTGTCTTCAGATCCCCCTCTTGTGGACCCAATGGAAACTGAGGCCACCGGCGAGGAAGGCGCACGCGGCAACACTCGGGATGCCGCTGATGATGAGGAAGAGGCCGGCAGTGATGAACCCGGCCGACGAAGAAGCCGCCAAAGGCGGCTGCCGGGAGCAGGCGAGGATCCGCGATCAGATCGACGACCGGAGGACACAGAGCGCAAGGCGCCAGACCGATCACGATCCCTCCGCCGATGCAGCGGAACTCGAGGAGCCCCACCAGCGCTACTTGAAGGTGGCGAGGGCGTGATACATCAAGCTTCCTCAGGCGCCGAGCTGCGGTGCGCGGTCGAAGGAGAGGAGTTTGACGGGAAGTACTCCTCTGCTGGCTGGTATGGTCGACGCGCCCAGCAGCAAAGAAGTGGCGATTCCGGAGGAGGAGCAACTGTCCGAAGTTGGTGTCACTCTATCGCGCCCGGCAAGCGAAGCTTGAGTCCCGGGAAGCGCTTGTCGAGCAGGCGGGAGTTGACATAGAGAAACACACGCAGGAGCTACGGAACCGCAACCAGGAGGCCCTCCGGTCCATTGCTGAGGAGAGGGCACAGCTCGACGAGGCAAAGAAGGCATTCATCCTGGAGAAGGCTGAAGCCGAGGAGGAGCAGAGGCTCGCCGCCGAGGAGATGTCCAGGCGGGAAGGTGAGCTAACATAGAAGAAGGCTAGTCTGGACAGCCACGAGGAGGAGCTCGTCGCACGGGAACAATCACTTGGCGGGGCACTCAAGGAGGCAAAGGACGCTGCCGCGGCCGCCGAGGCCGCCAAGGAGTTAGAGGAGAAAGTGGCGCAGCTGGAGGTAGATATGGGAAAGAAGAATGAAGAGCTTGCCGCACTCCAGCGCGAACGCGAGAAGGATGCACTTGCCCATGGCGATCTGCAAGCTCAACTCGCCGAGAAGGCCAAGGAACTGAACGCCGCCAAGGACTCAAGCGCTGATCTGGAGATGAAGCTGGCCACCTTGACGGAGACACTGGACGCCGCCAAGAAGCGAGAGGATGACTTGAAGAAGGAGCTCAAGGGCAACGAGGAGCTGTTGACGAGGGCCGCTGAGACCCAGAACACCTTCAAGGCCACGGTGGAGCTCTGGACGAAGGGCCTCGTCAACATCGCTGCATCCATCGACGAGGAGCTGGCGGAGCTGGACTTGGCGGGCTTCGGGTACTCCACTGAGGAAAACCTCCAACCCAGCGCCAAGCTTACGCTTTTCTTCAAGGGTGTGGTGACGGCTCTCCAACAGCTCCGGAAAGGATCCCAAAGAAGCTGGCCGACGAAGTCGCTAGCGATCCGCGCCAAGGTCTTGGAGAAGGTGTTGGTGAAGATACTCTTCGCAACCTCAAGGCGTCGACCTCACCCGCATCCTCAAGAAGCTGCCGTGGTGCCGACCTTGAAGAACTCAAAGCCATTGTCGCACCCATTGTGGACAAGGTGAATGAGGTCGAGGATCGACGGCGCAGCGTGGATTAGGCCACCTTCTTCTCCTTTTCTTGCCGCTGCTAGATATGTCATAGGAACAATCCATCAGAGCGCGGCAAGTTATTTATTGTAATATAACTTTATCCTGGGCACTATCTGCTATGTTACTTCCTTTATTCGGTTCCATCCCTTGTATGTCTATACCCTACGCTTTTTGGGAACTTGCCGGTGCAAACACGCTTGCCGCGAGCGCTGAGTGCGGAACATCGGCAGCCTGCTGGCGGTGTTGCCTCCGGCAAGAAACCTTGTCAGGACTAGTTGCAGCACTCTTTCCTTGTTGAGCGGACTCGAAACAAAATAAGGGCTTAACTTAGCTACTGAACCGTTCCTCCGCACAGGTTTTCCATACAAGGCACGGTCGCTCAAGGAATATAACTTAAGAATTTAAAATTGATCATACTCAAACTTTGGCAACTTAGCTTTTCCGCTGCCGTGTCCCTAAGAAGGCTAGATTTCTTTGAACGATGCCTGGTCAACACCTTTATCTTCTCCTCCCCCCCGGTGAACTTGTGGGATGAGGGACCTTCTTTTTGAGAAGAAAGAAGAGAAAATAATGATATGGAGCCTTAAAGCTTGTTATTGCTTACCGGGAGTGAGTGCTGCACAAAGTGTCAGACAATACATGCTAAAGAGAAAAAGGCATGAAATTTGACAACTTTTGGCATAGCATATGATCTTTATTTATGCACGGCACTCAGACCCGCTTTGTACAAAGGGTTACATGCAACAACGGCAAGGCTCAGACAAAAGGTGGTTGCCGACAAGAGGTTCCGGAACCGCCGCTTTATGGGTAAAACTTACGAAGATGCTCTATGTTCCGTGAGTTGCTCACCGAATGCCATCTTGATCTCAAGGCGGACAGCGCCAGCCTAGTGACTCGCTTTACCCGATAAGGGCCTTCCCACTTCAAGGCCAACTTGTTGGAATTCTTGGATGGATTGAACACGCCAAGAACAAGGTCGCTTCTCAAGCTTCTCGCATTAACTTTGCGGCTATGGTAGCGGCGCAAAAGCTTGTTTGGTAACGAGCAGCTCAGACTGAGAGCTCTGAAGATGATCTTCCTCGAGGAGCAGCGGCGTCATCTTGCCGCAGCTGCTCTTGCTCAAGCTCATCATAAGCGAGCACTCGAGGCGATCCAGATACGAAGTTCCGTGGGGAGAACTGCCTCGCCGTAAACAAGAGCAAAAGGTGTCCGCCGATTGGCTCGACGGCGTCTGCTCGATGGACCAAAGAACCAGGCAGCTCCTCGATCCAATTTCTCCGCGACTTGTGCAGCCTGTCGAAAGTTCTGGTCTTGAGCTCGCGCAGACTTCAGCGTTGCCCTCTCGCTTGACCGCTGCTTCTCGGTGAGCATCGGTTAAGCAGATCTTGGCGCCAAGATCTTGGACATACTGCATGAAGGTGCGGCTCGTGAATTGTGTGCCGTTGTCGGTGATGATCCGTTAGGGACTCAAACGGCAAACAATTGACCAAGAACTTGATCACGGGCTGGCTGTGTCTGTCACCTTCCTCACCTGCTTCCACCTCCGCCACTTCGTGAACTTGTCGATTGCCACGCACAAGTATCAAGCCCCGATGGCTCGGGAAAGGGACCGAGGATATCGAGCCCCCAGACCAAAAATGGCCAGGATAAAGGGATTGTTTGGAGAGCTTGAGCTGGTTGATGAATCTGCTTGGAGTGGAACTGCACGCTTCACACTTGGTTACTTGTGCAGTTGCATCTTGGAGGGCTGTCGGCGAAGAAACCTTGCTTGGAAGGCCTTGCCGCAAGTGTCTTGCGCCAATGTGGTGACCACATATGCCTCCATGTATCTCCACCAACAGCTCTTGTCCATCTTCCCGGAAATGGACATCAATTTCACCGTTGAATCTTCTTCACAAAGATGTCATCGACTAAACTAGTACATACTTGATTGCCGGGCTACTCTCTCCGCTTCTTCTTGCTCCTCGGGAAGTTCTCCTGCTCAAGGAAATGGACTATCTGCTGTGCCCATGTCGGAGCTTGTGGCTCGACAACAAGGACTAAAGGCGCAAATGTCTGCAAGGAACATCCGCTTCTTGGCAAGAATCTGGGATCCTGCCGAGGTGATGTTCCCGGCAAGCGTGTCGACACGACTTGCCGGGAGCATCTGCTTCAACGAAACAAACCCTAGGGCTTGTCGGAGCAGACCGCTCCTCAACACTTTCTGTGTTGATCCTGGGGACCTTCTTGGCGGCGGCTTCAGGGAGCTCTGCCAGAAAGTAGTCGCCGGTAACCAACTTTCTCTTCCTGATTTGTCCAGTTGATGGTGTTACAGATGGCTGAGTTAGCTTGAGCACAAAAATCCCTGGTTCCACAGGTAACTTAAGTGCGGCGCATTTTGACAAGCCATCTGCAATGTCATTTTGAGCTCTTGGAACATGTTCCATCTGCAAGCCGTCAAAATGCTGTTCCAGCTTCCTCACTTCATCAATGTAGGCTTCCATCAACGGACTCTGATAATCCTTGTTAACTTGGCGGACGACAAGCTGTGAGTCACCCCTGACAATAAGCTTCTTGATCCCAAGTTCGCCATGACTCGAGTCCGCAAGCAAGCCTTCATACTCTGCAAGATTGTTTGTTGCTTGCTCCTTGGGAAAGTGCATCCGACCACGACTTGAGGTGTTCTCCGTGGGTGCGATAAGTAGCATACCCGCACCGTCGCTTTGCAGCGAGAAGGCACCATCAAAGTACATGATCCATTCTTTGCTCGCTTCCTTGTCGGGATGCTCTTCTCCGAATTTCTTCATCGTGTTGGCGCCCACTCTGCTATGAACTCTGCCAATGCTCGCCTGAATAGTTGAAGTACTTTCAAACTTGAGGCCAAAGCTTGACAATTCTAGTGCCCACTGACAATCCTGCCTGCTGCCTCCGGATTCTGCAAGATCCTCTTTAACGGAAAGCGAGTGACAACTGTGATCTCATGTGCTTGAAAGTAATGGCGCAGCTTCCTCGAGGCCATGAGAAGGCCAAAAGCAACTTCAGACACCGAGTACCTTGATCTAGCCCCTGCAGAAGGGAACCGAGAAAGTAAACCGGCGCGCGCACCATCTTCTTCGCTTTCTTCTTGTGGCTGCGCAGATCTATCCTTGCCGGAGTCAGAACTTGTCGGGGAAGCCCCCTGCTTGTCGCTGGATTCGCTTGCCGCGGCCACTGGCTCATCATCCGCCTCCCTCTCCGCTACTAACGCAGCACTAACCACTTGATTAGTTGCCGCTAGATATAGCAGCAACTTCTCTTGTGGCCTAGGTGCAACAAGTGTTGGAGTCGAGGATAGGTATCTCTTCAGGTCTTGCAGCGCAGCCTCCGCTTCCGGAGTCCATTTCATTGGACCTGCCTTTTTCAAAATTTTGAAAAATGGCAGGGCGCGCTCAGCAGACTTAGAGATGAACCTACTAAGAGCAGCAACACAGCTGGCAAGTCTTCGCACATCCTTGACACGCTTCGGTGCTTCAATCTGCTCGACGGCCTTGATCTTGTCGGGGTTGGCTTCAACCCCCCTCTGGGATATAAAGAACCCGAGAAGCTTGCCGGAAGGGACTCCAAACACGCACTTCTCGGGATTCAACTTGAGATTGATCTTGCGCAGATTTGTGAAGGTCTCGTCCAAATCTTGGATCAGAGTCTCTTTGTCCTTGCTCTTGACCACTATGTCATCCATGTAAGCTTCTACATTTCTGTGCAACTGCGGGCTCAAAAGCATGATCGACTACTTGCAAATGTTGAACCAGCATTCTTTAGTCCGAAAGGCATCCGACAAAGCAAAGACGCGCTACATGGAGTAATGAATGCGGTTTTCTTCATCCTCTTCGCCATGAAGATCTGATGATATCCTCGAGTATGCATCAAGGAATGAAAGCAGATCACATCCCGCCGTGGAGTCGATTAATCTGGTCAATGCGCCGCAAGGGAAATGGATCCTTGGGACAAGCTTTATTAACATCGCGAAGTCAATACAAAGCCTCCACTTCCCGCTTGCTTGGCGATGA
The DNA here is from genome assembly GCA_021437245.1 of Aegilops speltoides. Lineage (NCBI taxonomy): Eukaryota > Viridiplantae > Streptophyta > Magnoliopsida > Poales > Poaceae > Aegilops > Aegilops speltoides. Next base: position 317,216,402 of record CM038147.1, on the reverse strand, counting down.
CTATCGGATTGGCTAACCACGCTGGATGGAGTACTCCTGACCGAGGCCCGGCCGCTTCCAACTTCCTTGATCTCTTCAAGAATGAACTCTTGGCATTCCATTGCTTGCTTCTCGACTCGCTTGACGGGCCGCGTGAGGACAGACGGCAAGGTGGTGCTCAATTACTTTCGGGAACACCGGGATGTCGATGGTTGCCATGCAAACACATCGACATTCGCCTCGCAGAAAGCAACGAGCGCTTTCCTATTTAGGGTCAAGCGTGGCACCGATGGTGAAGGTACCACCGGCCGCCCTCCTTGGCGTGCCACTTTCCTGGTCTCCGTGCAAGCTGTCTTCGCTTTCTTGCACTTGCAGGTGGAGCTCGATGGTGCGCCCTCGACGGAAGCGCAGCACCAAGAGGTGCACTTGCGGAGTGGGCATCAGAGCTACTCTTGCCGGACTTGATCTTCTTCTTCTTCCCCGGAGCTTCAGCGCAAGTGGTTTGCGCTTTGCTGCGGCTGCCGCTTCCAGAGATCTTGTCGGACAGATAAGTGCATCTTTCTTGTCACCATGGATGTAAATAACACTTATCGGACCAGGCATCTTGAGCACATTGTATGCGAGTGAGAGGCTGCCATGAACTTGGCGAAGGCCGATTTGCCGAGTATCCCATTGTAGGGCAATGGGAAATCAGCAACATCAAATGTGACTCTCTTTGTCCCGGTTCAGCTCGCCGCCAAAAGTTATCGGGCAAGCAGGATCTTCCCTTCGCTTGCTCCTTCCGGGTTGATTCCTTGAAAGGTACCAGTTTCTTCGAGCTCATTGCCGGGATCTGGAGCTTGTTGAGCACCGCGGAAGAGATCAGATTTGCCGCCCCGCCGCCAACCAACATCTTTGTGACCTTGAGGTTGCGGATGGTTGGTGAAACCAACATCCGCAAGCACCGACCGCAGTGATGCGATCGTGGTGATCCTCAACATCAAAGACGATGGGCGGTTGGACCACTTCGGGGGCTTGCGCGATTCGACCGATGGTTCTGGCTGCATTCACCTCCCCGCACCCATCGCTTGAGTTGGACGTGAGGTGTGCAGAGAGAACCGCCGCCAATGCACAAAACCTTCGCCGCCTCAAACTCTTGGTCGTCGGTCTCATCCTCATCCATCTCATCATCCTCATCTTCTTCTTCGTCTTGTCGCGCCACGGGAGGTCTATCTCTTGCCGCTGCTTGGCCTTTGCTTGCGGCGCCTCCCCGGCGGAAGTTTCTTGCCGGATCCTCCGCCACCTTCCCGGGCCTTCTCCTTGTCGCGACGCCATATTCAGCTTCAGTAGCTCGCCATCTGCTCAACCTTCTTGCATGCTTGGAGGTCATGGCCCTGGTGCGATGGATCTTGCAAGATTGCTATTGGAGCCGTCCCTTGTCGGCGGCCACCACAGCCTCGCCGAGTCGCCACTTTGGCCTTGTCGGAGCCGCCTCCGCTGTGGACTGCTCAACAACTAGCACATCCTTAGCCTTTTCTTCGTTATTCCGCCTCCGGTTCCTCTTCACGGAGGGGCGCCCTCACCGTTAGATCCTTCGCCTCCCACATTCTCTCCGGAGTTTCTCCCTCTTCAAAGACGTGCACACTTAGTTTGCCAGAGGATATAGCTCGCCGACATCTTCGATCTTGCACATCGCCATCTCCTCCTCATCCTACGGTTACGCGACGTTTCGATGGAACGCTAGCGATAACCGCGCAGGGGTGGACGCCCGATGTTCATACAGTACTGGCTGAATCGGCTGCATGTACTTGCGCAGGATTCTCCTTCCTTCGGGCGCAGCAAATGAAGATCGCTCGCCATGGGGCTTGTGGCCGCCGTGAATGCGCCACAAACCGATGGCACAGTCCGCCACTGAAGAAATGGAGCTGTCCGGCAAGTGCATGAGCCAAGATCTCGCGTTGGGATTGAGCACCAGCGGGAAGTAGTTGGCGAGATCTTCTCATCGCGCTTCGCAGCCTCGCACCGCGATGGTGTAGACGCCGAGGAACTCGACGGAT